>CM034150.1:149917533-151260033 GCA_019776745.2 Taxus chinensis | reverse complement strand
ACTAAAAAAAATACTTGCATTTTCTAAAATAAAAGACAAAAAGGTAAAGTAAACCCATTTTACACAGTAGTTTATACACCATGGTTATGAAGAAACCAATATGCTAAAAAACATTTTCAATTAGTAAAAAATAACAACCATACAACAAAAATTTAAATACATATATTTAACTACACCCCTAATGTGTTCCACAATGAGGATTGAGAAGATATGGATGCCCCCAATCAAGGATACATACAAGTTGATTGGATTGAACTGAAGAGAAGAGTTAAGAAAATCCTAATGACACTCTTACTGGATTCATGTTGAACAATGATCTGATATTGAATGGGTTAGTTTTCCAAGGAAGGATATGTGCGAGGAAGAACATGAGATCTGAGATTTCCCGAAGCGATAATACATGCAAGGGTAAGATGATGGTTTGATAATCATAGGATAGTTGGAACGATCACTAGGATAGGATTTGAGATTTTTATATCATTGAGTTGTCTCGATAGTTAATGAGATTTTTTAATAGTTTTTGAATGTTTTTGGATTTTGAATATTCTATTTTTTTTGGGGGATTTTTGAATTTTGATTGTTTTAAATGTTTTTTATTTTTGAATGTTTTGTTATTTTTTTGAATTTTTTACTCAGTAAATGGTGCACTATCTAGACCTATGTTCAAATAAACCTAAACATTTCATTCAGTTGGTAGAATGTAGATGATATAGTGATAGGATGTCTACCTCTACTCTTGACTCCAAAAAACTAGTAAGTTGTGAGGGCTCGATATCAAGATCCAAGAAGGATGAAATATAAATGAGATTGTGATGTGAAAATGAAGATGATGGATGGAAATACATGAGGTTAAAAATTGTCCATTTGGGAAAATTTGACTCATCTCCACTCAATATTCTAGATTGATTCTAGGAGTATTTTACTTTATAGTTCATGACTAGACTTAGACCCGTGGGTGGCCTATTATTAGCAAGATTTGATGTAATGAATACTTGTCTCTATTCACATGAGAAACTAAGTTATTTATTTGGATTTCACATTATTAAGAACTTTTGATTAAGTTTTTTGAAGGATTTCTTTTGCTTGATTTTTTTTTAAATGACCCCCTACATTTTCCCCCATACCACAAGTACAAGGTAAGAGTTCAACACCGAAGATAAGACGTATGTGAGTAAGGGTTCCTTTCTCATTTCCCAATCTCATGGTACCAGTAAGAAGCATGAGCTCAACACCAAAGACTATAAAAGGAAAAAAAGGTGTCATGGTTTTGAATTTTTTTATTTTTTATTGTGCCTTGTATGGGTATTGTGATTATTTAGAAAGATAGTTCTCCCACAAATATCAGCCCTACACGATTAGTATGACATAAGGCCTCATCACCTTAGACTCATATGGGACGACAAAAGATCCAGGTAGAGAAGTTTATTATTTTCTATTAAGGAGATAGTTTCTTTGAAAGGAGGATTTTCCATCAGTAAGCTTCTAGAAAAGACTATACGTGAAAACGTCTAGAATGGAAAAATCTAGAAGATGGATGACATACAAAATACCCCATAGTAATAATAATAACTTGCGTCTTATATGCAAAATTTTTGAAGATATGATAATGAAATAATAGAGATATTTTTCAATAAATGAAATAATTAAAATTGTTTGTATAAGTGACCTTCCCCAGTGTGAAGATCACCTGTGAATAAGACATTTTTACTTATGTGCTTTTGATTTTCAAATAGTGTTGTGATAAGGGATTTAATATGGATATTTTTTCTCTTTTCTTGCTTTTTGCTTTTCTTTTTTAATTTTTCATGGATTAATGTTTACAATGAATCATCATTGTAGAAGAGATCCATATTTATGAAAGTTGAATGGTCCTAATTTATGATACTTGGGCGGACTAGGTCCAAGTACATTGAATAGATAGAAGTATTTTCAATGAAATTATGATTTGATGTGTCCTCATTTATGAGACTTTGGAGGAAAATGTCCAAGTCAATAGAGTGGATAGAAAGATTTTCAATAAATAGGTTTGATTGGTCTTGATTTATGACACTTGGGCATATGAGGTCTAATTAAATGGTTATGTGATTTAATTAGTCCAGAATTACGAGACTTTGGTGGAAGAGATCCATGTCAACTGGAAGGTTGGAATTTTTTTAGATGAGATCGAAAAACCTATGTGAGAATAGAGGTAAATTGTCAACGTGGATAATATGTTGAAATTGATATTATCCAATACATTTGTTAATGAATTCTAGCATAGGTGGAATAAAATATTTAGATGTTTGGAGTTTTAGAACTTTATTTGTGTCAATGTGGTCGTCATCCATAAATGGCATGATGTAAGGAGCGAAGGATTGATCAATAGAATGGAATTAAAGGCATATTTTAGGTTTTGTAAAAAAAATATTCAAAGTTTCTCCTTTTTCTATAAAAGTTCGTTTGATTTTATGATTATTTATGATCACTTTAATGTGTATTAATTTTATGTTTATAATGTTAATAAACAAAAGGTCATGATAACCAAATGACAGGATTATATTTTTTTGATGATTTTTTTTATTAAATATCGAAATGGTTGTGTGTTGATACCCCTAGGAACACTCATATTGCAGAATGTATGAGCCATAATGTATTTGAATGGAGGTGATGTTTTAGTCAAATTCATGAGAAGGATTTGTGTAAATACCTTCTTTGATGGTGTGACAATGTCAAGAGAATCAAACAGGGGATTTGTATAAATAAATTTAAGATTAGCCATTTAAGGTATTATGGATGTGGAATAATGTGTTGATGCAAGTTTCCAAAATTGTTGTTGTTGCATCATTACAAAACAACTAGGGATGTTAGGTAGGTTTAGGAGATGAAACGACCGAATCAAAATATTTGTTTGATACTTGACCCTTGTCTTTAGATTCTTTTTTTGTACTGTGTTAAAAATGGATTGTGAAACTCTTTCAAGTTCTCATTTCACGTTTGAAGATATCTTTGCAAAACAATTTCAATTTCTGATTGAACTAATAGAATAGTATCAAGAGGAGAAGTTGATAGCTTTTGGTTTGTAGATCCTTGGCCCTTGTTGGCTTGGTGTCAATGATTTTCATCATGTTAAGAATATTTGAAAACATTCAACTCTTCTTTGGAAGTTGTGGTAGTTATGTAAGTTGTGAAAGTTTTAGTTTTTATTTCAATAGATTCATTTTCAATTAAGTCTTAGACATAGTGGTGGAGATTTGAACAATAATCCGTATAGTGGATTTTTATGTGGGGGTATCCATAATATTCTGATTCTTTATACCACAATGGTTTTGGTTTCCTTTTTGCAAACGGTCTCGTGATTAGATATATTATCATATTAGAACTTTCTAATTGATGAAATACATTAGAGAGAATTTCTCCAAGAGGTGTAAATTGTCATTTGAATTTATGTGGAGTAGTTTATTCACTAGGGAGTATGATTGGTTGTTGGGTTGATTTATCATTGATTTGGGAAGCCATATGAGAGATTTATTTTCACATTTCATGAAGTTTTTATAATAAATCTTTGTTTGATGTTTATGTGAGCCTGCCATTGTACTAAGGGTAAAGACCTAACGTGAGTGGTGGTTCATGAATTGGTTTGGGTTTTAGAGCATACTATGACTGACTTAGATGTTTCTTAGTTTTGAACAAGGTGAATGTTTCTTAAATTCAAAAAAATTGATTGTCCAAAAGATAAGGATTTGATTGATGAGATGTGTTATGCTTAAAATTTGGACAACGTGAATGTCCAAAAGATAAGTCTTTGACATTGATTTGACATTTGCAAGTTTTCTTAACTCATATAATGTAAATACCCAAAGTCAAAACTTGTGACTAGATTTTCATTTTTATTAAACTTTCATAAAATGAATATCAAATAAGATTTAGATTGGTTGAGATTGATTGCACTTAAAATTTGAAAAAGTGAATATCAAAATATAAGATGTAGATGTCGAGAATGATTTTTCTTAAAATTGATAAAGTGAATATCAAAGTCTAAGAATTAGAGGTTGAGAGCAATTTGGATTAAACTTGATAAATTGAATATCAAATTATAATACATAGAGATGGAATGATTGCACTTAATATTTGACAAAGTGATGTCAAAATATAATACGTGGACATTGAGAATGGAATGATTAATTTTTGACAAAGTGAATGTAAAAATATAAGACTTAGAGATGGAATGTTTGTACTTAATCTTTGGAAAAGTGATGTCAAAATATAAGATGTGAATGTTGATAATGGATTAAATAAATTTTGACAAAGTGAATGTCAAAATATAAGGATTATAAATGGAATAGATTGTTTCAATTTTGAAAAAGTGAATGTAAAAATATAGGACTTGGAAATGGAATAGATTTCTTAAATTTGGATATGGGTATCCAAAATTTAAGACTTACAAAATTTTATTAGCTTGAATAAATTAAATATCCAAATTAAATACTTGTGATTAAAATTGTGTTTTTTCTTAACCTTGATAAAGTGAATACAAAAGGATAAGACTTGGATTAAAATAGATTGATTAAATTTGGATATGGGTATCTGAAATTTAAGACTCGGAAACTTTGATTTGGATTGAACGATGTGATTAAAATTTGGAAATTGAATCTAAAGAGGAAGGCTTAGATGTAATAAATTTGACTTGGAATGGGGTATACAAAAGAGAGGAGTTTGAAAATTTTGAAATGAATTTTATGTTGATGGGAATAAAATATGATGTTATTGGAAAGAAGAATGTGGAACACAAACTATTGTGACTCAGTAAATTTAGATAAAAAACATCGTTATTGGATTTGGTTTGTCAAGATTCCTATTTAGGTATCTCTCTCTAAATACCAAGTATTACTAGAATGAGTATTGTCCACTAGAAAATTTCTAGTCACAAGATTTACTTTACCCTCCCTTGATTAATTAATTTTTATTTTACTCTACTCGATCAGTCAAACTGGGGCCATCACTAAGGATATCCTTCGCTCTAATCTCACGGGTGTACTAGTCAAGTAGGGGGTAGCCATTTTGTTGGCAAGTTCCCTCTAGGTGCCAACTACTCTGGGGTTCTTATGTTGCTCCTCACAATGAGTTTTAGGACCATGTTCAAGAAATTCCCATAGTTAAAGTGGACGGGAATAAACCATTATCCGAACTTACACTAGAATTTTTTAATAAAATTGATTAAAATAATGTTTGTTTTGTTTTTTAGTATTTTATATATGCAACCTACATATAATGAATTAGTAGTTTGATTGAGTTTTCAAGGTAGTCTTTTTATGATGCGTTCCTGCATACAATAAATTAGTAGTTTCTCTATAGCGAAAACATGATTATATAACAAGAGAAACAAATGTCACCATTTATGATTTTCAAGATCACCTAAGAGGGTTGGAGAAAAGAGCATACATAGTTTGCGACAAAAACAACTAAATATATGAAAATAAGGAGTGCTATAAATTTTTTAATTGATTAATCAATAGTTAGAGGTAAAAAAAGAGAAAATAACAAGTAAAATAATCATAAAATAACTTGAAAGAAAAGATAGGGGGTTACAACAGTACACTAGCACATGTAGTGAGATGCTAGCACATAAATTTTTATGCCAGCACGTGCACATGATTATAAATATGATTTTTTTTCATGCAAGTACGTGAAGGGCCACACCAACACATGCATAAGAACAAAGAAAAATGTGTTACGTCAATGTGTAAAGGGCCACACTAGTGCATGTACAGGAATAAACGAAAAAATGTTTTACCTTAAGGCATGAAGGGATACCAGCGCACGTAGGTTGACGCCAACGAGTGCATTGAAATACTATCATAAATCACGTGTAACATTTGGGAAAGTAACCTGTAGATTCCCAAAAATGAAGAAACATGACAAAAAGACTATTTTTTTGGATTTTCCTTCTATTTAGTGCACCAAAAACACTAAAACTTTAACAAGTCTTAAGCAATACAAAAAAGATAAAGAAAGAGTTAAATTAGTAAGAAAAAAACTAAGAATGATAAAACATATGTGGGAGTGCTACTAGGCGTGCCAAAATGTAACCCATGGAAATTACATAAATGGAGAAATTTAAAACAAATACAACAAAATTTCCTTTTGATAAGATCAAAATCCACCTCAAATTGGATATGACTGTAAGACTAGGGTTGAGTGATGCTCTTGTTGGATATGATTAATTTGAAAGCTTTTATAGTATTGTGGATGCTCGAAGAAGTACTTTTAATGGAAGAAGATAGATCAAGCTATGGGCATGAAGATGATTGATTTGATATGATATGAGGAAAATAATGGTATAAATGATTGATTTACCAAGTAATTAGACACAATAATAATATGAAATATCAAGCTTTTGGGTGGATGGTTTGTGAAGGAAAGACCATTGATTTATAGTTGAGGAAGGTGAATCCTTGGGCTAAATTTATATTTATTTGATTTGGGGATAACTAAACATGAATGAGTTGTTTAGTTGGGCTTCTAAATGAGTTGAATAGTAGAACCTTTGTTTTAGATTTGAATGGATGAGTCATTATTGAGTTGGCAAGGGGTTTCACATGTGATTTCTTATTAATTCCATATCATTTATTTTATTCACCCAAAAATTGTTGTGAATGATTTTCTTTTGGAAGGATGTGAAATAATTTTGGACTGCCATGAATTAGGAGATATTCTTACTTAACTCAAATGCATGATTTGAGTTAATCTAAACATATCTTCTTCAATTTAATAAAGATTTTTATCTTGAGTCATGAATTTTATTCAACTTGAGTTGAGGAAGTGGATAGTATGTGAGACAATTTAATTTATTTAAATATGAAAGTGGACATGTGTGAATGAATTTAATTAATTTGATATTAATTTAGTTAGTAAATTTAGTTAACGGGTGATAAGGTGCAATAGAATTAATTTTAGAGAGGAACAATGCGTTTAATAAGATTTTGAATGTTTATAATGTGTATTGATTATTTTGGGGTATCTACAGCCATTTTAAAATATTGGTTTTGTAAAATATATGATGCCTATGTTGGGTTGTCACAGTTGAATGTTGATTAGTCCTTAGTGGTTGAAGATGTGAATATCTTAAATTTAAATTTACTCCCCCTCTTATTATTCAATAAATTTAACTCAATTTTAATTTAAAAGGATCCACTCCTAAATTTAATATTGTGGTACCCTTTTTTATGGCCAAGCACTTTGATTTGTAGACCTCTATACAATTTTTTTTTATGTACTTAATTCCTACACCATTATTGTAATAGATTGTGCATACTCTAATCGTTGATATCTTGGTGATCTGGCTCTCCTTATTTTCTTTAGCTTGTGTTATTATGTTATTACCTTCCTATTTATGCTATGATATAATGTTTGTTATCTATATTTGTATGATTCCAATCATTTGTGTCATTTATGTAGAGAATCAAAGGTGAATGTGGATTATTTCTTCCCTTTTAGTTTTGTATTTTTCCCTCTCATTCTTCATATCAGGGAGACAATCCACATTTAGTTTGGTGCATCACCTTATCTTTCATTGTATATTTCATCTTTTTGAACATTGGTTCCTTGGAAATATTAGATTAGAACTAGTTAGTAGTATATTATAGTGCTAATTAGATTAGTTTTAGTGAACTAGAGTGGAGGGAGCTAGCTTTTCCCATAGGGATTAAACTTAAAGGATCCATTTTACTATACTTTGAAGTTCATTCAATTTTTCATTGAGGTGATGATCCTAGCTTTAAAAAAGGGTGTAATCTCAAGTGACAATAAGTACCATCACCATAGCCATATTTATAGGTGGATATGGGGCTAGAGGTTCAAGGAGTGGAGTATATGGGCCCTCAAATGTTTGATTTGTAAAGGACATGGCATTGATTTCTAAGTCATAGTAATATATTAGTGCATACATAAGATATATTATAGGGTTATAGGCTCAACAAGCATGAGACATAACAAAAATTACATGAGTATCTCTACATGTCTATCATTTATCTACTCATATTAGGATATTGAGAAGAGAGCATGATTAGATGTGCTTGAAGAGATATCGGGTCAAAATATAGAGAGATAAACTACAATCAAAGAGGGATTAGTTTTTCACTAGTGCACCATGTGGAAATATTGTGGAAAACCATGTTATATAAAGTAATGAAGGATACTGTATGAGCAAACCATGTTAGAGGTTTTAAGAACACCATCTTATATAGAGATTCACTAGAAAAGGTTTTCAATGGCATCCTCTTTTAGATCGTCTTCTAGAGGGACACTACCACAACCAGGGCCACCACCTTCAGGAGATTCAGGGAGGTAGGTTGATTGTTGAGTTGGTAAGGGGTTTCACATGTGTTTGATTATTAATTCCATATTGTTTATTTTATTCACCCAAAAAATGTCATGAATGATTTTATTTTTGAAGGATGTGAACTAATTTTGAAATGCCATGACTTCAGAGATATCTTTAGTTAGCTCAAATACTCAATTTGAGTTAATTTAAACATATCTTCTATAATTTGATAATTATCTTTAGCCTTATTCATAAATTTTAGTCAACTTGAGATGAGGAAGTGGATAGTATGTGAGACAATTTAATTTACTTAAATATGAAAGTGGAAATGTGTGAAATTATTTAATTGATTTTATATTAATTTAGTTAGTAATTTTAGCTAAGGGTGTGATAAGGTGTAATAAAATTAATTCTACATAGGAACAATGTGTTTAATAAGATTTTTAATGTTTACAATGTGTAGTGGTTATCTTGGGGTATCTACACCCATTGTAAAATATTGGTTCTATAAAATATATGATGCCTATTTTGGGTTTCCACACTTGAATGTTGATTAGTCCTTGGTTGTTGAAGAGGTGAATATCTTAATGTTAAATTTACTCCCCCTATTCTTATTCAATAACTTTAATTTAGTTTTAATTTAAAATGATCCAATCCTAAATGTAATATTACGGTACCCTTTTGTATGGCCAAGAACTTTGATTGCAGACCTCTATACTATGTTTTTTGTAATGTACTCAGTGCCTTCAACACTATTCTAATAGATTATGGATACTTTAATCATTGATATCTTGTTAATTTGGCTCTCCTTCTATTATTTAGCTTGTTTTATTGTGTTATTACCTTCTTATTTATGTTATGGTATGATGTGTGTGATTTATATTCACATGTTTCCAATAATTTTTTTCATTTATGTAGAGAATCAGAGTTGAGAAAATTTCAGAGTTCAATGTGGATTATTTCTTCCCTTTTAATCTTGTATTTTTCCCTCTAATTCTTCATATCAGGGAGAGAATCCAAATTTAGTTTGGTGCATCACCTTATCATTCATTCAATATTTCATCTTTTTGAACATTGGTTCCTTAGAAATCTTAGATTAGGACTAGTTAGTAGTAAATTATACAACTAATTAGATTAGTTACAGTGAACTGGAATCGAGGGAATTCACATTCAGCATGGAGATTAAAATTAAACGATCCATTTTCATATACTTTGAAGTTATTTCAATGTTTCGCTGACATGTTGATCCTAGCTTTAACAAAAGTTTTAATCTCAAGTGACAATAAGTACCACCACCATAGCCATATGTATAGGTGGATATGGGGCGAGAGGTTGAAGGAGCAGAGTACCTGGGCCCTATAATATTTGATTTGTAAAGGTCATGGCATTGATTTCTAAGTCATAATATTATATTAGTGCATACATACGATATATTATAGGGTTATAGGCCCAACAAGCATGAGATATAACACAAAATACATGAGTATCTCTACATGTCTAGCATTTATCTACTCATATTGGGATATTGACAAGAGAGCATGATTAGATGTGCTTGAAGAGAGATTGTGTCACAATATAGAGGGATAAATTGTAATCAATCAGGGATTAGTTTTTCACTATCGCACCATATGGAAATATTGTGGCTATATCTCAAGAGCTAATTCATTTGTTCTAGAATATAAAGTAATGGAGGATACTATATGAGCAGACCATGTTAGAGGTTTTAAGAGCACCATCCTATATAGAGATTCACCAGAAAAGGTTTTCAATGAAATCCTCTTTTAGATCATCTTCTAGAGGGACACTGCCACTACCAGGGATACCATCTTCAGGAGATTCAAGGAGGTAGGTTGATTATTGAGTTGGCATGGGGTTTCACATGTGTTTGATTATTAATTCCATATCATTTATTTTATTCACCCAAAACATTTCGTGAATGATTTTATTTCGGAAGGATGCTAACTAATTTTGGATTGCCAGGACTTGGGAGATATCTTTAGTTAACTCAAATGCACTATTTGAGTTAATTTAAACATATCTTATTTAATTTAATAATGATATTTATATTTATTCATAAATTTTAGTGAACTTGAGTTGAGGAAGTGGATAGTATTTGAGACAATTCAATTTATTTAAATATGAAAGTGGACATGTGCACAAATTATTTAATTAATTTGATATTAATTTAGTTAGTAATTTTAGCTAAGTAGGTGATAAGGTGAAATAAAATTAATTCTACATAGGAACAATGTGTTTGATAACATTTTGAATGTTTATAATGTGTATTGGTTATTTTGGGGTATCTATAGCCATTTTAAAATCTTGATTCTATAAAATATATGATGCCTATTTTGGGTTTCCACACTTGAAAGTTTTTTGGTCCTTGGTGGTTGAAGAGGTGAATATATTAATGTTAAATTTACTCCCCCTCTTCTTATTCAATAAAATTAACTTAGTTTTAATTTAAAAGGATCAAATCCTAAATGTAATATTGTGGTACCCTTTTGTATGGCCAAGAACTTTGATTTGCAGACCTCTATACTATTTTTTTTGTAATGTACTAAGTGCCTTAAACGTTATTGTAATAGATTATGAAATCTTAAATAATTGATATCTTGTTAATTTTGCTATCCTTTTATTCTTTATCATGTTTTAATGTGTTATTACCTTCCTATTTCTGTTATTGTATGATGTGTGTGATTTATATTCGCATGATTCCAATCATTTTTTCATTTATGTAGATAATAAGAGTTGAGAAACTTTCAGAGTTGAATGTGGATTATTTCTTCCCTTTTAGTTTTGTATTATTCCCTCTAATTCTTGATATCAGGGAGAGAATCCACATTTAGTTTGGTGCATCATCTTATCTTTCATTCAATATTTCATCTTTTTGAACATTGGTTCTTTAGAAATATTAGATTAGAACTAGTTAGTAGTAGATTATACTGCTAGTTAGATTAGTAGCAGTGAACTAGAGTGGAGGGAATTAGCATTTCCCATGGAGATTAAAATTAAAGGATCCATTTTCCTATACTTTAAATTTCTTTCAATATTTTGCTGGCGTGTTGATCCTAGCTTTAAAAAAGGGTGTAATCTAAAGTGACAATAAGTACCACCACCATAGCCATATGTATAGGTGGAGATGGGGCGAGTGGTTGAAGGAGTGGAGTACCTGGGCCCTCTAATATTTGATTTGTAAAGGACATGGCATATATTTCGAAGTCATAGTAGTATATTAGTGCATATATAGGATATATTATAGGGTTATAGGCCTAACAAGCATGAGACATAACACAAATTACACAAGTATATCTCCATGTCTAGCATTTATCTACTCATATTGGGATATTGACAAGAGATCATGATTAGATGTACTTGAAGAGATATCAGGTCACAATATAGAGGGATAAAATGTAATCAAAGAGGGACTAGTTTGTCAATACTGCACCATGTGGAAATACTATGGCTATATCTCAAGAGCTAAATCATTTGGTTTATAATATTATGTAATGGAGGATACTATATGAGCAGACCATGTTAGAGGTTTTAAGAGCACCATCCTATATAGAGATTCACTAGAAATGATATTCAATGACATCCTCTTTTATATCATCTTCTATAGGGACACTACCACAACCAGGACCATGACCTTTAGGAGATTCAAGGAGGTAGGTTGATTGTTGAGTTGGTAAGGGGTTTCACATGTGTTTTATTATTAATTCCATATCATTTATTATTTTCACTATGATTTTCTTATGGAAGGATGTGAACTAATTTTTGATTGCCATGACTTGGGAGATATATTTAGCTAACTCAAATGCATGATTTGAGTTAATTTAATCATATCTTATTGAATTTAATAATGATCTTTAGCTTTATTAAGAAATTTTAGTCAGCTTGAGTTCAAGAAGTGGATAGTATGTGAGACAATTTAACTTATTTAAATATGAAATTAGACATGTGTGAAATTAATTAATTAATTTGATATTGATTTAGTTAGTAATTTCAGCTAAGGGGGTGAAAGGGTGCAATAAAATTAATTCTATAGAGGAACAATGTGTTTAATAAGCTTTTGAATGTTTATAATGTGTAGTGGTTATTTTCAGGTATCTACAACCATTTTCAAATCTTGGTTCTAAAAAATATATGATGCCTATTTTAGGTTTCCACACTTGAAAGTTGATTAGTCCTTGGTGGTTGAAGAGGTGAATATCTTAATCTTAAATTTACTCTCCCTCTTCTTATTCAATAAATTTAACTCAGTTTTAATTTATAAGGATCCACTCCTAATTTTAATATTGTGGTACCCTTTTGTATGGCCGAGAACTTTGATTTCCATACTTCTATACTATATTTTTTAATGTACTGAGTTCCTTCAACATTAGAGTAATAGATTATGCATACTTTAATAATTGATATCTTGTTAATTTGGCTCTCCTTCTATTCTTTATCTTGTGTTATGGTGTTATTACCATCGTATTTATGTTATGGTATGATGTGTGCTATTTATATTTAGATGATTCCAATCATGCTTTTCATTTTTGTAGAGAATCAGAGTTGAGAAAATTGTAGAGTTGAATGTGGATTATTTTTTCCCTCTCATTCTTCATATCAAGGAGAGAATCCACATTTAGTTTGGTGCATCACCTTATCTTTCATTCAATATTTCATCTTTTTGAACATTGTTTCCTTGGAAATATTATATTAGAACTAGTTAGTAGTATATTATAGTGCTAATTATATTGGTTGTAGTGAACTCGAGTGGAGGGAACTAGCATTTCCCATTGAGATTAAACTTAAACGATTCATTTTGCTATACTTTGAAGTTCATTCAATTTTTCAATGAGGTGTTGATCCTAGCTTTAGAAAAGGGTGTAATCTCAAGTGACAATAAGTACCACCACCATAGCCATATGTATAGGTGGAAATGGGGCTAGAGGTTCAAAGAGCGTAGTAGCTAGGCCCTCAAATGTTTGATTTGTAAAGGACATGGCATTGATTTCTAAGTCATAGTAGTATATTAGTGCATGCATAGGATATATTATAGGGTTATAGGACTAACAAGCATGAGACATAACACAAATTACACGAGTATTACCTTCCTATTTATGTTATGGTATGATGTGCGTGATTTATATTCACCTAATTCCAATCATTTTTTTCATTTATGTAGAGAATAAGAGTTGAGAAACTTTCAGAGTTGAGTGTGGATTATTTATTCCCTTTTAGTTTTGTATTTTTCTCTCTTATTCTTCATATCAGGGAGAGAATCCACATTTATTTTGGTGCATCACCTTATCTTTCATTCAATATTTCATCTTTTTGAACATTGGTTCCTTATAAATCTTAGATTAGAACTAGTTAGTAGTATATTATAGTGCTAATTAGATTGGTTATAGTGAACTCGAGTGGAGGGAACTATCATTTCCCATAGAGATTAAACTAAAATGATTCATTTTACTATACTTTGAAGTTCATTCAATTTTTCACTGAGGTGTTAATCTTAGCTTTAGAAATGGGTGTAATCTCAAGTGACAATAAGTACCACCACCATAGCAGCTAGAGGTTCAAGGAGCGTAGTAGCGAGGTCCTCAAATGTTTGATTTGTAAAGTACATGGCATTGATTTCTAGGTCATAGTAGTATAGTAGTGCATACATAGGATATATTATAGGGTTATAGGCCTAACAAGCATGAGACATAACACAAATTACATGAGTATTACCTTCCTATTTATGTTATGGTATGATGTGTGTGATTTATATTTGCATGATTCCAATCATTTTTTTCATTTATGTAGAGAATAAGAGTTGAGAAACTTTTAGAGTTGAATGTGGATTATTTCTTCCCTTTTAGTTTTGTATTTTTCTCTCTAATTCTTCATATCAGGGAGAGAATCCACATTTAGTTTGGTGCATCACCTTATCTTTCATTCGATATTTCATCTTTTTGAACATTTGTTCCTTGGAAAACTTAGATTAGAACTAGGTAGTAGTAGATTATACTATTAGTTAGATTAGTTACAGTGAATTGGAGTGGAGGGAATTAACATTTCCCATGGATATTAAAATTAAAGGACCCATTTTCCTATACTTTGAAGTTCTTTCAGTGTTTCAATGACGTGTTGATCCTAGCTTTAACAAAGGGTGTAATCTATAGTGACAATAAGTACCACCACCATAATTATAGGTAAAGGTGAAGACAGGTGGAGATGGGGCTAGAGGTTCAAGGAGCATAGTAGATGCGCCCTCAAATGTTTGATTTGCAAAGGAAATGGCATTAATTTCTAAGTTACAATAGGATATTAGTGCATACATAGGATATATTACATGGTTATAGGCCCAAAAAGCATGAGACATAACAAAAATTACACGAGTATCTCTAAATTTCTAGCATTTATATACTCATATTAGGATATTAACAAGACAACATGATTAGATGTGCTTAAAGAGAGATCAGGTCACAATATAGAGGGATAAACTACAATCAAAGAGGGATTAGTTTTTCACTACTGCACCATGTGTAAATACTGTGGCTATGTCTCAGGAGCTATTTCATTTGGTCTATAATATAAATTAATGGAGAAGACTATATGAATAAACCAAGTTAGAGGTTTTAAGAGCACCATCCTATACAGAGATTCACTAGAAAATGTCTTCAATGACATCCTCTCTTAGATAATATTTTAGAGGGAAACTGCCACAACTAGGGCCATTACTTTCAAGAGATTCAGGGAGGTAGGTTGTAGGATATTATAAATATGATGGTTTTGTGTTGTATTTATGATTTTTTTCTTGAGATGATTTACATCAAGACACAATATTTTATATATTTATTCAAGCATTGTCTCAACATTTATGTATATATGATGGACATTTTGAGTTATCAACATTGTGTACTTATTAATGATTATAGATTTATGATTATGTTCATATTTATTGTGGATGCACATGGTGATGGATGTGGTTCAGGGGTGCCAGTTCTAGACATATTTTTTATTCATTTATGTTGATGTATGATGAATTATATGATTATGATGTAAGGGATTATGAATGATGGTGGATGTGTTGTTGATGTGAATAGACATTTTATATGCTTATTATAAAATGTCTATTTCATATTATATTATTGAATTATGATGTGATGTGATAGACATAAAATGTGGTAAATGATATGATTTGATCTGATCTATGTATCTCCTACTATACATGATGATAACACATTAGTCTTTTGGATGCTAGGATTTTTAAAGGACATTAGTAAGGTGATGATTATTTAGATGTGTTATATGGTTATAAATTTATTTTCTGTGTAGGTTAGATAGACAAGATATATTGTTTATAATGATTATACAATGATGAGATAGATTGTGATGAGGTATGCTGCCATTTGATGAGCCATATTGATAAGAAAACATGTTTTTGATATATTATTAGGTAATATAGAAAATGATCTATAATGTAACATGTAATTTTTGAACCATAATCCATGTTAGAATGACTCAAAACCATCCTCATATCATATTAGGATTACACCACATTCATATCATTGGGAAAAGATAAAGATAATAAAAAATATAACTAAGAAATATTAAATGTTAAATCATGTACACACATAACAAACAAACAAGATAAATAAAAAAATCAAACACGATGATGGATGGTAGGATTGATAGGGATAGAGGATGAGTGATAGATGATGGATATAATAATAATATGAAAGTATGATTATGTTTAATGGAAGAGGATACATGTGTATCAAGATTCCTATTATAAATATCCTTGAATATGTGTGATCAAGTCACAAATCAACATATCAATGTGTTGTTTAGTTGATGTTTGTTCCCAAGTTGCAATAGCTACCATTGGATTAGTAAATAGGATATTCATGTTGAATTTATTTCATACAGAAAATTATTGGTTGTTGATTGGAAACAAAGGTTAAAGTGAAAAGGACGTGAAAAAGAGATGGTAGGATTTTGTTACCTCATGAGAATTTTATTAGGATTGAAAAGGATGGAAAATGAATCCATTGACTAGATGTGACAAGGGAAAAAAATATGATGGATGATTGAAGATAACACAAGATAAAGATGTAGGGAGGAATGAGAGATAGGATCTAGATAACCTCATCTAATGGTTATATCTCCTTTTCCATATTGTGTTCAAGATGCAACTTCCATTTTTTCTGTAACTTGATCAATCTTTCTTTGTTTTTCTATGGATTTTGATGCTAACTCAAGATGTGTTCCCCAAATTATAGCATGGGTGAAAACTTGGTCATGATCATGGTGGATTGATGGGAACAAAAAGAAAGAGGGATAGAAAAATAATATGGAAATGTTTTCCTGCAAGTATATGAGGTACTCATCACTGCGAGTGATGCAAGAAACCATTTTTCATCATCCTATTTCCTAAGGCACCAAATAACTAGTTTTCACCATGTGGATTTTTGTTTTGTATTTTTGATATATGATAAGGGATATTAGAGATATCTAGGACATGGTTTAGGTGTCAAACAACTTCACGTGCATGGTTTTCATAGATTCATCTAGTTCATAGCCATCCTACATAACTAGTTTGTGGGATTTGGATCCATATTTAATGATGATGACCTAAGGTCCAAGCTATTTAGGATATAACTTTACCTTCTTCCAACATTTAACATTAATGGTGTGATGGTTTTATTTAAATAATAAATCAATAAATTCAAATTCTCTTGGCCGAATCTTTTTGTTATATTATCTACATAACTTGTTTTGATAGGATTTTAAGAGGTTAAGAGCATTAATTCCATTTTCATCTAGGATTTCAAGTTATTGGAATATAAAAGTTGTAACCTTCCTCTTAAATGAGGCTTTCTAATGATATGTGAAGGGATGGTAATTTTATCTCAATAGGAAAGATGCCTTTGGTGATAAATAATAGGGAATATGGAGTGACACATGTGGGTATACAGATGATGGTGCAGTATGCCCATAAGGTGGGATAAATAAATATGTTTTGAATCATGGATAGTGCTTTTAATGATGATTTTAGTGATGATCTTGTTATTAGATTCTACTTCACTAGTTCCTTGGAGATAGTATAGCTTAGAGCATCATTTTTGGATGTGGAAATGTTCGCAAAGTTTTTTGACATATTTATTTTTGAATGATCCTCAATTATTGGTAATGATGGTGGAAGTGATGGAATAATGGGATATGATGTGATTGATAATGAATTTTCATATTTTCCTATCACTGGCGCAAGTGAGTGGTATGGTTTCTTCCCATTTAGTGAAGTATTATGTAGTAATGATTATATGTTTATGACCATTAGATGAGGTGGGGTTTAACTTAAAAATGAGATTGAATCCCCATGCATATAAGGGACAAGGGGAAGTGATGAGATAAAATACACGTGATGTGGCATGGATGAGGTATACATGGGTATGACAGGTTACACACTTATTTACATACTTGCATGCATCATGTTTCATGGTTGGAAAATAGTATCCCACATGTAAGAGATTCTTCTCTAGGGACATCCTACTAGTGTGTATGCCATAAGTGTCATCATGGAATTCCTTTATTTTTATGTTATCCTTGTTTGAGTTTAGTAATCTCAATAGGGTTATGTCATACCCCCTACAATATAGTGTAACTCAAGGATAGTTAGAAGGGTGGATTTTTGGATGAATTATTTTCATTGGGATCACCTCAAATCAGGTGGTAGACCATTCTCATGGATATAGTTGTACATATATTGATACCAAGGGAAGTTGGGACCAAATTTTTTTCATACCATCTCATTTTTGACGACATCCTAGGAAGGTACCATGATTTATACAAACAAGAATTGAAATAGTTGCGTTTTCTAGGGGATCTCAAGCTAGGATCCAATAGTGTCCATAATGTAATTTGATTTATTACTTCCACAAGGAACTTATTTATACCATATATATTGAAAATAATACTTAAAGTTGTCAACCATTCATTTGTATGAGAAAAAATCATCATATTTTATTTTATACTCATTATTGATATAGTATTTGAACAACTAGTAATCAATATATACTTATAGATGTTAAATATTACATTAAATGAAAATATGGAGACCATATAGGAGTACTTCATATTCAGAAACGTTGTTGATGAATGGGAAGATAAGATGGAATGACTTAGGGATTAGCTCTCCTTGTGGTCTGATAAAAAGGATACATGTCCCCAAGTCATGATGAGTGAAGGATCCATCAAAATAAAGCTTCCATATGGGTGATTATTTTATGTTCAGGATTGATTCATCTGGGAAACCAATGGTAAATGGTTGATTATATGAGAGGGTAATTTATGTTATTTAATTGATGATAAATTGTCCTTTAATAGTGTTTTACTAACATATTAAATATCAAATTCACTCAGTAGGATGGTCCTTTTTTCCATTCTTCCTATTACAACTGATTTGGATGGTAAGTATTTCAATTTATCAACCTTAGCTATAAGATTAGTCTTCTTATTTAGCATGTAATGCCATATATTTTTGGAGTAAAACACTACAACTAAACATGGTTTGTTAATTAGAGTATAGTTGAATTTATAGGATACCAAGGCGTGACTAATATAAATAATAAATCATTATTTTTCATGCGCTTCTTGTTGTGCAAAAAGAGATCCCAAGGAACACTAAGTAGCTGATATGTACAAGATAAATGGTTCCCTTAGTGTAGGTATACTATTACTAGATGATATAAAATATATTTCTTTAAAGATTCAAAGAATTGATAACAATATGAATTCTAATGAAAGGTGGTCCCCTTTTTAATTAGATGAGTTATGGATTGACATTTATCAACTAGATGAAATATAAATAAAATGATGGATTTAATATTACCCTATAAACTTCTTAGCTTCTTGATATTTGGCTGAGGTATTTCAATAATGGCTTGAACATTTTATGGATCAAACTTTATACCTCATATGGATACAATGAAGCCCAAAAAACCTTTCTGACACCAAAAACATTTCTTTATATTGAGCCTGACTATATACTCCCTTATCCTTTCAAAAAGTATCCTTAGAAATGCAAAATGGTCAATTTGGGTCTTTTATTTTCTTGATATTTCATCAACATAATTTTTAATGATGGCATGCATCATGTCATGGAATATTATTGTCATCACTCTTTGATAATTGACACCTAATTTTAAGCCCAAATGGTATCGCTTGATAAAAAATGTTCCTCATTTGGTGTTGAATGTTATCATGTGTTGATTATTAGGTGAGATTATAATATAATTGTATCCAAAAAATCTATCCAAGAACGATAGAATTTTATGTCCAATTGTATTTTCTATGATCATGTCTATGTTGGGAAGGGGAAAATCATATTTTAGGCATGATTTTTAGATATCTCTAAATTAATTATAGATAAGAATGCAACCATCAATATTTTTTATGGGTACAATGTCAGATATCCAATAAAATCATTCGATGGGGAGAATAAAGCTTGTGTCTTAAAGATTTTGTAATTCCTATTTAAATAAAAAGGTTATATTTGGGTACATTTTCATTAGTTTTTTCTTGACTGGATTATCTTTTCAATGGACTAGAAAATGGTGAACTAATAATGATGGATCTAAACATTGAATATCTCCATATGGCCATGAAAATATATCAGTGTATTCTTTGAGTATGTTGGTGATCTTCTTATGTTATTGTAATGTTAGGCTACCCCATAGCTTTAGGATCTTTAGTGCTACATTGGTTTCAATATTAATATAAATTATATATTCAACTAAGGATGATTATATGTCCTTCATGTCCTTAGGAAATTATTTAAGTAAATGATCAATGTTATTTAGTTCTCTAAGCTAAGGGAGTCATTTGTTGTGTGTTATCTCTGATTGGGGGTTATTCATTTCCATAATCATATGAAAAGTTATTTTCCCCATCCATTGGTGTCTCATAGAGGTTTTCACCAATAAACATCTGTTTATTTTTATTTCTGTTATTGTAAATTTTCCTTTTTTTAACAACTAGTTCCCTAGATAGGTTTTCACCAAAGGGTGTGATATTTTCATTTTTGTATTTGTTTGTATTTTTATTATTGACCATTGAAATAAAAAATTTTGCCTGAAGTAGGTGCAGGTATATATGTTGATATCAAATCCTTTCTTACGATCTCTAGTTGGTAAATGATCTTTGAGTCCCATAAATTTAATGATTGTTTCGTCATTCTAAAATTTGTCTAAGGATGGTGGATCTTTCTAGTCCTATTAGATAAGGGATGGATAATAGAGTTTCAAGTTGATAGTTAAGATTAAAGTATTTGTGAAAAGATTGATTTTGGTGAGATATTTGTAAAGGATATGAATAGACCATGTTTGAATGTCTTCACTAGAAGTTGATTCCTAGAAAATGAGTAGGTATTTCTGATGTCAACTTTTCTTTCACTAGTTGGTACTCTGTACCCTAGGCCAAGATGTGGTGGATTTGTTTCAAGATATATAGACTTTGAGATTCCCTTTTCTCATGGACCAAGATCATTTCCTTTACATTTCATGATCCATCACATCCAATTAGGTTTGGGATACTCATGATATTTATAATAGGAGGATAATTCATCATTAGACAACCTAGAGTCATTCAAGATTTAAATTATTTCATCATTTAAGAAACCAAAGTTGTTGAAAGTGTATGAGATGAGTTAATAAGCTATGTTTGTGTTCTTTTTCATGGTATAGTTTCTGTAACTACATGGAGATGTAGGGATATGACCAACATGAAATGCATCTTGGAGTTTATGCTCACCACATCCTTGTGGGATAACCTCAGTGTTGGATTTAAGAGGTGGTGATTTATAAGTGGATGGGATATTATATGGATGGATACATGATGGAAATGATGTGGCTAGATAGTGCTATTTGGAATGGTACTTGGGAAATAAATAGTGCCACAGTAGCATCCTTCCAACAATTTTGAATATTGAAAAGGTTGGGGATCACCTTGAATGGTCACCTCTATGACATATTGAGGGAACCCAATACAATGATGAAGGGTGGATGGTATAGATTGAATTTCATGGATCTATAGTCATCCCAGAAGGATATTGCAAGGAAGTTCAATTTCCACCACATGAATTAGTGTTTAAAGTGTAACAATACCTATTATGATAATAATATGGATTGTTCTATCCTATTGTATTTAGGCATCATCGTAAGATTTGATAGTGATGATGTTTGGTGATAGCATTGTATCATAATAACCCAACATTTTGATAAGAGTAAGGGTAAAATTTTTTATGCTTGATCCATTATCTACAAGCACACATTGGATCTTTTGCTTAGTGATGAGCTCCTCAACACATAGGTGGAAGTTATGAGATGGATCACAGGTGGTAGATCATTTTGGTTGAAACTGAGTTGTTGACTGAATGAGAGGTGACCCATAAGAGCTTTGAATTGGTTAGGATCAATGTTGGTAGGAATTGTGGACTTATAACGAGATTTGTACATGATGTCTTTGTGGATGGAATAGGTTTTAATAAGATTCATGAGAGAGATTTTGGATTATGTCTTCTTAAGTTATTTATTAATATTGTATTGGACCTCAAGAGTGGAGATATAATCCTTTTAGATAGCGAACCTAGGTGGAGCTCTTTGGATTCCAAATTTTTTACCTTATATAGAAAAATTGCACTCAAGTGATGGTGGTTTGATCTAGATGGAAGTTCGACTCTATGGATCATGGCTCTTTAAAGACTTACCTTTAAATTTAACAATAGTGACATAGTGGTCAATGTAACTAATAACATAGTCATAATCATAATGTGTCCTCTTGTAATTGATGTGGTTGGTTTGAGAAGGTTGAACCTGAAATTTTTGTTTGTATTTTTTATTTTATTTATTCTTAGGGAATGGTTCTTGATATAATCCCAACTTCTGATTTTTAGATGTGGAAGCATTTTCTTATACTTCAATGTATCCCTTGTTAATAAGGTCTTAAACATAGTTTTTAATCACATACATTGATTCGTGTTGTGACCTTTGCCTCTATGGAATTTAAAACATTCTTCCTTTAGATACCAAGATGGTTTAGGAGCATTCTCATCAAAAGGTCTAGTATCTAGAGTTTCAATCATGTTTACCACCAAGATCTTGTGAAAGATAGATTCTATAGGATCTCAAATAGGTGTATAGGTCCTATTTAAATTGTAATTTTGTCTTGGTAAACCCCTTAGGATGGTGATAATTTATGAAGTGGAGGGATTACGTGAGCATTGGATGAATGGTTTATAAGTATATTGGATGACCCTAATATGTTTAGATTCACTCACTCCATCACCAAATACATTATTATTTTTTATTTTAAAAAATCATCTTTTCTATTATGGAGGTGGAAGGTTGATGACATTCCTTTGAATAGATATTTATTAGGCCTTTAGCAATGAGATCCTTTAAATTTGGGTTTCTTTATCTATTATTTTATAATGATTATTAACACAATGAACTTATAGGTGGAAGGTTAATTCTTGATTAAGGATGGTAATGAAAATACTGACTAATTACATATCAAATATGGTGCATGGGAAGTAGATCACAATGATTTTCCATCTTTATAAGATAGATGAAAAAAACACACCATTTCTCTATTTGGTGTCTCACAATTCCTTCATGGGGATTTCATGATCAATATTGTACAAGAAATGTCTTACAAACTTCTCAGATAGCAAAGGTGGTGATCAATCCCTTTGGGAGATGTATAAACCAATCGAGGGCATGTCCACCTAGGCTACCTAAAAATAGTTTTAATAGATAGGAATCACTATATTTCACCTCTTGAAAAACCATTTAGAATGATTCAACGTACTCCTTAGGATTACCTTTTCCTCTATATTTTTTAAAATTTGGCAGTTCAAAATAAGGTGGGAAGGGCACTCTAAGTAAAGTGTCTAATAGATCAAGGCATATATCTTAAAATATATAATTTTTATCATGAATTCAAAATTTTAACCCTTATAAAGAATCTTCATAACTTTCCATTCTTAAGAGATTGATGAATCGATGATGGGAATAGACTAGGGTAGGATTAACTTGACTTAATTATGATCTTTATCCAAGTTGGTTTAGGATTTGGGTTGTTTAGATGGATTTCGTGGGTAAGTTTTCTTGTCATTATTGAGATTTATTTTGGAAGATAATGTGTCTACTTGATATTGCATGGAAGGTGTAGAATTGTAAAAATAGTTGTATAGGAGGGAAAATGACTTTGGAGATCCTCTGACTTCCATACTTCATTGGAAGATGATCATCGAATGAATATGTTAAAATGGAAGTGAAAGAAGAATAAGTTCTTGTATGTAGGTGATCGTGTGTAGCAAGATCTGAACAACAAGATCCAAACATCAGTATGTAGACTTAAAATTATGCAGTGGCATATGATTGTTTTTGGCGCTTCTTACCCCATATTCATAATAAGGGGTGGAATGTTAGGAATTACTATGGTTATTTTTCACATATATGTAATTGTATAAAAAAGTGTGAGTATAGTATAATTGTTATTAGTTTAGGTTGTTTACAACCACTCACATAAATAGTCTTTAGGAGTATTTTGTGGGATTTCGATTTATTAGTATGACGAGGCACAAATTCTAAAAAATAGGAGGCCACCTACCAGTATATTGTATATAGTTTATGAAGTAAATTGAGAGAATATTTATAGTCTAATTAATGGTCTCATCTTTGAAAAAACTTGACAATAATTTGGTGCTAAATTATCTCCATCATTAATCAATTATTGGATGTGGTCATCCCTGATTTCATATAGATATTGGTCAAGTTAGGCTCTACCTTGTGCAATATAGAGTGAATTCATTATAACTACCTTGAAATTCACCTTCCTTATTCATGAGAATTTCCTCATCATCATTGCAAACTCTCTCATTGGTTAAATGATTCTCAAAATCATGTTCATTGTTTTTGTTGTTGAGTCACAATCATACCCTTTATAAAATTTTGGGTGCCATTGGTTCTTGTTTTACTATAGATTAATATTTTTAATGAGGTTATTATAAGTTATTTGTGGGTGGATGTTATATGAACTATTGATTATATGATAAGTATGATTTGGTAAAGCTTTGTAAAATCTCTTGTTTGATATGAGCTAGGAAATAACCCACAAAGCTGTTTTGATTGAGGTTAATTATTGATGAGGAGAGTATAAATGACGCTAGGATTAATAAGACTAATTTTTTGATAGGTTATTAATTGATAGGTCGATGGTGGGTTATATGCTAACTTTGAGATGTATATTTTTAATCAAGATTGTGGAGATAATATGGATTATTCAAGTTTGGATTAAAAGAGGGAAGATCTAAAGGAAGTGTGTTCATGAGAGTTATGATTGGTCATGAAAATCAGGGTGTATGTTATACATGTAAGATTTTGGATGGTCTAATAAGCTTATAAGAATTATATGAAACAAGAATATTCAAAAATAGACTTGTGTAGTTTAATGGATATTTAGTAGATGATAAGAGCGGATTTGGGTAGTAAGAGGACATTTGATAAATAAATTTTTTTGGTGTGTGTTTATGAGATGTGATGATATGATGAATAGATAATTATTAGGTTTTATATCATTTTGATTAGGGTTTTGGGTGTTGGATTTACAAACACACTGGTTGTTCAAAACACACAAACAATATAATGCAAGCCACAGGCCTTATGAAAGTAATAAAGGGTGTGCAACATTACTAGTAGCCCATAAATACTTTACATAAAGTGAATATAGATTAGTCTCTAAACCCTCACTTTGTGTGGTATGGGATGAGTAAATTCAAGAGTATCATGCTCCATGTACTAGTAACTATTTACGACTATTATATGAAAAATTTTATGCCTATTTTTTTAGCGTAATCATGACACCCGTTTCATTCTTGTGATTCCCATCATCAAAAAATATTACACTCTCATATTATATTTGTGTTTTCCTTCAATGTATACATTTGTAAACTTTCTCACTTGGGTTTGAAATTTGTGTCTTGTATTTAACTCATGCTTAGTTCTACATTGCCTACATAATTGCACCACACACTTTTTCAATACCCATAATTGTAATGGAAGACCA
This sequence comes from Taxus chinensis, assembly GCA_019776745.2. Taxonomy (NCBI): domain Eukaryota; kingdom Viridiplantae; phylum Streptophyta; class Pinopsida; order Cupressales; family Taxaceae; genus Taxus; species Taxus chinensis. Next base: position 151,234,628 of record CM034150.1, on the reverse strand, counting down.
CCTCATTCACCTTTTGAGTTTTTCTTTCACTTTTCATGAACAATTGAGGATATTTTGTTATAAAAATTCATTGGGAGTTCTTATGCACTTAAGTGGTTCTCCAAAAACCTCCCAAGGGTTCCCATGCACTTAACTGGTTCCCAAAATACCTCACAAGCACGTATATGCACTTTTTGGCTCTAAAAATGCAATGAGGATGCATTTTTCTTACTAAAATAGTTCCCATTCCCAAAATGCCTCCCAACTGCGCCTATGCACTTTTTGGTTCTAAAAAATGCATTGAGGATGTTATTTTATTAGTAAAATAGTTCCCAAAATTCCTCCCAAGTGTTCTTGTGAAGTTTTTAGTTCTAAAAATGCACTGATGATGCATTTTTATTATTAAAATAGTTCCCGAACGGCCTCCTAATTTTTTGTATACACTTTTTGGTTCTAAAAATTACTGAGGATGTGCTTTTATTGTGTAAATAGTTTTGAAAAGTCTTCCCAAGTATAACTAAGTCATTAATTGGCTCCAAAAATCATTTCTAAGTGCACAAAATTCATTATGTGATTCTAAAAGCATTCTAAAAATGTGCCTAGGGAGCTAAAGTTCCCAAAACTTCTCACAAGTCTACCCATGACATGGAACTTTAAGGCCAATCTTGTTTTGATCTTAACCTTTGCATATTGATTTCAGTTTTTTTTTGAATAATTTAAAATATATTGAAGAAAGGATTGATTTTGTATAGGGTTTAAAACATGAAAATTATATACACTTTTTTCTAAAATCATTTCTCAAGTGTTGTTTTTACCTTCATTTGAAGAGCTTTTTTTTCTCATATTTCATGTTTTACTAATTGAATCTTGCCAAAAAAAATTTGATGGCCTCTTCATGAAGGAACCACCATTTTAAAGTTTATTCATGATGATTTTACCATTGGTGATGGAAAATTTTATCAAATGAAGTTGAGAAATATCGAGGCAAGAATGAATGGTGGAACACAAACTGTTACTAAAGGAATACTCCACCATAATGGTTTCTATCAAGTAGAGGGACTATCCATTTCAATTCAAAAATATATATTGGTACTAATGTGTGTGTTTTATTTTAGATTCTTCATAATCATGGATATATTTTTTGGGAAATACTCTCATCCTGAAGGAGAAGGATGTATTGAAGAATGTTCTAGAATTCAAGGTTACAAGTGTTGAAGATGAAAGTGCTCAAATGAAACTTAAAAATAAACCTCCATGGATAGAAATAATAATTTATTTTTATCCTCTTCAATTGAGTGATTTTCTATTTCTCCATAGGAAAATCACTTTTTCTCACTTAAGTGGCGTTCTGGTTTTGTGTTGGTAATAGTTTTTTTTGTAAAACTTAAGTGACTCGATAATAAAGTAACTTTAATTCGTAACTTAAGTGAAAGTGAAAATGGTCAAATTTATATTATTACCATCAAGATGGTTATGGCCAAAAGTATATATACGGATGGATTTTCCATTATAAGGGTTCTATTTGGTTCTCTCTTTTCTCTATGAACTCTAAAGGGGGTTTGTTGTAACTTTTTGTACACATGTTCTTTAGTTTCCATGAATATATAATAAAATACTATTGTGTTAATTTTTCCTTGTGGTGTTAATGAACTTCAATCATAAAAATTTACATTTTTATTTTATAATTGGATGATATTATAAACATATTTTTTCTCCCTTGTTCTATGTGATATCCTAATACTAATAATTTGTATTGAATGTATGTGTATGTGAAGTTATTGTCATATCTATATGGTTTAGAGTTGTGAATATTTTTTTCTTCTAGTTCTTACTCACTTATGTCGTGTTATTTTATTCTTTCATGTGTGATAATGAGAAGATTATATTATTATTTTTTACCTAGAGTTATCCGAGAAGGTATTTATGTCTATTTAGTCATAGGGTTTCTCCCTTCCTCTTATATTCTCTCTATCTCCTTATAATTTTTTTTCTCTTTTGTGTTTTTAATTTAAAAACACCAAAAATATAATTACCCCCATCATACAAGGGAACAAACCCATTTAAAAACAAAGGAACATTACCCTATTGATAGGCGATATTCCCTAACTGTTGCATGTTGTATAACACTTCCATTGGAGCGTATATGAAAATATAAGTGAAATAAAATCCTACCATTTTTTTACTCTATTTGGGATCTGAACTGCATTGTTTTCCCTCATCAAGGAACCTCCCCTAAAATAGAGGTTCAAAACCTTGTGTGAAATTAGTACCCAAAATCTAAATAATGGCAGAAGACAAAATCTACAATTTGGTACCCTATTCTAATGAGTGAAAGTGAAGAATAAGAATAAAATGATCTTCCCTTTTGAGTCATTCAAGTTCCAAATGACCCTAAAAAAGCACAACTTATTAAGGAGTTCTATGGTTTTTTGAATATTCAAACAACTAAGATGTCTCCCATTTTATCCCAAACCGTACAACATATTGAACCAATAGAAGAAAGAAGAGTTATCTCAAAATTCCACCATCATGACAACCCTTGCTACGATAAAGTAAAATGATCACTCTATAGATTTCTTATGCTCCATAGAGAAGAAAGAAGGTTTTGACACATCCCTACAAGTTGCTAACGAGAACAACAAATTATAGATGAAGACAAGTATGGTGGATAAACTTGTTGCATATACTAATCCTACAATTAAAACCTTGTGGATAAAATTCAAACAAAGCATTTCTAAATGAATTAATAAGAATTTTGAACCCACTAACGATCAAAAGTCTAGGAATTTGATGAGAAATATGAAAAAGAGGTATAAAATGTTGAAGGTAAATGAGGTATCAAAATAGCTTGAGAATCAATCCTTATTTGAGGTAAGTAATGGAAATTTTTATTAGAAGTCGTGTCTATTGAAAACGATGTCTTAGATTATACATGACTTGGTGAAAATCTTATAACATTAGCCTTCCTTTTTCTTCACATTGATTATTTTCTCCCTTATGGGGATGAGGAGATGTATACCATGAAGAAGGATTATCTAAAAATGATTGTGAGGATTGTGGAAGGGATTTTAGATCCCCACCTCAATATTGAATCCGTATAATTTTTGTGGCTGTGCAGAGAAAGGTTGATTGTTTTGAGAGACTCCAAAGTGAGGATGATAACAACAATCTATCAGGAATAGTTCCATAATTACCTCCACATTTTAAATATTTGTTCTTGAACAATACCTAAATGCCACTAGTCAATGCATTCTTTGTGAACCTCCTAGTGCCTTTCAAGTTAATATTTCTGAATTTAATGAAGAGAGAAAGGAAATTGAGTTATCATTCTTGGATTCATTTCAATCTGAGGAAGTTTTTTTAAAGAATTATCTTGCAAGTAAAGTGAAGATATTTATCCTAACATGAGTGATATAATTATTTTTTAATTTTTTGATCATTATTAAGAATCCTGTCTCAAAATGAATTCATCTTATTTATCTGAGACTCCTCAATCATGTGAATTTGAGGTAATTATGAATGAATTTATCATAATTTTTGATCTCTTGTTTGATGTGCATATGTTTTTAAGTTAATGAAGTGAAAAATGAAGATCTCAACATTCCTTTTGACATACTTATTGGTATAAAAATATTGCATAATTGTGTGAATAGAATAAATGAATTTACTTATGAGATATTTTCAGAAACAATTCAGAAAGAAGAAAGTTATAGATTTCTTCTTAAGAAATCATGTTATCAGTAAGAGAAAATTTTCCATGTTGATTTTTAGGAAAATATTGTAGACACTTATTTCCATTTGTGAGTTTGAATGTTAGTATACTTGTAACATTTTCCCCAAATCATCACAAAAGGAATATATAGATCCTTCTAAAATCGCCAAGTATCCTAAAGTTTTTAATTTAATGTAGCCTACTGTATAAAAATGAAGTGATGAGAGTCTTACTATTTTTTATCTTCTTAGTATCACTAATACTGAAATCAAATCCATTAAACACATTCATTTTGAATCCCAAAACATGGTAGAATTCAAATAAAAAGAATGTGAAATTTCTACTACATATTTGAAACTTGTTGAAACTTATCAAATAATAGAAAACTTGATTGAATACTCTTAGTTGTGTATCATTGTTGATGAAATTTCTAATTATTTTTAGCTCACTTTGTTTGAAAAGCATGATTTGGTGGAAATTAAAAGCAAAATTCTTAGTCTTGCAAAGATAGAAGAATGGTTTTCCACAGTCATCACATGTAATATGGAAACCATGAAGGTATAAAAGGTGGAAGATGGTGATGATGGGTTAGTCAATGGTGAATTTTTTTCTCTCTATGATAAACATTCTAGTTTCTCCCAAAAATGAAGTGAACTTCACTATTTTTGCAACCCATGATGAGGTGTATGATGTTCATCCTTGGAACAAAATATTTTATGTTATTATAGGATGTAATGAAAAGGTACAAGGATCTTCTAAATTGATCACTATGGAGTATAAAATGAAAAATCTTGGTAATACCTCTGATCAATTTCCATACAGAGTGATGCATGCACTATAACAATAATAAATATGGTATTCCACATCTCCCCACTAAAATAAGAGTTATGGAGATGGATAACCATGCGAATGAGGATGCTCATGGTGAAGGATGTGTGTTCTTCATTGATATAGTGGTAGGTTTCATTTTTTAGTGTGATGTTGATGACTATTACATATTTTCTTCATCTTTAGAAGTAAGTAATGACACTTAATTTTCCCCACATATGTATGTAGTGAATGAAGGGATGAAAATGATACAAGAATAGTGTGTTTTGGTGATAATTTCTTCTCATAAGAAGAGTTTTCGAGAGAATTCAATTTACAAATTTCAGTGAGTTGGTGATGAATTCCCATGTAATTCAATGATTGGTGTGATATAGGATGAAGATTAGAAGTTCATTTCAACAATTTTTCACTGCATGAGGAGTAATAATTTTGATATATTTCATTAGATTGAAGCGAGTTCTCTATGAAATATCAGTTTAAGTATGAATTCATGGTTTTCATTCTTCTTATCTAGTTGTACATAACTAACAAAAATTATTTATATGATTAGTTAAACATATTAAGTCCTCATAAGCTTCATGTATTCATTACATTGCATTTTAAGAGTACCATTTTCTCTCATCATGTTGTTGGGTTTGTATAAACTTGTATATTTATGTCCTTCCCCTTGTACATAGTTTTCTTTTCCCTTTTTTAGCTTGCTTCCCTTTAAATTTTCTTTTGTGTTTGTATGTGTGTCAATAAATATAGTTAACAAGAGATATCACTTGTATTTTTTTTATCTTGACTCTAGTCCCAATAGATAAGGTGTCAGGGTAATTAACACCAAGAAATTATAGAGTTGGAGTTATGCCTTATTTGTATTTCACCCAATAAAATTTATATCCCCAATAAAATCCAATTGTTATCATTCCAAATTTTTTCTTTTTTTCAAAAATTTCTTGATGTGAATTCCATTCTCATGATTCCTACCATGGAAAAATATTACATTCTCATATTATCTTTGTGTTGTCGTTCAATGTATTCATTTTGCAATTGTCTCACTTTGGTTTGTGCCTTGTGAATTTTCTTAACTTGTGTGGAGTTCTAAATTATATAAATTATGTGCATCCCACATTTTTAAAGTACCTACAATGCAATGAAATCCCACCTCATGCACTTTTTAATTTCTTCTTGCACTTTTCATGAAAAATTGAGGAAATTTTGTTCTAAAGCTTCATTGAGCGTTCCTATGCACTTAATTAGTTCTCAAACCACCCCCAAAGGTTCCCATACACTTAATTGGTTCCCAAAAGGCTTCCTAATTTATGTGATGAACTTTTGGTTCTAAAAATACATTGAGGATGTGATTTTATTATTAAAATAGTTCCCAAAATTCATCTCAAGTGAACCTATGCACTTTTTAGTTCTTATAATACATTGAGGATATGCTTTTATTATTAAAATAGTTCCCATAATTTCTCCCAAGTGTGCCTATGAAATTTTTTATTCTAAACATATATTGAGGATGCAATTTAGTTATAAAAATAATTCCCAAAAGGACTCCCAAGTGTGCCTATACACTTTTTGGCTCTAAAAATGCATCAAGGGTGCACTTTTATTATTTAAATAATTCCAAAAGGTGTTCCCAAGTGTGCTTAGTCATTAAGTGATTCCAAAAAGTGTTTCCAAGTGTGATTAAATCATTAAGTGATTTAAAAAATGCACCAAAAGTGTGCATGGGGAATTAAAGTTCCCAAAACTTCTCAAAATTCTGCCCATGAGATGGAACTCCAAGGTCAATCATGTTTTGATCATAACTTTTACATCTAGACTCTAATTTGAGTGTTGTTTGAATATTTGGACTAATCTTGAAGAAATGGTTGATATTACATTTAAAGATAAAATACATTAATTATAGGTTTATTAAGAATATTTTCTCAAGTATTGTTTTTACCTTCAGTTGAAGAGATTATTTTTCTCATACTTAAAATTTTACTCATTGAATCTTTCCCAAACTTTGTTCATGGCCTCTTAATCATAGAATAAATTTTTTTAAGTGTATTCATGATGATTTTACCATTATTTATGGAAAAATTAATCGTATTAAATTCAAAAATATTGATGTAAGGATGAAGTATCCATTTAGCTATAAAACATCAACTTGGTTGTCTTGTGTGCTGATGATTTTATAGGATTTATAATCATGGATAGATTTATTGGGAAACACTATCATCCAAAATAAACATGATGTATTTAACATTGTTCCAGGATTAAAGGTTACAAGTGTTAAAAGTGAAAGTTCTTGAGTGAATCATGTAAAGAAACCTCCATTGCTAGAAATAATCATTTTTTTGTTGGCATGGTGTCCTAATAGGTGTTGTCATTGATTAAAAAAACCACATTAATGAAAAAGTGAATTTTTTAGGATGATGACATGATGATGTACGTGGTTCTAACATGATGGTTCAAATTCTTATCAGCTATTACATTGGGATTCAGTGATGTATGCTTGCTCTAACAGGCCCATACGGGTGCATAGGAGGTGTTGATTAGTAGTGTTAGATTATTGGTTTCTTAGGAATAATGTTGGAATGATTAATATCATGATTTTAGGGTTCTTGAGCACTCACAACAATGGAATAGTGTAGGTACAAGTGGTTCACCATGTTATAGGTGGTCATTGGGATCCAGTAGATCAGTTATGAGGTGTGACAAAGTGGATTAGAGCCATTTGAGATCACGAATGCATGATATCAAGTATATAATGGTTTATGAGGTATTTTTGGGTCATTTATAGAGTTTTTATGTTCATTTATTGCATTATTTCAGTTGGCCCTAGTTGCTACAATGAGGATCTAACATGCATGCATAGGTAAGTCTAAATGAATGGAGAGATTGAGGCATGTAATTGAAATTATGATGATTAGATATCTTATAAGTATGATTCATAGTGATCTTATAAAAATTTCAGGTTCCCATGATGTGAAGTTTTCAAGATATGATTGTTTTGGTGAAGCAAGGTGAAAAACAAAGCAAAATTTAGCTCGAAGTTAAACTTCAGATGCTCATTGTGAATGGTGTGATTTTCATGGGAAAATTTGGATTTCAGGGATTCTTCTAAGTTTATTTTATAAGGTTTCACAAAAATAATCAGGTTATTTGATCTTCAAGATTTTATGAATGAATGTTAAGAAGGAAAAGAGGTCTAAAACCCCAGTTAAACCCTAGCCAGGAGCTGTTTACAAAAGGTGAAGTATACCAACGCATTTTTTATTTCTAGTGAAAATTTCATGATTGGATGTTTTATAGGACTCCTAAATATTTTCATAAATTTATGGTTGAGGTCATAATGACGAGTGGGCCCCACCTAAAAAGAGTAGTTTCTGGGAAAGAAGGTTATAAGACAATATGGTCCAAAGGAGTAGCATGAAAAATTGATGGTGCATACTGCATGAGAGTTGATATTGATGAAAATGGTATGTTAAGGTCATGATTATTTAGTTTCATGATGTTTTGAGGTCCAAATAGGTTGACTGGTCAAAGGGTAGTTTTGGGGTCTCAAAAAATAGGGTCCAATGTTTTGGCCATTACTTGAGCTACAGGTGGAGTTTTGAGATGATTAATTTTTTTTTGGAAATGAGATTAAGGTATATTTCCAGTGATATATGTATTTCCTCATGATGAGGTGATTTGATAGGGTTTCCAGGGATTTCTTACAGCTAGAAGATTTTTGGTAGTTCATGACAACCTATGTTTTGATGCAAGTTTGATGTTACTTGAAGTATGATATTGATTAGGAGATGCTTAGTATAAAATTTAATGTGAATAGGGATGAATTTGGAATCTAATGAATCCATTTTTAGGTCTTTAATGTATGTATAAATGATTTTATGACCTAACCTTTGGAAACAAACTTTTTGGCAGGTTGATATGATGAAGGAAAAAATAGTTGTGGTTTGATGTGAAGGATGTTTCATGACTTATAACTTTATTATAAGTGTTATAAAGGTTATTAAATTTATTATTAGTGGTAACATGGTATGTTTTTTTTTTCAAGTGATTTGGTGATCAGATGAATTTTCCAGGGTGTTGAAGGCTAAAGGAAAGAACTGTTTTGAGATTTGTAAAAGGAAATGCGCCCAATAAATGAAATAAATTGATTACTTGATATTAATTGATACAATTAATGAATTTTTTAATGATATATTACTCATATATAAATGGTTTTGGGTCATGAAAAAGTATACATTTGATGTAAGGGAATTTTTAAGAATGTGCCTATGGGTTTTTGAGCCATTTTTAGTACATGAAATGATATTTTTAGCTAGGATGACCTACATGGGTCATATGTGAATGTTATAATTAAAATTTATGATTTTAATATATTTTTATGGGTCGAAATCATCATGAGGGACCAAACTATTTTGGTTTGGAAGGAAGAAAATCATATTTAAATGCTTATTTGGTTCATTTTGAACTAGTGCTCTTGGTTGGAAGTAGTGTGATCTAGAGGGATACATTTTGTAGGTATGTGAACATGTTTTTAAGACTGAGAAATATGATGAAATGTTGAGGAATATCAGATAGCATGAGACCAAGATGATAGAGTAAAGAAATAAGGAGAAAGAGTAAGTTTGATGCCCTAAGGTATGAGCTAGGGTTTGTGAGCTGAATTAGTGATATCCATCAGTTGTGGCAGAATAATTTTCAAAGATAAAACATATTAAGTTGACTGAGTTAGTGCTTGGTCATCTTTAGGGGTTTGTAGCCTCCTTGTGGATTGGGTGCTTTACTAAATTAGGGGTTGGTGCTCCTTGTAGGGTTGGTGCTCTACTAAATTAGGGGTTGGTGATCCTTATGAAGTTGGTGCTTCACTAAATTACTTTTATTTATGTAATATAAGAAGAGTTTCAGTTTGTTTTCTTCCCCATGAGAGATTCCCACTTAATTTTGGTGTCTTGTGTACTCTCTTGCTCTTGATTTTTCTTATGGTTGTTTATACAACGCTTATTTCACTAAATTGAGACATATTCTAATGAATTGAGACTCCAGTATTTCAAATATTGGAAGAAATCCATCTCCATTTTTGTGTATATTGGATTCAAATTTTGTCTATATTGGATTCCATTATTACTATTATCGAAATCCAATAGTAGCAATGTTGGATTCCATATTGTCATTATTGGAATTATTCTAGTTCCAATTTCACTATTATTGGATTCCAATATCGCTATTATTGGATTCCAAGTTCACCACTATTGTAATCCAATTTATAAATCCCAATTTTTGGATTTTAGTTTCACTATTTTAGGATTTCTATTTTGTTATTATTTGAATCTCCCACATAAGCCAAGAGGCCATTATCTTCAATAAGCCTAATAGTTTCTAACTTACGTGATGAAAGAGAATCTAGGCGAAATCCACCTAGCGGGGTCAAAGATACATCTTTTTATTAGCTCATTTGTAAATGTGACTTGATTTTACTTGTGTTATTGGCTACCTTTTTTCTAAATTTTTTAGTATAAAAGTTATAAATGGTGACTTCGATTTTTAAAACTAGTGGTACTATACTATAGATTAGAACTTAAATTCATTGGCTTATGCATAGTCATTGGATTCTTTCCCCTATGGATTTCAAAATTTGTATAGCCTAGTGGCCGTTGTGACGTATTTTTTTTTCTTACACACTAAAATTCAAATATTGACTCCAACGGGAGGCCAGAATTTGGTGATCACACTTCAATGTGTGAGCGAGTGAAATTTCAAGTTTGAAAACTCACACTTGGACGTGACAGTGATAGCGCATCGCAGTGTGAGAGAGTCATGGCCTTGTACATCTACGAAGTGTGATCCCTCTCATGTCAAAGTGAGATCCTTAGCATGTCGAAGTGTAATGGATCACACATCAAAGTGTGATCCCTCACATAGCGACATGCAATACCTCACCTAAAAAAGTACGAGCATTTTCAAGACGAAGTGTGAGAATTCATAATTGGAATAGTGGGAATAGGGAATAGATTTTGGGAATAGGTTTACATGGACTAAATCCTATCCAATTTATTATAACCACTATTGTAATCTAATTTATAAATACCAATTTTTAGATTTTAGTTTCACTATTTTAGGATTTCTAGTTTTTTAATTATTTGAATCCCCCACATAAGCCAAGCGACTGCTATCTTACATAAGCCTCACGACCACTATCTTCAATAATCATGACGGTTGCTAACTCACATGATGAAAGTGCATGCTAGGTGAAATCAGCCTAGTAGGTTCAAACTTGCATCTGCATTGTGGCCACTAAGTTACATTTTCCTTGCATCCACTATGTTACATAATCCTTGTGTCCTCTAAGTTACATAATACCACGATAATCCTAGCAACCTCTATCTTACATAAGCTTATAGGTTGTTAACTTGCATAAGCCTAGTGGCCACTATCATACATAAGCGTATAGGTTGTTAACTTACATAAGCTTAGGGGTCACTAATTTACACAAGAGTAGATTCATCTAGGTGAAATAATCCTAGTGGCCGGAAAGTTACACCAGCCTACCGGTAGTAAGTTTCATAAGCCTACCAACTACTAAGATACATAAAACTAGTGGACGCTAAGTTACATAAGCCTAGGTGCCACAAAGTTACATCATCTGAAGGGTTAAATTTAATGGCCACTTATGCCTATAAAGAAATTTTTAGATGATGGTAATTTTACAATATTTCCCTTTAAAAAATACAAAACAATAGTTATTGAAATACTTCAAATTTATATTTATTTAATATTTTATTTTTATTATATATTGATATAATTTTTATATAAATCTATATAAAAAAAATACCATGATATTGTAAATATGTAAGTTACATGTGATAAATTTAACTACTTTTATGTTTTTCCATTCTATAAATCATAAAGAAAAACAAAGAGTTAAGAATTACATTAAACAAGTTATTTTGAGGAAATGGATTTGAAAATGTATTTCCATAGGCGATCAATCCTTTGAGAAAGTCACATAAGCATTGATCCCTCACAAGGGCATTAATTATTGTTCTTGAATTTATGCAAGGTATTCCTGGATAGCTTCATGACCCTGATTCAGTATTTTAATTTGAACTTATTTCCATGTTTTTCTTGGACTCCATGCCCAGATGACGATGTCTATATCAATATCTGATGTGTCCCTTGATTTTTGCCACCATTTCTTTTTCAATAAGCATTCCTTGTACCTTTATTTTTTTGTATTTCCTTTTCCTGTGGGTTCCCACTAGTGTACCCTTATCTTTTGAGTGTTTTTGTGAACATCTTGTATTAATTTTAGTTCTACCTTGCCCATACATATAAGTACTGTACACACCCAAAATTGCATGTGCTATATTGTCAGAAAATAGTTTAAAAAGTCCCCAACGATGATTCATGTACTTACAGAAGGTGTTCGAGTTCCTAAACCCATTTGCAATATATATTTATAACATATACATCCTTAACTTTTCCAAAATTTCTTCTAGCTTCCTGTTCATTTCTGTGCATGTTTTGGCCATTAGTGTCAGGACTGTCGCCCTTCCTGGGTGACGGTTCTAAAATTTCTGTCCTATGGTTCCATGACTTCAACCCTGCACAGGGCGGCAGTCTTGCGTGCATTTTCTAGAACTCTTCATGTGATGTTTTAACCCACGTGATTTCACTTAACTTGACTTTGAAGGTATGTTTGTGAACCGAATTGCCTAAAAATAGTCTTGATTGCATTTTATGCCTTCCCTCTTCTATTTTTAAATAGATTTAATTAGTTTGAACTTCCTCTTCACCCAATGATTTGGCACTCCAAGGCTTCCTTGTGCATGAAGGCATATCCCATCCAATCCCTATATATTAAATGTTTGTATTCAAGAAAATGCCCTGAGAATTTTGTGCATCTTGCATAGTATTGGTGCCACAATTCTTCTAGAAATTATATAGCCAAGATGTGTTCACTTGTGCTATCTCTCTTCTACTTGCATTACAAAAAGATCTTCCTTTAAGCTGAAAGTGCTCAAGCACCTTCTCCTGCTGGTGCCTTTACATTCCCAATTCCTTGGACTCATATGGACACATAGAGAAAGAAAGGATAAAATGAGGTCAAAAGTCATCACATAGCTAGATTTACCTCTATTCTATGAATTCTAGGTTGGATCTATTTGATTTCCTTCATTACTGTAATTTATCATTGTTAGATCATATAAAATAGAGTATAAATCAACTTCATTTCATTTGCAAGTAATTAGTTAGTATCCAAGAGGGTTTAAATCATTAATAGAAGCTCCCGGTGATGGATCCTCTTCTTCCCATCCCTGTGGATTTGAAGGAGAGAATATATTTAGGAGGTTGTCTACATATCATAGATCATTTGGTAAAATTCTTGTTTTAAGTTAATTTAGTTTCAATACACTCAGAATAGGTGAATAACCACACTGATTTATTTTTCTTGTTTAGTTTTAGTATAGAAGTAGATTTGATGATTTAGAATAAAAGCCAATTGTTGTTTGTAATTATGATGTTTTAGTTTTATTTTTTTATTTAGGTTAGTTTCCTTTCAATAGTTGCATAGATTGTTAGTTTCATCCTAGTTAATCTGGACACTGTAAACTAGTTCAACATTGAGATTCAGTTAGAAAAACCATAGGAAATTTATGCTACCCATTCATAGCCTCTAAATATCCCCTTTGCTAACTCAACTACTAGGAGATCACACTACCATATGTTAGCAACTAATCCTCCTATAGCTATCCACACACATTCAACATCAACTACTCTGACACGACCTCGAGGGGTTGAGTGTGGTTGAAGGTTGCATATAAATTTTCATCCATACAAATTGGTGAACCTGATGTGAAGAGCTAGTCTCTAAACATTTCCACTTTCTTCATCCATCTTCATATCTCCCAATATTCTGCAAGTATTCTTACAATACCTGAATATGCCGGGATACAATGGATATGGTCGACCCCTCTCGGGTTTCGGTGTGTACAACTATATAACAGGTTGTTTCGCACAGAATTTTGTTCCAAAATAGAGTTACTTCTATCTTTTCATTCTCTTGAGAAACAGATAATGGTTAGGGCTAGGAGGAATACCTATTGAGTGTTGGGAAGGTTTGTGTGTACCGTAGAGAGATCAAACTGATTGTGAAGAGCTCCTTTTTTTCTGGGAAGGACTACCTGTAAATAAGAATACAAGACCATCAGATTTTTGTTAAATAATAAATGAGGGAACTGCCTTGGGCTGAGGAAATATTAGACTTCCTTTTGAAGGTGGTTAGTTCCCTTTTAATACCAATTAATGTAAATGATAATAAAGAAGCTATTGCGAAATCACGATTTAGGTACCTCGTTACTAAAAGCAATAGAGACTAAACTACCAATAATAAAATATCATGTTGTTTGTTTGGTCACTGGTTATTGATACATTCAAATCAAGTTACAGGGATAGAAAAAGATGGATATGAGATTGTTTGGAGGTAAATAAGTGAAAGGTTGGTTTTTTTGGTATAAGTCATAGTCACCGACGCTGGTCATTGGATAACCGACCACGGTTATAAAACCGATACCGGTAGGGGATGACCAATATCGGTAGGGGCAGTGATTTAGGGGATTTTAAATGGAGGTTGGTTACAAGGTGGTTATGGGGCTTAGAAGGTTGGTAGATGGTTGAGGGGAGTTGTAGGGTGATAGAGAAGACTCAGAGAGTGAGAAGGCTATCTTTGGGGCAATATATAGATGGATGAATGAAGGTTAGGTGCAGGGTACTACCGGGTGGTAGATCCAGGAGTGAGATTATAATCCCTATGAATCAAAAGTTCACAAAGTAGTGTCTAGAAGCATACAAGGTAATAAAAGAGACTACTTACTAGTTTTTGATGTAGATGCAGGTCCAAGGAATGCAGTGGCGAAGGCAAGGCTCAGTTGGGATGATCCGGCAATTAGAAGTGAGCTGATGAAGCTATCCTCCAACTCTCCTAATGTTTGGATGAGTGTGACAATGATCTAGTTGCTCAGTTATTGTCTTGGGCTTAATACTCCTCTCTGCAACCTCTTTTCTCTCTCTTGAAAATGAATTCGGATGTTTGCCAATGAATTCCCCTCCCTTTGGTTTTGGTTTGTAGAGGTCATTTATAGGGAACCGATGGCGGTTACCTAACAGATGTGGGTCGCATAGGGATCGATGTCGGTTAGGTCAAAGTTGGCTATTTTTAGTAAAATAGCCAACTTTCCCTCCTCTTCTTCTGAGGGGTCAATTGTGGGCTTGGTCAAGTCATTATTACGTTCGTTTTGGTTCGGGTGAGGGGGTGATGAGTCATGGTGTGGGTCTAGACCAAGTTATAGGTATTAATTAGGTTAGTTTAGGGTTAGGGCTAGGTCATGGTGAGGTGGCGAGGTGAGGTGGCAGGGTTGGAGATGTGGATTTATTAATTATAAGGTAATTAATAAATAATTAAGTGTGTAAGGTTTAGGTGGTGAGGCAGGGTTAGGTTGCGAGACAAGATGCAAGGCACAGGGCGTCGTAAGACCCAAATTTGGTGTCTACATTTGCCCCTTGTTGTTGTGTAGCTTATCTTGTAAAGCTACACTGACAATAATAAGAAGTGGTTGCTCCAGTTAGGGTATAGGTAATCCCCCTCAAATTTATCACAGATTGAGGCGATGTGAAATCAGGGATAGGGTTGATAAAGGGTGAATGATGATGAGATGATGGTAAGATGGTGGGGTAAGTTCAAGGAAGTAGACGCACATTGAAATGTAGTAGTGCGACGAGGGTACACGATTTGAAGAGCAAACAAGCAATTCATAGGCAAAGGTCGATAGCTTATCCAAACAAGGTTGATATAATCCTGGTATCCAAGGCATAGGAAGTAGCTCCAGGGGATATAATGGGTAAGGTACTGGAATGTTTAGGCATGTTTGGTAGTACCAAATGATTGGTTTGGTTGAGATAAACTTCATGGTCTCGGTCTAGGAAAAGCGGTCGGCTGATCAATTCAAGTATCCTAGTCATGCTAAAACATGAACAGGTGAGCTGGAGTGAACAAACAGCTACATGATGGGTGGATAGAATCGTAATTTGCTGGCCTCGATAGAGGTACTTAATTGGTGTGGCCTTGGGTCGGGCCGATTGGTTGGTTACAGCCTCAGGTTGGGCCGATTGGTTGGTTACGGCCTCGGGTTAGGCCGATTGGTTGGTTGCGGCCTCGGGTCGGGCCTATTGGTTAGTTGCGGCCTCAGGTCGGGCTGATTGGTTGGCTGCGGCCTTGGGTCGGGCCAATTGGTTGGCTACGGCCTTGGGTCGGGCCGATTGATTGGTTGTGGCCTTTGGTTGGGCCGATTGATTGGTTGTAGCCTTGGGTCGGGCCGATTGGTTGGTTGCGGCCTTGGGTTGGGCCGATTGGTTGGTTGCGGCCTTGGGTTAGGACGATTGGTTTGTTGCGGCCTTGGGTTGGACCGATTGATTGGTTGCGGCCTTGGGTCAGGCCGATTGGTTGGTTGCGGCCTTGGGTCAGGCCGATTGGTTGGTTGCAGCCTTGGGTCGGGCCGATTGGTTTGTTGTGGCCTTGGGTCGGGTCGATTGGTTGGTTGCGGCCTCGGGTTGGGTTGATGAATTCAAAATAAGGCTATTTAGCAAAGCTGGGGGTAGGTGATGTGGTGAAAAATGGAGATTGGTGGATAAGGGCAGGAGTTAGGTTAAGATAAGTAGGTAACCGATATTGGTTATGGGTGACCGATATCGGTTAGAAGACTGATATCGGTCTTCTAGGCGCACCCTAACCGATATCTGTTAGAGGTCAAAACCAATAAAAAGAAAAAAGCAGCATGTCATTTTCATAATGTGAATGTGAGCGAAAAAACATCTCTTATGGAGTTTTGAATTGATTGGGTCGAGTGTTTGGGTTGAGTTAGCACTAGTTGAGTGGGTGAGTGAGTTATTGGTAGGCCCCAGAGATTGGGAGGCAGAGCTTGATTGGTTGAGGACCTTGCTGAGGAGATCTGGAGCTATGCAACAGGCTGGAAGAGTAGGAGGTGATGGAGGAGCTAGACCACCACTACCTATCCCACCATGACGACGTGTAGTCGTATCGGTAGGCTCTGAACCCCTATTTTTGTCAATTTTATGAATTTAGCTGGGATTTGGGTATTGGGGTAGGAATCCAAAATTTGATAAAATAATGAATAAATGAAGGTAAACAGTAAAATGGATTGGGTAGATATGTTAGGTAGGGAAAAATGTCAGGGTGGGTAAATTTTTAGGCAATTGTGCTGGGTAAATGGGTAGAAATAGGGAAAAAAAGGGGGTTTGGGGGCCATTTTTGGTTCGGCCCCTAAATCCCATAGTGACTGATGTCGGTCACTAGTCGACTGACATCGGTCACAATTTTTAGGTATAGATTGACAGGTGTAGAAACCAACGTCAGTCATGTGTCGACCAACGTCGGGTCTTAAAATTTTGGACATAGGGCGAGTGGGGGACAGATGGCGGTCGAGGGTGACTGAAAGCGGTCACCATGGGTAGCAGGTAGGATTGTAAAATGGCTTTGTTGGGTGTTGGTTTAGGTGGGTAGGATAGATTATAGGGTTGAGGGGGCAGAAGGTAGATTTGCTGGGTGAGGTGGGTGAATTGCTAGCGAGGATTAGGTGGGATAAGTTGATTAGGGTAGGATAGGTTATTGGGGTGGGGGGTAATTGGGTGATTGGGGTAAGATAGGTGGGTGTAAATGTGTTTACAGAGTTGGGTTGTCATTGGGTGGGTGAGTAAGTATAGAGGGTTAGGTTGGTTGTTTTATTAAGGGTAGGACTAACGGATTGGGTTGTTTTTACAGGAAAGAAAATAGTTGCCCATGTGAGATCGGATGCCACCCCTATTGGAGAGGATGCGGTCACATGTGACTGCAGAGTAGTGGGAAGTTTTAATGAAGGTTGGACTCAGCGGAGTCCAGAGGTATAGGGCTGTGGATAGGGACCACAGCCTGATGGTTGCCCTCATCGAGAGATGGGATCTGGAAACCAATGCCTTCCATCTCCCTACTGGAGAGATGACAGTCACCCTAGAGGATGTGTATTGCATCCTGAGACTACCGATCATAGGTGAGGAGGTTTTCTAGGTGGATGTCGAGACAGTGATGGATAACATCCTATAGGTATTTGGGGATGTAGCCCCATTGGTTACATATCATAGTGTGAGGATCTGCTACGGTGAGATGTATCGCACTCATCGATGGGAAATACGGCTTGCTGTGCTGATGATAGTCGGTATCACCTGTTTCGCCCTCCCTGACTCAGAGGGAGGCCGCTTCCCACGAGCTCTGATGGGAGTTTTACATGAGATGGTGGAGGAGCACACCTGCTACGCATGGGCACCAGTGTATCTGGTGTAGCTATATAGAGAGCTCTGGGGCTAGCACCGTATGAGGTGATTTGGTATATGTTCGACATTCTTGTTACATTGCTGTGCATATGAGCACATCATGTATATATGACCAATAGGGTTGCCTCAGCAGCTAGGGCCACATGCAGTCTATAGATATGGGTTTTAGAGGTGGTTGGCGGTCATGGGCCAGCCACGAGCAGTGGTTGCAGGGTGGGATGTCACCTTTTACAGACATATGTTAGAGGGCTTCACTGCATTAGATATTATATAGAGGCCATACAAAGGTAATCAGCCCCGTGGAGGAGCCCAAGAACAACTGTGATGGATCCAATACATCTTTTGGATAGCTAGACGGAGACCCAGGGAGTATGAGCAGATTCCCATAGAGAGGGTACGACGACAGCTAGGACTACGGCAGGATGTGCCACCTCCCCTCCCATAGTATTGGAGGGAGGATGTAGATGCACCACTGCCTCTACCGCAGCCATTCGACATAGTCTAGGTAGCAGAGAGACTGACAGATGACATAGTGGATGATGCCGGGGTTACAGGCTCATTTTTAGTTTGGTGGGCAGGGCAGAGGGTGGCCGTGAGAGCACAACCAGCACAACCAGATTTAGCGTTTGTTACAGTGGAGAGGGACCATCTCCTAGGTTAGGTGCAGGTACTGTAGGGGTAGCTTGCTGCCACACAGGCATAGATTGGGGTGTTACAGGGGTAGTTAGCCCAGGCATAGGCACAGGTGCAACCTCAAGTCCCTGTTCAGGTTTCGATGGTAGCTTCACCACCACCACAAGTACCGGCCCAGGTTCAAGGCATATAGGCAGGGCATGGCCCACTTCTATTAGGAGCCGGGGGACCAGCCCCATCAGCCATGGTTGTATGGGCCTGTTATATGGAGGCTAGAGCAGAGGCCCGTTACTATCAGGATCTACTAGATGGTACCAGTATAGAGTATCAGCCATATGCGGCTCATAGAGCTGAGACTTCCTGGAGTCACAGGGCACAGGTGGCCATAGCCATAGCCGGAGGGTCGGTTACAGGTAGGAGGCGAGACCCAGCACAGGGGCCAGCTGAGGGACGGGCCAAGGGAGGGGGAGAGAGCTGAGTCACCCCAGGAGGGGAGACATTTTTGGTTGAGTTGGATAGATGATTTTTGATAGAGACACCGGTCTGTGAACTGAGTGTGCATATAGGGGCCTGCATACCCACATAGGATTTATGTATTCATTTTTGTTATATATACCGGCCTGCGAGCCTAGTACATTTTGTATAGTTTATACCGGCCTGCGAGCCGAGTATATTTTTGACATGAGAGACCGGCCTGCAAACTGAGTCAAGATTTTAACAGAGATAGTGGCCTACGTGCCAACTTTGTATTTTGAATTACAGAGGCCCCATGCAGGGAAATGTGTATATTTTGACATTGATTTGATGATATATATATATATATATATATATATATATATATATAGATGATGAGTTTGATCCACATGGTGTGTTATAATTTTTGATTTGATGTATATAGAATTTATGTTTCATGTGTTTTGTCGATAGTATTGGAATTTGATGTATTTAGATGATGTTGATGATGTTTTGATGATATGCATATGTTTTGAAATGTTGATGTTATTATGATGATGTATGTTGATAGTGATGTCGTTATGCAGGGAAAAGAGGTGAGCTTTGCCAAAATTTTGTAAAAAAAAAGAAAAGGCCTAGGTATAAGCAAAAAGGAGACAGGTGACCGATACCGGTTAGGTAACCGATATCGGTTATGCTAAAACGAGCTTTTCTAAAAATATAAAAGCTTGGGAGGCAACGCAAATTCTTATTTTTAGAGTAATGCAACATGTTAAGTACGAGGATGCGAGGCTGTTGACGTCCATACAGGTTAATTGCATGGCAGAATTGAGTGATAAGGAGGAAAGAGACAGGTAAAGTGATCGTGGGCTTAGATTAAGAAGGCATAAAAGCAAGTTATAGTGAAGAGGGTGGTGAACATGGCTGAACAAGGAGAAATGTCCAACAGGTAGAGAGGAGAGGGAAGACAGGTTCCACCTCAAGCTGCTGCATCCCAAGAGGTATAAGTTTTGGGTTGAATTAGATTTTGCACGGTTATGAATAGGATGTGGTAAGGTAAGTGGGTAGAGATGAAAATAAAGGTGATAGGAAAGGGTTTGGGATGGGGTGAGTGGTATGGGGTAGGTAATCAGGTGTTTCAGATGTGTTTTTAGGTATAGAGAGGGGCAAACAAGCGAATAAGTTATCATAGGTGGTGTTTTTGAGCAAGATGGATAGAATTGATAGTGACTGATATGGGTTTATGCCTAGCCGGTATCGGTTAGGTAACCGATATAGGTTACTGTGTAAAGTTGCAGATTGTGATAAAAAACACTTGGGGATTTATTTGTTGTTTGTTGGTTTGATGTGTGCAGGAAGAGGCAGGGTTGAGGATGAATGATAGGGTACTAACTTTGTTATCATCGGTCTGAGCGGATGTAACACCAGTTGAGTGGGCATTAATAAACCGTGTGGGGTTAAGTAGAATCCGCTATTATTCACGAATCACACGTAATAATGCTATGTTGCAGGCGCTGAGTGAGTGATAGGTAAAAGATTGTTAGAGGCTTTGCAGTCACGAGTGGAGAGACTAGAGGCAAGATTCTTTCATGCGAGAGGGTATATTCGTATGTTACAGGAGAGATTGGTGGATCAATGGGAGGAACCAATAGCAGTGGTACCTTTGAGGATGGAGAGACCAGGTGAGTGGAGTCGACGATCACAATCGCTACCTAGTCCGGGACGAGGTGCGGGAGCCTAAGTGAGTTTCATACATAGGGGTAGAAGAATAATTAAGGACTCCAACCTATGTGTCGATAATAGAGAAGATGTATTTGTTTAACATATAAATAAAACTAAATATGTATGTTGATTTGAGTTATGATAATAATAAGACTGTTTGTGTTTTGAATGTTTGGATTGATAAAGGACAAAGCTGAGTGTTATCAATATAAATACGTGAAAATATTTATATTGTTAAGGAAAACACAACACATGATAGGTTATGGTAGGGGATGGTCGAGCTAACCTTGGGAGACCCCATGTCTCCTAAGTTTTGCCTACATAGCCCATTGCACAAAGAAAGGAGGGGCCTCAGACCGATGTAGTTCTCCCTTAAAACTAGGGAGAGGTGAATTCAGGTAATTTGGTTGTGGTTAGGCAATTTTTTGGTTGGTAAAAGTTTGATGTTGGTAGGGTAATGTTGTTGGTGTTGGTGTGGGTATTGGGGAAGTGAGAGTTAGCTTACCCAAGCATAGGAAACCGTTTCATGATTAAGGTCAACACATAATCCTAGATTCGGGAAAAAGAGGTAAAAGTGTCCCATAGTTAGAAAGAGCTAAACAAACCACATATTATCGTAGGATGAGCTTGAATCCCTAGGTACCTTGCATAGGTGAGAAGTCGATAGGTGAAAAGAGATGTATAATCACAATATATCGGATATACGTCACGTCCCTTGAGTTTTGTTGTTTTTGAAGAATGGTGAGGTGAGGTGGATGGTATAGCTGGGGCGCAGAGAACTTGTTATAAGGTGATTATTCTGATGAAAGAGAACTAAACCTAAATAGACAAGTCCATGACTCAAAAGTGCTTTTGAATACTGCTTTTATTTTTCTGGATATAGACTGATCAATGCGGGAAGTCTATATGGGATATGCATTTTGTTGTTCTTGAGGTCTTCACGAAGCTGGTCAATGTGAGAAGCTTCTGATAGAGGTTGACTTTGTATAGCTGTCCTTCAAGGGAGCAGTCTATTTATAGTAGTAGATGTGGCTTTTGCACATCGCTATCCTTTGAGGGAACAATCTACTTATAGTAGCAGATGCGGCTTTGCACATAGCTATCCTTCGAGGGAGTAGTCTAGTTTATAGATTAGAGGTCTACATATTTGTTTGGCATGAAGCATCTAGTTTTGTAGGAAGTTTGACTCAAGAATATCCCAGAATTGTATAATTGAGAACTTATTATTTTGATACTTTTAATTCATGGACTAGACTAAAAAGGTGAAGACATCTTTAAGAGGAGGTGATGATCAAACCACGTGAGTTTGATTCTACTTTGAAATGCACGAAACAAGGTGTATGAGGTGGTAAATGTGCTCAAGGGATGAGCGTAAGGTAGAGAAGAAGTGATGTAACACTAAATTCAACAGTAGAATGGTCGGAGATGCAAGGCATTAAGGGGTTCAGGCTCAGGTTTACCATTAAGCGAAGCTAAACGATAAGTACCTGATCCATAAGTGTTAGTGATAATGTAAGGCCCAATCCAATTAGGAGAAAAATTTCCACATTTACTCTTTCTAGTTTGGTTACGTGTTGATTCTCTTTGAGGACAAGATCACCAATCTTAAAGGTACGCTCATGAATTCGCTTATCATAAGCACGCTTGATGCGCTTTTGATAAAGTTGAAGGTGGTCAAAAGCTGTAAGATGACGCTCGTCAAGAAGCTCCAATTGGGCTAACCGCTCTTGGCAGAAGTCATCATTGGTGAGAATATCCTGGAGAGATATTCTGAGGGAAGGGATTTATATTTCGAGAGGCAAGACAACCTTGGTACCATACACCAAAGAAAATGGTGTGGCATTAGTAAAATAGCTAACTTTCCCTCCTTTTCTCCTGAGGGGTCAATTGTGAGCTTGGTCAAGTCATTATTAGGTTCATTTTGGTTCGGGTGAGGGGTGATGAGTCATGGGTGTGGGTCTGGAACAAGTTATAGGTCTTAATTAGGTTAGTTTAGGGTTAGGGCTAGGTCATGGTGAGGTGGCAAGGTGAGGTGGCAGGGTTGGAGATGTGGATTTATTAATTATAAGGTAATTAATAAATAATTAAGTGTGTAAGGTTTAGGTGGTGAGTTAGGGTTAGGTTGTGAGATGAGATACGGGGCACAGGGTGTCGTAAGACCCAAATTTGGTGTCTACATTTGCCCCTTGTTGTGTAGCTTGTCTTTTAAAGCTACACTAACAATAATAAGAAGTGGTTGCCCCAGTTAGGGTATAGGTAATCCCCCTCAAATCTATCACAGATTGAGGCGATGTGAAATCAGGGATATGGTTGATAAAGGGTGAATGATGATGAGATGATGGTAAGATGGTGGGGTAAGTTCAAGGAAGCAAACGCATATTGAAATGTAGTAGTGCGACCAGGGTACATGATTTGAAGAGAAAACAAGCAATTCATAGGTAAAGGTCAATAGTTTATCCAAACAAGGTTGATATAATCTTGGTATCCAAGGAATAGGAAGTAGCTCCAGGGGATATAACGGGTAAGGTATCGGAACTTTTAGGCATGTTCGGCAGTACCAAATGGTTGGTTTGGTTGAGATAAATGTCATGGTCTCGGTCTAGGCAAAGCTGGTCGGCTGATCAATTCAAGTATCCTAGTCATGCTAAAACACGAATAGGTGAGCTCGAGTGAACAAACAACTACATGATGGGTGGATAGAATCGTAATTTGCGGGCCTTGGTCGAGGTACTTAATTGGTGCAGCCTTAGGTCAAGCTGATTGGTTGGGTGTAGGCTTGAGTTGGGCCAATTGGTTGGTTGCGGCCTTGGGTTAGGCTGATTGGTTGGTTGCGGCCTCGGGTCAGGCCGATTGGTTGGTTGCGGCCTAGGGTCAGGCCGATTAGTTGGTTGCAGCCTTGGGTTGGGTCGATTAGTTGGTTGCGGTCTTAGGTCGGGCTTATTGGTTGGCTGCGGCCTTGGGTCGGGCCGATTGGTTGGTTGCAGCCTTGGGTCGGGCCGATTGATTGGTTACAGCCTAGGGTCGGGCCGATTGGTTGGTTGCGGCCTTGGGTCGGGTCGATTGGTTGGTTGCAGCCTTGGGTCGGGTTGATTAGTTTGTTACGGCCTTGGGTCGGGCCGATTGGTTGGTTGCGGCCTTGGGTCGGGCCGATTAGTTGGTTACAGCCTTTGGTCGGGTTGATTGGTTAGTTGCGGCCTTGGGTCGGGCCGATTGGTTGGTTGTGGCCTCGGGTCGGTCTGATGAATTCAAAATAAGGCTATTTAGCAAAGCCAGGGGTTGGTGATGTGGTGAAAAATGGAGATTGGTGGATAAGGGCAGGAGTTAGGTTAAGATAAGTAGGTAACTGATATCGGTTATGGGTGACCGATATCGGTTAGATGACCGATATCGGTCTTCTAGGGTGTGCCCTAACCGATATAGGTTAGAGGTCAAAACCTATAAAAAGAAAAAAGTGGCATGTCATTTTCATAATGTGAATGTGAGCACCAAAACATCTCTTTTGGAGTTTTGAATTGATTAGGTGGAGTGTTTGGGTTGAGTTGGCACTAGTTAAGTGGGTGAGTGAGTTATTGGTAGGCCCTGGAGATCGAGAGGCAGAGCTTGATTGGTTGAGGACCTTGCTGAGGAGATTTGGAGCTATGACACAGGTTGGAGGAGCAGGAGGTGTTAGAGGAGCTGGACCACCACCACCTATCCCACCACGACAACATGTAGTCATACCGGTAGGCTCTAAACCCCTATTTTTGTCAAATTTATGAATTTAGCTGGGATTTGGGTATTGGGGTAGGAATCCAAAATTTGATAAAATAATGAATAAATGAAGGTAAACAGTAAAATGGATTGGGTAGATATGTTAGGTAGGTAAAAACGTGAGGGTGGGTAAATTTTTAGACAATTATGCTGGGTAAATGGGTAGAAATAGGGAAAAAAGGGGGTTTGGGGGCTGTTTACGATTCGGCCCCTAAACCCCACAGTGACCAATGTCGGTCACTAGTCAACCCGCATCGGTCACAGTTTTTAGGTGTAGAGACCAGTGTCGGTCATGTGTCGACCGACGTCGGGTCTTAAAATTTTGGACATAGGGCGAGTGGGGAACCGATGGCGGTCGAGGGTGACTGATAGCGGTCACCATGGGTAGGAGGTAGGATTGTAAAATGGCTTTGTCGGGTGTTGGTTTAGGTGGGTAGGATAGATTATAGGGTTGAGGGGGGAGAAGGTAGATTTGCTGGGTGAGGTGGATGAATTGCTAGTTGGGATTAGGTGGGATAAGTTGATTAGGGTAGGATAGGTTATTGGGGTGGCGGGTAATTAGGTGGTTGGGGTAAGATAGGTGGGTGTAAATGTGTTTACAGAGTTAGGTTGTGATTGGGTGGGTGAGTAAGTATAGAGGGTTAAGTTGGTTGTTTTATTAAGGGTAGGACTAAAGGAGTGGGTTGTTTTTGTAGGCACGCCAGCAGTTGACCATGCGAGATCGGATGCCACCCCTATTGGAGCAGATGCAGCCAAATGTGACTGCAGAGCAGTGGGCAGTTATGCGGGAGGTTGGACTCAGTGGAATCTAGAGGTATAGGTATGTGGATAGGGACCACAACCTGATGGTTTCCCTCATCAAGAGATGGGATCTGACAACCAATGCCTTCCATCTCCCTACTGGAGAGATGACAGTCACCCTAGAGGATGTGTATCGCATCCTGAGACTGCCGATCATAGGTGAGGATGTGTTCCAGGTGTATGTCGAGACAATAATGGATAGCATCCTACAGGTATTCAGGGATGCAACCCCATTGGTTACATATCATAGTGCGAGCATCTGCTATGGCGAGATGTATCGCGCTCATCAATGGGAGACATGGCTTGCTGTGCTGATGATGGTCGGTATCACCTACTTCACCCTCCCTGACTCAGAGGGAGGCCACTTACCACGGGCACTGATGGGAGTTTTACAAGAGATGGTATAGGAGCACACCTGCTATGCATGGGCACAAGTGTATCTAGTGTAGCTATACAGAGAGCTTTGGGGCTATCGCCGTATGAGGTGATTCGGTATATGTTCGACATTCTTGTTACATTATTGGGCATACGAGCACATCATGTGTTTATGACTAGTAGGGTTGCCCCAGCAGCTAGGGCCATAGGCATTCTATAGATATGGGTTTTATAGGTGGTTGGGGGTCGTGGGGCAGCCACGAGCAGTGGTCGCAGGGCAGGATGTCACCTTTTATAGACATATGTTAGAGGGCCTGACTGCATTAGATATTATATGGAGGCCATACAAAGGCCATTAGCCCCATGGAGGAGCCCGAGCACAATTGTGATGGATCCAGTACATCTTCTGGATAGCTGGATGGATACCCGGGGAGTATGAGTAGATTCCCCTAGAAAGGGTATGACGACAGCTAAGACTATGACAGGATGTGCCACCTCCCCTCCCACAGTATTGGAGGGAGGATGTAGAGGCACCACTGCCTCTACCATAGCCATTTGACCCAGTCTGGGTAGTAGAGAGAGTGACAGATGACACAGTGGATGATGCTGAGGTTATAGGCTCATTTTTGGTTTGGTGGGCAGGGCAGAGGGTAGCCATGAGAGCACAGCTAGCACAACTAGATTTAGTGGCTATTACAATGGAGAGGGACCATCTCCTAGGTCAGGTGCAGGTACTATAGGGGCAGCTTGCTACCACACAGTCACAGATTAGGGTGTTACAGGGGCAGTTAGCCCAGGCACAGGCACAGGCACAGGCATAGGCACAAGCACAGGTGCAGGCATAAGCACAGGTGCAACCTTAGGTCCTTGTTCAGGTTTTTATTGCAGCTCCATCGCCACCACAGGTACCGGTCCAGGTTCAGGGCATACAGGTAGGGCAAGGCCCACTTTTATTAGGAGCCGGGGGACTAGCCCCACCAACCATGGTTGCACGGGCTTGTTACATGGAGGCTATAACGGAGGCCTTTTACTATCAGGACCTACTAGATGGTACCGGTGTAGAGTATCAGCCATATGTAGCTCATAGAGTCGAGACTTCCCGGAGTCAAAGGTCATAGGTGGCCACAGCCACAACCAGTGGGTCGGTTACAGGTAGGAGGCAAGACCCGGCACAGAGGCCAGCCGAGGGACGGGCCGAGGGAGGGGGAGAGAGCTGAGTCACCCCAGGAGTGGAGACATTTTTGGTCGAGTTAGATAAATGATTTTTGATAGAGACACTGGTCTACAAACCAAGCGTGCATATAGGGGCCTGCGTGCCCACATAGGATTTATGTATTCATTTTTGTTGCATATACCAGCCTGCGAGCCGCGTATATTTTTGACATGAGAGACCGGCCTACAAGCTGAGTCGAGATTTTGACAGAGACAGTGGCCTGCGTGCTGACTTTGTATTTTGGATTACAGAGGCCCCATATAGGGTAATTTGTATATTTTGACATTGATTTGACGATATATATATATAGATGATGAGTTTGATCCACATGGTGTGTTATAATTTTTGATTTGATGCATATATTATAATGTTTCATGTGTTTTGTCGATGGTATTGGAATTTGATGTATTTAGATGACGTTGATAATGTTTTGATGATATGCATATGTTTTGAAATGTTAATGTTATTATGATGATGTATGTTGATAGTGATGTAGTTATGCAGGGAAAAGAGGCGGGCTCCGCCAAAATTTTGCAAAAAACAAAGTAAAGGCCTAGGTATAAGTAAAAAGGAGATAGGTGACCGATATTGGTTAGCTTACCAATGTCGGTCACTATGTGACCGATACCGGTTAGGTAACCAATATCGGTTATGCTAAAACGAGATTTTCTAAAAATAGAAAAGCTTGGGAGGCAACGCAAATTCTTATTTTTAGAGTCATGCAACATGTTAAGTACGAGGATGCGAGGCTGTTGACGTCCATACAGGTTAATTGCATGGCAGAATTGAGTGATAAGGAGGAAAGAGACAGGTAAAGTGATCGTGGGCTTAGATTAAGAAGGCATAAAAGCAAGTTATAGTGAAGAGGGTGGTGAACATGGCTGAACAAGGAGAAATGTCCAACAGGCAGAGAGGAGAGGGAAGACAGGTTCCACCTCAAGCTGCTGCATCCCAAGAATGTATAAGTTTTGGGTTGAATTAGATTTTACACGGTTATGAATAGGATGTGGTAAGGTAAGTGGGTAGAGATGAAAATAAAGGTGATAGGAAAGGGTTTGGGATGGGGTGAGTGGTATGGGGTAGGTAATCAGGTGTTTCAGATATGTTTTTAGGTATAGAGAGGGGAAAACAAGCTAATAAGTTATAATAGGTGGTGTTTTTGAGCAGGGTGGATAGAATTGATAGTGGCCGATATCGGTTTATGCCTAACTGGTATCAGTTAGGTAACCGATATCAGTTACTGTGTAAAGTTATAGATTGTGATAAAAAACACTTGGGAATTTATTTGTTGTTTGTTGGTTTGATGTGTGCAGGAAGAGGTAGGTTTGAGGATGAATGATAGGGTGTCAGCTTTGTTATCACGGGTCCGAGCGGATGTAACACCAGATGAGTGGGCATTAATAAACCATCTGGGGTTAAGCGGAATCTGATATTATTCACGAATTGTACACAGTCATGCTATGTTACAGGCGCTGAATGAGTGATATGTAAAGGATTGTTAGAGGCTTCGTAGTCACGAGTGGAGAGACTAGAGATAATATTTTTCCACACGAGAGGGCATATTAGTATGTTACAAGAAAGATTGGTGGATCAGTGGGAGGAACCAATAGCAGTGGTACCTTTGAGGATGGAGAGGCCAGGTGAGCGGAGTCGACGATCACCATCGCTACCTAGTCCGGGACGAGGCGCAGGGGCCTAAGTGAGTTTCATACATAGGGGTAGAAGAATAAATAAGGACTCCGACCTGCGCGTCGATAATAGAGAAGACATATTTGTTTAACATCTAAATAAAACTAAATATGTGTGTTGATTTGAGTTATGATAATAATAAGACTGTTTGTGTTTTGAATGTTTGTATTGATAAAGGACAAAGTTGAGTGTTATCAATATAAATACGTGAAAATATTTATATTGTTAAGGAAAACACAATACATGATAGGTTATGGTAGGGGATGGTCAAGCTAACCTTGGGAGACCCCATGTCTCCTAAGTGCTACCTACATAGCCCATTGCACAAAACAAGGAGGGGCCTTAGACTGATGTAGTTCTCCCTTAGGACCAGGTAGAGGTGAATTAAGGCAATTTGGTTGTGGTTAGGCAATTTGTTGGTTGGTAAAAGTTTGATGTTGGTAGGGTAATGTTGTTGGTGTTGGTGTGGGTATAGGGGAAGTGAGGGTTAGCTTACCCAAGCATAGGAAACCATTTCATGATTAAGGTCAACACATAATCCTAGATTCGGGAAAAAGAGGAAAAAGTGTCCCATAGTTGGAAAGAGCTAAACAAACCACGTATTATCGTAGGATGAGCTTGAATCCCTAGGTACCTTGCATAGGCGAGAAGTCGATAGGTGAAAAGAGTTTTATAATCACAATATATCGGATATACGTCATGTCCCTTGAGTTTTGTTGTTTTTGAAGAATGGTGAAGTGAGGTGGATGGTATAGTTGGGATGCAGAGAACTTGTTATAAGGTGATTATTCTGACGAAAGAGAACCAAAACTAAATAGACAAGTCCATGACTCAAAAGTGCTTTTAAATACTGCTTTTATTTTTCTTGATATAGATTGATCGATGATGGAAGTATATATGGGATATGCATTTTGTTGTTCTTGAGGTCTTCACGAAGCTGATCAATGTGAGAAGCTTCTGATAGAGGTTGACTTTGTATAGCTGTCCTTCAAGGGAGCAGTCTATTTATAGTAGTAGATGTGGCTTTTGCACATCGCTGTCCTTTGAGGGAACAATCTACTTATAGTAGCAGATGCGGCTTTGCACATAGTTGTCCTTTGAGGGAGCAGTCTATTTTATAGCTTAGAGGTCTAGATGTTTGTTTGGCATGAAGCATCTAGTTTTGTAGGAATTTTGACTTATGAATATCCCAGAATTGTATAATTGAGAACTTGTTATTTTGATACTTTTAAGTCATGGACCAGACTAAAAAGGGGAAGGAATCTTTAAGAGGAGGTGATTATCAAACCACGTGAGTTTGATTCTACTTTGAGATGCACGAAACAAGGTGTATGAGGTGGTAAATGAGCTCAAGGGACGAGCGCAAGGTAGATAAGAAGTGATGTAACACTAAATTCAATAGTAGAATGGTTGGAGATGCAAGGGATTAAGGGGTTCAGGCTCAATTTTACCATTAAGCGAAGCTAAATGATAAGTACTTGATCCGTAAGTGTGAGTGATAATGTAAGGCCCAATCCAATTAGGAACAAATTTTCCATGTTTACTCTTTTCTAGTTTGGTTACGTGTTGATTCTTTTTAGGACAAGATCACCAATCTTAAAGGTGCGCTCATGAATTCACTTATCATTAGCACGCTTGATGCACTTTTGATAAAGTTGAAGGTGGTCAAGAGCTGTAAGACGACGCTTGTCAAAAAGCTCCAATTGGGCTAACCGCTCTTGGCGGAAGTCATCATCGATGAGAATATCCGGAAGATATTCTGAGGGAAGGGATTTGTATTTCGAGAGGCAAGACAACCTCGGTACCATACACCAAAGAAAATGGTGTGGCATTAGTGGAAGTACAAATGCTGGTACGATAAGCCCAAAGGGAAAAGGGGATGTGATCATGCCAGTTTTTCCCAGAATCATTAATGACTTTCATTAGAATTTTTGTTAAGGTTTTGTTAGAAGATTCGACTTGACCATTTGCTTGTGGATAGTAGGGTGACGAGAAGCTAAGTTTGATACCAAAGTTTTCACAAAGGTTTTGTACCAGCTTATTTTTGAAAGATTTGCCATTATCTGTTATCAGGCGATGAGGAACACCAAAACAACAGATAATGTGATGATTGATGAACTCAACGATTTTCTCTTTTTTTATTGAAATGAGTGGAACGACCTCCACCAATTTAATGTAATATTCGGTTTCCGTGAGGATCCAATGGTGATGCTATGAAGAAGGCGGGTGAATCTCGCCAATAAGGTCTAAACCCCATTGTGAGAAAGGCCAAAGATCTTGTGCGACCTATCGCGGGTGGCTGGGAGTATGTTGAAGGTTGGCATGCTATTTACACATAACACAATGCTTAACGTATTCACAGCAGTCTTTATTAAGAGTAGGCTAGTAATATCCTAGGCGAAGGATCTGCTTGGCCACGGCAAGGCCACTAAAGTGCCCACCACAAATTCCGTCATGGACTTGTTGGATGGTATGGGTGACGTCAGCACCGGTTAGACATCGAAGGAGGATAACATCGAAGCCATGTTTATAGAGGAGTCCCCCCATGATGACATAACGAGAAACACTTTTAAGAAAAGCGCATTTTCCATTACTAGTAAGGTCAGGTGGGAGAACAGAGGTTGTAAGGTAGTCGTGAAATTGGTGATACCAGGTATCCTACGAATCAACAGATACATTATTTACCATACAAACATCTGGGACTAAGTAAGATGGGGCAAAGAGTTGTTGGACCAAGACAAATATGTCAGAGTCAGTTGGTGAGGTAGGAATTTGCGAGGCCAAGAAAGCCATAGTATCTGCAAATTTATTAGTTGAGCGTGGAATGGTTTGGATAGAATAATGAGTAAATAAGGTCAAAAGTGAATCCACATAACATTTGTACTTTTGAAGTTCCTCATTTTTACATTGGTATATGCTAGTAACTTGATTTACGACCAATTGAGAGTCACCGAAAATGTTAATAGACTTCACACCTAAGTGTAACAGAACATGGAGACCTAAAACAAGGGCCTCGTATTCCACTATATTGTTAGTGCAGAGGAAATCGAGCCTGAATGAAAGAGGAATAGGTTCACCATCAAGAGGAATGAGAACAATGCCTGCCCCTTCACCGTGCTGACATTTAGATCCATCAAAGAAGAGGATCATCAGATAAGATGCATCACTGAGTGAAAGGGTGGCGATGATTTCATCAGGGAAAGTAAAATTGGTAAATTATTCCCCAAGTAAAGGGGCTTCCACGAGTTGATCTGCGGTAGTTTGTCCTTTGACTGATTTCTGGTGTACAAACTCAAGGTCGAGGACGGCGAGGAGCATAAGCAATCGGGCGATGCGTTGGTTTAGATGTGTAATTTAGGGATCTTTAAACTTGGAAACTTGTAACAAACACACATCAATTTGTTGCAATGAAGAGGAAGACCTCTAAGGTCCCACCAGGCATGCCAAAACTGTTGTTACAAATCAGCAGCACCCCTGGATGTTGATCAGATTTCTAGTTTGATCATCCTAAGCATCCAGTGTGATTGCACAACATTGAATCCTCTCCCCAAGTGTGGGACTTGTAAAAATGGGAGAGGAATCTCTAGATTAGAGGCTGGTTCCTCAACTCCTCTGATCAGATATATCACTTGCAAGCTATACAGAGGTTTTCAAATTCAAAATCCTACTCTAAATTCCAAGGGGACAAAGATAGGGAATGCAAGAAAGTGAAGCTAATACTAATGAGGTGATACACCAAAGGAGTTGTAGACACCTGATACTACAATACATACACAATCCATAAGCAAAACACCACACAAAACATGCACAAATTGCTCAAAATGTAATGAAAGATCAGGAAAACAATGGTAGATATATGAAAGGATTGAGGGATTTTAATCACAAAGCATATATTAACATTCCAGATCTAGTACAATGCATTACAATGATCAAGAGGCAAAAGGGATGTTTTATTGCATGGAAAGGTAAAAATTTCCACAAGTTCTGCCAAAAGGGAAGAAAAGGGAAGTTGCAGAGCAGGAAAAGTGTCCTCTTTTGCAAAAATGAACCCATTCTGGCTTTTACAGTACAAGCCCCGACTCTAGGAGAGAGAAACATGGGAAAACGTGGGGAAGATTCAACCATTGACCAAAACATAATCAAAACAGCATGGGCATCCTTACAGGCCCATCCCTTGACATTTTTAGCCATGCTGGGAGAGAATGCGAGCCATTCTTCATTAAAAACGGTGGTTGAAACGTCATTTCTGTCCATGACCACGTGCCAGAGGTGTTTTTATATTTTCTCTCTCCAAACTCCATTAAAATAAAAAAATGACCCCGAAATATTGTATATAATTTCACCAGCTTTCCATTGATATCAAGAACGCAAAAAACTGAGCTCTGGATCGAAAGATATGGCCGTTTGAAGTTTTAGGGCAAAACAGGGCCAAATCGGGTTGGCGGGCAATTTTTTTGAATTTTTCAGCTTTTTTGCATTTGGAAAAAATCCCAAAAAAACCCCATGCTCCACCATTCTAGGTGCCACATGGCATGTTTTGATTGGGCGCGGGCCTATCCTACTTCATTTTCCTTTGTTTTTCCCTTTGGAAAATTTCCCAAAAATTCCCCGCCAGGCCGATGAGTTGAGGACACGTGTCACGTGCTGATTGGGCACGGGCCTTTCCTTCCTGAATTTTCTGTGGGCCTGACTGATATTTTGAAACCACTGGACACGTGGCAAGACCCTATTGGATGCGGGCTTGCCCCTTCAAATTTTCCATCGGTGCTTGTCGTCAATTTTTTGTCGCCACATGGACACGTGGCATAATTCCATTGGCTCGCATTTAAGGGGCGGGCTTTTTCCTTTTAAATTTCCCTTTGTTTTTTCCTTGGGAAAATTTCTCAAATTCTCCCCGCCTTTCGCCAGTCTGAGACACGTGGCCTGATTTCATTTGCCACGGGCCCTCCACAAATATTTTTACTTTGTTCACAATATTTTGGGAAAAAATCCCAATTTCCTCCCGTGCTCCGCCTTTCCAGGTGCCATGACACGTGGCCTTTGCTGATTTGTCGATGGGGTAGCGGGCCAAAAATTTCTTTTTTGAACTTTGGCGAAACACTTCACCAAAATTCTAACTTCTCCTCTTCCCTCCAAAACTCCCATGCCATAGGACACGTGGCACAATATGATTGGGCACGGGCCTTCCTTCCAAAATTTTCCATGCGCCAACACTTAGCCAAATTTTGCAAATTCCTCCCCTGGACACGTGGCATCACCTGATTCGTCGGCGGGCCTGCAGGGAAAATCTTCCTTTTGAAATTTCACCAAAACACTTGGTAAAAAACCAAGTTTTCTTCCAACCCCCGCCACTTCCTTGGACACGTGGTGGCATCTCATTGGCTCCGGCCTTCCAAAGGAAAATTTCCCACAAAAACTCCGCCAAGCCATAACTTCAAAAATACATGGAGTTAGGAGAAAAACTTTACCTTTCTGGAAAGCTGAGAGAGAGCTCTATCCAATGGTGTCATTTCCAGAAAGTTTTGAGCACCTGAAAAGCAAAAAATTATGTCTGAGGCACAAGAGAGGGAAGAATGAAAGGAGTTAGCCACAAAATGAGCAAGGGGTACATTTTGGATAACAATTTTGGTGACTCAGAGGGGTCATCTGCCTGCTGGATGAAGTTACCAGTTTCCTGAAGCAATCCATTGGGCATGGAGTCATCAAATTCTCTGTTTGATACCCCAACTAACTAGAACACTGCAAGGAGGAAGATGGAGGGTGGAACATCATCTGATGGAGTAAGGCCTGTAAACACATTCCCAGGGACAACAAGCTTGTGCCAAAGCTCTTAGGGAAAAAAAACTAACCTACAGAAAAACAATGTGCATAAGCACTTGGAGGAATGGAAACCTAAGCTAATATGTACAAAGTGGAGAGTTCTTTTCAATAGCAATGCTTTAGATGGATTCCATTGGCTGGAATTTACAGTTCTTCACCATCCAATGAAGACAATTGGAAGGCATTGCTGTCCTTACACTTTGTGACCATGTATGGGCCACTCCAAATGGCATCAAATTTTGAATGCCTTCCCAGTTTTTCTCTGTCTGCATCCCATTTTAACACTAGATCTCCAACTTGGAAGGATCTATTCTTGGCCTTTCTATCAAAGGTCTTCTTTATCAAATCTTGATCCTTCTCCATTGCTTGGGATGCCTGATTTCTGATTTCTTGGAGCTCCATCAACTTCTGCATATCTAACCTCCATGGGCTCAAACTCCAACAACTCCAACTATTTCATGAGTTCCAATGTTGGCAACTCAAGTGATATGGGCAAGATTGCCTCTCTTCCATAAACAAGCTTGAATGGAGAGTTACCTGTAGATCTCTTGGGAGTTATCCTATCAGCCCATAAGGCTGATTTCAATTTAGTATGCCAAGACCTCTGATTTTCATCAAGAGTCCTTCTAATGATCCTCAACAAGTTCTTGTTTGTAGACTCAGCCTGACCATTACCCTGAGGGTAATAGTTCAATGAAGTACTTAGGTAGATCCCATTCTTGACAGCCCATTCAGTCACCTTGGACCCAATGAATGCCAATGCATTATCTGATATTATTGTAGCAGGTACGCCAAACCTGGTTGCTATTCCCTCATAGAAGTCTAGGATGCTAGATTCATTTGCTTCCTTGAGTGCTACTGCTTCAGTCCATTTGGTGAAGTAATCTGTGGCTGTTAAAATCCATTTGTGCCCTTGGCTTGAATTGGGATTAATGACTCCAATGAAGTCTAAACCCCATTGCATGAATGGCTGGTCAACTGAAATTGGATGCAATGGAAGGGCAGCTAGCCTCTCTTTACCTGTGAAGAATGCACAATTCTTGCACCTCTTGATCCATGCATAACAATCACTGAAAATCTTGGGCCAATAATAGCCAGCCCTCATGATCTTTAGAGCTGTCACTCTTGGTGCAAAATGACCACCAGCTGGTCCACCATGGAACTCTTCCAACACCCTATGAATCTGATTT
Source organism: Taxus chinensis (assembly GCA_019776745.2). Lineage (NCBI taxonomy): Eukaryota > Viridiplantae > Streptophyta > Pinopsida > Cupressales > Taxaceae > Taxus > Taxus chinensis. The sequence goes on along the minus strand of CM034150.1, from coordinate 151,199,095 downwards.
GTACCAATGCATCTCAGTAGTACTCCATTCACATCTTTCTTGAACAAAACACCATCAACAAGGGCATATGGGACAGCCTACAATCTGAAGTGTCTTCTTTGGGTCTTGTTCATCTCTGGAGGGCATAGGCCTGTGCTTAGGAAGTGCATTATACCTTGGGTCCAGCAAGGAGTGGGGACACCATTATTTTCTTCTTGAGTGCTTCCTTTCTCATGGTTGTCTTGCAATGCCAAAACAGCCTCCTTCTCATTGCATGCTTCCTTTTGTTTGCTTAAAATCAGCTGCTCACACAATCCTTTTCCTTTGACCAACTTGGTGACTTTTATCTCAATGTCATACTCTATGACACGAGTAATCCAACCTGCTCTCTTTTCATTCAAGTCTTTGTTGAGGAGGAAGTCTTTAACTCCCGCATGAGAAACCAACAATTGTACCTTATTGTTGGAAACTAGATGCTTGAATTTCTTCAAGTTCCTGATTACTACAAGAACATGCCTCTCAATGAAGGAATACTTCACCTCATAGTCCTCCAGGCTTTGGCTGAAGAAAGCAATTGGCTGCTCATCATTGTCTTTGTTTTGGTGTACCAAAATTGTAGAAATAGTATCATCACCCCCAAATGCATAGAGGATGAAATCCTTGGAGAAATCTGGGTTGATGAGAGTTGGGGCTTGAGAGATGGCTTCTTTGATTGCTTCAAAACTTTCCTTACCTTCCACTGTCCATTTGAAAGCCATGCTTTTCTTTAACATCTTGGTGATAGGTTTGACTAGGGCTGCAAAATTTGGGACAAACCTCTGAACAAAATTTATTCTCCCCAAGAAACTTTGAAGGGCCTTCTTGTGGCTTGGAAATGGTAGTGCTCTTATGGCTTTAACTCTCTCTGGATCAATTGCTAATCCTTCTTTGGAGACAATGTGGCCAAGGAGTTTTCCTTCATGGGCTAGAAAAATACACTTTTTAGGATTCAAGGAGACTCCAAATCTTCTACACCTTTGGAACACTTGTCTCAAATGAGAGAGGTGGTCTGATGCATCTTTTGAAAAAATAGTGATATCATCAAGATATATCAGCACTATGTTGTTAATCAAATCCTTGAACGCCATGTCCATTGCTCTTTGGAAGGTAGCTCCAGCATTGGACAACCCAAATGGAATTTTCCTGTATGCATAAGTTCCCCATTTGGTTGTAAAGGCTGTCTTGAACTGATCTTCTTCCTTCACCATAATCTGATTATACCCTGAATAGCCATCCAGTAATGAAAACCTCTCAGAGCCAGCAATAACTTGAAAAATTTGCTCCATAGCAGGAAGTGGATAATGATCCTTGAGAGATGCTCTATTCAAATCTCTGAAGTCAACACACAATCTGATTTCCCCACTCTTCTTTCTTACTGGAACCAAGTTGGCTACCCAACTAGAATGCTTGATAGGGAATATGATTCTTGATTCTATCAAGTTATTCAATTCTTTTCTCATGAGAGGCTCCATGTGGGGATTGACTAGCCTTTGTTTTTTCCTGATGGGTTTAGTACTTGGATCCAATTCAATGGTGTGTTGAGCCAATTTGGGATTGAAACCTTTCAAATCTTCATAGCTCCAGGAAAACACATCAGGGAATTCTTGACAAAGCTGTATGAACTCATACCTTTCTTGCTCAGTTGTCATCTTACCAATTTGGAGTGATTTTCCTTCTTCCACTGAGATGGACACTGAATCCTCTCCCTTGACTTGGATGTTTGCTTTCTCCTTCCTAAACTGATCATTAGGATTGAAAATGGACTCCAAAGTAATAAGTCCCTTTGGTAGCTTGTTGGTTCTCAGCTGCACCACTTGGTCACCATACTGCTGCTCCAACTTTTCCTAATTTTTAGCTGAGAACTCAGCCTCTTCTTGCAAGAAATGGATGATTTGCTGATCATTTTCAAACACTTGCCAACTTACATTGTTATCTGGCACTGAAGGCCTCACAATCACATGGATGTTTAGCTATACCTTGTCTTTCTGAATGCTTTCAACAACATCAAATTCTGCCCCAACTGCTGCAATCCTATCAGCAGCTTGGTTCTCTTTTTGAGGAATGAATTTTACGCCAAAACCCTCAAAATCTTCAATGAGGTCCCACACCCTGTTTTTGTAGCACTTGAGCAAATCATTCTTGACAGCATGCTGCCCCTTAACTTGGTTGACAATCAACTCACTGTCACCAAAGACTTGCAAGTTCTTTATTCCTCTCTTGATTGACCAATGCAATCCTTGTATCAAGGCTTCATATTCAGCAGTGTTATTAGAGCATGCAAACTAAAATCTAAACGCTGAATAATACTTAACTCCTTGTGGTGAAACAAGCATAGCTCCCCCACCTACACCTTGTCTACTCCTTGATCCATCAAAAAACAACTGCCATACCTCATTGTCATCCTTGTGGTCTGGCCTGGTGATGCTAGGAATATGCTGATTTTCTTCATGCATGCAATAGACTCCTAACTCAGATTCTTCTATTTCTTGATAAGGATCAAAAGCATGCACCTTGTTTGCCCACTCATCAAGAGTTAGATCTGGGATGCTTCCTACCTTGGTGTCAGCTTCATCAGTGCTTGGATAATCTTCTTGATCAAACGCTGAGAAATTGGTATTGATCTGACTTGGAGTGTAAGGTTCAATGTGAAAGTTTGTAATAGGTTCAGATCTGATTGTGGCCTTAGTCCCATATCTTGTTCTAAACAATATGTGTGACCAATCAGTAGATAAGTAGCCTCTAATCTTGGCTATGAAATCCCTTGATAGACATAGGGTAAAGAGTGGTGGAAGGTCTATTACTGATACATCTTGCAAAACAACCACGTTGGGGCAGGCATGCAAGGTAAGACTCAAGTTTTTTATCACTCCAACTATTGTTACTGCTGTCCCATCCAATTGCACTACCCCTTTGGATATGGTTTCATACTAAATTCCCAACTGATCAGCTATTTGTTTGGGCATTACTGAACTACTCGCTCCGGAATCAATCATGCAATTGTGTACTAATTGATTCCTAATGATCAATGAAACATATAATGGAGGGGGCTTCAACATTTTACCTTGCTGTCCTCCATGATTCCCCTCAGGCTAGGCAGCATTTGTGAGCACCTTCTCTTGCATTTGGACTTGCTGGTTTGAAGCTGACCAGTCCTTCATGGCAACTTGTAGCAAATCCCTTTGGCCTGGGATAGATAGTGATTCCCACATTGATATGTTTACATTTGTCTTCTTCATCTGATCAATGATATTGAATGGAGATGAAGTATCCCTTTGTTGTCCCTTGGCCTGCACATTCATTCCTTACACATGGGCAGCAGCAACTAGTATTTGAGTTGGCTTAGGAGCTGTTTTAGGCAGTCCTTGCGTGTTTGGGATTGGATTTTGTTTGCCAATAGTTTGTGGAGTGATAGAAGATTGAGGATTGCTTGGGGCTAATGGTTGTTCTTCACCCAAATTTCTCCTCTTTGACCTTGTGTTGGCTGTAACACTTTGGGAAACCATTTGATTCATGCCACAAAAATCTTCTGACTGCTAGTTTACAAGTGTGGTATCATTTGGAGCTGACTGCTACTGGAATGTTTCTTGACTACCCTCACCCTCCACACCAGTTGTTGTCACCATTAATGCTTGATTCAAGGCACTGTTGAAGCACATGGATTGGTTATGAGGTTCATTGCATGGGAAACACCAGTCATACTCTTGAGCTATATTGTTTTTGTACCGGCACTAATGATTTAGAGGTAGATGTAGCATTGGGATTATAGGGCTGAAATGGTCTGTTGGCAGGAGGTCTTGCTTGATTTAGATTTGCAGCTGGATTGGGTGGTCTTTGGGGTTGATATGGCTTCCTGTTAGGCTGACCTTGGGGCTGGAAAGGAGGTCTAAAGCTTTGGGCCTGCTGCCTCTTGAGTGTAACCAGCTCATTGCCTAGATTTTGCAATTGCTTCATGACTTCTTGAAGTTCATTTGAGGCACTAGAAGATGAAGTAGAAGCTTCACTTGAATTCTAGTTTCTAGGAGTGGGAATAGGAGCTAAATTAGGTGTTTGATTAGTGTTTGGGCTCTCTAAACTTGGAAACAGTGGCATTGGAGGCCTAGGAGCTAGCTTGTCAGCTTGAATCAAACAATTTTCAGCTCTAATGGCAATGCTATAAGCAATGGGGATAGTTGTGCCTCCCATGGACTGAATTAACATAGAAATATCAGAATTTAAAGCTTTGAGGTAATAAAGAAAAGCACCTTCTGCTGTTGGCCTGACTGCCACTGGAATTCTCTCCCAAGTCCTTTGAAATCTGAAGTTAAAATCAGTCAGCTGTTCATTGGGAGCTCTCTTGATGGTTGTCAGCTGCTCCAAAAGGGACAAGTTGTCTCCCTTTTCTCCAAACTACTCATGGAGGGCTATACATAGCTGATTCCAATTTTGGATAGATCCTGAGGCAAGACTCCTGAACCATTGTAAAGCTTTCCCTTTGAATGAAGATGCCAGTAGTTTGACAGTAACTTGCATCTCATTGATCTCATGGATTACACAAATATTAGCAATATCCTTGACATGATCACTAGGAGTGGTCTGATTCTCTCTAGTAAAGTATGGGATGTTCTTCAATGCTGCAACTGGGATTGGATTATGTGCATTGAGAGCAAGTGGGCTGCTGCCAGTGAAATTGACATAGGGGTTGTTTTGTGCCATTCTGATTGGCCTTAAAACCCTTGTTGATTGAATAAAAGGCCTACCAGGTGGAGGAGTTGAGAGAGTTCTGTTTGGTGGAGATGGAGACCTTTGAATTCTCCTCCCTCTTTTCCTTCTTCTTGGAGATAATTGCAGATACTCAAACAAAACCTCTTCTTCTCTAACTCTTGACCTCGTGGTGATTCTTCTCATGAGTTTTCAGGTCTGCACTGCTAAAACCAGCTGATTCTTTCTTCCTTGGAGTCACCAGATGTGTAATTTAGGGCTCTTTAAACTTGGAAACTTGCAACAAATGCACATCAATTTGTTGCAATGAAGATGAAGACCTCTAAGGTCCCACCAGGCGTGCCAAAACTGTTGTTGTAAATCAGCAGCACCCCTGGATGTTGATCAGATTTCTAGTTTGATCATCCTAAGCATCCAGTGTGATTGCACAACATTGAATCCTCTCCCCAAGTGTGGGACTTGTAAAAATGGGAGAGGAATCTCCAGATTAGAGGCTGGTTCCTCAACTCCTCTGATCAGATATATCACTTGCAAGCTATACAGAGGTTTTCAAATTCAAAATCCTACTCTAAATTCCAAGGGGACAAAGATAGGGAATGCAAGAAAGTGAAGCTAATACTAATGAGGTGATACACCAAAGGAGTTGCAGACACCTGATACTGCAATACATACACAATCCATAAGCAAAACACCACACAAAACATGCACAAATTGCTCAAAATGTAATGAAAGATCAGGAAAACAATGGTAGATATATGAAAGGATTGAGGGATTTTAATCACAAAGCATATATTAACATTCCAGATCCAGTACAATGCATTACAATGATCAAGAGGCAAAAGGGATGTTGTATTGCATGGAAAGGTAAAAATTTCCACAAGTTCTACCAAAAGGGAAGAAAAGGGAAGTTGCAGAGCAGGAAACGTGTCCTCTTTTGTAAAAATCAACCCATTCTGGCTTTTACAGTGGAAGCCACGACTCTAGGAGAGAGAAACACGGGAAAACATGGGGAAGATTCAACCATTGACCAAAACACAATCAAAACAGCATGGGCATCCTTACAGGCCCATCCCTTGACATTTTTAGCCATGCTGGGAGAGAATGCGAGCCATTCTTCATTAAAAATGGTGGTTGAAACGTCATTTCTGTCCATGACCACGTGCCAGAGGTGTTTTTTGATTTTTTCTCTCCAAAATCCATCAAAATACAAAAATGACCCCAGAATCTTGTAGATAATTTCACCAGATTTCCATTGATATCAAGAACGTGAAAAACTGAGCTCTGGATCGAAAGATATGGCCGTTTGAAGTTTTAGGGCAAAACAGGGCCAAATCGGGTTAGCGGGCAAATTTTTTGAATTTTTCACCTTTTTTGCATTTGGAAAAAAATCCCAAAAAAACCCCGCTGTCGCCATTCCAGGTGCTACATGGCATGTTTTGATTGGGTGCGGGCCTATCCTGCTTCATTTCCTTTGTTTTTCCCTTTGGAAAATTTTCCAAAAATTCCTCGCCAGGCTGATGAGTTGAGGGCACGTGGCATGTGCTAATTGGTCGCAGACCTTCCTTCCTGAATTTTCTATGTGCCTGATTGATATTTTGAAACCAATGGACATGTGGCGAACCCTATGATGTGGGCTTTCCCCTTCAAATTTTCCATCGGTGCTTGTCCTCAATTTTTCGCCACCACATGGACACGTGGCATAGATGTCCATTGGCTCACATTTAGGGGGCGGGCTTTTCCCTTTGAATTTTCCTTTGTTTTTCCCCTGGGAAAATTTCTCAAATTCTCCCCGCCTTCCACCGGTCTGGGACACGTGGCCTGATTTCATTCACCATGGGCCCTCCGTAAATATTTTTACTTTGTTCGCAATCTTTTGGGAAAAAATCCCAATTTCCTCCCATGCGCTCTGCCTTTCCGGGCTCCAGTGACACGTGGCCTTTGCTGATTTGTCGACGGGGTAACGGGCCAAAACTTTGTTTTTTGAACTTTGGTGAAACACTTCGCCAAAATTCTAACTTCTCCTCTGCCCTCAAAAACTCCCATGCCATAGGACACATGGTGCAATATGATTGGGTGTTGGCCTTCCTTCCAAAAATTTTCATGCGCCAACACTTAGCCAAATTTTGCAAATTCCTCCCCTGGACACGTGGCATCACCTGATTTGTCGGCGGGCCTGCGGGGAAAATCTTCCTTTTTGAAATTTCACCAAAACACTTGGTAAAAAACCAAGTTTTCCTCTGACCCCCGCCACTTCCTTGGACACGTGGTGGCATCTCATTGGCTGCGGGCCTTTCAGGGGAAAATTTCCCACAAAACTCTGTCGGGCCATAACTTCAAAAATACATGGAGTTAGGAGGAAAACTTTACCTTTCTGGAAAGCTGAGAGAGAGTTCTATCCAATGGTGTCATTTCCAGAAAGTTTTGAGCACCTGAAAAGAAAAAAATTATGTCTGAGGCACAAGAGAGGGAAGAATGAAAGGAGTTAGCCACAAAATGAGCAAGGGGTACATTTTGGATAACAGTGACATGTGGTACCAATGAAATCCTCTATATGTCTTCTCTCTGAAGAGTATCAGTCTCATCTTGAGTCAACTAATCCAATATCACTGGGAGCCACTCACACTCCCTCTCGCGTCTCCAACGGATATACTTTCCTTCCTCTAAATCCACCAAAACACAGAAAAAGATAAATTTACTAATATGTTTCAAGAAAAAATCTCATAAAAAACATAACAAAACATTAAAAAAAAAAAGCTAGCATAGTTTTGGTCATTCTATTTAGAACCGCCACCCGGTGCAGGGTGGTAGTTTTAAGACCATTTCCCTATTTAGGGCAGTGGTCATAAACTAATTCGCCATATGGATTTGTTACCCTATAAATTCTCAAAAATACAAAAATAGACCATTTTTAATGAAATAAAAAACTACCCTGTAGGCACCCCCCTAGAGACTCGTTTAAAAAAAATAATCCCCGTTAGGAGAAGTTTTTGACATTTCTACATTTTAGGTAGAAAAACACACAGGTGAGCAAAACAAACCTAAGACCACGTTGGTCAATCTCCTGCTCGCGGAAGCATGATCACTATCATTTTGACTATTCTTTCAATGAAAATGGTCACCATGGGCCCAAATCTCAAAAATCACTAAGTAAATATGCACAAATGAATTTGGAAATGAGTTTTTTATATCTATATATTTTTATAACTTCGTTTTTAGTGCATATGTTTGTAAGGTTGGAGCACTGGCGGAAGTAAGTTATTATCCCCACACAAATGGTAAGTCCTCTTGTCATTTTAATTTAGTGCTTATTTTTTGATAATTCATCTATCCGCACTTGAGTCTTCTTTTTTGTTTTACAGGTAGCGGGAGTTTAGATGATGACATTTCGACAAATGGGTGTGTCAGGTATAGCTTATAACTACCCATTTCAGGAATGCCATACTCAGACTTTACGTTTTACACCTTTTCATTGTTAAGATGCTTCTCCAAGGGGGAAATATGTATGCACCCAAAATTACATGTGTTATATTGTCAAAAAACAGTTACAAAAGTCCCCTATGATAATTCATGTCCGTTTAGAAGGTGTTCGAGTTCCTAAACCCATTCACATTGTATATTTGTAACCTAGACATCCTTACTTAACTTTTCCATGCTTTCTTTTAGCTTCCTGTTCATTCTATGGATGTTTTGGCCTTTAGTGTCAAGACTGCCACCCTGCGCACTTTTTCAAGAACTCTTCATGTGTTGTTTTAACCTGCGTTATTTCACTTAACTTGACATCCAAGGTGCATTTGTGAACCAAAATTACTAAAAAATGTCTTGATTGCATCGTATTCCTTCCCTCTTCTATTTTAAAATAGATTTAATTAGTTTTAACTACCTCTTCACCCAATGATTTGGCACTCCAAGGCTGGCTTGTGCATGAATTCACATCCCAGCCAATTCCTATATATTCAATGTTTGTATTCAACAAAATGGCCTGAGAATTTTGTGCATCTTGGATAGTATTTCTGCCATAATCTTGGTGGAAATTACATAGCCAAGCTCTATTCACTTGTGCTATGTCTCTTATACTTGCATTGCAACCAAATCTTCCTTCAAGCTGCCATTTCTCAAGTGCCTTATCCTATTGTTTCCTGTGCATTCCCAATTCCTTGGACTCATATGTACACAGAGAGAAAGAAAGGATAAACTAAGGGGAAAAATCATCACACAACTCGATTCACCTCTATTTTGTGAATTCCAGTTTAGATTTTTTGTTTGATTTCCTTGTTTGATTTCCTTCATTGCTACAATTTATCATTGTTACATCATATCAAATAGAGTAGAAATAAATTTTCTTTCATTTGTAAGTAATTAGTTAATTTCCAAGAGGGTTTAAATCATTAATAGCAGCTCCTGGTGACGGATTCTCTTCTTCCCATCTGTGTGGATCTAAAGGAGATAATATCTGTAGGAGGTTGTCTACATATCATAGATAATTTGGTAAAGTTCTTGTTTTAAGTTAGTTTAGTTTCAATACACTTAGCACATGTGAATAACCACACCGGGTTATTTTTCTTCTTTATTTTTAGTGTAAACGTAGATTTAATTATTTAGAATAAAAGTCAATTGTTATTTGTAATTATGATGTTTTAGTTTTTTTTATGTAGGTTAGTTTCCTTTCAGCAGTAACAGAGATTGTTAGTTTCATCTTAGTTAATTTGGACACTGCAAACTACTTCAACATTGAGATTCGGTTAGACAAACCATAGGGAATCTACACTACCCATTCATAGCCTCTAAATCTCCCCTTTTCTAACTCAGCTACCATGAGATCACACTACCAGATCTTAGTCACTGATCCTCCTATATTTAGCCACTCACATTCAACATCAGCTACTCTAGCACAACCTCGGAGGGTCAAGTTCACTTGAAGGTTGCATGTCAATTTTCATCTATAAAAGTACATTATCATTAGTTGGTATTACTAATATCATCTTCCAAACATTCACATCCACTACTGGGTTTAATTCCTTTCGAGTTCTATAAAAAATAGGTCCAACATATATATCCTTATTTGAAAGGACATTTTGAAAATAGTAGCTATCCATGTCAATATGTGGTACACCCATTATCTGATCATACATTGCGCTATCCTGAATTGTTTTTGGCAAAAAACAATCTCTTCTCGTCATGTTACAATTGACAAAGGGATTCTCTAGGGTACATAGAAATTTTTTATAATATCCAATCTTTGGAACATAGTATGCTTCTCCACCATCTATTGAAGTCTTTTCCTAGTGTGTGATGTATGCTCTCTATATGTCTGTTATCTCTTTGGGTTCTTTGGAGGGTTCCTATGGGGGATCCCCTTTAGGAAAGAAAGGTTTCCCATCCATTGTATTCTAGATCTCAATTGAGTGTGACCAAATGAACTCCAAGATTGATGCTTTGAACTCCATGACAGGATTTTTTCCCTTGACATAGAATTTAAACATATTTGGTTTGCTGATACCCATGACCTTGTGGTTACCAACTAGTAAGTGTGGTTCCACAATAGCCTTAAATTCGTAGACTTCCTTGATAAGGTACAAAGTTAATGTGATGGACTCCTCTTGGCATTTTTTGTGGCAAATAGAATGTATCCAATTTCCACAATGTTGTTGATAATCATCCGAATGTCCCATCTATGTCTTCATGCATTTGACCCCTTGGAAGGAAACTCACATACACTATGCTGAAAACCCTTCTAGCTATCAACATGGATGTAAACGTAAACAAAGTGTGATTTTTCTTGTGACTTGCAACATTATATAGTTGCAAGTAGAGAGTTGGTGGTTGTTTTCTAAATGAAGTTGAACGATTGCTTACAGTATTAGTTTTATGAACACCCTCACTATTCTACTTGTACTCCTTGCACTTTTCATATGCATCATTTTACAACAATGCATCATGTAATGTGTGTTTTGACATCCCACTACTATATAAAAAATAACCATACTGATTTGTAAGTGGTTTTTATAGCTTCTAGATACATAGTGCCAATGATGTTATTGTGAAGTTTTATCCTCGCTCAACAAAAGGGAGACCAAAGTTCCTGAAACCCCCTATTTTGTGCCCATGTGTCAGCATACCAATCAAGGTGATGGGGAGATTAATAACATTACTTATTGATTTTTCTTTTTTGCACGTCCTTAGTATTACAGTTTTCATCTTTTAAATTTTGTCATGCACAATGCTCAAATAGCTATTAGGATTTTGTTGTGATTGCACTCTACATGCATAGTGCATTTATCTATTTTTTCCAGTGTTTCTGGACATGAAGTCATTGCACATTTGTTCTTAAGATCTGTGCACTCATCACATTTGGTGAAGAAGTTGTTCTTGGTGACTGAAACATGGGAGAAATATTCTTTCCATATTTTACTGAGACTTGACTTTGACATTTCAGGAAGTCCAAATAGTGAAAGGCCCTCGTTACACTTTTTTAGTATGGAAGCAAAACTATAACATGTAGGAAGTAGTCTCGTTATTACTTTATTACCATCTTGTCCTACTGAACGAGACATGTGTTGGGGTATATCAGAATTATTCACCACCATTTTGGATATCAATGCAATAGTTACAATAGTGTTTGACATTTGTTTTAGTTTTCCTATATTTCCATTTACTGCCCTCCATCTCACAATTAATCCAAAATTATTTGTATTTGTAATAGGTTCTTTTTGCGATTCCATGACATATGTACCATGCATTTTGACATACAACCCTTCCATATAACTTCAATTTATCTATACTATGTTATGAAGTTTGACCTTGATCACAACTGAAAGCATTTGCGGTGAATGTATAAATTACAAATTTTTTGATGGTAGGTTCATTCATATCTAGAGATAGATTTGAGAGACATCCTTCCTTGCAGCAAGGTTTTTTCTCAACTTCAGACAAAAATTATTCACTTGATTTTTCATCACTTTCCATTGCCTTTGATGTACTAGATGAAGTAGAATTTACCTTTTGGCAGTTGCAGGTGTTGTAAGGTATTTTTATCAAGTTTTCATTACTACTACATATAGAGGATTCATATGAATTTGGGTATACCAGTTGAGACAATGGATCTTCAAATGAACTCCACATTTCTACTGGAAACTCTTCTAGAATTTATTTTATCCTTAATTCTATAACGGAACCATCTTGATGGGCTAACTGGCTGACATGACATTGGATGAGAGATTCTTATGATATAGAGCAACCCTTGCAAAAAGGTGTAATTAATTTATCAACCAAATGTATTGGCATCTATTTTTTTAAGTGCACCATGTCTCCTTCAAAAACATTTGTAATTGTTGCTTGTGTAACACATTTGTGTTATTTTGAACAAAAATGTATCAACTTAGAATTAACCCCCTTGAACTTAAAATTGAAGTCATTATTTGATGTGGTGGTTGTTTCTTGGAGTTCAAAATTTCCATTCACATGAAGTGCAGTTCTTGTTTCTAGATAAACTAAATTTTTGATTGGCCAAGAAACTTCATTGTTTTGTTATATATTTGGATAACAACCATTACATGTAGTTATAATATTCTCTACAAAAACACCAAAGTGTGTGGGTCCCAACACCACTCCCAAAATCTCATGTTGTTATTGTACTAGGGATCTAAACCCTTCAGCCATGTCACATTTTTTCTGAGGACACTTATGTTTTAACACCATGTAGGTTGTAGAAAATTCATCCATGTCTTTACGATTTGTGAAACAATGGCTATCACCAGTAGAATTCAATACCTCATCCTCATTGAATGTATCCTTTGAGCCATTGCTCATGATGTTTTGAATGCCATCATCCCCCATATGTGAAACATTTGAAATCACATGCTTAATCATTTTCTTCCTTTCCAATAGGATAAAGTATCCCTTATTTTCAATTTCTGTCAAGGTTTCACAATCATTAATTTAGTATGGCAGTCTCGCTCTTCCATTGAATACAATACTTATTGTGACAAGGAATAGCCTAGACCCCACGTATCTATAATGGAGTGTGTCTTTGGATGGATAAACTATTCCCTCCGCAACTTTCAAACCTTTGGATAGTAAATACACATGTACTCCTTCAAAAACAAATTTCGTTTTCAACTGTATCCACAAATAAAAAGAGGAATTTAGTATAAAGAACACTTAAATATTTAACATTATTATGGAGAATTGAAATCACAATGAGAAAATAAAAATATAAATCTTATATGAACATCTTTAAAACATCATTTAATCTAAATATTTAAACATACAACAATTTTTCATACCCTTTAGATCTCACTAATGTGTGTATAATTTTATTCATAAACCACATAGTGTAGGGGAAAGATTAAGATTGTTATTATTCACACATTTTATTTTGTGTATTTAATTTTTTTTGAAAAATTATTTCTAAAGGATTAAAAATAGGTACTTTTTAGTACAAAGAAAATTAGTATTGGTCCTTTCTTGTGAATGAAATAACCTTTTAGGGACAACTAATGTGTCACCTTTTTATTGGCTTCTTTGTACATGTGACTTGATTTTACTCTTCTTTTGGCTACCTTTTTTCTAAATTCCTAGTATACAAGTTATAAATGTTGACTTCGATTTTTACAACTAGTGGTACTATACTACACATTACCACTCATAGTCATTGGCTTCTTTTCCCTATGGATTTTAATAGTTGTATAGCCTAGCCGCCACTATGAAGTGATTATTTAATTTACTCGCCAAAATTCAAATATTGACTAGAGTGGGAGGCCAAAAGTTTTTGATCGCACTTCAATGTGCAAGTGAGCACAATTCCAAGTTTGAAAACTCACACTTGGACGTGACAATGACAGCTAATCATTGAGTGAGATTGTCGTGGCCTCGTACATCTATCGAGTTCAATTCCTCACACAACTAACTGCAATCCATGGCACGAGAAAGTGCAATCTCCCTCGCACGTTGAAGTGCGATCCCTCACATGTCGAAGTGTGATATGATGTATGATCCCTCACACGTCAAAGTGTTATCCATCACATGACAAAGTATGTGCATTTTCAAGAGGAAGTGTAGATTCACACTTGGAATAACGATTACTCCCATATAGAAGGGTATATTTTCCCCTTCCATTTTTGTCAAAAAGTGTCTATAGCCTAGCGGTCTTTTGGACTTGAATTTAGGGTCATTAATATTATGTCGAAGTAAATCATTCATGTATTTAATTCTCTAAATATATTTCTATGCTTATTTTATCGTATAGATTTCAATTTTTAGTCTTTATTTGATTAAGGATGGTGGTATATGCTTTGATTCCATTATGTGTATTAATTGTTTCTAATATTTTTATATCCTAGGTAATCTTTTAACAATATAAGTTTAGTTTTTAATAATTTAGACTTTATTTGATTAATGATGGTGGTATAAGCTTTGTTTCAATTATGTGTATTTAATTGTTTCCATGTTTTTTATATCTTTGTTTTTAATAATTGTATATAATATTGAGTAGAAGTAACACATGCTATGTAAATTTTTATTAATAATTCTCAATATTAAAGACTTAATTTCAATTAAATTTTTAAATTAAGTCTCAAACAATGTCAAATTGTAGTTTTCATACATTAAAAATTATGTTATAAAAATGTTACCTTAATTTAAGATCATGTTGTTGTGTATATAATTTTATCCATAAATCTCATAGTGTAGGGGAAAGATTAAGATTTTTATACTACAATAATAAGAACACTTTTTTATAAGGTCAAATGCTATATAATTAATATTGTGCTTCCCTAAACATTAAATGGCCATTAAACTGTGTAATGTAAAATCTGCCACTTGAGAGTATGTTTTTATTTTTTTCATAGTGCATTTAATATTAAGTGGTACAATATTAAATTTTAATCCACACAAACTTTGCTAATTTTTGTTTTTAATGCAATAAAATAGAAAATTGTATACTTATTTCAAAGGAGACCACACAAAAAAAGGAGCACATACACAAATGGGGGAAGAAAAAAGTTACAGAAAATTAAAAGAGGTAAAGCATTATTATTTTATTTTGAATAATTTCATTTTATACACCCATTTCACATTGATTGTAAATATTGCATTTGTTAGTAGGTAATTAACCAATTTTCAATGGTTCTCTGCATGTTTTGATTATGTGATTTTACAAAGTGCAGGACCCCTTTTATGTTTATTTTTAGAAAATGGAAAATGAATTTAAGTTTAGATAAAAGATGGAGTACATAAATTGTTTCATTTATGATTGTTTATAGTAACTAATAAATTTGCAGGACATGGAAATATCACCATTTTCCTTGTTTTCATGTTTCGGATCACAATTTTTTAAATCAACTCCAAGAAACTATATAGACAATATGGTTTTTTCAGCACACCTAAGAAACTATCATGTAAAGGACTTATGCATGCAAAAATTAGATTAAAATAATGTCTCAAAGTTACAAGAGAATACAAGTGGCACACTAAAATTGGGTCCTTGCATTCCACATTCACAAATCAATCTAAATTCTCCATATATTTTTATGATGTTGATGATTCAAAATTAGAAGAAACATTTTCAATAACCCATGCATATGAAGAGAGAAATAAAGAGGAGCTGATGAAAGAATACAAATAAGAGTTGTGGTCAACATCTGATGTGAAAATTTTTATTTCAAAACACTCAGAGCTGTATGAACATTTAAACCATGGATATATCAACAAGAAACATTGAGATAATATAACAGATGATTTGAATGAAGTTTGTGGAAAAAATTTCACTGGGAAGCAATGCAAATACAAGATGAATAGGTTAAAGAAAACCGTCAAAAAGGAGAGAAACAATTGGAAATAGAACATTTCCAACATAGTCAATATGAACTTTTTATGAAGATATAGATTGCATTACACAGAAAATACAGAAGGTTATTGGTTAATGGAAAAGAGAGGGTTAATACAATCACTTCTACTTCTTAAAAAACACAATAGGGAAATCAGAAATCCCTTCTATCAACATTGAAATTTTGGAAGGAGAAAAGATAGAAACCCCTTTGAATAAAAATGGAATTCAGAGAATAGATGTGAAGAGAAAAAGAAACTCTTATGGAGATTTGAAAGAGATAATCGAAAATAGTATGCATATATTCAGTTAGACATTGAAATAAATTGAGAAGGGAAGGCTTGAACTAGAGTGTGAAAGAATGGAACAAGAGAGAAAGCTAATGGAGAAAATATTAGATGTACAAATTCAAGTCGTAAGTCTTTTTACCTAGGTAATTTTTTTTTTAACCTAAGTAATATAATATTGCATCATTCATTCCATCTTAAAAGAAATTATATCATGCATTAGAGTTAGCTAATAATTTTGTATTTTGCATTCATCCTTTTTATTTCAGAACAATGCCAACGATCAACATCATGGGTGCCACTAAGATCATTGACACACACATCCAAAGATGTTTGTGTAACAAAAAAATTTAAAAACGATGTTGGTAAACATGTATATTTTTGTTGAGGAAAATATGATAATTTAATATGTGAGAGATCAATTCAATCACATATCATTAGTAGTATATTCAAAGTATGGAATACTTATATACTCTCTATGCAATTTATAGATGATAATATTTCTAATGAGCATGGTGTTATTTTGTTGATAATGTTGATAATTTTGATATTATGTATGCATGGCATATTTATGGTTAATATTTACAAGTTCCATTAAACCGGACAATGTAAATTTCATGCAATATTCGAAATATAATAATTCAATATATGAGACATGAATTGAACCACATATCATTTGTATCACAATCAAAGTATGAAATACTTATATACTCACTATGTAATTTAAAAATGATAAAATTGACATTGATCATGTTGTTATTTTGATGATATTGTTGTTAATATTGATAATTTTTACATGTGGCATATATGGTTATTATAGTGGTTCCCCTAAAATTAATTTTCCATTATCCAAACAAAGTAAATTTCATGTGATATTTGAAATATGTGCACCATTCGATAGCCATTAATTATCCATTAAATATAAAGAAAATTAATGACAAACTCATGTCTTTTGTAATTCGTGTGCCGAAGAAAGTGGTGGTTGTAAGTGTCTGTTCCATATAATTATAGATTGTAATTTATTATTATATTTTAAGGAAACTTAAATTTGTGAAGCTTTGTGTGAGAACATTGGCATAAGGGAAAAATCTGTAAGCATAATAATTCAATGGAAAATTAGATCACAGTTTGATTTGAAAAATTATGAGCATGGTTTGTTTTTGTGAAGGAGTAAAAAATTGGTATGAATTCTCACCTTTTCTCTTTCCAAATTTTTGAAATGTTATATATGTAGAATATTATTTAATCTTTTCAAAAAAATCCAATTTTCTCTACTTTCAGTATTCAAATCTGTCTATTCTTTAATGCTCTTTGACAAACACTTCTCAATTGATAGGGTTTGACATCGTTTTGTCAATATTTTTTCTGATCCCTAAATGATTTGCTAAATATGTGTGATGCTTGAGATGGACATCAATGATTACTGGAAGTGAAAAAAATGGGTGTTGCTGAAAAGGATGAGGAAAATAGATTTTGTTTAGTTAGGGTTGTTAATTGTTTAGGGCTTTTGGAACGTTAGCGGCTGCTTTCTATAGACATTTCGTTTTAAATTAAATTTTAGTAATGGAATAATGATGGTAAGTTCTAGTAGATGAAATAATAATAGTAACAAAAATAATTGTTTGGTTGTTTACAGTAATTGTTTGATTACATAAAGAAATTATTGGAATTTAAAAAAAAAACATATATGTAACTGCTACAGTGTAAAATGCAAAGAGTTCCGTTTTTGTATGTTTCTCTTTGAAAATGAGTGAATTGGGGAATTATAAAACCCACTATTTGAGAAGTTAGGCTAAACAATATTCTGAATAATGTTTCACTTATTGAAAATTCTAGAAAGACATATACAACATTTAGAGATTAAAATTATAGGCTTTGGTTGTTTTACTTCAATTATCTAATGATATATCAACATGAAAAAATATAAAATGCCATGGATTTTCTTTATTAATGCGACAATAAGCATATGAAAATAGGGAAATGTGATATCATAAAAAATTATGAGGTTTACTAACAAGGGAGATTATAGACAGGGTTCAGAGTTTGTATTTTCATACTAACACTACAAAGAGTGTGTTCATTATATTTATTACAATTATACCATGGCATTTGAAATTTCATTTACTAACTAATTATAGATCACCATCTCTTTTGATATTTCATTTATAATTAAAATGTGGAATTTTTATCTTCCTTTCAATAACTTAAAGAAAATAGTATGATAACTAGTTATGGTTTGATCCCTCACGAGGGTATCAAGTGCAACACTTGGCTCAAACAAATTCGTCAAACAAACTAATGAGAGATAAGAAATGTGTGGCCCATGAATAAAAAATGTAATGCAACTCTTTTCTCAGTTCAATAATAGATGTCTAGTGAATGATGCCTTGTAAACACTAAGTTCAAAAGATTTCATCGATGCTAACCATAATGACCGCTAAGCTTGTAAATATGTTGTTGTGGTTGAGCTTAGAGATAGCTAGGAACAAAATTTCATGTGTTGACTACTCAAAGTGATATTTAATGACTTGGGATATTATACAATTATAATTAATTAATGAGACATCCATTGAATGGTGTTTTTGTAACACTAAGTTCAAAATATTTTATCCAGGTGGATGTTATTGACCACTAAATTTTTTATAGTTTTTTGTCAATGCATTAGTAGTTTTCTTGTTAATGATGCCTAGCGACTGCTAAGTTATAGGTATATCCTTGGGGCTGATCATAGTAACAGGAAGGATAAGAATTATGTATTTATTAGTTAATGATTCCTATACACTTTTAAACTCCAAAAAATATGTTATGATTGACCCTATTGACCACTAGGATAAGAAATACTTATTTCTGTACCCCTTAGTAGTAATCAGATTGGATTTTTTTTTTTCATTGCAATGAATGTTGTGATTTAAAATAAGCCTTGATACGTAAAATGTTTTAATAGGTTGTTGTGGCCGAACATAAAAACCACTACAATCAACACTACATATATCTTGACCCCCCACTAGTTCAAATAATGTAGAAATTTTTCTCGTTATAATAATAGTTGTCTTATGAATAAAATCATAGATATGACCAATCTATAAATATTTCGTTGTTGGTCAACTTAGCGACTGCTAGGATCTGAACTATGTAAGACTTGAATCCTCAAAAGTGCTCATTGCATTAATATTTTTTTACTGGATTGATGCCTAATGAACGCCATGATTTAAAAAATGTATATCTTGACCCCTTAGTGGTGCTTGTATAGTAGTGCTTTAGTCATTCCATCAATATTATGTTTGTGAATGATGTCTAGCAATGAGACATATTCATGATAATGCAACGAACTAATTAGACATAAGTAAATGTTGATCCCTTATGAATACATGTATTAGAAAAAAATTCTTAAGTCAATGATAGATTTCCATTAAATGGTGTTTAGCTAACACTAAGTTCAAAATATTTTGTCAAGTTGGATGTTATTGACCGTTAAGCTTTATATATTTTCTTTTTAATGCATTAGTAGTTTTCCTGTTAATGATGCCTAGCGACCACTAAGCTATAAGTATATTGTTGTGGCTTATCGTAGTAATAACTATGATAAGAAGTGCGTATTTATTTGTTAATGATTCTTATAAACTGTTAAGCTCTAAAACATATGTTGTGGTTGACCCTAGCGATTTATGGGATTAGAAATACTTGTGTTTGTACCCCTTAGTAGTGCAAGGATTGGTGTTCTATTTATCATCACAATAATACAACGAAGCTCTAAATAATTCATTGTGGCTGAACATAGTGACCGCTAAGATCAACACTACGTATATCTTGACACCCCACTAGTTCAAAGATTGGAGAAAATTTTCTCATTGTAATAATATTCTTCCAGTGGATAATACATAGATTCAGCCAATCTCTAAGTATTTCGTTGTGGCTGAATGTATCCATCATTAGGATCTGAACTACGTAAGTCTTGAAGCCTCAACATTTCTTCTATTGAAAGACTTAGATTAGACTTAGATCTACGTAATGTAGATGGTTGTCATACAATAGATAATCCTTCCAAAATATGTTGTTTGTAAATTTTCAAGAATAATTTTACATAGTTTCTAAACTTAACGATCCATAGTTGAATAGATAGTGATTATAATAGAAAATGTTAATGATAAGATCCCAAAGGATGCTAAGCTAAACTAGTAATGGATCTTAGTGGTTGCTAAAAATTTTCTTTAATATGGAGATAAAGTCTTGTTCCCTCTCGATGGAAAGTAGTGCAACAATTGGCTCCACTAGGTAACGTGTGGCTAACTTGATACAATTAGAGTCATTGACAATTACAATCGTTCTAAAGTTGTACAACTAGTTATTGCTATGACAAGAGGTAATGGAGTTTTATGGCTGCGAAGCATTTTCTTTGATATGAACGGATGTAAATTACGGCATACTCCAACGCTCGATTTAAAATAAATCTAGTTATATTTTTAGGGGTCCTACGTTATTCTTTGCAAAATGTGTTATGGAACAACTAAACATTTTTTTTTAAAATAAAATTTTTCTTAGTGACCGCCAAACCCATTATTTAGTTCTTTTTCTTGCACGCTCTTTTCAAAATTTGAAAAATTAAATCTTAATGGCCTTTTCTCTATTCCATTCAATTGGTGTTAATTACCAACAAGTAATATTAAAATTTTCCATTCTTATGTCAACTTAAATCCTCTCTCTCACTAACATCTATGTTTTCAAAATTTCCTTTCATGTTATCTACACAATGTTGATGGTTGTCAGACAAAGGATAATCCTTCCAAAATATGTTGCATGTTAATTGTCATGAACAATTTTTTATAGTATTTGAACTTAGCGATTGCTAGGATCTTAACTACGTAAGTATTGAAGCCTCAAGAGCGCTTGTATTGACAAAATTAGATCTTTTTATTAATATTTTTACTACAGTGACACCTAGCGAACACCACTGCTAAAACTACGTATGTCTTGAACCCTCAGTGATGCATGTATAGTCGCGTTTTTCTCATTACATTAATAGTAAATCTATATATAATGCCTAGTGACCGCTAAGATCTAAATATTTAGTAATTGATGACTCTGGTGACTGCTAGGATCAACACTTCTTTCATTTATTTGGAAATTATTTTCTAAGCTTACCTAATATTCTTTATAAGGGATATATGAATGTTTCCCTAAAATCAATTACATCATTTATCTCAGAATTTATTTTTGTTAATGATGTATGCAACGTTCGTGGCCCTTAAATTTTTCAACATGGCAAGAGAGTGGGAAATGGAGATGGTAGATACTTATTTATATTGCAATGATAACAAAATAATAATAAGAGATACCATGTTAGATCCAACAACCTTAGATGAATAATTTCAGCATTACTCAACTCTATATTCTGTAGTTCAGAATGAAAGTGTTGATGTTGATGTCGTAGACATAACGGGTATACTATAATAGCAAGTGCTATGGTTTCAAGACATAATGGTGATAAAAAGAGTTGGCCTCCATTTAATTTCTGTTAAACCAGAGATGCTTTCATTTCTAGATTTTTTCACTTGCTGTCTATTTCATGCCAAGTCCAAGGATTTCTCATTATTTTCTAAATTAGGGAAAAAGAGAATAAGTTTGTTTGCTAGGAATGCATAAAATTTTTATTATATACTTCTAGAGCTAGACTGCTTGTATAACTTAGATACATTTGAGTCTTGGATGGCCAAAAAAGAGAGTAAGAGATGTTTTTCAGAGTTGGGAATTTGACCTGATGGATAATATGGATGATTCTTAGCTTTCTTAAATCCTTGTTAAAAGGTTTAGAATAGGATTCCGCATTGACATGGCACTCATGAATAGGCTATATGGAAATTCATCAATCTCTAAGGTGGATGTTTCCTAGACCCTATTACTTTATTTTATTATTGATGAAGACAAAATTCTCTCCTTAGGTCAGGTGCTCTGTTCCAAATCAGTGACACAAAGAAATAATTTTCGACCATGGGAAACCATTTTATATTGCTTCCTATCTTCTCGATGATGTCATTGGTGATCTCAATTGTGTGGATTTATGTCAAATCTAGTCTCCTTCGAGCACTTTGAGGGTAAATGAGAAATATTCAAACTTGTATGCCCATATTTTCATATCACATATTCAAGATATATGCACTTATTTGTATCCAACTCTCTACCAATAATTACATGAAATGACACCAACGAGAATATCTGATTCCATCCTCACTTCTATAAGGAATATGGGAGCCGTATCCTTCTATCCAAAATATATAGTTATCATGATCAAGGGGCTCCTTACACCTCCTTCTCAATTTCCTTATTATGTACCATAAAAATTGGTAGTACACGAGGTTACATATTAGATTTTCAACGATATTTCTTTAAAGTGTAAGGAGAAGAAGCTTAAAACACATCCCTCCCCATTCTTTATGGGACACAAAATTTTTAATATATGGGATGATTTAAACGCTGCCTTAGCCCATATAAATTCATTTAATCTCCCCAAACACACTTTAAGGAAATATGAAAAAAGGAATAGGGTTTCCTGACACCTCAATTCCCTTAAAGGAAAGTTAAATATATCATATGCTCACGTGCATGATGATAATGATTGGGTATGGATCACCCAAATAGAAGATAGCCTTGTTTAGAAGAATATGAAGGAGTCAGGGGTAGTTCCACCTCTAAGAGAAATTATTAAAAAGTAGGCTATGAAGAGAAAGCAAGCTTTGTATCCATAACATTCACAACAAACATGTGTTCCCTTATCTCCACCAAAAGAATCTAGATATGAGTTTTGAGAAGTCTTGTCTGAACCAAATAAAGCTCCAGCCAGCGAATCCCCAGTGTAACCCTCTCATTCTTCTCCATCTACTTCAAAAAAAACAAGAAATAATTTAGCAGAGAAATTCATAATTTGAATATCCAAATTGGGAGGCACAAGAAGATCCCTTAGTGAACATTGAATTCACTCCAAGGACGAGAACTATGAAAAGGGTAACCAAAAATAAGGTGTCAACACAACAAGCCATTGTTTGACGTGAAACTTCAGAAGACCTCTTCACTCTTACAAAGAAAATCAAAGCCAACGGATCCCAAATGGTGCAATATCAGGAAGATCTAGAATCCTTTATAAGGGCCACAACATAAGCAATGGTAAAAGTAGTGATGGGAGTATGTGCTAGAAATATAAATCTTGAAACTCAGTTAAAGGACATAATTCCTCTGGGCACAATTTCTGATGTAGAAGAGGCATTGCATGGCTTGTATAATAATATAAGGAATTGCATTCATGAAAAGAAGCAGGTAGAATATTTCTTGGAAAAAAATGAAAAAAACATTACACGGGTGACATCATTGCAGAAAACATTAATACAAATGGGGTAGGTAATTGAAAAAGTCATTTGTAAATGCCTTACAATTATGACCATGGATGATATTTTTATATGCAAGACATGTGTTAATTACACAAAGTAAAGAAAAAGGGAATGGAATGAACATGTAATAAATAATTATTTGTAGTTTGATGACATTATTTCTAGAGGAAATCATGTTTTCATAGAAGATTCACTCATGGAAATATTTACAAGAAACCATGCATTGGTTTCTAATGAAGAGTTCACAACATCCCTTCAGAAATTCATGGTTAATTTTCGAAGGACAATAAATGAGGAAAAAAAAGGAGAAAATCCACATGTCATTGAGATTATTTCTAAAAAAAGGGAAAAAATACAAAAAATAGAGACTCTAAAGGAAATTTCTAAAAAATCTTGTGGTAGTCAAAAGGATTTTCTTGACAAGTATGTTGTGTTATATATAAGCATGATTTTTGACATGAAAAAGATATCCAGAGATTCTCATATTTGCAAAAAAGGTTTTGAGGAGGAATGACAGTGAGATGAGGAAATAGGTCCCGAATGAGAGCAGCAAACCCAGGAAGCAACTGTACCCATGGGGTTGGTTCAACAATAGGCCATAGTTAAGGAAGCAACTGTGCCCGCAGTCTCAGATCAACAACACCCCGTAGTTAAGGAAGGCCCATAGTGAATCATAAATTGTAATATGTGAGATAGGTGATAAAGCACTATGATATTTATGACATGTTAATAGATGAATATTTATAATTGATACAATGATTGTATATATATATATTCCAAATGCTATACTTATCTAAACATGCATAAATTATTTTGATAAATGTTCGAGAAAAATGCTCTAAATTTGTTGTTGTGGCATAAACTATAAATAATACGGTTCTGCAATACCTAGCATATAGAAGAATCGAAATATATTTCTCTCTCTTGTTAAATCCTGACAGCCTTTATGTTCTAACTACTATGATGTGTCAATATCTTAACATCCTAAGAGTTCATAATATCCTAGTGAAAACATATCTTCAAAAAAATGTTGAAAAACAAGCTTGTAGATGCCAAGCTTAAAATTTCACTCTTTGTCTTGTTAAATGTTTGAGATAAGTAAGAACAAAATATTCTATTGTGGAAGCACCTAGTTGTCATGTAGCTCAAAATTCCAGCCACCTAGAATCTTAATGTAATGTGTTTAATCCTTTCGACCACTATTCTCCAAATTATGCGTTAAACACTAACAAATGTTAAGCGTAAATTTTTACGCAGAGGTCACTAATTTCATACCACCTTAATTAAATGAGTGAAATTCTAGCAACCGCTAACATCCTAATAATATTTTTCCACAATATCTAGTGGACTCTAATTTTGAAATATCTTACTATATTTTGTTAAATCCTAGCGGCCCTTATGTTCCAAATATTATGATGCGGAAATGTCTTAGCAACATATCACTTCATGATATCCATTGTTGGGAGCCGAACCCTAAGCTTAGAAATTTTTTTCAAGCCATAACCTACCGACAACTAACCTTGCAATATCCTACTTATTTATAGTTGAATCCTAGTGACAACATATCTTCAAATAATATGATGCAACATAAGATAGTGCATGCTAAGATAAAAACATGTAGCTCAAATTTTTTTAATTTAATTTGTTAAAGCATACCATTGAAAACTTACAAACATTATGAGTACACATATTCTAGCGGACTCTAGACATCCTATATATTTATTTATTTTGAGAAATATTAGCAGCCACCAAGCTCCAAATAATATGTTGCTGCAGTGTTTTTGTAGCATATAACTTCATGATATACATTCTTGAGTACAAATATCTAAGCTCAAAAAAAAAATCGAGACATAACCTAGCAGCTGCTATGCTTGCAATATCTGACATGTTTTTACTTGAATCCTAGCGATAGAATATATTCAAATAATATGTTGCAACATAAGATAGCAGACGTCAAGATAAAAATTTCATAATTCGTCTGGTTTAATGATCGAGATATCCAAGCTCAAAATATTCTATTTTGGAAGCAACTAGATGCCATGTAGCTCAAAACTTGTTATTTTGATTTGCTAAAGCATACTGCTGACAACTTGTAGACATTATGAGTACACATATTCTAGGGGATGCTAGCCTCCCAGAATCTTATGTTAATGTGTTAAATTCTTACAACCTTTATGACCCAAATATTATGTGTTAAATCTTATGTTAATGTGTTAAATATTATGTTGTTGCAGTTTGTAGAGGCTGCTAATTTCATACTACTTTCATATAATTTTTGCAATCCTAGCAACTGTTAAGGTATACATAATATGTTGTGGCAATACCTAACGGATGCTAGACATCCAATATCTGTCTTTATTTTGAGAAAACCTAGTGGCCGATAAGCTCCAAATAATATGTTGTTGTAGTGTATTGGCGACATATAACTTCATGATATTTGTTATTGAGTAACAATCTCTAATCTCAAAAAAAAATTGAGGCATAACTCTACGGCCGCTAAGCTTGCAATATATGACATGTATTTTCTTGAATAATAGTGATATAATATCTTCAAATAATATGTTGCAACATAAGATAGTGGACGTCAAGATAAAAATTTATACTTTATCTTGTTATATGCTTAAGACATCCAAGCTCAAAATTTTCTATTTTGGAAGAAACTAGATGCCATGTAGCTCAAAAAGTATTAGTTTGATTTGTTAAAGAATACCACCAAAAACTTAAAAACATTATTAGTACGCATATTCTAGTGGATGCTAGTTGTAGTCATTTTTACCCATCTACTAACTTATAACCCCATGCCCATTAGCCTATCACCAAGCGGGCACTAGCCACTCACCCGAGGCATGCGTGAACACTAAGTCCCTCCTTTATTTGAGCATTGTGAGAAGATATTTCCATTATTAGAGGATTAGTTCTAGAGAAATGAATATTCATGTTAAAGCAAAACATGAGCTATCATATACTTATACCTAAGAATTTAATAAAAAGAGAAACATCATGACATGCATTACAAAGAAATAACACTAAGGTTTTCACCCCTGAATCAAATATTTAGAATAGAGCCATATATTTAAATGGATCATAGTCTCAGCAACCACATTACATTCAAAAGGGTCATATCGGACCAAATGTTTCAAGACAGGGATCTAACCCATATATCAGAGGTCACAGCTATGCTTTCTTTAATATAACAATTTCACAGACCCATCCCTAGATATGATAACATTCCTACAGTCCTCTAATTGGAACTCCAACTCCTAGGGCCTCCTAATATTTTCAGCAGAGCTTCACTTTCTTCATAATATATGTTTTCCATCCTAACCATCTTCTTGTCTCTTTATCTCTCTATTTTTCTATGTCCTTTTCTACTAGAGCATCTCTTCTTATAGGATCAACACCAATTGCCATGCCTTTTCTCAGGAGTAGATCATATGCCAAGTGTCCATGTGGTCCTTCAATGGTACATGCTTATTATGTTCTGATCTCTCCACTTTCACCAATGATGTCTTCCTAGGAATATTCCATGCATGGCATATTCTTTCCTTGACTACCAAGTCTCTAGGATAACATCTTATCCACTCGACATGCCTAGTCAGGTCACATTTTTCCTCAAGTTCCTTTAGAATGCTGAATATGGATGTCTTTAGACCCTGTGTATTTCCTTGCGTGTGTGCCCTGGTTTCTCCTAAACCCTTCTTAAACCCTTATCCTGTATGCTTCTCCTTGCGCACCCTTTTTCCTATTGGTCCAGAAGCAGTGATCAAGATCAAGACTATAATAGAAGATAATGAAGTCCTGAAGGCAATGAAGGATGAGACTTTAGGGCACGCAGAGAGATTGGAATTAGTAAAGAAAAAGCACGAAGCCCTTGTATTAGCAAAAAATCCACATAAGGAGAGGCTGGATGAGATTGGAAATCTTGTATAAAAAATGATGGATCTTCTAGAGGGAAGGATGTCTTCTATGGCAAAATTTTTCCTAGTACCGCATAATAAAATGGAAGAGATAACCTAGGACGATTTTGAAGCCATCACCACGAATGTTCCAAAAAAGACAAGAACCACGTCGGATGACTGGTAAACATTGAAGGCTAAGATTAAAACATAATATCCAGAGTTGATCCTCCTAGTTGAAGTAGAGGGTGTTGTAGAATATAAGTCTATTATTTGTATAGTGATTCTTTACATTATTTCCAATCTTATTCTTTATTATTTGGGAACATAAGAAGGAATCACCATTGTCGGGGTGGTAATGTAGTTTAGTGTGGGGTAATATTGAGTAGATAATATTGTTCTAAGGACACACAAAATATTTAAACATGGGAAAAATTCACATTTGAAGTCGTGGAAGGATAGGAAAGGAAACGCATGCCAGGAAAAGTTGATATGGGACTTAGCCATTTTCATGGTTATGCACTATTTTTAGAGATAGCTTGCGGAGCACACTACGGGATGGAGACTTGCACAGAATGAAAATTATGGTTTGGGGATTAGCATTTAGTAAACACCATGCATGATTTTGGTATGATAATAGGATTACTACTTCTAGTTAACAGTAGGAGATCTATTATTAGCGCACTTACATGTGTGCATATTATTGTAAAGGTGCATGGCTATTTTTAGCATGTGACCTATTTTGGGAAGTGTGTAAGTGGTGAAGGGAAAGTCCCCACCCCTATAAGTATGTATTAGTTTATAGAGAGATAGGACAGAGACACTGTGTATGAGTTATTGTAGAGTTATGATGCTAGATCTAATGCCCGCAAAAACTTATGATAATGTTATGTTTTAAGAAGCTTCTCTATTCTAAAATGTTTAATATAATGGAGTATATTCATTGGATAAAGGTGTTAAACATGACTGTAACTGGTTATTGTATAGCTGGTTTCATTATGACTATTGATTAATTCATGATTCTTTAAGATCTAGATCTGGAATATGCTCTGTGAAATACTTATGGTTAGTTAGGGTTTTGGAAATATGATCTATCTTCAACATGTTAATGTTTTTCACAAGAAAATCTAAAGAGGGTCCTGGTACCTTTGCACACTTTGGGTGAGTTCTTAGCTTAGGTTGAGTGACGTGTTAGTGCACCTGGGTTGTTCATGGTGGATTCTAGGCCACATCATTAGTTTCATTGATGGGACCTCTTTTTCAATTTTTTTCAGGATGGTTCATAATGAAGATATACCGGTTGACCCTAGAAAGTTTTGAGGAGTGGATAAAATAACTAGAAGAAGAGTACACACAGAGGTTCAGCACTGGATCTGAGTTTGATTCACGCTCATGGGTGGAATAGAATCTGTATGAATATTTATATGAGACCTTCTTTATTACGTTCCCAGTAGAAATATATGATTGGTTGGTTTCTTATGCGTCTAAATGGAATTAGAGGTATCACACAATTGTTTGGACACATGAAGAATTTTAGGCCCTGTATGAAGTTGATCTAACTTGGACACGCACTGTGGATACTTGGTTTCATGGTGTTTTGAATAGTTATATTAAGGAGTATTCAATTTCCACTTATTATTACCTGGAGGTAGTTGAGTTCCAATTTTTATGTTATCTAAGGGGGGATTACTTACAAGGAATTCCACAGGCAATCAAGATATTGATGGTGACCCTGAACTTGGAAGAAAAACTGATGGCTAGCTAAACCCAACTATGCGCAGTGGTGGGAGAAGGTTTAGTGAAAGATGGTGGACCTAGTAGTAGAAAGGAAGAGAGGAGAAAGGAAAATTAAGTACAATGAGGCACGTGAAAGGGAAATGGAGAAGCAACAGGATATTGCAGAGCATATGGTGTTAAGGAGAGAGATGGCTCATGAAGGCTTTAGAGCTCACGTAGAAGGCATGAAGCTAGAGCATCTTGAACTCCCCCATTTTGGTAAGCCTGACAGGGAAATCTACTCGGCCTCACAAGGGAGCATGCCAGTAGAGATGACCTAGGCCATAGGTGCACATCTAAATCTATCTAGAAACCTAGCCCTTATGCTTTATTTTTCTAGTATCTAGTACATCCAATAGTCAGAAAGCTAATTTGGGTAATAGGTAAATAAGAGTAAGTCACATAACAAGTACATTCATGGTAGGGAAGATGTCTTCATTATTGTTTGGAGGTACCTTTTCAAGCACATCTTCAGCACAAAATTCGAGCACGTAGAATTTTGAAATCACTTTTAGGAGTAGTACCACTAAGCAGACTCTAGGTGTTTAGTTTAGTACTATTGTTGGGACACAGGGAAGTATATCTTTTGGTCCATTTATAGCTACAGGTGGAGGATCATGGGGTATAAGTGGTTCTAGTTCTAGTGGATTAGGTGGTTCTAGAGGTAGAGGTAACACATGAGGTTCTGCATTAGGTGGGCAGGGTTCGCACCAACCCAGAATATTTACATGGAAATGTATCTCTGTATTCTAGAGTATAGGGTCATAGAAGATGCTACTAAGCATGTGCACATGTGTGAGATATTGTGGGGCATAAATGAGATCACATATTTTGAGTGTAAGGCAAGTTGGTTTGTAACTACATTACAGGTATGCACACATAGTTGGTATAGTAAGTTTGATCCTAATCAAACTTACGTAGATTATGAAGCATTAAAAGATGCCTTCTTTACAGAGTTCTATATCCTTGAATTTGAGTAGAACAATATAAGTGCACTCAAGGATATTAAATAGGGCACTATTAAGAGTGTCTGAGCGTATGATGCCCATTTCAAAACACTTTTTTCTAAACTTTCTTATGATATTCATGCAAGCCAACATGCATAGTGGTTCGTTGGAGGGCTAATCACACCTTTTATAAGGGAGCTGTCATATAAGACATACACTAATCCACGTGAAGCACTTGAAGCAGTTTTATGCACTGAGGCAGTTGGAAGTATACACACTGGAGTCATCCCATTCCTAGAACCATATATTTCAGCTATGGAAAAGTAGTTAGATAAACTATCGACAAATTCAGCACATGAGACACGTATTGGGATTTGGTGTACAAACTATGAAGTTGAAGGGCACACCAAGGATAGTTTTCCCCATAGGTCAGTGTATTCATTATTGTTAGACTATGAGATATGTCATCTAAACCATGATGTCATCTGATTCCTATTATTATAATGCACGATCAAGAAGAATGCATCTTGCTATTGTACAAAAATTTGGTCCATGACTCATGATACAGAAGATTGCAGGTTGATTGGTCAAATCTATGATGTTATAGATATTGGTGTGTGATAGACAGAAGTATCAGATAACTCTAAGGGTAAAGTTGAGCACTAAGATCAGGATCAAAATCAAGTGCACTATGATTGGAACGAGGGGTGCTATAAATGAGGATGTGGCAGAGGTCAAGGATACCATGGTGGATTCGGGGGTTAAGGCCCTAGTGGTGGATGAGGTGAGTTTCCTTGTAGAACGTGCTTTACATGCAGATCTCTTGATCAATATAGGTGTGAATGTCCTCAGAATATTACTTGTTCTTTTTTTGGGAAGAGTCATAACTATGAGGAATTCCCAGACCTATATGAGCATCTTAGCAATTTGCATAAATAGGAGAACAAGGGCGTAGGGATAGTTAGAATACAACGCACTGTGGAAAATCAGTGGATGCCAAAGTTGGTACCAAAACCTGAGGTATTACATGTGAAAATTACTACATGTGCTAAAGCTGCGTGTACCAGAGAAGCATTACACACTAAGGAGGATATTTTGCATGCAAGGTATCTGGATCCTACGCATCAGATGGAGGTTTATTAGGATATGATGGAGGTACTCAAAAACCTTCAAGGTGAAATACAGTGTTTAAAGGAGCAATCACGGAAGATGGAACATAAAAATGTAGTAGAGATGGTCTATTCGGATATTTATGACTTGAAAGAGGTATGCAAAATGTTATGCCAAGAGAATATCATTCGATTAATAGGGAGTTGGCTAAAGGGAAACACTCTGCACGTAAGTATTAAAAATGGATGTTAGATCCTACATGCAAATCTTCTCCAGCATAGCTTAAATTACGATAAGGAGATCGCTCTGAATGTTGTTGTGGATGGATGGATCTTGAGTAATATATTGATTGACACATGCGCGGAGGTAAATGTGCTTACTTTAGATGCATGGGTATAGATGGGGAGACCTCAATTACAACCATCTTCTAATGTATTTTTTATGGCTAATCAAAATAAGGCCACTCCCATCGGAATTCTAAAAGATGCATCCATTACTATACAAGGGGCCACGTTCATTGGGGATTTTGAGGTTTTAGCACTTGCAGAAGCAGAAAGTTTCCTAGCTCTACTTGGGTTCCCTTGGTGCTACACAAATAATGTTGATCTAATATTTAACAAGGGATATATAAGTTTTGAGAACAAGGAGGAAAGAGTTATTATCCCTTTAACGAATGGGAAATCTGTGCCTTATATTGAGCCTTTGAGTGAGGTAGATTTGATCAGGATTTATGTATGCACGATTCGGGACCCAGAAGTACTCAAGCCATCTAAGGTAGGAATCCTCTAGTGGGAAGATGCACAGTCTATTAGTGATACCACAATTATTGCTTGTGATAATTGGGCTTATAGCACTTATGAGATGGTTGGGCCCGAAGTAAGGAGTGTGTATGTGTGGAGAAGATAACCTCATTATATTAGGAGAATAGGTAATAAATCTATACCTCTGTATACTAGAGAGGAATACCCTATGGTATTCATGTGCGTCATGGAGAAAAAGCGGATATAACAATTTGAAATAAGAAATATGTTATCATATACCCCGCGCAAGGCAATAGCACACTGGTGGGTGGTTCACAAGGATAATCTTGTAGAATGGAATGAGGTCAGGATTGCTCTAACAACTAAGTTTTCAAGGAGCAATGCACCTACTCAAATATGCACATATCATGGTAATCAACCTATTCAATACCACATTCATTAGTGTGAGAGGCTCTGGACAGAGGGGCAGGAAACTTTACCACCTTTTCTATGGGTTCAAAAACTTTACTCCACTTTACAAGGTTGTGCATGTGTCTGGTATGTATATGTGGAGCTACATATAGAGATTGGAAATTGGCAGGATTTGATTGTAGTAATGGTCTAGACATTTGACTACTTCTCTACTAAACCTATAGTGGAAGAGGAATTAAGGGTTATAAAGTGCTTAACTATGGAAGACAGTGTAAAGGCGGAAGAAATCATTCAAGAGTTATTTGGTGAGATAGACTTAGGAGTGTGCTTTGATAAAGAAGAAGAGACAAATGCCACACTACTTAAGTGCACTTGATTTGAGAAAGAAAAAGGAAAAATGGTCTACATAGTGGATGATGAGGAAGTAGAAGATCTGGATATAGATCATTCAAAAGGTATGGGATAGGTATTAGATAGTGTAGATAAACACACATGTTCCTATCATGAACCTATGAATACCAAGAAATTAAATATTGGCACAGATGCTGAGCCTAAGGAGGAAATAATTTGGGATTACTAGACTGAATCTAAAGTGGAAAAAATCATATAGTTACTACGTGATTTTCAGGACTTATTTCCTTGGGGCTATCATAAATTAAAATAAGTGAATGAATCATTATGAGAGATGAATATTAAGCTTAAGGAAGTAGTGCACCAGAAAAGACCCTTTAGAATGAACCCTAACCTGCGCATATAAGTTAAGGAATAAATTAACAAGATGTTGAAATCTAGCATCATCAAGCCCTATAATAATTAGAGTGGGTTAGCCCCATAATTATCAGTATAAATAAATATGGTCGGATTAGGATTTGTGTGGATTACAAGGAACTAATTCCTACATGTGTGATTGATTTATTTCCAACACCTTTCACAAAGGAAATATTAGAAGGCGTTGTAGGGCGCGAAATCTATTCTTTTACAGATGGATTCTCTAGGTATCATCAGGTCAGGATTGTACATGAGGATCAAGATAAAAAAATATTTCACCACTGAATGGGGAGGTTTTGCATATACTTTGATACCATTGGTCTGAAAAACACACCTGCTATATTTTCATGCATAGTTGTTCAAGCATTCCAAGATTTTATTCACAACTTCTTACATATTTACTTGGATGATTGCATGGTGTATGGACTTGTTAAGGATCAATGTGACAATTTATGCTTAATGTTTGAAAGATGTAGAAAATTAAGCATCTCTTTAAACGTCAAGAATTACATGTTTGCTACACCTTTTAGCACTTTATTAGGGCACATCATCTGCAAGGAAGGTTTATTAGTGGATCCAACTAAGGTTGCAGTTATTTTAGGCCTAGAAGAGCCTATCAATTAAAGTGAGGTGTGCATATTTTTGGGTCACATTGGGTATTATAAAAAAATTATCAAACGATATGCTAATATTTCTACACCTTTGGAAGATTTACTAAAGGGAAAAAGGACATTCTATTAAGGGAAACCACAACAATGCACATTTGAGACATTAAAGGAGAGACTTACTACAATGCCTAATCTATGTTTTCCCTCATGAAACCAATTGTTTCATGTACATGTGGACAAATCTGGTATGTCCATTGGCTTGGTGTTAGCTCATCCTAAAGAAGGTATTATATATCATCCTCTCTATTTTTCTAGTAGAAAGTCGACTTCTGCAAAGCAGAATTATACAACTACTCAACGTGAAGGCTTGTCAATGATCTATGCACTACATAAATTCAGAACATACTTGCTAGCAACACCATTTGTATTTTATACTGATCACATGGCATTGAAATACTTGATAAGTAAGCCTATTTTATAGGGGCACATATGTTGATGGTTTCTCTTATTCTAAGAATTTGATTTCATAGTTATGGTAAAACTAGGTAAAAGTAATTCTATCCTAGATCATTTATCAAGAATTCAGTCAGGGGAGGATGTGTAGACAATTGAAGATACAATGCTAGATTCATATTTGTACGGGTTACAATGAGCACCTTAAAAATTGGAGGATATTGTTGTCTTTTTACGTACAGGTATGATGTCAGAAGGAATGGAAGCCTTAGAGAAGAAACAACTTGTAATTCACATGACACCTTTTATGTTGATGAATGGTCACCTATACAAGTTAGGACAAGATGAAGTATTACGCTAGTGTGTACTAGAGCATGAACACAGGGATATCATGGCAGAGGATTATGGTGGTATTGCATGTGGGCACTATGCAGGTGATGCAACTACATGTACTATTCTACTCACTAGATTATGGTGGGATACCCTCTACAAAGATTATAAAGCATATTGTAAAGTGT
Organism: Taxus chinensis; assembly: GCA_019776745.2. Lineage (NCBI taxonomy): Eukaryota > Viridiplantae > Streptophyta > Pinopsida > Cupressales > Taxaceae > Taxus > Taxus chinensis. The sequence goes on along the minus strand of CM034150.1, from coordinate 151,164,646 downwards.
GTGATCACTGTCGATGCCTTGGTAAACCTGGACAAAGAGATGAAATGCCTTTAAGACCTATTCCTAGTGCATATCCATTTGAGAAATGGGCTATAGAATTTGTGGGTCCTATTGTTAGAATTTAAGGATTCTAATAAATACGGATTTAATCAACTTACATATTACATAATGTTACAATAAATATTTAAATAAATATTACATCATAACATAAGTAAATAAAGAAATACTTATAGGAAATAAATAACACAAGTGACACAATATTTATAGTGAAAAACCCCAATAGGATAAAAACCACTTTGAAAATAACCTTTTACTTCAGAGAACTTATTTTGCATCCAGTAAGATCACCTCCTCCTTTGAAACCTTATTTACCAAGGGTAAAACCAAATCACTTAATTTGCACACCTTTGATATATTTCCTGAATATATCAAATGAGGACCTAAAGTCTTTTTTATATAAGGTGATCGGGTATGTCTCCCGACCCACCTTTTTAACCTTAAATGGTTGACACATACACCTAGGTTTATAATATTTAATATTAGAAATATAATAATTTCATGATATTAAATATTTAACTTAAAGTATATACCTATATTAGCAAATTTAATAATAGAAATATAAATATTTCATATTATTAAATAGTAACCTATATATCAGTGATGGACCCATATACATTAAGGGTTAGCCAGACCAATTAATCATTATGTTCCAACATTCCCCCTTAATTTTAAGTGGGATAATATAACATATGTCAATAGATTACCTGCTTGTAGTACATTATAGTATTTACAATCCTTAAACCATAAAGGTTTTAGGCTAGCATATCGGTTGAATGAATTATAACACTTTCATCATACTCAATTTACCTTTTGGTACAAAAGGATTTATAATCCTAAAGATCATCCCATGATTAGTGACTAATTATGATTTGTGAGTTTTACATATTCTCACAAGTTCTCATAAAAGGTTATTGAACCCAAGCATATAGGAGCCTTTTATAACTAATGACCTCCTTCACAATATGCTTGTACTAGATGTTTACTAGTAAATTCAATAACACTAAAGATTTTACTGAAGATCACCTTTAAGATCTTTCTACACTTCTTTCTAAAAAATAAGCCGAGGAGGTAGACATGCCCGAAGGTCTTGCTACACTTTCCCGAAGGTCTTTTATAAATGCCTGAAAGTATTTTACAAAAACCAAGTTCTATTAGGATGTGACATTGTCATGTACACTCCCCCTCAATGGCAACTCTAACAATCCAAGCTTTTCACAAAAGTGACAAAACTTTGCATCACTCAGGGACTTTGTGAAGATATCAGCAACCTGATCTTCAGTCAACATGAACTTGAGATTTATCTCATCACTTTGCACCTTCTCACAGGTGAAGCGTTTATGTATTTCAATGTTCTTCATCCTTTGATGTTGAACTAGATTCTTAATCAAAAGTAATACAACTCTGACCACCACATAGAAGATAAATAGTTCCTTGAGCTTCCATGTGTATCTCTACCAACAGCCGTTGTAGCCACATGACTTATTTACTTCTTCCATTGTACTTCTCTTCCTTAGTAGAAGAAATGGAGACTGTTGATTGTATTTGTTGTTCCAAGTAATGGTTCATACGCCAAAAAAATTGAAGATATATCCAGTATATTTTATAACATAACATCAGTATGGTTAGAATCACAAAATCTATATAAGATAACATTTTCATTCTTATTATAATGCAACCCATAATTGATTGTTCCTTTCAAATATCTAAAAATTATTTTTGCAAGATTCCAATGATCTGTAAAAAATGTTCCTGCATAAACCTTGAAGTAATTCCTATTGTATAGGAAATATCTAATCTAGTTATAGTTAGATAACTCAAACTATCAACTAAAAACGTATATAAAATAGGATCAACCTTTTTCATATGCAGATTTAGGATCAATATTTTTTTCAACTTCCATTAAAGTAGAAAATGGTTTACAATCAATCATAATAAATTTTTCAATACAATGGTTGCATATTGTGTTTTGAAAAATAACAATAGAATGAAATACAATCATACAAATAACATGATGTGAGAGACATAACTCATTCATTTCAAAGTACTACTTCAATTTCTCTTTAATCCTATGAATTAAATCAGAATTGTCATAAGACATAAGCAAATCATCAACATATATACATATAATGATAATATGCAAGTTTTATTTCTTAATGAATATATCATTGTTAGAAGATCAATTAACAAAACCTAACAGTTTAAAGAAGGAAACAATTTTTACATACAAGCTCTAAGAGCTTGTTTTAAACCATACAAGGATTTCTCAACTTACAAACATAGTTTTCTTTATCAGTTTCTTCAAATCATTTAGGTTGAAACATGTAAAGTTATTCTTTTAAATCGTAATTCAAAAAAATATTTTTCTTATCCATTTGGTGGATTTCCCACCTAAATTGAGCGAAAATTACAAATAAGGCCCTAATAGTACTCATTTTAGCTACAAGAAATTTCTCAACATAATCAATACCAGGTTTATGAGTGAAACCTCTAGCAACAAGTCTAGCTTTATGTTTGTGAATACTACCATCACCATTATATTTTACTTTGTATATCCACCTAGACCCTATAATACTTCACGGATCAGGTTCATACAAGGTAATTAATGCATGGTACATATGATGGCTTCTGGTCATTTTCCTAAGGTTAACAGGATTTGAACTTCCTAACATAGATTGAGCCCAATTTAATTTCTTATCTAGGAAGATAAGCGTTCCAGAAACATCTATAGCATCAAAACATCATCATGACTATTTACTAAATCAAAATCAAAACTATCATTTAAAAGAATTTAATAAAGTAACTTGAAGAGAAGAAGACAACACATGTAAATCTTTCACTAGATTATATCTATACATTTCATATAAGCTTCAATAATTAACATGTCCTAACCTTTCATGCCACAGTTTTGAATTATTCAAACTTTGAGATATAAAACAAGATGCAGAAGAGAAATCATAAAAAATATACAGACCATTTCTTTGAATTCCTTCAGGTATTATACTCTCATTACTATCCTTGATATACCAAATATCCTTCATGCATGGATTCTAGTTGTGTCCATACTTCTTTCAAATATTTGATATTACCAATGTGTAGAAGGTACTCATCGTTCACATTACATAGAATCATAGAAAGAGCGTCTTACATTCGTTGCAAGAATGTATTCATGTTATCTACAGTTGTTTAATGACCGGTGGGAGCAACCTTAGATCCAGAAAATAATCGTCTAGAGTTTCCTCGCCATAAATTTTGTTTTGACCCAAATGTTGTAGTTGGTTTCATTTAGGATCTAGGTTTTGTCAAGATAGAAAATAGTTAGACGTCATTGTTTTCCTAAACTTGTAAACACACTTCATTATAATATACAATGTACCATAGAGTTAAATACATATTTATCAATAATAAAAATAAAACTTTTAATAGAATCAGATCTAAATTTTATAGATTTAAAGAAACTATTTGATCATAACTAATTCTGACATTACATTGCATATTAATTAACCTCCCATGATCAAAATAATAATCATTATACCCCAGATTTATATAAAAAATATTTCTGACCATATAGAAGTGAAGAAGAGACCCCTAAGAAAGCATAACAACTTCAAATTTTTGAAAAAAAATTAATGTAGACAAAAATCCATTCAGCTTAAATTTGACGTCTAAATGACTGTCATTTTGTCTTATATTTGGTCTACCGTGACGGTCATTTGACCGTCAAAAAACTTGTTGTGTATTTGTAGAATGTGAAATTTCAGAATTTCTTCTTCTATATAATATTATGGAGGTTATATTTTAACACATTATAATAACCTATTATAATTTATAATGTAAAAATATATACATTTTTTTTAAATATATAATTTATAGAATGTGAAATTAAAAAATAACACAACCCTTATTAAATGGGTTTAAAGGACATAGACCAAGTTAAAATAATTTTACCAATTGCAAGTAGATTTATGAGAGTATAGATTAACCTGCATATTTTACAGAGGGGATAAGTTATTTCATCTGACCAATGAAATAAATTGAAATCCCTATTTTCATGAACCTTGTCTCCTCCTTTCATTTACTCTTAATTTTACCCTACACACATTTAAAACTATGGAAATATTACAAAATATTTTATATAATTCCTCAAGCTAAAAACTTTTATGTTGTTATAACTACCAATATTTTAATAAATATTTACCACACTTCACGTGGGCCACCGATAAACTAGCCCCCCCCTTTTTTTAATTCTCCATTTATACTTGAGAATTCCACATTTATACCTGAGATATTATCTCATTTAATTCTCCACTCCCAATCATATATAAAAGAAAAGCTTTAAATAAGTTTACTTATATAGTTTTTATAAACTATAAGATATAAATGAAGGGGGCCGCCCCCTTACATGGATAATATAAATGGTTAGAGACTCAGGTTAGGTTTTATTTAATAAGTATTAAGATTTAAAAAGTAATCCTTCAATCCCATGTAATTTTAATATGGTTTAAAATAACCATTTATAAAATATTTTAAGGCTTTTAATATATAATTTTTTTTCAAAACTATATAAATTTTAATATGATGTTTATATAAATTATTATATAAATCTTATTCTATATTATATATTTTTATTTAAAAATAATAATATAGTTTTTAAATTATATAGGATATATATAGATTAACTATAAACTATATTTTTTTAAATCGAATCCTTTTAGAAGGGACCAAAGAACACGGGTATGAAATTCTCTTCCGAAATATTTAACCTGCAAACATTTGAAATTATAGAAAACATGAAAATTATTTCATATAGTAATAAATCATTTCTTTTTCTGTATGTGATTTTCATGCAGGTAGATATTTGAAGCCCCTTTTACTTGTGCACACATCAATCTCCAAACAAACATTAATTCCATATAATTTACAAAATGTAAATGAAAGTAAGAATCATATCATATTACATCTCCCCCCCAAAAAATTAGGGATTTAAAATTAAAAAATCTTAAAAATTTTACCTTTCACAAATGTAATGCCAAAATAAATTGGGGAAAAAAAGAAGGGGACCATATACTTTTAAATACCCTTTGGGTTGGTTGAAAAAACCTGTACAAATTAAATAAATAAAATACAAAATATTTGATCTTAATTTATTTAATTTACCTCACCCTGTTACCATGTTAGAATTTGAGGATTCTAATAAATACGGATTTAATCAACCTTAAATGGCTGACACATACACCTAGGTTCATAATATTTAATATTAGAAATATAATCATTTCATGATATTAAATATTTAACTTAAAGTATATACCTAGTTAACATATCTAATAATAGAAATATAAATATTTCATATTATTAAATATTAACCTATATATTAGTGATGGACCCATATACATTAAGGGTTGGCCAAACCACTTAATCATTATGTTCCAAGACCTATTTCGCCAGCCGCGCGTAGAACTGGATTGCGCTACATCATCACTTGCACATATTATCTTACAAGGTGGGAAGAAGCAACACCTACCAAGGATTGTACAGTATCTAAAGCAATGAGGTTCTTATGGAAAAATGTCCTTATAAGGTATGAATGCTTGCTAATCTTGACAAGTGATAGGGGTACACATTTTTTGAATGAGACAATCATGATAATATTGGATGAATTTATGATTGCACACAATAAGACTACACCCTATCATCCTCAGGTAAATGGGACTATTGAGACCTTCAACAAGATTTTGAGCTAAACATTGACAAAAATTTGTGATGTTGGAAGGAAATATTTGGATGATAAAGTTTCTGTCATGCTTTAGGCATATAGAATAACATACAAGAGGTTAAACAAGGTTGCATCCTTTTAGTTGGTGTTTGGCGTAGAAGCATTTCTTTGTATGGAATGCATGTTACCTTCTTTGCATATTGTGCGTGCTAGAGGTCTAGCTGATGAGCAAGAATTAGAAGAAATAATTGATAAAATGATACAACTAGATGAGAGGTGCGTCATAACAAATTTGAGTAAGAAGTAAGAAAAGGCCAGGAAGAAGGCATGACATGATAGGCACATCAGGGATAAAAAGCTTGAGATTGGACAGATGGTGCTTCTTTATGATTCTAAGTTTTTGCACCATCCAGGCAAGCTTAAAGTGCATTGGTTGGGACTGTATGTAATCACTCACATACTTGAATTAGGCGCTTGCAATTTAGAGACGTTTGATGGAATACGGTTACCCAGTTACTTCAACGGGAGTAAGCTGAAGCTCTAGTATAAATAAATCTTCTTGGTATATGTAATAAGGCAGTGCTTCCATTTAGAATAGGTTTTCATTTCTATATTTCCTTCTTCGTCGCTATGCTTTGTCAATATAGTTTGGTATTTTGTGTAATAAGTGTGTTTATGCATTAGAATCTAATTACCATCTGAATTATTTTTATGTGTAGAGGACTGCACATACCATTGGTGTGGGGTGGTTATTCACAACTAGGTACACATGGGAACAAAATTGTTATAGGTGCTAGTTAAGTGTGGAAAGGAGCTATTAAAAATGAGATTGCTCTAAAAAGATGACCATAGATGAAGATAAATGAGGGAACAATATAACGTGAGGTAAGTAGTGGCATGGAGACTACCAGGGGAAGGCATATCATTGAGGTACTCGAGCGCATGGAAGCGCATTGAAGAGAAGTCTATATCCAGAAGGTAGGAAGGTGCGCTAGAAGGTTATAGCTAGGGTGCAAAGATGTACCACACGAAGATTGTGAAAATGGTAAATTAATGCGAGAATTATTGGTAGGCAAGGAGCAATAAATGCACTAAATTTTTAAAAATCTATATAAGAACATTAGGCTAGTTCATTTTTAACTTTGCAATCACAAGTATTTGAGCAAGTTAAGTGCAACCGAGCCAAGAAAATCATGTTGAGGTGCGGAGCATTGTGAAACTAGAAGTGGAGAGTAAAATATTGCATGGAAGAGGCTTGTGTCCCCATTGGCGAAGGGTTTGAGTGAAAAAGAAGTGTTGAGAAGGAGCTAAGGTATGCAGTTTCAAGCTAGGGCACACAAATTTGAGATAGGGTTTGATTTTTCTCGTTACAGATGACAAAAAGAGGGATTTTTACAATGGCACTAAAGAAATCCCTTGCAACAGGCATGAAAGGAAAGAAGAAGGTAGAAGTTGAAGTTGAAATTTCTCCTGAGAGTAATTTTTTAGTGATGCAGTACCCGGAAGGAGTAGTAGTCAGACAAGAGTGGGATTCCCACATCCTTAGATGTAAACTAAGTGACTACAATCACTGTAACACTGAAGAAAAGGAGAGTTGCATACCTTATGGAATAAGAAGACCAAAAAGCGCACGGTGGAGGATATGTCAGTGTATGACGACGCTATGGAGAAATTACTGAAGCAGGTAGGAGTTTACCAGTTTTATGAGCTCCCATATTTTGGAAAATATGAACCTTTATACTAATGGTTGATGAGATGAGTCCATGGGGAATTTTATTTTGCCAGACGAAGGGTTGGGATCACAAAAGCCCTAGTTTTGACACTAACAAGATTGAAGGGGCACAGGGGTAGATCTTGTTAGTGATATGACTGATAAAGCAACGGTCATAGAAACAAGAAATGATTTAGGGTATACCAAGGGTCCACGTGGAATGGACATTAATAAACTGAAGAATTTTCATGTGGTGCAAGTATTTACACATCTGCTCATCAAGTTAAATGACCAAGAGAGATGGCCGCAGGTCAAAACCATGTGGCTTCACATTGCAAAGAAAATATCTTAGGGATTAGTATACAACTTAGCAAGCTATATTGCAGACACCATTTTTTAGGAAGTGCGTATAGGATAAAAGACAAGTTTTGGTGATATCCTACTTTCTCTTGTGTTTTTAGAAATTGGAGTGCCCAATGGGCCAAAGAACAAGATCTGGGAGTACCCCTTAGAAAATAAGTCCCTCGCAGAGAGGTTTAAAAAATACTTATGTGAAGGATCAATGAGTGGGCCATTTAAGAAGAGAGAAGAAATGTGGTATGACCAACTTCACAAGAAATTTTATGAGGAGTGGCGTATTCCCAAGGAGCTACCTTTGGTAGTAGGAAAGAAAATACAATTTGCGGTGTACCAACACTTTTGCATTATGTGGTTTTCTATGAGGGATGGGACATGGATCCCATGGTGCAAACTTACCTATTCCTTCATAGCATGCTACTTCCAAGCCTCAGTTCACAAATTTACTAATGCATGTCGTCTAAACTTCAACGCAGACAAGGTTGACTGTGACTACCACTCCCTCAAGAAAACATAGTGTATCTAGGACAGCCTACCTACATTGAGAGGCTCATTTTAGATGTCATAAGTATGAAGTCAGTAAGCTTGGATATTGGGGAAAATGGATCAGCGCTTGTATACCTTCAACTTAAGCCTAAGCTGGAGAATAACAAGTATGCAGAGAATGATTTCATGCTCCCGGGGCCACCTAGGGGAAAACATATACTGGAGAATGTGCTAGCTCTAAAGCCTACAATTCTTGAAGAGTAATAAGAACATGAAGACAGTGGAGGCTTGGATCATAGAGGCCAGAGGTAGCCCATAGACAGAGTGGAGAATGAGTGTGCAGATACTCTAGCTCAGGCACAAGAAGGAGACGAGGACTTGGACATGGAAGCAGTCCATGAAGAGCACTGATGTAAGAGAGTATTCATAAAAACAAGAACCCAAGGCGTGGGAACTCCATAGCTTGTAAGAAGATCACCACAACTCTCCCCTCAGAAAGAGGCAACTAAGAAGAAGAGGAGAAAGCTAAAGCTGAATGAGGAGGTAGAGGAGTCTGTAGAGAGCGTGCTTGGGACCCCAATGCAGCCAGAAGATATGGAGGAGTCCAGAGATGAGGACATGAAGGATGAAGAGGAAGGTGTGAAGGAGTTAGAAGAATTAGACCATGAGAAACCTCATGCACATGACACTACTCAAGACGTCAAAAGTATAGCTCCAAGCATTAGCACTCAGGTTTCTTAGGGGATAAGAATAAGGATAACAAGTGGAGAATACATTATGCCAAGTATGGGTTATACTGAGGAAACAAGAAAATTCATTCACACCTGTTTTCAAAGCACAGTGGGCCTAAAGGAATTATATGGTTGGGAGCTGATGGACCTAGAGATGGATACTACGCACACAAGGAAATAGTTGTCCTAGTCCATGCAGACTCACATGGAAAAGTTAGATTTTGATGTATTCGAGGAGTCTTGTGTGTTGTGAAGAGTGAAAAAGGTACCTCAGAGTAAGCACATGACTATAAATCCCACTCTCATATTTGATGAGCATGTGATAAATGCCTTAGTTAAGGTATCCATAGAGGTGGCATGGAGGAATATCGATAAGCTACCACTATTAGAGCGCTACTTGAAGATAACAAGGAAAAAAATATAGAAATAGTGTGTCTAAAAGGAGAGAAGGATCTAGAGAAGAAAAATAATGAGGCCTTCATCGGCATGGTAGAAGAAATTGGTGATTATGTCCTGAAAGTAAGATTGCATCTGGAGTCTAAGTTACCTAAGAAGTTTCTTTCAGCTATGCATTATGTCCACACATTAGTTGATTTGTTGCTTGAAGATTGACATATTCGAATGCTAGTGCCAAAGGATCCTGGATGGGAAGCAGAGAGGGAAAGGGATTCCATGGTTAGGAATATTTCATCCTATGAGGCATTACTCCAAAATTTACAAGATAAGATGAGGAAATCAGATCAAGCTTTGAACATATGTGCAACTCCAAAAGTAGTGACAAGGATTAGGACTATAATAGAAGATAATGAAGTCCTGAAGGCAATGAAGGATGAGACTTTTGGGTGTGCAAAGAGATTGGCATTAGTAAAGAAAAAACACAAAGCCCTTGCAATATAAAAAAACCCACATAAGGAGAGGATAAATGATACTAGAAATCTCATAGCACAAAATATGGATCTTCTGGAGGGAAGGATGTTTGCTATGGTCAATGTTGTCCTAGTACTATAGAATGAAAAGGAAGAGATAACCTAGGATGAGTTGGAATCCATCACCACAAATGTTCTAGAAAATATAAGAACAACGTTGGATGACTGGTAAACATTGGAGGATAATATTAAAACAGTATACCCAAAGTTGATCCTCTGATTTGAAGCGGAGGGTGCTGTAGAATAGAATTCTATTCTTTGTACAGTGATTCTTTGCATTCTTTCCATTCTTATTATTTATTCTTCAGGGACATCAGAAGGAATCACCATTTCCAGGGTGATAATGTAGTTTAGTGTGGGGTAATTTTGAAAATAAAATATTTTTCTAAGGACACACAGAAGATTCACATGTAGGAACAACCCACATTTGAATTCACGAAAGGATAGGAAAGGAAATGCACGCCAAGGCAATCTGATTTGGGACTTAGCCGTTTTCATGGTTACGTGATATTTTTAGAGATAGCGTGTGGAGAACACTATGAGATAGAGACTTGTGAAACATATAAATGATATTTTGGGTATGAGAATTTACTAAGCATCATGCATGAGTTCAGGATGATAATACGATTACTACTGCCAATTAACTATAGAAGATCTATTATTAGTGCACTTGTATATGTTATTGTATATGTGCATATTATTATAAAGGTGCATGGTTATTTTAAACATGCAGCCTATTTTGGGAAGTGCATAAGAGGTGAAGGGAAAGTCCCCATCCCTATAAGTATGTATTAGTTTGTAGAGAGACAGGACAAAGACACCATGTACGAGTTATTATAGAGTTATGTTACCAGATCTGATGCACACATAAACTTATGATAATGTTATATTGTAAGAAGATTCTATGTTCTACAATGTTTAATATAATGGAGTAAATTGGCTGGATAAAGGTGTTAAAAATGACTGTAACTAGTTCTTATGTAGTTGGTTTCATTATGATGATTGTTTAATTCATGATTCTTTAAGATCTAGATCTGGAATATGCTCTGTGGAATGCTTATGGTTAGTTTGGGTTTTGGATATATGCTTTATCTTCAACATGTCAACGTCCTGCACAAGTAACTATAAAGAGAATTCAGATACCTTTGTGTGCTTCGGGTGATTTCTTAGCTTAGGATGAGTGATGTGCTAGCACAATTGGTTTATTCATGGTGGATTCTATGTTGCATCACTAGACATGATAACATTTCTACAATCCTCTAATGAGAACTCCAACTCCTATGGCCTCCTAATATTTTCTACAGAGATTCACTTTCCTCATACTATATTTCTTCCACCCTAACCATATTTTTGTCTCTCTATCCCTCTATTTTTATGTTTCCTCTTCTACCCAAGCATATCTTCTTATAGGATCAACACCCACCACCATGCCTTTTCTCAGGAGTAGATTAGATGCCAAGTGTCCATGTGGTCCTTTAATGGTGCATGCTTATTCTATTCCAAGCTCTCCACTTTCTACAATGATGTCTTCCTAGGAATATTCCATGCATGGGATATTCTTTCCTTGACCACCAAGTTTCCAAGTTGACACCTTATCCACTCGGCATGCCTAGTCAGGCCACATTTTTCCTTAGGTGCATTCAGAACACTAAATATGGATAAGTCTTTAGACCCTATGTATTACCTTGTGTGTGCTCCCTGGTTTCTCCTAAACCCTTCTTAAACCCTTTTCCTATGTGCTTCTCCCCATGCGCCCTTCTTCCTATTGGTCCCATGTGCTCATGTGCCCTCTGGTACTTAGCCAATATTTCAAGGCTCAACATCACCCCACACTAAGCTTGTTCTCCATCCTCAGAAACATATTGCTCCCTCAAATAATAATGAAAGGTGGGATCTGGAAAATTTTAATGAAGAAATAAAGAATGGAAGAATGAAGAATAGAAGAAATGAAAGAGTCAAAGATCTTTGTACTCATGCAATATGAGTGGGAACTCCTTCCTTATTTCCACCTCAATATTTTCCTAGGCATCCAATTCACCTTGCGTATGCTGAAGTATGTGGCCCAATAGGGCACTTACCTCCTCAAAACTTAGTTCACCACCCTTAGTGTTCAATGTATCTACAATCCCTTCGAGTTTCTTGCTAATGTTGTCCAGCACATCCATTCTATAGGTGATCTGGGGATACAAATCCTTAACCCGATTCTTGATCAAACCTCGTAATGCTTCGATTTCTCCATCTTCTTTTCAACCTTGGCTAGGATCTTATCCCACTCTTTCCAGTTCCCCTTATTCTTCTCCTAGTATTCCTTTGGACATGCCTCATGTGTAGTAACTAGTATGCTTACCACCCTGTCTCTGTCAGTGCAGTTATCATACATGGCCTCAGCCATCCACACAGTGGTTTGTACAGCAGCAAGTAGCTCATAATATCATGTCACTATCTCTCTGATCTTCTTCTTCTCTTCCTCCTTCTGACTCGTCAATTCCTCTTTTGCTGATTCTAGAGCAAGCAGCCGCCTCTCCATGGTAAGATACAAGTTAATTCTTCCAATCATTGTAAGATTGACTCATATTTCTTCTCAGGTGGTGCTAGGTCTGGGTGTTTTAAAGTGATGGAACCCATGATCATTTCAATATTCTTGTACACCTCATGCACCTTCACCTTCTACTCCCTTAGTTTGTGCCTTAACTATGCTCTGACAAACAGTTCCTGATATAGATACTTTCTCTTCTCAATGAGTTCTTCCTTCTTCTTCTCCATCTCTTCCTCTAGGAACCTTACCATGTCATTCCTTCTGAAGAGTCTCACCTCAATCTATATTGACACCTTGTTGAGTGCATTACCTTCTCATCAAATAATTATTGAGTGTTTATCAGTGAGTTCACTCCCTTGGACTCTAGTACCTTCATCAATGCCCCTTTTCTGACTTTGAACTTGGCCTCATCAACATGGAACTCAAACACGTAAGATAACATCTTCTTGTTCATGGGTACGGGCCTTCTTCTTTGAATGAATACCATGTAAGGAGTTGGTCTATGGGCATGGTACTTTAGAAGTGCACATAATACCTTATTTGGATCATTGATATAACTCATCCCCTGCTCTTGTGCTACTACCAAACTCTTCCCTCCCGTGTGCGCTGCCCTTGGAAAGCTTACCACTAATCTGGGATCTCCACCCATGCTTCCATAATCCTTTCCCATGTTTTCCTCCTCTATCTCCTTGAGCACCTTGTCAATGTTGCACTCCATTTCCTGCTCCACCAAATAATTTATTATGCCAACTACTTCTATTTATGTGGCCTCTTCTATCTACTCCTTGGTGAGACTTGGGGTCCTTTGATCCTCTGTATTCACTTCCTCTCTCTCCCTTTTTCATTGAGTGCTTTCCTCTTCTCCATCTTTTTCTTCATTTCCCTCATCCTCGGAGTCGTGCACATCATACATATGATGTTCCTGATCCTATTCATGCTCGTCATCATCTCTCTCGCCTATGTAGGCCTCTAGGCTCTCCATTTCTTCTGATTCTTCCTTCTCCACTACCTTTTTCCTCTTCCTAACTGGTGACTACGGTATAGGAGAATCTTCCTTATCTTCTTCTTCAGCGGGTGACTCCTTCCTTAGAAATTCTTCATGTGTAGGAGGCTCTTCTTTCTCTGAAACCTTTTCCTTGGGTGATTTCTCCTTTTCCTTAATGGGGGACTTCTTCCTCCATGCATATATGCTCAGATTCATGTCTGACACCTGTGCGCCCACAGATTATGCTCTTTTCACACTTGATGCCTTCTTCTATGGTGCCTCCTCTCTTTACCTTTTCCTTGGTATGGCATTATTTCTTCTAGTGGGATTTTCTGTGATGGAGGCATCACTCTCCAAGTAGGCACCCTTCTCATACTTGGGCTTGATCTGCAGGTATACACTTAATGCGGTCCATCCAGTAATTAGCAGCATCACAAGTTTTGTAATGTGCACCTCATGGGAGACATAATTCTCCACATAAGCATGCTTCTTAGGGTATACCAACATCCTTCATAGGTTGCGGTGGTCCTGATCCACCTTGTTGAGGTTGAACCTTAGTATATTTTCCTACTTGAAGCAATTGACCCCTACTTGCAAATATTACACGGTGAAGGAGAAAGGTAGTTTACTCCATGGGTTCTTGGTCCCATCTGTCAATGTAAATCTACCAATGTAGAAATGCTGGTATACAGAAAACTCAACTTCTCCTTGCACTAGCACCGGTAATTGTTTAGGTATACACCATTCCACCCTAAACGCATAGTGCATCCTCTTGTACAATTTCTCTAGGTGTGCCTTATGGGTGGTCATCATGGTTTCAAAAGTGTATTTTTAAAATCTCTTCGTGGGGGAAGGATATTCATCTGGATATTCCCATACAAACTTATCTAGCCCATCAGGAACTCCCATTTCTGAGAAGATGATGGTGATGAGGACATTTCCAAACATGATCTTTTCTCATTCATTAATGGAATTGATGATTTATTCTGTAATGAAGGTGGATAGGTTATAGATGGTTCATTCTACAATCCTTTAGAACACATTCAACCAGACCTTTTTTATTTGTGTCCACCTGTTTTTTCCATTCATCTTGGATACCAAGTGCGTAGCCATCCTCATCACTAGGTTGGAGATATCTGAGATATTGAAATAGCGTGAGCCCTTCTTATAATCATAAGCCTGGAATATCTCCTTAAGGGCTTCCTTTTCCTCTAAGTAATCATCTAGTGGTTGCCTTTCGCAGAAAAGGCCGATAAACTTAAAGATTAGTTGAGGGGTTATGCGCATCCTTCGGCCCGTGAGGTAGAAGTGGTCCTCGTGCATGTGTGACATCAACCATTGGTATAAGAACTTGGGTTTCCCAAAGTAGGGAAACTCATAAAGTTAAAGCAACCCAACCTTCTCCAATTTTACCTTCACTTCATCATTATAGATTGGCATCCCTTCTAGTGTCCTTTTTTCTATCAAGAGAACTAGTTCTTATGCCATCTCCTTCTATGTGGTTCTTGTGCAATGGTTGTAATCAATCACTTCCATCTTCCTTACATGGGATACACATTAATTTCTGAGCAACATGTTATCTAGGTATTGTATCTCCACATACCACTCCTCATCGAAGCTTGTGGTAGCAGTCTGTTTCCCCTTGCCCTTGCCCTTCTTTAGTGAAATGGTTACCTTCTTTGGTGCCATATCCTTGTCAAGTTAATAAAAACTCCTTTCTCCTCTTCCTTACTCTACTCAAATATGTGGCTTATATTCATGAAAAATCCCTTTACTCAAGTGCCCTAGTTGCAGAACCCCAACCCTTGAAAAACCATTCCTTCCACGAGACGACGTACTTACTTATGGGTTTTGAAAATTCCAACAACCCTCTGTTCTATGCCCATGTACCTATTTTTCCACCCTGGTTCGCAAATCACACAAGTCACATACTCAAATCTTCATAATCTCTTTTCGCAGAACTTCTCAAGGATGTCCTTGTTCGCAAGAGATCTTCTTTATCATAAATACAAGGCAAAAAATAATGTGCCTGACCTTATA
This sequence comes from Taxus chinensis, assembly GCA_019776745.2. Lineage (NCBI taxonomy): Eukaryota > Viridiplantae > Streptophyta > Pinopsida > Cupressales > Taxaceae > Taxus > Taxus chinensis. The sequence continues at coordinate 151,149,104 of CM034150.1, read as the reverse complement.
CTTATAGCTTTTTACTCATCTCCCGCGATAAATTCTATGGCACATACCCACATAATTTTGCAATCAATGTGACTTTTTCAAATAAATCCCACCCTTGAGCACTCTTACACCCACGTCCAATCCCACGTGAAAAATCTCTACAACCTTCTGGTGTGTAAATATCCTTACTAACCGAAGATCCTTACGTGTGTGCTTGCAATGCTAAAGGCACTTCTTTTATCTTTAACCTGATTTTTCCCTCACTTACATCATGGTGTTCTTGTAATTATCATCCTTTGTATTTGGCCCTTGTAAAATTATCATGACACCAAACTCCTTTTGTCAACCTTTTTACGTGCGCTCTTCCACATTATACGACTTCAATCCAAGTGATTAAAACATAACTTCTACTACCATCTTTCCAACTTACTTCACATTAATGTTGAGTAGAAAATGTATAACACTTAGTAGAAGGCATATAAAAGATTCACGTGGAAGAGAAAAGTGCATTCAAAGGCAAGGGAGGATCGGAAATGAATTGTGCGCGGAGGGCAGATACAGATTCGGGAGTTATCTGTTTTCCCGATTATGATCTATTTTTGGAAGATGGCATGCGGAGCACATAAATGGGAAAATAATTGCATGACATACATTGGCTATTTTGGTAAGAGTTGCTATGGATCACTTTTCATGGATGTGGGCTAAAGATATAATTGTGACTGATAATTAACTAGGAGAGATCTATTGTTAGCACACTTGCAGGTGTGGCTGTAATTGTAAAGGCACAAGACTATTTTCAGCATGCGACCTATTTTGGGAGTAGATAAGTGGTGAAGAGAGATTCCCCACCCTTATAAATATGTAATTAAATGAGTAGTATAGTAGTGGTATGTGAGAACTGGGTTATTGTGAGGTTATGCTGCCAAATCTGATGCACGCATAAACTATGGTGTTATCTATTATAATGAGATTTTGTATATTTATTATGTTTAATGTAATGGAGTGTATTTGTTGAATCAAAGTATTAATCTTGAGTATGATTGGATCTTACATGTGTTGATTTCATCGTGGTTATCATTTAAGTCTATTATACTTTAGATATACATCTGTACATGCAATGTAGAATGATGTATTAATTATGGACCTAAATGCATTATGTCTTCATCATATAAACATCCTGCAACAACAACTCTAAAGAGGGGCTTGGTACCTTTGCACACTTCAGGTGAGTACTCAGTCTAGGCTGAGTGATGTGCCAGTGCACCTAGGATTTTACTAGTAAATTCTAGGCTGCATCATTGGTTATGTTGTCGGGATCTATTTTTTTAGTTACTTTCAGGATGGTTCATGATGAAGACATATCGGTTGACCTTAGCAAGTGTTGAGGAGTGGATACATGACCTAGAAGAAGAATATGCATAGAGGTTCAACACTGGATTTGAGTTTGATGCACACACGTGGGTGGAGAATAATTTGTATGATTATTTGTATGAGATCTTCTTCACTAGCTTTCTGGTAGAATTGTACAAGTGGTTGGTTTCTTATGCATCTAAATAGAATTGGAGGTATCACACACTTGTATGGATGTAGGAATAATTTTAGACCCTTTATGATGTTGATTTGATTTGGAATCATGCTGTGGATATGGGGTTCTATGGTATTTTGAACAACTATATCTTGGAGTACTCAATTTCCACTTATTTGTGCCCAAAGGTAGTTGAATTCCAATTTTTATGATATCCCAGGGGAACTTACTTGCAAGGCATTCCACTGGTGATCAAAATTTTGATAGTAACCCTGAACTTGGAGACCAAACTGATGGCTAACTAAACACCACCATGCATGAGGGCAGGAGCAGGTTTGGTGGAAGATGGTAGACCTAGCGATAGAGAGGTAGAGAGAAGAAAGATGACTTAAGTACAATGAGGTACGAGAGAGGGAGATAGAGAAGCAACGTGACATTGTGGAGAGGATGGCATTGTGAAGAGAGATGGATTGAGAAGGATTTTAATTTCATGCAAAAGACGTGGAACCTAAACATCATGAACTCCGCCATTTGGGAAAGCATGACAGGGAACCCCCCTCAGCCTCATGTAGAATCGCGCCAGCAGAGATGACCTAGGTCATGGGTGTGCATTTGAATCTACCTCATAACCTTGCCCTTATGCTTGGTCTTCTAGTATCTTGTATGAAAAATAGTCAACAAGCTAATTTAGGTAGTGGGAGAGTAGGAGTAAGTCATATAAGAAGCACATCAATGGTATCATAAATGTATTTTTTTTTCTCAGACGTACCTTTTTAGGTGTATCTTCTACACATAATTCAGGCACGTAGAATTTTTGACTCTCTTCGGGGAGTAGTAAAACTTTGCAGACCATAGGGGTGTAGTTTAGTACTACTATCAGGACATAGGGGAGTACATCTTCTGGTCTGACTCCGGATACAAGTTCAGGATCAGGCGGTATAGGTGGTTCTAGTTCTGGTGGATCAGGTGGTTCTGGATTAGGTGGGAAAGGTCCAAACCAACCCCATAGTATTTACATGGATATGCCTCTTTGTATTCCAAAGTAAAGGGGCATAGAAGATGCTGCTGAACATGTGCACATGTGTGAAATATTGTGGCACACCAAAGGAATCAAGACTTCTGAGCGCAGGGTAAGTCAATTTTCTACTATGATAGAAGGGCATGCACACAGTTGGTACATAAATTTTGACACTGATCAGACTTGCGTAGACTATACAACTTTAAAATATGCTTTCCTTAAAGAGTTTCACATCCCTGAGTTTGAGCATAAGAGTATAAGTGTGCTCAAGGATATTAAGCACGGTACTACTGAGAGTGTCAAAGAGTATGATGCTTGTTTCAAAATACTTTTATCTAAGCTTTCCTATGATATTTATGTGAGCCAGCATGCCCAATGGTTTGTTGGAGGTATGATTACCCCTTTTAGGAGGGTGTTATCAAATAAGACATATACTAATTTGCATTAACCACTTGAAGCAACCTTACGCATTGAGACAGTTGGAAGTATAGACATTGAGGTAAGCCCATTTTTAGAAGTACAGATCACGGCTATGGCAAAGAATTTGGAAATGCTATCGGAAAATTCAACACATGAGACGAGCATGGGGATTTAGTGTATAAATTATGAAGTGGAAGTTCACACAAAGGATAGTTTTCCCTGCAGAGCAGTACTCTCATTACTGTTGGAGTGTGAGATATGTCATTTAAACCATGATACTATCCACTGCCCATTATTACAACATGCAATAAGGAAGAATGTCTCTTGTTACTCTAAAATTTGTAGGTCCACAACTCATGAAATGGAAGACTACCGGCTGATTGTTAGATCCATGATGCTATAGATATTGGTGTATGGCAGACATGAGTTTTAGATAACTCTAAAGGTAAGAATGAGCATCAGGATCAGGATCACAATCAAGCACGCTATGATCGGAGTGAAGGGAATTTTGAAGGTGGTTGTGGCAGAGGTCGAGGATACCATGGTGGATTCAGAGGACAAGGTCATGGTAGTGGACGAGGCAAGTTCCATTGCGGAACATGTTAGACATGCATATCTTCTGACCACTATAGGCTCGAATGTCCTCAAAATATTACATGTTCTTTCTATGGGAGGAATCATAGTTATCAAGAATTCCCAGACTTATATGAGCATCTTAGCATGAAGCATAAACAAGAAAACAAAGGCGTAGGGATGGTTAGGATACAATGTGCTATGGAAAACTAGTGGATTCCCAAGTTGGAACCAGAATCTGAGGAATTACAAGTAAGGATCACTATCCATGCTGAAGCGATGCATGCCAAAGAAGCATTGAAGAAGAAGCCTACTATCACTAAGGAGGAGGTTCTACATGCATGGTAGCCAGATCCTGCCCATCAGAAGGAAGTTCATCAGGAAACCATGGAGGTACTCAGAAATATTTAGGGTGAAATATAATATTTAAAGGATCAATCGTGAAAGATGGAGTGAAAGAAAGCATTAGAGATGGTCCAATATGATATGGATGACTTGAAAGAAGTGTGTAATAGGTTGCACAAGGAGAATATCATTCCACTGTTAGGGATTTGGTTAAAAGGAAACACTCTGCATGCAAGTATTGAGATTGGATGGAATATCCTACATGTAAATCTTCCCCCGAATAGGCTAGATAATGACAAGGAGATCAATCTAAACACTATTGTGGATGGGTGGATTTTGAGTAATATATTGATTGATACATGTGTAGAAGTCAATGTTCTTAACTTAGTTGTATGGGTAAAATGGGGAGACCTCCATTGCAGCCATCTTTGAATGTTTTTTTAATGGCTAACTAGACCAAGGCCAATCCCATCGGAGTTTTAAAATATGCCTCCATTACTATACAAGGAGCCAAGTTCACTAGAGATTTTGAGGTCTTAGCACTGGTAGAGGCAGATAGATTCCTGGCTCTAGTGGGGCATCCTTATTGCTATGCAAATAATTTTGATCCTTGGTTCAATAAGGGCTATATAAGCTTTGAAAATAAGGAGGAAAGGGTTATTATCCCATTAATAGATGGCAAATATGCGCCCTATGTTGAGCCCTTAAGTGAGGAAGACCTAAATAGGATTTATGTATGTGTGATCCGGGACCCAGAGGCACATGAGCTATCGAAATAAGGAATCCTTCAGTGGGAGGATGCACAGTCTATTAGCGATACTACAAGTGTTGCTTGTGATAATTGGGCTCACAACACTTATGAGTTGGTAGGGTGCGAAGTAAAGAACATATTTACTAGGGACAATAGACTGCATTATATCAGGAGAATAGGTAACAACTCAGTACCTCATTACACCGGAGAAGGATACCATATTGTGTTCATGCACGCCATGGAGGAACATTGGATGTTGAAGAAGTAGAAGGTTTGTATGTAGACCATTCAACAAGTAGACGTGAGGTGTTGTAAAGTGAAGATAAGACCATGTGCACCTATCATGAGCTTATGAAGACAAAGAAAGTGAATATTAGATCAGATCCTGAGCCTAAGGAGGCCATAATTGGAGACTATTGGTCAGACTCTAAAGTGACAAAAAATATTTAGTTACTATGGGATTATCAAGACTTATCCCCTCGGGGTACCATGAACTTCAAGGCATGCATAAATCATTAGGAGAGATGAAGATAAATCTTAAGGAAGGTGCGCGCCCATTTAGAAAGTACAGGATGAACCCCAATTTGCGTGAAAAGGTCAAGCAAGAGATTGAAAAAATGTTGAATTCTGGAATCATCAAGCCCCTGGATGAGTCAGAATGGGTTAGTCCAATGGTGATCAGTATCAAGAAGGATGGCCAGATTAAGATTTGTGTGGACTACAAGGAGCTAAATTTTGTATGTGTGATTGATCCCTTTCCTACTCCATTAATAGAGGAAATCCTAGAAGGTGTTGCAGGGTGTGAAATCTATTCATTTATAGATGGGTTCTCTGGGTATCATTAGGTTCAGATTACCCAGAAGGATTAGGAAAAGACTACTTTTACTACTGAATGGGGTAGGTTTTCCTATACTGTGATGCCTTTTGGACTGAAAAATGTGTCTACTGTATTTTCACGCTTAGTTGTTCAGGTGTTCAAAGATTTTATTCACAACTTCTTGCAGGTTTATTTAGGTGATTGAAAAATGTATGGAATTGTTAAGGATCATTATGACAATCTGCACTTAATGTTTAAAAGATGTATATAATTAAGTATCTCCTTAAACATCAAGAAGTGCATATTTTCTACAACATTTGGAATATTTTTAGGACACATAATCTGTAAGGAAGATTTTTTGGTTAATCTAGCTAAGGTTGCAGTTATTATCGACCTAAAAGTGCCTACTAGTCAAAGTGAGGTGCATGGATTCTTTGGTCACACAGGGTATTATAGAAAATTCACAAAGGGATATGTCAAGGTTGTCACACCTTTAAAGGAGTTACTGAAAGGAAAAGGTACATTCTACTGGGGAGAACTACAATAGCGAGCACTCGAGACATTGAAGGAGAAACTTAATACCATGCCTATTCTATGCTTTCCTTCATGGGACCAACCATTTCATGTACATGTGGACGCCTCTAGCATGACCATTGGAATGGTGTTGGCTCATCCTGGAGAAGGTATTATAGATCATCCTATCTATTTTGCTAGTAGAAATTTGACTCCCATAGAACAAAATTACACTACAGAACATGAAGCTTTTTCAATGATCTATGCATTACATAAATTTATACAGTACCTACTAGCTACACCATTTGTATTTTATAAAAATCACATGGCATTGAATTATTTGGTAAACATGCCCATTTCAAAGGGTCACATATCTAAATGGGTACTCTTATTTCAAGAATTTGATTTTACAGTTGTGGTGGAACTAGGGAAAAGTAATTCTAGACCAGACCATTTATCTAGAATACAGTTAGGAGAAGAGGCACAAGCCATTGAAGATACCATGCTAGATGCAGAACTATATAGGTTACAACGTGTGCTGTCAGATTTAGGGGACATTGTTGTCTTTCTATGAATAGGTATGGCTCCAGAAAAAATGAAATCCTTAGAGAAGAAACAACTTGCTATATGTATGGCACCCTATATGTTTATTAGCGGTGACTTGTACAAGTTAGGCTGGGATGAAGTTTTGCATCATTGGGTGCTGGAACATGAATGCAAAACAATCATAGAGGAAGCTCATAGTGGTATTGTAGGTGGCCACTATGCAGGTGACACCACTACGTGCAAGATTCTACTATGTAGATTATGGTTTGAAACCCTGTATAAAGATTGTAAAGCATATTTCAAGGCTTGTGATCACTGTCAGTGCCTTGGGAAACAAGATCAAGGAGATGAAATTCCTCTAAAACCTATTACTAGTGCATAACCATTTGAGAAATGAACTATTGATTTTGTGGGTCCTATTTCACCAGCCACACAAAGGAATCAATTGTACTATATCATTACTTGCATAGACTATTTGTTAAGGTGGGCAGAAACAACACCTACAAAGGATTATACAATGGCTATAGCAGCCAAGTTTCTATGGGAAAATATTATTACAAGGTATGGATATCCTTTGCGTTTAACCAGTCATAGGGGCACACATTTTATGAATGAGACAATTAGAATTTTATTGGATGAATTCATGATTACACACCATAAGACTACACCATATCATCCTCAGGAACATTGCATTGATGAGGATTTCAAGAAGATTTTGAGTCAAACATTGAGAAAAATTTGTGATGTTGGAAGAAAGGATTGGGATGATAAAGTGTCTGTAGTGCTTTGGGCATATCACATAACATATAAAAGGTTGAACAAATCCATACCATTTCAGTTAGTGTTTGGCACAGAAGCAGTTCTTCCTATGGAATTCACTCTACTTTCTTTGTGTATTATGTGAGTTGGAGGTCTAACTGATGAAAAAGCATTAGAAGAAAAGATTGAAAATTTAATCAAGATTTATGGGCAATGAGAAATAGCACGTTGGATTCAAAAACAAGGAAAGGCCAAGCAGAAAGCATGACATGACAGGCACATCAGGGATAAAAATCTTGAGATAAGGATAGATGGTGCTTCTATAAGATTCTAAGTTTTTGCGCAATCTAGGAAAATTCAAAGTACATTGGTTGGGGTCATATGTTCTCACTCACATAATTAAAACAAGTGCTTTTCAATTAGAGGCTGTATGTTTGCACGCAGGAAGCTAATTACCATTTGAATATTTTTTGTGTAAAGGACTGCACATACCATTTGTGTGGGGTGGCTATTGAAAAATGGGTACACATAAAGGAACAAACTGCTACATGTGTTATTCATGTTTGAAGGGTTGGTGGAAAGAAGATTGCTTCCAAATATGGACCATATATGGAGATAAATGAAGGAACAATATAATGTGAGGTAAGCAGCAGCCATGGAGACTACCAGGAGAAGGCGTAGTGGTGAAGTACTCAAGTGCATGGAAACACACTGAAGAAAATTTTGTAGTCAAAAGGTAGGAAGGTGCAATAGAGGGTTATAACTAAGGCACAAAGATGTACCATGTGAAAAATTTACAAATGGTCAATTAATGAGATGATTGTTAGTAGGTTAAGGAGTAATAAATGCACCAAAATTTTGAAAATCTATATAAGGACGTGATACGAGTTCATTTTTACCATTTTGATCACAAAAATTTGAAGGAGTTAAGTGTGACCAAGTTGAGAGAAGAGTATTGAGGTGTGAAGAGTTTGAAACCAGACGTGGAGAGTGGATTTGTGTGCATAAGAAGATTGTTTCCCCATTGGTGAATGGTTTGAGTGAAGAAGATGCGTTGAAAGAGAGATAGGGCACATGGTTTTGAAATAGGGCACTCAAAATCAAGATAGGATTTATATTTGTTCACTATGGAAGATAGAAAATTGAGATTTGCAAATGGCACTAAAGAAATCACCTGCTGTAGGAGCCAAAGGAAAGAAGAGAGTGGAGGCAGAAGTTGAAATTTTTGCCGAGAGTAGTTTATCAGATATGCAGTATTCGGAAGGCATCATAATTGGGAAAGATTGGGATTCCCACATACGGAGCTGCAAGGTGAGTGATTACAACAACCAAAATTCTAATAATAAGAAATAATTAGATGTGTTGTTGAGTAAAAAGACCAACAAGTGCATGGAGGAGGATATGCTGGTATATGATGACATCAGGGAGAAAATTTTAAAACAAGTAGGAGTGTACCAGTTGTATGAGATCCCATAATTTGGTAAATATGAACCTATTTACTAGTAGCTAATGAGCATAGTCCATGAGGACTTCTTCTATTTTTCCAGAAGAAGGATAAGGATTACAACAACGCTGATCTCGATGTTAATAGGGTTAAAGGGGATAGGGATGGATCTTGATGACGACCTAACTGATAAGGTAGAAATTGTGGAACATGAAAGGAACTGGGATATACAAAAGGTCCACATGGAATGGACATTGATAAACTGAAGAAGTACCCAGTGGTACAAGCATATGTACATCTAATGACCAAATTGAATGATCAGGAGATATGGTCACAGGTGAATACAATATGGCTCCATGTCACAAGGAAAATGTCACATGGGTATTCCATAACATAACAAGCTACATTACGAAGACCAATGTCAAGGAAGCGTGCACCTGTGAAAGAATAATTTTTGGTGCTATCTTGTTGTCACAAATATTTGTGGAGATTAGAGTTCCCGATGGGCCAAAATATAAGATTTGGGAGTACCCCTTGGAGAAGAAGTCCCTTGAGGAGAGGTTTGTGAAGTATTTATGTAAAGGGTCAATGAGTGGGCCATTCAAATAGAGGGAGGAGACGTGGTATGATAGGCTCCATGTGGCATTTGAAGAGGAGTGGCATATCCCTAAGGAATTACTGTTAGTGGTTGGAAAGACAGTATAATTCATAGTGTACCAACACTTCTTCATCGTGTCATTTTCTATTAGGGATCGCACTTGGAGCCCATGGTGTAAACTATCATATGCCTTCATAGTGCACTACTTCCAAGCATCAGTCCACCATTTCACTGATGTGCATCAACTAAATTTTAATGCAGATAAGGTAGATTGTGACAACCACACTTCAAGAAAAACATATGTACATCCAAGCCAAACAACATATATTGAAAGGCTCATATCAGACGTTATAAACATGAATCCTGTTACCTTTGTTGTTAGGGATAGTGGATTCATTCTTGTATACATTAAACTTAAGCCTAAGTTGGAGGATAAAAGCTATGTGGAAAATGAGTTCACACTCGCAGGGCCACCAAAAGGTAAGCATACAGTGGAGAACATGCTAGCCCCACAACCTGCAAAAACCATAATAGTGGATGAATAGGAAGAAGGGTGTGAAGATAGTGGTGGCTTGGTACATAGAGGCCAGAGGTAGCCTACAGCAAAAATGGAGAATGAGTGCGCAAGTAACCCACCACATGTATAAGAAGAAGAATAGGACTTGGAGGAAGTCTAAGGAGAGTGTCATTTCAAGAGAGATTTCATAAGAACAAGAACACAAGGCACAAGAACTCCACAGTCAGTACGGAGATCACCACAACTCTCTCCATAGAAAGAGGCAATATAAAAAAAGGAGAAATTTACAGATAGATGATGAGGTGAAGGATCATGAAGAGAGAGAGCCTGGAACTCCTATACCACCAGAGGATGCGGAAGAACCCAAGGATGAAGAAATGAAGGATGAATAAGAAGGATTAAAGGAGGTAGGTGAACCAGAATAATATATTACTCAGGACATAAATGAACCAACTCAAAACCTTAGTTCTCAAGATCCTAAGGGGCTAATAAATAAGAGGGAAAGTGGGGAGTATGTTGCACTGATCATGGGCTATGATGAGGACATAGGTAAAATTATCCATGCCTAATTCCATAATATAGCGGGCCTCAAGGACTTGTATGGATGGGAGTTGATGGACCCTGACATGGCAACCATGTGCATAAGGAAAAAATTGTCGTGGTCCATGTACACTCACATGGACAAGCCCGATTTTGATGTATGTGAAGAGTCGTGTGAGTCAAGAAGAATGAGAAAGGAACCACAAAACAGACACATAACTATCAAACCCTTGGTTAGGTCTGATGAACAGGTGAGTAATGCCTTAGTGAAGGTATCTATAGAGGTGGCACATAGGAATGTGGATAAAGCTGCAACTATTAGAGTGCTAAGAGTGGATATCAAAGCTAAAGATGCAGAAATAGTGCATCTAAAAGGAGAAAAGGACCTAGAGAAAAAGAAGAATGGGGTTCTCATCACCATGGTAGAGGAGATTGGTGATCATGTCCTGCAAGCAAGACTGCACTAGGAGTCCAAGGTACCCAAAAATTTCCCTTCGGTTATGGATTATGTGTATACCTTAGGTTATTTGGTGCTTGAGGATGGAACAATTTGAATGCCAACACCAAAGGACCGTAAGCAAGAAGAAGAAATAGCAAGAGCTTCAGTGGTTAGAAATATTTCATCTTATGAAGCATTACTCCAGACCTTGTAGGAAGAGCTAAAGAAATTAGACTAGGCATTGAATATATGTACAGCTCCAGAGGAAGTAATAAGAATTAGGACCATGGTAGAAGACAATTAAGTCTTGAAGGACATGAAGGATGAGATTTTGGGGCACATAAAATGATTGGCATTGGTAAATAAAAAGTGTGAGGCCCTTGTAGTAGCTCAAGACCCCCATAAAGAAAGGTTGGATGAAATTGGAAAGCTTATAGTGCAGAAGATGGATCTTTTGGAAGGAAGGGTGACTACAATGTCAATCATTTTTATAGTATTTCAGAATGAGAAGGAAGAGATTATGCAAGAGGAGTTGGATTCTATTGCATAAGATATTCCAAAAAACGCAGAAGTCGCGCTAAGTGATTGAAAAACCTTAGAGGATGGAATCAAAGAGGGATATCTGTAGTTAAATATTCTAATTGAAACAGAGGACATTGCAGGGTGAAAGTTCATTCATTTTAAAATAATTTATCAATTTACATTCATTCCATTCCTTATAATTTATTCTTTAAATATTAAAAGGTAACCATTGTCGGGGTAGCATTGCAGTTTTGTGAGGGGTAATGTTGAGAAGACAAAGTATGATACTTAGCAAAAGGCACACAGAAGGTTCATTCATGGGAATAAGGAACGTTCAAAGGCATGGAGGGTTAGGGAAGGAAACACGTGTGAAAGAAAAGAAAAGATTCAGGACTTAGCCATTTTTTAGGATTACAGGCTATTTTTGGAGATAGTGTGTAGAGCACACAAACCAAATAAAAACTTGTGCAAAATGTAAGAGCTATTTTTGGAACACCGTCTACTAAGAACTTTGCATGGGTTCAAGTTAATAATAGAATTATTACTGCCAGTTAACCAAAAGAAATCTATTATTAGCGCAATTGCATGTGTGTCTATTATTGTAAAGGCACGTGGCTATTTTTAGCATGCAACCTATTTTGGGAATTATATAAGTGGTGAAGGGTAAGTCCCCACCCTTATAAATATGTAGTGATCTACGTAGTATAGGAGGACTATGTATGAGCTATTGTGAAGTTATGCTACCAACTATGATGCACGCATAAGTTTGTGATACTAAATATTGTAAGAAGCTTATGTGTATTTACTATGTTTAATATAATGGAGTGTATTAACTGATTCAAGGTGTTAAACATGATTATAACTAGATCTTACATGGTAGAATTCATATGGTTATTGCTTGAATCCATTACTCCTTAGATCTAGATCTGTAATATGCTATGTAGAATGTTTATACTGTTTATGGAACTGAATGCATTAACTCCTAATCTTGCTAACATCTTACACAAGCAACCCTAAAGAGGGGCATGGTACCTTTGCGCACTTTAGGTGAATGCTCATTATAGGCTGAGTGATGTGTTAGTTCACCTGGGTTATTTCTAGTAAATTCTAGGCTGCATCACCCTTGATTATGCATATAGTTATATGGAGTTTCTTATCTCAGTCAAATGGGGTTATAAGAGACTAAAATGAAGTTTTAGAACCTTGAAAAAGTTGCAATGGTGATTTCAAGGTATGGTTGCAAGGATAATTATCCTATCTTCTACTCTTGAGTTAGTATTTGAATTATTTTTTCTAGGGGGAGTGCATTTTGGTGAAATCAAAGCATGGTGGTTCTATAGTTACATGTTGAAACTTTTCAGTTTTGCATGAAAAAGGTTGTTGAGGGATGTAGCATCAAGGTATAATATGTAAAGTATGAAGATTCCTTCTATGAATTTCTTAGGCCTAAGAAAGACGAAAAACTGTCTAGAATGTGTGAGTAATGATGAAGCACGATCCTTCATGACATTGTTGGCATGTTTTTAGAGATTGTGTAGATACAAAATCATGCACATTAGGCATTATTTAGCCTAGTCTTATACTACTTTTTAGAGGGTTCTCAAGTGAACAAACGACATCTATTATTAGCGCAATTGCATGTGTGGCTATTATTGTAAAGGCACGTGGCTATTTTTAGAATGCAACCTATTTTGGGAATATCTAAGTGGGTGAAGGGTAAGTCCCCTCCCCTGATAAATATTGTAGTGATCTACGTTAGTATAGGAGGACTATGTATGGCTATTGTGAAGTTATGCTACCAACTCTGATGCACGCATAAGTTTGTGATACTAAATCTTGTAAGAAGCTTATGTGTATTTACTATGTTTAATATAATGGAGTGTATTAACTGATTCAAGGTGTTAAACATGATTATAACTAGATCTTACATGGTAGAATTCTATATGGTTTTGCTTGAATCCATTACTCCTTAGATCTAGATCTGTAATATGCTATGTAGAATGTTTATACTGTTTATGGAACTGAATGCATTAACTCCTAATCTTGCTAACATCGTACACAAGCAACCCTAAAGAGGGGCATGGTACTTTGCGCCAACTTTAGGTGAATGCTATTATAGGCTGAGTGATGTGTTTTAGTTCACCTGGTCTATTTCTAGTAAATTCTAGGCTGCATCACCCGTTGATTATGCCATATAGTTATATGGAGTTTCTTATCTCAGTCAAATGGGTTATAAGAGACTAAAATGAAGTTTGTTTTAGAACCATTGATAAAGTGTGCCAATGGTGATTTAAGGTTATGGTTGTAAGTGATAATGTATCCTATCTTCTACTCTTGGAGTTAGTATTTGAATTAGTTTTTTTAGGGGGGAGGCATTTTGGTGAAATCAAAGCATCTGGTTGGTTCGTATAGTTACACGTTGAATATATTTTCAGTTTTGCATAAAAAGGTATTTGTTGAGGGATGTAGAATCAAGGTTATGAATATGTAAAGTATGAAGATTCTCTTCTATGAGTTTCTTAGGCCTAAGAAAGACGAAAAACTGTCTTAGAATGTGTTGAGTGTATGATGATGAATTGCACGATCCTGTCATGTGTCATTGGTTTGCAAGTACTAATTAATCCCACCTTTTGGCCATCTTATTTTTATATTTTATTTCATCATTCCTGCACATTTTTCTACACATATCCACCTATTTCGCAATTGTCCTATCATTTTATCCTAAATTGGGGAACCTTGGTCCAACCTGGGGCACCCTAATCCATGTTCCACTTTCTCACTTCTTTTTGGGGTCTTTCTAGCCATTTTTCATCCTTATATTTTTCTTAGTCAGCCGTATCGGCATTAATTACTAAATTTGAGCAAGAGAACTCTATAAATAAAAAGTTATGAGACCATAATGAGGGCCCTAACATCACATACTACCATAACTCCATTTAGAGTTGCATCCATTGCATCACTTGCGTCCACATTGTGACATGCATCAAGGCTAGGAAATTTACATTAATACACACAACATAGGGGGTAGGATTCTATTCTATTTCATACACACATACTATTACATTTTTGTATAGTTATTATTGATTGCTACTTCACAAAGTGTGACTAGCATAAGAGAACCTAGGGCACAACATGCACACACACACACACACACACACCAAAACAACATCTAGGTCCAAAATGTAGTGCAACAGTCAGAGATAAGACCACTAGTTTTGTACTTGAGGTCATTCCAACCCATTCATTTGCATCTTTTATTTTTCTTAAGGTTTTGATACTTCCTTTTTTCTTACATTTCATCACTTCATTATTCCACACATTCGGTGTAACTTGATAAATCTAATGCCACAGAAAGAGAACACTTCAGAATACCTTGTGACCCTATAAAAATAAAATTCAGAGCTTTTACAGAAACTAGAGAACCCAATCCATAGATTAGGGTTCCCCAGTACTTTCTCAGGTGCCTCATTCTACTCAAATCCTCCAGATCTAGCCTTTTCAAGACTTTTTATTGATTGTTCTTACACTTTGAATTTACAGTTATACCTGTGACAACATGCAATAGTATTATTTAATCCGCTAAGTCATTCTTCCTTACTTCCTTGCATATTTAGGGTTTTATTTCACTTAGTATAATTATTCACAATTAGTCCATATTGTTTTAGTCCTCCTATCTAGATTAAATAGTGGCTATACTTCCATAATAATAGATCTATTTTTAGTTAATCATTTTTGTGAGCCCCACTTCTTCATAACACCTTCTAGGGTTTTGCATTTTCATTTAGCCATGATGAATATCTTCTTACCCATCCTAATTTACTTCATCATGTCCAACACCTTTTTACTACTACCAATGTTTCTATTGACATGTATCTAGATTCTATGTATAACACATTTGCTGATGCCTTTTCACAATATATAACATTCAAGGCTAATCCTCCTGCTAACATCCATCCCTTTGAAAATGACCCACCACTTTATATTATGTCTCGCATTTACAATTTTGCTGTAAAATGCACTCTTATTGATAATGGTTCTAATCTTAATTTATGCCCTATGTCCTTTCTCTAGGCCTTAGGTTTGTCTGCTCGTGACATTAGCCCTTCTTCTATTTCACTATGTTCTTACGATGGTATGATTTTTCCATGTCTTGGTCATGTTACCTTTCCTCTCATTATTGGTCCTAAAACTTTCCCTACCCTTTTATTTTTCATTGATTTTCCAGTCTCATACAATTGCTTACTGGGAAGGCCATGGCTTCATGCCATGCAAGTTGTTTCATCTACGGTCCACCATTGTGTCAAGTTATTACATGAATGCGTTGAGTATACTATCTTTTAGGATCATGAATCATTCCAATATTGTGTTCATGACCTTAAAACTAGTCTTATTATCCCTTGCATTAATACTATAGACGAGCCTCAGCCTATGGATGACCCAAATCATTTACCACCGCTTGAGGGAACTATTTGTTTACTAGATGTTGTCCCTTCTACATCACCTCCTAATAAAACTATTATACCATATCAACCACTTGTTCCCTCCATGGAAAATATTATCTCATCCTCATCTTCATCACCAGCTCACCCACCCATCACGTGTACACTCTTCATATATGGTTTGTACTGGGATCACATTCCATTAGATCCTACTTTTCATGAAACCCTATGTATGCTTGATGTCTTATCCTGCTTAGGTTTTTTGTTACTTATATTAGTCCACCGCCATACCATCCTCATTGATACCATGGGTTAGTCCATGTCATAGCTTCTTATGGCCTTCATGTCTTTCCTCTTGATGTCTTTCTTACACATACTCCTACTACTGCGTCACATACATTAGGACAACCCTTGCTAGACTATATTGGAGGAACCCTAGATACGGATCATACAGACATATCCTTTCCTATGAATTTTGGACGTGATATCATTTGTAATAGCTCTTTCCTATGTTATACTCAAAACCTTACTCATTGGTATGCACATGGCTGCTCATTTCCCCCATTCACTATTGAAGAGTATGTTATGGGAATGTACAACTTATGCTTTAATGGCTCATTATATGATCAACCAAACACTTTCTTACCAGGTCACCAATGCTTATCCATATGAATTTGATCCGAAGGACGATGACCTTCTTAATGACTTTACATGATTTTTGGCCACATATACATGGGGGGCATAACACTCACACATCCCCCTCTTCCTTTGCATAGTTTCTTAGCCTCACCTTGCATAATAGTTTTTCATGGTCCTATCAAAATAGTATATTACTCATAATAGCACCATCAATACCCAATGACACACTCTTTTGCTTCGATTCACGTGAGACTATTGAGGGATTACCATTACACTAAACCCACAAACCCCACTAAGGAATTACACATTGCACTTCATCCTAGATTATGTGTCATATACCATCCATTCTACATTTATTATACATTATACTAGTCCTCACTCATGCATGCCATTCACTCAAATACCCACACACTTTGTCACATTATATGTTGTGCATTTTTCATATCATACATTTTCTATATTACACAAGTCATCATTTCCTATGAGTCTAGTTTTACATTTCATCCCTACATTTTACATTTATGCTAGGTTACATTATCTATGGGTTTAGCTTTACATTTTATCACTACACATTCTATATCCTACCTACACCTATCACTGCATCTTACATAGTATATATCCTATACATGTTGTACATCCTATGTTGCATTTCCCACACCCTGCATTTACATACCTTATTCATCAGTTAATCATTTATACTACATTGGCTTCTACGAGTTGTCGTGACCACCCTATGACGCACTTTAGTTACTTGGTCCATACTTGACTGCCGAGGGTTTACCAATCAAATAGACCTTACGCTCACCATGTGATATCAACTCATACGACATTTAGAATGTTAGTGATATACACCTTAGGTTAAATAGTCACCCATTTTATCATCTTTTAGTGGTTTACACCTTAGGTTACATCACTGCTCCCTTATTATTCCTCTAGTAGTGACATACACCTTAGGTTAAATCGTCACCCATTTTATCATTTTGTAGTGGTATACACCTTAGGTTACATCACCACTCCCTCCTTTTATCTTGTATTGACATACGCTTTAGGCTAAATCATCACCCATATCCATCCTTTCATCATATAGTGATATACGCTTAGGTATAAATCATCACTCATCCATTCAACATTTTGTGATATACACTTCGGCTATAGGGTTCACGTAAATCTCTCCACATGTCACATTTCATCACCATTACATATACACACTTATTACAACATGCTAGAAACAACCAACACTACTCAACCATTTCCTAATGACACACTCTTGTTTACGGTTCATTCTAGACTACTAAGGGAGAAAAAAAATGAACCTCATTGCATACACTTCCATCCACTCTAGAGGCACATTGCTCCTATCATTCCATCTTTCATTCCATTCCATCCATCCATAACATACTACATTGTCTTGGGGGAATTTACTCTTTCTTGCTAGTGTTTTGCATGTTAAACTACTTTCTTATATGTCATTATCATCCACACATGTGTGTTCATGACTTTTTTTAGTGTCATTACAGATACATGAATCTACATGCGGCATGGATGCTTGCCTTCTAACCTTCCTATACTGGTCGTTTAGGGCATCCACATTCATCTTATCCAAGTGTTATTGTTTCATTTTGTACTTATCATATTATATAACTTTGTCATGCACGCTTTTACATATTGGTTATCGCTCTAACATGCTAACAGGTGTGTCATGTGCAACACTTGTTTTTTAGGATTGCATATTTCCATGACTACTTCTTTGTTTATAATTGTCTTCTTTATATGCCATTATATGCAGGATTTTCCCTTTGCTTGTGTGTACACTTGTTTTTTTTTTTATGGCCATGACAGCCTTGCGTGTCTTACAACATTGTGAGTGATGTCCCATTTTTGCAACCCGCTTTGTGTGTTCTACTTGTTTTCTTACATGTTTAAACTACTTTTTTGGGTAGTTAATACATTTTCTGCATATTTTTACACTTTTCTTATTACATGCATCTGTTTTTAGGAATAACACTTGTTTTGGAGAGCCATCCCCTTTTGTGTGCACCTTGGTATCTACCAAGCGCTTTCACTTTTCCCATGAAGGGAAAAGTTCTACAAGTCATAGTGTGGTAGGTCCTCTTTTGGGGCTGCATTCTCCTTTCAGTGATGTCACATGCACCCCCAAAGAGGGGGGGCATCATTGAGGGTTTTACATAATAACACAATGTATTTACACCAGTTTAGTATAATGTACTTTTTTCCTTTGGCATTGTGGATTTACATACATTGAATGAGTTCTAACCAATCTACGAACTCCATACACAACAACCTCTACAGGACATGGTGTCCTTTGACATTTTTGTGGATTAGTTACAGGCTTGGAGGTTACAATGGGTGTGTCTCTCTACACTACTTCATCTAGTGGCATTGCATATCCCAAAAGACTAGGACGGTACAGAGATCTCTTCACACATTTTAGTAGAAGCGGTTAAATTTTGGATGAGACAGAGCATTTCCTCCCTATACTTCTTTAGCTAGGGTGGCGTGAGATTTCCCAAAAAACTCACAACAGTACATGATATCCTTTTACACCCTTTTTCTTTACATGGATCAGGTACACATGTTCCATTTATGCTTTTATTTTCACGTATTTTACATTTATGTACCTTTTACATTTCTATACACATGTGTATTTTACACAGGACTTTTACATACATACATATTTGAATACTTGATCTTTTTCTCCTTGTAGGTCCGGCCGTATGAGAAACAAAAATTTGAATTGGGGGAAACAACAATAAAAACAATGACAACGACAAAGACAACATAACACAACAAAACTTGTCTTTACTAACCATAAAGGTACACTACACACCGCAACATCTCTACACGCGTTCCATCTTAGATTCACCCTCATAACTTTTTATGCACATTTTTCATCTTTATAATCCACGCTCCTCCACATTTTTATTTTTTTCATTCCATGCTTAATTCTAGTCCATCGATGTGTATTCTTCTACACTCTACATGGATATCGGGTACGCATATCTATCTACTTTATGTTACCAAGTTTTCTACTTGCTAACATAAAGTGGGGGAAAAATGTAGACACAAAATCATGCACTTTAGTCAATATTTAGCCGAGTATTATACTACTATTTAGAAGGTTCTCAAGTGAACAAAGAACTAATTAATCCCACCTTTTTCCCATATTTTTTTATATTTTATTTTTTCATTCCCTCATATTTTCCTACACATATCCATCTATTTCACAATTATCCCGTCATTTTAGCCTAAACTAGGGCACCTAAAACTATACTAGGGTGCCCTAGGGCACCCCAATCCATGTTCCACTTTCCTGCTTCTTTTTGGGGTCTTTCTAGCCATTTTTCATCCTTATATTTTCCCTAGTCGGCTATGTCGGGGTTAATTACAAAATTAAAGCAAGAGAACCCTATAAATACAAATTTATGAGACCATAATGAGGGACCACCACCACATACTACTATCAATCCATCTATATTTGTATCCATTACATCAATTGCGTCCATATAGTGACATGCATCAAGGATAAGATATCTGCATCAACACATACACCATAGGGGGAGGATTCTATTCTATTTCATGCACACACGCTATTCTATTTTCTATAGTTATTATTGCTTTCTACTTCACAAAGTGCAACTGACACAAGAGCATCTAAGGCACGACATGCAAAAACACACCAGAACAACATCCAGGTCCAAAATGTAGTACAACACTTGGTGATAATACCACTAGTTTAGCAAGTAAGGCCAGTTCGATCCATTCATTTACATTTTTTTTCTTATGGTTTTGATACTTCCTTTTTTCTTGTAGGTCATCACTTTATTATTCAACACATTCAACACAACTCAAAAAATCTAATATGACAGATAAAGAACAATTCAGAATACCTTTTGACCCTATAAAAATAAGGTTTGGAACTTTTACAGAAACCAGGGCGCCCTAGTACTTTACTAGGCACCTCAGTTTTCTTAGAACCTCCAGATATAGCATTTTCGGGACTTTTGAATGATCATTGCTACAACTGGAATTTATAGTCACACCTGTGACAACCTGCGACAGTCTTATTTAATCAGCTAAGTCATTCTTTCTTACTTTCTTGCAAATTTAGGGTTTTATTTCACTTAGTATAATTATTTACAATTAGTCCATATTGTTTTAGAGCACCTATACAACATTTTAGTCCTCATATTTAGATTAAATAGTGGTTATAATTCCATAGTATTAGATCTATTTTTAGTTAATCAGATTATATAGTACAAATATTTGCTACTATAGTAGCTCCAAGAAGGCAAAAATAGGGTTCAAGGAGAAAATGTGCTTGTTTGCTGATCTAAGAGATGAAGAATGGGTTTTTAAGTCCCTTATAAGGAAAATATTATGTATTTCATTATATATTGATGATATTTAGATGTTTGAAGTGCTCTTTCTAGGGGGAGATTGGCATTTACATGCTTGAAATGAGGCAAGAATAATATTTTTTGAGCAAGAAACAAGAGA
Organism: Taxus chinensis; assembly: GCA_019776745.2. Classification (NCBI taxonomy): domain Eukaryota; kingdom Viridiplantae; phylum Streptophyta; class Pinopsida; order Cupressales; family Taxaceae; genus Taxus; species Taxus chinensis. Next base: position 151,128,202 of record CM034150.1, on the reverse strand, counting down.
AAGAGTCAATTTGAGACCTTAGGTTGATGTTTCTAACCAAAACATGGAGGTATGAAGCTGAGGTATGTGAAGAAATAAATATAAAGGTATGCCTTTGTCATTAATGTAAAAAGGGGGAGAAGTTCTGGGTGTTTTCCATCAATGACAAAGGGGAGATTGTTGGTATGGTGTCCTAATAGGTGTTTTCATTGATGCAAAACCACTTGAATAAAAAATTTAATGTTGTATGATGATTGTAGTGCCCACATTTTTATAGCTTAGTTACTTGTTGCTCATTACTCATAGACATGTTTTGATAGATATTTGATATACTTTGGACATTATATTAGGAGATTTGATCTGATTAGGCATGTATGGACATTTAGGTGTATAGTACCGATTTAGCTTGATTATTATGCTGTCACATTATCTTATGATGTCATGGATGTTAATTGATATGATGTTGTTTTGGAACGTAATTCTATTGATGGATACTCAGTTGTTGCATGTTGGTATTCTATGGATACATGTTATTTTATCATTATGTCTAACTTATGGTGGATTTGTATAATTGTGCATCTTTTCGCACTTTCGATTCCAAAAAGATGATATGTTAGTTTAGAATTCATTAATATCTTATTTAGTAGTTAATTTGCATTTTATCGGACAGGTGTGTTTAATGTGTGTAATGAGTGTGCAAGTGGCAGGCCAGCTACGCAACATTGCACAAGCAGCCCACGGGGATAAGTCCTAGATGTGTTTATTGCTTGAGGCCTTAGTGTTAAAATTATTGTTTTGGGCACCATGGGTGACCCTCATTTGTAATGTAATATGTCTTGTAATTATTAATTTTGCTAAGGGTGTTTATTTTGTGTTGTAAACTTGTTTTGGGGAATTAATGACCCCACTTGCATTAAGTTTTGAATTAGTTTAATGATGTACTTAATCTAGAGGGTTATGGTCACATGTGAACCCTTGGGTGGGCCCCACGCCCTCTAACCTTGTGCCAAAATTTCCAAACCCGAAATTCGGTTATTTTGGGCATTTTTAGGGACCCCTTTTTAGTTTGGGAATTCCCTTAACACGAAAATAGGCCCTTGGACCCTACCTAATAGGTGGGGGGGCTTATTTCCAAGACTAAAGGGAGTTTTCCATCCCTTTTTCCCTTTCCTTTGATCACATCCATGTAAGAGGTATGAATTAGTGTGCTTTGTTAAAATTTACACAAGATTGTTTTGTTAGGATTTTGAGTAATTTGGGAGAAGAGGTCTAAAAGTCATTTCATCCTTTCTCTCTTTTATCTTTGTCATATTTGACCTTGAAGGAGGAGAGGGGTGATACATGTCACCCCCTCATTTATGAGGATTTTTGCTTGCTCCTCTTCAAATTATCCCTCATGTGAAAAGAAGAGGACTTTTTTCTGGAGCTTTTGTTTGGAGTCTTGTAGATTTGGAGCTAGAGTTTTCTTGGGTCAAGAAGTGGAAGAGATTGAATTTGGAGAGATTTTCTTTGAGGTAGGCTTATTGAGCTTTATTGTATTTGTTATAACATGCTAGATACTAGTTGTTATTTGGAAATGGTTGTTGTTGCATGAAGATTTTTTTTTGTTATTGTTTATTTGTTTTTCCTCCCTCCATCATATGGAATGATGGAGTTTTGGAGTTTGTGTGGGAAGAGAGGAGAATTTTCCCTCTCAATCATTATAGGCTTGATGGGCAAGCCTTGTAGGGTTTAGTTACTCCCATCAAATAGTTGAGGTGGGGAAGGTGGGTCATTTGGCATGAACCTCCTTCCCCATTCTTGGTAAGGAAACCCCTTTGGGGTTTGAAAATCCTTCCAAGAAGGATTGGTGAAAGGGTGGAGGAATAAGGAGGGCTTGAATGAAATTAGAGAAATATAAAGGGTATGGAGATCTTGTTTTGTACAAATAATGATGGTTGTAAAATTTTTGAGAACTTTATTTTCTCTTCCCCATTTTTGAGGTAGAACATGGTTTCTCCTCTTGTTCATCTTTGTAAAATTTGGAGTCTTGTCTTAGTCATTTGCCTTGTTTTTTTATGAATGTAATGTTGTTTGTCACCCTCATTCTTGTGCATACTTGTGGATAGTTGTCCTCTTTCCCATGGACTTGGGGGAGGCTAGCATGCATCCCAACCTTGGAAAAAGTATGTAATGATGCCTATGGTTGGTTGGAAAAACAAGCTTCTTCTCTTTGTTTGGATTCCTTCGAAGGAATATGCAAGTTTGGATCTCAAGTTGGAAGTTTGATGATACTTAGAAGTTCTCTTTCTCCTCTCAACTTTACTGGTGAAACATTTCTTGCATCGTAACCCTCTTTGGAGTATGGCTATGATGAAATAGATTCCTATTTGGCATTGCAAAATTCCTCTTCATATTGAGAATTGGAACAATCGCTTGTAAGATTGGTATTTCATTGGTATTTGAAAGCTTTCTTTCAATCTTGGGAACAAGTTATGCTGGGTTTTTTTTCTTATGTATTTTAGCAGTGATCTTTGAAATATGATGTATTGAGGAGATTGGGCAAAAGAAGCCTTGCAAAATATTGTATTCGTTTAAAATACATTTAGTAGGAATATGTGTACATTTCTTTAACATGATTTGTTTTTGGAATATTATTTTGACAAAAAAGGAAAGGATTAATTATGGGAAATGAAATCTATTTTGTTATATGAAGTTTGCTATTTAATATTGAAGGAAACTATGACCATTTTGAAATGTACATCTCTTGGTAAAATTTTCATGGATTTAGAAACTAAGTGGAGCTAGATTGAGAAAAAAAATAAATTATTTGCTGGAGATTTTTACTTGTATGTAAATCTGAAGTAATCATTTAGTATTACCTTGGAAAAGAAAGTAACTACTCTTATTTCTTTTTGAAACATTATTAAATGGAAGGTGAATAGTTTTGAATTCTTTTTCCATGTAGAAGTTAATTGGTTTGTGCTTAGTATTCTCACTTGAAATACTTGTGCTCTCCCTTACCACAAAGTAGATAATTCATTTCGTGCGAAGAGTTGAAAATTTTTAAGTTCCTTTTTGCTTCAAAATAATAAAATTAAAATTTGTTTTTTTATAGGCTGTAATATTAACTTTTTTTATCATTGTGCTACAAAGATAAAGATCATATTAAGAATTCATTTAATTAAGTAGCCTTAGTTTTCAAATGTAACTGTAGTATAGTTATGGAAAGTTCTAGTATTGCAGATTGTATATATTGAATATAGTTTTCATATTGTTGCACTATATTATATATATATATATATATATATATATATATATTTATATATATATAAAACATTTTATAATATTATATAATATATATATATACACATAATGCAGTATTATTATTATAAAAAAGTATTAAATTATATATATATATATATATATATATATATATATTATATATATATATATATATATATATATATACATGCATTTTAATAAACACAAAAATATTAAAAAAAAACAAATGGTTTGGGGGGGAGGCTGAACCCTCCCCCCATCCACCTTGGCTGCTGCATAGCCGACCCCGCAGCACTCCCCCACATCGTCGTGGTTGCCCTCGTGCCTGCCTTTGTCACTACCGATATCCCCCCCTTACCTCCCTCACTGCGTTGTCCATACGCAGCAACCCACACCACACTGCCAACCACTTTCACCTGCCGCCACTGCCTGTTTGTGTAGCGACAGCCCACTCGCCGACCTCTACACGTAGACCCTATCAACCTAACCACACTCCTCCACCACTATAAATTATTCCCCTGCCCCATTCTTCTTCTTCAATAAATAATAATAAGATAATAACTATGCGGCCATACACTATTAAGAAAAAAACAAAGAAAGAATTTTTTTTTTGATTTGAATGAAATCCTCAAAAAAATTCTACACGGGTTCACTAAAAAAAAACTCCATAGTTCATCCATACAACCTGTAATAAGAGAGAGCAAAACAAAATGAGAAAAATAATGAAAAGAAAGAGAAGGGAGACAAGAATGAAACCCAAATGAAAAGAAAGGAAAAGATAAGGAAGTTAGGGAAAACTTTAGGGTATTTTCAAAACCAAGGGTCAAGATCAAATCTGATCCAAGGGCTCACAAACAATCCTATTCACTTTTAAGTCATGAGCATTTTAAATGGGTTTGGGAAATAAAATCAAAGGGGATGTGTGTGTAAACTATTAAACAAAAAGGGAAGACTAATTTAATTAAAAAGGATGTGTAAACTTAATAAAAATTGTGATTTCAGTTGATACTATTAGAATGAAATAAGTAAGCTTGGTTGGGCTAGCATTTAGGTAACTTTAGAAATTAATAATTAATATGAATTAAATATTAAAGAAAAGGGTTAAGCAGAGCATTAGTTCATTTTCAAAAAAAAAAAATTATGACTTATTGGTCTGGTTTCCGGTGTCCCGAGGTGGGGCATGACATTTGATATCAGAGTAAAGGTTTACACACGCGGACACTCTGGGTAATCAAACAACTAGTCAACAATAATTGCAATGACATTAAAGTAAATAAATAAATAAATTGATAAAAAAAAATTTTGTAACCATTTAAACACAATTTAATAACCTCTTCACTCACCTCGTGCAAAGGATGGAACCCATGAGATGATGCATTTGGTTAGGAGTTTGGGACGTGGTTTTCCTATGCCTGAACCACCATCACCCGAGTTAGGGCCTCAGATCTTATAGGCTCTCCAGTAGTTGATCAGTATTGTGCAGTAGCATCTCCCACCAGCGTAGGAGGTGAGAGAGGAGGACATGCCAGTTAGGAGGCGAGGAGACGATACGCAAGGACACGCACTTTCAAAACTGCCAGAGCATGATACACCAAGATGGGAGAGGTCACGTAGCCCTTCTACTCATCATGAGAGAGTAGCCTCGTACCATCGTATCCACTCACATAATCTTAAGGGAACATTTGGGGATAGGCTGACCCCTTTCACCTGTTAGAACTACATAACCAAGATTGAGATATAGGTAGTGTGATAACAGATCTTCTTTGTTTGCAGCCGCCTAATTACACCAGCTTTACGGATGGCTTTGGGGCTGAGTCATGGCTCCTTAGTTTGGATAGTTGCTTTGGCTTGCACTCTTACGAGAGTAATGTCAAGGAAAGGTTTTTCATACACCTCCTTTGAGATGCACAGTAGGTGCATTTGGTGGAGGAATGAGGAGTCGAAAGATCCATTTGACTCGATGAGACAGTGACCTGGGAGATGTTCGAGGAGTGATTCAGGGCTCGCTATATGTCAGAGAATTTTGTGTAGAAGAGGATCGATGAATTTCACAACTTACGAATAGGGATCTGGCACAATATCTGCAGTATAAGAGCAGATTCCTAAATATTCTACTGTATGTGGACTACCTACAAGATGAGAAATTACAGGTTAACAGGTTTATTCGAGGCCTTAATGTGGATATAGCGGGAGCAGTCAAGACGTTATCTCCTCCCACACTTGAGAAGGTTGTTGAGAAGGCCTATTTAGCTGAAGAGAACAAGACCAAGGCACAAGAGCATTGAGATAGAAAACAAGAGTAAGTTTTAGGAGAGGATTTAGGCCTTTCAGAGTCAGAGGTCATGAGGTACAACACCAACCCCTAGAGTAGGATTTTGGTCTCCGCCAGAAGCCACGAGGGGCTCCACCACAGCCGCAGCAGCAGACGCAACATCATGACTACTAGCAATAGAGGGCTAGATAGACTCAGAGCTTTTAGAGAGGTGGAACTAGAGGATGTTTTGGTGGTGGCAAGGATAGGAGGCAGGGTACTCAGTAGGTACAACTAAATCTCATGTAGCAGTCTTGCTAGGGTTGGACTGGCAATATTAGTCCACTAGAGCACAGGAGGGACCCCATCTTAGAGGGGTACATGAGGATGTTTTATTTTTGGGTCTCCTAATCACTATGTGTGCATGTTCCTGCACAAACCCAATACCATGGACACACAGAGAGCCTCTAGATCCGAGTAGATGATGGGTGACATAGGACACATGCTCATTTTGTATATGCAGCGATTGACAACCATGCAAGTCTGAGAATCAGGCCATAATCATTGAGACGATAGGAACTATCAAGGGTATTTCTGTCTCAGTACTTTTTGATTTAGGTGCTTCAGATTCTTTTATATCACCTTCTATAGTGGACCAGTGTGGGCTAGTGGTGGCTAGGAAACCAAATAATTGGCAGGTTGAGTTGGCCACTAGGGAAAAAATCATTGTGGACTCATATGTGGAGAGTTGCGTACTTGGATTAGGAGGCTTATCCACTACACTTGACCTTCGATTTATTCCTCTAGGATCCTATTAGGTAGTTTTAGGTATGGATTGGCTCAAGGCTCATCGAGCTGAGGTGGATTGCAGAAACAATGTCATTGAGTGTCAGGATGATCTCTGGGAGTGCAGTTGTGATTTCAGGGATGAAGAGACCTATCTCCATGTGCATGATCTCATGGCTACGCAACTCAAGAAAATCATGCGTAAGGGATGTCAGTTGTTTTCTATCACCATCAGTCGATCGATCAGAGAGCACTCCAGAGCATTCACCCTTGGATGATCATGAAGTTTTCGAGGGAGATTGCATATGTCTTTCGAGGAATAGCTTCTAGGGCTACCACCCCGCAGAGAGGTGGATTTCACCATTGATTTAGTACCTGGATCTGCACCAGTTTCTAGGGAACCCTATTCAGATGATGACTCCAGAGCTTCATGAGCTCAAGCTTCAGTTAGAGGAGTTGTTAGATAAGGGTCTCATTCACCCTAGTGTATCTCCTTGGGGCAGCACCAGTCATATTTGTGAAAAAGAAGGATGGTTCTCTTAGGATTTTTGTATGACTTCAGGAAACTCAACAAAGTCACTAATAAAGAACCATTATCCACTCCCTAGGATTGATGACTTGTTTGATCAGATGCGGGGAGCGAGAGTATTCTCCAAAATCAATCTCAAGTCAGGGTAGCATCAGTTGTGCATATCAGATGCAGACATTCATAAGACAACTTTAAGCACACGTTATGGGCATTATGAGTTCACAGTTGTTCCATTTGGTTTAAATAATGCCCTAACTGTCTTTATGAGCCTCATGAATGGAGTATTTAGGACCTTTCTGGATCACTTTGTCTTAGTGTTCCTTGATGAAATATTGATATATTCTCATTCTGAGGAGGAACACAAGGAGCATTTGAGGTAGGTACTTCAGGTGTTGAGAGAGCAGAAGTTGTATGTGAACTTGGAAAAATGTAGCTTCTTTCAGATAGAGAATTCAGTACTTAGGTCATATCATATTAGGGGAGGGTATCTCAGTAGACCCCTCTAAGATACAGGCTATCTATGGACTGGCCAGCACCCACATCAGTTACTAAGGTGAGGAGTTTTGTGGGATTAGCAGGGTATTACCGCAAGTTTGTACAAGACTTCTCTAGGATTGCTCACCCTATTACTTCTCTTTAAAGAAAAGGGAAGAAGTTTGATTGGTCATAGAAAAGTGTGAACAGGCCTTTCAGTTGCTTAAGGAAAGGTTTACCACGGTGCCCATCTTAGCAGTTCTGGACCGTACAGAGGATTTTGTTGTTTGTACTGATGCATCACTAGAGAGTTTGGGAGTAGTTATTATGCAAGAGCATCGAGTTTATTTCCTTTGAGTCTTGTAAGCTAAAGGAATACGAGCTTAATTACCCTACTCATGACTTGGAGCTCGCAGCAATTGGTTCATGCGCTTGTGCATTGGTGAAATTTCCTTTTGGGTAGACCTTTCATTTTGAGGATAGATCATCATAGCTTGCAGCATATCTTCTCACAACCAAACCTCAACGCTCATCAATGGCGTTGGATGGAATTCCTATGTGAATATGACATAGAGGTGCATTATATCAAAGGAAAGGAAAATGTTGTTGTAGATGCACTTAGTAGATGACGACATGTGCTTGCTTGATTAACACTTCAGTCAGATTTGATAGGTAGGATTCTTGAGTAACTTCTAGAGGACAGGTTTTATGAGGGAGCTAGAAAGATGTTGGAGTCATAGGGTTTATTAGAGGGTAGATATGCAGGGTGTATTTTAGAGACAGATGGTTTACTTCGGTACCATAGGCACATCTACATACCTAAGTCAAGTGATCTTTGTAGCTTTATCCTTAAAGAGGCTCATCGAGCCCCTTATGCAGCACATCCTAGGAGTGAAGAAAATGCACGCTGATTATGAGGGAGTTATATTATTGGCTAGGTATTTGATCGGGACATAGCAGATTTTGTTGCACGTTTCCTTGAGTGTCAGAGGGTCAAGGCAGAGCATTCTCATCCTGTAGGAATTTTACATCCTCATGATATTCCCGAGTCGAAATGGGATGTGATCTCCATGGATTTCATAGTCAGACTTCCTATGTCTTCTTATCATCATGATTCCATTATGGTCACCATGGATAAGTTGACCAAGGTTGTGCACACTTCTCGCCAACCAAGGTCACCTATAATGCACAGGCCATCACCAAAGTATTTATAGAGGACATTGCTAGGTTACATGGAATTCTGAAGACCATCATCAATGATAGGGATACCATCTACACTTCAGTTTTATAGACTTCCTTTCAGACCGCTCTGGGTACTCAGATTAATTTCAGCTCAACCTATCATCCAAAGATAGATGGATAGAGAGAGAGAGAGAGAGAGAGTTAATCTGGTGCTGGAGGACATGTTGATGATGTATGTGATGGACCAGCAGAAGAAGTGGGAAGATTATTTTCATTTGGTTGAGTTTTCCTACAACAACTATCATAGTTATATTGGTATGGCTCCCTACCAGGCTTTGTATGGTCGACCTTACAGGACACCTTTGATTTGGGATAAACTAGATGACAGAATTATTCTGGGGCCAGATTATCTTTAGGATTTAGAACAGTAGGTTATTCTGATTAGACAATGACCTTGAGCAGGCTAGAGCATGCACAAGAAGGCCTATGCAGACACCAAGAGGATTGATCGTCACTACTAAGTGGGTGACAAAGTCTTCTTGAGAGTTTGTCTACATAAGAGCCCAATCTGCTATGGAAAGGGTTCGAAGCTATCCCCTCATTTTGTGCGGCCTTTTGATATTTTAGAGGTCATCGATCTAGTTCCCTACTACCTAGCTTTGCCACCACACCTTGCACGGGCCCACGATGTTTTCCATATTTCTGTACTGCGTAGATATGTACCAGATGTTTCTCATGTTTTAGATTGGTCGACATTACAGGTAGAGGACGGAGGACAGTGGAGGCTGGAGCCCATACACATACTGGAGCACCAAAGATTGGCCCTTCGGGGTCGAGACTTGGACCAGGTTAGAGTGCAGTGCGACCGATATGATGAGACAACAGCTACCTGGGAGGATGCAACACCTTTGAGGGCTAGATATCCCTCTCTCTTCCAGTGACTTCAAGGAGGAAGTCTAATTTTAGTAGAGGGGGATGTAGTGGCCACATTTTAATAGCTTAGTTACTTGTTGCTCATTACTCATAGACATGTTTTGATAGAGATTTGATATACTTTGGACATTACATTAGGAGATTTGATCTGATTAGGCATGTATGGACATTTAGGTGTATAACGTCGATTTAGCTTGATTATTATGTTGTCGCATTATCTTATGATGTCATGGATGTTAATTGATATGATGTTGTTTTGGAATGCAATTATATTGATGGATACTCAGTTGTTGCATGTTGGGATTCTATAGATACATGTTATTTTATCATTATGTCTAATTTATGGAGGATTGTGTATAATTGTGCATGTTGCTGCACTTTCGATTTTCTATGTTTGTGGATCCTATTTTCATGTTAGAGTGTGGTACACCTTCTATGTACTACACTCAAGTATTTTTATGGTGGTACCACTCGCCGGTGAGCGGGTCAAGGGTGATGGGGGCAAAGCCCCGAAGAAAATTTTCATGGGTGTTTTATTAACCCATGGGTAATGGGTAACCATTATGGGTTGTTTTTAGGCCCATGTTTTTTTCGATACCCATTGTTTTGATACCCATGGTTTTTTGCCCATGGTTTTGATACCCATGGTTTTTACCCATGGTTTTGATACCCATGGTTTTGTATCAAACTGTTGAAGCAATTGTCTATTTATATGGTCTTATGCATATGATACATATACAAGCAAATGTATTGCAAATGTGCTTTGAATTCGGGTGTGAATTCTGTAGAGTTTGTTGAGCATAGCTCCAAACAGATCTGGGTATTGTATTGAGAGAGTGGAGGCTTGTAATAAAATCTGAGCAAGTGATTCTTGGTGGACGTAGCCCAAATTGGGTGAACCATGTCAAATCTTGTCTCTCTTTGTTGTGTTATTTATTCTGCACTTTTATTTGAGATATGTAATATTTTCTGCATATTATTTTCTACTGTTGCGATTCTATAAGGGATTATTTCACATATTTTATCTCTCATTTCCTAACATGATTATGAAAAGATGATATGTTAGTTTAGAATTCATTGATATCTTATTTAGTAGTTAATTCACATTTTATCGAACATGTGCGCTTAATGTGTGCAATGAGTGTGTAGGTGGCAACTCATAGGAGAACGTGGGATTCAGGCCAGCTACGCAACGTTGCACAAGCAGCCCACGGGGCTAAGTCATATCCATGTTTATTTCTTGAGGCCTTAGCATTAGAATTATTATTTTGGGCACCATGGGTGACCCTCATTTGTAATGTAATATGTCTTGTAATTATTAATTTTTCTTAGGGTGTTTAGTTTGTGTTGTAAACTTGTTTTGGGGAATTAATGACTCCACTTGCATTAAGTTTTGAATTAGTTTAATTATGTACTTAATCTAAAGGGTTATGGTCCCATGTGAACCCTTGTGTGGGCCCCACACCCTCTAACCTTGTGCCAAAATTTTCAAACCCGAAATTCAGTTATTTTGGGCATTTTTAGGGACCCCTTTTTAGTTTGGGAATTCCCTTAATATGAAAATGGGCCCTTGGACCCTACCTAATAGGTATGGGGGCTTATTTTCAAGGCTAGAGGGAGTTTTCCATACCTTTTTTCTCTCCTTTGGTCACAACCATGTAACAGGTATGAATTAGTGTGCTTTGTTAAAAGTTGCACAAGATTGTTTTGTTAGGATTTTGAGTAATTTGGGAGAAGAGGTCTAAAATTCATTTCATCATTTCTCTCTTTTATCTTTGGCATCTTTGACCTTGAAGGAGGATAGGGGTGATACATGTCACCCCCTCATTTGTGAGGATTTTTGCTTTCTCCTCTTCAAATTCTCCCTCATGGGAAAAGAAGAGGACTTTTTTTTGGAGCTTTTATTTGGAGTCTTATGGATTTGGACTTAGAGTTTGCTTGGGTCAAGAAGTGGAAGAGATTGAATTTAGAGAGCTTTTCTTTGAGGTAGTTTTCTTGAGATTTATTGTACTTGTTATAACATGCTAGATACTAGTTGTTATTTGGAAATGGTTGTTGTTGCATGAAGATTTTATTTTGTTGTTGTTTATTTGGTTTTTCTCCCTCCATCATATGGCATGATGGAGTTTTGGAGTTTGTGGGGGAAGAGAGGGAAATTTTCCCTCTCAATCCTTATAGGCTTGATGGGAAAGCCTTATAGGGTTTAGTTACTCCCATCAAATGGTTGAGGTGGGGAAGGTGGGTCATTTGGCATGAACCTCCTTCCCCATTCTTGGTAAAGAAACCCCTTTGGCATTTGAAAATCCTTCCAAGAAGGATTGGTGAAAGGGTGGAGGAATAAGGAGGGCTTGAATGAAATTGGAGAAATAAGGAGGATATGGACATCTTGTTTTGTACAAATAATGATGGTTGCAAAATTTTGGAGAACTTTCTTTTCTCTTGCCCATTTTTGAGGTAGAACATGGTTTCTCCTCTTGTTCATATTTGTAAAATTTGGAGTCTTGTCTTAGTCTTTGCCTTTTTTTTGTATGAATATAATATTATTTATCACCCTCACTCTTGTGCATAGTTATGGATAGTTGTTCTCTTTTCCATGGGCTTGGGGGAGGCTAGCATGCATCCTAACCTTGGGAAAGACATGTAATGATGCCTATGGTTGGGTGACAAAACAAGCTTCTTCTCCTTGTTTGGATTCCTTGAAGGCACATGCAATTGGATCTCATGATGGGAGTTGGTGGTAGTTGGAGTTATTTTGTCATCTCCTTTTTAGTTATGAAATATTACCTCATTGTAACCCTTTTTGGGATATGGCTTGAGAAATACTTCCTCTTTATTGTAATTCCTCTTCCTTTTTGTATTGGAAAAATCACTTATAAGATTGGTATATCATTTGTATTTGAAAACCTTCTTTCAACTTGGGAAGGAGTTTGCTGAGTTGTCTTCTTATGTATTTTAGCATGATTTTGAAATATGATGTATTGAGGAATTTTGCGAACGAAGCCTTGTAAAATATTGTGTTCATTTAAAATACATCTAGTAGAATATATTTACATTTCTTTAACATGTTTTGTTTTTGGAATATTATTTTGATAAAAAAAAAGAGGATTATTTATTAGAAATGAAATCTATTTTATTATATGAAGTTTGCTATTTAATATTGAAAGAAACTAATACCATTTTGAAATGTGCATCTCTTTTTAAAATTAACATGGATTTAGAAACTATGTGGAGCTAGATTGAAAAGAAAATATATTATTTGTTGGAGATTTTTACTTGTGTGTGAATCTGAAGTAATCATTTAGTATTACCTTGGAAAAGAAAGTAACTACTCTTATTTCTTTTTGAAACATTATTAAATGGAATGTGAATAGTTTTGAATTCTTTTCCATGTAGAAGTTAATGGTTTGTGCTTAGTATTCTCATTTGAAATACTTGTGTTTTCCTTTACCACAAAGTAGATAATTCATTTAGTGTGATTAGTTGAAATTTTTAAGCTCCTTTTTACATCTAGTAGTAAAATTAAAACCTGTTATTTTATAAGTTGAAATCAACATTATTTATCATTGAGTACAAAAAGAAAGATCATATTCAGGGTTAAAATATTAATAGCCTTAGTTTTATTTTTTTCCTAAAATAAATTTGTATTGCAGATTTATAAAGTGAAATGTTTTCATATTTTGGACTATATTATATATAGATATACATTATGCAATATTATTATTATTAAATAGAAAATGGATATTAGATAATATATAATATTATATATATAATAATAAATTTAAAACAGAAATTAATAAACACAAAAAAATATTTTTTAAAATTTAAAAAAAAAAAACCAAATGGTTTAGGGGGGAGGTTGAACCATCCCCCCCATTTGCCTTGGCTGCCATATAGCTGACCCCATAGCACTCCCCCACATCATCATGGCTGCACCTACGCTGTTCCTCCCTGCCACCAATCCCCCATGACTCCTCTGCCTCGTGCCTGTTCCTCCTCCTGCTGTTGTTTTCCCTACCCCACGCCTGTTCTTCCATCCTGTCGCCCCCTCTCCATGCATCGTTTCCCCTCTACACAGGCCACCGTCCCTTCTCCACATAGAAACAAATAATAAGAAAATAATTATGTGCAAACACAAAAAAAAAACAAAGAAAGAAACAAATTTGGATTTGAATGAAATCCTCAAACAAATTCTATATGGGTTCACTCAAAAAAATAAATCTATAGTTCCTCCATACAACCTACAATAAGAGAGAGCAAAACAAAATGAGAAAAAGAATGGAAAGAAAGAGAAGGGAGATAAGAATGAAACTCAAATGAAAAGAAAGGAAAAGATAAGGAATTTAGGGCAAAATTTAGGGTATTTTCAAAAGCAAGGGTCAAGATCAGATTTGATCCAAGGGCTCACAAACAACCCTATTCACTTTTAAGTCATGAGCATTTTAAATGGGTTTGGGAAATAAAATCAAAGGGGATGTGTGTGCAAACTATTAAACAAAAAGGGAAGACTAATTTAATTAAAAAGATGTGTAAACTTAATAAAAATTGTGATTTCAGTTGATACTATTAGAATGAAATAAGTAAGCTTGGTTGGGCTAGCATTTAGGCAACTTTAGAAATTAATAATTAATATGAATTAAATATTAATGAAAAGGGTTAAGTAGAGCATTAGTTCACTATCAAAAAAAAAATTCTGACTTATTGGCCTAGTTTTCGGTGTCCCGAGGTGGGGTACAACATTGATGACATGATGATTTATGCGGTTCTAATATGATGGTTTAGATGCTTATCAGCTGTTACTTTGAGATCCAGTGATGCATGTTTTCTCTAGCAAGCCCATACACTTGCCTAGGAGGTGTTGTTTGGAAGAGTGAGATTCTTGGTTTCTTGGGAAGAATTTTGGAATGATTAATAGCATTATTTTAGGTTTATTTAGCACTCACATTAGTGGAATAGTGTAGGTACAGGTGGTTCATAATGTTACACGTGCTCATTGGGAGTAGGTAGAGCATTTATGAGGTGTGACAGAGTGGATTAGAGCCATTTAAGCTCATGAATGCATGATATCAGGTATATCATGGTATATGAGGTATGTTTGGGTCATTTATAGTGATATTTTGTTCATTTCTTTCATTATTTCGGTTGGCCCTAGTTTATATAGTGAGGATCTAACATTCATGCATAGCTAAGTCTTAATTAATGGAGATATTGAGACATGGAATTAAAATTATGATGATTTGATATGTTATAAATATTAGTCATAGTTCTCTGCGAAAAATTTCACGTGCCCATGATGATAATTTTGCAAGATATGACTGTTTTGGTGAAGCAAGATGAAAAAAAAGGCAAAATCCAGCTCCAAGTTCAACTTCATATGCTCGTTGTGAATGGTGTAATTTACACGGGACATTCTTAATTTTAGATATGATTCTAAGGTGATTTTATAAGGTTTCAAAAAAATAAACAGGTTGTTTGATCATCAAGATTTTATGAACCAATGTTAAGAAGGAAAAGAGGTCTAAAACCCTAGTTAAACCCTAGCTAGGAGCAGTTTGCAAAAGGTGAAGTATACTGACTGAGTTTGTATTTATAGTGAAAATTTGATGATTTTATGTTATATAGGACTCCTCAATATTTCCATAAATGTATGGTTGAGGTCATGGTTATGAGTGGGTCCCACCTAAAATAGTAGTTTCTAGGAAAGAAGGTTATAGGACAAGATGGTCCAAAGTAGTAGCACGAAAAATTTATGTTGAATGATGTATGAGAGATTTTATTTATTTTCATGGTAGTTTCAGGTCATTATTATTCAGGTTCATGATGTATTGAGGTCCAAATAGGTTGATTGGTCAAAGGGCGGTTTTGGGGTCTCAAATAGTAGGGTCTGGTGTTCTAGCCATAACTTGAGCTACAAGTAGATTTTTGATATGATTAAAGTTTTTTTGGAAATTATATTCATATATATTTCTATTGATATCTTTATTGCATCATTATGAGGTGATTTGAAATGTTTTCTAGGGATTTATTTCAGCAAGAATATTTTTGGCAGTTCAGAACATCATTTATTTTAGTGCAAATTTGATGTTACTTGAAGCATGTGGTAGATTGGGTGATGCTTCATATCACCTATAATGTTAATAGGGATGAATTTTGAATCTAATGAATAAATTTTTAGGTATTTCTTGTATGTAGAAATGATTTTATGACCTAACATTTGGAAACAACATTTTTGGTGTGTTGATCTCATGAAGGAAAAAGTAGTTGTGGTTTGAAGTGAAGGATGTTTCATGAATTATAGATTTCTTATAAGTGTTATAAAGTTTATTCCATTTCTATTTAGTTGTCACATGGAAAAAAAATTAAGATTATAATGTATTTGGTGATCAGATGAATTTTTCAGGATGCTGAAGGGTGAAGGAAACAATTGTTTTAAGATTTGTAAAGGGAATTGGGCCTAATAAATGAAATAATTTGATTGGTTGATATTAATTGTGACAATTAATGAATTTTTTATTATATGTTAATAGTTTTGGGTCATGAAAAAGTATACATTTTATGTAAGGGTGTTTTAAAGAATGTGCCTATGGGGTTTTGAGCCATTTTTGGCACATGAAATGATGGTTTTAGCTAGGTCGGCCTACTTGGGTCATATTTGAATGTTTTAATTCAAATTTTTGAATTTTATATATATTTTTATGTGTCTTAATTATCATTAGGGACTGACCTCTTTTGGTTTAGAAGGAAGAAAAGCATATTTAAATGTTTGTTTGGTTCATTTTTGACCTAGTGCTCTTTGAGGGAAGTAGTGCGACCTAGATGGATATGTTTTGCAGGTATTTAAGAATGTTTTGAAGAATGATAAATATCATGATAGGTTTAGGAATATCATATAGTATGATAGCAAGAGGATAGAGAAAATAAAGAAGGAGAAAGAACAAGTTTGATGCCCTAGGGTATGAGCTAGGGTTTATGAGCTGAATTAGCGATCTCCATTAGCTTTGCCAATAGAATTTTTAGAGATGAAACATCTTCAGGTGGCTGAGTTGTTGCTTTTTCACCCTTATGGGGTTGTATCCTCCTTTTAGAGTGGCTGCTTCACTAAATTAGGGGTTGGTGCTCCTTGTAGGGTTGGTGCTCTACTAAATTAGAGGTTGGTGCTACTTGTTAAGTTGGTGCTTCACTAAATTACTTTCATTGGTGTAATATAAGAATAGTTTCAGTGGGTTTTATTCCCCATGAGGGTTTGCCACTTAATTTTTGTTAGGATAAAATATTAATTATGCATTATATGATTTATTATTTAATTTATTTTATTAATTGAATAATCATATTATATGGTTATATTATAAACCATAAAATAATTGTAAGTTGTTATATGGTTTTAAACCATACTTGTCTTTTTGTTTCACAGGGATAATTTTTACATTTATTATAACAATGTATATGCTTCCCGGATGTATTATTGGAAGCAGTTGTAAGTATGGTTTTACCTATGCAACATATTTGTTTGTCTGCACATTGCTGTCCAATATGTATAAATATTGCAGCACTCCATTGTAATGGTTAATCAATTTCACATTAATAAAATATACAGGCTTTCGTCCCTATTTGTGAAATTACATTTGGTACCAGAGCGAGAATCTGGACATGTGAAGGAGTGGAAAGAGAATGCAACAGAGATAGAAAAGATTGGAGAAGAGTATGCAGTAATAGAGAGCCTGTGCAGCCTCCTGCAACCTCCCAGCCTCATCTCTTCCTTCCCACATCCCCCAGTTTGTTCCAGGTGTTTGGAACGCAAATTTTTTTTTACACTGGTGCACTCAACACCAGGCAAAATTTGTTGCAGGTATAGAAATTTAAACAAAGAAAAATATTCCCCAATAGGGGTTTTGTCTCTAAATTAAAAAAAAGTAATTAGTCTCTGCTAGTTTTAGCAGGAAGCTATATTTGGAGGTCTGTGCATTTGTTCTTCCAAGACTAAGCTTTTCAAATGCATTTGTTGTGATTGTTCTCTATATTGTTGAGCATTGGCGAGTTGAGAGAATATATTTTTAAGAAATGTGTTGAGATATAGATCGGCCTGCTCAAACTGACCTGCAACACAAGAAAACAACGGCCATCTCCATCCTCCTCTAGTTGGACGCTTGCCACCAACGAGCCATGTACACAAAGAAATAAGCAAGCAACACTGGAGACTATACATAAGCGGCTTTGCAAAACTCAGAAGAAACTACAAAAAAAATGGTGAAAGAGCATTCAAAACAGTGGCTAAGGCTTTCTGTCTCCACGCAGACCTGTAAAAAAAAAGGAACAACAAACATTTCAATCATGGCCTACACAAAAAAAGCAAAAAAAACAGCGACCAAGCAAGCAAAAATTTTTAAAAAAATGGTGAGAAATAAGGGAAAAGTGGCGGCCAAAGGAGAACAAAACAAAGAAAAAGGAGATAAAGTGCTGTAGATGCTTCAGATCCGGATTTTTAGCAAAAAAAATAACCCTAAAATCACCTCACACCAGCTGCAGACACGTGGATCCTTCATCCAGGTCACATTTTCAAAGGTAAGTCATTTTTTCATATACTTCAAATACAAGTTTGTTCATTCCTACATCAAGTGCCCTTAAGTGGCCAAGTTGGATAGAGGGAAAGCCTTAGAAGTGGGAGGTGCATGGTTCAAATCCCACCCCTAACTTCACATTTTGCATTTGGCAGAATTTTTCGCAAAACTGCCAAATTTAGCAGAAATTTTGAATTTAGTTATAACTAACTAAATTTAGCGGAGAAATCCCTAATTTAGGGTAAAAAAAAAATTCTCCCATTCGGTCTGTTTTTTCATTTCAGACATTTTTTGCAAAAGGAGACCCATCTAAAAATTGCATTTTCAGCTATTTTTTTGCAATTTTTAGCATTTTGGGTCGTATTGGGCTTAGGAGGCCACCAGGACCCATAAAACAGTAATTTTTGCCTGCCATTCAAATTTACTAGTTTTTTGAATGTAAATTGTATACTGCTGTATATTGTACTAATTTCCATGTTGCCATAGTCAACTGCAAACTTTGTAAATGCTCAAAAACTGGCAGAATTGTAATAAAAAACAATAAAAAATTGGTTCTGTAACACTCACGAGATCCTAGATCTCATTCACAGCGTTCGGTATATACGGTGCCTCTGGGAAGCGCTTACAGGTAAATCTGTCATGACTACTACTACACTTAATGCCTAATATAGCTGCAACAACATCGTCTGGGCATCGTCCCTTTAAATCGACGGGGAGTAATAAGGTCACAGTGCACACACTATGAACCATCCCATCTGTCTATGAACGATTGCACGACATAAATCCAGACTAAGAAATTATCCAAGTATATAGCAAAGTTATGTGTGCATATGAGGATATTTCTTTGAGCCGGTGTCAATAATCGCACAGACCCCATCAGTACTGTCTTGTACCACGTATTGAATTCTTTCACGTACGTTAACGCCTCTTTCACGTACCGCCGGGTATATAGAAAGGGCGAGCTTCTTCCACGTACCAATGGGTATATCAGAAGGGCACATATATAGAAAGGTTCGGTATATCAGACTGACGGTATATAGATTGGGAGACCTAATACCTGGAGTGATAAGAGCCAAACCCTATCAGTGATCTCTGCAAAAATGGGCACCAATGCCCCCAAATTTTTTCTTCCGGATTCACAATTGCTCAGAGGAAGCAACTATGCTGCATGGAAGACAAAAATAAAGACACAACTTGAGTTTGAAGAGATCTGGTCTGTTGTGAATGGTACTCTGACCAGATCAGCCACTGATACAACACAACAACGACAGTTTGATAAAGCAGATCAGAAGGCCAAACTCATCATCTTGTTTGGAGTGTCTGATGATGTGCAACCCCACATTCGAGATGCCAAAAAAGCAAAAGATGCGTGGGATAAATTGAGTACAGTATATGAGGCCAAGAACAAGAATGTCATACTGAATTTGCAGAGTCAGTTACATACACTGAAATTCAAGTAGAATGAGAAAATTGAAGCTTTCTTAAGAAGAGTTACAGAATTAAGGGCTTCACTTCTAGCCCTGGGAGAACCAGTCACAGATGATGCTCTTGTTCCCATTGTTCTGAGAGCACTCCCCTCTTCTTACCACATTTTTGTCACAACACTAAACGTGACAGATACGACAGTTGGTTTTGACAAACTAGTAAACCTACTGCAACAAGAGGAAGCAATGCACAATAAGGATGATGAAGAGGAGTAGGCACTGTCTTCACATCAAAAATGGAAAGGAAAAGGTAAAGGAAAACCTAATTCCTATCAGAAGTCCCAACATCAGAATCAGTATCATGGGGACAATCAACAGAAGAAGCAATGTCCAATTTGTAAAAGAGGACATGACTTAAAAGATTGTTGGTATAACACTTATAAGAAAGGTTCATCAAGCAACTCTGGACCACAACAACAACAATCTTACAAGGGACATTCTAACAACTATCACGGGTAGAAAAAGGGGAACTGGAAAAGAAGACCCCACCAGCAAGGTAATATTGCTGAGCAACAAGAACAGTCAGACAATGAAGACTTCTTGTTCACTGCTCGATCAAGTGAACCATCCATGTCATCTAGTGATGTCTGGTATGTTGATTCGGGAGCCACTCGACACATGACCAACCACAGAGACTGGTTTATTTCAATGAGGGACACGCCATCGAAAAATCATGTTTCGTTGGGAGATGATTCTTCATATACAGTTCAGGGGATTGGGAACATTTCTCTACCCCTTGGTTCACGCAAATGCAGACTATCAGATGTCCTATATGTCCCTGGGTTGACAAAGAATCTTCTTTCAGTTAGTCAACTCCTAGATCACAACCTAAAAATTGACTTTGATAGTCAATCTGGCAAGAAAACGTGTTTGATTTGAGATAAATCAAGAGGCTCGAAAATAATTGCAAAAGCCTCCAATGTGGGACGCATGTTCCAACTTGATTTTGTTTATAGAGATGATCAAGCACTTGTGGCTAAAAATTCCACCTCAGCGCAGTTGTGGCATCAGAGATTTGGTCATGTTAGTTTTAAATATCTCGAAACACTTCGCCGGCGTAATATGGTACATGGGCTACCTTCTCTTCAGAAGGATACATACAAGTGTCCTCACTGCCTAGCAGGAAAACAACACAGGGATTCATTCCAAAAGAGTATTTTTAGAGCTCATGGTAAACTTGACCTGGTTCATACTGATCTTTGTGGTCCGATGCAGCCAAGTCATTCTCGGTTCCAGTACTTCATGCTTTGTGTTGATGACTATTCATGGAAAATGTGGATTTTTGTCTTTGCAAGAAAAGTGAACCACTTGAAACCTTAAAAAATTTCAAAGTAGCAGTTGAGAAAGAAACTGGTCGTCACATAAGAACTCTCCGCTCAGATCGAGGGGGGGAATTCACCAGTGATGAGTTCAGAGACTACCTACAAACTCACGAGATTCGTCGACAAATTCTGCCTCCTCACACACCACAGCAAAATGGTTTTGTTGAGAGAAGAAATCATACTATCATGGAAATGGTGCGATGCATGATCGATGATTCCGGACTTGCAAAGACATTTTGGGTAGAAGCAGCAAAAACAATAGTGTATTTGTTGAACAGAGCACCCACAACTGCTCTTGATGGAATTACACCACAAGAAGCATGGTCAAAAAGGAAACCATCCATTGCACACCTCAGAGTATTCGGGTGCAAAGAAAGCATGCACATACCCAAACAGAACAGAAAGAAATTGGACATGAAGTCACAAAAACTCATCTTCATTGGGTACAGTGAAGAGACTCTTGGGTATAGATTGATGGATCCTAAGACCAGAAAAGTCTACACCAGCAGAGATGTTGAGTTTTTCGAGAAGAAGGAAGTAGAGACTCCTCCTCCGGACTCGCAAGATGTAGATTTTTCACCTATTGTAAAAATTGAAGCTAATGTTCCCTCAGAAGATGAAAGTGATGATGGGGATGATGGTGTTGATCAAATAGAACCACAACCCATGGGAACAGTTCAACGTATGCCTAAATGGTGTACAAGTACATTACGAGATGCAAGATTGGATGCTCCACTGGATACATCCACCCCTGGACCACAGACTCGCAGTAAAGCAAGAGAAGAAGTTAACTTTGCTTTGATGAGTAGAGTTATTGAATCAGATGAGCCCTCTACAGTCCAGGAAGCCCTACAGTCAAAAGCTTGGAAAGATGCCATGGATTCTAAATATCAATCAGTGATGAAGAATAACACTTGGCAGCTTGTTGATCTTCCACCAGGGAAGAAACCCATTGGATGCAGATGGATATTCAAAACTAAGTACAAAGCAGATGGGACAGTGGACAAGTACAAAGCAAGACTTGTAGCAAAGGGGTACACAAAAAAAAAGGCATTGACTATGAGGAGACATTTTCTCACATAGCTAAGATCAAAACGATCAGGATGATCTTTGCTCTAGCTGCTCAGTTTGGATGGAAAGTTCACCAAATGGACGTAAAAAGTGCCTTCCTAAATGGAGATTTACAAGAAGAAGTCTACATGACTCAACCTGAGGGATATGTTGTATCTGGTCAAGAAACAAAGGTATGCAGACTCAGGAAATCTCTGTATGGCCTCAAACAGGCACCCCGGGCATGGTACATCAAGATTGATGAGCATCTCGTACAACATGGATTTGTTAGAAATCCATACGATCCCAATCTCTACCTCAAAAAGCAAGGGGGGGAGATGGTGATTGTTGTTGTCTATGTCAATGATCTAGTCATCACTGGCAGTTTAGTGAGGATGATTGATGCAACGAAGAAAGATCTTAATCGATCGTTCGACATGACCGATCTCAGGCTGATGCACTATTGTCTTGGATTAGAAGTGTGGCAGAAAGAGAATCATATTTTTGTTTCTCAGATGAAATATACCAAGACTACGCTCAAGAAGTTTAGGATGATGGATTGTACACCAATTGCTACACCCATGGAGAACAGATTACAGTTATCTCATTCAGATCCATCTCCTGAGGTAAGTGCCACTCTCTATCGGTAGCTGATTGGAAGTCTCATTTACCTGACCTACACTAGACCAGATATCAGCTTTGCAGTGAGCTATCTATCCAGGTTCATGCAGGAACCCAAAGTTTGTCATTGGAAAGTAGCAAAGTGCATTTTGAGATATCTCAAAGGATCAGAGGATCTTGGTCTAGAATACAAGAAGAATGAAAACTTCTTCTTGACTGGATATTCGGATTCAGATCATGCAGGTAACATTGATGATAGAAAATCCACTTCTGGATTTGTATTCTTTATGGGATCTGGACCAATATCATGGGGAAGTAAGAAACAACACTTTATTTCTCGCTCTTCCACAGAAGCCGAGTATCGTTTTGCAGGAGAAGCTGTCTGTGAAGTGATTTGACTATGTCGCATAATGGAAGGACTTGGAATACCACAGGACAAACTGACCACCATGTATGTTGACAATGAAGGTGTTCTCAAAATTGTTCGCAATCCAGTTTTTCATGAGAGAACAAAGCACATTGAGGTTCAGGTTCATTTCATATGCGAACATGTGTTGAAGCACAACATCCAGCTTCAATTTTGTCCAACTGCTGAACAATGAGCAGATATTTTCACAAAGTCACTTGCACGTGACAAGTTCGAGTTGTTCAGAGATTTCCTCTCCTCATCTCTTCAGACAATGCACAATTAAGGGGGGGAATGTTAGGATAAAATATTAATTATGCATTATATGATTTATTATTTAATTTATTTTATTAATTGAATAATCATATTATATGGTTATATTATAAACCATAAAATAATTGTAAGTTGTTATATGGTTTTAAACCATACTTGTCTTTTTGTTTCACAGGGATAATTGTTACATTTATTATAACAATGTATATGCTTCCCGGATGTATTAGTGGAAGCAGTTGTAAGTATGGTTTTACCTGTGCAACATATTTGTTTGTCTGCACATTGTTGTCCAATATGTATAAATATTGCAGCACTCCATTATAATGGTTAATCAATTTCACATTAATAAAATATACAGGCTTCCATCCCTATTTGTGAAATTACATTTTTTGTTTCTTGTGTACTCTCTTGCTCTTGATTTTTTGATATTCTTAAGTTAACATATATATGATACATGGTTGAATGAATGGATGTATGAATGGTAAATGAATTAAAAGTTTTTGTAGGACTGATTCACTCCCCCCTCTCAGTCCCTTATGTTTTTAACATTTTTATCCTTTGCACTTGAGTGACTTTATGTTTCTATGTTGGGAAATTCACTTGTTGTCACTTCAAATTTCTATTTTTTTGTTGGCAAAAAGTATTTTTTGTAAAATGTAAATGACTCAATTATAAATTCACTTTAAGGTGTAACGTAAGTGAGAGTGAAAAGGTTAAAAGTTATAGTATTACTATAAAGGTGGTCATGAGGTGGTTATGGGCCAAAAGTATAAATAGATTTATTTTTTCCATTAAAAGGGTTCCATTTGGTTCTCTCTTTTCTCTCTAAACTCTGATGAGATTTTTTTGTAACTTTATGTAGAGATGTTCTTTAGTTTCCATGAATATATAATACAATGCTGATGTTTTCATTTTTCCCTATGGTGTTTATGCACTTCAATCATAAAACTCCATATTTATATTTTTAATTGAATGATGTTATAAACATTGTTTTCTACCTTGTTTTATGCATTTCCATAATACTCATACTTTGTGTTGAATGTATGTGTACATTAATTTTTTTTCATATTTGTATGGTTCAATGGCTATGAAGAATTTTTGCTTCTAGTTCTTATTCACTTATGTTATCATTTTTTTTATTTAAAATGTGAGAGTTAGAGGATTATAAACTTTTTTACCTAGAGTTTACTAAGAAGATCTTTTTGTCTAGTCTATCACGATGTTTCTTCCTTCCTCTTATATTCTATCTTCTCTTTATCCTTCTAATTTTTGGTATCCTTTCTTCTTTCATGTTTTATTTTATAGGAGTGGTGGGCACATTTATCTCCTTAAAAATATTTCATAAGGATTATATTATGTATTGATGAGCGATAACTCAATACATTTTTTGAAAAGGGTTCATACTTTCATTTATAAATATATCATTGAACAATTTCCTCTTATGATGGTAATAAATCAACATTAAGAAAAATAAGGGGACTTAGGGTTTAAATGACCTTACATCAAGTAATAATATTTTAATCATTTTGGGAAATTAAATATATAGAGCATATGAATTGAACCAAAAGCATCAACCTTAGTCTTTAGACTCACATCTTGAGGTTTACATAATACTTACTTATCCATCTTGAATTTCACACAAAACCATATCTTAAAAATTTATACAAGACAAAGGGGATATTAGCATGCCAAAATTCAACCTCATGTAAGTATTTCTATACCTAACATCTTCCTTTTTATACTTTAATTGCTTATTTTTCTTAGTGTCTGCATAAGAAAAGATAGAGAAACATACACTTATTATATTTTTCCAATATTTATATTAATGTCATATCTCTTTTTAAGTTACTAACGAAACCCACTTTATAATTTTTTTAGATTGAATAGATTATATTTTTTATTTCTAATTATACCTTGTTACCTATATCTCTTGCTTTACCATATAATGACACCTCATATATAATAAGGTCCTACCCCTTGTATCTTTAGTGATTTTTATATATTCTCATTATAGAGCCACTAAAAACCACATGTGCACACAACCCTTGTATTTATTCATGAATTTATTTATGTACTAACAATTTTTGTGCATTTTGGTATAGAATGGTTTTCTACCTTTCATAATTTAGGGTAACTTTCATATTTTCTTATTTTCTTATGTACAACCCAAATATAGACACATGAGAAAGAAAAGATGACAAATACTGACAAAAAACATTAGGAGATAGAATTTCCAACTAAATACCAACCCTAAAATGATATATCTACTATTTTAAGGGAACAAAACCATACAAATATAGTTTTTTAGGGAGTTGAAGTTTTTTTATTTCAAGAAAAAACCTAGAAAAGCAAGGAAACTAGGAGTATAAATAAAAAATAAGAGAGAAAAATAGGAGAGAAGAGAAAAAAGGAGGAACATGTTGGATTATAAAATAAGGAAAATAGACTAATAAAAACTTAATTTGAACCAATAATTGACAAACACATAAAAATTAGATTTCCACAACTTCTAAAACTATTTATTTAGAAGTGAAATAAGATATTTCATAAAATCTAATATTTGGTTAACTAAAAGTATTCAAGCCACTTGAATTTAGAATATTCATCTCTTTGTGAAAACCATAGGAACTATGATGATGCTCTTCTATAGAACAAGCCACATTATAAGAAAAATTCTTTGTAACAAAGATTTCTTGATATATGTTTCCTCCCAATTCATAAAAGGATTCATGGTTAACTATGATGTACAAATATCACTTTATTTATTTAACTAGTGACACAAATTTCTATTTTCAATCCATGAAATTAAAATTAATTACATTTACTTTTTTAATGAAATGAAAACTACAATTCTCAATATATAATAGTACAACTATTTACAAAAGGAATAGTGGTATCAAAGAACATAATTAGATCTTCTTATTAGGCCCATAACCTAGGGAAAAATTACAATATCATTCAAAAACATATGCAAAAACAATTTTATTTTAAGTGGTAGCTAGGAAGAGAGCATATGAAGGAGGATATATGTCATCTAGATTTCCCCAGTTGTTATATGAAATATAAAACCCATTTAGAATGGGTTCCTAGCTATTGGTTGTATTCTTAAAGTCTTATATGGTTTCTTTCGAGCTTTTTTACCATCCCCAAACCATAGAAATGGCTAGTGCTAGTTGATAAACCTTTTCCACAAAATAAATAAAATCTCATGTATTTAATTATGGTTGCAATAAGCCTTTCCATGTAGAATAATACGATGGAGGTGAGTAGAAAAGAACCCCACCTTGAGTTATTACGGGAAGAGAAATGAGGTTGGATATTGATGCATCTTTACCTCTCGTTGAGTCTCATTAGATGATGACAGAGGAAGGGATAAAACGCTAGTACATAGAGGATTTTCCTAATGATCCATAAGGTTCTATAAATGGGCCACTCAAACACCACCTTCTGATATTGCATTTGGATTTGCAAATAGACATTGCAAACACAAATATCTTTATTATAAGATGAAATATTACAATCAATATCACCATGATAAATTTATGTAATATTTATTTCTTTAAAAAACAGAAGTAGAATTTATAATCTAGAAACATGTCAAATTTTGGTAAATTCTATGGGGATGGATGGTCAATATCTTATGATGATGTGTTTCCAATAAAAATGATATGGTGTAAATGGTTTGAAAGAATCATGAATCCAGGAACAAGTAATTGATCTTATTGGATGAAAAAAAAAGGTGCATGAGGGTCTTAAAGTGACCATAGAAAGGGAATGTTTTCTCTAAGAATCCTATGTGTGTAAGCATAAAGTCAAGAGGAAAAATCTAATAAATTAATCACCAAAAGAGAGTAAGCTTGGGACAAGTGATGGTATTCCAAATAGTAATAATCTATTATTTTCAATAGTGTGTAGAAGAATGAATAGAATAATGGAAATTAAGTTGATCTCCTTTTTAGTCTGAGCAACATCACAGATATGGCATGAAGCTTGAAGAAAGATAGATCATAATGTATGTTGTTTTCTAGCTGGGGATGTGATCTAACTGGCACTCATATTTGTGGAGAGATGGATATCACTCAAATAGGACTTGATCTTGTCCTAACTGTTTTAGGTTGTGCCTTTCAACCAAGGTAAGAGGACCTATTTTGTAACCCTCAAATGGTGAAAGATATGAAGATATACCTCAATTTCTACAAATAGTATGAAGGGGCCTTGGGAAAATATGATAAACACTCCAAATCTAACTTTCACAAGTTGTCACTTCCAGATTATGGAGACACTTTCAATGCAAGGCAAGGGTTACTGAAGACATTTTGAAATCCTAATTTGTTCTGCATACTTTAGTAATTAGATTTTTATCTTCTGTGGGTATAAAGGTCAAAATAGGGGTAAAGCAGGGTAGGATTAGTTGTTTTAAATTATTTTTGGATGGGAGTTTAGATAAGACAAACCAAGGTCCGCCAAACTCTTTGAGGATTTTAGCAAAATTTGGAGGAACTTAACAGCAGAAAGAATCAAAATGGTTAATCATCCCTTCAACCATGATATGTGCATCAAATGGAGGCCTAGATATGAACTTTTTCGTACAATATTTGATCATCTATCACAAAATATTGAGTTAGAATGAACAAATGAAGAATTTATCAATCACTATTTAATCATGACCTAAGGTGCACCCAAAGGTTTACAAACAATATATGAAATCAAGGAAAGTAAAGTGATTATAATTTTTTTTATCTCTTTATCAGATGAAAGCTCTTCTGAATGTGAGATTGCAAATGCCACTAAACTAATCACAAGAAATCATACCATGTATGATAAAGAGAGATTTTAAACACAAGACTGCAACAGGAAACAAGAAACAAAAATTTGAAATGCATTCTGAAACATAAGTGTATGCAAATTTTTCCAAGAGACAACACAAAATAATCCAGAAATGATCAAATTTATCAGCAGGGGATTGTTTCAAGAACAATCTCAGAGCTTATTGATAGATTTATAACTAAAACCAACTCAACATGATACAAATCTGATGTTAAAAGGAATTAGAAATGGTTCTTAGGTGGTTTCTCAGAGAATGGGCTTCTTCCCAAATTTTCCTGTGAAATTTTTAGTTTTATAGGGTTTTTTAAACTCTTCCAACCCTTTGCATGAAAAATTCATGCAATATATAGCTTTCAATCTCCTTCGATCCTTCTTTCCCAAGAAAATAATATGCAAAGGGTCAAATTTGTTACAAAAATTTCTCATGATTCGCAGACAGGGACGTTTAACATAACACATCCAAAAAGTTTCCAGTTGTCTCAAAAAGAGATGAATCATTGCAAAATTCACATCATTATCCATTGTGGAGGCATGTTTTTCATCTTCAAAGCATGTAGACCCCTTTCCTTTCATTATTTCATCCATATCCCTCCAAAAGTTTACTCTGTAAATTTTGGATATGATATTTCACATTTTTGGACGGGTTAGGGAAAAAATCCATTTCAAAAACATCTTTGATATTCAAATTGATCCTCAAAACTAATTGCATTGGTCCTTGCAGGAACAAATGACATAAATTTGTCAAAAATTTGATCAAAATCAATGCAAAAAATGCATTTCCACACTTCCTGGAGCTCAAATGGCGGCCAAACTGAAAAATATACATTTACCATTGATCTTCCTTTATCCTTTAATATGAGCCCTCCACATGTCACAATGTGATTGGAAATAGGCTTGGGATCACTTTTTGACATTTTAACACTTTTGGAAAATGTAAAAAAATTGACATTTTCTCTGCCCCTCAGCCCTTTGAAAATGGGCCTGACATGTGTCCCAAAGTGGGCCCCATTGGAATCGTGGATTGATTCTACACATTTCCACCTTTTTTGGAAAAAGGAAAATTTTCCAAATTATCTCCATGGGCCCCCATCTCCGATTTTTTCCCTGACATGTGGTGCAATATGACTTGATACGGAGTTACAGCTCAATTTTACACATTTTGCATCTTTTTAGACAAAGGAAAAATTTTCAATTTTCCTCTGCAGCTCTGCCCTCCCACAAGACACGTGTCCTCATATGATTGGCTAAGGGGCAGTGCTTCTTATTTCATATTTTAATCATATTCCATGAAGGAAAATTTTTAACATTTCTTCCTCCATCCCACACCTCTGCCATTCAACGATTTTACCCTTTGATAACTAGAGGCTCAAAATACAACTTGCCTCTGAAGGCCCGCCTCACCACCCTGTACTCTGATGCTGACACGTGTCTTCATCCCATTGGCTATGAGTTTGCGGTCCAATTTTATACTTTAACTCTTTTTCAGCAAAGGCCGAAAAGTATCAAACTCCTTCGCCTTTCCATCTCCTAGTTTACCATGTGTCCTCCTCTAATTGGATGCAGGCCTTAGGGGATTTTCTTCATTTCCACGCATTTTCCAAAGTGCCTTAAGGCACAAAATGGCCCTCCCATCCACCTTCACTTTACCTGTGACACGTGTACCTCCTCTGGGGCCTACGGAGCTACGGGTGCAACTTGAACATTTTTCCAAAATCACATAAACGTTAAGTTTTTAGAAACGACCCGCGGATCCTCATCCAATTAGAACAAGCCACATTTCTGATGAATGCTGAAGAATAAATTGATTGGAAAATGACACCCGTCTAACCGTCAAAACACAAAAAATGCCAGGGATGCCCTAGAATTCAATTTTTTCGCTAAGGACGACAAATTTCTCAAAATTGAACCAACTGAAACATGTTTTTAAAGCATTTTTTTATCATGGAATTGGATTTTCAATGGCATACAAGTGTAAATAGATCAATTTTAAACTTCCACGATCAGGAAAAAAGGAAAAATGACAGAGGCCGTAGATTTTGGAAAAAAATTAGGGCACAAAACAGGGCACACATGCTGATTTCATTCAAATTGGGACAAAACAACAAATTTATGAGCATTTCAAGGCATTCAATATGGAGGGAATAGTTGTAAACCACCAATTTAAGAGAAAAATGTTCCAGAGCATGCAAACCAAAGGAAAATTAGGGCAAAAGTGGTGCAAGTTTAATAATGGCACCAACATCAGCTCCTTCTCGGGGATGGGCACTCCTAGTGAGTGCCACCAAAAAAAAAGTAGACCAAGTGCCAAAATAATCCATTGGGAAAATGGAGCCATGAGCCAAAACCACCAAAAAAAAAGTTGAGAAACCAAAAAAAATGGTTACCACACACCAAAGAAAACCACAAACCGGTAAAACACCAAAAATAGAGCAAAAGCCAAACACTATACACTGTACAAGTGGTGCATACCTCAAATTTGGGAATTAATCCAATAAATGCTTAAGATGCCTTCCATTAACAGGAATTTCAAGAAATTCCCCATCTAATTCATTGAGAAAAAAATATATTCTCACCAATTCTGATATCAATGGAGTAAGGGCCCATCCACAATGCATCAAATTTACAATGTTTGCTCTTATCTTCATTTCTGCTATCCCATAACAAAACCAGGTCTCCAATATTGAAATCCCTAGGAGTGAACTTCTTGTCAAACAACCTCTTCAACTTCTCTCTAAATCTTACATGCCTTTGGTGGGATGCTCTTCTTTCTTCATCCAACTCAACCATCTGATTAATCCTTGCTTCATATGGACAGACCTCTTGATCTTCAAGTTGTTGAACAAACTGAAATGAAGATAATTGCAGATGTAAGGGAAGTAGAGCTTGAGTTCCATACACCAACTCAAAATAGGCTCTTATCAGTAGCCCTTTTGGCACTAATTCTATCAGCCCAAACTATAAATTTCAGTTGTTCAGCCCATTTTCTGTTGTTCAACTCCAAGGTTCTCCTAATGATCTTCAATAAGTTCTTATTGTTGGACTCATCTTGTCCATTTCCTTGAGGGTTATAGTTTGAAGCATAAGTCAGATTAGTTTCGATACTCCTTGCACATTTCCATCAATGGTTTAGCTATGAAACAAATGGCATTATCAGAAACAATCTTTACTGGCACACCAAATCTACATATGATGTGATTCCACAAGAAGTCCATAACAACTTGGTGTGTTTCTTTCTTGGTGGGGATTGCTTCTACCCACTTGGTGGAAGTAATATATGGCTACAAGGATCTACTTATGTCCAACACTAGAAGGGTATAAAATCTCACCAATGAAGTCTATTCCCCATTGTTTGAAAGGAGCTTCAATTGATACAGGCTGCAAAGGAAGGGAGCCTGAAGCTTTCATTCACATTTTCTAACCAGCAGGGTTGCATCTTTGAAAATAGTAGGCCACCAATAACCAACTTTCAAATTTTTGTGTGTTATAACCCTTCCAACAAAGTTTCCTCCACAAACTCCCCCATGGAAATCAACAACTATTTTGGGAGCTTCATATTCAATTACACATTTCAAGAGGACACCTTCAGGTTTCTTCCAAGCTAGCCCAAAGTGAGTGATGATGTATTTTTGAGAAGCCAACCTAAGGGCTCTTTTCTAATTCTTATTCAAATGATCAGGACAACATAGGTGTCTGAGGTAAAATATTACATCCTTGTACCATTCAGAACTTACCAATTTCTCAAGAACATCTGCCCTTTCTTCCTCTACTTCATTCACTTCCACAGTCTGCAAGTTATTCTCAGCCATGACCTTATCAAGACCCAAACCTCTCACCAAATTTTTGGTTTGGATATCCATGTCATAGTCCTGCAGTTTGTTCACCCATCTACATATTTTACATGAGATTTCCATCTCTGATAAGATGTCTTTTACCATGGTGTGGGGAACATAAGCAACAACTTTTGAACTTAATATATAAGGTCTGAAAACCTTTGTTGCTTTCACTAAGGAAAATGCTTGTTTTTCCATGATTGTGTACTTTAACTCAGCAGCTTGTAAATCCTTGCTAAAGAAGGCAATAGGCCTCTCAGCCCCATCTTCATCCTTCTACAGCAAAACAGATGCAATGGTATTTTCAGAAGCAAAGTAGAAGATTTGGAAAGGCTTCTTGTAATTCGGAGCTGCCAAGACAGGTTCCTGTTTCAATGCTTCTTTGATTCCTTCAAAATCCTAAATAGCATCCTCCTTCCATTTGATAACTTGGTCTTTCTTTAACATGCATGTTAATAGGAAGAGTCAATTCACAAAAATTAGACATAAACCTTCTAATGAAATTGATCTGCCCAAAGAAGGATTGGATGCCCTTATTTGTTCTTGGAATTGAAACCTTGCTGATTGCTTCTACCCTCTCAGGGTCAATCATGACACCAGCCTTTGAAAAAATATGACCAAGCAACTTGGCCTTTTGCACTCCAAAATGAAACTTCTTTGGATTCAAAGAGATTCCAAATTCTCTACATCTAATCAACATTCTTTCTAAGTGTTATAAGTGATCTTTTCTGCTCCTTGAAAACACAGTCACATCATCCTGATAAACTGCAATAAATTCATTCATGTAACCAACAACAACAACATCCATTTCTCTTTGGAAGGTAGCTCCAACATTCATGAGACCAAAAGGAATTCTTACATAGACATATGTTCCCCAAGGAGTGGTAAAGGCAGTTTTAAATCTTTCTAACTCCTTGACAACAACTTGATTGTAGGTAGAGAAACCATCCAAGGTGGACAACAATTCAGATCCAGTCACTAACTGCAGCATATTTTCCATGTTTGGAAAAGGATAATTTTCTTTCAATGAAGCTCTATTTAGATTTCTTAAGTCTACACAAAGTCTGATATCTCGATTTTTCTTTCTGTCTGGCATAAGGTTTGCAACCCAAGATGAATACCTTATGGGCTGAATGATCCATCCCTCCTTTAATTTCTTCAATTCATCTTGCATATTCATTGAGAGGAGTGGATTAATTGGCCTCTTCTTTTATCTGAAGGGCTTGGAATTTGTTTCAAGAGGAATCTCATGCTGGAACAAGTCCTCTCTGTATGCTTTTAGCTCTGAATAAGACCAAGACAGAAAGTCCTGATATTTCTTCAATAGTTGAACATAGGACTATTTTTCTTCTTTGTTTAGATTGTTACCCAACAAAAATTTTCTTGGTTTATCACTAGTGGCCAAGTTATGCTCTTCCACATCTCTTGAGGTAGACATGTTTCTATTGATGATGTAATTAGCATTGTCAAAATTTGACTCAAGTGCAACAAGACCTCTAGGAATGGTGTTAGTTTTTAATTGGATAATAACCTTTCCAAACAAATTCTCTCTTCCTTCAGTCACACATACCATTGGTTCCTAATCAATATTTTTATTTACAAACTGTTATCCAAATTCACTCCCCAGAGTAAATTTTGATAATATGCATTGAATTCTCAAGCCCCAGGAAAATGGATTGATTCAGGGAAAAAAATCATGTTTCTAGGGTCCCCTCATATTTTTTCTAACTCCCCTAGCCAAAGAAGGAAAGAGCAAGCTCTGAGAAAATGCAAAAAAAGTTGCAGAAAATAAGCTTGGGCTAGAAAAAATTGTGAAAATTGGGGACTACAAAGATCTAAGAGGTTTCAACCCAAAGTTGGCACAACATACTATGAGCTGGATCCGGAATCCAAGCCTGTCAGGCAAAAGCAAAGGCCAGTGAATCCCCATATTGAACCTCTCATGAGAAAAGAGTTAAGCAAGCTTATTGAGGCCAATATCATCTTCCCCATCAAACACTCAAGTTGGGTCACCAACTTAGTCCCAGTCAGAAAGAAGAATGGAGAGATCAAGTTGTGTGTCAACTTCAGAGATTTGAATAGAGCCTCTCTCAAGGATCATTAACCACTCCCTTCCGTGGAGCAAATATTGCAGGTTGTAGCTGGTTCAGAAAGGTTTTCACTACTTGATGGCTACTCAGGCTACAATCAGATTATGGTGAGGGAGGAAGATCAGTTTCAAGACAGCCTTCACAACCAAATGGGGAACATATGCCTACAAGAAAGATGCCATTTGGCCTATCAAATGTTGGAGCCACTTTCCAAAGGGAAATGGATATGGCATTCAAGGGGTTGATCAATAAAATAGTTTTGATATATCTTGATGACATCACTGTATTCTCCAAAAATGCAGTGGATCACCTTTTTCATTCTGAGGCAGGTATTTCAGAGAGGTTGTAGAAGATTCGGGGGTATCATTGAATCCCAAAAATGCAATATTCCTTGGCTCATGAGGGGAAACTTCTAGGCCATATTGTCTCGAAAGAGGGACTGGCAATTGATCCAGAGAGGGTCTGAAGCCATAAGAGCACTACCATTGCCAAGTCAATAAGAAGGCTCTTCAAAGCTTCTTGGGAAGGATCAATTTTTGGTCCACAGGTTGTCCCAAATTTTTGCAGCCCTTGTCAAGCCCATCACCAAAATGCTAAAGAAGAGCATGGCTTTTTAAGTGGACAGCAAGAAGGCAAGGAGAGTTTTGAAGAATCAAAAGAGCTATCTCTCAAGCACCACTCTCATCACCCAGACTTCTCCAAGGATTTCATCCTCTATGCATTTGGAGGTGATGACACTATTTCTGCCATTCTAGTACAACAGAACAAAGATAATGATGAGGCAGCTGGTTGCCTTTCTTCAGCCAGAGCCTAGATGACTATGAGGTGAGGTACTCTTTTATTGAGAAGCATGTGCTTGCAGTAATCAGAAGCTTGAAGAAATTCAAGCATTTAATCTCAAACAACAAGGTCCAGTTGCTAGTCTCACATGTTGGAGTTAAGGACTTCCTCCTCAACCAGGATTTGAATGAAAAAAGGGCAGGTTGGATCACCCATGTCATGGAGTATGACATTGAGATCAAGATCACCAAGATGGTAAGAGGGAAAGGATTGTGTGAGCAGCTGGTTTTGGGGAAGCAAAAAGAAGTATGCAACAAAGAAGAGGTTGTTTTAACAGTCCAGGACAGCCATGAGCCAAGTGGCAATCAAGTAGAATACAATGCTTCCCCCACTCCTTGCTGGAGCCAAGGTATTATGCACTTCCTAGGTACAGGCCAGTGCCCCCCAGAGATGAACAAGACCCAAAAGAGACACTTCAGGTTGCAGGCTGTTCCGTATGCCATTGTTGATGGAGTTTTGTTCAAGAAAGATGTGAATGAAGTGTTACTGAGATGCATTAGCACAAATCAGATTCAAAGGGTGTTGGAAGAGTTTCATGGTGGACTAGCTGGTGGCCATTTTGCACCAAGAGTGACAGCTCTAAAAATCATGAAGGCTGGTTATTATTGGCCTAAAATCTTCAGTGATTGCTATGCATGGATCAAGAGGTGTAAGAATTGTGCATTCTTCACAGGAAAAGAGAGCTTTCTTGCCCTTCCATTGCATCCAATCTCAGTTGACCAGCCATTCATGCAATGGGGTTTGGACTTCATTGGAGTCATTAATTCCAATTCAAGCCAAGGGCACAAATGGTATTTTGACAGCCACAAAACTACTTCACCAAATGGACAGAAGCAGTAGCACTCAAAGAGGCAAATGAGTCTAGCATCTTAGACTTTATGAGGGAAATAACAACTAGATTTGGTTGTACCTGCTACAATAATCTCTAATAATGCATTGGCATTCATTGGATCTAGGGTGACTGAGTGGGCTGTCAAGAATGGTATTTACCTAAGCACTTCATCGAACTATTACCCTCAGGGTAATGGCCAGGCCGAGTCTACAAACAAGAACTTGTTGAGGATCATTAGGAGGAATCTTGACGAGAATCAGAGGTCTTGGCATACCAAACTGAAATCAGCCTCATGGGCTGATAGGATAACTCCTAAAAGATCCACAGGTAACTCTCCATTTAGGCTTGTCTATGGAAGAGAGGAAATCTTCCCCATGTTACTTGAGTTGCCAACATTGGAACTCATGAAGTAGCTGGAGTTGCTAGAGTTTGAGCCCATGGAGGTGAGGTATGCAGAGTTGATGGAGCTGCAAGAGATCAAAAATCAGGCATCCCAAGCAATGGAAAAGGATCAAGCTTTGATCAAGAAGACATTTGATAGAAAGGCCAAGGATAGATCTTTTCAAATTGGAGATCTAGTGTTGAAATGGGATGTGGACAGAGAAAAACCGGGAAGGCATTCAAAATTTGATGCCATTTGGGGTGGCCCATACATGGTCACAAAGTGCAAGAACAGCAATGCTTTCCAATTGGCCTCATTGGATGGTGAAGAACTGCAGATTCCAGTCAATGGAATCTATCTCAAGCGTTGCTTCTAGAGGAAAGTTCACTACCTCTGTAAATATTAGATTAAATTTTCCTTCCTCCAAGTGCTTGTGCACATTGTTTTGCTGTAGGTTAGTTTTGTTTTCCCTAAGTGCTTTGGCACAGCTTGCTGTCCATGGAGATGTTTAGCAGTCCTTGCTTTCATCAGGTGACATTCCATCTTCCTCCTTGCACATTCTAAGTTAGTTGAGGTTCTAAATAGAATATTTGATGACTCCATGCCCAATGGACTGCTTAAGGCAACTGGTATCTTCTACCTAGCAGGTAGGTAACCCCACTGAGTCACCAATTGTTATCCAAATTCACTCCCCAGAGTAAATTTTGATAACATGCATTGAATTCTCAAGACCCAGGCAAATGGATTGATTCAGGGTAAAAAATCATGTTTCTAGGGTCCCCTCAGATTTTTTCTAACTCCCTTGGCCGAAGAAGGAAAGAGCAAGCTCTGAGAAAATGTGAAAAAGTTACAGAAAATAAGCTTGGGCCAGAAAAAATTGTGAAAATTGGCTAAGTCCTAGTCCTCGCAAGCAGTCAGGACATTTGGGACGTCGGGGCATGAATCGGCCGAAAGGCCGCCAGGCAGTCTGCAGGGCGAAGGAACATCCGGGCCGTCGGGACGCGGAAGACGCGGAAAGCCGGTTCGGCCGAAGGAGAAGAAAATCGACTAACTGCTCTGGGACATTTGGGACGAGAAGACGCGAAGGATGCAAACCACCTAGATCGGCCGAAAAGGAGAACTTTCACACTAAGCAGTTCGGGACATTTGGGCCGTGAGGACGCGAACCGGCCGAATCAGGCAAATCGGAAGAATTTGTCCCAAACAGTTCGGGACAAGTGGGACAAAGGGACACGGAAGACGCGGATAGCCGAAAAAGCTGAGAGCTAATCAGATCACGACACGTGTCACCAGTAGAAAAGGGACAAGGAAGCCCATTGCAGGTGGATCAGAATTTTTTGTCCCAGACAGCACTGGGACATCCGGGACAAATGGACGTGGTGGACGTGAAAATCCAGTAGGCCCGAGAACCAATCAAATCACGACACGTGTCACAAGGGAGAAAGTCCAAAAGTCAAAGGGAAAGGTTTCAAGCACTGACCCAAGCCAATAAAAAGAGGACACGTGTCCAATGAATTAGGGAAGGAGAGATAATTACGCGTCCAATCAATGCATGCCACATGTCATCCAGGTGGCAGAGCGCAAGAAGAAATTTAAAAATCTGTTTCGCAGATCTCCATATCTTTTGATCCAAAGCTCAGATTTGCACATTCTTTATATCAACAAAAAGCTTATGAAATTCTCTATGTGATTCTAGGGTTAATCTTGAATTTTGGTGTAGTCTAGAGAGAGAAAATTGAGAAATGTCTCTGACACGTGTTCATGGCCAGAAGTGACATTTCAGTGACCAGATTTAATGCAGAATGGGTCGTATTCTCCTGTAATTCGGTCAAAATGATAGGGTATGGGTTTGTAAGGTCCCCCATGCCATTTTAATGCATCTATACTTGAGGAGGGATGGGCTCTCATGTTTTTGTATGTTTCTGTCTCCTGGGCTCGACCCATGCAATGTAAAAGCCAGATTTGGCTCATTTCTAAGGGGGGGACATTTTTTGGGCATAGCAGACTTCTTCTTTCACCTCCAGCAAGTGATTGATGCAAGGATCATACCTCTCTAAAGATTGTAATAGTTTCTTTTACCTCTCTGAGGGTGTAATGCATGTTTCTGACACTGTAATGATAATGCAAGCTCTGTGAATGGGTTTCAGTCCTCTGTATTATTTGCTTCATTTTAGATCCTAAAATTATACCTTATCAGTTTGTGTATGTTTTATGTTGTGAACTTTGGTCTGTGTTTATTTGCATGAAAAATATGTTTCACCACTCCTTTTGGTGCATCACCATCTTTAGTTAGTTTCAATTTCTTGCACTTATACCCCTGTCTCCTTGTAAGTTAGAGTAGGATTAGGATCTGAACCTCTGTAGTTGTGCAAGCATTAGATCTAAACTAGAGGAGTTTGAGGAACCAGCCTCTAATCTGGAGATTTCTCTCTCAGTTTCACAAGTCCCACACTTGGAGAGAGGTTTCCATGTTGTGCAATCACACTGGATGCTAGAGTGATCAACCTAGAAGCCTGATCTGCGTCCAGGGGTGCTGTGAGCCTGCAACAACACAAACTCACCTTGATTTTATAAGAACCTTTACACTTGAGCATCATCATTAAACACTTGCCAATGCTTGATGTTGTTAGGGACAGATGGCCTAGTTAACACTTCAATATTGTACTCACAATAAGTTGAAATGGTGCAACTTACAAATCTCAACAACATTGAAACTTCTGTCATGATGCATAATTTTGAAGGAATCAAACATCTCAATTAGATCCCAAACTGCATGTTTGTACTGTTTCATCTGCTGATTTTTTGTAGCATATAGTTTTCTTATTTGTTTGACATCTAGCTCTGAGTCTCCTTTTGTAATTATGTCCTTAACACCATACTTCCATTCAATTCTTATACCCAACAACAAGGCTTCATACTTAGAAATGTTGTTAGTAAATTCAAAATTAAGCTTGAAGGAAAAAACAAACTTATCCAAGCTAGGAGAAATCAGAATTATACTAGCACCATTTCCAAATTTGGAGCAGGCTCCATCAAATAGCAAGGTCCAAGGGGAACCTACCTATTCAAGAAACTTTTACTGATCCATCTTGTGTTCTTTTCCATCAGCAAACCCAACAAAGTTATCAACATCTACATCAGTAAACAACACCTCATAGAAAACATTGTTGGGATCTTCAATAAGGTGTAACATCTTCTTTTCTCCATAGAGTTTGACAAGGCTGCCTTAAATGGGAATAGTGGGAAAAGACATGTCCATTTGAACAGTCCCACCAACACTTGTAGCCCACTTTCTTGACAAAATAATACCCCATTTTGCAGGGCAATCAACAATCACAACATCAAGTTTCAAATTCTTACTGGATAGGCTGTAAGTTGTACCACCAAACCTTTCACACAACTAACTATAGGTACTTCTCTTGAGTCCATGGTAGTACACTTTCCATAGGATGTTGTCACTTTGATATCCAACTCATTCATGAATTCTAGAGGCATGACATTGCATGATGCACCAAGATCAAACATACAATTATGAAGTAGTCTATCCTTTATGATCAAAGTTGTAAAGAATGGATCAACATTCAATTGGGAATCAACCAAGGATGTCCCCAAGTATACCTCAGGTGTTTCTCCAAGATCCTCTAATGTTAGTGGTGTTTCAAGGTCTACAATGATCTGAGGAGGATTTTTAACAACGTTTACATTTCTGCTTGGGGTACTCTTCTCCTCTTTCAATCCTAAGGACTCAAATGCTCTCTTCTTGTGCTCAGGAATCTTAAGCAATTCAATGATTAGAACACTCACTTTGATTTGGCTCAATACTTGGGCTATGTCATATGGGAACATTCTTTGGCAAGGTAGCATTGGAAGGGAGACAAGAAGATTCATTAGATGGCATGGGATTCTTGGTAGCTTGGGCATGAGGAGGACTGTAATTTTTGCTTGGGACAATAGAGCTTTTGGCAGGTGTTTTTCTTCTAGGAGCTTCTTTTGGAATACTTGTAAGCAAGGGTGTCTTAGTTTTGGCTTCAGGACCCAACTCCCTTAACAACCTTGCTCCTAGTGTTATACTCTTTCTCTTGAGCCACAACAACATTCATTAACAATTGTCTATCTTCCTCTGAAGGGATACCACCATCATACTTCTTAATCATCAAAACTCTTAAGTATTCAAAGTCATTGTTAGGAATTTCAAAAGCTTGCACTACATCTACCTCAAGAGTATGAGAGGGAAGAAGGACTTGTACCCATTTGATGCAATCCCAAAAGGTTACAGTTGTCCTTGCACTTATTACCTCAGTTGATGTTGCTCCTTCTTGTGAGCTTGAAGAATAGCCCACCATGCAGATATCATCATCAGTACCATCATCATTATTAGCTTCACCATCTTGTTGGTCCACTTCACATGGAGGATGGGGTAGAAAACACCTATCACACCAATCAATATCAGTACAACTTCCTCAACAACAACAACCCTAGCAGTTAGGGGATCAGGTAACACTCTTCCTTCACATGCTTGAGGATGTCTATTTGCATACCCCATGGGTTATTTACCTCTATCATCAGATCTCTGATCACTCCTAGGGATGATTGGAAAATCTGTCATGGTTTTGTGTTTTTTTTGACCTTGTGAAGTCTACCCAATTCCCTTCTCTGCCCAGGTTAACTTGTATGAGATTTCTTTGACAGCTCCTACCAAAGTTTTCACAACCTCCTCCAAATCAACACCCTTTCTAGCTTGAGTTTTTTCAGGGTTTACTATCTTTACACCATCTCTCTTGAGAGGTTTCCCAACAGCCTTAATGTTATTTTCAATCTACAGTGCCATGGTGAAGGCCCACCTCAAATTAGTAGGGGTTTTTTCTCTCAAGTAGTAGGTTGCCTTCTTGTCAAATGCATCTGAATATTTGATTAAACAAGACTCATCACAGGGCCTCAAATTAACAGGAAGCCTTCTCAATGTCTTGTTAAATATTATATTAAATTCATGAATTGATTCATTGGGGTTCTTCTTGATATTTTCAAATTTAGACAATAGAAACCTAGGATTAGTTTTGTCACCATATTGCAACCTAAATGTATTGTTCATTTCAGTCCAAGAGTCAATAGAATTATCAGGTAGAGCCTTGTACCAATCCCTAGCATCCTCCTTTAAAGTTTGGACAAACAATTTAATGTACACATCCTCAAATCCAATTTCAAAATATTCCATCATATTAATAAATATTTTCAAATGTTGATCACCTATTATGGCATTATTCCCTTGGAAATTTGGCAATCTACTTCTAACATCCTGAGGCACAGCATTAGGATAGCCAGCCATTCCCCTAAAATTTATTGGGCCAAAGGTATTAACAACAAATGGAGGTCTAGGTGGAGGCTAAGCCATGTTATCTGGTGGAGGTGATCTTTGGGGTGACATAAGAATGATGAGGAGTGAGACGTCTTTAAGGCTCAAGAATGTGGTTCACAAGATTGGATATTCTCTAGGTGCTGATTTTCTTGATAAATTTTTACTAGAATTGGAAAAACATAGAGGTGCAGATTGAAGCAAGGAACTCACCAGGTACATTATGAAGGACCTTCACTAGTTGGAGTAAACAATTTTATGAGAATATTGCTTGAATCAGAATTACTGGAAGAAGAGTGATAATCCTCTATTATAGGTTGATCTCTCTCACCAATGGATACTTCCTTCCTTGATGCTCTAACCTTCAACAACCTTCCAAACTCTTCTTTCCTCTAAAGTTGTCTTTCCCAATTCTGAAAATAACTTTCTACTTGGGTCTCTCCTGAAGAGAGATCTTCTTCCTTCCAGGTTTGTCAGAGATTAGCAACACCAAAAAACAAATGACAGAAAGCTAAGACACTACTATTTATAAATATCAAAACAGCATGGAGTCACCACTAAGGAATTTCACCCTAGTTGTGCAAATGCACTAAAATACTCTGTCAAATACCTATCAGCACTGAAAATCTTGCCAAAATTTATAGATCAGATCTTCCTTTTCTTGAATCTATCAACCACAAATGCAAATGAAGTGCAACTACTGCTGGAAACTGATAAAATTACAGAATAGAGTTTGAAACCTTTGCATACACCTTGCAAATCTGAGTATAGAATGATGCTTTAACAATATATTTGTAGACAGAACTTGCAAGAGACATTACCATGGTTTGATATGCATTCAAATATTTCAAATATGTATGCACATGGATCATATTGAACTAAGAATCTCCTCCAGCAATGGCACCTCTGGCGCTCAAAATAATATGGTGTTGGTACCCAAATTTGTTCTCCTTTTCAGTCTAAGCAACATCAAAGATATAGTATGAAGCTTGAAGATAGATGGATCATGGTGTGTGTTGTTTTGTAGCTGGGGATATGATCTAACTGGAATTTAGATTTGTGGAGATATGGATAGCACTCAAATAGGACTTGATCTTGTCCTAACTATTTTGTTTTAGGTTGTGCCTTTCAACCAAGGTAAGAGAACCTATTTTGTAATCATCAAATGGTGAAGGAGATGAAGATGTCCCTCAATTTGTGTAAATAGTATGAAAAGGGCCTTGGAGAA
Organism: Taxus chinensis; assembly: GCA_019776745.2. Taxonomy (NCBI): domain Eukaryota; kingdom Viridiplantae; phylum Streptophyta; class Pinopsida; order Cupressales; family Taxaceae; genus Taxus; species Taxus chinensis. The sequence continues at coordinate 151,085,717 of CM034150.1, read as the reverse complement.
AATATGATCAACACTCCAAATATGACTTTCACAAATTGTCACTTCCAGATTATGGAGATACTTTCAATGCAAGGCAAGGGTTACTAGAAGACATTTTGAAATCCTGATCTATTTTGCATACTTTAGCAAATTGGATTTTGATCTTCTGTGGGTATACAGGTCAAAATAGGGGTAAAACAAGGTAGGATTAAGTAGTTTTGAATGATTTTTTGGGTGGGAGTTTAGATAAGACAAACCAAGGTCTGCCAGACTCTTTGAGGATTTCAGAAAAATATGGAGAAACTTAACAGCAAAAAATATTCGTAGCTTTTAAAATCTATGGGTCGTTTTGTGTTTTTATTGCCTGTAAGTTCTTGTATCATCAATATATTCCCAAAGAATATTCATGCCTTTTTCAGGCTAAAATAGCCATCATAATAGAATTGTTATACTATAAAATAGGAACCCATTTGTCAGAATAAATGTATTTAATTATGATACATGAGGCTATTGCACATAATATATTGTTTTAACTCTATTCTACTAATCAAACATAGTAATTACTAATTGTACCAAATGGATTTTAAGGATCAATTTATTCATGTATTTGTGACTTTTGGCAATTTTCCTAACATTGTGTTATCCCCTTTCATTTTCTATGGTGAATTTCTCTATTTCAACACTTCCTTTGTAGGCAAGCCATATTTTTGGCTTGGAGCACTCTGAAAACATGGCACACATGTTAACTGCCCAGAGGAAGTCACCATCGGAGGTCTGGTTCACATAGGAAATTTTTATCGAAGTCGTGCACTACTATGCGAGGTTGGGTGCACACATTTGGACCAACGAGGATGGCTGAATGGGAAAAATAGAAGAATAGGCATGAGCTTCTTATCAACCAGTCACCCTAGCAGGGTAAACACATCTGACCTATGGTGAAATCAAATGAAAAGTCTTAAGTGAAATCATGGGATTTAGTGGTTGCCTAGGGAAATAATCCCATTGTCAAAGTCAAATCACTTAGGTGAAATGAATGGGATTTTAGTGATTGCCTTTAGGGTAAAAATTCCCAGCCTCATTGATGTTGCGTTTCACTGTGTTATTTAGAATTCATTATTCCTTAGGAAGTGCCACATACTCACCTTGGGTGAACTGAATAATGCATTGGATAAATATTTGTTAATATTTATTCACCCTCAATTGGCATTTCACTAGGATTCAACACAAAAAAGTCTGAAAAAGGAATCACAGTAGACAAAAGGAATGAAATCACACTCACACCATTCCAAAATTAAATATAGCTTTTGTGGCCCCCATCATTTACTTAAGAGCATTGTCTGACCCCAGCCTCCGATGCCTCCATCCTTCATACATTTTGCCTAGCTCAACCGTTTGGCTATGAAACTGATTATATTAATTCCACATTGTTTAGTGGATCTTCCCTCCCACAATGTGAAACATTAAGTTTTTCCAAGTGACATCTGGGTGGATGCATTAAATTGAATTAATTTTTCAGATTTATTACAATTATATGAATTCTAACGACATGCTATACAAATTAAAAAAAAAACACTGATTGACTTGGAAAAAGACTTAATTGCCTTTAATTGTTAGGGCAATGGAGTGTTAGGAAAAAAAGGGATTATTTTAAATGTTATATAACTAAAGACATGGGCAAAATATAAATATTTTATGGATGACATTATTGGCAATTCACAATAAATGAATTGAGCTACAACATTAACAAGAATAGTGCGCCCCCATTCAAAGAAAATTTTGCTCAGGCATGGTGGAAAAAGGCATAATTGATAGAAATTTTGACCTTAGGTGGAACAAGGCTCTTTTTATCATTTCCTTTGGTGCAGACTTTGAAGGATACGCTTGATGGATTGGACACAAATTGTTTGCATGAGAGTGTTATTAAAAAAGGAATTCAGTTCATAAAATTTAAACAAAAGAAAAGGAAATTATTATTCTTGTCCAATGACATTGAATATTTCCTCTGAATCTGAAGGACTTATTAGATGCACCAGTATTGAAGAAAATTTAAACAAGTATTAGATAGAAAAATTAACACTAGTTGCACATGAACAATAGACATAGACTATTTCGAAATACCTCATGAAAAAGAAACCACAACCAGAGTTACTATGCACAGTTTGATGTTATTTCCCATACTGGAGACATGGATCTAGCTCAGAACCTCTTGTCTAATTGATAGACAGATCCAAAGCTGTCAATGCTTCACTTTGCGTGTCAGGAGAAATTTCACTCAAACATGCAATTCAGTGGAACTGATTCTCTTGCAGCAATCACCATCCATAGGATCTTCCAAAAAGTTTGTTATAGAGGTGGAGATCCATATCCAAATGCAGATGCAGAATATAAATCATTGTATTCATCCAGATCCAAATCACTCCTTGTTGGAAAAGCTCTAGTGATAAAGGCTTACATCCATTAAATATTTTGAATGTCTTCCCGTAAGAAGAAGTCAGTGCGGTAAAATTCCTTCAAATAAATCATGCTCTCTATCTTCCACTTGATACTATCATTGAATTTTCAGGATCACCCTGAGTGCTTAACCAGAATACAACTCAATCCATAAATTAAAAATGGGATGATGAGATCTACTCTATAGGTAACCTAATGAAATGTATAGTGAAAGAACTGTAAAAGCTTCAAATCATTGTCAAATAGGAGTGACTAATTTTCATATGAGTGCAAACTGAGAATTCCAGCTTTAGCCTTAAAATTCCAACTGCTTGCAATTCCAACTTGACAAGATATGCTTAAATCTGGTTTGATCAGTTGCATTTTGGACATGAATGTTGATCTTATCGCTAAGGATTCTTTCCTCCGAAAAATCAGCTATTGTTCAGGATTTCCTCACAAATAATTGGATATGAAGTCAATTAACCAATTAACAACTTGGATTGGTTTAAAATCCAAGGCTTGAAGAAGTCACACCTTATTTGGAGATCAGTGTTGACAGGGCTGTCAAAATAGAAGGTTCTATTTCCTCAGTTGCAAATCATAAGCATGAAAGCAAAATTCCAGGAAGATTGCATTGAATTTCACCAATTCATGTGTTGTTCAACTAAATATTTTCTCAGATTGATCATTGTCTAAGTGCATAAGATATGGAATAGAACCTTACAAGTACACAAATGAGATCATTTTGTATAATTCTTATGTTCTAGGATTTGTGATCTAACTGATCACATATTTGGAGCAGAGGATAGCACAACAAAAAGGACTTGATCTTGTGTCACTAACTGTGTTTAGGTTGTCCTTTAATCCATAGGTAAAGTGTTATCTTTATTTTGTCTAATCCCTCAAATGGTTTAAGCACATTATGAATATATCCCTCAATTTCTACTTTCATAGTATGCAATTAGCGCTGCTTGGGAAAATATGATGCTACACTTCCAAATCTATTCACAAGTTGTCACTTCCAGATTATGGAGATACTTTTGTCAATGAATAGGCTGGGTTACTGTAAGACATTTAGAAATCCTTATTATGGTTCATGCATAAGTTTAAAGTAAAACCCCTGATAGATTTTGACACTTTTGGGTATACAAGTCAAAAACGCAGTTAAAGTGAGGGTAGATTAGTATGTTTTGAATGCCTATTTTTGGGTGGGATTTCTAGAACAAATATTTACTAACCAACTAGTAAGACTCTTTGAGGATTTTCAGCAAAATATGGAGAAACTTAACAGCAGAGAAAGTATCAAAATGGTTAATCATCCCTTCAACCAGGATATGTGCATCAAATGGAGGCCCAGATCTGCACTTTTCCACACAATCTTTGATCATCTATCACAAAATCTTGAGTTAGAATGAACCAATGAAGCATTTAGCAATCACTATTTAATCATGACCTAAGGTGCACCCAAAGGTTTACAAACAATCTTTGAAATCAAGGAAGGTAAAGTGATTTTAAATTTTTTTATCTCTTTATCAGATGAAAGCTCTTCTAAATGTGAGATTGCAAATGCCACTAAACTATCACAAGAAATGAGACCATGTATGATCAAGAGATATTTTAAACACAAGACTGCAACAAGAAACAAGAAACACAAATTTGAAATGCATTCTGAAATGTAAGTGTATGCAAATTTTTCCAAGAGACAACACAAAATAATCTAGAAATGATCAAATTTATCAGTAGGGGAATGTTTCAAGAACAATCTCAGAGCTTGTTGATGGCTTTATAATGTGAAACTAACTCAACATGATTTGAAATCTGATGTAAAAAGGAATTAGAAATGAGTTCTTAAGTGGTTTCTCAGAGAATGGGCTTCTTCCCAGATTTTCCCATGAAATTTTTAGTTTTCCAGGCTTTTTTAAACTCTTTCAACCCATTACATGAAAAATTCATGCAATATATAGCTTTCAATCTCCTTCTAGCCTTCTTTCCCAAGAAAATAATATGCCAAAGGATCAAATTTGTTACAAAAATTCCTCATGATTCACAAACAGGGACATTTAATAGAACACGTCCAAAAAGTTGCCAATTGTCTCAAAAAGAGATGAATCATTGAAAAATTTGCATCATTATCCATTGTGGAGGCACGTTTTTCATCTTCAAAGCATGCAGACCCCCTTCCTTTCATTATTTCATCCTTATCCCTCCAAAATTTGACTCTGCAACTTTTGGATCTGATATTTCACGTTTTTGGACGGGTTAGGGAAAAAATTCATTTCAAAAACATCTCTGATCTTCAAATTGATCCTCAAAACCAATTGCATTGGTCCTTGCAGGCACAAACGACACAAATTTGTCAAAAGTTTGATCAAAATTGATGCAAAAAATGCATTTCCAAGCTTCCTAGAGCTCAAATGGCGGCCAAACTGAAAAATGCACAGTTACCATTGATCTTCCTTTATCCTTTAATCTGAGCCCTCCACGTGTCACAATGTGATTGGAAATGGGCTTGGGATCACCTTTTGACATTTTAACACTTTTGGAAAAATGTAAAAATTTGACATTTTTCTCTGCCCCTCCGTGCCCTTTGAAAATGAGCTTGACACGTGTCCCAATGTGGGTCCCATTGGAATCACGGACCGATTCTACACATTTCCACCTTTTTTGGAAATTTGCAAAATTTCTCAATTTCCTCCGCTGCTCCACCTGTTGAGATTTGTGCCTGACACATGGCGTAATATGACTAGATACGGAGATCATGATCACTTTTTGACATTTTAACACTTTTTGGAAAAAGGAAAAGGATTTCCACATTTTTCTCTACCCCTCCACCCTTTGAAAATGCCACTTAACACATGTCCCAATGTGGGTCCCAACGGAATCACAGACTCGATTCTACACATTTCCACCTTTTTTTTGAAAGAAGGAAATTTTTCCAAATTATCCTCCATAGACCCGCACCTCTGATTCTATCCCTGACACGTGGAAATTGCTGGATCAATCGCGGCTCATTTGTGGGCTTGCATTCCTCCATTTTACAATTTTATGCCTTTATGCCAAAAATGGGGATAAATCTCAATTTTTCCCTGAGGCCCGAAGTTCTGCCTTTGATGTAAACGTGACATGTGTCCACCTATGATTCACTGTGGAGTTCTAGATTGTTTTGTGACTTTAATTTTTTTACCAAATAAAGTCAAAAAACTACAAAAGAACTCTGACTACCCGTAATTCCATCCTTAGCTCTGAAGCCATGCCACGTGTTCCATTCTGATTCATTATGCGGGCCCTAGGAATTTTCTTTGCACTTTGACTCTTTTTCCAAAATGACTTAAGGCACAAAAAGACCCGCTACTTCCCATTCAATCAAAAGAGGACACGTCAAAAACATTAGAACCAATCAGAGTAAAGTCGAGCCATGGGACCCAAATTCACCTTTTTCCAAAAAATAAAAAACCGATAAGTTAAAAAAATTTTTTGCCATCCCTCAGCCAATTAGAACAAGCCATGTTGCCCGATGAATGCTGAAGAAGAAATTGATGGGAAAATGACACCCGTCTAACCGTCAAAACACAGAAAATGCCAGGGATGCCCTAGAATTTGATTTTTTCACTAAGGACGACAAATTTCTCAAAATTGAACCAACTGAAACATGTTTTTAAAGCATTTTTTATCATGGAATTGGATTTTCAATGGCATACAAGTGCAAATCAATCAATTTTAAACTTCCACGATTGGGTAAAAAGGAAAAATGGTAGAGCCCACATATTTTGGAAAAATTAGGGCACAAAACAAGGCACACATGCTGATTTCATTCAAATTGGGACAAAACAACATGTTTATGACCATTTCAAGGCATTCAATTTGGAGGGAAAAGTTGGATACCACCAATTTAAGAGAGAAAACATTCCAAAGCATGCAAACCAAAGGAAAATTAGGGGAAAAGTAGTGCAAGCTCAAAAATGGCACCAACAGGCCCAATACTTAATGCCTTAAACATATCTAAAATGAAGTTCCATTCTATTTGATCATAGTATTTTCTGAATTAATTTTTCAAAAATAAGGCCTTCTAATGATATCGACGAGCCCACTCCATTCTTTCCCATGATATAACTATATTTTTAAGAATATCATTGATTTGTATGAATCAAATTATTTCTAGCCTATAAATCACCATAACAATGTGGAGGATGTAAAAAACCAAGGATTTGTAAATAATATTATGGGATACATTCAACAAGGTGATGGGATGACAATTGTAAATGAGATCTAACTACCCTATATTTAGTATGAATTTGATGTATCATTGGTTGACAATGTTCCCAATGAATTGGAATTAAAGGTACATGTATAACCTAAACAAAGGTCATTTCCAACCATATCCTATAGATCTTTGGGCAATTCATGAGGCATCCCATATTTTTTAGGGCTTTTTTTGTTAGCCATTTCAGAAATAACTTCATACAGATCATCAAAAAAATATAAAATAGGTTGATCAAATGTCACCTTTGGATCTTAAGAAATATTACAAGGGACCACTACAATGAGTTGATCAAGAGTTATTTTTCACCCAAGAGAGGGGGATTGAGATTTAAAAACCTATTGATAATGGTGCAAAAAATCATGCACCATGTCTAACACTTCTATAAGGAATTGATTTCCTTCACATGCATCCTTAATCTACTAAAGGAAATTCTTGGATTTAATAATTTTAAATAATTATTTGGATACATTTTTTACCAATGTTGTCCATTTAATTTGTGATTTAATCTTAGAACCCTTGGTATTGTAATCATCTTTAATTTTAAGGTGTTTTCTATGATTCACCACCTATGATTATAAAGGATCATGGGGCAACATCTATTTAAGAGCATTTAATGAGAATATTTTCTTTAAAGTGGTGGCATAATAGTATTTACACTAGATGAAAGAAATATTATACATAAAAGTGTGAAGGGAACATGTAAGCTGAAAGATTGCATATTTCTACTATGAGATCTATCTTGTCATTCCACCTAGTCTAGAATCTAATATCCAAACCTATTTTTTGTGATGCAATTCAAGCAAGTGTAGAATCAAGGTAAAATTAACAAAAATTTGATATTTTTGAATTCAAATCCATTTAAAGAGACATTTATTCAAGAAATGGATGGGAAATTGGTTAGAAAGAACATTTTCTATAAAAAAATTCTACTACTAACTTATAGCAACTGGCATAAGAAAAAATGGTTGCAAGGAAAGTATGTCATGATCTAGCCACTTAAGGATTTTATCATTTCCTTGGTGGAAATTAAACCAAGTTTTTCATACATTTGAGTTAGAACGATTCCTTGGATTGGGGTATAACATCTAAATTTATTTTGCATGGGCATCCATGTTACTTATTCACTAACTATCGAATACTTGTTTAGGTGACCAATCCTTTTGATTTCTATATTAACTATATTAAGCACAAAAAATTCATTGTATCCACGTATATTGTGTCTACACTTTACAATTACAAGTACATAGTTGTTCAATCCTTTTGCAAACAACATCAGATTATGAGACAAGTATAACAACATCTAAGGAAGTGGTATTGAACTTATAAAACACCTTTAAAAGAAAAATTCACAACTACTTCCCAAGATGCACATTCAAAATTAGTCAAAATTTTAATAACTATACTTTGGTAGTGGGTAACCATACAAAAAGGTGTTTCAAGGGAGAGGTTTCCAAAAATGAATCAATAAATGAAAAATATTTGTGTAGTAAGAAATATGATAAGAGATTCTAATGCCAAATAATATGTTCATATAAAAACTCTATATGAGTTCCTTTTTTCATTTATAATATCCCATAATATCTTAATTAGATTAACCTATTTTTGACATCTCATATATTTTCTCGTGGACTATATTTTCTTTTAATATCATAAATTCACAAGATGATTCTAAAGCTCTATTTATCACCCGATGCCATGTTATTGAGTAAATGGAGGAATTAAATTATGAGTACCCTAAGGAGAATTTTTAAAGGCCAACGTTGCTATAAAAAATAATAAAATTAAAAAACACAGACCATACCTAATATACTTATGGTTATTATTAACTAATATTTTCACACTATAAAATAATAAAGATTATTTTAATGAAATATTGGATATATTACTAAAAATAAAATAGAATAACTATTCATGAAAAAGCTGGGAGTATGGGAGCCTACTAGGAAATCCAAACCATCGTAAAGGTATGGGAACTAATAGACAAATTACTCAAGCCTGAAAGCTAAAAAAAAATTACAAAATTAATACATAAACCAAGAGCACATTAAACTTAGGAAACATCTATGAAGAGATTAGGAGGAGGTTCCAAGCGTAATTTGAGTGGCTAACATTCAACATTTGGCTAAAAGTAAATATTGGACCTCTTAAATATGGCTAATTTTGTGTAAATTTTGATTGGACAATTAGCCCAAATATTATACAATTTCCTTAACTCATTCTCGTAATCCCTTTATAAGATATATTTCAACTTATTTTGCGACATAATTTTTCCATAATTATTATGTCTGTGTGGGTCTTATTTTCCTAGAAATTATATGAGACGTGCATTAATTATTTTGAATTATGAGTTGTGGGTGTAGATATATGTGTATGCAGATATGTATATATACATATATGCATATATTTATAACATATAATAGTTTAATAAAATATCCCCTTTATAGTCTATTTATTTAATATTTTATGACATTACATTATGATGAAAGAACATCATCATGGAAATTGCAATTTTTTGGATTTTAATCAATTTTGGAATTACTAGTATTGTTAGACATTTTTAGGTTTTTTTGTAAGTTTTTTCACCTTCCTAGATTCCTCCATGGGAAAAAAGAGGTCAATTTGAGTTTTCCCACCAAAACACCATCTTTTGAATATTTTAATTATTAGTTCTAAATTGAGAGGTCTAAGGTAAAGCATGAAAGTATATAATGGTGAAAAAGGGTCATTAAGGGCCTCATATGATTTATATAAGTCTTGTAATTCATTTAAGTTAGATTATTTGTGTTGAGTCATTTTCACTATGATTAGGTTACTTGAACCAATATGTAGCTACCTCATTTTGGTCTTGTAAGGATTCGAAAGGAAGAGAGAGAGAGAGAGAGAGAGAGAGAGAGAGAGAGAGAGAGAGAGAGAGAGAGAGAGGTAGGTGGGTTTTATAAGAGGAATAGGATTTTTTAACATAGCAGAAGAATCTAAAGAATCTAGTTGTACTAATGGTGATATCAATGTAACGGATTTATTGATTATGAGATGATGAAATATACTAATAACATGATTGATTTTTGAGTAATGTTTGATATTTTCTGAATATTTCTAAATAAATTTTATTCTAGGTATGAATGAACTATGTAGGTTGAAAGGAATGTGAAGGAAATGATTGAAAGTGTCAGAGATTCAATGAAGCCATATGTATACAAGGAGTATTGGTATTATAGTAAAAGGCTTGTTGTGTTGTCCATTTATGAAATTGAATGATTTAAGATACTTCGTAGGAATTTAGGTATGTAGGAGAAATTTTTTATGGTCAATAATATTTTAGAATAGCATCTAAGAATACATTCTTATAACTATTTGGAAAAGACTTGAATTCCGTGAAAATTGTCCACATGGTCAAGGTGTGGACTTGCATGTCAATGTTCTAGAGGGTTTGAAAATTTTTACAGGACCTTGTTTTTCTAGAAGCATGTTGTCAAAATTTAAAAGTTTTTATAGAGGTTTCTTAGGCCTAAAAGAATTTTTAAAATTCTAAACAATGAAAATAAACCTAAACTACTTGCTCTCAGCCTATATAAACTCTAGGGTTTAAGAATAAGAAAACAATCATATCTTGTAAAATGTCCAATAGAAAAGGCTACAAATTGGTGAACATGGTGTTTTAGGGGTGATATAATTGTGTATTAATTTTCAAGGAAACTAGAATAGGTTTGACAAACATAATGTTAAACCTCATGTTGTCTAGGTGCATATAAACCCTGTTTTGAGGGTTTGGACAAAGAACTTCATGAAATAACTAATACCTCTCTTTAATACTTATTAACACTTATATAAAATATATATGGGGGTATGGTAAAAGTGTGGAAATTATTAAAAAGTATGACATAAGTGAGTGAGGAATAATCTAATGCTACAAATATAGTACTTTGTTTTATGATGACCAGGCTTTAATTTGAGAGGTAAAACTTGTAAAGGGGTTTAAAGTATTCAATGAAACTTATATATAAGATAAATGAAAACCTCCTGGAGGTGTAAAATTGGTTGTAAGGATAAATTATGGGTGGTAATAATATTCTTAAAGTGTCTAAGGTGGAAACTCCTATAATACATTCATTCACCCTTATTTGTACTAGTCAAAAGTTAATATAAAGAGAAAGTTAGACAAAAGGAACTATAAGTTTTGATGTAACTTGATAGCCTAGTATAGAGAGGCCATAAGAAGGTGGAAAAAAGGTTAAATGATGAAGCCTTGAGGTTTTAGCACTAATAATCAAGTACACTCAATGAAACCATTGTTTGAGAGAATAATAAACTAAATGACAAGAAGGTGAAATATAGAATTTGAGAATGAGCACAGAGTTTAGTGCTAACAAGGAGTTGTAAGAAGTTTTTTTTAAGTTTCTTAAGGATTTAACAGAGGTCTGTCACCCAGGTGAAGGTCTACAACTTTTAAAACTCAATCCAAGACCTATGAAGTACTAAAGGAACGATAATTGGAAACTATGAAAATATAATTAAAGAACTTACCTTGAGATTTGAAACTTGAAATTTTTCATGAAGCATGAAATCCATAAATGGTATCTAAAAATGGAGTTGGTTACCTCTAAATCCTCAGGAGATGTCCAAAACATTAATCTTTTCCTAAAAATAGGGCTAGTAGGAGGAGACCTAATTGGTAATGGAGGAAGGTCAATTGAGGGACTTGCATAGTGAGTTAGACTATGAAATTTATCATGTAGTATAAAATGTCAAAGGGTGTCCAAAAGTGGTTTCATATTTCCAATAATCCATATGAGTAATTCCCAAAAATAAGGTTTTCATTAGAGGAGGGCTAGTAGCTCTTAATAGGATTATAAGGGTGAATGAGTTCAAATGAAGTCTTGAATCCTTTAAAGAATTTAAATCATGTTTATATGATTTAATTGAGCAGGTGATAAGCGAAGATAACCTTGAATTGGTTTAATTAAGAATTTGGTACTTTTATGCACGTTGAGAGTTCTTGAGCCTTGACATGTTTGTTAGTTTGGATGATATTGAAACTATCTTTGTATGATGTTGGTTTTATTCTACTACCTCATCTACAGCATATTGATAACATAGTATGTTGATAAAGAAGAGAAAGAATCTAACAATGCATTGTGCTAGTATGTAAATCCAAATTGACAGGTGATCCCCTAATAAGAGAAAATAAGACATGATAAAAAAATAACAAGAAGAAAGAACCAAAATTGGATGAAGAAATAGCTTAGTTGAGAACTGATTTGAAGAGGATTTAATTCTTGGAGAGGTTATGGCTCTAGGAAAGAGACCAAGTATATGGTTGACAGTTGAAAAGAAGAGGAAAGTGGCATATAAAGTCACTTGTTAATAGGATAAGAAGACAAAAGATGAATTCCATGAGAAGAGAAGAAGATAATGAGGGAAAATCCTATGGAGGATTGAATAATAGAGAGTTTCCAAGTGAGAAACATGAAAAGTGATTTGTAAAAATAGTTCTCATTCTGGAGAACATGGAGAAAAGTAAAGAAGAATGGAGAAGATAAATAGTTCAAAAAGAAGAACTTGTTGAAGAAATGAAGAGAAAAAGGAGAGTGTCAAAGGAGGAATTCATAGATTCATTTTGGTCTCTAATTTTAATTATCTAATGATATGTTTAAGCGTACGTGTGTGGGTATTGGAAACTTCATGAAGAATATTAAGGAAAAGGAATTGAAATTTACAAGAAATGGAGCAATAAGAGCATCCATAGAGACAAATGAGTATGATAGAGGAAGAGAGAATCTTGTGGAAGCTTATAAATAGGATGTTGAATTCCTTCAACATGCTAATTAAGAGAATATATATTTTCATGATGCTTTGGTAAGCATTCTATTAGAGGAAGATAAGAAAGATTGTAAAAAAAAGGAGATTACAAGAAATGAGACAATGAAAAGAGATATGATCATACAACTAGCTTATAACCAGGTACATAGAGGTTTGAATCATGATTTTAGTCATGCATATAAGAATGAAATTTTTGATATAGAGGTTGGTATAAAGAAGAGTAAAGTTGAGTTTTCAAAACTTGAATTAAATCATAGATAGCTAATGCCAAAATGGCTTAAGAAATCAGTTGATGGTATGAAAGATGTAGAACTCAAACAAGAGCTTAATGAATATGAAAAGTGTTATCCAAATAACCCTCCCAGCTATTTGGATGATTTTTTTCTGTCACTCTAGCTCTGATGCTTTACATTTTAGGTTGCACACCCACAGGATTGCTCATTTAGCACCATTTAAAATGTTGTAGTCGTTCTGTGCACTCCCTGTGCCATACAATTCTTCCACATGCCCCTCTGGAAACGACTTCCAAACTGGCTAAGTTCTGGGTCATCCTATCACGCACCCTCTTTCCTTTCTTTGATCACGTGCCCTTCCTTGGATGGATATTTGCTCCCCACTTCCCTACTCTCCTTTCACATTTTGCTCCCCTTCCCATTTCCCCCCCTTTTGGATCTTCCTCCCGCATGCTTACTTTCTTATCTTTCTCCTATGCGCACACCTTCTTCCCTTCTTCCCATGCATGCACCTTCTCTTTGTCTCCCTTTCATGCCTCACGCGCCACTCCTGAATCCCAAACTTCAAAATTGAGCCCAGAGTGAGTCAACTCAAAGAAAAGAAACAACATGTCTGTGGAAGGTGCCACGTGTCTCATCAGTGCACCTTCAAAGGTACGACAAAAACGGAGGCCCCAAATGAGTGCAGGCCCTCCACATGTCGAAGGTCCAACAAGTTGCTCCTAAATGGGTGGAAAAGGGAGAATCAGCTGTTGAAAATTCTAAGGCCAGTAGAAGGCACCATGTGTCAGTTCGACGTAACTTCAAAGGTAAGACCCAAAAGGTAGGTCCCAAACAAGTGCAGGATCTCCACATGTCTAGGGTCTGACCTAGTTGCTCCGCCAAATAGGAGGGACTTAGCTAAAAAATGAAGAAAATAAAGCAAGCCCACGGACAAAACCAAGTGCCCAATCGGTGTAACTTCAAGAGTGAAAGGAGGGGGGTGAAATCTTAAAGATGCATGGTTCTACCACGTGGGTCTTGTACAGATAGACTCTTTTAAATATTGTGAGCTCGTATTAAACACCCAACCCTAACATTCAGATAGCCATATCTTTAAACTGTGAACTCAGATTCGAGTAAGAGAGGACTTTTTGGAAAGCTCTCAGTGCTTGTTACTCACCTGCCACCATTAATAAAAAATGATAAATTCAGTTTTCCATTTTTGAGGCCGTCAGGCTTCTCACCCACCACCATAATCAAGTTTATTCTTCCTTTCTTGCCCAACAAGGAACATTAATTAAGGCACAGGCTATGTCATGGAACCCATAAATTTTGCAAGTGAGTTCTATGCATTTTTGGGTGGTTGAAGTAAGTGAATTCAATGCATTTTCTTGGGTGGTTGGAGTAGGATTTTGAATTCTTCCCTCCTTTCCTTTCCCTCTTATTCTTCCTATATATTGTAAGGAGGGGCATTTTTAAAGGGTAGGACATTTCTGCTTTTCACCCTCCCTTCTTCCCTTATCTGTAAGTGATTTTGTGGATTTCAAACCTCCCATTCATATTGTAATGTAATTTTTTGCCTCTTGGCTACTATAATGCATTGTATCAACTTTTGGAGCAATAAGATAAGTCTGTGGATGATTTCAACCCTCTCTTGTGTTTATTATATCCATCTAATCTCTCATTACAATTTGGTTATCTGTGCATGGTGGTTGTGTTATAGTTTTAATGGTTTGTGTTTAATTGCAAAGCAGGTGTTAAACATTCCTTTGGTGCATCACCCTTGTTAGTTTATGTTTTATTTCTTGCATCTCCTTAACCTTGTCTCCTTGGCATGTTAGAGTAGGTTTTAGAGTAGATCCTCTACAATATGAGTGTGTGCACCTGAACAAAGGAATATGAACTAAACTTCATCCAGAGAGCTTCTCTGACTCGCAAAATCCCACACTTTGGGAGAAGCTCCATGTTATGCAATCACACTAAGATTTTTAACCTATCAAGTTGTAGACATTCAAGGATGGTGTGATTATGCATCAACAATTTTGGCACACTCGGTGGGACCAAGAAGTCTTCATTTTATTGCAGAAAGAATCATGTGCACTTGTTATAAGTTTTCCATCTTGTAAGAAGCTTTGAAATTACACATCTAGTAACTCCTATGAGGAAGGATCCATTGGTTTCAGTAGTCCAAGCTTGGCGGATTCATGAGAAGAATGCAAACGTGATCAAGAAAAAGAGAAGAAGGATTTTTCATATATCTACACTTGTCTCTTGAAAGAGAAAGAAGAGGGAGAAGAGATCAAAGGTCTCCATCTCCTCAAAATATAACTTTGTCAACACCTCCACCTGGTAGGAATTTCGTTCAATCGACTAGAGTTCTTTGACCAATTAGGATGGCGCAACCCAACCCCTATGTCAAATTCACTGACATCATCCTACTTGCTCTTAATGCACAAAACCCAATTCCAGTTACAGCACTGAAGAACATTCCATATTTTACTGGAGAGAACTAGAAAACTTCAATTGATCATATCCAAGACATTGCAAATGTCTGTGCAATCCATGAAATTGCTGAAATGGACATTGTTGTCAAGTTGTTGGCATCCTCCTTTAAAGGTAAAGATTTTCGGTGGTTTATAAGTCTAACCATGGGATCCATCTAGAATTGGGACCATTTATGCACAACTCTCCACAATCAATTTAGAGAAAAGGGAGATAACCTGTCTTTATTGGAACAACTGACAAAAATAAAGAGGGCTCCTAACAAACAGTTAACTTACTTCAACTTCATATTCCAACAGACATGGGATAGGATTCTGTTGGACGTGAGAGTTATAGTTGAAGGTGCTTTTCTATACTTAAAGCTTTAAATTATGATATTTCTATAATGATTCAATCCATGGGAGGTATAACCTTACCCGCATCCTATAACATTGCTATTAGAGATGAAAATTACTTGATCCAAGTTGGTAAACTCTCACCTAGGACACCTATGCCTCTATATCCAAAACTAAGAGCCCCTACAACTAGTCAAATGCTAAAATTGAATCCCATTCCAGCCCCTAGGAATCAAAGAAATAGTGAGGATTCTACTTCTTCAAGTACTTCAAAAGAGTTACAAGAAGTTATGAAACAACTACAAAACCTAAGAAATGAGCTAGTGACTATCAAGAGACATCAAGCTCAAAGTTTTAGGCCGTATTAGCCTCAAAATTAGTATCAATTCAGATCCCCATATCATCAAAATAGACCACCAACTCAGGTTATAAATCAAAACTAGAGCCAAGGACAACCTCAAACTACCAGAAAATTCTGACCATATGATCTAAATGCAACTTCAACATCGAGGGCCTTGCTTTGAACACAGAACAACATGGCACATGAGTACAACTGGTGTTACCCCTGCAATCTACCTCACAATCAATCAATGTGTTTCAATGGTGCAATAAACTAGGCCTTAATGGTGCAACCCATTAGTGTGTCCCTAGAACCAAGTCAAAAGGGAAATCAACAACATGAAACTCAACAAGAGGCACCTCCAACGGAAACCACGTTGGTCAATTAGCACACACAAGACTTCTATGGAGTTAATCAACACCCATTTTAGGGTGTAGCTTACAACACGTGGTAACAAAGGAGAAATTTTGAGGAGGGACTACCATATAATCCAATTGTTTCTCCTTCCACTCCTACACAACAAGGAGTTAGTAGACCAAATTCAGCCCCAAAGGTATAAAATTAGCCCAAGACATCCTTTGCAATAGCACATGTGCTTGTTCAAGCTCCTGAGAAGGATATGCCAATTAAGGGGCAAAAAAAGGATAATTCATCCCCCTTCAACATTATTTATCAGATGAAGAAAACACATGTGAAGTTTTCCATGTGGGAGTCACTGGCAATCCCAGGACAACGAGATTTGTTGCAAGTTACAATGGCCAATTGGTCTACCTCTCATAGATCACACCAAAGTAGGAGAAGGTTCTCACTAATGCAGTGCAACAGGGAGGTGGTCAACCAAGAAAAAATTTGAAGCCTCCACCGTTCTATTTTTCATTGATTGTAGGGAACCACTTAGTACATAACTGTATGATTGATTCGGGTGCAAGTAGCTCAGTAATGTTGAAACGAATAGTAGACCAATTGGTTCTAAAGTATGATCCAGTTTTGAAAGGAGTAGTGCAACTAGATGGCACAATAGTAGGAATGGTTGGGGTCATCAAGGGTTTAAGCCTAACACTACATGTCTATCCAAATGCCACAGTCTTGGAAGATGTGTCTGTAATTGACCTCCCACCACTCTTTACACTATTTTTTTCAAGATACTTCACTACCAAAATTGGTGGGTATCTATCTACAGATTGGTCACACACTCTTTTCAGGACAAGGAATGGATCTAAGGCTATAATAAGGTTTGATCCGATTGCAAATTTTCACATTGAGCCTCACGTGCCAAATCCTATCAATGTTAATTGCTCAGCCTTTGACCAAGAAGAGTGTTCACTAGATCTAGAAATAGGTACCAAGGATGAAGGAATTCCCTATTTGACTCTAGATGAATGGGAAAACAAGAGGCATGAGTTTGACCCATTTAAGGAAATGGAAGAATTTGAATTGGGTGTATATTGTGTAGATGAAGAAAATTCACCCATTCCTGACATCATCAAGCCAGAAAATAAGGATTACAATGAAGTATGACAATTATTTTTTGATGGTTCAAGGAGCAAAAAAGGTGTTGGAGGAGGTGCATTATTAGTTTCACCACAGAACATCAAGTATTATCCAGCGTTTCATTTCTAGTTTGCATGTTCAAACAACACAACTGAATATGAAGCCTTGATTCATGGACTTCATTGGGCCAAGAAAAGAGGCATAAAGAATTTTCAAGTATTTGGTGATAGTGAGATAATTTTCAATCAATTCAAAAGGAAACATTCTACAAAGAATGACCTACTCTAGAGCTACAAAAAAGGCTGTGGGACCTAATTGAGGATTTCAAAGATTTCAACATTGTGTCCATACCCAAGAAGAAGAATGAAGCTATAGATAGGCTTGCAGTAGTTGTAGAAACATTTGATGTGGTTGACAATATCAAAAGAGACAAGAAACAACCACATGTCCATGTGATTGTAAGGCCAACAGTTCCAGATAATAACACAAGCTAGCAGGTGTTTGAGAATGATCAACAAATCAAAAATTTCTTGCAAGAAGAGGCTGAATTATCAACTAGGAACCAAGAAAAATTAGAACAACAGTACAGGGATCAAGTGGTGCGGTTGTGGAAAAATAAGCTTCCCAGAGGTTTGGTGACACTCGAGTCAATATTCAATCCTAATGACCAGTTCTGTAAAGAGAAATCCAACCTATAGGTCAAGGGAGAAAATTCAGAGCCAATTTCAGTTGGGGAGGGAAAAACACTCCAAATTGGTAAGGTGGCCACTGAACAAGAGAGATATGATTTTTCACAACTTTTCCAAGAGTTTCCAGACACCTTCACTTGGAGCTATGACAACCTGTGAGGATTCAATCCAAATTTGGCACAACATACAATAGATCTGGATCCAGATGCTAATCCCATTAGGAAGAAGAAAAGGCCATTCAACCCACACATTGAGCCTCTTATGAAGAAAGAGCTGAAAAATCTAATAGATGGAAGTATTATATTTCCAATCAAACATTCAAGCTGGGTTACAAACTTAGTACTGGTCAGGTAGAATAACGGAGAAATGAGGTTGTGCGTAGACTTTCGAGACTTGAACAGGGCATCTCTCAAGGACCATTACCCACTTCCTTCAATGGAACAAATCTTACAAATGGTCACTAGATCAGAAATATTTTCCCTCCTTGATGGATACTCGGGGTATAATCAGATAATGGTAAAAGAAGATGACTAGTTCAAAACGGCTTTCACCACTAAGTGGGGTACCTATGCTTACAAGAAGATGCCATTTGGATTGTCTAATGCCAGAGCCACTTTTCAAAGGGTGATGGACATGGCATTCAAGGGGTTGATCAATGAAATAGTGATAATATATCTTGACGATATCACTATGTTCTCCAAAAATGTAGCGGATCACCTCTTTCATCTAAGACAGGTAATTCAAAGATGTAGGAAATTTGGGGTATCATTAAATCCCAAAAAATGCATATTCTTGGCTCACGAAGGCAAGATCCTAGGCCATATTGTGTCAAAGGAGGGATTGAAGATTGACCTAGAGAGAGTTGAAGTAATTTAAGCATTACCATTGCCAAGTTATAAGAAGGATTTTCAAAGCTTTCTAGGAAGGATCAATTTTTTCTACAGGGTTGTGCCAAATTTTTATGCTCTTGTGAATCCAATAACACTGATGTTGAAGAAGAGCATGGCATTTAGGTGGATAGCTGAGGGGAAATAAATTTTTGAAGCCATCAAAGAGGATATATCCCAAGCTCCAACTCTCGTCAACCCAGACTTCTCCAAGGACTTCATGCTTTATGCCTTTGGTGGTGGGGACACAATTTCTACAATCCTAGTGCAACAAAACAAAGAGGGATCTGAACAACCAGTTTCCCTCTTCAGCCAAAGTTTGGAGGACTATGAAGTAAGATACTCCTTCATTGAGAAGCATGTCCTTGCAGTGATCAGGAGCTTGAATAAGTTCAAGCACCTTGTCTCAAACAACAAAATTTAGTTGTTGGTCTCTCATGCGGGAGTCAAGGAATTCCTTTTGAACAAATATCTAAATGAGAAATGTGCAGGATGGATCACTCATGTCATAGAATATGACATTGAGATTAAAGTCACTAAGAAGGTCTGTGGAAAAGGGTTATGTGAGTAGTTGGCATCAAGTCAACAAGCTGAAGCAGGTAATGAAAATGGGGTTGTTTTGGTACTACAAGATGGTCAAGAACAAGAAAATGATAATGTTCCTATCCCTTATTGGACTCAAAACATGATACATTTCCTACAAATAGGCCTATGCCCCCAAAAATGAGCAAAGAAAAGAGGAGATACTTCAGATTACAAGCCATTCTATATGTGGTTGTTGATGGTGTTTTGTTCAAAAGGGACATCAATGGTGTTCTACTGAGATGCATTGGAATAGGTAAAATCAAGAAGGTGTTATAGGAGGTTCATGATGGAGAAGTTGGAGGTCATTTTTCTCTATGGGTAATAGCTATCAAGATAATGAATGCGGGATATTATTGGCCCATGGTGTTTAGTGACTATTACACATGGATAAAAAAATGTAAGAAATGTGCATTCTTCACAGGAAAGGAAAGATTAACAGCACTCCCATTGCACCAAATTTAAGTTGACCATCCATTCATGTAATGGGGATTGGAATTAATTTGGGTCATCAATCCAAACTCAAGCCAAGGGCACAAGTGGATTCTCACAGCAACAAACTATTTCACCAAGTGGACCGAGCCGGTAGCACTCAAAGAATCAAACGAGTCTAGCATACTATAATTTTATGAAGGGATAGTGACTAGGTTCAGAGTATTGGCCACTATCATATAAGATAATGCATTGGAGTTCCTAGGCTCTAAGATCATAGAATGGGCTTTCAAGAATGGAACCTAATTGATAACCTCTTCAAACTATTACCCACTGGGTAATGGGCATGTAGAGTCAACAAATAATAATTTACTAAGAATCATCAAAAGAAATATTAATGAAAATTAGAGGACATGGCATACAAATCTAAAATCAGCATTATGGGCTGACAGGATCACACCAAAGAGGTCAACAGGTAATTCTCCCTACAAGCTAGCCTATGGAAAAGAGGCAATGTTGCCTATATCATTAGAGCTTCTTGCATTGGAATTCATAAGGCAGTTGGAATTATCTAAGTTTGAACCAATGGAGGCTAGGTATGCAGAGCTAATGGACCTGGAAGAAATTATAGAACATTCAGTTCAAATGATAGAAAAATATCAAGCCTTAATCAAAAGGTGGTTTGATAAGAAAGCAAGAGCAAGGACCTTTTAGGAAGGGGGCCTAGTTCTAAAGTGGGATGTGGATCAGGGAAAGCTAGGAAGGCATTCTAAATTTGATGATATTTGGAGTGGACCCTACATGGTTATAGGATGCAAAAGTAGCAATGCCTTCTAATTCTCTACATTTCATGGAGAGAAGCTTCTAATTCTGGTTAATGGAATCTATCTCAAACATTACTATTGAAAGGGAAGTTTCACCCTTGTAAATATTAGCCTAGGATTTTAATTCCTCTAAGTGCATATGCACATTGTCCTACTGTAGTGTGGGTTTCAATTTCCCTAAGTTCTTCGGCATAGGTTTTGTTTCTCCAATGATATATCATTGTGCATTCAGTGTGCCTCCAAGTGAATGTGTGCCTATAGTCCATTTCTAGAAGCAGGTGAATGCTCCAGGTCAAGACAATTTTCTACTCTCATAAATCTTCTGTCGTGCACCTAGTTGTATTCAATGTTAAATCATTTGCATGGCTACCCCTTTTGTGAAAGGGGAGCTACTTCTCCTTACCTGTAGCATGATTTTTTTAGCTTCTTTTTCTCTAGTTAGTTTAGGAGTAGGATCATATTTTCTTTCAGTAGAAGAAGTGCTCTTACACACTCTACATGTCTCATTTGAGGCATGTATGATTTGATCTTTGTACATAGTATGTGTTGTTGTGTTTTGTTTCTCTGAGGTTGTTTCACCATGTAGTTTAGCATGCCTACAGTCCATCTTAGGGACAAATTAAATCCCCAAGTCAATATAATTTTATACTATAAGAAACTCCATTTCTAAAAAAAATTATGAAAATTGAGAGTGCAGACACGTAGGAAGGCTCAGGGGCAGACAAAACATAGAAAAGGCATGAATTCAAGCTCGCAGTTGCTCAGGGATTAGATCTTCAAAGTTCATATCAGTTTCATATTTATCAGGTAGACTCCATGCCCAATGGATGCTTTAAGGCTACTAGTCTCTTCATCTAGCAAAAAGATGTTCCTGTGAGTCACCAAATTGTTATCCCAAATTCACCCCCAGAAAATTTGGTCAAAACAAGCCCCGCACATAAATAAAATATGAAGGAAATGGTTCAGACTCGAATAAAATATGAAGGAAATGATTCAGACTCGTGAGCTCACATTCCAAAATGAAAAATAAAGGGATAGGCAAGCTTAACTCAAAGAACACAGGGTCAAAATGAGTCTGAATGACATAAAAGGAACCAGAGGCCCAAAAGAGTAAAAAAATGACCCTGTGCAAGAAGAAATTCAAGAAATGGCCCCGTAGAATGAGTTGTACTTCAAATCCAACAGAAAAGTTAGAGGTGGCCTCAGAAATGGAATAGAAGAGTTAGGAAAGGAGAAAAAATGTCGAAAGAGGCCAGAGGATAAAAGAGAAGAAACGGAGAAGATTTGAAGTCTTCAGGCTCTGGAACAATTCAAGATGAACTCAAAATCGACTAAGTATGGAGAAGACAGCAAACACTGCCAAGTGTCCAAACGGTGCATCTTTAAAGTTGAATCCAAAAAGGGAGGCTCGAATAAGTGTCAGACCTCCACGTGTCCCAAGGCCAAAATGGAGGAAAATTCAAAGCTAAAAGTCAAAAGACGGGTAGAGCAGGCCTCAAAAAAGGCTAAGTATAGAAGTGCTAGCAGAAACCGCCATGTATTGGCTTGGCGCATCTCCAAAATTTAGTCCAAAAGCTGGGACCCAAATGAGTGTGGGCTCACCACATTTTCTAGGGTCTGAAAAGGTAAGGGAGGCTGTTAAAAAGTTCAAAGAACCTGCGGAGGCTTCCACGTCTCAACTCGAAGCTCCTTCAAAGGAAAATCTTGAGTGGGATTTTAAGTGAGTAGGGAGCCTCAACGTGTCTTAGAGTCCAAAAATGGATAGAGTCAGGGGTTGGATAGTCAAGGCAGAGGTAGGCCAGCGGAGGGAGCTAAGTGTTAACACGACACTATTTCATAGGTAAAATTTAGGGTGGGTTTCCAAACAAGCGTCAGGCTGCCACATATCTAGGGTTAGACTTTTTGCCCCGCCAAGCAAAGAGACTCAGGAAAAATACAAAGAATTCTAAGGATCACATGGAGGCCACCAAATGGACCCTGTATGGACAAACTCTTTAAAATATTGTGCACCCACGATCCAAATATTCAAATGGCCATATATTTTGACTGGAGACTCATATTTGGGCAGGAGAAGACTTTTTGGAAACATCTTGACACCCTCTACACCATGGAAACATAAAATATCATTCTTAATAGGATTTGGTGGGTGAAAAATAGGAAAACATCTTCCAAGACATTAATATAAATCCCAATTTCTCTAACTACCAGATATGATTCGATTTGATCCACCGGGGAACTAGACATGACAGATTTGTGGCAGATTTGAGAAAGGCATTGATTGATGGTGGTTAAAGCTTTTTATGTAGGATTTAATGCATATCCCATGGTGATTGGAGTAGGATTCATTTTATTTCCTCTTGTCTCTCTTATCCTTTCTATATATTGTAACACTTCTCATTTTGAGAAGAAGAGACATTCTGGGTGTAGGGAAACTCTGTCAAAGTTGTTTCCTGACTCTATTTGAGTTGTAGGCCTTCTCCTACACCTGAAGAGCATATTTTCACCTTTGAGCACTGCCTGTAATAGTCTGTGCACCTTACAGAGCAATAAAATCTTGTTTTGTGGCATCTTTCAACCCTTGACATTTTTCTATTGTTTTTTTGTGCCTCTCTATCTCGTGTTTTCTCCCTATGCATGTATTTCATGTTTGCAAGTGTAGGATGTTGTGCTTTGTGGATTTTCTATGGTGGATTTGGATCTGGGTCTATGTCACTTCCATCTGACCTCCCTCAGTCCCCTTTTCTGTGTTTAATTCTCCCTCAACATAGTATCTCACACTTCCTTTTCTGGTGTATCACCACTTAGTGTAGGGTCTTTCACCCTCTCTCTCTCTCTTTCTGTCCCCTTGGAATGGTTAGATTAGGATACTTAGGTTCTACCTGCACTGGAGTATCTTATAGTAAGTAGATTAGGAAGCAAGAACCGGCTTTCTCCAAAGGTCCATCTCAAGTTTTTCAAGTCCAACAGCTTGAGAGATAGTCCCATGTTATGCAAATCACATCAAATGATAAATTTGAAACATCAAATTTGAGAGGTAATATGGGGATGTTGTGATTATGCACTGACAGTTTTGGCATGCCCAGTGGGACACTGAGGTTAGATCTTCCCTCTTTCCAAGGTTTCTCATTGCAAACAAAAAATCATAAGCAGCCGTGTGACTACACTAATAGTTTTGGTACGCCTGGTGGGAGAGGTCTAAAGCACCTTACAACTTCATCTTAGCATGTTGGTGTGTTCATGTTAAGGTTCATCCTTTTGAGGCACATGCAAGCACATCTGGTGACTCCATCTATTCAATAACCCATCCTTTGAGTTTCAGACCTTTTCCATCTATTTCCACTCATTTTCATCCATTTTCTTCGTCCATCTCTTTCATTTTTTCTTCCATTTCATGAAGTTGTGAAATCATAACTTCATTACCTTCATGTAATTCACACCTAAAACAGCACATTCAGCCTCCAATGTATTTCCTAACTCCTCAAGATCAGCATTATGATCAGATCCATAACCATTATGCTTACCCATATGAGCAAAAAATCAGTTTGTCCATGGAGCTTATCAAAACAAGGGAACACATACAATGGTGACAGCTATGTGGAAAATGCTGGTTTGTTGGAGAAGATTCAAAAAATGGAGGACGACATGGTTTAGTCAATGGGCATAACACAAATGAAGGCATTCAAGATTGGTTGCAAGGCACCTTGTCCATGGGAAGGCCCTTTTCCAAGACATTATAGCCTTCAGAAGAAGTTTGACTTCATGTTCGAAATGTTGCCTCAACTTACACAGTGGATTGAGGACATCGAGGCTTATGAGAAAAGTGCGAGACAACCTTGTCAATGGGTAATTCAATCACTAGCCCCCTTTCCTTAATTTTCTCTTTCTCAAGATTTATCATTTCAACAGTGTTATGAGTCAAGCCCCTCACTTGCTGCCCCAAGTGTTAATTTATTTTCTCCATCTCATAGTCTTCCATCTTATTTCAATTCTTTTGCCCTTTCCCTTCCCAAACATGCATTCCCTCTAAACAAATAATAATTTCCACCTCCCTCTCCACCACAAATAATTACAAAGTTGTTTGAACCCTAACCTGTCACTCCTCTTGTTTTCCCAAGTCCATATTGGTAAGAGACTCAGGAATCCAGTCAAGGAGAACGACAAGAAGAGGATCCCAACAGAAAAGAAATGATAGACAATCTAAAGATTTGGGCTGCCAAATTTGGGTTTACAAAGATCCCCTTGATGGTCAAGATAATAGAGGAGGTCAAGGTTGAAGAGCCAGTGGTGGCGAGGCTGATTTTGCAGTGGAAGAAGAGCAATAACAAGAGGAATAAGATAAACAGTCTATTTTCTCCTAATGTAGTGTACCTAATGGCACTTTGTCTAAGAAGAATTATGATCTAATCAAAGCTACACAACTAGTTAAAGAGGAGGAACAATCAGCTCCAAGCCCCATTGAAGAGGAGCAGCTGGGAGAGATCAAATCAGTGTTTAGGCCATTTAATGAAGAAAGAATCATTGAATATTTTTTGCTTTCATTTCAAGGGCCTCATTTGATTGATGAACCCATGATAGAGGAGGACCATATAGTTTTAGAGGCTCTAAGTGAGGAGAAGGCCACAGAGGAACCTTCAATCCTTCCTCTCACTTCATCTCCTTCAATCTCTAATGTTGAGGAGGAGTTTGATCTTTCAAACTTCATGTTTGAAGATGAAGGGAACCATTGTGAGCAAGTTGCAGATCAGGAGGAAACCATGGAGGAGGTAGAGCACATGCAACATGACAACAAGGAGACAGATTGTCTATCTGACTTGGAGGATTGCTTTGATGGAGAAGAGCCCATGGAGATCACATCATTTACTCCTCGATCACCTACCTTCTAAGCATATGAGTTTGTTGCCATGAAGGAGAACATCCAAGTGCAACAGCCTGCACTTCATAATGGCTTTTTAAAACCAAGGTTGGAATACCATGATATTTCATGTCCTTCAAAGGAGGAGGAAGCAAAAAGGTAAGAGAATATCACCATTTCTCTCTCACCATCCATCCAAGAGGGTCCACGAGGAAACTCCATTCTTGGAGTTGAAATTCAGAATAAGGGGCACATTCAAAGGATTAGACCATGCCCAATCAGATATTTGGCTTCATTCGAGCCAAGGGAGAAGCCACAATCAGTCATGCTTGCTTCTAAGCATGAGGATGATCTCCAAAGTACCAATGATCAGCTACAATGCCTCTTCAATCCAAATGAAAAGCAACTAAAATAGGAATTTGTCTTATTTCTAGCTAACACCTTGATGATTTGGGTGGAGGACTGGCTTATTGTCAGTTTTTCACTCATACAACCAGCTATATTCAATGTTAAATCATTAACATGGCTGCCTATTTTGAGAAAGGGAAGCTAATTCTCCCTACCTGTAGCATGATTTTTTAGCTTCCTTCTCTCTAGTTAGTTTAGGAGTAGGGGTAGATTTTATTTTAGTAGAAGAAGTGCTCTTGCACACTCTACATGTCTAATTTGAGGCATGTATGATTTGAGCTTTGTACATAGTGCGTGTTGTTGTGTTTTTTTTCTCTGAGGTTGTATCATCATGCAGTTTAGCATGCCTATAGTCTATCTTAGGGATAAATGAAAGCCCCAGGTCAATATAATTTTCTACTCTCAGAAACTCCATTTCTAATATTTATTTATGAAAATTGAGAGTGCAGACACGTGGACAGGCTCAGGGTCAGACAAAACATAGAAAAGGCATGCAGTCAGGCTCGTAATGGCTCAGGGATCAAATCTTCAAAGTTTAGATTAGTTTCATGTTTATCAGGAAGACTCCATGCCCAATGGATGCTTCAAGGCTACTGGTATCTTCATCTAGTAAAAAGATGTCCCCGTGAGTCGCCAAATTGTTATCCCAAATTCGCCCTCGAAAAATTTGGTCAAAACAAGCCCCACACATAAAGAAAATCAAAAGGAAACAATTTAGACCTGCCAGCTCACATTCCAGAACAACAAATAAAGGGATAGACAAGCTTGACTCAAGGAACACAGGGTCAAAATGAGTTTGAAAGACACAAAAGGAACTAGAGGCCCAAACGAGTAAAAAAATGACCCTGTGTAAGTATAAATTCAAGAAATGGCACCGTAGAATGAGTCGTTCTTCAAATCAAACAGAAAAGTTAGAGGTTATCTCAAAAATGGAATAATAGGGTCAGGGAAGGAGAAAATAGTGTCAAAAGAAGCCAGAGGCTCAAAGAGACAAAATGGCAAAGGATTGAAGTCTTCAGGCTCTGGAACAGTTCAGAACAAGCTCAAAATTGACTAAGTACTGAGGAGACAACGGATGCTACCAAGTGTTCAAACAGCGCATCTTCAAATTTGAATCTAAAAAGGGAGGCTCGAACAAGAACCAGACGTGTCCCAGGCCCAAAATAGAGGCAAAGTCAAAGCTAAAAGTCAAAAGATAGGTAGGGCGGGCCTCAAACAAGGCTCAGTATAGAAGTGCTAGTGGAAGCTACCACACGTCAGCTTGGCGTATCTCTAAAAGTTAGTCCAAAAGTGGAGACCCAAATGAGTGCACGCTCGGCACATTGTCTAGGGTCTCAAAAGGTAAGGGAGGCCATTGAAAAAGTCCAAAGAACCGATGGAGGCTTCCACGTGTCAACTCGACGCTCCTTCAAAGGAAAATCCTGAGCGGGCTTGTAAGTGACCGCGGAGCCTCAATGTGTCTCAAACTCTAAAAATGGACAGAGTCAGAGGTTGAATAGTCAAGGTAGAGGCAGGCTAACAGAGGGAGCCAAGTGTCAACATGACACTATTTCATAGGTAAAATTTGGTGCGGGTTTCCAAACAAGTGTCAGGTTGCCACATGTCCAGGGTCAGACTTTTGGCCTCGCCAAGCAAAGAGACTCAAGAAAAATACAAAGAATGCCATGGAGAATGCAGAGGCCACCACATGAATCCTGTATGGATAAACTCTTGAAAATATTGCGCACACACGATCCAAATATTCAAATGGCCATATCTTTTGACTAGAGACTCAGATTTGGGCGGGAGAAGACTTTTTAGAAACATCTCGACACCTTCTATGCCATGGAAATATAAAATATCATTCTTAATAGGATTTGGTGGGTGAAAAATGGGAAAATGTCTTCCAGGACATTAATATAAAGCCCAATTTCTCTAACTACCAGATCTGATTTGATTTGATCCGATGGGGAACCATACATGAAAAATTTGGGGAGGATTTGAGAAAGGCATTGATTGATGGTGGTTGAAGCTTTCCAGGTAGGATTCAATGCATATCCCATGGTGGTTGGAGTAGGATTCAATTTTTTCCTCTTCTCTCTCTTATCCTTTCTATATATTGTAGCACTTCTCATTTTGAGAAGAAGAGACATTCTGGGTGTAGGGAAACTCTGTCAAAGTTGTTTCCCAACTCCATTTGATCTGTAGGCCTTCTCCTACACCTAAAGAGTGTATTTTCACCTTTGGGCACCGCATGTTATAGTCTGTGCACCTTACAGAGCAATAAAATCTTGTTTTGTGGCATCTTTAAACCCTTGACATTGTTCTATTGTTTCTATGTGCCTCTCTATCTCATTTTTTCTCCCTGTGCATGTATTTCACATTTGTAGGTGCAGGATGTTGTGCTTCATGGAGTTTCTATGGTGGATCTGGATCTGGGTCTATGTCACTTCCATCTTACCTCCCTCAGTCCCCTTTTCCCTATTTCATTCTCCCTTAATAGAGTATCTCGCACTTCCTTTTTTGGTGTATCACCGCTTAGTGTAGGCTCTTTCACCCCCTCTCTCTCTCTTTGTCCCCTTAGAATGGTTAGATTAGGATAGTTAGGTTCTTCCTGCACTAGAGTAGCTTGTGGCAGGGAGATTAGGAAGCAAGAACCGGCTTTCTCTGAAGGTCCATCTCAAGTTTTTCAAGTCCCACAGCTTGAGAGATGGTCCCATGTTATGCAAATCATATCAAATGACAAGTTTGAAACACCAAATCTGAGAGGTCATTTGGAGGTGCTGTGATTTTGCACTAACAGTGTCAAATCGGTGTAACTTTAAGAGTGAAAGAAGGAGGGTGAAATATCAAAGAGGTGCAGGGCTTCCATGTGGGTCTTGTATAGATAGACTCTTTTAAATATTGTGTGCTCACATTAAACGCCTAACCCTGACCTTCAGACAGCCATATATTTCAATTGGGAACTCGTATTTGAGCAAGAGAGGACTTTTTGGAAAGCTCTCAATGTCTGCTACTCACCTACCACCATTAATAAAAAAATGAGAAATTCATTCTACCATTTTTGAGGCCATCAAGCTTCTCACCCACCACCAAAATGAGGTTTGGTCTTCCTTTCTTTCCCAACAAGGAACATTAATGAAGGCATGGGTTGTGTCATGGAACCTATCAATTTTTTAGGTGAGTTCTATGCATTTTTGGGGTGGTTTGAGTAGGTGAATTCAATGCATTTTCTTGGGTGGTTGGATTAGGATTTCAAATTCTTCCCTCCTTTCCCTCTTATTCTTCCTATATATCATAAGGAGGGGCATTTTTTAAGGGTAGGACATTTCTGATTTTCACCCTCCCTTCTTCCCTTATTTGTAAGTGATTTTGTGGATTTCAAACCTCCCATTCATATTGTAATGTAATTTTTATCCTCTTGGCTACTGTAATGCATTGTATCAACTTTTGGAGAAATAAGATAAGTCTGTGGATGATTTCAACCCTCTCTTGTGTTCATTGCATCTGCCTGATCTCTCATTGCGGTTTGGTTATCTGTGCATGGTGGTTGTGTTATAGTTTTAATTGTTTGTGTTTAATTACAAAGTAGGTGTTCATCATTCCTTTGGTGCATCACCCTTGTTATTTTAGGTTTTATTTCTTGCATCTATTTAACTCTGTCTCCTTGGAAAGTTAGAGTAGGTTTTAGAGTAGATCCTCTACAATATGAATGTGTGCACCTAAACAGAGGAATAGGAACCAACCTTCATCCAGAGAGCTTCCCCGACTCCCAAAGTCCCACACTTTGGGAGAAGATCCATGTTATGCAATCACACTGAGAGTTTCAACCTATCAAGTTTCAGACATTCATGGGTGTTGTGATTATGCACCAATAAAAAGTACAATGGAGGACATGAAAATAATAACAAGGAAAGATCATATTTCATAATGAAACACGCACATAGTAAAAAGGTCAAATATGGAGGTATGAAGGAAGTTTCTCATAACATGAAATGACTTGTGATTCAAGAAGAAAGAATGAAGTAGATATCATATATTAGCTTAAGGATATGAAGAATAAAGTTTTGAAGGTAAAAATAATGAAATAAGAATAGGATAACCAATTCATTAAGCACAACAAAGAAGAATCCTTTAAAAAATGTAAGAAAATTTAGGAAAAAGAGATGCTTGAAGAAGCAAGAAACAATATTAACTCCTCACAGCCTTGTGAGTCCACTAAGAAAGAAAAAATAAATGAGGAAGAGCCTAAGAAAACAAAGGTAAGCTTAAGAATAAATTGACAAGAGAAGAAAAAAAAAATTAAAGGTAAACAAGTTGTTTTGAATGTTTTGAGTATGATGCATTCAATGAATTCATTGAAAGAGTTGTAAGAGCTAACATGTAGTAAGGAGAGTTTTCTATTGAAATCAAAGATGAAGAGGCTAGAATATTGAATGAATATGAAGAGAACTTGAGAAAAGAAGAAGTAAAGGCTAAGTATAATGATATAGAATGTCATACCCTGTTAAGAACTATCTTTGATTATTAGATATTTCTCCAATTGTAAATGAAAAGTGTAATTTCTTATCATGTTTGACTTGATTAGAAAACTATATAAACAATATGTTAGTTTACAATCATGTTGGTTTCATTATTTGGAAGGTTATAATGATGAATTGGTTTATTGTGTAAGGTTTCTTCTTAGTTGATCTTATACTTATATACTAATTTATATTTCTACAACTGTGTGCAGTTAATAAATCTTACAATCCTTGTACGGTTGATTAAATTTTGTGACGATCCTTGTTGGAAAACAAAGGTATAGTCAGCGATCTTTTATTTAAAATGTTATTTTAAAATCCTTTATAAGGCATTAATACTAATGTCAACTGGTTCGTAATGATTTGAAATTATGTCTTAGCGACAGAGAAATATACATATATGTATGTATGTACAATTGTACACACACGTATATTTATAAATATGAGAAAATATATATTGGCTGACGTATATATACATATACATACATATATATACACACACATATACATATATATATACATATATCTGTATATAGATATAAGCATATACATTAATGTAAATAATATTATTTTGGATTATGTTTTAATTACATATTAATGACCATAATAGGTTGATCCATATTCAAATGGAAATGAAAATGCAATTTTTAAATTGTTATTGGGTTGCGGCCAGCCAACTCAATCAAGCCCCCACTCAAGCTCAAACCAATTTTTGTGTTTGGTTAGTCACATTTCCAACTTTTCATAAGTTAAAAAATGCATTGTTTAATGTGCTGGCAAGTGGAAGTTAGGGCTTTTGGTGTTTAGGTAGATCCCCAACCGTTGGATGGCAGATAACCGCCAAAACAAAGGGCTTTGATTACAAGATAGTTTGCTGGATATGCCAAAGATGGCGGATGGTGGTTTATCAGGGAATTTAGAAAGAATTGGTGAAAGTTTCATTTAATTTAATTTATGAGGCTCCATAGCCTCAGGCAAAGCAGGAAGCTTCTTGAGGAAGCCACCACCATGATAAGTGGCTATTTGGTATTTCATTTTTTTTAGTTTAGCTCTTTTGGCTCGCTATGTCAGCTCTACATGCAAGTTTATTATGGCTATTTTTGGGGCATACTGTTGGGAATTTACAAGTAAAATATTAACTCCATTTTTTTAGGAGAGTATATAATCGATGTTATGGATTTTATTGAGCTCTTGTGTCGATTTGAAGTTTCTCTCCTTTCAGATTTTGTGTGAAATATTTGGAGGATTTATGAAGAAAGAAGGAAACATATTCGACCTTCTGTAAAAGCATTACAGGCATGTAATCATCTCTTGCTCATCTTTATGATTTATAGAATTAAGATATTTGAATGAAAATAGAGGAAATTCATTTTCCCTTCTGTGTTATTATTTTCTTCGTTATGGGTGTGCTTTGATCTTGATTTGAAATCCATGGTTATTATCATACTAGATTGATGGATCTATCTATATATATGTTTTTTTTAATGAAAATATGTATTTGGTTTGTGTATGGCTAAGTTATATACAGGTCACATATTATTACGACCACATTTTTACTATGAATAACATTTTTGGTATCACCTAGTCTAACGAATGCTTGCATGTTACTATGGGTTGTGTGTAAAAACTTGGGTATCATTTTTATTGTATTTTCATTCACTCATATTGGCTGAGGTTTATTTTAAGGCTAAAACAAGTTGTATATGATAACCGTGTGGTTCATCTGTTCGAGATCAAGCTCGATATCCTGTAGCTTATAATTTTTGGCCATTGCACAAATGTTTTTCCATGAATATGTGAGTGGGTTGTTAATACCCAACTCGGCCTTTGGTTTCTTTAAGATTTTAGAGTGGCTTATGGATTTATTAAAGAGAATGGATTCAACTTAGCTTATGTTTAAGATGGTATTACCTGAATCACGATGTTGTTGCATGACATGATTTAAAATTTGCACTTTCATAGGGATCTTCATTTTTTTTCGTTCATATGCAAAGCTTTTTAAATATGAGCTTAAAATAGTATCAATATGGATAATACATGAATTATTCACCTATAGGATTGGGTCTGATAATTTGTTTAAATTGTGACCGAGTAGTTTATCAGGTTGATAGGTAATTGGGGGTTGGTTTGACCATTCCATAGTTCATTTTACTAATTTTATTAGAATATTACATGGCCGATGTTGAATGTGTTTGATTACAGTTCACCATATGGTGAAGGGTTATGATATTTTTCTATAATGGTTCATTCGAACCAGCGACTGTGATGTCTTATATGGTTAGGGAAATATGGGCTTAGTCCATAAAAGCAAAGACTATAGCCTATCCTTGGTTGGTCCATGTTTTTCCTTCACTAGTTATAAAGATTATTGTGATTGTTTTCTTCGGTTCAAATAATTTAAGGTATTTCAAATAGTTTAATAATTAGTTTATTTTTTATTCGGATACCATATGGTATTTCGAAGAGTTTAAGTTATTCGATGGAATATTAAGTAAATTTGTTTATTAAATTATTATTAATACGTAAACAAAGTATGTGCTTCTATTTTGTGAATAATAATAATGCATTCTGATGGTTGAATATTATGCGATAAGGAATATGGTTTCCTAATTTTAAATTATTAAGTTTGGATAATTTATTTATCATCAAGACTCTTAATCATTTTTTTAAAAATGTGACTTGAATATTATTATACTCTTCTCTTTTACAATCAATTATATGACCTTAAAAGGAAGAGTTTGTGGTTTGTATGTATTTTACTTGATTCATATTATTAATATACAATGCTGATATAAACATGATTGATTATTTAAGTAGAGTGTGTGGTTTGTATGGATTTTACTTGATTCGTATGATTAATATACGATGATGATATCAACATGATTGATTTTTTAAGTATAAGGATTTATACTTGTTTAGTGTTTTTATATAACCTTGTTCGGGTATAAATGATGAAGTGGATAAGTTTTTTGAATTGATATTGATAATTGACATATGTTCGTAGTCTGAATTATTCTCTCAATGATTTGAGTTGGAAAATCATATGTTTATTTTTGGATTGTGAAAGAAAAGAAAAGAAAAATGATGAGTTGTTATCTTAAATGATTTCATATTATATTACTTAGTTGGATTATGATTCATTGAAATATTTCAGTGCTATAAGCTATAAAGATAAGATGGTAGAATTTTTCATGCTAGTTCTTTCAAAGTGACTATTTCCTAACATTTTTACAGATGATGAAGTTTAGATCTTATCTTGTGGATGATTTTTTATGGCTATGTTGAATCATATTGTTATGATTAAAAGATGTATTTTTTACTTGACTGTTATAAAAGAAATCTTTTGCTTCTCTGATTTCAATGTTTAAAGGAATTATGACCTCTTAGATTTTATTATCATTTTTGGAAAGGAAAATAAAATTTGTATTCAAGTTTTGAATATTATTGTAATATTGATCATGGTTATTTATAACTTTTATTCAGATTCGTGTATATGTAAGATTGTGATTGTGATTGAATTAATTAATTTGATTTTATGATAAGAAATTATTTTGAGTTGAATAATGGACTATAATTGAATAATATCCTTAGTGTATTAGATTTAATTTTATAAAATGAACTAAATCTATAGTAAGGATATAAGATACAATCTATTATAATAATGAGTGGTTTGTTATTTATAGTTGTATGTTTGGACTTTTGTATGATGATAAATATATATTAATGATTCATTTATTATTTAACCATAAGTATGTAAACTTAATTTATATAAATGTTTTAGTACATGCAATGTTGAGTTCAATATTTTTGTACTTAATTAATTATAACGACAATGTTGTAATTAAAATAAGTTAGGGGCTATGTAAATAATGCAGCTTGTTGCCCTAATCATCTTAAAATTATTAATGAACGTATATAAACAAAATTATGGAATTTGATTACGTATAATTATCCAAAATAAGTTGTGGCCCTTGGGATCGAATAATAAATGCGATGAATATCGATGAGTTATGAAATATAAATATATCGTAAAATTAATTCAATGAGGTTAATAGTTACAACAAACCTAATACATGGTACTCAACAAGAAAACTTTGGATGGCTGATGTAGTGCGATGTTCATTAAATGACTTGGGTCATACAATGAATAATGACATAAACCAGTTATCCTAAGTTTTCCCTTGAGATTTATTTATAGTGTGTGTCGTAATCAATAAGGAATTGAGTTGTGCTTATTGGGCCCTAGAATATTGGCTAAGTACAAGAAGGCATGTGGGCATGCGGGACCTATATGAAGAAGGGTGCGCAGGGTGAAGGCACACATGATAGGGTTTTAGAAGGGTTTGGAAAAACCCAAGGTGCACACGCAAGGAAAAACAAGGGTTTTAGGACTTAGCCATATTCGGCGTTCTAGGCAGCACACGAGAAAAGCGTGACCCATCTAACATGTGGAGTGGATAAGGTGCCAACCTGGCAGTTATATGGTCAAGAAAGGAATATTCCATGCATGTGATGGAAGGATCCAGAAAGACATCATTGCAAAGAGTGGAGAGCTTGGATCAAAGGAAGCATGCTCCATTGGAGGACCACATGGACACTTGGAAACCGATCTGTTATCTCAAGAAGGCATGGTGGTGGAGACTAAAGCTATATATAGAGATGCTTAGGTAGAAGAAAGTGAGACCAAGAGGATACAGAGGGGCATCATATATCATTTGGATAGGTGAAGCTTATGCAGAGATAATAGTGGGTTCCTTATGGGTTAAGGTCCTTGATTAGGAGGACTGTAGGTGAAATGGCATATTTAGAGGGATGGGTTTGTAACCAGTTTTTGTAATGTGGAAAGCATAGCTTAGGTTCCTTGATGCATGACTCTGATCTGCATTGTTATATTGGTTCTGTTATGGCCTTAATGAATGTAATGTGGTTATTGAACTTGTTAACATGAATATAAGGTTCTGTTCTAAAGAATATATGTTTGTTCATGAGCATAAACCCTAGTGCATTTCCTTTGTGTTATGAATCAGTTCTATATTTTGTTTGATACTTCTCTTTTGTTATCTAAATGGATGCATTGATATAATAACTCATCCTAAGTTCTTAGAATGAACACATGGTTATTTTCTTTCCTGCATCTAAATCTATCATTAAGGATGTATTCTCACAATAACTCAAATAAAGAAGGGGCTTGGTGCCCGCTGTGCCTTGGGTGAGCACCCAGTGCCCACTGGGTGATAGGCCAACACACATGGGATTAGACTGTTGTTCTAAGGGTATAAAAATGACTACATCTTGGTTCCGTTGCTGGGACCTCTTTTCGAAGTTGTTATGAGAAATGACATACATCTTGGTCCCTGTGATGCATGATGAGAGAGCGTCTGACCTTGGAAAGTGTTGAAGCATGGTTCAAGAACATGGAGGATGAGTTTTCTCAAAGATTTAGCACTGGACCTGAGTTCAATGCACGTAGATGGGTAGAAGAGAACTTGTACCATGAGTTGTATGAGATGTTCTTTTGTTGTTTTCCAGTAGAACTATATGAATGGATTTCAGCATATGCATCCAGATCGAGATGGTACTATAGATCACACGTATGGACCCAAGATGATTACCAGAGGCTATAGGATGTAGATCTAACTTGGACACATGTTGTTGATCACTTGTGGAAAGGATTGCTGACTAGTTATACTCTAGAATATGCCATTTCTACGTATTCTTGCCCAGAGGTTGTTGAGTTTGAGTTTCTGAGGGAGCCCAGAGGATCATTTTTACATGTTATCCCTTTGGCTATGAAGATCTTGATCATTACCCTAAGTTTAGAGGCATTCCCTATGGTCGGCTAAGCCTCTCTTGAGTGTTGGGAGAGGAAGCTAGGGTGGAGGAAGATGGTAGACATTGCGGATGAAAAAGGAAAGGGAAGAGAGATGACTCAAGTATAGTGAAGCTCGTGAAAGGGAGATGGATAGACAATGTGAGGTTATAGGTGTGATGGATCTATGGAGGTAGACGTTGTGGGAAGGAGTTGAGGTTCACACAGAGGACGTGGAACCTGAGCAGTCTGTGCTACCCCATCTTGGCAAGTGCGAGAGAGAAGCCCCTTCAAATTTTGATGAGAGTTCATCACATGGAGAAAGGAGAGCCATTGACATGCATCTAAACCTTCTTGGTGACCAACTCCTAGTGTTTGGTTTTCTAGATCAATAAAGAAGTATTGCTAATCCGGTTAGGATCAGTGGAAGTAACTGATCTACACCTAGGGGATATAAATTCTCATTTGGGACATCTATGGCTGCGTAAACCATTCCTGTATTTGGAGGAATTTTTGCACAAGGTGCAAATACATGAGGTTTGGGTATCATATCTGGAAGTGGCATGGGACACATAACTAGAAGAGGGAAAATATCACAAACCATCGGTGCACAGTTCAGTGGGACATTGGGAACACTAGGCGCGACCACTTCAGGCCATTTTCTGGCTACAGGAGGTGGATCTTGTGGTATAGGAGCTGGAGGACCTGGTGGACCTAGTGGATCTGGAGGATATGGTGGGTTAGGAGGAACAAGACCTGGTGGATCTAGTGGATCTGGTGGAGGAGGAAACACTGGAGGGAACCAAGGCTCTGGATTAGGAGGACAAGGGCTGCAACCACCTCCACAAGTATTTTTTGAGATGTATTTGCACTTACCAGACTACAAGGGTATTGAGGATGCTACAGAGCATGTCCAAAAGTGTGAATTACTATGGCAAGTGAAAGGAATCACTACCCCGGAGTGGAAGGTAAGTCAGTTTGCAATGACGTTGTAAGGGCGCGCAAATAGTTGGTATCATAAGTATGACCCCCATCAAACTGTGGTAGACTACACTGCATTGAAGAACACATTCCTAGAAGAGTTCCATATCCCTAAATTTTAGTAGAAGAGAATCAATGCTCTGAAGGAGATC
This sequence comes from Taxus chinensis, assembly GCA_019776745.2. Lineage (NCBI taxonomy): Eukaryota > Viridiplantae > Streptophyta > Pinopsida > Cupressales > Taxaceae > Taxus > Taxus chinensis. The sequence continues at coordinate 151,048,226 of CM034150.1, read as the reverse complement.
CAACAAGGAATGGCAGAGAGTGTGCGGGAGTATGACACATGGTTCAAGACTCTCTTGTCAAAACTATCCTATGACATTCACCCTTCTCAACATGCTCAATGGTTTGTTGGAGGATTGATAACACCATTTAGAAGGGCACTATCACACAAGACTTTCACAAACCCACACGAGGCCTTGGAAGCTACCCTGCGTGCTGAGGCTGTTGGGAGCATTGATACTGGTGTTAGCCCTTTTTTGGAGGCTCAAATTGTTGCAATGGCCAAGTAGTTGGAGAAGCTGTCTGCAAATTTAGCGCATGAGGTTCGTAGTGGTCTTTGGTGTACAGACTGTGAAGTGGAAGGGCATACAAAGGATAGTTTCCCTCGATAATAATTGGTACGTACCATGGCATGATAGACTGTGAGATTTTCCATGGGGATCTTGATACAAATAGGTGTCCTCTACTACAACAGGTAATCTACAAGAATGTTTCTTGCTATTGCAATATTTATACCTCTATGACCCATGATACCAAGGATTGCAGACTGATTGACCAGATTCATGATGTTATTGATCTTGGTGTGTGCCAGACTAGTCTTGCAAGCAGTTCCAAGGATGATGATTGTCACTATGAAGGGCGCACAGATGGAGGATTGTGTTGAAGAGGTTTTCAAGGAGGATTTCATGGTTGCATTAACCATGAAAGAAGAAGAGATGAGTTACCATGAGGAACCTATTATAATTGTGATTCTACATAGCATTATAAGTATGAGTGTCGTGACCAATTTGCAGTGCTCATGGTGTGGAAAAAAACATAAGTATGAGGAGTTCCCTGAGTTGTTTGAGCACATGATAAAAAATTATTGGAAAGACAAAGGCACTGGGATGGTGAGCATAAATAAGGCCGACCCTTAGTGGATGTCAAGAGTGGCGGGTGAGTCAGGATTAGAATCTGTACTAGTGATAACATGAGCAGAATTTACGTGCCCAAGGGAGATGCCAAGACATAAACTGGTTGTTAGGGAAGAAGTGGTACATGGAAAGTATCCATGCCCTATTCATTAGAAGGAAGTGTATTAAGAGACTATGGATGTGATTCGGAGTTTTCAAGGGGAAATCTAATGTCTAAAGGAGAAGTAAATGTAGTTAAAGCAAAAGAAGAATGTTGAGGCTCCGTAGAAGGATATGGATGAGGTTAGGGAAGTGTGTAAAATATTAAGGCAGGAGAATATGATTCCCTTGCTAGGAGAATGGATATGGGATAAGGTACCATGCGCTGGAGAAGAGAAAGAAAGGAAAGTTTTACATGTAAACCTTCCTCCTCATAGCCTTGAGTATGATAAAGAGATTACATTGAATGCATTTGTTGATGGGTGGATTTTGAGCAATATCCTCATCAACATAGGAGTGGAGTTCAATGTTCTTACCTTGGATGCTTGAAATCAAATGGGAAGGCATGCATTACATCCATCCTTGAATGTGTTGTATATGGAAAACAAGACAAAGGAAATTCTCATTGGAGTCTTAAAATATGTGGTTATCACTATTTAAGGGGCCAAGTTCACTTGGGACTTTGAATTCTTGGCACTCACCGAGGTGGATAATTTCCCAACATTACTTGGGTTCCCTTGGTGTTACAAGAACAATGCTAACCTATGGTTTAACAAGGGCTATATAAGTTTTGAGAACAAGGAGGAATGGGTCATCATCCCCTTGACAGATGGAAAATATGCACCCTATACTGATCCATTAAGAGAGGAATTCATTGACAGAATCTATGTGCACTCGATCAGAGATCCTAAGGTAATTCATTCTATAGGAGGATTCATCCAATTTGAAGATGCTCAGTCCATGAGTGATACAACTATCATAGTGTGTGACAATTGGGCGCATGGGACTTATGATTTGATTGGGTGACAATTAAGAGGATTTGTAACAAGTGTGATGAAGGCATGCTCATTCAAGTGCATGGGAAGAAAGAAGCTACCGAGTTACTCTAGAGGGGAAAGCTCTGATGATTTCTTACAAGAAATGGAGGCTCATTGGAAAAATGAAGATGAGAGGAGAAGCATGCTCAGTTATAACTTTCTCAGGACTGCAGCACGTTGGTGGGAAACTCATTACGAGAGTCTCCTAGAATGGTGTGAGGTGAGAGTCACATTTTCTACAAGGTTCTCTAGAAGCAATGTGCCCACTGTTATACAGGACGACCATGGCATGGAACCTGCCTCGTTCCATATCCAAGCTTGTGAGAAGGTTTGGATGAAGGGCACATAAGTGTTACCACCTTTGGTATGGGTGCATAAGTTATATTCCACCTTATAGGGTTGTGCATGTGCATGTTATATCCACTCAGAGACACGCCATCAGATGGGGAACTGGTAGGAGTTAATGACTCATCTCATTCAATCTTTTGATTATCAGAGTACCAAGCCATTAACGGATAAGGCGTTGCAAGTTTTCAAGTGCCTTATAATGGGAGATAGTGCTATGGAAGAAGATAGGCTATGGATTTGTTGGGTGATCCTTGTTTAGAGATGCATCTTGGGTAAGTGCAGCAAGTTGACAAAAGGGGGGTCATAAGTGGACAGTCATTGAAATGCATGCATAATATCAACTTGTAATTATTAGCAATAATACACGTCTAAAAGTTAGGCAAAACTTATAGAATTGATTGTAGCCATCTGGAATCTACGCACATTTCATAATGGACAAGATTAGAATTAAGCACTCACTACAATGACTTGGTAAAAATCTAAAAAGCCTTAAAATTATAGTCCGTTTGCCCACTCTAAGGATTTCATTAGCATGACTAAAAATTGATAGGAAAAATCCTTTGGTGAGAAGTTATATGCTCACTTATCTAGTTCTTGGGAGGGATTTTATTTTTTATTTTTTTAGGTAATAACTTAAGAGTTTTATGATTTTTTCCATGAAAGTGAGTATGAGAAACATTCTCTAAGAAGTAACAGAGCACTTTCATTTTCCCACCATAACTTCATGGCAAGAGAATATTGAAATCAAATTAAAAAAAATTTGAACATGTATATAAGGTTCACCACGGTTGGAGGAATAAGACATCACATTCTGATAAGTGAAACATCTTTGCAGTCTTAAACCTGTGACATAAACATTCATGGAAAAAGTGTCAAAGACCTACTATTAGTAATAAGGATGGATTCCACCTAATAAGGATCTATGTGCATGACTATGGTATATTCACTTTAAAATTAGTATTTCTACATCAAGCTAACAGTTCCCAGGCAGTGGTACCATTTTCTATGACATATTTTTTACTTATCGGAGTACAAGCCATCAGTGGATAAGGCATTGCAAGTTGTCATGTTTTGCTATTCTTTCAATGGGAGATAGTTCTCAGGTTTGATCACCACTTAATTGTCCCCCAAGACTTGGTTTGGAGACCCTCTTAATGAAGAAGAATCAGAATAAATACAACTTTAGCACGTGTGCATTGAAAAGGAAAAAGGAAAAATGGTCTATGTAGTAGATGTTAAAGAAATGGAAAGTTTGGATGTTAACCATTCTGAAGGTATGCAATAAGTCATAGATAGCATTGATGAGCGAGCATGTGCCTACTATGAGCCTTTGAAAATAAATAAGGTTAACATTAGGACAAAGAAAAAACCTAAGGAAACTATCATTAGGGACTATTGGTCAGAAAAATAAGTTTCAAAGGTCATTGATCTATTACACGAGTTCCAAGATATGTTCCCTCGCGGGTACCATGAACTCAAAGGAGTTCACCATTCCTTAGGGAAGATGAGGATCAATTTGAAGGAAGGTGCGCACTCAATGAGGAAGAGGCATTATTTGATGAATCTAAATTTATGTGTATGGGTCAAGGAGGAAATATAAAATATGATAGCATCTGGTATCATTGAGGTTGTGGAGGAATCAGGATGGATAAGCGCAATGGTCATTAGTATCAAGAAGGATGGAAGAATAAGGATCTGTGTGAATACACTTTGAATGTATTATGTGTCATCAATCCTTTCCCAACCCCCTTTACTTAAGAAATTCTGGAGGGAGTAGCCATTGCGAGGTCTACTCTTTCAGGGATGGGTTCTCAAGGTATCACCAAGTCAAGATTACAAAGAAAGAACAGCGAAAGACAAATTTTTCCACTTAGTGGGGAATATTTACCTATACGGTCATTCATTTTGGATTAAAAAAATGTGCTTTTTGTATTCTCATGCATTGTGGTACAAGCATTTCAGGACTTCATCCATAAGTTTCTTCAAGTCTATCTGGATGACTAGACGGTGTATGGGCTTGTAAAAAACCATTGTGACAATTTGAGGTTGATGTTTGAGAGATGTTGACAGTTGAGGATATCCCTCAAAATTAAGAAATGTGTCTTTCCTACTCCATTTGGAACCCTTTTAGGACATATTATATGTAAGGAAGGCCTACTAGTGGATCCCGCCAAAGTTGCAGTTATTGTGGGATTGACGGAGCCTACTAGTCAGAGCACATTATGCAAATTCCTTAGACATACAAGGTACTATAGGAAATTCATCAAGGGTTATGCTAAGATCACCGCATGCTTGGAGTAATTACTAAAGCACAAGAGTGCCTTTCATTGGGGAGAGTTGCAACAAAAGGCGTTTGGCACTTTGAAGGATAAACTTGTCACTGTGCCCATACTACATTTTCCTTCTTGGGATAATCCTTTCCATGTACATATTGATGCTTCAAGAACAACCATAGCATTAGTACTAGCACATCTTGGTGAGGGGATTGTTGATCACCCCTTGTGTTTTGCAAGTAGGAAGTTGACACCAAAAAAACATAATTATACCACTACTGAGCACGAGGCACTGTCAGTGATCTACACGTTACATAAGTTCAGGTAGTACCTGTTGGCAACACCTTTTATATTCTATACGGACCACATGCAATTGAAATACTTGGTGAACAAGCCCATTTTAGTAGGGTTCATATGTCATTGGGTCTTATTATTCCAAGGGTTTGAGCTCGTGATGGTTATAAAACTAGGGAAGAGAAATTCAGGGCTTAACCACTTATCAATGATTGACTCAAGGGAGGACATGCAAAGAATTGAGAATACCGTGCCAAACGTGTAATTTTTTAGGTTGCAACGCACGTCCTCAGACTTGGAAGATATCATTGTATTCTTAAAAACTGGTGTGGCACCAGACAAGATGAAGGCTTTGGAGAGAAAATAGTTAGTAATACATGTCGCACCCTACATGTTGATTAGTGGAGATCTGTATAAGTTAGGACGTGATGAGGTTCTACACTGATGCATATTGGAACATGAGTGCATGGAAATTATGGAGGAAGCGCATGGTGGGATTGCAAGAGGACACTATGTAGGAAATGCTACTATGTGAAAGATTCTAATGGCAGGGCTTTGGTGGGAAACCATCTACCAAGATTGTATTGAGTTTTGCAAGGCCTGTGACCATTTCCAGCGCCTTGGAAAACCTGGAAAGAGGGATGAAATTCCCTTGCAACCAATAGCCAGTACTGAACCATTTGAAAAATGGGAAATCAAATTTGTAGGGCCAATTTCACCAACCACGCAAAGGACTGGTTCATGGTATATCATTACTTGCACTGATTACTTGACAAGATGGGTAGAGGCAACACCTACAAAGGATTACACTGCAATGACAACTGCTAGATTTTTATGGGAGAACATAATCAGTAGGTATGGATGTCCTTTAAGCTTGACAAGTGATAGAGGTACACATTTTCTAAATGAAACAGTCAGGATTCTATTAGCATAATTTATGGTGGCTCATCACAAGACTACCCCTTATCACCCTCAAGTGGATGGAGCTACTGAGGCATTTGACAAAATATTAAGTCACACATTGACCAAGATCTGTGATAGCGGAATTCAAGATTGGGATGACAAAGTATTAGCCATTCTATGGGAATACAGGACAACCTACAAGAGGTTGACCAAGGCCACACCATTTCAATTGGTGTTTGGTGCGGAAGCTATTTTTCCAGTTGAATTCATGTTACCATCGCTGTGTATAGCACATGCATGAGGATTGGATGATGAACAAGTGTTGGAAGAGAGGATTGATAAGTTGATGTAGTTAGATGAAAGGTGATCACTTGCTAGATGGAGTCATAAGATAGAAAAGGAAAGAAAAAAGGCCTAGCATGATCATCATATCAAAAATAAATAGTTTTAAGGTTGGGTAGATGTTTTTTATATGATTCCAAGTTTCTGTGCCATCCTGGGAAATTGAAATTCCATTGGTTGGACCCTTAAATCATCTCATACATCCTTGGTTCAGGTGCATGTCAGTTACAAGCTCTTGATGGGATGAAGTTACCTAGCCATTTCAAAGGGAGTAGGTTGAATCCCTACTATAAATAAGCCTTCCTTGTGTTTGTAAATAAGGTAGTATATTCAGTTAGCTTAGGATTTCCCTTTATGTTTTTTCTTTTCTTTTTTTTCCCTTTCTTGTTATTTGTTCCTTTCTTTCCGTTCTATTTTTCACCTTGTGCACCAGTAACCACATTATTTTCTAAGGTTGTGTATGTGCAGAGGACCGTGCATCTATTTTAGTGTGGGGTGGAGTAGTGAAAAGTAAAGTATAAGCCAGTAGTAAAAGTTGAATGGCTCAGTAGAAGGAAGTGCGTAAGGTTGAGAAAGCGTGTAGGAAAATGGTGGATAATGAATTGTGGTGTTAAGAAGGCTATAACGAAGACCACGTAAAAAGGATGAAGAGTGTAGAAACAACATGAGGTAGGTGAGGGAAAAAATTAGGTAAAGGACAGAAGAAGTGCCTTCGGTGTTATAGACGTGCGCATAAGAGTCTTTGGTCAGATTGGATTTTTGAATGCTAGAAGGTTGTAGAAGGTTTTTTGCACAGGATTGAACACGTGCGTAAGGGCGCTTAAGGTTTGCCTAGTGGAAAAACTTGCATTTAATGCTAAGTACAATTTTAGGTGGTATATCATTTATTGCTAGAGAGGAGAAAAAACTATAAGTATGAAGTCAGGTGCGTTATTATTTACCTTAATTTTATGAAGTGAAAGAGCTCTTACAAACTAGGGAATCCAGAGAAATTTGTTTGAAGGAAGAAAAATCATAAATATCTAAGTGTGTGACTAGGGTTTATCTGTAAACCAGAGTGGAAGGATTACATGGGCATGGGGAGAGTTCTTTTCATAATACATTGTCTTGTGGAAGAAGTTGTTCCTAGTTAGGGTTTGGTAGCTAGGGCATGGAAGAAGGAGGATTATTCATGGAGTGGAGCCTTAGAGTTTAGTAGAGTAGTAGATCAAAGCAAGAAGGAGGGATTTAGGTTGTAGCCCAACAAGAAAACATGGCACCAAAGAAGGTGACTATTTCACCAAAGAAATAGAAGGGAAAGGGCAAAGGAAAGCAAACCGCTATCATCGTTAGCTCCAATGAAGAATGGTATGCATAAATGAAGTACCTAGATGGAGCATTTTTGGGGAAAGAGTGGGTGTCACACTTGAGACAAATGGCTGTTAGCAATTACAACCATCACACAAGCACTACTAAGAAAGAAATGGTGTTGGAATTGGTTCACCCAACTAACAAGAGGACACCAAACACAATGCCAATATATAGTGATAAAGTAAAGGTGAAGTTGAAGAAGGCAGGTCTATTACAACTATATGAGTTACCTTATTTTGGAAAGCCCAAGCAGCTATATCAGTGGTTGATGTCACGCATACATGAAGACCACTTTTATTTTACAGGCCACAAGATGCACATAAACCCTTAGCTTATATAAAATTTCATTGGCCTGAATTATGAAGGAGACTCCATAGATGATGACTTGGATGATAAGGAGGCCATCAAGGAAACTGTGGAGGCTTATGACTATAAAAAGGGTTCATGGTACTTTGACATCGTAGAAATCCCTGACCCTGTTATGAGGATGGTCGCACACTTAGTCACCAAGCTTAATGATCAAGAAATATGGATGCAAGTAAAAAAGGCATGGTTAAATGTATGCCAGAAGATCTCTGAAGGGATCATCTATAACTTGTTCACCTTTATTGCAGATGAGATCATAAGCAATGCACAGGAAGGAGAAAAGATATTATTCAGCAACATTATCCTCACCATCATCTTCTCAGAGATTGGAGTGCCCGATGGGCTAGATAAGTTCATTTGGTAGTATCTAGAAGACAATCCCTTACCCCCAAAAAGGTTTGAGAAATATACTTGCAAGACCATGACGGCCGCTCCTAAGGCATGCCTAGAAAAGTGGTAGAAGGGAATGCGCGATGCATTCGGGGAAAAGTGAAGGATACATTAACAATTTCTCAGTCTCGTGGATGGAGAGGTAGAGTTTGCAATATATCAACATTTCTGCATTGGCAGGTTCATATTGACATATGGGACTAAGAGTCCATGGTGCAAGCTACCTTTCTCCTTCACCGTGTAATAGTTCTAAGTAGAGGTCAACCAGGTTCAAGGAGGCCAAAAGGATAATATTCGAGCTTAGTGAGGTATACTAAGACCACCAAGAGTTGCACTGAAATCTCATATACCCTAAGAAGTGTGCATACGTGGAGAAGTATGTATCCCACAAAGTACAAATGATGAAGCTGATAATGCTGCCAATCTGAAAGGGCTGTAAAAATGGTATATCTTTACATAAGGCCTAAGTTTGAGAAAGGTGCCTATCTGGAGAGTGATATCTCCATTCCAGAAGACCCCATAGGGAGGAAAAATTCCATGCCATCTAAGAGGGAAAGATAATAGGTGTTGGAGAAGAAAGCACCAAGTGTGCAAACAGTGTAATTTTTGGGCACTCCGGAAGCAAGCATGAAGCCTAGCACGTACGTGCACAAGAAGAAGTCCCTAGTCAAGGAAAATACCTTGGAAGAAGAGGCCAGAGCATGAAGGGCCCCTCACACATGAATAATCACCAAGGAAGATGTCACCTATTAAGGAGAAAGAGAAGGAAGAATCTCCTATACTGGAATCACCAGTTAGGAAGAAGCAGAAGGTGGCAGAAAAGGTAGAATCAGAGAAAAAAGAGAGCCTAGAGGCCTACATTGGTGACAGGGATGATGACAAGACCGAGGGATCTCAAGACCATCTAGTATATAATATACATAACTTTGAGGATGAGGAATATGAAGAGAAGAATGAAGACGAGGAATCAGATGATCAATGCAAGGGGGTGAGCGAAGAGGTAAGCACCAAAAATCAGAGAACCCCAAGCCTCACCAAGAAAAAAGTGGAAGAAGCCATGGAAAGATAAGTAGCAGGCATCATTAAGGACTTGGTGGAGTAAGATTTGGAGCAGAGCGCAAATGAAATTTTGATGGAAATGGAAGAAGAGAGCGCTGGGAAAGAATATGGCAGCATAGGTAGGAATCTCAATTTGGCGGTAAGCTTCCCAAGGGCTATGTGAACAAGTGGGAAGGGCGTAGTGGTAGCACTAGGGAAATGGATGGGATACATTAATTATCCAAGCAAGATGCTACACACATGCTTCTAGAGCATTGTAAAAATAGAACAACTCCTAGCTATGACTTCGTTTGATGAAGATGGTGCATATCCACAAACCAAAAAGATGTTATCTTGGGTGTTCGATTCCCACATGGATGAACCTGAGTTCCAAGTAAGTTAGAGAGTACTTATGAAGGTACTAGAGATGAAATGATTAAATCCCTTGGTGAATGCTCAACAATTTTCAGATGAGAAAGTCTGCAATGTGCTCAACAAAGTTTCAGTTGAGATTGAGGCTAGACTATTTTGACTAAATTATAGAGTGAGATTCCTGGAGGAAGAATTAGAGAATAGAAAGGAGGTGCTCATTGAGAAGAGAAAAGACTTGAAGCAAGAAGAATTGATCATCATGTATTTAAGGCATGAAATAAAAGAAGAAAAGGAAAGGGTGCGTTGATTACACAAGAAAATTGAAATGATTAGAGATGTTATTATCTTAAAGAATCTTGACCTAGCGCCACCTGAGAAAAAATATGAATCAACCTTGAAGTGCCTAGAGGACTTAACTCACATCCTCATAATCGAAAGATGACCACTAGATTTACAATTTGTAGAAGAGGCATTGGTGCACCAATAAAAGGAATACAAGATGAAGGTTGTCAAGATCGTTGCTCGATATACCAAACTCCTTGTAGAGGTAAAGACCGTTGCGCAAGTTACTGAAGCTGCATATGAGAATTGTGCTGATATGGATAGATTGACAAGCATCCTGGTCACTACACATGAAATAGAACTCAAGGAGTTTCAAGAGAAGAATAAGGGGAACAAAGCAGAAAGGGATAAAATCTAGGCCAACGTAGAAAAGAAGTCAGAAGCTATCGAGACCTTGCGAGTCTCGCTCAAAATCTAGAAAAAGGAATTATACCCCCAGATCACCCATAGGATGAACGCACTTGATGACTTGGGAAACTAATTAGAGAGTATTGTTGACATAATGAGTGCCAAAGGGGAGGAACTAAGTTTTTAGGAGTTGACTGCCCTAGTCGAAGACCTCTGCCAGCAGGCACAGAGTGAAGTTGATGCCTGGGAAAAGCTAGAGGCAAAAATAGGGAAGCATTTCCCTCTCCTCCAAAAATAAGCATTATTCTCTTTCATTTCCCCATTATTTCATACTTTCTCCCAATTCTTCATTCCTTCATTCTTTTTCTTGTTACTCAGATCCCACCATTATTTATTCATTAAAGATAAGTGTTTCCAAGGACACAGAATAGGAGTAGTGTGGGGTGATGTTGGGCCCTAAAATATTGGCTAAGTACAAGAAGGCACGTGGGCACGCGAGACCTATATGAAGAAGGGTGCATAGGATGAAGGTGCACAGGAAATGATTTTAGAAGGGTTTAGCAGAACCCAAGGTGTGTGCACAAGGGAAAATAGGGGTTTTGGGACTTAGCCATATTCGGTGTTCCAGGCAACACACAAGAAAAGTGTGACCCATCTAGCATGTGGAGTGGATAAGGTGCCAGCCTGGCAGCTGTATGGTCAAGAAAGGAATATTCCATGCATGCAATGGAAGGATCCAGAAATACATCATTGCAAAGAGTGGAGAGCTTGGATCAAAGGAATCATGCTCCATTGGAGGACCACATGGACACTTGACAACCAATCTGTTATCTCAGGAAGGCATGGCGGTGGAGACTAAAGCTATATATAGAGATGCTTGGGTAGAATAAAAGAAGAGGATTAGAGGAGTATCATATAGCATTTGGATAGGCAAAGATCTGCAGAGATAATAGTGGGTTCTATGGGTTAAGGTCCTCGTTAGGAGGACTGTAGGTGAAATGGCATGTTTAGGGGGATGGGTCTATAATGGGTTTTTGTAATGTGGAAAGCATAGCTTAGGTTCCTGATGCATGACTCTGATCTGCATTGTTATATTGGTCTTGTTATGGCCTTAATGAATGTAATGTGGTTATTGAACTGGTTAACATGAATATAAGGTTTTGTTCTAAAGAATATATGTTGTTCATGAGCATAAACCCTAGTGCATTTCCTTTGTGTTATGAATCAGTTATGTATTATGTTTGATACTTCTCTTTTGTTATCTGAATGGATGCATTAGTATAATAACTCATCCTAAGTTATTACAATGAATGCATGGTTATTTTATTTCCTGCATATAAATTTGTCATTAATGATGTATTCTCACACAACTCACACAAAGGAGGGGCTCAGCACCCACGCATGCCTCGGGTGAGCACCCAGCACCCACTGGGTGATAGGCTGATGCACATGGGATTAGATTGTTGTTCTAAGGGTATAAAAATTACTACAGTGCTATAATACGAAGGTTTTTTATCTAGTTTAGTCTAGTTCCTCTGTACTAACTTATGTTAGATATAGGGAAGAAATTGATCGTGTGATGATGCAAGTCGTTACGTGAGATCGTTCTCTTCCATAGGAAAACTAAGTTGGCATAGTCATGTTTCATCCTATTGGATGAATTTTTTTTGTATCGTGTGCGTAGCTTGAATTTGATTAGCTTAAATAATTGATTCAATTCTGATAACAGAATCAAGTGACATGGTGAGTGGACATGTTTAAGAGACTGTGCATTCTAGAAATAGAGCATGTAATGTATGACTCATAAAATTTGGCCGAAGTAGTGTATGTCATTACACTGTCAAGTTCACCTAGTTCTAACTAAAGTGTAAAATTATAGATGGGATTTGAATGATTGAACCCCAAGTAGATACTTTAAACAACACTTATAAGATCAATTCCGAGAAGAGCACTAATAAGTATACTGAATCGAAATAGTACTTTAATAGGGGGTTGAGAAGGATCTAGTTGACCCACAAATTATACACATACTTTATTGATTTTTTATCTGAAGAATTATAATTATAAGTTGTTGGATTTAAATGTTAGTTTGTTCATTTAAATCATTGAAGAAATATGTTTAATTCGGGAAAAAAAATCCCATAATTATGATCTTTAGAAAATGGTTGTTACATTTTGGTATCAGAGCTTAAGGTTGCAGCTCTTAGACCTATTGTGTCCTTATGCTAACTCAAACTTAAATTATTTTCTAACAGAAAACATGGTTAGAACAAGAAGAAATGCTCTGAATGACCAACCTACGAATGGTGAGGCTATCATAACGCAGAAGTTGGATGAGCTTCTTTCTTCCCTAAAGCACACAAGAAATAGGATGGTTGTTTTGTAAAAATAGATCCTAGGAAATGATAGTGATCAATAAAGTGATGGTGAAGAATCATGACATGAGCATCTGAATGATGAAAACAATGATGTTACAGATCCTAATCTAGCAAATAACAATACTACTAATCATAATGCTAGTGCTAATTTGAATGTTAATGAATTCAACCCACCTGATAATAAGAGGGCATGTTTGGTATCTGAATTGTCAAACGATATCAAGAGGATCAGCCCACAAAAGTTTGATGGTACAACCTTGGGTGATGGAGTTAATAATTGGCTCAATGAAATGGAGAAGTAATTTTCAATAAGCAACTTCTCAGAAGAAACTAAAGCTTTTTGGGGATCCTATCAACTCTCCAATGAAACATCTTCATGGTGGGGAATTGAATTGGAAGTGGATGAAGCAAGTTTTACTTGGGATTATTTTAAGTTATACTTCAGACAATGTTGGTTACCCTGTATTTATTATGATCAGAATATGATTGAATTTTAGACATTAACACAAGGAAAAATGACAATGAATGGGTATTGGGAGAAGTTTACAAATTTTCTCAAGTATGTACCTCGATATCAAATGGATGAAAAATTCCATATTAGGAAATTTATCATGGGGTAAAACTTGGTGAAAGGAGGTGAGGTTGATATCCATGGGCCATCAACTATGGAAGTCATCTTTGAGAAGGCAATCGGAATAGAATAGAAATTACAGGCTATTTCTACACACACAGAGGAAAAATAAAAATAAGGTTGTTAGTGCACCATCACCTTTAGCACCTAAAAAGGTTGCTTAGAAAACTTTTAATAGAAAAAATAGAAATAATAATGGCAATGAAAAGAAAAATACAGTAGTATAAGACTGCTGCAAATAACAAAAAGAATGGGCTAAAAAATATAGCCGATCAATGAGAACATAAATCTGAAAGGAAATGACCATTTTGGGGGTTGTTTATATCTGTCAGTCTAGATCATTATGCTAATAAATTTCAATCAAAGGAAGAAAGATGGAAACTAGTAGCATCATATTCATGCTACAGTGATAAGCAAACAAGTTGAAAAAGCAAGCTACACCCAATCAAAGTTGGCAGGTAATTTGTATGGATTACTTGTAACCATATTATTTGATACTAGGTGCTACTAAATGTTTTTTTTTCAGCAAAATTTACATCTAAACTCAAAATAAAAGCTAGTTATATGAAATAATCATGTTTTTTTAGTATGGGAACAACATTATCCACATTGTTAAATAATTCCTTTTTGGTGCAACTCTCGAATTATCAATCTTTACCACTGAATTTGACCTATATTTAGCTCCTCTAGGCTCATATGACATAGTTATAGGTATAAATTGGTTATCTCAACATAAGGCAATTGTAGCTTGTCTAGAAAAGAGAATTAAGCACCTTGATGGCCTGCAGAAAACAATAGAAATTTAGGGAGATAAAAAAAGGTTTTTACAGTTCGGATAAATCACTAGCAATGTAACTTAAGAAAGCTAAGAACAAAGATTGTGTGTTATATGCTATAAAAATTGACAGATTTGGGTGAAGAAGGTAAGACATTTATGGAAGAACACTCATTGTTACATGAGTACAAACAATGTCTTTTCCTGAAGAAGTACCTGGTCTTCCCCCTAAAAGATAGAGTTTTATTTTACTAGTAGACAAACAAACCGAGAACTAAACCAATTTCTAAGGATCCTTGATAAGATGACACTAATAGAACTTGTTGATTTTAAAGTAAAACTTCATGAACTTCTATCAAAATGTTTAATCAAACTGAGTGTATCTCCTTGGGGAGCATTGGTTATCTTTGTAAAGAAGAATGATGGAACACTTAGGATTTGAATTGATTGTTGAATGCTTAATAAACCCACCATTAAAAATAGGAATCCTCTCCCAAGAATTGATGATCTCTTTGATCAGATGTGTGGAGAATTAGTTTTTTCTAAGATTGATCTTCGATTAGGATACCATCAGTTGAGAATAAAAGAAGAATATATTCACAAGACTGATTTTAGAACAAGGTATGGACACTATGAATTCATTGTGTTACCCTTTGGGCTTACCAATGCTCCATCGGAAGCTTTTATGAATCTAATGAATAATATATTTCAAAGCATAACTTGGAAAAGTTTTGTACTAGTATTCTTAGATGATATTCTCATTTTATTTAAAAATAATTGAATAACATAAATGAAACAATCTTAGAATTATCTTAGATGTATTGAGAAAGAGAAAATTATATGGTAAAATTTATAAGTGTTCATTTTATCAAAATGAAATTGCAATATCTTGGAGATATCATAAATAAAGGATGGAATTTATTGTAGATCCATAAAAAATTATTATAATAATACAATTTCTAGCACCTAAAAAATGTACATGAAGTCAGAAGCTTCATGGGATTGGTTAGATAATTATATGAAAATGTGTTAAAATATTTATCAAAATTTGTAGTTGTAATTACAACACTGCTACAAAAGAAAGACAAGAAATTCGTGCAGACTGAAAAGTGTGAAAATACTTTCAGTTTACTGAAAGAAAATTTAACTTCAACACCTTTATTAAAATTTTTGAATCCTAATGGGCATTTTAGAGTAGTAACATATGCCTCCAGTGAAGGATTGGGAGGTATTTTGATGCAAAATGATCATGTAATTTCTTGCGAAAGAAAAAATCTCAAGGTGCATTAATTGAATTACACTCCCCATGAATTAGAGCTTGCTACCATTGTGCATGCATTGCAAGTATGGAGACATTACCATTTGGTAAATTCCTTTGAACTGAAAAAAAGATCATCTCGGGCTGAAATACATCTTCATATAGCCAAACTTAAATACAAGGTAAAGAAGATGGTTAGATTTTTTATCACAATATGACTTTGATATCAGCTATATAAAGGGTAAGGAAAATAGAGTGGTAGATGTGTTAAGATGCAGGAAGCATATTTACGCCCTTGTCACTTTGAGAATGTAATTCAAGGATGACGTTAAGAAAGAAATGTTGGTTGATTCTTATTATCAGCAAGTGAAATTAGTGCTTACTGCAAATCCTAACAATAGGAGATACAAAGGATTTAGATTTGACAATGAAGGAGTCCTTAGATTTGAAAATTGAGTTTACATTCCTTCATAGAATGAACTAAAGATGAAAGTGATAAAGGAATTTCATGATGCTCCTTATTTTGGACATCCTGGATTGACTAATATGTTTGCTGCTTTAAAACAATGGTATTTTTAGAAAGGGATGAAGAAGGATATAGTGAACTATGTATCACATTGCTTAGAATGTCGGCAAGTTAAGGCTGAACATTTTCATCCAATAGGTTTATTATACCCTCATAGCATTCCACACTATAAATGGTAGGTAATAAATATGGATTTCATGCAAGGACTACTTATGTCAAGGAATAAACATGATGTAATTCTTGTTGTAGTAGACAACCTAACAAAAGTGGCTCATTTCATACCAGGGAATCTAAAGGTTGATTCAATTGTGCTTGCAAAAATGTTCATGGATGGAATTTTTAGAATGCACGATGTACCTAAATTGATAATTTTAGATAGAGATGCTAGGATGACTTCTCATTTTTGGAAAATCTTGAATACTAATTTAGGGAAAAAGATGAATTTCAGTTCTGTGTACCATCTGAAAATAGATGTTAAGACTGAAAGGGTAAATCAAGTGTTGAAATACATTCTCAGAATGTACTGCATAGATCAATAGTACAAATGGGAAGAATACCTTCCATTGGAAGAGTTTTCTTACAATAACAGTTATCACTCCTCACTGAAAATGAATCCTTTTAAAGCTTTATATGGACGTAAGTGTAGAAAAATTGTCAGTTGGGACAACGTGGAAGATAGAGAAGTTATAGGACCTAAAATTTTGACTGAAATGGAACAAGTTAAACTCATTTGAGAATGATTAAAAGAGGTTGTTGATAGACAAAAAAGCTATGCTGATTTAAAGAGAGTTGACAAAAAAAATTGAACAAGGAGATAATGTTTTCTTAGGAGTTAAGCCTAATAAAAGGTTCAATTTCATTTGGATAAGGCAGTCCAAACTGTCACCTCACTATGTTGGACCCTTTGAATATTATCGAAGTAATCGACCCTATAGCATACCGACTAGCGTTTCCTCCCACACTGTCCTAAGTTGCATGATGTTTTTCATATCTTTTTTACTTAAAAATTATGTATCATATTTATCACATGTTCTTAATTGGAACTCTTTATAGGTTCTAGATCTAGGTGTCATCATATTTGAACCCATAAGAGTGTTGGAAACTCGTAAGCTGCACTTGTAAAACAAACAAATAAGACAGTGTAAGGTCTAATGGGACTAATTGTTTGAAGAAAGTTCTACTTGGGAGAATCACAAAGAAATGAAATTTTTTTTTCCACATTTATTTAAGTGATAAACCTAAGTATTTAATATACCGATACTATAATTATGATATTTTTATTGATTAAATGACTGGAAAAACTCATGAAATTTTGTTTTTTAAGCAAAAATTTGGTAAAGTAAGGTTGTTACACCCTGATAAAATTACTGTTACAGTTCTGAAAGTGGATTAATTATAAGCTTTAATCATGATATTCTAATTTTATGATATTTTTTATGTGTAATTTTATCTCATTATTCTAAATTATTAGCATAATAGGAATTAATCATCAGGGACGATGATATTTAAGGGGACAGGTATTTCATACCCTGTTAAGTCTATCTTGTAATAATAAATATTTTTCTGGATGTAGGTGAAATTGTGTGTGGATTATCTTGGTTGACTTGATTAGATGATTGTATAAATAGTGTGTTAGTGTATAATCATGTTGGTTTCATTATTTGGAAGGTTATAATGATGACTTCGTTTATTATGTAAGGTTTCTTCTTGGTTGATGTTATACTTATGTTCTAATTTCCATTTTTGTAACTGTGTGCATAGTTAATAAATCTTATAATCCTTGTATACAGTTGATTAACTTTTTTCACAACCCTTGTTAGCAAATAAAGGTATATTCGTCGGGTTGTTATTTAAAATGTTATTTTATAAGCCTTTTTAAAGCATTAATACTAAGGTCAACTGGTTCGTAACGATTTTAAATTATCTCTTAGTGATAGAGAAATATAAACATATATACATATATATATGTATGTACAATAATATATATACATATATATATATGGATATATATATATATATATATATACATATATGTGTATAGATATAAGTATATACATTAATGCCAATAATATTGTTTTGGCTTATGTTTTAATTACATATCAACAACCATAATAGGTTGAGCCATATTTGAATGGAAATGCGAATGCAATGTTTAAATTGTTATTGGGTTGGGGTTGGCCAGCTCAACCGATCCCCCACTTGAGCTCAAACTGAGTTGTGTGTTTGGTTAGTCACCTTGATAAATTTGCATAAGTTAACAAAATGCATTGTTTAATGCATTGACAAGTGGGAGTCAGGGTTTTTGGTGTTTGGGTAGATCCCCAACTGTTGGATGGTGGATAACCACCTGAACGGAGGGTTGTGATTGCAAGGCATTTTGGTGGATATGCCAAAGATGGCAAATGGCATTTTATCAGGGAATTCAAAAAGAATTATTGAAAAAATGATTTAATGGAATTTATGAGGCTCAGTAGCCTTGGGAGAAGCAGAAAGCTTCTCAAGGAAACCACCACCGAGCTTAGTGGTTATTTGGTTTTTAATTTTTTCAATTTAGCTCTTTTGGCTCACCATACAAGCTCTGCATGCAAGTTTATTATGGCTATTTTCGGGGCATACTGTTGGGAATTTGCGTATAAAATATTAACTCCATTTTTTTAGGAGAGTATATAGTCAATGTTATGGATTTTATCGAGCTCTTGTGTCGATTTAAAGTTCCTCTCCTGTCAAGTTTTGTGTGAAATATTTAGAGGATTTCTGAGGAAAGAAGGAAATAGATTTGACCTTCCACAAATGAATTATAGGCATGGAATCATCTCTTGCTAATATTTATCATTTATAGCATTAAGATATTTGAATAAAAATGGATAAAAACCAATTTCCCTTCTGTGTTATTGTTTTCCTCGTTATGGGTATGCTTTGATCTTGATTTGAAAGTCATGCTTGTTTTCATATTGGTTTGATAGCTCTGTCTATATATACGTGTTTTTGAATGAAAATATGTATTTGGTTTGCATATGGCTAAGTTAAATATAGACAACAGATTATTACGATAACATTTTACTGTGAATAAGATTCGAGGTATAACCCAATCTAAAAAATGCTTACATGTTACTATGGGCTATGTATAAAATCTTGGGTCTCATTTTTATTGGTTTTTCATTCATCCGTATTGGGTGATGTTGATTTTAAGCCTAAAACAAGTTGTATATGATAAAAATATGGTTCATCTGTTTGAGCTCAAGCTCAATAGCATGTAGCTTATCGTTTTTGGTCACTTCTCAAATGTTTTGACATGAATATGCAAGTGGGTTGTTAATACCCATCTCGGTCGTTGGTTTGTTTAAAATGTTACATTGGCTTATGGATTTATTAAGGATAATGGCTTTGTCTTAGCTTTTGTTTAAGCTAATATTACCTGGAGCACAATGTTGTTGTATGACATGATTTAGAATGTTTTCTTCCCTAGGTATCTTCTCTATTTTCATTCATATCCAAATATTTTTAGATATGTGATTAAAATAGTGGAACTATTGGTAATTCGTGACTCAGTCACCTATTATATTAGGTCTAAGACTTTATTTAAATTGTGACCAAGCAGTTGCTCAGTTCGATAGGTAATTGGGGGTCATTTTGACCATTCCATAGTTTGATTTACTGATTTTGTTAGAGCATTACATGGTTGATGCTGACTGTGTTTGATTACAGTTCACCACGTGGTGAAGGGTTATGAGATTTGTCTATAATGGTTTGTTTGAACCAGTGACTGTGATGGCTTAGGTGTTTGGGGAAGTATGGAATTAGTCCATAAAAGAAAATATTATACCCTATCCTTGGTTAGGACATGTCCTTCATTTGTAAGATATAAATATTATTAAGACTGTTTGCTTTGGTTCAAATAATTTAAGGTATTTCAAACAGATTAATAATTGGTTGATTTTTTATTTGTAAACATTATGGTATTTCAAATAGTTTAAGTTATTTGATGGAAAATTAAGTACCTTTGTTTATTAAATTATTATTAATACTTAAACATAATATGTGCTTCTATTTTGTGAATAAGAATAATGCATTTTGATAGTTGAATATTATTCGATAAGGAATATGGTTTCTTAATATTAAATTATTAAGTTTGGATAATTTATTTATCATCAAGACTCTTAATAATATTATTATTAAGATGTGACTTGAGTATTATTATACTCTTCTCTTTTAGAATCAGTTATATGACCTTAAAATGAAGATTGTGTGGTTTGTATGGATTTTACTTGATTTGTATTATTAATATACAATGTTGATATAAACATGATTGATTTTTTAAAGTATAAGGATTTATACTTGTTTAGTGTTTTTATATAACCCTATTCGGGTATAAATGATAAAGTGGATATGTTTTTGGAATTGATATTGATAATTTACATTTGTTAATAGTCTAAATTATTCTCTTAATGATTTGAGTTGGAAAATCATAAGTTTCTTTTTGGATTTTGAAAGAAAAGAGCAAAGAAATGATGAGTTATTATCTTAAAGGATTTCAAATTATATTATTTAGTTGGATTATGATTCATTGAAATATTTCAGTGCTATAATTGTAAAGATAATATGGTAGACTTTTCTTGCTAATTCTTTTGAATTGAAGGTTGCCTAAAATTTTTACATATGGAAAATTTTAGATCTTATCTGGCGGATGATTTGTTATAACTATGTTGAATTCATATTGTTTTGATTAAAGAACGTATTCTTTACTTGAATTTTGTAAAAGTAAGCTTGTGCTTTGCTGATGTAATTATTTAAAGGCGTTATGGCCTCTAAGATTTTCTATCATTTTTGGAAAGGAAAATAAAAGTTGTATTCAAGTTCTGAATATTATTGTAATATTGATCATTCTTGTTTATAACATTTATTCAGATTCATGTATCTATTAGAATGTGATTGGGATTGAATTAATCAATCTGATTTCATGATAATAACTATTTTTGAGTTGAATAATGGACTATGAGTGAATAATATCCTTAGTGTATTGGCTTTAATTTTATAAAATGAACTAAAGCTATAGTAAAGATATAAGATACAATTTATTATAATATTGAATGTGGTTTGTTATTTTATAGTTGTATGTTTGGACTATTGCATGATGATAAATGATTAATGATTAATTTATTATTTAACCATAAGTATGTAAAGTTAATGTATATAAATGATTGTATTACATATAATGATGAGTTCAATAGTTTTGTACTGAAGCAACTATAATGACAATGTCGTAATTTAAATAAGTTAGAGACTCCATAAATAATGCAACTTTCTTTCCTAATCACTTTAAAATGCTTAATGAATGTACATAAACAAAATTATGGAATTTTATTACGAATAATTATAAGAACTAAGTTATGGACCTTAGGATTGAATAATAAATGCAATGAATATCATTGTGTTATGAAATATAAATCTGTCATAAAACTAATTCAATGAGATGAATAGTTACGACAAAGCTAATACATAGTACACAGCATGCCAACTTCGGATGGTTGTTGTAGTGCAATGTTCATTGAGTGACGCATGTCATTTACTGAATATTTTCATACAAAATTTATCCTAATTTTTCCTTCGAGCTTCATTTATTTCCCATGTCTTAATCAACAAGGAATTGATTTGTGCTTGTAGACACATAAAATAAGCTTAAACTTAGAATTTCCTACCATTCAGCTAATTGACAACACTTCATTAATTCACCTTCTTCACTCCACTCTTGGATGCCCATTTATGACACCTTCTCAGTCACATTCCTCCTATAATCAGCTTATTTGGCTAATATCTCTCTTATTAGCTAAACATTCCTCTTTTCAACCATTAAGAACCTCCCTAGTTCTCTCTAGACCACTTCTATTGGCTTCGTAGGCTATCTATCAGTCACAATTGGTTATCCAGACCCCTCCCAACTCTCAATGAGTCTCTAATCACTTGCTAATCAAGTTTAACTAGCCTAAACCCTAGTTAACTAGCCTAAACCTAGCTTAACTAAGCCTGAAGCATGTTTATCCTAATCTAATCCTAAAGTGATTTTTAGACTTTAGTCCCACATGCACCCAAATTCCAAATTCTTCCAAACCAAAAAATATAAATACAAGGCTAAGCCTAACCATTCAAAGACACAACTTTACATAAGCTAAAGACAAAACAAGCCTAAGAAAGCTTAAGATCTCATTTACATTAGCGAAGCTAATAAGGCATTTGATCTTAGGTCATCCACCATTAAAATAGCTTCATCTTACACCCATGTTAGGTTAGTAATGAAATAGCTAAACTTGGCCATGTAGCCATTTAGTGAGATTCATTCACCCTCATGGAGTAAACAACAAAATTGATTGCTTAAGTCTTTAGTAGGCATGTTTTATTAAGCTTTCAAGAATAGAGGTTAATTTTATTTGTTAGATTTCTTGTTTATTTCAAGTTTTAATACATGCAAATAGGAGTCCTTGCTCATTTCTTATCATATGGTTCATTGAGGGACTTTGCACAAATATTTGGGGTCTTGCCCCATATCCATAGCTCTTTGCAAAATCTTTCATTGAACACATTTGGCATTCCCAGTGGGACACTTATGTCCATCCTCCATTAATGGAGGTCTTTTATGTTTTTCAAAGTTCATTTTCAAGTTTTTGGGTCAAAACACTTGTTAATTCCTCATTTCTATTTCTAACACTAGCTAAATAACCTTCATTTGCATATATTTTGTGGGTTTGGTTTAGAAATAGGTTACTTTGACTAACAACTAACCTGTTTGCTTTTGAAATTTTGAAAATCCATGAGTTTTGCAGGTTTTTAACAGGGTGCACTTAGGAGTTAAAAAAGGGGCATGTATCCATTAAAAGGGGTGCATATACATCATTTTGGGCGCATATCCATCAATGTTACTGTGTTTTTTTTTTCAAAGGTGCATATCCGTCATATTGGGCGCATATCCATCATTGTGGGCATGTATCCATTGAAATAGGCACGTATCCATCATTTTGGGCACGTATCCGTAACTGTGACTATTTTTTTTACACGGGGGCACATATCTGTCATACTAAGCGTGAACCTGTTGAACCAGGCGCGTACCTATCAATAAAGGGGCGCATATGTGTCAAACTGCAATCACCACCAATCTTCTGGAGGCCATAACTTTTGCTCCCAAGCTTGAAACGACTCCGTTTTCATTGTGTTGGAAAGGTATTGAAGAGAAATACACAATAGAATCATAAAATTAGGATTTTGACTTGCCAAAAATTTATGGTTTACATTATTAGGTAAATAGTCATTTTCTAACGATCTTAAAGTTTAAAAAAATGTTTTCTTGGCCATTCTAACACTTTGAAAGATTTTGTAGCACTAATCAGTTGTTTGTAGGGTTATTTTGGTTTTATTTTTAACTAACTTAGTTAAGTGTTTCATTTCTTATCTTGAACTAAGTTTGTAAAAGTTTGTATGCTCTCTCCTCACGCCTTAAAAAGTGATCTTAGAGATCAGGAACACTTATACCAAACTTATATGAAACGCTCAAAAACACTTGTTTTATAAAGGTTGAAGTAAAAATTTCATGTGATTTCAGTAGAGCTTTTCACGTTGTGTATGCTCTTTTTTCTTGCCTTTTGGTGATCTTAGGAATCAAAAGCAAAGTGAAAAACTCTCTTTCTTGACATCTACCTATGAATTGGAAAATTACTAACAACTTGTTGTCTACAAGACCTATTTCTTATCAAAGAAAGGTGTCAAAGACAAAACACAAACCTTCTAATTCACGTGTTCTTATAGGTTGCCAAATGGTGTGCCACTTAAAACCACATTAAGTTAAGCAAGATAAAAAACACACCATATTCAAAACACTGTATTGCAGGTTTCGGAAAAGGGTACATCCCTATCCACTCAATTGGAACATACCCCCTTTGGCATAACACCTTAAGCTACAACAATGGGGGTGGTTCCAGGAACCCTAAAGTAATCCACCACTGAGTAACCTCGTGGATGAAATAAGAAGCACCTCGCTTACCCACTTGATTAGTTTTCCTTATGAGTTAGCGTTAAAAAGTTGTTTGTATCGCGACCTTGGAAATAGTACATGATGGATGCATTTAGTGCCCACTGTACTTGAAGGGGGAAAAACTAAGATACTTCCAAATTAGTCAGTGTCAATTTTTGGGTAAATCATGCCTGCTCTTAGATGGATTTGTAACACCTAGTTGAGAGATCTTATTAAGGATGCCATTTTGTCTTGAGGCCCACTTTACTAGTCCTTTGTCATGTCTTGGCCATCACGAAGTGATAACTTTTTTGGATTCAGAACCTTGTTTTTCGAACAAGGAAAAGAATCCACTTAAGTTGGATCTAAGTGCCTTTCATCACGAAAATTGGATGACGTTTCACTTAGCTTAGCTTATTTCTTGCCTTTGGATGAGGCGAAGCTCTACCTAAGCGATGCTTAGTTCATTTCCATCTTTTGATCTACACCTTTGCGTTCTTGTTGCCCATTTGGGGCAACAGAAGGCATCTTTCAGAGTATTGTCATAGATAGTGTTCACCACTTTTTTGTCCATTTACACTCATCCATGTTTGTGGCTGATTTGTTAAATGTCTAAAGTGTGTGGATGCGTCCTCATATCTTTGATGGCCACTTGATCTTGATTTCAAGATCATCATCATAGTTTGGATTGATTCATCATTTGATCTCCATTTTACGTGTTACCTTGTTTGCATTGTCTCGACATAATTAAGATACTTATGTCATGTTTTTTGTAAACGTGATCTAAGTATCTACATTGTGGCATTACGCCGTGCACATTTTAACACATCCTCAGTATACCTTGACTTGGTTTTATTTCAAACATTTTCCAAAATCTTGAAGAGTGTCGCTTACTTTGTTTTTTTCATTTCGATACCACTTTGGCACTAATATCTTACTTCTCCGCAAAGCTTGATAGATGTGTCCAATTGGTGTGGTTACGTGACTTAAATTTTTAATCCTCACCCTTTAACATTTTTTCCTTGTTGGTTGTTGAACACATCATTGTATCCTTTGATTGGGAGTCACATCTACCCTTTGTTAATATTCACACCTTTTTCATTTCAAACTTGACGTAATTTTTGACATTGTGTTGATTATATTTGCATTAAACTATCACTTTACACACATTTGCATAGGGTGTATTTCCTTATTGATTGGCTTTGTGTTTCACACCTTGCATGATTGTTCCTTACGATCATTCATCTGAAAAAAATTATTTTCTAGGACAATCCTTTTTTATCTCATTGAGATTACGTCATCACGATGTCTATTTTCCTTAGAGATTCTTCAGAAAATCACGCACACATCTCCATACTTACCAAATGTCTAGTTGGTTTCCATTATGCTTCCCTGAATCGACATGTCACTTCCTTCCCTTTGAAGGAGTTCCATCACACTATCTAGATCTAGACATTTGTGCTTAAACGATGCTAACAATGACTAACTATCACGTGGTTTCTCACATTTACAACAATAGGGAACCTAGGTTTAGCAATTCAAATCAAAATATTCCCATTATAACTAAACCTCGTTTGGTTCTTCGTGTTAGAGAGCCTAGTCGGGTACCCTGTTCCCCACCTTTAGCTCATAGTCAGTGGCATGGTTTGGATGCTTCTGATCCAAATTATTATTCAGGTTCCCCCCACTCCTCTTATTCTTCTGATTCATATCCAAACTACCATTCAAACTCCCACTCTTCTTCTGAAGACTTGGATCCCAACTATTGTTCGGATACCCCTAGATCAAATCTTGAATCACAATCCTCTGTTCCTTCACATGAACTTTGTTCCAAATCACCTCAACGATGTCTTCCTCCTTTGAATACTCATGCGAATCTAAGTTCTATCAATCAAACATCTAATTCGGTTCTTGATTCACGATCCTCCCTTTCTTTGTAGGACCTCCTTCATCAGTCATCTCAATGACCTCTTCCTCCGTCGAAGAGTTCCATGACTCAAATTCCCTCTAGTAAATCATCTAACTTGACTCCTACATCATAACTTAATGAATGGCTATGTGATCCTATTATATCTTCCATTAAGTCATCTTTTAGAAAAATGATCCAAGATAAGATCCAAATCGTCCATTCATGAGACGCTTGCCTCCAATCCTACTTCCTCTCTTGAGTCATCTTCTTCTATCAATCAATCATCCCCACTTATCAGACACATTTCTTCTATTCAACCTTCTATGACAAAAGAACAACAACCTCTACTAATTGATTTCTCTTAGGATGAAGGAACAACCAGACTACACGATGATATCCCTTTAGAGGATTGCAAACAAGGATTCTTTCTAGAACTTGATACACTCACGTATTGGGGAAAATAAGTTGATTCCTTTTATTAGAACATAGAGGAAAATCCTAAGGTCATGGAACTTGATTCTTCTTCTATTCCATCTTCACCTTCTTCTAAGCATGATGAGATGTCAGGGTCTAAAATTGAGCCATGGCCTATCTTCTCGTTACCAAATCATTCATTATTTATCACCATTCCTCAATAAAAATCTCACCTTAGGTCACTGCTGAGTAGCCCATTATCTTCTTCTATACTTGGGCCACCCCCAAGTAGTCCTCCATTTTCTACTTGTGGGTCACCTCTTGGTATCCCATTACCTTCTATTCTTGGGCCAAGTCCTAGTAGCCCTTCATCATCTTCTATCTATGGGATGCCTCTGAGTAGTCCCTCCTCATCTATACTTGGGCCACACCCTAGCAGCCCTTCATCATATTCTTCTATTCTTGGGCCATGTCCTCATAGCCCCATTTCTTCCATCTTAGGGCCATATTCTAGCATCCCTTTATTGCCTTCTATTAGTGGCTCACCTCCTCATAGCTCATCCTCTTCAATTCTTGGACTGTATCCTCTCCATCCCTCTACCAATGACCGCGGTAAGCCCACAATCATTTATTTCATTCCTACCATCAGTTCTAAACGTCCACATTCACTTTCTTCTCCTTCTTGGGATCAAAAAAGTCATGCATCAGCTTCTAAGAAACCCAAACAGGTTCATTATCAAGCTCAGATCAAAACTTCCAAGAGCTTGAAATACCCCAACAACTCGAACAATCTCAAAATTTTAAATCAAACGCGATTCAAGAACACACATCAACGTAACCATCAAGTATGGTGTAAAGTGCATAAACCTCTGGATAGGGAACTAAAGCTCCCGTATACAAAATCCATGTTTCTGGATAAATCATAGTCATTTGTTGAGTACGATCTCACCACGATCATTGAGATTAGAGATAATATGAGTTTTGATACGCAAACACACCTAGTCTCCCTTATTAAGGAATTTGCAGACATCATTGTTGGATCTTATCATGCAAACTAAATTTTTTAGTTCCAACCTCTTAAAACTATCAAAAATCTAAAAATCAAAACAATTCAAAAAAGACAAAAATCATGAGAAAACATAAAGCAAAAATTAAAGGTACAAAGATCAAACATTGCAATCAGGTATTACGTACACATGGATGTTTCTTTCTTCCCTTTCTTATCATTCTTCTACAAGTCTTCCCACTATTTTCATCCCTTAGGTGATATTTTGGTTAGCCTTTTTGCACACATTTTGTGACATTTATCTCTATGGTATCCATTTGACCCTGGTCTTTTATCACCTTGGTAAATTAAAGAATGACTGACCTCTTAGAGATCCTATCACATTCAACATCTAATAAACTTGTTGCAAAGAACTTTTGGACATATTTGTTGACACTAGCCAATGTTGTCATCATAATCACTTCCACGTCCTTCCATCAAGCCTTCTATGTTTCTTAACCCCTTGTCAAACAAGAGAGCTGAAATAAGTTTTTCGGAAAGAAAAAGAATCAAAATCAATCAAAAATCAAAAGCTAAAATCTAAAAGCAAAAGCAAATTGATAAATAACTCTCTCTTGGGGTATTTCCAATAATCTCTATCAGGGCTATGGACACCTGACTGGCAGTAGAGAAATGTTGCGATTAGAATCAAATACATCTCCATCGGGGCTATGGACACCTGGCTGGCAGCGGAGCAATGTATGGCTATCCTTCCACCCTCCATTCACAAAATCACCTATCACATCAAAATAAATCATTCCTACACATTGGCTAGGGTGTCTTCACTTGTTGTCTATTAAATCTTCCCTTCAAGAGGTAATTAAATTCCACTGTGCACACACTGGATCTCTATGAGTAGGTAGGATTAGTATGTTACCAAGTGTCTTTTTTGGACCTTGTTTAGACTCTTACTTTAGTCCTTATCTCGTCTCACAATTTGTGCCTTTGGCTAATCATTTCTTCATCGTGAGGCTTCTAAGCTACATTCATATCATTCACATCATTCTTCTACTTCATTCAAAACATCCATGTGTATAAGATTACTTTTTTTGCCATGTTTTCGGACACCTTTGTCCCCTTTCACAAAAACAATCTTCTCCTTCCTTTCTATCATGTGCTTTTAGGCCAACTTACGCTTGGGGAATCCTTACTTCTTCCCAGCACTTCATTGGTTTACGTTCACCATCATGTTGAACCTATCCATAATGGCCTTGGGTTATGCTTCTACCTATGAATATTTTTCCTTTGAATACTCCCACCTAATTGCTGGGGCATTTTTACATCTTCACCCTTTATCGTACGCACATGGCCTTATGCCCTTGTACATCCCATCTATCGCTAGGGAAATCCATGCTTCTTCATCTTCCTGTACATAGTTTTAGAAAATTTTCAAAATAAAAAACATTTAAATATGTTAGAAAAATAAAAAACATTCAAATATGTTTCAGAAAACTTCTAAAAATTAAAAATTATCCTACAAAACGTCACTCTTTAGTTCTCACCTATTCATGTGCATGACTCGCGGATCATCTTGATCTACCTCCATAAATAAAAGCTAGGATGCTTACTTTGTCTGTACTCTGGGACACAATGAGTTGTCTGGTACTGTTTCATAGTGCACATTGCTTTATCATTGGACCGAAGTGTCCTCCGTTATTCCCCTTACATGTATCCTTGCTTGGGGCACCATCAAAACCCTTGTCGTTAATTTGCATAGATCGGAACTGAAGCTTGATAACAAAAACATGGTACTTGTTTCTCTATTATGTTTGGCTTGTTTACTTTCTCGTATTGCATTGCATTTTGTATGTTGCATGGAGTTAGGCATCTTTTACTTTCTCATATTGCATTACATTTTGTATGTTGCATGGAGTTTGTGTTTTTAGCAATGGACATTTGTTCGTATATGGCTTTTCATGTCATACTACACTTTTGTTCATTCTTTTTAATAAGGACCAATGATGAAGATCACTAGCAATATGATGAAAAATAATGTTGTTTAAAAGGCATTGGATGGATGTTAGCTCATTCCCTATTCCATATACTCCTTTTCTTCTATATCCCCTTGTCTTCTTCTTCCATGATATTCTTTCTTCTGTTCTCTTTCTTCATCTTTCTATCGTCGATCAAGTTCTTCTATCACCCCATCGACAATCGAGGGGGCATCCTCCATTCTACTCATTTTTCTTCTATCCCTTCAAAATTTTCTACTTGTTTATGCTTGTCTACTTTCTTTGAAGTGATGTCGCTTACGCCACCTCAAAGAGGGGAAAATGTAGACACCTAAAACATGCTTACACTTAGCATTTCATCTAATTCAACCAATTGACGACACTTCGTTAATTCAACCCTTCTTTTCTCCACTCTCGGATGCCCATTTACGACACCTTCTCAGTCGTATTCCTCCTATAATCAGCTTATTTGGCTAATATCTCTCTTATTAGCTAAACATTCCTCCTTTCAACCATTCAGAACCTCCCTAGTTCTCTCTAGACCACTTCTATTGGCTTCGTAGGCTATCTATCAATCACAATTGGTTATCCAGACCCCTCCCAACTCTCAATGAGTCTCTAATCACTTGCTAATCAAGTTTAACTAGCCTAAACCCTAGCTAGCCTA
This sequence comes from Taxus chinensis, assembly GCA_019776745.2. Classification (NCBI taxonomy): domain Eukaryota; kingdom Viridiplantae; phylum Streptophyta; class Pinopsida; order Cupressales; family Taxaceae; genus Taxus; species Taxus chinensis. Next base: position 151,018,402 of record CM034150.1, on the reverse strand, counting down.
AACTAAGCCTAAAGCATGTTTATCCTAATCTAATCCTAATGTGCTTTTTGAGATTTAGTCCCACATGCACCCAAATTCCAAATTCTTCCAAACCAAAAACTATAAATACAAGGCTAAGCCTACCCATTCAAAAACACAACTTTACATAAGCTAAAGCCAAAACAAGCCTAAGAAAGCTTAAGAGCTCATTTGCATTAGCCAAGCTAATAAGGCATTTGATCTTGGGTCATCCACCATTAAAATAGCTTCATCTTGCACCCATGTTAGGTTAGTAATGGAATAGCTAAACTTGTCCATGTAGCCATTTAGTGAGATTCATTCACCCTCATGGAGTAAACAACAAATATTGATTGCTTAAGTCTTTAGTAGGCATATTTTGTTAAGCTTTCAAGAATAGAGGTTAATGCTATTTGTTAGATTTCTCGCTTATTTCAAGTTTTAATACATGCAAATAGGATTCCTTGCTCATTTCTTATCATATGGTCCATTGAGGGACTTTGCACAAAGCTTTGGGGTCTTACCCCATATCCATAGCTCTTTGCAAAATATTTCATTGAACACAGTGCTATAATGTGAAGGCATTCTATCCAATTCAATCTACTTCCTTTATACCAAATTATGTTGGCTATGAGGAAGAAATTGATCGCGTGACGACACAAATTTTTACGTGAACTCTTTCTTTCCCATAGGCAACCTAAGTTGGCACATTTGTGCTTCATTTAACTGGAAGAACAATTTTTTATCGTGTGCGTAACTTCAATTTGATTAACTTAAAAAAATTGTTCAATTCTGATAACAAAACCAAGTGACATGGTTATGGGACAAGTTTTAGATACAATGTGCAATCTAGAAATAGAGCATGCAATGTGTGACTCATAAACTTTGGCTGAAGTAGTGTATGTCATTACACTTTTAGGTTCACCTATTCTAAGTAAAGTGTAAAATGTTGAATGGGATTCGAATGATTGAATCCCAGGTAGACACTTTGAACATCACTTGTAAGAAGGACACTAATAAGTATACTTTGTATACTGACTTGAAAGATTACTTTAATGGGCGTTCGAGCAAGATCTAGTTGACCCATAAATTATGCACATGTTTTATTGATTTGTTATATAAATAAATCTAATTATCAGTTGTTGAATTTAAATGTTAGTTTTTACATATAAATCATTGAAGTCATATGTTTAATTTGGGAAACAAAAAAAATCCCATAATTATGATGTTTGGAAAGTGTTTTTTACATATAATATATTTTGAGAGAAGATGAAGAACATCTAGGTCCCAAATTTGATTAGGAAAGGGGAAAAATGAATGATCCTATATTGGAAGAATATATGAGGATGATTGAAGAGCTATTTAATCCTCTTAAGGTGTTATTAACAACAAGTACAAGTTTAAATCAGTTGAAGGAGCCTAATGATAACCATGAACATGAAGTGAAAATAAAGGAAAGACAATTATAAATATTAAACTAATAATAACGCAATGGGGATGATGGCCTAGTGAAGGTTCAAGATCAATAAATAAGGGGAGAAATTGATGAAAAACAAAAAAAATACAGTAAGGATAATAGAAGGTGATTAAAAACATAATGTAGAACCCAAGTGGTAGAAGAAAGAAGTCAAAATTGAGACAAGTTTGTCTCATTCTTTTCTATCTAATGTTACTTCTAGATATGATTGTGTAAGTATGAATCAAAAGGTGGAAATGGAAGATGAAGAATGAAAATAAAATAATGAAAAATTACATTTGAGACATGAAGAAGAATAAAATAAAGATGAATAAGAAGGATTGAAGAAAAATGAAGACAAAAAAAACAAACTAGAAACAAGTGAAATCGTGAAATATAATGAAGAAGACATGGAATTTGAAGATGAACTGAAACAAATCAGGAAAAGAGAAAATTCAAAGAAGGAAAGAGATGTAAGAAAAGGAACAAGATGGATAATTGAAAAGGGGTTCAAACCTTCCAACTAGGGAGGATGGTACAAAACATCATCATAGAAATGAAAAAATGTAGATTTCAATCAATTTTGGAATTGCTAAATTCTTGTTAGATGTTTTTAGGTGTTTTGTAATATTCTTCACCTTCCTAGGTTCCTCCATGGGAAAAATGATGTCAATTTGAATTTTCCCTCTAAAATACCCTCTTTTGAATATTTTAATTTTGCGTTCTAAATCGAGAGGAGTAAAGTAAATTATAAAAGAATTTAATGGTGAAATAAGGTCATTAAGGGCCTCATATTATGTATACAAGATGTTTTCATTCATTTAAGTTAGATTATCTATATTGAGTCTGTTTCACTATGATTAGGTTACTTTAACCAATATATAACTACCTAATTTTGGTCTTGTAAGGAGGAAGGTATTCAAAAGGAAGAGAGATACAGAGAGGTAGAGATGGTTTTAAAAGAGTAAAAATAAGTTGTTACAAAAAAAAATAAGCTTGAGAATCTATTAGTACTAATAGTGATAGTAATGTAATAGATTTCTTGAGTATGAGATGATGAAAATATACTAAGAACATGATTTATTCGTGAGTGATGTTTGATACTTGTTGAATATTTCCTAATAAATGTTATTTTACGTATGAATGAACTACGAAGGTTGAAAGGAATGTGAAAGAATTGATTGAAAGTTTTAGAGCTTCAATGAAACCATATACATACAAGGAGTATTGGTATTTTGGTAAGAGGATTGTTGTGTTTTTTATTTATGATATTGAAATATTGAAGAGACTTGATAAGAATTTAGGTCTATAGGAGATTAAGTTTGTCTAGTCAATAAGAGTGTAGAATGGTATCCAAGCATACATTCTTATAAATATTTGAAAAATACTTACAGTTGGTGAAAATTGTTAACACACTCTAGGTGTGGACTAGCAAGTCAAGGTTGTAGTGGTTTTGAACAATTTTACAAGACCTTATTATGCTAGAAATATGTTTTTAAACAAAATAAGGGTTTGTAGAGGATTCTCAATCCTAAAATAATTTTAAAATTTTGTACAATGAAAATAAACCTAAACTACTTTCTCTCGGCCCATGTAAACCTGGTTTAGGGTTTAAGAATAAGAAAAAGATAATTTCTTGTAAAAAACTCCAATAGAAAAGGCTTAAAATTTGTGAACAGAGATTTATAGGGGAGATATAAGTGTTTATGAAGTTTCAAGGAAACTTGAATAGGGTTGACATACATAATGAGAAAACTCATACTATCTAGGTGCATATAAACCATGTTTTGAAGGTTTAGACAAATAAATTGATGAAATAACTAAGACCCATATTTAATACTTATTAACACTTGTACAGTAGATGGATGGGGGTCTAGTAAAAGTATGGAAATGGTTGAAAAATATGACATGAGTGACTGAGGAAGAAATTGATGTTACAGTTATAGTACTTTGTTTTACGAAATTCAAGCTTTAGTTTAAGATGCAAAACTTGTAAATGGGTCTAAAGTATTCAATGAAACTTATATAGAAGATGAATGAATACCTATTGCAGATGGAATTTTTTTGTAAGGATAAATAATGGGTGGTAATAATATTCATAAATTTTCTAAGGTGGAAACTTAGATAATACAATCATTCACCCTAATTTGAATAAGCCAAATGCTAGTATAAAGAGCTAGTTAGAAATAAGGAACTATAAGTTTTTATGTAAATTGATATCCAATTATATATAGGCTATAAGAAGGTGAAGAAAAGGTTAAAGGAGGAAGCCTGGAGGTTTCAATATCAAGAATCAAGTAAACTTAGTTAAACCCTTGTAAGAGAGAATGATAAACTAAATGACAGGAAGGTGAAATATTGAATTTGAGAGTGAGCACAAAGTTTAGGACTAACAAGGAGTTATACGAAGTTGGTTTAATTTTCTTAATGAGATAACATAGGTTAATGACCCAGGTGAAGGCATATAACTTTGAAAACTTGGTCCAAGACCTAAGAAGGACTAAAGGAGGGCTAATTTGAAATGATGACACTCTAATTAGATAACTTACTTTGATATATGAAACTTGAAATTTTTCATGAAGCATGAAATTTGTAAAGGGTATCTGAGGATGTATTTATTTACATCAAAATCCTCATGAGATTTCCTAAACATTAATATTTTCCTAAAAATAGGTCTAGTAGGAGGATACCTAATTGGGAATGGAGGAAGGTTAGTTGAGGGATTTACATAGTGAGTTAGACTCTGAAATTTCTTAGGTATCATAAACAAGTTAAAGGGTGTCCAAAAGTGGTTTCATATTTTTAGGTATACTTGTGTGTCATTCCAGACAATAAGGTTTGCATTAGATAAGGGATAATAGCTCTTAATAGGCTTATAAGGGTGAATTAGTTCAAATGAATTCCTGAATCCTTTTGAAGGATTTAAATAATGTTTAAATAATAAAATTGAAAAGATGACAAGTGAAGATAGCCTTAAATCAGTTCAATTAATAATTTGGTATTGTTATACACATTAAGAGTTCTTGAGACTTGAAATGTTTTGTTTTTTTGGATGATCTTAAAACTAACTATTTATGATGTTGGTTTGATTCTACTACCTCCTATACATCGCTTTAGTATTGAAACACAACCACTTAAAGGGAATGATGGGAGGGAAAATATATGAGATAGGTCAAAAAGTGACATGGTCCACGAACCTAACCTAAGTTTTTGGTTGGAAAATAAATTAGGATTATATCTTATTTTTTGTTTCATTTTATTCCATAAAGTTGTGTTAAGTTTTATTGTGAACAATTTTGGTCAAAAGACAGGGAAAATCGATGGGTTCAAACACTAGGGTTTGCAAGAAGAAGGTATGAACCCTTATAAATGTTTTTTTTTTCTTTTTTTATGGTGTTTGATAATTACCCAAAATTATTTGCATGGTTTGAAAATTTTGAAATATTTAAATAAAGTTATAAAAAATAAAGTGAGGATAATGAATTCTTCCTAAGATGCCTATTTTAGATTCATTTTATATTATACATTCAAATTATTTAGAGCTCATATTTAAGATATCCTCTCTAGCATGAGTTTTGGATCAATTCATTTTATATTAAAATGTCCCTAATAATTTTCATATACATTTCTTCATGAAAATATTTTATAATGGCGAAGAAGTTCATTTTATTCATGTAAATGACCTAGTTAATTTAATTTTAGATAACATATATTTAAGAGAGATTTGTGTTATGAATCTTAAGAATTACCTTTTATGATGTTATTTTTATGGGTGTTGTTATTTGAATTGGCATTGTCTTTCATATTTACCTTTTCTTAAAAATCATGACAAGTTACTTAAAATTGTGGAAGATGCTAAGTTGAGTAACCAAGTCAATGATTCCTTTATTTATTTATAGGAATTGAGTGGTCAAATTCATTACTTGGGAATACATTCTTCCATTATATAGAGGACATACTTCATAATTAAAAAAATAATCCTTGTAATTTGTAGGATTATTCTACATATAATAGCTTCACACAACTGAAACCCAATGACGGGCACCATCAAGTTGGAACACACCTGAGAGGCAAGAAGTTTGCATGTTAAATTTCTGACATCTCCCAAGGCCTCATTGGACATATCAAGTAATTTAAAATGAAAATAAGACAGAAAAACCAATATATCATAATCGTCAAAAGTTCAGCAGACCCCATCCCAAGAAGTTTATCACTTATTCATATTAAAAGTAGAAATATATTTGGAGAGCATGTAAAGAGCATCAACAAAATTTAAAAATAAATGGAGAGCAATATATTTTTAAAAAAGGTTTGGGAAGAATATATTTGAAAGGAAATTTTTCATATCATGGAGAATATCTCATAGGAACAATCTCATTTCAATATAAAATAATGAAATCTCCCAAAATACACCCATTTTTAGCCAAATCACAAACAAACCTATAAATTATATCTATTCCATAATTTTCGTATATAACATATATTCACATATCTATATAAGAAAGCTCTTAGTTGAATATATATCCCTTATTATGATTCAACCATATAGGGAATGGCCATAGTAATTTAGGACTTACATGTTTAAAGTATTATAAATATTTCAAGAAATCAAAAGCATCACAATATTATCGAATTAAAAAAGTGACAATTTTGTTTTTGGATATTAAGAAAGAGTGTCCTGTGTGAGGTGGACCAATGCTTCTTAATGGTGTATAGGTTATAGGATGAGTATGTTTTCTTTTTTAACCTTCTCCTCTCCTTTTTGTGGCTTTAAAATCCAAAAAACTCTTACATATTTACCTCTAAATACATGCCTTATAATCCCAAGTAATTTATCATGCCTCTTTAGTTCATCTCATAATTTCTTTGACAACCTTAGAAAATATAATTTATACAAAAAATAGTCAATCCCACATTGGTTGGTTGGCATGTTCCGTAATAACATATAAACACCAATAAATCATGATCCTTATGCCATTAGAGGTGATGTTAATATTGAAGTGACCTTGTTATTAACATAATGGTTGATTGGATGCAAGATGGGTATGTTTACTATAGAGGTAAATTTGGAGGTGTAAATTCTTTATGTTTCATTTTACATGTTTTCTATTTGGACTTTTTGACTAAGACATCTAAAAAACACGAGATTATTATAAATCTTCATGCCCTATTAGAAAGTTCCTATTTTGGAATTGGTTGTGAGCATTATGGAAAATATTATGAATTTAGTATTTTAAAAATGTCATTTAGAATTGTCTAGAACACATTCAAAGAATTCACCATAAATGCATGTTTTTTAATCCTGCAATTATCACTTTAAATTATTCAACTTCTATTTCAACCCATTTTTTCAAACACTTCAACTGGCATATGTTTCAATAATTTCTCTAAGGTATTTTGTCAAATATTTTGCATGCTACCTCTATCAAGGATGTTTCCAAATAAATAAATAAATGAATTAATTAATTTATAAAACTTCAATTTGCCTTGAAAATTCTTTATACACTTAATTTTTGCATTATTGAATTAGTTTTATATATTCAAAAACGTTATATTTGCATATAAGTTTAATATTTTATCAGTTGAAAGGCTTGATTAACCTAATATATGATGATTCTTTTGCTTATAGGGTTGATTCCACAATAAAAGTGTCCCTTATATCAATGTAATGATTGATTGGCCTTAACCTCCTCCCTCTCTACTTGTAAAATATAAATAGAATTATGGAAATGGGATCTATTTTCCTGAATGCACCCATCAAGCACTGAAACAATGGATGAATTGGAGATATTTTCAATCTACTTTGTTATAGGATATTTTATCTTAATAATACATTATTCTCGATACATCAATCTTCAATGTCTTTATGGTAACATACAAAAAATAATACTATTAATAAATACATTACCCACAAACTATCATATCAAAATGAATTTCTAAACTAGGTTAACATTTAAATCCCTTCTAGTGTACCTTACCACTCATGTATAATTTATAGTTAGTATTATGGCACTAAGACTATGTCAACACAAAAAATGAGATTATCTTGGAAAAGTTGTGTATGGTTTCATTTCTATCTTTGTTTATTATTATATCAAAAAATACTAGCTTGCCATTTAAATGAAGATGTCTAATTGATCCATTAATGAGCTCAAAAAATTATACCTGATTATGTGATGAAATATTGATTCAGAAATGTGACTACATTTTTTTTTCTTTTTAATCATGTGTGCATTTGAATAATTTTCAATAATGGTATTTACATCATTAACCTTTTAATGTAATCTACGAGGAAACTCATTTAGGAGTAAGTTATATCCCTCCATATTTTATCTTTGATGAGGTCAGAGACATTTAATAATTAACATGTTTCTATTAGAGGTGATTTATGACATCCCTTTTGGCATAGTTTGCAACTCATGTACAATTTCTAGGATTATATTTATAGTCTATTTATTTGTATATCTTATTCTTATCACTATTTGTGTTCAACATTTTGTTTTCATTTACAAATATATATCCTTCTCCTATTATATGAAGGGACATTATTTTCTATTTTTGTGTTAATGTATCTAAGTTCTAGCTATTTACAATGTTTTCTCCTAAATATATCCTAGTATCTAGATTTTTTTCTTTCATTACCATTGAGGGAAATTTTAACACAAGGTAAGAACCACATTGTGAACTAGTTGTCTCTAAAGATTTTTGATGCTTACAAAAAGAGAGTCAGAAAGATGATGTTAGCAACATGAGATATACCCTCATAGGATAATAATTATGATAAATGAAATAAAACTATTGAAATTTGGAATCCATGAATTTCAAATTATATGTCACTCATGTATCTAATCATGTAATATTAGATGAAAAACAAAATAGGAAAGTCTTTCATTCCCTTTTAAAAAAACAAAAGAGATCATTAAAAATATGCCCCCTTAAATATAGATTAAAGTGGAATATTTTATGCAATCCCATGTTATTTAAACATGTGAAACATTCACCATTAAATTGTAGAAGAATATTTAACAACTACAAGCCCTATTAGCATTATGAGCTTGTTACTACATTGAAGGTGTACAATAACTAGAAAATCATATGTTGTAAACTACATCACCTGGATTTGAAATGAAGTGATTTGAGAGAAAATCCTCAATTAATCTTTCTATGATCAAGATTCACATGTTGTTTTTAGGAAATTCACACATTATGCAGTTAAAGAGAGATAAAACCTTGTGATTGGTGATTTGGTTTCTTTTTTTTTGTATAAAATGAACTCTAGTAGATCTTTCTTCTAAAGTGTCATGTTGTATTTTGTGTTTTCAACAACAATGTTTAATTAAATTTTGTATGGATAGTTTTATTGTGTTCATGAGAATTTTGTTCTATAAATTAATGTATAAAATTTATATTTTTTGTTTTCAACATTGATGTTTAAGTAGCTCTTGGATGGATAGTTATACTATTTTTTCATAAGAAATTTTCTTTATAAATTAATGCATAAAATTTTGGCTAATTAGAGTAACTATTTAATTTAATAGATGGTTGTAAGGAGTAGTCCCTTAGACTTGGGAAAGCGTAGATCATATTAGATCTAAGTAGAAACGTTATTTTAAAAATGGGTGTCATGATGGTATGCTCTAGATGGTGTATTTCACATTCTCTCCTAAAGATAAACCTTCCTCTATTGCTCTTAAGTTTTCCTTGTTTCATTATTTTCAGTTTATTTATTTTCATAGCCTATGTTAAGTTTAACTTAATACTTTTCTATTGTAATTAGATGTACTTTCCAAATTACCTGCTTTAGTTATTTGTGGACATTCATATAGTTTCTTTTTTGTTTTCCCCGACCTCATTATGCGTACAAATATGACTATATAACAGGTTCTAGTCATCGTATGTGAAAATGGAAGTTTTGATAAAAATCTAAAAATTATCCAAACCCATGGAGGTAGAAGTAAACTACAAACATTTACATCAGATTCTAGTTACAAAAGGCTAAATTTACACACTAATGTCATTGGAAAATCATTTGGAGTAATTACTTGTTACAGTGTAATTAATTATGTAGATATATAATCTAGCCATTGTTATTTCATTACTCATTTTTCAGTTTCTAGTAACTCTAACATGAGGAGAATTGTTATATAATTTATAAATGCTTGGTGATTAAACTAAATTGAGATATATTTACTGGTCAAGAAGAGAAGAAGGATCATCATAATGAGCACGATGATGGATAAAAATCCTATAGAAAATAATTGGAAGAACATATGTTTATTTAAGGAAGTTGATGGAGGTAAATGCGGAATGAAATGAGGAGCATACAAAATTCCTAGGAATTAAATTGTATTAGCTACTACAACTCTTAAACCAAAGAATTGAATCTCCACATCTTGTTTATACAAGTAACATCAATGATGTGAACCAATCCTAAATTAAATTTCTTAAATTTTTGGAATTCTAAGTAAGGTTATATTTGCATTTAATGTTAAGGGTTCATAGACATAGTATGTTGTGCACTTGAGTGTAAGATATGATACAATCATAAACCCTTAAGGAACAAGTTTACTTACCAACATTTTTACATTAAATGATTAGATATGAGGACACATTTATATATGATAAGTTTATACTATTATTTTGATGAATAGAAGGGATACTGGGGTTTCAAAAAACAAAAATCATATATAGATATAATGATACATGTATAAAGATAATCCTACATGTAGCCCAAGACAAATGTCAAGTAGTCAAACTTATTTATAGAAGTGTCCTATGAAAATATTTTTTACACATACTCTAGACATGTGAACTCAAATAAATTTTGGTTGAAATTTCTTCTAGGAAAATAATTTCTCTAGAAAAGGATTATAATAGTGGATATAAAGCATGGATCATATTATCACTATATATGATATTAGGATTTATGTGACTACTTGGTAGTATAGGTCTACATCTTGGGATAAGTATTCTATATTAGACTACTATATATAGTCAAACAGAAGCCATGTGAATGACAACTCTATTAGTTTTATTCATTTTATTATTATTTTTAACATGATTATATTTTTCTTTGAATATTAAATCTAATTCTTCTAATAATTATTAACTTTTTTTAAAGATAAAATAGAATAGCCAATATATTTACACTAATGTGGAAATTTGATTAGCCAATGAAATTAATCCAAAACTTAAGTATTTGCCATGATATTATAGATAATTGTAAGGGTTCATTCTAAAAAGGCCTCCGCCTCTTTAAAAAGGGGATTCTCACTTTTAATGACATTTTTTAAAAGAAACTAAAAATTGCCTCCCTTAGGACAATTATAATAAAAAAAATCCTACTAAGAAATGAAGATGTCATCACATTACTAAGTTTCAAAATGCTCTCCCAGATGAACCCTTATACAAAATCAGAGTCTCTTCATGGGATTCTTGGTGGAGAGACAAGAATTGGTTAATCGCCATCCCCTTTTGCTAGTATAAACCCAAAATTCATAACAACCTACTTTCGGCTCATAAAATACCTTTCAATTCTTTAAATCAATTGTGGATCCTTTCCTCCTCTCAACAGGTTTGGGCTATGTAGTTTGAAAATATCTAGAAAATCCTCAATAAACTTATGAAGGCTCACTTCCTCTTATGTATTCTTTGCCATGGGCTCCAGGTTAGTGAGATACTTATAATATTGTAATTTCAAACCACATTTTCCCACCTGCAACCAACTCAATACCATAAAATACTTTTTTTAGTTTCTCCCCTTTTCCAAATCTTCTTGGAATTTGATATACTCTTTGTGTTAACCATTTCTTCCATAATTATTCACCCAGAAAATGATTTACTCAGGGACTCTTCTTGGTTATATATAAAATATAACTAAATATGGTTATTATATAGATTTTATCTTCTTTTTCAAATTTAGAGAGATAGAAACTATGATATTTTTAATCATATGCAAATGGACCGATTTTTTTCTATTACTAATAAAAAAATCATTGCAAATTTATCACACCAAATTCAGATCTAGGTGGAAAATTCCAACTTGGAGGTGGAGCATCTACAGACACTCATTGACCATTAGGCCAATGCACACTATGAGGAATGTTAGGAACAACCAAATTACCTATGAAAATACTCTTCCCCTTGGGGTTGTGGTCATAGTCTTCCTCATCACTACTCACAAATCATATGTAGAGTCTTTACCCTATCCATTTCATACAATTAGTGGAAAGAGGATTTTTAATTTCTTTGGTGGTGCTAGTCTTGGTAATGATGAATTTGGTGGTGTATGTGGTAGTGGTTAGGATGCTCCTCCCCTTAGCAATGATGATGGAACTAACAATAATTTAGGCGATAGCACTTGTGGTGCTCCCCCTTCAAATAAATCCCTCACCTCACTCTGGTTATTTTCCCAAGTGGGATGAAAAAGATGATACTCAAGATGGCTAGGACGGAATCCCAAATTAGGATCCATCTTATGTTAGCAAGTTGGGTTGAAAACTAGACAACCCTCTCATGCATCCTCCATCAGCCTCTAAGTTTTTTCGCTTCTTCTTAATTTTTTGTTTGTTATGCTCTATGTATATTGCCCCTTTTAGATAGAACATTATTTATTAATTCAATGTAAGTGTTAACACCTGGGATATGTACGAGTAGTTTTACTCTCGCCCTAATGCTTGATTTGAAATTATGGGGTGGTATCCATACCACCCATGTTTTTGTATGATCAACATTACACTATACATTCTTTATTAATAGAGAGTTGTTTTTTAATCAAAAATTGTTGGAATAATGTGTATTTAAGCTTACCTATGGTTAATTTGTTTTACCAGGGGTAAATTATTTATTACCAAAGGTTAATAATATTTACTTAGGAGATTTTTTTGTTTTATTGTATTGTTGAGATTCTCTCAACAATAGTTTGCATGTAATATATGAAAACTGAAATATTTAGTTTTATCTATTAGTGAAAAATGACTAATAGTTTTTTCACAAATAATAAAATATTTGTGTTATATAATATCCCTGTTTTCTAGTCTTGGAGAGAGAGAGAGAATTAGGTAAACATCGGCTATAATTTTGGCGTGTGGAATAAAATATATCACCTTATTTATTCTCTAAAATATTTTTGCATGTTCTTATTGTCAATTTTATCTCCTGGATTGATCTTGTGGATCATATGTTTCTCCTTTAAGTTATTATATGGTATCAGATATTGGAGATCTAATTTTTTTTATTAGTGGTAAATAGTTTTTTGAAAGGGACTATACCCTTGTATACAAAAAGGAGCCTAGAAGCCAGAATAGGAGTGAAAAACAATATAAGAAGGATCAATATCCAGATAATACATAAGAATCCAGTGCATCCAAAAAACAGTTACCCCAAAACCACTAACCAGTTCAAACACTGCAGAAGAGCAACCAAAAAATAGCAACAAAAAAGCAAAAACCACGACAGAAGTCAGCTAGTACATCGCAGGTCCACAATTACTTCTTGGCGGATTTGGCAATTCTTGATTTGATAGTCTACCAGGAGGTGAACATAGCCAATGCCGTCATGTGAGAAGGGTCAATAGTGTCCAGTTGTTGAATGGTTTGTTTGCTTTATTTTTCCGTTCTCTAATTTAAGATCCTCTTCCCTAAATTTTTTATCATAGTTCATATCTTAACATATAAAAACCATCATTTTAATGTTTTCTTCAGGTATTTTTTATTTCTCTCACAAGCTTTCTCTTGTTTGGAAGGATGTTTTGAAAAAATATGCATTGCTTTGAAGTTTTAAAACTATAAAAATTTCAAAATAAAAATATGATTTTACCTGAATTTTGGGTCCTAAGTTACCTTTTGTTTCAACACTTTTTTATACAATTTTGTAGTAGGTCGTACAACGTTTTGGAAAGAAAAATAGCCAAGCATTTTTTTAACTACCCCTTCTCTACCTCCATATGGTTTTCTATTGGTACAGTCTGTTAAAAGCTCATTTTTTAAATTTGAAAACATCATTGCAAAGGAAATTCTACCTAGACTCATCCCAAAGTAGGTTGTACCATTTTTTTGATATTCATATAGTTTCTTTATCTATTTACATAGGAAAATACTTATTTTTCTATGATTTTTGAACACCTGCACAAGTTTTGTCATTTTGGAGGCTAAATAAATTGAATTTTGGAGGTATAAAGACATTAGATGATAGAAAAATGTCAATATTATCATTTGAGATTTGGATATATAGATATGTAGTAGGCCATACAAATTTTTTGGAAGCATTTTCAAAGTTCATTTTGAAGGCATTTGGAAGATTTTGCCAAATCTTTACCTAAAAACAAATACAACTAGGAAAAAAAAATTGGTGGAAGCGACAATGATCCACATCCCCCTCTGACATGTGTGTGTCATTTTTTTGAATTTTTTCATTAATTTTTTCCTCGAAAGTGGTTTAAAAGGTTGAGTTTTAAGTTATATTTCACAAAATCAACTTTGGTAGAGTGTCTAGTGTAATGTTTTTAAAACATTAAAATGGTGGGAGTTCTTGGAGCCAAATCCCACTACTTATTTATTTACACTAAGACATTTTTAATTATTTTAGAAAATAAAAATATTACCTTTGAAAAAAATTGGGGGCGTAAAAATCTCATTAAAAGACATTAAATTGTAATAGGAGGGTATTTTTTAAGAGTGTTGTATAAGGAATGCCAAGATTATTCCTATCCATTTTTTAACTACACCCTTCAATTTTACCCTCACACCTCCATTTTTGTGCACACACACATACACACACTTAGGTGAAATTGAGAAGGATTTCCTTGGACCTAGGATGCTTCTACATCAAACACCCATGGTGATTGAAACTTGAGTTCCACCTCAAGTAGACTAAGTGAGTGGTTGAACCACCCTTCAGACTATACAAGAAATAGTCCCAAATTTTTCATCTAATAATCATATTTCATGCCTCCGCACTTCTTCTGACACCTCTTGCAATCCTTATTTTGTTGACCTCCCTATGATATCCCGCACAATTTTGTGAGCCGATACTCACCATTGACCCCCTTCTCCAAATGGATCTCCCTTTCTGATCCTTCATGATTATGTGCTCACTTGTGTCTGTCCACCTCCACCAAAAACCTTTAGGGATTTGTTTCTTTCCAACCCACATCATCTTTTGGCTCCCTTTCTTTACACATTCCTTCTACATGCACTTATCTCCTCCTTTTTTCCTCTCTTCTTTTCCTTTTCTCTTGTCATTTCCTTTCTATGATCTTATCCTTATATGCTCCTCTATTCCATTCACATTTTATTTTGTACACTATCTCCTTTCATGTCCTTATTCTTCCCAAAGGCTTCCGCTGAACACTCGATCCTTATTCATTCCTTTCCTCCTTTTGTGACCATTCTTCCATGACATTTGATACCCAAAATTTTCTTTGTGCTGCCTATGGTGCTACCTCCTATCACATTTCCCTTCACCATACATCCATTCCTGTATCCTTTCATGGGTTTTGACCCACTTTCATCCACTCTTCTTTTAGTCTTCTCTACCTTTTCCCCTTTTCGCCAAGGGATTTTCTCCATTGTGTGTTTACTTTCTTACACACTCAATTTTGTGTATTTATTTTGGGTAATATTCATCTCCTTTCCCTATATATTCTTGCGGGATTCTCCTTCACCTCTCCTTCTCTTGACCCCAGTTGGGCCATAATTCATCTTCTTACACATGGTCAAGACATTACATACTAGCTCACATATTTCTCTCCTCTACTTCTTCATGGATACTCTACCATCTTCTCTCCTATACTTAGCCTTTTATCATTACACACTCTTCCTTCGTGGCTATGGGCCACATCTTCTTTCCATTTTCCTAAGACAATGTGTCCCCACTTCTCTTATTATTTTATGCATTCATTGCGCAAAATTTCTGCAACTCCTTCCTTCTTCCCCTTCTTAATTTTATTTCCTACAGGGAAACTTCTTCTCCTTCACACAATTTCTCATCTTGGTTGTACTCATATTCTCTCGTGTGCTCGTCTACACACTCCACTCCCTTAAGACCTTCGCAAACCTATTCTCTCTCCAGTTCACTCCTTTTTTTTCACACTCTAGTAATCTCCTCCATGGGTTGATTTACGTTAGTTTCCTTTAGGGAACTCCTTATTTCTTTTCATATGCTTCCTTTGCAATGGTTTTCTCATTTCCACACACATATTTTTTTTTGTACCCCTTTACTCCTTTTCCTAGAGTTATTCCTTCTACACAATACCATGTTCTCTTTAGTCTCTTTGTTAGAAATTATCCAAATTACAAGATCCTCTCCACTTAGTTACACATTCTTCTCGTCCACTTATTGTAAATTTTTTACTTCTCACAATTCTTCCTTAATGGCATCTAACTATGACATTAAGTCACACTTCTTCATGTGCTCATAGTCTCTCGTGACCATATTTACCACAAATTCCTCTTTCATCTTCTTTGGTGCCATCCTTTCACATTCCCTTATTAGGATAAAGTTCCTTTTCTCACACTTACCATTTTGTACCACACTTGTAATTTTTGTGTACCTTTTATTGACACCATCTCCTGCCTTTTCTCCTAGCTCTACTCCCAAGATTCCCTTACCTTCCTTTTCTTGTGCAACACTTTATGGTCCTCCCACAATGTTTCTACCTTTTTACATTACTCCCTCGATGTGTTTTTCTTCACTCTTGTTTTTTTCATGCAATTCTCAATTGTTCTTCTATGCATTCTTGGTATCTATGCACCACCATATGGATTTGGTTATTCGTTCCTTCTTCCTTTAGTGGGATCAAATGAAATTTCCTCAAATATATGTTCACCTTCACTATGTTGGGTCTATCATCGTGGAAAATTTCTGGTCATACTACCACAACCTCCTCAGATGGACATGATATACATCTATTGGTAGGATGTCACACAACACTTGATTAGTGAACTTCTTGATCTTCATATCCACTTCATATTACTCTCGCATAATGTCATTTTGACCTTCCACAAACTAGATCACTCAATACAGTTTGGGGTTCCTCGTACATGTCAACCCTAACTTCTACACCATCCTCCATAACTAATTTGTTGGTGCTTCCACTATTTACCACCACTAGGAAACACTTTCCCTTGGTCTTGCACCTTGTGTGAAATTTCTATCACTTATTATCCCAAAAATACATATTTTTTATCTTTAACACTTGGCCTTCTCCTTGGCACTCTTTGTTTTCCCATGCCAAACTCTTCTCTTATGGTGCATTCTTTTTACACCTACTTCTATTGCACTAATTATCTCTAAGACATGACCTAAGGAATTTGCCTACTTGATGTCCTCTCTCTTTACATACATAACAACATCCATCAAATATTACATTTCAATCACTCCTCAAAAATATATTTTTCCTTTTCCTCTCCTTTCTTACGCTCTACTTGTATAATTCCCACGTAACCCTTCTTGTTGTGGTATCAACTCACCATCGATTCTCCTTTCATCTTGGGAATATCCTATATATTTTATAAGTGTTTCATATTCTTCCACCCCTAAATCCTTAGTAAGAATTTCATGTACTCCTTATACATTATGTTTATGAATTCTCTCCTTCTCTTCATCTTGGAAATTTTTGATATCGTTTCAATGATCTTCCTCCGTCATTGGTCTAGTCCTTACACCCTTGATTTCCTTCATAATCTCTTCCACCATCCTCATCATTTCTAGATCCGCTTCATCTTATTTAGGTGACACCTCATTTCTCTCCTCTAACTATACGCTTCTTAGATTTGTTTTCATACTCTACCCATGTTTTCTTATGGTGGATATCACAATATTCTCATGCTATCTACCTCATATTTTTCATTATTTCAACTCCACTTGCAGGAACTTAGTCCATTCTACAACGACTTGATAGTGAATATGTATTCCCCAATATGCCTACAAATTTACACAATAAGTTGCATTGAGTTGACTTATATTAATATCAAGGGCCTTATATAATCTATAAGAAATGACCCTCAATGGAGCTTCTGAACCCTCTCATGGATTTATTACAAATTCCAGTGTTCTCTTAAGGACCTAATATAAGATTGACTACCTCATTTTCTCAAATATATGGCATACAAAAGACTCAGCTACTGCAAACAATTTCAACATTTCACATGTGCCTTCAAAAAATTCCCTCAATAATTTTTCCAACCCCTTAACCCCATCAAGTGGTGAGGTCAGCCTCTTTTATATCCGAGCACCATATTTCTTTTCTAACTTCTCTCTCCTTACTCGCCCTTCCATATTTTCTATCCCAGATTAAAAATTGAAACTTAGAAATATAAATTCCCTTATCCACCTTATCACCATTTGACCACCCTTGTTGTACCACATCATCTTAATTTATGGAATCATCTAGCCATGTAGTCACTATCAACTATCTTAATCAGACAATTTTCATGCCTTATCATTTTATACCTTCTCAGTTTATGTGTTTGACATTCATCTCAAATATTTTCCTCTCTTTCGTGCCTCATAATCCTTGAGCTTCACGTTTAAATTATTTACATGCACTTATTTTCAACTTTTAGGCCTCCTTCAAAGCTTCTACGCACTCCATTGAGACTAACATCTTAGCTGAGTCTTATCACTCCTTTTCCTCATGCATCCCTAACATTTATCCCTTGTGTGAAAATCCTATGCATGTTTCCAAAACTCTCGCAAGTCATTTGTTCCCTTTTCTTATCTATAATTTTCTCACATGCCAACTCTCATTTGTTTCTGTCCATACTTATGTGTGTGTGTTCCTTACTTTCAAACCTTCACGATAAACTATGGAACACTTATGCGTAACATTCCCTATGTTTTTTTATGACCTTCCTTTTTACCCTTGTGCCTCCATTCTCACATGCACCCGTAATTAGGAAAAATTAAACAATATTTCCTTGGACTTGGGATGCTCTTGCATCAATAAGACCCTTGGAATGATTGGCACCAATATTTCACATAACCTCCAATTTCACATTGTAGATATAAAAATTCCAAAATATTATGGGGAAAATTCAATAGCGTATTTGGAAAATTGAATGAATTCAAAATTTTACAATTAGATGCATAATTATGTGTTCTTTCCTCTTTTGATTTTCCATCCATAAATGAATTTATGAAAAAAGTTAATTTTTTGAGGTCATAGTTGAAAGTTGGTAATAAGGATAAAAGCTATAACGAGGGCATTTTCATAATCTTTTTTTCTAAATTAAAAGGACCATATAATGTATTTTTCTTTTCTGTTTATACCATAATGGATACATTAGGTGATATATTCAAATGGCCTTCCTTTAAAAAAAAATTTGAAACATTGATTAAAGAGAAACCAAAATTAATGGCCCTAGATGCTCTACCTAGTCTAATTCATGCACTAGTTGTTAATATCAAAGTAAATTCTCTACTTAAACCAAATAAAAATCCAAAACCTTTCAATAACCCTCCAAAATCCACCACCAAATCATCTCAACCTTCTAAAAATACTAAGATAAAAAATTTCTCTAAGTAAAAGAAGAAAACCTTTGGTCCATGTAAGTTTTTTGGTGGTCCTACATGATGAAAATATACATTTTTAAGAATTGAAGAATTAGAAGTAGAATTTAAATAACACAAGATTTATGTTCGTTCTAAATCCTTTTCTACTCATACAAGACAAGGGAAAAAACCTTCAACCAGATCCACATCTACATCTCATGATGATTGGATTTTTGATTCAATGCTTCACACCATCTCACACATTTGAGAGATATCATGTCTTCTCTTTCAAATTGCAACACTTCACATATTATCATGGGAAAATCTTCATGGATTGAAGTTTTGAGATCAGGTACAGTTGACAAACAAGATGGTTGTTTTAATAATGTATTTCTTGTACCCCAAAACATCATCTAATCTTTTGGTTTGTGGTAGATTTTGGTTCACTTTATTATATGGAAAAAAGTACCAAAATTGAGTGAACAACATGGTTTAACGATACATGCATGCAAAAAAATTGAGATGGATGGGTAAAAATAGGTGTGAGAGACTCCTTCCAATGAATGAGATAACCTATACACAAATAGATAACTAGACAAGAAAGATATTAGATATATATGAGGTGAATTACTTGGTAAAGACAAATCCAAAGAATCCAAAGGGATTCCCTTGAAGGGTGTCAATTTTCTGTAAGAAAATCAAGTGATAGATGATGAAACAAATAATATTAGAAGGACTATGATATTTAGACAATATAGTGATGGAAAGAAATCAGCCTTCCATAGGGATAGGAATATCTAGTTCTACGTAGTAGATGACCCATGTTAGGTCTGGGGCAAGATAAAGTTCCTCGAACTACTCGATTCACTCTTGTTTGATAGCATCTTGTTCTTCTAGGATGATCTCTAGATGATCCTCAATGTAGTCTAGCTTCGGTTTCGGGATGATGATGTAGAGGATCAACTCTTATGTGATGTCATATTGATCCCAAACAAAGGGTTGAGAGACAATCGGGAGGTTCTAAATTCTATTGATTGGGTGTGATTCACCTAGAATAGTAATCTACAGATAAAGATACCTTTGAAAAGCAAAGACTATTAGAAAACAAATTGTAAAATAGATTAAGAAGAGAGAATGTGTGATCTAGGGATAAAAGTAGGAATCACTAGTGATTTAGAGAGCTCGTTAGTGATTTAATGGAATTACTGATGATTCAAGGGAATTTCTAGTGATTACTATGTAATTGACTAGATTCGATTAAGAGGCAAATTTGATCTTGAACTAATGATTTGATAAGCTCTAGAAAAGATGAGTAAATGAACAAATAATGTAAAGAAATGATAATAACTTTTCCTTTGATGAAGAATGTGAATGATAAGTGTTGGAGAGATATCTTACAAAATTTGTGAATTCTATGAGGAATTTTTGTGGTTCTATGGAGTTTTGGAAGTTTCAAAATGATGTATCTTGAGATTTTAAAATGACATAGTGAAGATATAATGTATAGAGTTCTTAATATCGTCATCCAAGCAATTTGGTGAGTTTAAATAGAATCCTCGACAATTAGTTAAAATCATTGGCGATCTAGGAAAATTGGGGGAACTCTCTTGAAAATGGTTGAAACTGCTTCTGAAATGGTGAATTGTTAGTTAAGGATGAATTTAAGATGAGTAAGAGTATGTTTAGGAGGTTGGGAAGCTATGGAGGTTTTGGCCTTACTAGGATAAAATAGCGTTAAGTTGTTTATGAGGGATAAATGACCATTTACTCAAGTAAATAGGTGTTACAGGGGTAGAATGAGATTTATGACTTAGGTATAGTGTTTCATATATGAATATGATTTGTGTAGATAGGTCACCTAGGGTGATAAAAAATGAGTGTCAACATTTTCCCCTTTTTTGAGAATTTTTTAGGCACGAGATAAAAATTAGTGTGTGGATGCCCTAGTTTTATGTTAAGTATAATGTGTTCCCCCTAAAACTGATGACTAACGAATTGGGTAATTGGGTTGAATAGATTCATTACATATTTTTTATTTTTTAAATTGATTAAGGATGTTTAAGTTTTTGTTTAAGATCTAAAAATGACCATGCTAGACAAAGGATATGTATCCCAAAAAAAGTAGTGATCTTGACAACAAATGGTAGGGGACATTATACAGCCTCGGAGGTGATGGAAATGTAGAAACATGAAAGATGATTCTTGTGGAAAGATAAATAGGTTCCAAAGGGATCTTCTCATGATGATGGGTTAAAGGCATACATCGAATAGTACAAAAAAGGATTATGGTAAAAAATAAGGTTTTGACAAGTTTCAAGTATTTTAGGGAGATTTTTGGATAAAAAATGGATGATTCATCAATGATTTATAATGATCACTAATGATAGGGCACGGGAATTTTTTTTTAATATAAAATCCTCTTTTGTGGTCATTTCGACCATTTACGATTTAATAGTGATAATGACTTGTGCTTTGATTGTGTGATTTCTGAGTGATCTTTTTGAGAGTGATGGAGGCAACTGGAGGTGGAAAATGGTGTCATATGCCTATGCTTATAGAGGTAAGTTGTTTTTTTAATTTAATACTTTTCATTTTTGTTTAGATTTGTTAGGAAATAACCACCAATTCTGTATGAAATCACCAACAATTGTCAGAATCGGTAGAGATTAAAATAGATCACTAGCGATTGTTTGGAATCGCTAGCAATTTAATTTATTTTGTGAGATGATAGTATGTTTAAGTTTTGTTTGAGCAATGTTGATGGATTTTGTGTCTAACGTTTTTTTGTTGTTTTTAAGGATCCAAGAAAGAGACCAATTGACTGCATGGGATCAGATCTCAAAGTTATTAGAGAGTGTTTGTGATCAGTTGTCAGAGGATGATTGGGGTTAGTTGGAGGAGGTGGGTTTGGGAGGGATGTGTTATTACAGACATATTAGCAGGTATATGGGATTATTATTGGCTTTGTTTGAGATATGGGATCATGTTACAGAAACCTTTTGGTTACCAACAATTTAGATGCCCATCACTTTGGATGACATTCACGAGATCCTGTGACTACCAGTGTAGGGTGAGCAGGTGTAAGCTATATATAATGCAAATAGAGGTGTCACTATCTAGTGTCTTTATGGATATGATAATTTGGATGTTCTATATATTTTTCTGAGGGTTTTACACATGGTTCTTTTTGAGTGACAATGAAGACGGTCGAGTGTTGGTTATGATGATGATGATTGGTATTAGTTGTTATGCCCTATCAAATTAGACATGTGGTACATTTTATTGGATGTTGAATGGAGTAGTGGGGGATGTGATAGAGCACAGGAAGATATTTTTCAGGGTCCCTGATTTACTATCTTAGCTATACATGGATTTATGGGCTTGAAGGATGGGGCCGAGGTTTATATTACATGTTTCCTTTTTGTTGGAGTGTTTGGTGTATAAGCACATTGTAGTGGCTTGGACAAGAGGGATACCATAGGTTAGATGGGTCAATCTACACTATCTTGTAGGTTTTATGTGATGGAGATCTGATTCTATGATGACAGGGCCTGTGAGGGGTGTGATGCATTACAAACATCTCTTAAAAGTATTTCAAGTCGGGGATGTAGTGTGGAGGCCATACATAGGTTTCCCAGTGTGGCCGAGGTAGAAGGAGATATGAGGGGAACTCAAAAGGAGATGTGGGTGTGGGTTTGGCGAGCAGACCACTATGAGTTAATCAGATTTAGTAGTATCATGACACAATTTGGCTTAGTAAATTATGTGCTTGAGGTATTTGTGGCTTACAAGCGTGATTATGGGGACATAGATGTGGAACTACTGGTGGTATGGGAGCCAATTGAGATGGAATAGAAGGAGGGAGTGGGGGTTAGGATAGATGCACATGGGGCGGAGGTAGGTGTGGATGATGTCATGGTTATAGAGGCATGTGTTGTTTGGTGGTAGGGTCAAGTGGATGGATTTGAGCAATGAGTGTGAGCACATGTACAAGCTCCGCATGAGGGTGGTGTTAAGGGGGAGGAGATGGATGATGGGGCAACTGTGCTAGAGGTATTCATTGTGATTATAGAGGCAGAGAGGGTCGTATATTTGATCGAGTATATTAGTTTGATTACTGAGTAGAATATTACTATTATTGCTCGAGATGTCATGACTCAAGAGAAAGACTCTATCACAGGAGAGAGAGATATATGGGCTAAGCTAGTATCTCATGACTATGTAGGGGATATTACCCTAGCAAGAGAAGATAGAGATAAATACCATGGTGAGTGAGATACCTTGTGACAGGATTTTGGGGTGATTGGGAGATCTATATCAAAAACAAATCTTGAAGCGGCCAAGGCACAAACCTATTGACATATGGGGCCACCTATTAGTGTAAGTTTTCCTCATTATAAGTTGTTGGGAGATGAGTTACACTCCTATGTGGATATATTTATGTGGAGGTTTCAATATGAGCCTAGATAGAATGGTGAGCATTTTGCTTAGTGATGACAGGATCCATCGGGGAGTGCCAAAAACATGGGGAAGCCTCCGTAGGGTTTGGGTAAGGTACCATATAGATATCTAGATGGTGATGAGGGGAGTAGTGTTGGAGGTAACATTTGCTTGACAGGATTACAATTCACTACATATTTCTATAGGCTTATTTTGTGATATTTTTTTGTATGGTATTTTGTTGATGTATGAGGCTCTTGAAGCCATTTGATGATGTATAAAAAAATTATGTATAATTAGTTTTGAATCCCTTGATATTTGTGTGTGTGTGTGTGTGTGTGTGTGTGTGTGTGTGTGTGTGTGTGTGTGTGTGTGTGTGTGTGTGTGTGTGTGTGTGTGTGTGATTTCATATTTGTGTTATGTTTGATTTTTGTTTATAATTTGATGCAATGTGTTATGGAAATATCTGAAATGTATATGTTATAATGTGATTTTGATTATCTTAGATATGGTTGTGACAAATGTTGATGTTGTTTTATTATTAATGCACTATACGATGGATAGGAACATGATGTGGGATGTTTTATTCCTTACTATTTTTAAGCATATATAGTGTGTGATGGTGAATTAAGTATATGTATGACACTGCATGTGTGAGGTCTTGTAATTAATGTTTAACATATGAATCACAATGGTTGGTCATATTAGGATCATGGATGTGAGATAGTTAGATTTACACTTTTCCTACATGGGAAGGGTTTGTATGTATCGAGCATGAGGAAACATGGCATTTTTAATGATTCTAGGGTTTTCCCCTAGCTTAATTATATATTGCACAAGCTTATTGATATGAGAATCTTTGATTTTTTGGGAAATATGATCGATGAGGGAAGATTTCCTGGGATGGTTTATTTTTTATTTTGATAAGATGGTTGATCAATGTGGGAAGCCCTTTTTGATATGAGGACTGATCAATGTGGGAAGTCATTTTTTGTCACTATATGTGTATTTTGATAAGGTAACCATCCTTTAAGGGAGTGGTCTACAATTTTATTAACTTTTAATTTTAGGGTATCCATCCTTTGAGGGAGAGGTCTACAACTTTATTTGATTGTAATTTTTCTTTTTATAGTCATCCTTTAAGGGATCAATATATATTTTTATTATGTCCATCCTATAGATATTTTTATTTTGAAGCTAAGGGAAATCTTGAGTAACCATTTGGAATTGGATAAGTAAATGAAAAAACTACACGTATATCCTTTCCATGTCATCAATGCGTTAGATAGAGGTAGGAGTAATTATTGTGTGGTTCCCTAACTGTGATTAGAGGAACTTTTCCATGTGTAATATGTTATGAGAAGATATGTGGTGCTCATTTTTAACATCATAAGTGGTATGTTATCATAGGATCACATAGTTCCAAATCATTGTAAGAGTGAAAAAATGTTTTGTTGATGAGAGTGATCTTAATTTGGCTAAGGTATTATGAGATGAAATCTTAATAATAAAAAAACCCACAAGTGTGGGGCATTAAAACGCTATTTTTTGGGTTTACCATCAAAGGAGGCTACATGATAAGCTCTAGACCCATATTTATCATGGATAATATAAGGTCTAAGCTAGTTTGGATAAAAATTCCCACATTTACACTTTTCCATATTAGTGACATGTTGATTTTCTTTGAGAACAAGATCACCAATGTTTAAGTCATCTTGTTTGAGATGTTTGTTATATTCTATTTTGATTCATTCTTCATAAATTTTGATATGTTCGAGGGAAGTTAGATGATGTTCATCTAATAATTCTAGTTGTGATAGGTGTTCTTGACGATATTATTCTTCTAGGATGAAATATTTAAGAGAAATTTGTAAGGATGAGAATTGGACTTCAAGTGGAAGAACATATTTGGTATTTTATACTAAGGAGAAGGGCGTAGCACCCATATGAGTGTGAATGCTAGTGCTATAGGATCATAGTGAAAATGGGATTTGAAGATGCCAATCTCTACCAGTTTGATCAATAGTTTTGATAAGGATTTTGTTGAGAATTTTATTGGATGCTTCGGCTTGACCATTAGCTCATGGATAATAAGGTGTGGAAAATCTAAGTTTGATGTTGTAGGTTTTTCAAAAAAATTAAATTGTTTTATTTTTTAATGATTTACCATTATCTGTGATGATTTTATGAGGTATACTAAAGCAACAGATAATGTGGTGATGGATGAATTTGACGATTCTACCCATTTTGTAACGTATTCATTTGTTGTAATTATGGAATTGTGTCATTCTGATGAACAAGGGTTGATAAGGTCAATGAGATCAACCCCCATTACGAAAAAGGAAATATATCTTGAGCTAGTTGGAGATTGTGACTGGGGATGTGTATAATATTGGAGTGTTTTTGAAATTTGATGCACTTCTTGACATAGTCACAATAGCTTTGGTTAAGTGTTGGTTAGTGATAGCCCATCCATAATATTTTTTTAGAAATAGCCAAATCGTTGAAGTGTTCACTACATATGCCATCATGGAATTTTTGAATAGCTAGATGAAACTCCAAATTTTTAAGAAACCAGAGGATAAGGCCATCAAACCCTCTTTTATAAAGGACACCCCCAAGTATGACATGAAGGGATACACATTTTTGAAAATATATTTTATCATTTTTGGATATATCTAGAGGTATTTTACCTATGGAACAATATTCGTATGTTTGGGTATAGCAAGTGTAAGATTGAATGTCTTGTATATGATTGATGGTGGGAAGATCAGTGTTAGTGTAGGATGGTTGATAAAGTTTGTGTAGGATGATTAAGAGTTTGGAATCATATCGATGATAAAAGGGATGAAAGAGGTGAGAGAGGCCATGGTGTCTAGTAAAATTGTTAGATGAGATAGTGGGTGGTTTGGATATCTTAATGGTCAAAGAGTTCTGAGTAAGTCTTTAAGAATGGTCTTGAATTTTTGAAAGATTTAATTTTTACATTGATAGATTCCTTTGATTTGATTGACGACAAGCTGTGATTCCCTACATGTATGTCAAGGAATTTTACACCCAAGAAACACGGCGGTCTAAAGTTGCTATGATGATATATTCATATTCTGCCATGTTATTTATGTAATAAAAAACTAGATTATGAAGGAAAACATGGAATAGAGGGTGTCCCAATGGGGTTATTATAACTATTCTAGCACCCCCCTTATCCTAAATTTGGAACCTGTAAAAAAACAAGGTACCATTTTGAGAGGGGTGGTATTGTGATTCAAGGTGATTTGATAGATTCATTGAGGGAATTATTTCACAAACGATGTTGATTGGTAGGAAGGGGAGCTTCAATCGAGTTGATCAACAATGGACTTGTCCCTTGATGGAATTTTGAGAGATAAATTCAAGGTCAAAACTTTGTTATGAGCATGAGTCCATATGGTTATGTGATCATTGTGATAAGTTTTAGATTACATGGATTTTAGTGGATTAAAGTTTGAGACTATATATGTTTTGTGATTAAGGAAGATAGTGATGGATTTTGGAAGTTGTGATGTATAAGACACAACACAAATTTTCTACATCGGAATAGTGGGTTTCATGTAAGCATGAAGGGTGCATAGTTTATGTAGTAGACGACCTGATCTTTACCTTATGCATCTCAATGATGTTCCATCATCGCTCCTAAGGCATGGTCAATCACGGAGATATAAATATAGAAAGGCTCTGCTTGGGTGGAGGTGTAAACACTTGTGGTGATAAAAGGTATTATTTGAGGATGTTGAAGGCCTATTGAAGATCCTTGTCTCACTTGAAATGGATTTCTTTTCTTATAAGATGATGAAAAGGTTGACAATGATCTCATAGTTGAGAGATGAAGTGATGGATTGGTTGAATCTTGCCTTGAAGGCTACATAGTTATTTAAGGTTATATGGAGGAAGCATTTTGATAATGGCCTTAACTTTGGCAGGTTCAACTTCAATTCCCCTTATAGATACTATGAATCCTAATAGTTTTCTTGTGATAACTTTGAATACACATTTAGTAGGGTTAATATGGATAAATAAATATAATATAGATGAAAATATCATGTCAAGGAAATCTATGCAGTCTATTTGGTGTTTGGATTTACCTAAAAGATCGTCCACACAGGCTTCTATAATTTTATGGATGAGGTCATGGAAGATGTAGGTCATGACGCACTAATAAGTAGCTCCTATATTTTTTAGGCTAAACAGAATTACTCTATAGCATAAGGTTCCCCATGGGGTGATAAAGTATTTCTTATGTTGGCATTCTGGTGTGATGAGGATTTGATTATAATCAGAGAAACCATCCATAAGAGACAACATATCCTATCCTGATGTTAGAAATCTACGAGCTAGCTGATGTTAGGTAGGGTAAAATCATATTTTGGGAAAGTAAGGTTAAGATCTCAAAATTCCATAAAAATTTGTAATTTCCAAGTATATTTAGTGATGTGTATGATGTCAAAAACCCATTGGTGATAATCAATAGGTAGTATGAAATTTTCTGAAAGAAGATGATGGATCTCTTCTTTGACTAGTAGTGTGTTACGAGGATGCATCCTATGAAGCTTTTCATTCATGGGATTAGCATCTAGGATAGTGACAATATTATAGATAACAACATTTGGGTTTATACCAAGCATATTACTATAAGACCATGAAAAATATTGATTGTGTTTTGATAAGTATGTAGTGAATTCCTAGAGTTCATGTAGGTCTAAATTTTGACCGATCTTAATAATGTGTGGTTCTTGTGATGTGATAATATTAGTGTCGATGGTTGATTCATTTATAAGTGTGGACGTAGAGTAGGGTAAGTTTTTCTAAATATAGTGATCCTCAAAACCCATATATTTTAAAGATAACTTCATCATCATGGCAATGGATAACATTCATAATAGGGGAATCTTCATCTATCATGTGAGGTAATGTTAAGGGTAGAGATTTTCTTTTCATTATCTTGATAATTTAGTGGTCCTATTGTGATAGTATTGATTAAAAAATTCATAAGGAATGGATAAGGTATATTCATCATCATAGGATATGTTTGATGATTGTAATGGTTGCAGGTGTGGTTTTAATGTTGATGGTGATGGGTTTCAATATACCTCCTTGAAACCAAGGCCAGATTTTTAGTGAGGTTTCCTCAAGTATTCAAAGGTTAAGTCATGCGGACCTTGTTCATACCTACCAAGACCAAAACCTTTCCATGTGCAACGTTGGAGGTAAGTTTGGGCAAAATGGGGTTCGTGTAAGAATGAAAAATCTAAGGAAAATGGTTGAGCTTGAGGTTGAGTGTCAAGATGAGAGGAAGGATGACTGTTTCCTCCATAAACAAGAAGTGTTAGGAGGAGTGGAGGATTGAAGGAAATAATATTTCCTAGCTTAGGCTCATAGAGTAGTTTTTTTTGGGGTCTCCCATATGTTTTAGGTGTAGGGAGTGCATTGAGGGTGAGGAGGTGATACTCCCCCAATGAGAGATGTTGCATGATGTCTTCAAAATATTAATCATTTGGTAGTTTGGATGCAGGAAAAAAGGAACTCATGGAGGAATGATTTGAATATTTGTATTTTTGTAGGGGAAAAAACACTTCATTGGGCTTGTAGGTCATATGGCAAGGTTTAAGTGGATTTAGATCAGTGGGGATCATAATATTCTTACCTTCATGTTTGTATTTCAGAAACCAATGTAAAGTGTATGGGACACAAGCGTAGCTTGTATCTAGGGATGGCCTAGCAGTATGTTGTATTGGAAATCTCCTTCTACAAGATAAAAGAGTTCAAGCAGACTTTCAAGACATATCTTAATAGGGAGGATGACCGTTCCCAAGGTGAGAGTGACAATATCATTAAAATCATGTAAGACAATAGGAAATTGAGTGATGATGGTGTCAGATAATTATATTTGTTTGAAAGGATGAGATTATATTATATTGATTCTAATGCCATTGTCAATCATAAGTCTTTTAACTAGAGTTTTCGTTGATCTGGGTGGTGATGAAGAGGGGGGGATCATGATTCTCAGGTTGTAGTGATGAAATAACGGAATCATCAAATGTGGTGGCTATGGTCTTTTTTAGGGATAAAAATATGTTGTAAAATGGTTAGGGCTCATCTAATGGTACCAATATTGATTGAAGAGATCCCATCATAACTTGTCGATGTTATTGTAAATTTTTGATAAGTTTGTAAAGGGAAATTTTGACGAGCTCTTGATGTAACTCTCTGATAACAATATTCTATATGAATGTTTTGGATTGAATATGATGTGCTGCAAGAATGGAGACCTTTGCTTTAGAATATGGTGCATCAAATGATTCAGGAGGAGCGGAGAAGATAGAGATTTTTGGTCAGTCTTGATTATGGAATTTTAAATCCTAGGTTTTTGCTCTCATGGCAATATGGATAACATCTATTTGGAAGAGAGGGGTATTACTAGAAGATGCCAATCTTCAACTAGCTAAGGAATGAGGTGAGGGTTTATGATTATTATGTTTAGGATTTAGATAGGTTTGACTTGATGTTTTGATCTTGTCATGTCGAGATTAGTATGCGAGATATGATGGTTTTTGTTTGTTGGGAGGAGTCAATTGTTAGAGATACTCTGGATTACAGTTTGGAGGAATTTTCAGTCCTTTATATCATGTCATTATATTCAAAGATAAGAAAAAAAATTCTCGTAATTATACTAGGAAGGATTCAGCCCCCTCAGATTGGAGGGCTTGATTGGTGGTATGTTATGGTTGATGATCACACAAGTTGCTCAAGTATTTTTTTACTATATCTTGATGAGGCTTGTTGAAATTTCAATGAGGGCGTAGGACTTTAGATTTCATTTGATGGTTTAAAGGGATTAAATGCTCAAAGTATGTCTTGTATGGCATGTTTAGGTGGTATTTTGAGAGAAGGTTTAGATTCTAATACAATGAATGTGAGTTTCAATTAGGGGTGTGGTCCCAAAAAAGAAGGTAAGGATGTTATA
Source organism: Taxus chinensis (assembly GCA_019776745.2). Classification (NCBI taxonomy): domain Eukaryota; kingdom Viridiplantae; phylum Streptophyta; class Pinopsida; order Cupressales; family Taxaceae; genus Taxus; species Taxus chinensis. Next base: position 150,988,016 of record CM034150.1, on the reverse strand, counting down.
CCTGTGGTGTGTTTATCCTTGTCATGATCATGTGAGAGCTTAATATTTTGTGTGGATGGCTTGTTACCTCTTATGCCGGATTACCAAGGTTTTTGATTTGATGTTGCGAGGATTCATCTTTGAATGGGTTTTTATGATTTTGATGACATGTTGCTTTTCTTGTGATTTTGAAGGGATAATATCGGAGGTATCCATGTGATTGTATGTAGTAGGACTTGAAAGCAATGACATAGATGGGTCCGAGGATTTAAAGGTTAGTATATTTGTAGAGTTTGATTGTGCATTGGGTTTTTTTATCATGGAAACACATGGTATGATATTGATATTTGGTTGATGATGTTGATGATCCATAGGGATCCAAAATAACTCTACTTCATCAGAAACAGTTAACACAAAGAAGGAAAACAATGAAATGGAGGTTCTATCTTTTAAGTAATAGGACCACCACCCTGCACAGGGTAGCAGTTACAGAACTGCCACCCAGCCAAGGCGACGGTCCCAGAACCGCCAGTCTGCATAGGGTGGCGGTCCTGGCCATTACGGATAGAAAACTAATTTTGAAATGAACAACCTCTGAATTTTAAATGATTTTCATTTCTCTTCTCCTTCATGACCTTTCCCATTCTCCAGTGCATAGGAGGACATGAGAAAGGCTATAAATACATGATTGTAGAAGTATAGAAGATCATCGAAGCACGGGTAAAAGTGAGCAAGAAATCTTAGTGCTAGAAATTGTATTTTTGTAGAAGAAAGAAGTGTTGGACAGAGCAAGCAAGTAACTAAAAGGAAGTGTTGAGATATTATCTACTTCTCTTTCTTACTTATTGTAAATTATATACCTGTTGATTTGAATTGGCCAATAAAAGTGGGAAGAAAGAGTAATTTCCCTTCCCAACTGGTTTTTCCTATATTGGAGGTTTTCCAGGATAAATTTTTTGGTGTTATGAGCTTATATTTCTTTCCTCTAGTACAATTTTTGATTCTAAGCACAATAGTAATTCATTCACTAGCTATCTATGTTATTTTCTAATAGAAAGTAAACAACAGCAATTAATTTGTGATTTGTGAATAATTCCAAAGTTGAAGAGTTTACAGATCATTTTGGTATCATAGCTAACAAGTATCTAGGACTATGGTATTTTGTTCTTGAATTTGTATAACAGTGACAAGATCTAAAGGTGAAGAATCTTTACCTTGTGATCCAGAGATTTCTACAAAGAAGTGGAAATAGAGAATTCGGGGAGAAATAGAGGAAGAGAACTTGGTCCATAGAATCGAGATGTTGGAGACCATGGTTGATAAGATGTTTAGAAGGCAAGAGGAACTTGCAGATTTGTAGAAGATAGCTTCCGTCAAGCAAGACTCCATGGACTCGGTGGTTCGAGGCTTAGCTGAAAAGTTTGGTATAGGCAAGAGTCGCCATGAGGAAGATTATGTGGAAGAGCATGAAGAAGAGACTTCTAACACAAGAGAAAAGGTAAAATCTAAACATACTTCTTTTAAAGTTGAGACTAAATTCGAAATCAAAAGCTTTGAAGGAAAAATAGATGCATATTTACTGGATAAATGGTTGACACAGTTAGATATCTATTTTAGTGTCCATAATGTCACTGAGGTACAAAGGATCACTATATGATGGAAAAGTGACCAGCGAGCATGGGAATCTACAAGTAACTCTTCCTCATACCCGACCTCCTGAATTCATGCCAAGAAAGCTGGTGGGGATGGAATACATGTGGGGTGCAGATAAACTAGTTAGGTAATCTTATGTCTTCAACACGCAATAATGGGATCTATGAATCTAAAGCAAAGAAGGCCCTCCTAACGTGAATCGGTGTGATATATCGTTCAGCAAGGATAGCTGCTCGAAGGCTCTAATCAATATCAAGCTTTGTCATGATCCAATCTATGGGTTGTGGGATACGTGGAAGATGACCTATGGGTGCTTCATATATATCTCCTGACAAGGTCATGAAAATGGAATGAATAAATGTGTAGTGGATCTTTTGGTGTTTTATGGATGATTCTCCGATCTAGTCTAGAAGTCTTTAGCTTGATTAGCTGCTACATTTAATAATGATAGTTATGTGATAATGTTTGGTGGAAGTGGAGAGGACCTAAACACCAGTGTTCGCAAGCTAGTGTTAATATTTTATTGATTTGTAGGCCCGTTGGGTTGTGGGACCTGTGGATCACAACCATAAGTTTTTGGTTGCTGTGCACCTCCTATGGTCATATGAAGAGTCAAACCCTGATTTTGAGTATCCAGTAATCGTATGCCTTTTCGGCCTCTATGTTTAGAACTAGAAGTTACATGATTTTCTCAAAGTACCTAACAAGTGTTCTGGAAACTTGGATAAGTAAGCTAGTGTCTATATCAACGAGGAGGTCTCCTTCGTCTTGATGTGGGACTAATGGATCACAACTGAATGTTTTCTCTCTTTCAGGTCCTTCTACAGTCATACGGATATCTATCAAGGAAGTCTATAATTTGGCTGATTTGACCAGAACGTGTGTGCTTTGTCGTCTTCTATGTTTAATCCTATTAGCTGTGTGCTGATTTCTTGTAGGTCTATTGTTGTTCGGAAGACCTGAATTCTAAGATTTTGGTCTATGTCAGTTAATGCTACAACAAGATTGGGTTGAGGCACGATTGGCTCAAAAATGAATTCCCTGGGCTCCCTAGGTCCCGTGATTGTCATACAAGATCAATATAAACCTAACTGAAATGAAATAAACTAATTATGCAAGATATATCTACAACATATATATATTCCTCTATTTTTGTATTTTTGATAGAATTTTTAATAGAATTGAAAGAGAAACTAATCTAATATATTCAGAAAATGACAACTAATCTAATAACAAAATTAGAACAAGAAAGGTAGTCTGGTGTAGCTACTTGCCTGTGCAGTTGTGATTTTATCCTAAATAACTAGATAGCTGATTAACTTTAATTGAAAGATTCTTGATCCTACCTCAGAAGTGAAGAATGAATCATAGTTTCTGAGAAACTATCAATCCCCACAGCTTCCTTGGCAATATCAAAAATGAAATTTAACTGAAATGAAATATTTCACTACTCTATTTGATATGTTTTAACTATAACTTTGACAGATAAAACCTTGAATTTACATAACAGTGGCGAATCCAGTAGTGTATGATTTTATCCCCTCAGAATGATCTCCTCATTCCTTTGTGTTCACGTGAATCTATAAGAGCGTGTATATGCTAGCATCAATAGAAAAAGGTATTTTGAACAATGACAGCTTTGGATATAGACCAAATATAATGCGAGTAGGAGAGGGATAGCGCAAGTGACAGAGCTTGGCGTATGTAATTCTTAGCAGGATTTATTGTGGAAATACAACATAGGTGTACCGAGAGATTCTAGAATCTAACTTCTGTGAAGAACACAACCTACAACTCTAATGGATTCAATCTAAAATGACACTACTCTGCTCTAAACTAATTTGTATGAACATCAATGAATAAGACTGGAGTAAGAAGATCGAATAGCTTCTAATAGCAAAATAAAAACTAGCATGGATGCAAACATGAAAACAAAATGAGTTCTAAACAAGAAATTGAAAGACTAAACAATGGAAATGAGAAGTTGAGGGGCCATTTTCTTGAAAAAAAGCTGGCTATTTATAGATTTCACATTCACCCAAAGGTGATTCCTATTAGAACTCTTTTACCATTAAACAATGAAGAAACACTATTCCAGGGAACATAAAACATTAATACGAGCTAAGGAAGTTGAGAAAAGCTGGTAAATGTTGAAAAATTTTGCAAGTCGCGATCAAAAGAATGTGCTGGAAAATTCGTGAAGGACCGCCTCCCTAAGTAGGGTGGCAGTTTCATCACTAAAGGTCAAAAAGCTTAGAAAAAGCAAGGCAGAGGATAAAGCGAAGTACACAAAGCTTAAACAAGATGCTTGGGATGCTAACATACACTTGGCGAGCTTTCTTGGATTCCAAACACCTTGCGAGGTGACCTATATCATCATTGGGGCATGTGTAACATCATTCCAGCGGTACAGTACCCTAAAATTTTGGGTACGTACATATTGCCCCTAGGAGAAGCATTTTAACCATGAAGAGGTTTAAAATGGTGGGTCCGAGTATGGCTGTCCCAAAATGGGAAGCTAGAAATTATACCTGACACACCTGTGTGTCGAAATGTTGCCATCCGAGTTCCCGCTACTTGTAAAATGGAAAGAGGACTCAAGTGCAAATAGATAAAATAAATTGAAAAAAAAACACTAAATTAGTATGAAATGAGGACTTATCTTGTGTGTGGGGATGAGAACTTATCTCCGTCGGTGTTCTAAACCTGCGAAAGGGGCATTCAAAATGAGACAGAACACCATATATATATATATAACGGGCTTATTTTCCTATTCATTTATGCATGTCGATTTGATAGTTTTTGAGCTCTGGGACCCACGGTGACAATTTTTAATGAGAGTATAGCCAAAACGTTCATATCGAGATGGTTATCATGCCTCCGTGAGCAGAACCTCAACCCGTGAGATCCCAGGTTAGTTCTTCTTGATTTAATGTTTTTGCACCCAAAATGTTAAAATGATGAAATCTTTGTTGTGGGGGGATTATTTTTAGAAATGTCATTTTTAGATGTGTCTCTTAGGGGGGGTGCCTAATGGGTAGGCTTTCATTTCAGCTAAAATGGTCAATTTTTTGCATTTTTAAGCATTTTTAGGGCATGCGACCCATTTGTAGTCACGAGATAGCATTGCCTCCTTGAGCAAGGTGGAGGTTACATGACCACCACCTTTTAAGGCGGTGGTTACAGAACCGCCACCCTGCTTAGGGTGGCGGTCCTCTACAGAGTGTTAAAACAACACTATTTTGAGTTTACTTTTGCATTTCTAGTATTCCTACTTGCTTTAATGATTTTTTCAATGCAATCTTGGCACTAACTTACTTCTTTTTGGGTGTTTTGTAGAAGAAGGAAGAGTACATTAGATGGAGCCGAGAGAGGGAGTGTGATTGGCTTCTAGTAGTGTTAGATGCACTCTCTCAGGCTTAGTGGAATACTCTCAAGATGGTAGGTATATTGAGGATCGCATGGGTCCCCCACGTTGCACCTGCCAGTCACATACTATGTGACTTACTTTCTTACTAGGATGCAAATCGAAACACCTTCCGATTTCTAGGTGTTAGGGGTGAGTGGACTATCACCCTAGAGGATGTTTACTACTTTTTGGGAGTCCCGATTATTGGGAGGAAACTTTCATTTGATATAGCAGTATCCAGAGCTCAAGTGACTCAGTGGGCCACCTATATGGGAGACAAAGTTTTCTCCACTTGTTTGAAGAAGGGGGTGAAGGTCCGTTCTATTCCTGGCTTGCCCATCCCTCTGATCCACCAGGCCATTATGGGCATCCTTGCTTTGAGATTGATCGGGGAAAAGGGAGGGGACACTTTTCTCTACTGCTGGGCCCCCATCATTACACAGATTGAGGCACATGGTCAGATTTATGCCTGGGGAGCCGATATACTTGGGACCACCTATCACGACTTGTACAGGGTGGTTCGATTATAGGGACATTCGTTGAGCCATTTGACCTTAGTTATGAGCTAGGTCTATGAGTGCATTATCCCTTATGGGAGAGGCATAGAGGTGGAGGATCTCGCGGCCGTGAGGGCAGTTAGATGGATAGATATGATGGTGCTTAGAGCACCCCACTAGCCAAGTTGCTTCCCTGACTACTGAGGATATGGAGGCCACACCTTATCAGGCCATGGCAGGGTTGTGGGTGCAAGGAGACCTTTACTTTGATTTCTTTCTCTACTACAGGGTAGCTTGTGGACAAGACGGGGAAGGTAGAGACACACCCCCTTCGATCGAGTGCCTCAGCAGTTGGGACTTGCTTATATTGATATGCTTCCCCCAGTGGTGCCAGTTTTCAAAGTAGTTCAGGAGGCTAGGGGAGGTCCTAGAGGCTGGGGTTGGATATTTTGTTACTCTTGGCATCCCTATTGCAGCCAGGAGGGTGGTACGCACTTGAGAGAGAGCCAGTGCTCCTTAGGCACCCTTACTTCAGATTGCCACCGGTCTTGCCCATAGCAGTGATGACCCCATTGATATAGACTCCGAGTCTAAGGAGTTCATAGGGGGAGAGACAGAGGAGGAGATCGAGGACATGGAGATCAGTGAGTCATATGGGGAAGAGGACAGTGATCCCAAGTGGCATGAAACTCAAGAGATCCTATAGGCTGAGAGGGTAGAGCAAAGCGTGGAGAGGGTGACTCTAGTCTCAAAGGAGTTACTTTCTTAGGACCTAGGTGGAGAGGATGAGTCCGTGGTAGGACGCCATGTTGTCCCCAGACAGTAGGAGGGGGACACTAGTCAGTGGCGGTGTCTGTGGTAGGTGCGGATCCCAGAGATCCTTCTTGGAGGCCCAGAGATCCGAGTGAGTTATCACTCTTCCTTTTGATATTTATTTTAGCTAGAATTGCCTTAGTTGCTACCTCTCTTTTTGTTCATCCTTGGTTTCACCCTTTTGATTATTTTCTAATTTATTTTCTCCTTTTCTTGTAGATACCTGTTGATGAGTGGTGAGACTTGATTCACCAGGTATGTACTGATACCCTGATGCTCCCCATGAAGAAGACTCGTGCTGAGCTATATGTGGATGCAGGGGAGCCTTCAGCAGCCGGTAGGCATACTGATGTTTTTTCCCCTATCTGGCATGTGGCCAAGATGGTGACTTCCCTCCATGCCGAGGTAGCTGGGTATAGGGCTGCAGAGCACCTGATGAGGAGGAGCCACTCTCATAGCAAGACTACAGCTACTGTTCGGGACCGCGAGCCCTCAGTGCACTTAGAGTGCCGGCGTAGTTTGGATTCCTAGACGCGATCGTGCACCTTCTGAGGGATCCCATAGGGATTGAGAGGCCACTTGGCTCTTTTTGTAGTGACCTTTGTTAGGTTGTTTATACGAGTATTTTTGTACTTTCCGGGCTCATTGAGCATTTTGACCATGCCTAGTGCATGATGGCATTGTATATGAAACCTGATTTGTATATATATATATATATATATATATATATATATATATATATATATCTTTGGATCTAGACTCTTGGTATCTTGAATTTTGTGACTCATTTTCTAAATGTGTTTTTAGATGTTTTTAGAATATTTGTTTTTCATGTTTCCAGAATGTATGCAATGGACAACAAATGATAGTAAATAGAATGTTTTACTCTATATGTTTTTGCAATGTTGATATGAGATGATACTAACATATGGTAGTACTGAACTTTTGAACTCTTTGGGAAATGTTTGTAATTCCTTCTTATATTGGCAAAACGTGATGAATGCATAGTGATAAAGAGATGAACTTGCCCCAATCCCAAATCCATGCAACTAGTAAGACGTGAGGGCTCAACACCAAGAATTAGGAAGGGCACAAGTTGTATGAGTTTGATTGAATGGAATGATGAGAGACAGACAAACCAAGAACAAGAACCAAATTTGGACCTACACACCCACCCTACTCAGAACTACTACCAAGCTTAGAAGGCCACTTACTTTTCAGTTTATCTAGACTTAGATTCATAAATGGCAACCTGGTTGACAAAATCTGGTTTTGAGGATTTGATCTCTTTGGAATTTGGATGTTTGGATATTTGCTTTCTCTTAACATAATTTGAATTGTGTTTTTAGCATACCAAGATTTGTTAGTTTGTGTGACTGGACCCCCACACCCTGCCTCATGCCACTAGTAAGAAGCATGGGTTTATCACCAAAGGCAAGATACAGGTGAGTAAGGGCACTCCTTTCCTTTCCCAACCTCACATCACCAGTAAGAGATGTGGGCTTATCACCGAAGGTTGATGGGGCAGAGAAGTGTGTAAAATAAAATATTTTGTTTGCTTGGTGCTTTTCATTTCATTTGATTTTGACATTTATGATCTATAACTTTGGGATATCCTTTCGTTCCAAGAGATTTTAAGAGGGATAGATGTGACACCAAGAAGCTTCCAGAACAGACCATGGGCAAGGATAGCTTCACCTAGTAGAAAGAAAGAGCAAAGCCAAGTATGCAGGTCTTGGTATGGTTTCTGTCAATGTTTTCTTGTCGAAATTGATGAGAATATTTGAAAATATTTGATGATGTTTGAAGAGATGTGATATGAATATTTTTGCCAATATCTTCAGAAATTTGTAACAGTTTTTTAAGAGTAAGCTCCTGAACTACCATTTTGTGAAATGGACAGAATGAAGCAGCTAAAAGACTAATGCAATGTAGGTAGCTATAATGTACTAGCAATGACTTTGACGTTTTATGTGTAAAACCGCTTAAGGTGCAAGGAATTGACAGTTTCACCAAATTCCTCACCTTCTAGTGTGCACAAGAGATACGCACCATTTCCGTAGTCCTTCATGACTCGGTATGGGCCCAACCATTTGGGCCGGAACTTTCTTCCTTCACCGGTTTTCTTATCGATCCAGCTGTCTAGTCTTAGAACTAGATCTCCTTCATATATTTCTCACTCATAGAATTTTTTGTTATACTGCCGGCACATCCGGTCAGCATAGGCTCTGTGCCATTGTTTGGCATTTAACCTGGCCTCGTCAAGGCTTTCTAGTTGAGAGAGGCATGCCTCCCTGTAAGCTTCTTCATCTAGGATCCCTTGTAATGAGATGCAGAGACTGGGTATTTCAACCTCAAGTGGGAGAACTGCTTCTGCTCCGAATACCAGTGAGAAAGGAGTTTCTCCTGTTGGTGTTCTTATTGAGGTTCGGTGGGCCCACAAGGCCGGATATAATTTTAAATGCCAATCTCATTTGTTTTCCTTTACTATTTTGAGGAGAATAGCTTTCAACATTTTGTTTGTCGCTTCAGCCTGCCCATTGGCTTGAGGGTAGTAAAGAGAGGTTGTGTGATGGTTTATCTTGAACTTGCTACATAACTCATGAACCTTGTCATTGTTCTTAAAGGATGTGCCATTATCTGAGATAATGACTTGTGGGACACCATACCTGCAAATAATTTGGTTCAAAATGAATTTGGTAATCACCGAACCTGGTACAGTGGTGAGAGGCATGGCCTCCACCCATTTGGTAAAATATTCCGTGGCTGTGATTATAAAATTATGGCCATCGGTTGATGAGGGAGAGAATTTCCCTATTAAGTCTAGACCCCAAGTGGAGAAGGGCCATGGAGTCGCTATTGGTTGCAGGGATTGTGCTGGCATGTGAATCTCATGAGAGAATTCTTGACATTTGTGGCACTTACGTACAAATTCCACTGCATCATGTTTAAGAGTGGGCCAAAAATAGCCCATCTGATGTATTTTGCGAGCGGTGGCGTGACCACCGAAGTGGCCCCCACATATCCCACTATGGAATTCTTCTATGTCGACACATCTTAGAAGCATGTCTTCAAAGTCTCTGTGATAGAGCACTTGGTCTAAAAAAACATATTTAGCAGTAATAATGCGTAACGACCTTCTTTGTTGTGACGTGACACTTTCCGGGTATGTATGGTCCATGATAAAATTGATGATATCAGTATACCAGGGACATGTAGAAATGGGGGGTCCGGTTTCAACAAAGCATACACATTCATTAGGAAAGTTTAGATCTACCATCTCGCCTCCATCTATTGGATTGTTAGCTAACCAATCTGCAATGATTTGTCCTTTAACGGATTTTTGGTTTACAAATGTTAACTCAAATTCTCCCATTAGGGTTATGAAATAGCCAATCTTTTTAGATAAAGATCCTTGTGTGAGAAATGTTTGTAAATGGTCTGTCTTTACAATGACCCTTGTTTCCTGGTTTAACATGTAATGTCTCAAATGTTTTGTTGCAAAAATTATGGCAAGGCATTCTCTCTCTACTTGTGTGTAACGTGTTTCATAATCAAGCAACATTCGGCTAATGAAATAGATCACGCATTCTCGTTTATCATCGTCTTCTTGAGCCAACATGCAGGCCAGTGAGACATGAGTGGCTCATGAGTATAGGATCAAAGGGTGGTCTGGCTTGGGAGGCATTAGCATGGGTGGTGACAACAAGAAGTGCTTAACTACTTCGAAGGCCTCATTGCAATCTTCAGTCCAATCGACACTATAATATTTCTTGAGTAGATTGTTGATTGGATGAATGGCAAAGCTTAAATCTGGGATGAACCTTCAGATTGCACCGAGTTTCCCAAGAAATGACCTGATTCCAGACTCATCTGAAGGTGGGATCATTTTGAGAATAGCCCGTATTTTGACCGGATCAACATCAATCCCTCATGAAGATATAATGTATCGTAGAAGTTTGCCTCCTGTTACACCGAACAAGCACTTCTCTGGGTTTAATGTGACACCATACTCAATTAGTCATGAGAGGATGATACGGAGCACTTCCAGATGATCACAACATTTCTTGGCCTTGGCCAACAAGTCATCCACATATGATTCCACAATTTTATGGATAAGATCATGGAATATATAAGTCATTGCCCGCTGATACGTAGCACCGGTGTTCTTAAGACCAAATGGCATGACAACATAACAATAAGTTCCCCAGGGAGTTATAAATGTGGTTTTGGCTTGATCTTGTTCAGATATTTTAATCTGATTGTACCCTGAGAAACCATCCATGAGGGACAGTAGTTCAAATCCAGCTGTTGCATCAACGATAATGTCAATGGATGGTAATGGGAAATCATCCTTGGGACAAGCTTTGTTAATATCCTGAAAATCTATACAAATGTGTATCTTCCCATTCTTTTTTAGGATGGGAATGATATTAGACACCCATTGTGAATAGTCAACGAGCTTGATGAATCCTACTTGGAGAAATTTTACTACTTCCTCTTTTACCATGAGAGCCACTTTTGGCTTCATTGGTCTTGACTTCTGTTTAATTGGCTTCACATCTAGTTTAGTGACGAGATTATGTACCGTAACTTGTGGTGTGATACCTATCATTTCTTTATAATTAAATGTGAAAGCCTTTTGATGTTTTTTGAGGATTTGGGTGTGTATTTCTATTTCTTCCGGAGTTAACGAGGATCCCAACTTCAAAATTCTTGGTTCTTCCTCCGTTCCAATGTTTATGTCAATGGTTTCTTCTATCAAAGAAGCGTTACCTTCTTCAAATTTAGGTGGGGCTGGAGGTAGTTCCAAGCTTTCTCCATTTTCTATCTCATAGATATCGAGATCCTTCTGTGGAGGAGACTCTACCGTGGGATTTCCAAAGTAGGAAGAGGAGTGTGGTATTAGGGAAAGATCAACTATAGGGTGAGCAAGGTGTAGCTCTGCATAGGTGTTTAGATATTCAAAAGTGACTTTATCACGTTCAACATGATGTAAGATAGAAGATTCATTCTCAGTTGTATGTGTTAGAAGAGGGTTCGTTGACATTTTCTTCACCAATGGTTCAGTACGAAGTGATACCTTGAAACTTGTATCTTCCAACTCATTACTTGGGGTAAAACGTGAAGCTGAGGTTGCTATTGAATCTGTGAGAAGGTTCTGTTCTCGTGGGATTTCCTCAATGGATATGAAGTCAAATCCTTTGCTTAGATCTAATACCATTATTTTATAGAGTTGTAAGTGCTCAGCTCTAGTCTCATATACTTCAGAGACTTGGTTTGTAACTAATTGCGAGTCTCCTAACACTCTGATGTCATTAACACCGATCCTTTTGGCTATGAGGAGGCCAAGGAGGAGGGCTTCGTACTCAGCACCATTGTTTGTACATTCAAAGTTTAATTTAAAAGAAAAAGGTAGGATCTTTCCCTCAAGAGAAGTAAAGATCACACCTGCCCCGGCTCCATAGCGACATCTAGCTCCATCGAAGTGGAGAGTCCAATATTTACTAGGAAAAATGGATGTTGGGGCATTCTTTGTGTCTATTTCTTCTGTTTCAGTTACTTCTACCATGCAAAGTTCCTCTGTTGGAAGAGAACCAACTCCTAGGGTACATCCCATACCTGTGGAATCAAATGGTAGGAAAATTGGTAGATCTTGTTCCAGTAACTTGACAATTTTTGCAGTAGTTCCTAATGACACTGTTTCTACAACGTTAGCTTCATCCTTGAGGGCTGGGATGCCCTTGACTAGGTTCGTAATTTCTAGTTCTGTTGTAGGTATTAATTTTTCTTCCGGTTTTGAGTCGATTGGTTTGTTAAGTTGATTTTTTGGGAGTTCAAACTCAGAGTGAATGCCTAGTCTTTTCTTCAGGTCTGCTAGGTGTATGTCAAATGGTTTTGGGTCACCTTTTGCTACGAATATCTTTCTTCGGTGTAAGAATCTTATTTCCTAGAATAACGTAGAAGGGATTGCTTTCATGCGATGTATCCATGGTCGACCGAGGATCATATTATAGTTGGTTTCCCGATCTATGATATAAAACTCGGTGAGGATTGTCTTGGGTCCTAAGGTGACTGGTAGTGTTATAGTCCCAATTGAAGTAGCTTTAAGGCTGTCATAATCTCTTAGCGTATTTCTTGTTGTGGAACAGTTTGTTTCTCCATATCCTAGCTTTTGAAGGAAAGAGAAGGGGACAATGTTAACTGCTGCCCCATCATCAACCATTGGCACGTTTTTAACATAATTATTGTAAACCCACACCTATAAATGCAAGGCCGGATCGCCTCTACGTGTAATTTCAGCATCTGTTGGCATTTTGTTTATGTCGAATATAAACTCGGTATCCCTATCTGGCTGCCCTGGAGGGTGGATATCAAAGTCTATATGGTTTACTTGTGTTTCGGGAGGTGGAGTGATGTTAATTAAATGACCTAGACCTAGTGCTTCTAAAAGAGCAGCCCTATGGGTAGGAGAATTTTTCAATAAGTCCAAAAAGGAGATGTGAGAGAAGGTCTTTGTTAAGTCATTAATTAAATCATAAGCACCTATGGGTTTTACCCACGTTTGTTGAATGTTATCTGGCTCTAGTGGATAGATTGGATTTGGTTGAGAAGAATATTCTCGCGCTCTTGTTATGGCTTCTACGTGCAGCTCAGTATCTAACTCCACTAGACCAACTATCTTGGTTCGTGGCTGATTTCCTAATTGTGGTGCGACAGGTGGATTTAGTGAAGTTGAGGCTTCATGATCGTTATTTCCTGTCATTACACCTTTGTTCATCCCATTTGGATTTAATTTATTATTGTTATTGTGATTTGGAAGTGGATCATTGAAGATCTTAAGAGGTGCGTTTTGAGGGGAAACTGCCCCTGTGAAAGTATTTGGCATAGGTGTCACAGAATCTATTAAGAACATATCTATGAAGAGTTGTCTTTGTTCTTCTGGAAAACATTGCATGAACTTATTGTAATCATGGAAAGTCCTAGTGTCATGGCCTCAAATTTTGTGGAAACCACAATATGAGTTGGGATTATAACTCCTAGGTTGTTGGTTTGGCATGTGTTGTGGTCCAAAACTCTGATTAAACTGTTGACTATTAGGATTAAAGTTTTGCATTTGTTGCCTTTGGTTTTGGTTTTGATATCCAGTTGAGTTTTGACTTGGACCCTGTGTCTGGATCTTCTGTTGTTGTTGTTGTTGTTGTTGTCGTCATTGGAGATGATTAAAATCCACCACGTTGATTTTTGGGGTAAAATTGTTGTTTCGTTGATTGTTAACTGGTGGTGGAACATTTACAACGTTTACTTTTTTAGTTTGGTCAGTCACTCCATCTGTTGTCACTCCATGGTTTTTGTTAAGGATTTTAGGTCCTTGATTGGCATTTGTGGTAGTAGGATAAGTCATAGTGTTTTGGTTGGGGATGATTAACCTCCCATTTGTTCCATATGTCTTGCGACTGCTATCTATTGCAGCTTGATCTATTCGGAGAGCACTCTCGAGCACTTCATCATAAGTTCTTAGTGGGAACTTCTGGACTTCTTCCTTTATCTCTCTACTGAGAGAATGAAGGAATAAATCACATAGTTCCATCTGATCCATGTTTGGAGTGCTTGCTGAAGAATAGAGGACTGTACACCATCTTTGGATGAAATGAGCAACAGATTCATTGTGTTCTTGTTTAATATGCAAGAATTCCTTGATTCATGTTCTCAACAATTTGTTCATGTCGAACGCCTTGATGAACTCTGAAATGAGTTGTTTAAATGAATGTATTGAGGCTTCAGGTATTCTGTAATACCAATCGAGGGTGATACCCTCTAAATTTTTGGGGAATATTTTAGCAACAACTCCATCCCAAGGGAGTAGTTCTCGAATGGCTGTGGCATAGGCCTTAATATGTGCATTCGGGTCTCCCTCCCCTTTGTACTTGGGTAGATCGGGGAGAGGTCTTGGAAGCATGACGCTTCGTATAGTGAAGTCTAAAGGTTCTTTCAAATATTCTGAATAAGTCCCTATTGCATAGGTTTCGACCATTGATGGTGCTTGCTGAGGGGGTGGAGGTGGAATGGGTTGTTGATATGGCATAGCATATGTATTTGCAGGGGCATAAGGAAATCCCTGTGTTTGAGCAAACATACCGGGAGAAGAGAACATATCTCCCTGTGGTGATTTGGAATACATGTTTAAGTATGGAGGAGCATTGCTCAGGAATGGGTTGTTTTGTACTAAACCGGGAGGTATTATATTCTCAACTGGAGTGGCGTTAGAAAACGTGGTTCTAGTTGGCATTTGTTGTAAGTACTGAGGAGGCATACCCAACGTGCCTGTTCCTGTGAGGAGGTCTACTTGGCTAGGATGATGTGGAGGATTGGAAGTTCCTGCTTGCATGAACTGTGAATTTTGACTTGCTTGAGCAAGTTCCAACCCTCTAACCTTCTCAACTAAGGCTGAGATGACCTCGTTTGGTGAAGACACGGTATTTTTCCTTAGTGGCATTTGTTGTATATCTTGAGGTTGTATAGGCATATGGTACCCTGCTATGAATTGATCGGTGCCCTACCAAGTTTCACCGAGGGCATTTCCTATAGGTGGAGGAATGGGGGTGTTTTCTTGGAACGAGACCTCGGGTTGTGTTTGCAAACCTCCTATAGGTGGGTACATATTTTGAGAGCGTTGTTCACTCCTAGCATAACGTGCTAAGTATTCGTCATCTAAAAACAGATATGGATCTGACTGTCTACTAATTTGTGGTCTAAGCAACAGCCGAGGAGATGAACCAAATTCTCCAGTGAGCATCATGTTGTTTGAGCTTAAAGGCTCTAGTTGTTTGCATTTGAGTGAGCTGATCCAACTCCTCTATTTGGAAAGAAGAACTATATCTAGTCCTTTGAGGTGGAGTTTGTGTTGAAAATCGGTTAGTTGAATAGTTGTCACCCCATGCTGAGAGTGAGGGTGATGGTTGTCTATTTAGTTGATCGTAGTATGCTTTCAAGACCTAGGAGAGGTCTGCCATATGCATCGTATCCTGACATATTCGGGGGGTATATGAATACCCACAGAATAATGGGAAAGAGCGAAGGTGGATGAAAGAAAAGAAAATAGAAAGAGGAATATTAGTTTGATTCACGTTGGGTTCACCAATTTTGTTGGTGAAGCTGATGTGAAGGCTAATGAGGTGGAAAAGATGAAAAGTAAACTAATTGGAAGAACAAGTAGAAATAAGACTCCGAACCAGAAGGTAGGAAGTTTCACGTCGGGTTCACCAATTTTGTACGATGGAAAAGTGACATGCGAGCATGGGAATCTACAAGTAACTCTTCCTCGCACCCGACCTCCCGAGGTCATGCCGAGATAGCCGGTGGGGATGGAATACACGTGGGGTGCAGATAAACTAGTTAGGTAATCTTATGTCTTCAACACGCAATAATGGGATCTGTGAATCTAAGGCAAAGAAGGCCCTCCTAACCTGAATCGGTGTGATAGATCGTTCGGCGAGGATAGCTGCTCGAAGGCTCCAATCAATATCAAGCTCTGATGTGATCCGATCTATGGGTTGTGGGATACGTGGAAGATGACCTATGGGTGCTTCGTATATATCTCCTAAAAAGGTCATGAAAATGGAATGGCTAAATGTGTAGTGGATCTTTTGGTGTTTTATGGATGATTCTCTGGTCTAGTCCAGAAATCTTTAGCTTGATTAGCTGCTACATTTAATAATGATAGTTGTGTGATAATGTCTGGTGGAAGTGGAGAGGACCTAAACACCAGTGTTCACAAGCTGGTGTCAATATTTGATTGATTTGTAGGCCCGTTGGGTTGTGGGACCTGTGGATCACAACCGTAAGTTCGTGGTTGCTGTGGACCTCCTATGGTCATATGAAGAGTCAACCCCTGATTCTGAGTATCCAGTAATCATATGCCTTTTCAGCCTCTACGTTTAGAACTAGAAGTTGCACGATTTTCTCGGAGTACCTAACAGGTGTTCTGGCAACTTGGATACATAAGCTAGTGTCTATATCAACGAGGAGGTCTCCTGCGTCTGGCTGTGGGACTAATGGATCACAACCGAAATGTTTTCTCTCTTTCAGGTCCTTCTACAGTCATACGGATATCTATCAAGGCAGTCTATAATTTGGCTGATTTGAC
This sequence comes from Taxus chinensis, assembly GCA_019776745.2. Taxonomy (NCBI): domain Eukaryota; kingdom Viridiplantae; phylum Streptophyta; class Pinopsida; order Cupressales; family Taxaceae; genus Taxus; species Taxus chinensis. Next base: position 150,971,518 of record CM034150.1, on the reverse strand, counting down.
CAGAACGTGTGTGCTTTGTCGTCTTCTATGTTTAATCCTCTTAGCTGTGTGTTGATTTCTTGTAGGTCTATTGTTGTTCGGAAGACCTGAATTCTGAGATTTTGGTCTATGTCAGTTAATGCTACAACAAGATTGGGTTGAGGCATGATTGGCTCAAAAACATATTCCCTGGGCTCCCTAGGTCCCGTGATTGTCATACAAGATCAATATAAACCTAACTGAAATGAAATAAACTAATTATGCAAGATATATCTACAACATATATATATTCCTCTATTTTTGTATTTTTGATAGAATTTTTAATAGAATTGAAAGAGCAACTAATCTAATATAAAAATTAAAACAAGCAAGGTAGTCCGGTGTAGCTACTTGCCTGTCCAGTTGTGAGTTTATCCTAAATAACTAGATAGCTGATTAACTTTAATTGAAAGATTCTCGATCCTACCTCATAAGTGAGGAATGAATCATAGTTTCTTCTCGATCCTACCTCATAAGTAAGGAATGAATCATAGTTTTTGAGAAACTATCAATCCCCACAGCTTCCCTGGAAATATCGAAAATGAAATTTAACTGAAATGAAATATTTCACTACTCTATTTGATATGTTTTAACTAGAACTTTGACAGATAAAACCTGGAATTTGCAGAACAGTGGCGAATCCAGTAGTGTATGATTTTGTCCCCTCAGAATGATCTCCTCGTTCCTTTGTGTTCACGTGAATCTAGAAGAGCGTGTATATGCTAGCATCAATAGAAAAAGGTATTTTGAACAATGGCAGCTTTGGATATAGACCGAATATAATGCGAGTAGGAGAGGGATAGCGCAAGTGACAGAGCTTGGCGTATGCAATTCCTAGCGGGATTTATTACGGGAATACAACACAAGTGTACCGAGAGATTCTAGAATCTACCTTCTGTGAAGAACACAACCTACAACTCTAATGGATTCAATCTACAAATGACACTACTCTGCTCTAAACTAATTTGTATGAACAACAATGAACAAGACTGGAGCAAGAAGATCGAATGGCTTCTAATAGCAAAAGAAAAACTAGCATGGATGCAAACATGAAAACAAAATGAGTTCTAAACAAGAAATTGAAAGACTAAACAATGGAAATGAGAAGTTGAGGGGCCATTTGCTTGAAAACAAGTTGGCTATTTATAGATTTCACATTCACCCAAAGGTGATTCCTATTAGAACTCTTTTACCATTAAACAATGAAGAAACACTATTCCAGGGAACATAAAACATTAATACGAGCTAAGGCGGTTGAGAAAAGCTGGTAAATGTTGAAAAATTATGCAAGTCGTGATCAAAAGAATGTGCTGGAAAACGTGTGAAGGACCGCCGCCCTGAGTAGGGTGGCAGTTTCGTCACTGAAGGTCACAAAGCTTAGAAAAAGCAAGGCAGAGGATAAAGCGAAGTACACAAAGCTTAAACATGATGCTTGGGATGCTAACATACACTTGGTGAGCTTTCCTAGATTCCAAACACCTTGTGAGGTGACCTATATCATCATTGGGGCATGTGTAACATCATTTCAACGGTACAGTACCCTACAATTTTGGGTACGTACAATCACCTTTGCACATCTCAAAATGGAGGGACATGTTCTTGTTTGGTGGGAAACTCATCTAACTACTTATAAAAAGAAGAAATGTTCTATTGTGAAATCTTTGAATTACTTAGAGCTAACTTCTATCCTATTGGCCATAAAACTGACCAAATGATTCAATGGTAGTATTTTAGACAAGGCAATGCTCAAAGTGTGTAGGACTATACTACAGAGTTTTAGAGGCAAGCCATGTTTCTAAACATGGATTTGGAGGATGAGGATATTCTGACCAAATACTTGGGAGGACTTCACTCTCACCTTCAAAGAAAATTCATCTCCACAAAGCCCAAGGATCTTAATGAAGCATGTGTATAGGCATACTACATAGATGATGAGAAAAAGCAAGGAGAAGTAGAGCCGGGGGTAAAGCAGTCAACAAATCAGCAGAAAAAGGATTATGGGAAAACAAGTAACAGGAGTAAGTGGAAAGGGAAATGTAAACAAGATGCCACTACTTTAAATACTTGTAAAGATCCCAAGAATTGTGATATTAATGGTCATACTGACGCTACATGTTGGAAGTTACATCCAAAGTTACATCCGAAGAACCGAACCAAGGACTCCAAGAAGTCCATGACATCTATAAAGACAGAAGGGGAGGTGGAAATCAAAGATGACTCTGATGTAGACAAAAGGCTTGGATGCACGGCCACCAACATGGACAGCGAAGAGTAGATGAGTAGACTATTCCAGATCAAAATCCAAATCAAGAGGACTAAGGTAAATGCTTTGGTTGATACCAGTTCTCAATCTAACTTGATTTCTGAGGAAGTTGTAAAGAAGCTTGGTCTTGATACTTATGAGCATCCGCATCCATATCCTTTGGGTTGGGTGAATAAGGGTTTTGAATTCAGGTAATAAGAAGATGTAAGGTCAAGTTTGGGATAAATTCCCAATATATAGATGTTTTTGAATCTGATGTTATTCCACTTGATGCTTTTGATGTGGTATTCGGGAGTCCTTACTTGTATGTTAGGGATGATATCTTTATGAGAAGGGAAAACTAGTACAGATGGGTCAAGGATGGGATCAGTTGCAACATCTGGACACACCAGCGTAAGACACGGGTTACTATGGTAAGTGCTAACCAAGTAAAACAACTTATTCAGTCAAATCATAATCAGTTTTGTTTGCTTTTGTTAAAAGATAAACAAGATGGGGTAGAAGTTTCAAAGATTTCTAACCAAGGAAAATAATATTTGGATAGTATTATTCAGTATTTTTAGGAATTATTTCAGGCTCCTAGTGGATTACCACCAAAACGGGAAGTAGAGGATGAGATTTAGCTATTGCCAGAGTCACCTCTACCGAACATTGGGTTGTATAGGAAATCCTTGCTGGAGAGTACTGAGGTAAAGAAACAACTCCAAGAACTAATAGACCAAGGGGTGATACATCCGAGCACCTCACCATGTGGTTCACCTATTTTGATGGTGCCAAAGAAGGATGGCTCTTGGAGAATGTGCATTGACTACCGAACTTTGAACAAGATCACCATAAAGAACTGATATCCACTTCCCCGTATAGATGATCTCTTGGACCAGCTTCAGCATGTCAAATTTTTCACGAAGTTGGATCTCAAGTCAGGTTATCACCAAGTCAGGATGAAGGAGGAGGATATATGGAAGACTACCTTCAAAACAAAATAGGGTTTGTTTGAATGGTTACTACTTACTTTTGGATTATGAAATACACCCGCTAAATTTATGAGATTGATGAATGATGTATTGTGGGATTTCCTATATTCACGTGTCATTGTATATCTGGATGATATCTTGATTTTTAGTTCCACATGGGAAGAACATCTAATGCATTTGCAGTAAGTCTTGCAAGTTCTCAGGGAGAAACATCTGCTTTGTAATATGAAGAAATGTGAATTTGCTAAATAGTCACTTGTCTATCTTGGGCACGTGGTTAGAGGAGGAGAGCTATGAGTGGATCCAAAGAAGATGGAAGCCATCACAAATTGGCCAACACCAACAGGAGCCACAGAGACTAGAAGTTTTGTGGGAGTAGTAAAGTACATGCGGAAGTTCATTTCGGGTTTCTCAGCGATTGCAACACCTCTACACATAGTGGCCGCAAAGAGTAAGGGTTTTGACTAGGGTAAGGAACAAGATAAATCCTTTGAGTTATTAAAATACAAGATTAGTCATGCCCCAGTACTTTCTCTTCCTAGTTTGCAGCATCCTTTTGAAGTAGAGATAGATGCCAGTGATTATGCTATGGGCACAGTATTGCTTCAAGGAGGTAAACCCATATGTTATCATTCTGAAACCTTCACTTTAGCAGTTAAAGAATATTCGGTATATGATAAAGAAATGTATGCACTAGTTTAAGTAATTAAAAAATGGAAACATTATTTGTTGGGTAAAGAAACTATTGTGCACACTGACCACAAACCTCTCAAGTATTTGCAAGCATAGTCTAAATTGCAGCAGGTAAGGCACTACAAATGGATGGGGTTTCTTCAACAGTTCCATCTAGTGATCAAATACAAGAAAGGTAGTACTAATTTGGTGGCAGAAATGTTGTCTAAGCCACCCACACAGGAAAATTTCTCCTATTTTACCACTATATCTTAGATCGAGCCCTTCATGAAGGAAGCTTACGGAGAAGCATATGCCCAAGACAAAGACTTTGGGGTAACATTTCAGAAGTTGCAGTCCCAAGGGGCTGAAAAGACGGGGATTAAAGACTATTATCTCAAGGATGGGCTGCTCTACCGATGGGGGAAATTTTGTGTTCCTAAAGAAGAAAGACTTCTATTGATGAGGGAAGCACATACCTCTAAAGTAGCAGGACATTTTGGTGTTGGTAATACCCTAGCCCACTTGCAAAGGTATGTATATTGGCCCAACATGCAAGAAGAAGTATCAAAATTTATTTGTGGATGTAAACTTTGTTGTACTAGCAAGCCTAAAAATAGGAAGGAAGGTTTGTATATGCCTTTACTAGTACCTACGCATATGTGGGAGGACATTTCTATGGGTTTTGTAGGAGGATTACCTATGTCTAAACATGGCCATGACTATCTTTATGTTGTTCTGGATAGATTCAGTAAAATGTGTATTCTTATGGCATGTAAAAAGATAGTAAAAGAACATGAGGCAACAAATCTTTTCTTTGCTAATGTATGGGTACATTTTGGTTTGCCAAAGTATATTGTCTCTGACAAGGATTCTAGGTTCTTGGGGAAGTTTTGGACTACTTTGTGGGACAAGATGGATACCAGGTTACAGACAACTTTCCATCCACATACAGATGGACAAATAGAGGTGGTAAACAGGACTATGGTACAGTTGATCAGAGTGTATAACAGTAAGTTCCCAAGGACTTGGGACAAGTCCTTAGCCTACATTCAGCATTCCTATAACCGGGCAGTACACACATCCACTATGAAGTCACCATTTGAAGCATGCTTGGGATATCTACCTACAAATCCGCTGGACATAGTAGTTGGAAACCAAGATGAGGAGGATACACGAGACACAGAGGTGACTAGAGCCAACAAGTTCATTGAGAGGATCCAGAAAATCCATCTCAAGGTCAAAGAACAGCTAGAAAAATCTCAAGCAAAGTACAAAGCTAGGCACGATCAGCATAGGAGGGAACACAAGCTTCATGTTGGAGACAAAGTTTGGCTTTACTTGAGCAAGAAGAGACTACAAGGTCAAGCATGGAAGCTCAAGCCACTACGATATGGACCCTTCACCATATTGGAGCAAGTTGGGGAAAATGCTTTTCGACTTGATTTGTAATCATTCATGAGGATGTACTCCATAGTAAACTGTGAGAACTTGCACCTATATGAGCCATCCATGCTGGATGAAGTTGAAGAACTAAAATTGCTGCCTTCCATTGAGGATTGTGTCTTGGACTCATGAGGCGAATTGGAGGAGGATGTAGTGCTATAGCAAAAGGTCAGAGAGACTAGAAGAGGTCCGTAGGAGTCTTGGAAAACTGGACTAAAAGGAAAGACACCAAGGAAGGCCCAGTGGTAATCAAAGGAGAAAGTGAGGGAATTATTCCCTCATCTACTCCCCCACTAAGATTTTGTGGGACCAAAATCCTCCTAAGAAGGGGAGGTGTGATCCATAGGGATCCGAAATAACTCTACTTCATCAGAAACAGTCAGCACAAAGAAGGAAAACAATGAAACAGAGGTTCTTTCTTTTAAGTAACAGGACCACCGCCCTACATAGGGTGGTGGTTACAAAACCACCGCCCATCTAGGGTGGCAGTCCCAGAACCGTTGGTCTACACAGGGTGGCGGTCCTGGCCATTATGGACAGAAAACTAAATTTGAAATGAACAGCCTCTGAATTTTAAATGATGTTCGTTTCTCTTCTCCTTCATGACCTTTCCCATTCTCCAATGCACGAGAGGATATGAGAAAGGCTATAAATACATGATTGTAGAAGTGTAGAAGATCATCGAAGCATGGGAGCAAGTGAGCAAGAAATCTTAGTGCTGGAAATCTTATTTTTGTAGAACAAAGGAGTGTTGGATAGAGTAAGCATGTAACTGAAAGGAAGTGTTGAGATATTATCTACTTCTCTTTCTTACTTATTGTAAATTTTGTACCTGTTGATTTGAATTGGCCAATAAAAGTGGGAAGAAAGAGAATTTTCCCTTCCTGACTAGTTTTTCCTCCATTGGAGGTTTTCCAGGATAAAATTTTTGGTGTTATGAGCTTATATTTCTTTCCTTTACTACAATTGTTGATTCTAAGCACAATAGTAATTCATTCACTAGTTATCTATGTTATTTTCTAATAAAAAGTAAACATCAGCGATTAATTTGTGATTTGTGAATAATTCCAAAGTTGAAGAGTTTACAAATCAGTTGATAATATGATCCATAGATTTTTGAGATCCTACATCATTAGTTTGATTATTGGCTGGGGATGGGTTGGAAAAGTTTTTTTGTATACATATATGTTTTTATTTGGAGGTGCATTTGGATTATCAATTTGTATCTCTCCTTAATCAATGAGATCTTGGAGGAAATTTCTATAAGATCAAGATATCTCATTTTCATTCACTCAGACTTAATGATATTTGTAATAAGTGTCACCCTTATACCATGATGGTTTAGGATCAGACTCTTTGATGGGTTGTATGGGAGGGAGTTTTATCATGCAAGATGTTATGATATTTTCAAAAATGGAGCTGTAAAACTCCCCTAGAGGTATGTATTTATTTGGAGGTCGGTATTAGTTAGAGTCTAAGTAAATTTTAGATGTAGTTATCAAGACAAATACGTATGTTAAACCTTTGCTTTTGTCAGTGCTGGAAGAAGAATTAAAAGAGGAGTCAGACTTGGGTTTCTTAGACTATAATTTAACCTTCCCATGCTTAAGGGCTCAAAGTTCCAATTTTTGGGAAACGGTAAAGGCCTCTTTGAATGTTTTAAATGACTAGATCTGGAGGGTAGATGATATGTGTTTCTCATAGGATCGAGAAAATAAATCAATCAATTCAATCTGGTGTAGAGAAAAGGGTAATTGATCAATAAGTACTCGTCATATGGCAATGAAATCAACAATAGTTTTTTCCTCAAATTGTTTAATAGTGTACAAGTTGAAGATGGATATCTTACAAGTGATGTTGATAGAGAAATATTCTAAGAATATTTATGTTATTTGTGCAAATGAATAATAGGAATATTGAGGGATGTTTTTATACTAATCGATAGTAGGGACGGTTAAAAAAGCATTGGGAATGTCCTTAGGATGAGATCTTGGTCATGATTTATAAGATAGCAAACATGATGAAATGACCGAATGTGTTGATGTGGATCTTCCTTATTATAAAACTTGGTGAACTACAAAAGTTCCCAGTAAGGAGGATAGGTTTTGAAATGTGCATATTAGTTGATAAGCTCATTACATATCTATTCATCAGAAAATGTATTTCGAGGTCCCATGGTGGCAGCTTCGAGACTCGATATTTTGCTTAATGATGCTTACATGGGATCATTTTCAGGATGTTGGGTGTTTGAAGTATTAGATTGGTTAAAGATGAGGGGATTTTATTTTTTATATGGATGATATGGTGGAAGTGGATTTTGAAGAGGAGGAAAAACCCCTAGTGTGTTGTAGATTTGTTAAAAGACTAGTGGCTATGAGGAATATTGAATATATTGGTAGCAGTAAGGAATATAAGTTTAAACAAGAGGATGTGATTTTGGTGGATTATGTTGAACTTGGATGTATCCATACTAAAGAAAACCTGTCGAGGAGATATGTCATGAAAGGAGATGAATACTAGTGACGAAACTTTTATTAATGGGTGGTAAGGACATAGGGATATATACTACTAAGTTTTAAAGTGCGGATGTGGATTGTTGTGAGATGATGGATTGTGTCATGGCCAAAGGAAATTAGAAATGGGAATATTGATAAAGCTTATCAAGGGGGAAGAGAAGTGGAAGATGTGTAACTGATTTTAGGGGATGAAGTGATAGTGGGATATTGGACACCATGTAGGTTAACTGAGGATGCAGACAATATGGGCCCTTGTTGACTACTTAATGGTGATGTAGTAATGACGGGATTTTAAGCACCCTAAGGGCTTTCTGAAGACGCAGATGACATAGGTCCTTGTTTAGTGGTTGTATTTTGTGATGAGAGTATGTTGAGTTCAAAGATAAATAAAAGAGCATATGAGTCATGGGTTGATGTCCATGTATTAGTATCGGTAGGATATGGCATAGTTTTTTCAATAACTAGCTAGTAAGAGGGATTGATATGCCTAGAGTGATTGAATTTGATAGTGGTGACAAGTAGTGGAGGATCTTTACTATAACAGGGAAGATGGATAGACCGAGAAGCAAGATAAATGCTAAGGGAAACTATATTAGTGTTCAGAAGTTCTTTAAACATTGGATATCCACTGTGGAAGTGTTGTGGAAAAGATTCATATGGAATATCATATGTATTTGATTTTACACTAGGGGAGTGTAGAGGAACCTAATTTGATTTAGATGATTGTTGTAATGGGTCAGACATGTTTGTGGTATTATGAATATGAGATTGTAGTCTAGTCAAAACCATGAAACAATAAATGAGTAACGATAGGAAGATGTTTAATTAAGGACGTAAGTCACACAATCAACAAGAAACTTTAATTATCTTGATTTAAGTTAAAATGTTATGAAAATAAAAAGGTGGTTGATAGAGGGAACTAATAATAATATTAGTTAAGGATGGTTTCAAGTGCATTTAAGGATGGATTCCTTGATATACCCAAAGGTACGAGAAGCCCGAATCTATATTGGTGTCGGGCGAGGCATTATATTGGGGCCTACCCCCTCACTTCATGGTTCTGAAGAAAAAGGGTGTTAGGAGATTATCCAATATACTACCCACCAATTATTTATAGTAGGCCAGAACATCAAGTTGGCTTCCACTTTCATGATGAAATCCAAGTAGGTAGACCTGGAAGGAGGTGTTTAAAAAATGCATTTTTGATTTGTAACGTGGTTTGGTTGTATCTGAGGGGAAGTCGTAAATATAATTTTTTAACCCTTATTTATGCTAGATGACCATGCAAGAATTAAGATTCTTATCAAGACCCAAAAATAAAATAGATTTCAATTAGGACAAAGCACACAAGATGCAATGTTAAAAATAATTAAAAGAAAAAGAGAAGGCATACCTTTTTTTCTAAATACTCCTTTTTAATTACTTTAAGCATTTTTTAGAAAGCTGCCAAGGAAATTTGAATTGAAAAATTTAGTAAGAAATGAAACAAGAAATGAATTTTACTGTGGAAATGTAAAATTTGATCAAAAAGGGATTAGTGTCCCACTGAGCATGCCAGAATATTTGTGGTAGATTTTTATTCACTTTATTATATGGAACAAATTACCAGAACTCATAGGACAAAAGAGTTTAATGATACCTTCGTAAAAAAAATTGAGATGTATGGGTACAAACGGGCGTGAGAGACTCCTTCCAATGAACGAAATAACCTACACATAAACAAATAACTAGACAAGAGAGATATTATATAGATATGAGGTGAAGTGCTTGGAAAAGGACAATCGCAGGAATCCAAAGGGGTTCCTTTGAAGGGTGTAAATTCACTTTAAGATAATCAAGTGATAAATGATGAAACAAATAATATTACAAGGATTATGATATTTAGACAATACATTGATGGAACAAAATCAACCTTCTATAGGGATAAGATGATCATGTTCTACGTAGTAGATGGCCCGACCTAGGTATATGGAAAGAAAAAGTTCCTCAAAGTACTCGATCCATTATTTTTTGGTGGAAAATTATTCTTCTTAGATGATCTCCAGTTGATCCTCAATGTCATCCAAATTCACTGTTAGGACGATGACCCAGAGGCTCAACTCTTGTGTGATGTTGTATTGATCCCAACAAAGGGTTGGAAGAAGATCGAGAGGTCATAAATGTTATTAATTAGGTGTACTTCACCTAGAACATTCATCTACAGACAGAGAGCACTTTAAAAAATATATATTAAGAGAAAATAGAATGTAAAATATATTAAAAACAAAGAATGTGTGATCTAGGGATAAAAAGAAGGAATCGCTAGTGATTTAGAGCAGTTGTTAGCGATTTAAGGGAATTGTTGGCGATGCAAGGGAATCACTAGAGGTCATTGAGTAATTAATTGGATTTAAATAAGAGACAAATTTGATCTTGAACTAATGATTTTATAATCTTTAGAAAATATGTGTAAATGAATGAAGAACATAAAGAAATGATAATAACTTTACCTTTGATATAGAATGTGAATGATAAGTGTTGCAAAGAGATATTACGGAATTTAAGAATTCTCTAAGGACTTCTTGTGGTTGTACGAAGTGCTAGAATGTTGAAAATGATGTCGCTTGAGCTTCCAAAGAGTGATGATACAATGTGCAAATTTCTGAAGATCCTCATCCAAGCAATTTGGTGAGTTTAAATAAAATCATCGGTGATCTGGGAAAAGTGGGGAAAATCACTTGAAAGTGGTTGAAACTGCTTCCAAAATGGATAATTTCTGGTTAAGGATGAATTTAAGACAAGCAGGAGTATGTTGAGGAGGTTGGGAAGTTGTGGAGGTTTTGGCCTTACTAAGCTAAAATGGCTTTAAGTGCTTTAGAAGGTTTATGAGGGATAAATGACCATTTATAAGAGTAAATAGGTGTTACATGGGTAGAATGAGATTTAGGACTTAGGTATAGTGTTTGATATATGAATATGATCTGTGTAGATAGGTCACCTAGGGGTTTTAAATAATGAGTGTCTACGCTTCTCTTTGTGTATCAAATATGTAGTTTTGGTACTGGAAACACTATGGAGTTTACTCTAAATGACGTTGTAATAAGAGAATGTTGTGATCCTAGTGAGATAGTGCCTACAAGTACAATAGATCATATTACAATGATCTACACTTTCAATAATTTTGATTCTTCTTCTAGTTCTTTTGGGTCTTCACTTGTAGCACATTGCGATAGTCTCAAAAAATTGTGGCATGAGAGGCTATGGCATTTGAGTTATGGATATATGCCAAAAATGAGTGTAAAGAATCTTGTAACTGGACTTCCAAAGCTATATTATATTGTTAGAGTGTGTCTAAGTTGTCTAGTTAGTAAACAACACGAAGATCCATTTCTAGTGGGTAAGGCCACACGTTGTCTTGCATTGTTATCCAAATTGCTCTTTATTGAGAGCCAAGAATGCACTCAGATTCATTAATGAGTACACTAGAAGAATTTGGGTTTATTTTTTCAAGTTGAATAGTGAAATTTTTGAGACCTTCAAGGATTTCAAAGCATTTTTTGAAAAAACCCATCTCTTCCTCTTAATAAGATACATACAGACATTCTGGGGAATATGATAGTGATGCCTTTTATGATTTCTATATTTAGCATGGCATCTATCATTATTTTGTTGTGTTATACACTCCACAAAAAAATGGTGCATCTAAGAGGAAGAATATAACTCTAAAAGAGATGGTTAATTGTGTGTTGAAATCTAAAAAAATTCCACCAAAATATTGGCCGAAGTAGTTAATTATGCTAATTATATCTAGAATCCCATACCACACAAGATTATGTTAAATATGACACCTAAAGAAGCCTGCTCTTGAACCAAGCCCAATATTACAGATTTTCATGTTTTCGGAAGTTTGGCATGGGTATTTGTTCCTGATGAAAAGTGTAAATATTTGGAGAATAAAATCAAACCCCTCATATTTCTTGGTTATTGTGAAGATGTAAAATATTATTGTCTTCTTGATCATGTCACCAAAGTTGTATTGTTTTGACGAGATGTTTGATTTGATCATCTACCTATTCCACAAGACTCTAAATTTTGTTCTTCTCCATATTCTTCTATAGTTTAATATAAGGATGTACTTCCTGATTTTTATGATGATGAGGATGATTTATATGTTGATCCTACTTAGCCACCATAACTATCTTCTTCACAATATATGCCCAAGTGTGCTCGGAGTAATCTATAGGAAGGGTTCCTTGGTTGGTGATCCATATAATCCTCATTTCACTCACTCACAAACATATGGGATTTATCTTATGGGACAAGCCATTGTTGATGATCTATTATTGTTTTCTAAGGCCATTGTAAAGCCTAAGTGGGACATTGCAATGTATGAGGAGTATTCTTCATTGAGGAAGAATAATACATGGGATATTATACCTCTTCCTAAGGGAAGAAAAATTACAAGTTTTAAATGGGTCTTTAAGACCAAAAAATGTTGTAGATGGATCTCTTGATAAGTATAAATCTAGACTAGTAGTTTAAGGTTTTTTCACAAGTTAAAGGAGTTGATTACTCTAAAACATTTTCTCCTGTAGCTAAGATGGAGTCTATTCGGCTTTTACTCTCTCTTTCCATTTCACATCGTTAGTCAATTTTTCAAATGGATGTTAAGAGTTCCTTCTTGCAAGGTGATCTCCATGGGGAGATTTATATGGAACATCCACAAGGATTTGTATGGGACTCATCATTGGTTATCTGGCTTCATTATTCTCTTTATGCTCTCAAACAACCTCCATGATCTTGGTACAAGAAGATGGATAGTTTTCTTTTGAGTTCTAGTTTCCATCATTGTGAGTTAGATCACAATGTGTACATCTTAAAGTAAGGTGAAGATATTGTGATATTGGTTTTGTATGTTGATGATCTTATTCTCACTATAAATTTAGACTCCTTGATACGGGATATCAAGGACAATTTTTCAGATAAGTTTGACATGAAAAATCTGGGACTTCTACATTATTTTCTTAGCCTTCAAGTTCATCAGTCTTCTGAGGGTAGCTCTATTGGACAACAAAAGTATGAAATAAATCTTCTTCATGGGTTTGGTTGATTGTAAGCCCGCTCCACTCTATATCAACCAGGTGTTTTGTTATTTGTCACTTGCATAACTCATCTTGTTGATTTGACTTGTATAGGGAGCATATAGGAAATATTTGATACATGACTCATACATGTCCCAATATCACTCTTTTTTTTTTAACTTTGTCCCTCGGTTTTCACATGAGCCTCATGAGAGTCATTGGCTAGAAACCAAGTGTATTTTGCACTACATTCAGGGAACCACACACTTTAGTATATAGTACACACCATAGAGTTCTACACAACTTGTTGGATGTACTGATTTTGATTAGGGTAGTGATCTTGACACTCTCAAATCCACTTGTGGATTTGAATTCAAACTCGGTTCTGGTCCGGTTACTTAGGCCTTCAAAATCCATACAACTATTACAGTATACTCTACTAAGGCATAGTTTTGAGGTGTCGTCATATCCATTCAAGAGATACTTTGGCTTCGACAGTTGCTTGGAGATTTTGGCTTCACCTAATAAGGTCCTATTCTCTGGTGTGAGAACCAAAGTGCGACTGTTATCTCAAGAAATCCTGTTGAACATCATCACACCAAGCACATTGAGATTCATGTGCACTTCATTAGCCATCTTATTCAAGATGGATTTCTTTCTTTGGGTTTTTTGCTTACCGCTAAACAAATTGTCAACATCTTTACTAATCCTTTGGCTTCTCGTTGTTGTCTTAAGTTGTGAGAAATGAATGGGGTCAAGGAAATTTTACTTGGGGGGATTTCACATGAAGTCTTGCCTTCCTTTCTTTTCATATTTTTTGATTGGTTTGTACATGGGTGCCTTATCAGGCCTAGTATTTCAAACCCATATTTGTGTTTCATCACTCCCTATGTTTTTCTTACGGGAGGGTGTTGGAATAATGTGCATTTAAGCTTACCTAGGGTTAATTCGATTTACTTGGGGTAAAATAATTGTTACCTAAGGTTAATTATATTCATGTAGGATATTTTTTTATTTTTTATTGTTGAGATTCTATCAACAATATTTTGCACATAATACATGAAATTTGAAATATTCAATCTTCTCTATTAGTACAAATTGACAAATAGTTTGTTCACACACAACAAATTATTTGTGTTATATAATCTCCCTATTTTCTAGTCTTAAAGAGAGAATTAGGAAGACATCAATTATAATTTTGGAGTGTGGAATAAATAATATCACATAATTTTTCTTTGAAATATTTGTGCATGTTCTTGTTATGGGTTTTATCTCTCGGATTGATCATGTAGATCTTGTGTTTTTCCTTTGCTTTCTTGTAAAAATTATCTCTAGGAGGGTCTCTATTGTCAGTCCTAGATCACTCGCCATCTGAAAGGTCTTACCCATCAATAATGGACTCCCAATCAGTGGCAATAGTTTCAATACCTTCAATTTTTTGTGCATTATCTTTATATTGGTTTTGGGGTGGCAAAATTATCAATCCAATAGAGGGAACTTGTTTGTTACGAAAGGAATGACCGAACTGTGATGACAAGGTGGGAGTGAGTCCAACCCCCCATGTTGAGGATGTAGTGGACAGTAGCGACAAGGCAATAAGCCTCATCCAGAGTCACTGCTATAGTGGCGACAAGACCCACTATGGCCATGTCCCCTACCTCTCGTCAAATGGATCCGAGGGATAAAGAGTAATAAAACCCAAATGCCATTGCAAGGGGAATTGTCCCAGTGGTCCAATAGGGTATAGAGGTGAGCAACTTCCAACACCACCCAAAAAGAATTTAACATAAAATTGTGTTAAACAAATTTCAATTAAACTTTTTAGTTCATAATTCAATATATGTATCATTAAAATATTGATTGAAAAAAACTCACACAAATAATTTAACATTCTTATTTAATTAATATTAATATTATTTAACATTCTTATTTAATTAATATTATTTATTTAATATTAGTTCAATCCATTAAAAATTAAGCTTAAAATACTCGAGAATTTATGTCTCTATGAAATGCAGGACGGATTCTAAGTAAGGCCATTTACAAGTGCTCAATTATAATTAATGCAGTCGCTTTAGCTTTGATTAAAATATTCTCCGTGTTTTTCACTCTATGATGAATGTTATTTCTCCATTGACTTGACTTTGACTATCTACTAAAACTGAAGAAGTCTATGCATTAAAGAGGCCATGTCTACATATTTGGGAAAATACATGGGCTAAGACCAAGTAAAAATTGAGCTTGTGCAAGTATATATTAAAGAAGTAAAGTCTATCTATATACTCAATTTAATAAAATTAAGTCTAAGTCTACATGTTTTAAAAGTCCATAGACTTGTAAAATTGAAGTTAATCTTCAACAATTAGTATAAATGAGGATTATTAAATGTTTAATAATCAAGAGTCAACAAATAAATATTATAAAGTTTAATTTAGGCAATCAATAATTATGAAATTTAAAAAATATTTGCTAATAAAAAAATTAAAGAAGTAAATTTTCTTTCCATTCATAAGTAGTGCAATGAGATAAACAGGGCCAATAAAAAAACGCATAAACTTTGAGAACTAACATTTGATAAGGAATCTTATACTAGGAATTGAAGGAGATAACCTTTCCTATCATACCCATGGATGACAAATTTCTCTACACATGAATATGTCTAATAGTATTAATAGTGTATTTTTTAATGATATTAATATTTATAAAACATTGTGACATTCGGAATACTATAATGTAAAGAAAATAATGAACATAACATAACATCTCATATATATATATATATATATATATATAGGATAAGGGGGTGGGTCATGGAGAGATCACCTCTTTAGGATGGGCAGAGCCTATCCGAGTAGGATAGTGCGCGAGGTGTTATCTAGGGGGTGAGTTGGCTCCCGGCCGAGGCAGATGGTTGGTCACGTGTGCAAGGTCGATATATATGAAATATTTTGGTAGATATTAATTTTAAGTTTTTTTATCAAGTAAATTTTTCATGTATCACATTGTCTAATAATTCTATTATGTTTTTTCTTAAGGATTTATTATCTTAAAAGAGAAAAGATAAAATAGATCCTAAACTCTACTTTATGGCTAAAATATTATTATTTTTCAATTGAATTCTATAATTGAAAAGAAAAGAAATGAAGTGAATCAAATGAATGTCAATATTAAGTTTGAAATTGTTATATGATTGTCAAGTGAAGATTCATTTAATGTCGAAAATAAAATAAAAATATGGTCACAACATCACATCTTGCCCTTATTATTATTATAGAACACCTATCAACATCTCTATTAAAATTTCATTGACATGTGACAAATGGCATCAATCTAATTATATTATTATGTTGCTCCAAAAACATTTTGGAAAAAATGGGCCTCAACCTCAACCATATCGCCAAGATTACTATTTTCTAATTGACTTCTCCAAGAGAAAAGAAAGAGATTTTAAATGATATTCAAATGAACGTCACATTTAAGTTTGAAATTACCCCATAACTAAAAAAATAGCAAAATTTCATAATCATACCATCACATCCCATCCATTATCACCATTATCCTATCAAAAATTAAAAAAAAAAAAAAAACTAAAAATAATATATATAACTTCCTTAAAAAAAACAAAGTCAATGTAAAATATTTAAAATTTTATACAATTTTCTCTATATTTGAGGTCCATATTTATAATTTTTTTCCAAAAACAATAGAGCCAAAGAGACAATTTTAGATAATATGTTGTCTAATGTTATAAATCCTTTCATTTTAAAATGTGGTATAACCATTTTTCCTATACAAAAATAAAATAAATTTTAACACCAAATTATAAAGTAAAAAATTAATATAGGACTTCCGGTACGGGTAAGGTGGGTTCATCAGCGGGTTTATGGGGAAGTTTTTAATTTGTGTTTTATGAAAAAAAAAAAAACCTCTTTTTGAAATCATATTTAGTTTTTTAATATTTCATTTACCATAACCTACTCTTAACATTAGGCCATAATGAAGATTGGAAAACCATTTTATTTTGAATTAGAAAAAGTAATGCGAAGATTAAATAAATTTTTAGAAATATAAATTGTGAAGCTGTACTTCATTTACAATCATATTAGCAAAATTGAATTGCTAAGCTTTAGTATGGTAGTGAATCATCACCTAGTTTATGTCATGACATGCATTTATATGTATTTGTACTTTTGGCCATAAAATACTCTTAAAATTTTAAGACCACTATCTTTTTTAACTTATAAATTTAAAATATGATTATCAATTTTATATAGATTTATATGTAAATTGTGTGTCAGTTTTCAATAATGTTTTCATGATAAAATAATGGGCATAAATTATTTTGATATAGACAATAATAAAATACAATGATCATTGTGTTAGAGGTGTGTATATGTATTAAGGCACAATCACATCACTTAAAATTGATATTGTATGTTGAGATCGGAAAGTTTTTTTAGAACAAATATTTTGATACAAACTTAATACATGCAAATGCTATATATACTAGCGCACTATCTTAAATAAGTCTATATAAATAATGTCAAGAAGTATTGTCTAATAATTCCATTATGTTCTTTTTTAAAGTTCTATTATCTTAAAAGAGAAGAGAAAATAGATCCTAAAATCTACTTTGTGGCTAAAATATTACTATTTTTCAATTGTTTTTTGTAATTGATAAAGGTAAAAATTAAGTGAATTAAATAAATGTCAATTTTAAGTTTGAAATTGTTATATGTGTAGACACCAAAATTGGGTAACACTCCCCTTAGCACCCCGTCGAATAACCAACCCAAACATATTCACTTAACCACGACCCCCTCCACACCAAATTAATATTGATTTAATTTAATTAATACCCATCCTCACAATATTCATCATTTAATTACATTAATTAACCTAATTTCTACCTCACCTAGACATCTCATCCAGCCACCTCACCCTAGACCTATTCTTGGCATGTTTCCATAACTAACTAAGACTTAATCTTACTTGCCTTAATAACCTAAGATTTGTTCCTGCCCTAAAATCAATGCCTAATATTTCTCTAACCACATTCCCGCTTATTAGAAGGGAAGCTTTCGTTCTAATCTGTAACAACAAACGAGCTTGGTCCAAGAAATTAGAAAGATCTGTCCATTTTAGTAAACCTAGGGAATCCCACCTTAACCGACGCCGGTCACCCCTAAACTGATGCTAGTAAACCTAGAACCATCGTCGGCTACCATTTATTCACCTTAACAACCTTGTTTTTGGGTTGGCACATTCTAAGAGTAAGAACATGAGAAGAGAGCTGCATGCAAGCAGAACCAGATTCTTTTTCACGCACCCAGACATCCATAGCCAGCACCAAGACATATCCAGAAGCATTGGCACTCACAGTAACATCCCAAGAAACATTACTATTGCACTGAGCTCCACTCCATCAACTGATCATCACCACCACCCAACCATTAGACCTGCAATATTTGTAAGTGTTTTATCATTAATCATTTCCATTCCTATTCTATTCATAGAGTTGTTATCATTTATGTTACCATTCTCCTATTAACATTCTCATTCCTCCATAGCCTTCTTTCTGACAAACCCAAAAATCTCACCACCCGCTTGTCAGATCACCTATCCTGGCCATTCCATCTCTCCGTGTATTCTTAGTATTCCCACAGACCTCGCCATCCCCTCCTTTAGATCTATCTAACCTCACCTCAGACTCTACAACAAGGTTTTATTGAATCACTTTCACCCAACTATATCGACATCGGGTACCCATAACCATTGTCGGTCTCCCATAAACCGTCGTTACTATTGCACCAAGCTCCATTCCATCAACTGATCATCACCACCACCCAACCATTGGACCTGCAATATTAGTAAGTGTTTTATCATTAATCATTTCCACCCCTATTTTGTTCATAAAGTTGTTATCATTTTTGTTACCATTCTCCTATTAACATTCTCATTCCTCCATAGCCTTCTTTCTGACAAACCTAAAAATCTCACCACTCGCTTGTCAGATCACCTATTATGGCCATTCCACCTCTCCACGTATTCTCAGTATTCCCACAGACCTCACCATCCCCTCCTTTAGCTCTATCTAACCTCACCCAAACTCTACAACAAGATTTTATTGAATCACTGTCATCTGACTATACCGACGCCGATTACCCATGACCATCGTCGGTCTCCCATAAACCGTCGTTACTATTGCACCAAGCTCCATTCCATCAACCGATCATCACCACCACCTAACCATTGGACTTGTAATATTGGTAATTTCTTTTTATCATTAATCATTTCCATTCCTATTCTGTTCATAGAGTTGTTGTCATTTTTGTTACCATTCTCCTATTAACATTCCCATTCCTCCATATCCTTCTTTCTGAAAAACCCAAAAATCTCACCCACCCATTTGTCAGATCACCTATCCTAGCCATTCCACCTCTCTGAGTATTCTTAGTATTCCCACAGACCTTGTCATCCCCTCCTTTAGCTCTATCTAACCTCACCCAGACTCTACAACAAACTTTTATTGAATCATTGTCACCCGACTATACCGACGCCGGTTACCCATGACCGTCGTCGGTCTTCCATAAACCATCATCAGTTATACACGACCGGCATTGGTCTTTGTGTTTTATACCTTTTGCCAATAACATAGCCACATAACCTACTTCCAAGTGACCTATACAACCCAAAAACCTGACCCTGACCAATTCCAGCAACCTGACACCTACCTATCATTCAGATCTGACTATAACCTAGCATGTTATATTAGATTTGCTTATTGTGCTTGAATGAGGTACCTAAATCATATAAAATAAAGTAGGAATTTAATTATTTCTCACATTAATTTTTTTTAAACAGTGGATTGACAACCATTTAGGAAGTATCACAATTCTCAAAACTAGCATGCACTAGGTAGTCCACTGTCATATATCATTTAACTTCTCTTTTGTGGTCTTGTTTGCTAGTACAGACAGTTCCTCCTAGCCAAAAGGATGCTCTCGTAATCGGCATTGGATCGAGAAGTTAGAACGCGCGTAACAACCATCTACCAATCAACATAAACAGGTATTCCTCCTAGCCCTTACCCTTATCTATTTCATCATTTCAAAAATGTAAAGAAAACGGTGAAACATTTTGGCACGCCCGGTGGGACCCATCAGGGATTCTATTGCATTTTATTCATTCCTAGCAAAAGTTGTGTGTTTTTTTTCCTTCAAAAATCTTACACATTAATCTTCTTCCTTGGTAATTTTCTCTTCTTTCTAGTTTCTCTAAAGGATACATTTTCTTTTGGTGCATTTAAAAAGAAACATTCTTCTTGCTTTTTGCATTTAGTGAAAGAGCATACCCTCTCCTATTCATCTTTTTGTGTCATCGAACATAATCTTTCTATTTGGGCTTAAAATTGGTTGCATTGCATTCTTATTGTTGCATTTAGCTGACATTAAAATGAGGGCAACCTATATGTGGATAAGTGCACCAAGTTGGGGGGCCAAAAGGGGGTCTTAAGTGGACGCATTTTTCTGAAAACAAAACTTCAACGTGTATGAGCTTTTCGAAATAGTTACACTCAAAATTGGAAGATGTTGTAGAAATATAAATCGTAGCATTTTGAGTCTAGTTTCTAAGCTACTAAATTTTATTGAAAACGGATAAGTTTAAGTGGGAAAAACAACTAAAATACCAACATATGCTCCTATTTTTGTGAAAAAACATAATAGAGCGACTTTCGTGCCCCCCACCATTTTTTTAGCACCATTTTGTATTTTTGAAAACCCTTTGGTAGAAAGATAGTTATGAGCATCTAGTTTGGGATCTATTTTTTTAAAGATTTTTTTAATGAATATTTTTTTATTTATGATTTTTCTAGTACAAAAATTTTATGTTTTGAAAAATAATGTAGCTCCGACCGTGCCCCCCCTAACTACCTCAAAAAAGATCGAAAATTAGATTATTTTTTTAATATGTATAGAATTATGCCTAGTATGGGATAGTATAATTTTTTTTAAATTTCGATCACCCAAAAAAAGATACACCATGAAAGATAAACATATTTACACTTCAAAAAATAGCTATAAAAAGGCATAGGTAGAAAATAAATAATATGGAAACCTTATATTAGTTAGAAAATTTGAAAAATTATATTTTTAGAAAGAAGAGACTCTGATCTACGTTGTGGTATGATTTTATTAAAATGGATTGATTATTTTATTTTGATTTATCATAGAGGAAGTGGCATTTTTACATTTTCTTGTAAAAACATGTTGTTTTCTGTGTTTGTGCAGGTCCATGCCTCATGCTTGGGGATCCAAACTGGATCCTAATCCTTGAGGCATGGCTTAGGAAAAGAGAAAATGCAAAACTCGTACACGTTATAACGTGTATGCGTTCTATGTAGTATAAACATTATGTATGATTTTGACATGCTTCTGTTTACATAAATAAATGTTTAAGTATAAGAAATAATACTTTAAATTTATTTATGTAAATATAAGAAATTAGGGTTACTCTGCACCTTATGGAATTAGTATCACAGCTTCATGAGTCATGGTTTAGGAGATAGTTTTTTAAAGTATAATCTAGTCGGTACATAGGTAATTTTTCAAGATTTCAGCATTCAGCCTAAATCTTTTAGCATTTAACTTCTACAATCGAAACCATAAACCATAGGCCATAAACCTAAACACTAAACTGTAAACCTTGAGCCACAAACCCTAAACCCTAAACCTTTAACCATGATACCTAGACCCTAAAACCTAAACCCTAAATTCTAAACCTTAAACATTCAGCCCTTACTCGTGAGCCCTAAACCCTAATCCTTAAGCCCTAAACCCTAAGCCATAAGCCCTAAACCCTAAACCCTAAATCCTAAACCATGAACCATGAGCCCTAAATACTAAACCCTAAACCTTGAACTGTAAAAACTAAATGATCCTAAACCCTAAACCCTGACCCCTAAACCCTAAACCTTAAACACTAAATCCTAAACCCTAAACCTTAAACACCGAATCCTAAACCCTAAACCCTAAGCCTTAAACCCTACACCCTTATCCCCGAGCCCTAAAATATAAACCCTAAACCCTAGACCTTATACCCTAAGCTCTAAGCCCTAAAACCTAAACCCTAAACCCCGAGCCCTAGACCATAAACCCTAAACCTTAATCTCTAAACATTCAATCCTAAACCCTAAACCCTGAACCCTGAACCTCTAAACCCTGGGTGAAACCTAGTTTACCATAAACCATAAAACCTTAAAATCCCTAAACACTAAATCATTTTGCCCTAAACCCTATACCTTAAACCCTAAATCCTTAACCTCGATCTGTTTGTCCCTAACCACAAACACTAAACCCTAAACCCTAAACCTAAAAACTAAATCTTAAACCAATCAACCCTGAAACTTCTTTGATTGAACCCTAAACCCTAAACCCTAAACCTTAAACCTTAAACCCTAAATTTTCCCAATCATAAACCCTAAACCCTAAACCCTAAACCCCAATGATTCATATTTCATCAATATTTAAATCTAGTCTCGTGCCTAGTGACCATTTTCAAGTCTACTTAAGAACTACCTTGTTTATGAGAGGTGGGACAAGTAACTCAAACGGGCGTATGACATCTACCTTGTGCCTTATAACATATATATTACACATCTCTTCCAAACTTGTTTCTCCCCACATATATTTACGCTCTTGAATGTAAATTTATTCACACCCTGAAACAAATTTCACATTTCTCATATTTCTATGTATGGAACGATAACTAGATCGTATCAAGCTAAGAACATAGATGATAATCAAACACCACGATCAATAAGATGAAAGCAATTCACCAGAATAGCTTTACATAAAACATTTGCAAACAAATGAGCAACAATATCATATATTATTATGGCAATACATTGAGAATGGGCCTTACTTAAATAGGAAAGGAATAACAATCTAAGAACTAGTCAAGGTTGTAGATCAAGCCATAAATCAAGAAAATAACTAGTCATCAAAGAACTAGTCAAGACCATAGATTTAGGAGAGAACTAGACATCAAGGATCTAGTCAATACCATAGATCAAGGAAAGAACTATCCTAACAACTAGATAATATCTCTTAATATCTAAATAAGATAAAAGAAATATCCACACACATAAGTGGGTGAGGATAAATACAATAAAGGTAAACAAAGTACCTAGGTGAACATGAGCTAAGGTAAATACCTACTATAACACCCCCCTCAAGTGAAGCTAGGGGCCAAAATAGAAGTGGCATGCTCCATAGTATGAGTCCCGACAACTAGGCCTGATGAGGTACTCATGTACAATAACTGGGGAAAAGGGACACCGTAAGGTACCCAAAACCAGTAACAACAAAGTAAAGAGAGTAAAGACTCACTTCAAGGCATCCCAAGAATCTCGGCTCAAAAAACTCATACAATGCTGAAGAAGTTTGGTGTGCATTGTGGTCTGAATCCACTGTTCGATCACAAAACTCAAAAACAACTGACACTGGGTTTCACTAGAATAGCTCCATACAATGAGACTGTCAATGGAATGATGTCGAAAGTGCAAAAAAAACACCAAACATAATTCGATCAACTGCTGCAAATAGGTGAGCCACGATCCAAGAACAATAAACAAAGCAACAAGGCAAGGACACAAACTCCGAAGTGTCATGATCCAAGAAAAGCCAAGGTAATAAGGAAAGGACACGAAACCCGAAGAATTAGGATCAACACCACACCCTCCCATACTGTTGAATGGGTGGAGACAAATCTATATGAGTTGTCAAAACAACTACTCAAACACTGAAAAACTAACACTAGAATGCACCAGAATAGATACTCCATAAGAGATACTGTCAACATGCCAAAAGTGTCAAAAATACAGATACAAAATCTTTCAACAAATAGGAGAGATACACTACACCTGCTAAAGAAAAATTCTCAAAACAAGAAGCATCACAATGCATAAGGTATAGAAAGTGGAGCAATAGGCCAAATGGTTGAGGAGCCACGCTTGTAGAGTCTTCTCAACAAATGCCTATGTCACCTCCACGAGTGATTATATATCCACCCCAAATCAACACGGATGGATGAAGAAGATGCCTGCATATGACTTGGTGAAAAATGCACAATGGGTGCATGCAAAAGAACATCAAAATGTGTGTCAGGTTGATCATGTCTGACAACTGAAATCTCAAGTTTCTCAAGCCTGAGTGAAGGTGTATAACTCATGAGTTTCTCATGATCCTCGGAAAGAGTCAAGCGAAGAAAAAAAAGGGCTATGCCAATATGTGATCCCAATGAAGTATCTGCTCGAAAACCAATGTCATGATGAGAATTCCACTTAACATGTGAAATAGAAGAAACAATACCATGTGAATGTCTGCCAACGACTTCACTAGTGAGACCCATAGAACGGAGCATGCGAGATTTGGATGCAGTGGTATGCTTCTTGAAAAGGCCATATAGCTGAGCATAAGTAGGATACACAACATGTGGTACTGTATTAGGCACCAATGTGGATGAGCATGCAGTAACAAGCCTCATAGGTGTATGAGCATCAAGAGTAGGAACAGACTCAAAGACTGACAAATTAATATCAGTGGGTTCAAGAGAAATAGTTGCAAGTGGACTAGGAGCATGGATATAGTTGTCCACAATATGATGGTGATGTTGTAGGCTAGCAAGTTTGTTCTACAGGAAGTGTATTATTGCATCCTTATCGTGAATGACTAATTGTAGAAGAGAATTTCACTTCTTGAGTGATCTATTTTCTTCCACAAATTTTACAATATCCTCTTGAAGTCCACACACTTCAGAGAAAATAATATCATTCTCACAATCCATGATAGATACAAAATGTAACTCCCAAAAGTTTAGGACGTCAGGCTTAGCCGAAATTACATGCACAATTGATTACAACACTCCTCCATACTTAGCACTTTATAATTATAGTGAAAGTCTCAAAATAAATATTTCTAATGGAAATATCACGAAAAAATAAGCACTTTTGCAAAAAACGGCAGTCAAAACTGAGTTACCGATCAAAAATTACAAGTTTTTTAATATTTTGCTCTGTTATTTATTTTAGTCGCCACTAAAACAAAATAAATTGTTGTTGCCTTCACCACACAAATAAAATTAAAGGGGGCCAAGTTAAGCACCTACTAGTAGGAACCAAAAGTTTTAAGCCCTCATATGACCATACCATATGACCAAGGGCTAAGGATTTTAATGGGTGCGCCTGCCCCAGAGTAGTGCTGGGATCGGTGACCTCTCGGGAAATTCCTAGTGTCACTGCCTCTTATTGCTGTTGGGCCTGATTAGGTGTATACCCGGCTCCATCGTGTAGGAGGGTATTGGCATAGCAGCTGATTAACACAATGAGATCCCTCTCCACCATTAGTTTGAGCTTTTGGTGTGATGGAAAGTCATGTAGCTCTGATACCATGAAAGGAATGATAACGAGAGCATACCAAGCCAAGAACACAAATGCTAATCAAACACCACGATCAATAAGATGAAAGAAATTTTCCAAAATAGCTTTACATAAAACCTTTGCAAATAAATGAGCAGGAATATTATATATTATTATGGAACTCAATGCAATACATTGAGAATGAGCCTTGCTTAAATAGGCAAGGAATAACAATCTAAGAACCAGTCAAGGTCATAGATCAAGCCATAAATCAAGGAAATAACTAGTCATCAAATAAGTAGTCAAGATCATAGATTTAAGAGTGAACTAGACATCAAGGATCTAGTCAATACCATAGATCAAGGAAAGAACTATACCTAACAACTAGATATTATCTCCTAATATCTAAATAAGATAAAAAAAATATCCACACACATAAGTGGGTGAGGATAAATACAATAAAGGTAAATAAAGTACCGAGGTGAATATGAGCTAAGGTAAATACCTACTCTAACAGTTTCTCCCCACATATATTTGCACTCCTGAATGTAAATTTATTCACACTCTGAATTTTTTTTCACATTTCTCATATTTCTATGTATGGTATTATGCAAGCCAGGATGACCCATTGGAAGCTGGAAACAATAACCATCACAACAAAAAAATTAATCTTAAAGGAAACAAAAGAAACAAAGAATATATCAATGCAAAGGTGTAGGATCATAATTGAATTTCCTGTAGTATCCTCTCCTCTAGAGAAAGATAAAGTTCAAGTGTTTTACTGGAATGGATAGTAAATTTGACAGAACTTCATAAAGTGTTCAAAATAAGCATAGAAATAGGGGAATGGCTAACAATACTAGGGGGTTATCAATCACCTAGTAAATATTTCTTGTTTAGTTATAAATGGGAGTTACCTGGCCTACGAATTAGTGACCTTCCATTCATTGATAATTACTTATATGATAAACCCATGGATGTTTTCAAAATCCCCTAAACAAAAAAATAGGGGGTAGTCATCAATCCTAGTGAAGGGTGTGATGTTATTTCCAAACAACTTGAAATTCATATAGATTTAGAGGTCATAACATGAATTTACAAATATCTCTATCATTATAAATGGAATCCAAGTAACAATGTCTCCTTGTACGTCCCAGGATTGAGGACTACTGAGGTCTTTGGAAGGATTGGACAGTCAGGAATATGGCATTTACCTCCTTCAAAATATCAACAAATGAAAAACATCAAATTTTGATGACTCTCTTTGAATGTTCTGCCTACAAATTTGATGAACCCTGAACTCTGTGACCTAAAACCTTAACCCTCAACCATGAGACCTAAACCCTAAACCCTAAAACCAAAATAATAAATCCTAAACCCTAAACACTAAATACTAAACCATAAAACCTAAAAACTAAACCCTAATCCCTAAGCCCTAAACCCTAAATACTAAATCTGGAGCCCCGAGCTCTAACCCCCAAACCTTAAACCAGTGACTATGAACCCTGAACCTTAAGCCATAAACCATGAACCATGAACCCTAAACCTTAATCCCTAAACCATAAACCCAAAACCTTAAGCCTTGAACCATACACCCTAATCATTGAGCCCTAAACCCTAAATCTAGAGCCCTAATCTCTAACCCCTAAACCTTAAAGTTGTAATTAACCCCTAAACCTTAAACCTGTAACTTTGAACCCCAAACCCTGAGTCATAAACCTTAAACCATGCACCCTAACCCCTAAAACCTAAACCCTGAGCCTCGAGCCCTAAATCGTAAACCCTAAACCTTAAGGCCTAAATTTTAAATCCTAAAGGTCTTTAAACCCTAAACCCTGACTCCTAAACCCTAAACTCTAAACCCTAAGCACTAAATCATAAACCCTAAACCCTAATCCCTAAACCCTAAACCCTAATCCCTAAACATTAAACCCTAAACCTTGACCTATGTGACCTAAACCCTTAACCCTAAAACCTAAACCCTAAACCTCGAGCCTTAAACCCTAAACCCTGAACCCTTTACCCTAAACCCCGAACCCTAACCTTTAAACCTTAAACCCTAAACTATAAACCCTAAATCCTCAACCCTAAACCTTAAACCCTGAGCCCTAAAACGTATACCCTATACCATAAACCCTAAGCGCTAAACCCTAAACTTTAAGCCCTAAATCCTAAACCCTAAACTCTAAACCCTAAAACCTAAACCCTGACCCCTAAAACCTAAACCTTGAGCCCTAAACCCTAAACCATAGGCCCTAAGCCATAATCCCTACGCCAAAACCCTAAACCTTGAACCCTTAAACATAAACCCTCAACCCTAAAAACTAAACCCTGAGCCCTAAACCCTGAACCCTTAAATCTCAACCCTGATCCCTAAACCTTAAACCCTAAACCCTGAACCCTAACCTTTAAACCTTAAACCCTAACTCCTAAACCCTGAACCGTAAACCCTAAATCCTTAACCCTAAACCTTAAACCCTAAATCCTAAACCTTAAACTATAAACCCTAAATCATTAACCCTAAAGCTTAAACCCTGAGCCCTAAACCCTAAACCCTTTACCATAAACCCTAAGCCCTTAACCCTAAACTCTAAGCCCTAAATCCAAAACTCTAAACCTTGAAACCTAAACCTTGACCCCTAAACGCTGACCTCTAAACCCTAAACCTTAAGCCCTAAACCTTAAACCCTAAGCCCTGAACCATAGGCCCTAAGCTAAAAACCTAAACCTTGAACCCTTAACTCTTCAACCCTAAACCCTAAATAAGATCCTAAAACTTCTTATCCCTAAAACCTAAACCCCAAGTGCAAGAACCTTGAGCCATAAACCCTAAACCCTCAACCTTGACCCCTAAACCATAAACCTTGAACTTTGAGCCCTAAACCCTAAACCCTCAACCCTTAACCATGTCAACCCAAAACTCTAAACCCTAAACCATAAACCCTAAACCATAAACCCTAAACTATGAACCCTAAGCCCTGAGCTCTAAACCCTAAAATCTAAACTATGATCCTTAAAGACTAAACCTTAAACCCTAAACTCTGAACCTTGAGTCCTAAACCCTAAACCCCGAGCCCTAAACCCTAAACCCTAAATCATAAACCCTCACCCAAAGGAAAGTCCTAAAAATATCATTCAGCGTGTTTCATTGTGTAGGAAATAGTGTTTAAGGTGATTGATCGAATCATTTAGTTTTTATGAGAGAATAGTTCCTTTGAAGGCCTAAAAAGGTATTTTTGGCCATTTTGTAGTTAATTGAACACCCCCTTCAAAACAATCTAAAATGAGCTAGTCATGTCACCGAGTTATCAAGGACCATTATTTGTGAAGTATTAAGGCATCATTTGTCTCCATAAGAGACATATGAGCAAAAGCATGTATGATAATCATGAATTTGATTCCATGAAAGAATGCTTTTAGAGATAGGAAAGGTGAGGGGATGATATTTATATGGAGCACACATGTTTCTAAGAATGAGCAATCATCTGAGTTCACGTGATGCAATTCACTTGGTATTATTCGTAACAACTCATTCAACACCTAGTAGTTTTATCAAACCTTAAGGAGGATGCACATTACAATCACCTCATTTTGGCCATAGGATAGGAATCCTATTCAGGGAACAATCCTCTATCTACAAAGTGAGGATCTCGTTTTAGTAAGAAGTAGACAAACATCATAGAGTTAATTCATGGTCACTAAAGTGAATTATGGACCAAAATTAAAAATTAGTACCAATTCAAGCAGTGGTAGGGCCAAAATCCATTTTATAAGGTCAAAAAACCTTAAAAAATTACTATATTCTTTCCCAAAACAAAGACCGACTACAATATATATGCCCTGAAATTTTTAGGTCATTTGCTGAAATCCTGAAAAATGAGTAAGTACTGACCAAATTAGATTTTGAAAAGATATCTTCTATATTATAACTGTTGGAGCTACGAGACCACTTCCATAAGGTGCAGAGTGACCCTAATTTATTATATTTACTAAAATAAATTTAAAGTATAAGAAATAATAAAAGAAATCTTATACTTTAACATTTATTTTTGTAAGTATAAACCACCAAAACACATATGCATGGTCCATACTACACAAAACACGTACGCGTTATAGGTTCGGTGATTACCGAGCCAAACAAATTAAAATGTGAGCATGTTTTAGCAAAACACATACGTGTTTCATTTGTTTTCAGGTTTTTGTCCACTTTTTGGCCCCCCAACTTCGTGCACTTACCCATGTTGGAAGTCATGCTCAGCTGATGGTTGACACAAAGAATCATAAAAAGATCATTCTCTCCCTCTCTGTGTCTTACCAAAATTACACAAAATTAAAATATACACATCTTTCTTAAACAACATCTTACCTGGGAACACCTGTCTACGATCACACGATCAGATTGGCAGGTACTCCCCAGCTCATTTCCTTTGTCAAGTCATCATCTCATAGGACGGCCCACCCTTGCCATAACATACCTGAAACCTCTCCTTTTAGATATCCTTTTGTGTAGGAGGCCTTCCTAACCAAAAAATTCCATTCTAAATACACACAATTAGTCCTAAATAACATAAGCTAAACAAACATAAGAAAATCACTATTAGGATCGTGATTTTTCTTAGCATTCTTCTTGACTTGTGTTTTGAGGCGTGAGACTATGACTCTCCATTTTTCTTCTTCCTTGCACACTCCACCATCTTAGTTGAAGTATTCTGACTTTTTCTGAGTGTGCAAGGGCCCCATCTCCTCATTCTCAAGTTTCTGAGTTTGATTCTTTCACTTAATTTAATTCACAAAACCTAATTTCTTCATTTCTTTCTAGTTTCATAGTCACCGACATTGGTCCAGTGATCGTCACCAATTTACATCTGACCGTCGTCAGTTAAACCTAACCAGTGTCAGCTTTTGGATTTCTAGTTACTTTACCTAGAATAGCCTTCATCACTCTTTTTGTTCTACTTTTGGCCCTTAATGCATCATCATATTTCTCCCCTGTTTATACCTACTCTTATACACAGTTTCCCATATACACATCCAACATTCTTGTTTCATGCTTTGAGACTGGCTTTCTTCCACAGTGATAGGTATTGGTTTCGGTAACCATTATCGGTTTTCCCTCAAATGTCACCAGTCAACCTGACCATTGTCGGTTTCCTATGTTTGATTTTCAAATCTAGACATTGACCAGATTCACCTTCTGGATCCCATTATTCATTGTTCCTACTATTTTTTGTTTCATCTACAGAATACAGTCTTACAAGGTCAACACTTGTACACATGGTGCTAACTTGTAGCCAGACTAACACCCTCATATTCCATGCTAGTCGTTAACCGCTCCCACCTAGTCCCTCACTACCTTCCGTCTTATCACCCATGGATCCAAACTTACCTACCACCATTGCTAGAGGAGACAAAGAATTTGCATGACTCCTTGATCAGAATCTCGCAGCCTTGCAGTTCTACCTTTCCCACTCTTCCACCTGAGACTCCTCAGGTCAGTTGATATATGGCATGCTAATATTCATCTCTCCTACCCTTATTCCCACTTCTGCATCAACCCTTAATAATGTGGCGTTACCCTCACCTACTTCACCCCCATTAGTTTCACAGCTAGGACCCATACCCATCATGACCACTGCATCTGTAGTATCACTTGCACCTGTCATATCTGGTGTCCCCTCATCAACCACCCAGACCATAGCCCAGTCCATACCCATTGTATAAAAAATTCCCATTACAACCGAACCACCCGTGGTGTCGGTGATCCCTACTCCATTCTAGAATCTTGTCCTCTCCATCCCACAAACATTATCCCCAATTGCTACTAGAGTCACCACCACCATCCCACTTACATACACATACTATCAACCACCCCTTGTCTCGTCTGTCACCCATTCTAGATATGTGCCTCCTATGTCGATTCCCTATTCTCAATCTCCCTATCAAGTTCAATATCCACCCTCTTATGCCATAAGAGGTGTCTCTCCATTATAACCTACTAATGACCTCATCAAGTTGATGATGGAAAAGATGCAGACACTAGAAGCATTGGTTTCCATCTCACGTGATTCCCTCACCTATGATGAAATTTGTAATGAGCCTACTCACCCATCCATTCCTATTCAACCATAACCCGTACATTGAGAAATCCCAAAATTCATCCGCTTCAATAGCAAAGAAGATCCGCAACAACATTTGCGGTCGTTTAAACATGGGTGTTCCTGATTTCCCACGATGATGCTTTACTTTGAAGGACTTTCCCAATGTCCCTGACAAGACCTGCATTAGACTGGTACTGTGGGCTATCAAGACACTCCATCTACTCATTTAATCAAGTAGCCCAAGCCTTCCTAGATCACTTCTCCATCGACATTGTTAAGAAGGTTACCATGACTAATCTTTATTCCACATGACAGTATGACGATGAGTCTATTGCTGACTTCTTCGCTCGCTAGCACAGCCTCATTAACCAGATCACATTTAAATTACCTCAAACTGAGCTTATAGAACTATTTACTTGGGTTTGTACTAGACACATCTCACCAACCCTACAGGTGCAGACCTTTCACACTTTTGACGAGGCATTCACCATGGCATGGAAATTGGAAATTTTTGCTATCAAAGAAAATAAGATTCAACTTCATAACAAGAACATTGCATTCAAATCAAATGATGCATCTTCACCTTGGAAATCTCAACACAACTATTCAAAACCCAAAGGGTCTACCAATGCCGTAGTTCTCAAGGCTGGCCCCCTTCATCAATCAAACCCAGCCAAACCCTCTTCCAATCTCTCTCCTATCCAAGATTTCCAGTTCAGATGAGAACAATGAAATTACACTTTGATAGGAGAATCTTACTCTTCTGTTTTGGAAAAGCTTGTTAAGGCTGGTGCCATTACCCTTCCACCTATAAGACCACATACTATTTTTGACCCTGAGCGACCCATGCCCACATGGTATAAGGAACATGACTTTTGCAACTATCATCGTATCAAAGGTCACAACAACAATAATTGAATCACCTTCAAGAATATCATCCAAGAAATGTTAGACAATGCAGATCTAGTCTTGGATATCCCAAATGCACCCACTAACAAAAACTTTCATATCTTCAAGAAGACATTCCCTAATCATGCCCAATCTTCCAATCACACTGGTGACACCTCAAACAATGATAGCAATGTCTGCGAGGTCCACACTATTTTTTATGACATACCAATTTCCTCATGTGCCTTCCATAGATGAAATCTTAGCCCGAGCTCCCTTACCTACACAAGGGCCTATTTCATCTACTCCTCCACCCACAGAGGCACTCCGTTCATTTTCTTCTTCATCCATGGAAGAGCCCATAATTAGCACGCCGCCTTTGACCCCTCAAAATTTTGAGTAGTTGTCAGTGGAACCTCTCATACTCATAGAAGATGCAAGTCCACCTCCTAAACAAACACAAGAAGAGTCCACTTCATCTAGCCCATCCTCTCCTCTACCCATGGCAGATACTATGGAAATATCACTACCTTTAGATGACCATTCACTATTAAAATTTTAATATCCCGTTGATCTAATTTCGGCTCTCTTACCCACATATTCCGAGGCTAGCCATTTCCCTGTATCTCAAATAAATTTTACAGGGATTGCCACTTAATCCACGACGACCTCGCCTATGTCAGTACCATTCTCACGATTGGTTGATTACTTGGACTATGTTGATAGAGCCTTACTTTGGGGACGCCTTCTACTTCCTGTTTCAACACAAATGCAGTTGTCACTCGCTGACACCTCCACTATCTATCCAAAAGTGTTTTGAGCAACCAAACTAAACACAATCATGACTATTACAACACCTTACATGTCACCACCCCTTGCCCAACTCACACCTATGCCCATAGCCAATCATACATCTACACCTAAACACCTACCCACACCTATTCCATCTCCCTTACCTAAACCTATCACTACCTTAGGGGTCATACCGACAACTAGCCTTACTCACCCACCCATCAAATTAGATTCAGCCACATCCTCCAAAACTGACACTAAAATCACCTCGGCTCCTAAAAAGAAGACCCAACCTCATATACCTCATACACCGACCTCTCCGACCACACCATTATCACCTTCACCCTTGTCATCCATTCTAGGACCTCACCCCTCGACCCTGGAAAAACAACCCCTATCCACCGGTAAACCAAGAACGTAGCAACCCACCTCCTCATCATGAACCTATAATGTACCATAGAGACCCACACAACCTATGCCGTCACCCGTAACCTTCTTACCACCCATACCACCACTATTTTCCATAACTGCTTCACTACCCATAACATTTCTCTCTCTTTCACTCACACCTTCTCCCCAACCTCTATTAACCACCTCCACAGTAACTCAGTTACCCCCATGGGTAACCCATCTTCTTCCACCATCTACTTTTCCCTCTACATCTCGTACACACGTATCACCTTTTCCCCAAAAGATGCAAACTAAAGCTAAAAATCCGCTACCCTCCAATATGGTAGTTAAACCAACCAAACCTTCCATCGCCAATTCTTCTACCTTTCCCCTACCCAAGTAGATGCAACCAAGACCTAAGACTGCTCCACACACCAAACTAGTGAGCCAACCCATTCCCTCTCCTGTCAAGCCTCTTTCACCACGATCAGTTGTACCTGTACCCAAACCCACATTCACCTCCCATTGTGATCCACTAGCAGGGTCCTATGCCAAAATCTTAACCAATCTCCTTGAAACTTTTGTCATAACATTACCACCTCTTAGACCTTACAACCCGCTCAAACCCAAACCAAAAGGGTTTGATGAAACCAAAATTTACACCTATGATCATGTGCTAGGACATGATGTAGAGAACTATAAGGCTTTAAAAATTTCCCTTGTCCAATTGTGTCCTCCCGAGGAAAATTTTGATGATGACAATCTTCTTGATGAGGACCCCATTTCCTACTCAGTGACCAAAATCTCCACCCCAACACTCTTCAATCCACACCTGATATTTGAAGTCAACATGGTTCATATAAGAGAGTTGGCCAAATTTCCACCCAAACGTCGTTGTGCCCAACTCACTTTAGAAGGATTTTCTGCCCTGGAAGGTTTCTGCCCATCATGCTGTTATACCACTCATCCTACACCTTCTCCATTTACCCCCTTTCCTCAGATTAATATGATCAAAATTTCCACCCGTGCTCAGAAAGACAAGGGTAAGGAAAAAGTAATTGACCCTAACCCCAACCCTATACCCAACATACCATCCACACCCATACCCAAAGTCATCATTCGAGGTCTTGCATATCCTATTTCCAATGAGGTCACACATCACACAATGCTAAAAAACTTACACTAATGCCCCCTCAAGATGTCTTTATATGACCTCATCCAAACCTCAGAGTCACATCCTCAAGCCCTCATGGAGGTTCTTCAATCTATTGAAGTCTTACCAAATTACCCCACACCCATAGCCTCCATCATTACCCCTCACCACGTGGCCTCTCTCACTAGGTCTTCACCTTCCTCTACACCTTCACCTACTCGTCAAGTGGCCACCCTCAACTTTTCAGATGAAGAGATTTCTCCCTTCCTGTCCGACGACCCCGACCCCGCTCTTTTAATCTTTGTCTTGATCACTAATATACACATACGACATGTTATGATTGATGGTGGTGCTAGCATTAACATCATCTCCTCCCATGCATACAACCAGATGTAAATACCTACTAATTACATGCATGGTAATCATGTTATGTTATGTTCCTTCAATGACACCATGACCTCTACCATGGGTACTGTTGTTCTCCATGTCCACGTGGGCCCCCGCACTGTCCCAGAAATTTTCTATGTTCTAGAAGGGGAATTCCAATATAACTTGTTGCTCGGCCGACCTTTTATCTGTGCTATGGGTTGTGTGTCTTCAACTTTACATCGATGCCTCAAATTTGAACACGAGGGACATAATTACACCATCCCTGCCAACCCCTCACCTTTTAAGACCTATAACATGCTATATCGGCCCAATGATGTGCTTGTGCCGGTCAAGGAATATGCCACTGTCACCACTTCACCTTCACCCACGAGCCCATCCACCACCATTGCCACTACTTCTGCTGCATCTAACCTTACTATCCCTAATATAGTTGTAGCCTCTACCACTTGTGCCCCTGTTTCCCCAACATCTAGTGAGCCATCTATACCCGTTACTAACATACCAACTATTAATTCCTTAGAAGGTGTTTTTTAATGCCTCACTCTGGGGGAATACTGCCTATACAATATCGATACCTTCTTCACCCAACAAGAGTATGGGAATCTGCATCAACACCCCAACTGCGACATCTGCATCGGTGATATTTTACCTTATGGACATTCCCACCTTCGCACCAACCTAACGTATGGGGGACTTGATATTGCCACCTATAAACCTTAACCTCCATCCCAAGCCCAACCATTTTCATCTAACCTACACTCCCTCACTAACTACTGCTTCGCTCACACTTTCCTCCACTGGTACACGTGGAAAGGATTTGGCTTCGGTTTTTATGAACAAGGCCGCCATACTGTCATTTCATGTACCTCTCATAAACACAATGACCGTAGTGGCATTGGTTTTGACACTCCACCCTCCAAGAAGGTTCGTGTTGACCTTATCCAGGATGAGAAATCGTCCCCCTCTCATTCACCCACATTACCATCTTCACCCACAGAGTCCATAGATCCTGAATCTATTCCTCCTAACTTTTTTTTCGTAAACACCATTTCCCTAGGACCGTTAACCTATCAACGTGATGGCAAGACTCCCTCTTCTCTCCCATTCCTATATCCTGACATTATCGATGATGATACATGCCTTCAATTAACATCGTTCAATGTATCAGGACGATGAGTCCATCATCACCTACCTTGGTGCAGAAGACACTTATATTCATCGGTCGTTGCCCTCTAAGACGTAAACCATGTTGAATGAATCGACCATCAAAATCAACATTAATACTCAGGACGACCCGCACATTCTAAAGATCGGCCAATCCTTAGACCCTACTAAACAAGAAATCCTTCACCTCTTTCCTTCGGGACCATAGCAATGCATTTTCCTGGTCCTATGCCGATATGCCTGGTATTGACCCACAAAACCGTGGTTCACAATATCGTAACCATTCCTGAGGCCAAACCCATCAAACAAAATCTACAGAAAATGCATCCTCGCATTGCTACTTCTAGTCAAAGAAGAGATTCAGCGCCTTCTCTTGGTTTCCTTCATTCTACCCATTGATTATCCCTAATGGATTTCTAACATTGTTCCTATCACAAAAGTGACATGGGGACTCCATATTTACATGGATTTCCATGACCTCAACCTCACCTATCCCAAAGACAATTTCCCACTACCAGGCATTAACCAACTAGTTGATCTCACCACTACCTAAGAAATGTTATCGCTCATGGACGGTTTCTTGGGATACAATTAAATATTACTAGCTCCCGAGGATCAACACAAGACTACCTTCATCACCCCTTGGAGGACTTTCTACTATCGAGTCACGCCCTTTGGTCTCAAAAACGCTAGTGCTACATATCAGCGGCCATGACTTACATCTTCCATGACATCATGCATCACATATTATAGGATTACATATATTATCTACTTGCCAAATCTAAGCATTGAACCAAACACCTTCCCATTCTTAAAGTCATCTTTGACTGCATCATCAAGGATTGTGTTTGTCTTCAACCAAAAAAGTGTGTCTTTGCAGAACTTTCCAGAAAACTCCTAGGTTTCATTGTTTCTTTGTGTGGCATAGAAGTCAATCCTGCTAAAGTTAAGGCTATTCTTGAAATGTTGCCATCCACTAATCTCCGTCAACTTCGCAGCCTACAAGGAAAGTTGAAATCAATTCATCATTTTATCTTGCAACTTTCCGACCAGTGTTAACCATTCCATCATCTTCTCAAGAAATGTGTCCTTTAAATGGGATGTTGAATGCGATAAAGCCTTCGAAGCCTTGAAACAATACCTCCTTCAATGACCAGTGCTCATTCCTCCTAGGGATGACTAGCCCTTCTACCTATATATTTCTGCCACTGACCATTCTCTAGGTTCCATGCTCGCTCATTGCGACGACCAACACTGAGAACAAGTGGTTTATTATATAATCTGTACCCTTCTTGACTAAAAAACTAGATATACCCATGCCGAAAAACTTTTGCTAGCCTTAGTTTTTGTTGTGACCAAACTCCGCCATTACCTACTCAACCACAAAACCTTTGTCATTACGAATACCGACCCATTACACTATATGTATGCCAAACCTTATCAAAATCAACGTGCCACATGTTGGCTTATGCTTCTGGCTAACCTCGACCTCAAATTCATCCATCAAAATTACATCAAGGGTAAGGCTATCACCGACCAATTGGCCAATGCACCTATTTCTAGGAATCAACCCTCTAATTTTGACTTCCCATATGAATCTATAGCTACGCTTTCCCTGGATGAACCCACTTACCAAATGACACTCTTCTTTGATGGCTCCAAGTGTCAGCGTGGGGGTGGGGCTGGTGTGATCCTTATTCCACTTGATGGTGAACCTATGCCTTTGTCTTTCAAACTCGATTTTGATTGTACAAATAATATTGTTGAGTACGAAGCACTCGTATTGGGTCTCCAGGATTCTTAAGCCTTAGATGTTAAGTTAATCAATATCTTTGGTGATTCTTAGTTGGTCATACACCAAGTCAATAGTATATACCAATGTCGTAATGAGATACTTCAATATTATAAGCATCACATAGACATATTTTTGACCACCTTTGACTGTTACGCACTTCAAACAACCCCACATTCTACCAATAAATTTGCGGATACCATGGCCTTCTTGGCTTCTTAGATACTTGCTTCACCCGCAGACTCTAAAATATTTTTCAACATACAAAAGATACAATCACCCTCTTATTTACCTCGTGAAGTTTACTCTGTCAGGACCATTTCCCCTGACCCACATGAAATTTGGTATAAGCAATATGCAGACTATCTTTCCCTTTCCATTCTACGTGGTGATCTCACTTGTAATGGACAACGTGCCTTTCTCAAAAGTGTCTCCCATTATGTCCTCATGGGTGGTCTTCTTTACAAATGTGACTTCAATGGCATTCTCTTACAATGCCTTACAAGTTCTGAAATTCCCTACACCATTAAGGAAGTCCACGATGGAATTTGTGGAGGTCACTTTAGTGGTTTAGTTGTCGCAAAGTGCATTCTTCACCTAGGATATTATTGGCCAACCTTAAACCATGATTGTTGTAATTATGTCAAGCGTTACGTAAAATTCTAACAACATGCTAATCTTCATCACACACCTAGTCACGCCTTACAAGTCGCATGAGACCTTTGACCTTTCTCTCAATGGGGTTTGGATCTTGTCAGCAAAATCAACCCCTATTCTTCACAACGCCACCAATGGATCATAACCACTACCAAATACTACACTAAATGGGTAGAAGTCACTCCCCTCATTTCTACAAAAGCTGAGAAGATACGTGAATTCATCAACCATCACATCATATGTTGCTTTGGTGTCCCTGACCGCATTATCACTGATAACGGAAAACAATTCAAAAAAAACCCTCTGCAAACTATGGGATGCTTATCGTTTATCTTCACTCAAAGGTAAACTTGAACCTGATCCCTTTAATGCCTTACATATTCAACCATTCTATTGTTGATATCAATTCATATATCAC
This sequence comes from Taxus chinensis, assembly GCA_019776745.2. Classification (NCBI taxonomy): domain Eukaryota; kingdom Viridiplantae; phylum Streptophyta; class Pinopsida; order Cupressales; family Taxaceae; genus Taxus; species Taxus chinensis. The sequence continues at coordinate 150,932,409 of CM034150.1, read as the reverse complement.
TTTCTGTCAGTTGATCACTCATCCCTTGAGCGTTGTTCACCTTCCATATTACCCATTTTGAGGATCCATGACTAAACAAGAATCATGTGATTACCCATCACCTTTTAGCCTTGTCTTCAATATGAGTACCACGACTCTACTCATAGCATGATTCTCGTGGATACTTTTCGTATTCTTAAAGACGTAATCCCATGGTCATTTGTCACTCAAAACCACCTCTTCCATAGTTAATATTTGTGTGTTATGGTATTTTCTTCTAAACAAGAACCTAATCTTCCTCTATAGTATTGTCCATGGCTTAAACGTTTAAAGACAAAAAGGGATACAACTCCTCGAGTCAAACTTTCCACAAAAGATAACTCCCTTAAAAGGGACATCTCTTCTTTCTATTCTACCAATATAAATAGACTGCTCCCTTGAAGGACAACTATATAAAGGCATTACAAAATATAATAACTATTCAGAAGCTTCCTACATCGATCACCTTTAGAAAGACCTCAAGGAGATAATATACCCATCCTATATAGACTTCCCACATCGATCAGTCTATTAAAAACAAACAAGTAAATAAAAAGATGAAATTTTCGTCATGGACTTGCCTATTTTGGATTCTAGGTTTCTTGTTCCGAAATACACGTCGTTGTACACTAGGTTACGCTAAACCTCCCATTCTCACCTCCTTGCCTTTTTTCACTTAAATTCCTCGTTACTCAAGGGACTTGCCACAAACGTGATATTTTGTGATCATGTGATTTTTCTTCACCCTTAGAATAGCCCATTATGCAAGGCTTGTAGGGTCTTACATTCATAAGCCCATTTGGGGTATGGTATACTCATTAGGGTTCTTATCAATTAGGTGGTTCTTTTGCCACCTCTTACCTTTCTATCTTCTTTTATCACTTATATTTAAAACAACTCAATCATGCCTACAACCTAAACTCAATCATGCCTATGACCTATATCACCCATGCCTAGAACTTATCAACCCATTCCACTATTTCATGATAATCTTCCCTAGCTTATGGGAGAACTACATTGGCCTGAGGTCCCTTTTCTCCAGGACTATGTAGTCAGCACTCCGAGCACATGGGTCCCTTGGAGGTTAGCTTGGCCACTCTCTAACCTAACCAATTCCCTCTTCCCCTTTCCTATTCACATTCTACCCTAGTTAGTTTCCTTTTTATATCAATAATTGGAAATTAAACCAAACAAACAACAATTGTTTAACATCTTTACCATCATAACTTAGACATTCATTTCATCTTGTCTACAATTTCTTTACTGTAATCATACATTTCCCTACAAATCATCTTAACACGATCCACATCATCATTAATTGCAAAAATTAATGAATTAGAAACTCTCCCATACCTAACCAACTTGACTCAACCATGCCTAAGACAACATGAATCGATCATGCCTAAACCAACCTAACTCCACCATGCCTAACTCAACCTTACTCAATCATGCCTAAGTCAACCTAACTCAATCCATGCCTAAACCAACCTGACTCCACCATGCCTACACGACCTTAACTCTATCATGCCTAATCCACTTGATATCCACACACACACACACACACACACACACACACACACACAACAATGAAAATTAACACATGTATACCATCCATACTATAAACACCATCATCTATAAATCAGATAGTCTATATAAAAATACATGTGAACATATATCCCAATAATAATCACAATCATCTCAACTCACTCAAATACATCCTCACCATATTCGGCATGCAGGCTTGTATATCATCAAAAATCTCAAAAAATCTCATGTACATCCTCACTCTCTTCGGCATGCAAGCTAGTATATATAAAAAAATACACAACTATACAAAACATGAGGTATATATGGCTATCAGACATCACCCTGCTAGATATCCTCCATATCTGTCTCACTTGTCTCCTCCTCCTCCCCTGCCCTCGTACAATGTGTAGCTAGCATCTCACCACCATCATCAGTCCTGGCCTCCATGAACTGGTGGCCTTGCCCTGACCCTGTCTTGGGGCTCGATGGTCCCCTGTGCTCTCTACACTATGGGTATGTGACCTAGTCCTCTCACTCGAGGCCTGTTATTCTCTATACTTCCCATAGGACAGAAAAAATATCCCTGCGGCCATCAAAATTTCCTAATAATATCAGACCTCACCTAAGGCATATCTCAACTGGCCTATCGGTACTTTCTGTGGTGGTGCCATCAGCCTTGACCCTTGTACATGTCTCTTGGGTCCCTGTCCCACCGGTACCTATAATGAGGGACCCTGTTCCTATGCCTATAACTTTCCTAAGGGACCCTGTCCCACTCCTGCTTGTATCTGGGCCTGAAGGGCCACAACCTGTACCTGTGTAATAGCCAATTGGCTATGCAAACTTATAATTTGTGCCTATAGGGTGGCCACCTGTACCCCATTTCCATCTCCACCCTGTGCGGGTACCTGTCCCTGTGCTACCTAGGCTTGTAGAGAGGCCACCCGTGCCTACAGAATAGCAACATGTGCCTCTGAGCCTATCAGCTACCCTACACTATACCCAACTATGTAATCAGGGTTACCACCTTCCCCTGTAGGGCGTCCCTCTACACTGTGATGGTGGCTAAATCTGGTTGCCTTGGCCTCAGCAGTACTATTCGTAAATGTGCAGCCCACCACTTCATGTATCTATCAGTCACCCCAACATCATCAATCCACCGGTCTATCACCTGTTCCTCCTACCATGTCGGCACTATCGGCTATGGTAGAGGCAGTGGCCTTTCCACATCATCCCTCCTATACTATGGGAAAGGTGGCGGTATATCCTGAAGCATCATGAACTGCTGTCTAACCTTGTCCATAGGTATCATCTCGTGCTCTCCTGCACATCACCCCTCTATCCATCGGAGTAGCTATAGCTCATGAAGCTCCTCTGCCATCCACCCATATGATGGAAAACCCACACAGGGCCTCCAAATGATGTCCATGCCAAAAAAACCCTCTAGCAATTTCCTATAATAGGCTACATCGTGTGTAGCTCTAGCAACTCGATGGTCCCCAATTACAGGCACCCATCTCTTGAAGCCCACTTGAACAAATCCCAGCTCGAATTCATCAACTCGGGGCATACCAACTGGATGTACACACACAATGTGCTCATATGCCAACAATGAAGTAGGAAAGTACAACATAGGCTCAACCTCCGTAGCCACCCATAAGCCCATAACTCTCTATATAACTAAACCATAAATGTTGGCACCCTTGAAAAATGGGTCCTGTCCTCCACCATGTCGTGCAGAACCCCTATCAAGGATCATGGGAATCTCCCACCCTCTGCATCCAGCAGTGCAAAGCAGCAGACTACCTCCATCAGCAACACTACAAGCCTCATCTCCTCTGGATGAGCTATGGAATCTCATCTCTGCGAGCCCCTCGCCAAACACAATCAACATCAAATCCTCAGAGGCCTCTGAGGAAATAAAGTACACTTGCGTCCCCACTATCGGTAGACACAAGATCTGGTACACATCGTCTAGGGTGATTGTGATCTCACTCGTCGACAAATGGAATGTATTAGTCACTGAATCCCATATGTCGATGAGATTGACCATCAAACTTGGCTCCCAGACCACGTGTCGGTAACATCTAACCCCAATCAGGCCAACCTCTACAACATGGTGCCAGTTCTCAGCTATCGCACCCCCTCACACCTCCACGAGAAATGGAGGTACCCTATCCCACATCTGTAACTGTTTCCTCACCTGCACCCAACAAAACACACTATTTTCAAAACCTTACCATACCGAACACTCCCCTTACCTCATAAACCTCGTATCCAACCCTCACTTCTTATCGTACCCACCCAACCACTTACCCCTTGCTAGACCAATATATTTATGCCATTTATACCTACTCCCCTATTTTCTTTCATGAAACCTACCCTTACATCTCTTAACATATCCTTACCTATTACCCTTGCTCTCTACTACCCTATTTTCCCATAAAGCCAGCCGACACCAGTCAACAATGACCATTATTAGTCATGTGTAACTGGCATCGGTCACCCATTACTTGACCGATTCCGACCATATACCACCAATTTCGGCCAACACTTGACCGTCATCGGTCACTCGTGACGTCAACAACCGCAAACCCCTTCCCTACTTTTCAAAAATTCCCAAATCACTCGCGACGTCAACAACCGCAAACCCCTACCCTACTTTTCAAAAATTCCCAAAATCTACCTTAATCCTCCACTCTAACCTACCCAAACCTACCCTAGCTTTATTCCGAATCCTATTTAACCTACATTAGACCTTCCCACCCCTCATCTCCTTCCTTCTTACCCATACATTCCCAATAAAAAAATTACACCCAAATTTTCACCCAACCCCATTTAAATAGCCTAATTCAATCACAAATACAGGATCAGATAGAATCCTACCTCATCTCAGTGTCATCAGTGTGGTGGCACGTCTGGCCACTGTGCTGGTGGACCACCTGAACCTTCTCCAGCCTCTGCCATGTCTAATCACTGAATCCAATCCTCCTGACCTCCACCCAATCACAATCGACCCCCCTATGCTCATGGACCCATCTACCTGGCTCCTCTAACCAACCAGATCTCCCCACCTAAGTAGTATATCGTCTCTCATCCTTTCCTTCAGACAAATTAGAACTCATTCAACACTCTGTCATTTTCACAAAATACAAAACGTAAAAATGAATCCGTATTATACGGATTTTTTCTGTTTATATACCTACGTCAATCTGACTGATATCGGTTATAGCTAAACTGACATCGGTCATATGCCCTAGCACACTGTGGTCAGTTATACCCAAAACCGACATTGATCATCTGCTCTAATAAACCGTGATCGAATTATCTAGACCGTTACCAGTTACGTATGACCAGCATCAGTTACCCATCATACTCTTACCCACACCCTTTCCCCATTTCCAACCAACACTTAACCAAACCGGCCACCGTTTGACCTTACCCACCCTTATTGCAACCAACCTCCTTACCTACCTTATTTATACTTGTCCTTAATTGTGTTTTGGGACTTGTTATTTTATCCATACCTTAGCCTTACCTGTATTATGACCTCATTACCTGGACCTGGAACATTGTTAATAACCTATGAAATCATGTGCTCGTTATACCTTGTGACACTATTACCCGTGTTGTTTGACCTAATGGCCTTACCTTGCATATTGCTGTGACGTTTATCCTGACCCAACCTTTGGTGTACTAGAACATACCTAAATGTTCCTACACCTGACCTGCGATGTGCTTCCGCACCATATCCTATACCTTGGATACCAAAATCACCTCAACCTTGTTTAGATAAACCTATCAACCTTGAACGATGTAGAATTTTCATGCTCTTCAAACTGGTACCGTGTCACAACTTATATGTGTGCGTGTGTTTGATTGTCGCTACCTTTGACCCTGACCCATTACCTTGATTACCTGATTGGACCTTTACCCCATTACCCCCATTTCCCACCTTCCTCTTCATCACATCCACCTTTATCAAACCTCTCACCGATTCTGTCTTCTACCTCATCAGTTCCTAGTTTGAGGGGGGTCACGTTCACCCACACATGGGGTAGCCACATCACATTTTTTTCAGCGTCGCTTACCAATACAAGAAACGCAACAAAAAGTGGCAAAATGTAGACACCAAAATTAGGTCACACTCCCCTTGGTGCCCCATGTAATGACCAACCCAAAAATATTCACTTAACCACGGCCCCCTCCACACCACATTAGTAGTAATTTAATTAAATTGATACCCATCCTCACAATATTCAACATTTAATTACATTAATTGACCTAATTTCCACCTCACCTAAACACCTCATCTAGCCACCTCACCCTAGACCTATTCTTGACATGTTTCCATAACTAACTAAGACCTAATCTTACTTTCCTTAATGAGCTAAGATTTGGTCTAGCCCTAAAATCAATGCCTAATATTTCTCTAACCACATTCCCGCTTATTAGAAGGGAAGCTTCCATTCTAATCCACGACAACAAACCAACTTGGTCCAAGAAATTAGAAAGATTTTCCCATTTTAGTAAACTTAGGGAATCCCGCCTTAACCGACGCCGATCACCCCTAAACCAATGCCAATCAACCTGGAACCATTGTCAGCTACCATTTATTCACCTTAACAACCTTGTTTTGGGGTTGACACATTTTGAGAGCAAGAAGACGAGATGAGAGCTGCATGAAAGTAGACCCAGAGTCTTTTTCACGCTCCCAGACATCCATAGCTAGCACTAGGACATATCCAGAAGCATTGGCACTCATTGTAACATCCCAGGAAGCGTTACTATTGCACCGAGCTCCACTCCATCAACCGATCATCACCACCACCCAACCATTGGACCTGCAATATTGGTAAGTGTTTAATCATTAATAACTTCCATTCCTATTCTATTCATAAAGTTGTTATCATTTCTGTTACCATTCTCCTATTAAAATTCCCATTCCTCCATAGCCTTCTTTATGACAAACCCAAAAATCTCACCACCCGCTTGTCAGATCACCTATCCTGGACATTCCACCTCTCTGAGTATTCTCAGTATTCCCACAAACCTCACCATCCCCTCCTTTAGCTCCATCTAACCTCACCTAGACTATACAACAAGGTTTTATTGAATCACTGTCACCCGACTATACCAACGTCAGTTACCCATGACCGTCGTCGGTCTCCCCTAAACCGTTGTCAGTTATACATGACCGACATCGGCCTTTGTGAGTTATACCTTTTTCCAATAATAGAGCCACATAACCTACTTTCAAGTGACCTAAACAACCCAAAAACTCGACCCTGACCAGTTCCAGCAACCTGACACCTACCTATTATTTAGATCTGACTATAACCTAGCTTGTTATATTAGATTTGCTTATTGTGCTTGAATGAGGTACCTAAATCATATGAACTATAGTAGGATTTTACTTATTTCTCGCATTAATTTGTTTTAAAGAGTGGATTGACAACCATCTAGGAAGTATCACACTTCCTGGGACTAACATGTGCTAGGTAGTCCACTGTCATAGATCAATTAACTTCTCTTTCGTTGTCTTGTTTGCTATTACGGGTAGTTCCTCCTAGACAAAAGGAAGCTCTCGCAATCGGCATTGGATCGAGAAGTCATAACACGTGCAACAACCATCTATCGACCAACATAAACAGGTGTTCCTCCTAGCCCTTACCCTTATCTTTTTCATCATTTCGAAAACGTACAGAAAATGGTGAAACAATATGATTGTCAAATGAAGATCAATTTAATGTCGAAAATAAAATAAAAAAATGGTCACAACATCACATATTGCCCCTTACTATTATTATAGAACACCTATCAACATCTCTGTTAAGATTTCATTGACTCGTGAAAAATGGCATCAATCTAATTATATTATTGTGTTGCTCCCCAATAACGTTTTGAGAAAAATGGGCCTCAACCTCGCCAAGATTACTATTTTCTAATTGACTTCTCTAAGAGAAAACAAAGATATTGTAAATGAAAATCAAGCGAACGTCAGATTTAAGTTTGAAATTACCCCATAACAACCAAATAAACATCAAATAAAAAATAAAAATGCAAAATTTCATAATCATACCATCACATCCCACCAGTTACTACCATTATCAAATATCTATCAACAAAAAACAAAAAACAAAAAAATAATAATACACATTTAATAAAATATATATAAATATAAATGATATGCTAAATACATAACAGATATCATCATATAAGCATCACTTCGTTAAAATCAAAGTCCATATAAAATATTTAAAATTTAATACAATTTTTTCTATATTTGAGCTCCATATTTATAACAACAAAAAAAAGCCGTTGTCTAATGTTATAAATCCTTTCATTTTAAAATGTGGTATAATTATTTTTCCTATACAAAAGTAAAATAAAATTTAAAATCCTCAATTTTAAAATGGGGTATAACCATTTTTTCTATACAAAAGTTAAAATTTATATAGTAAAAAATCAGATAGGACTTCATGTACGGTTAAGGTGCGTAATTGATGTAGGTTCATCTGCGGGTCTATGTATAAGGTGTTTTTAATTTGTTTTTTATGGAAAAAAAAAAACCCTTTTAAAAATCATATTTAGTTTTTAATATTTCATTTACCATAACCTACTCTTAACATTTGAGGCATAATGTAGATCGGAAAACCATTTTATTTTGAATTAGAAAAAGTAATGTGAAGATTAAATAAGTTTTAAAAAATATAAATTGTGAAGCTCTACTTCATTTACAATCATAAGAAAAACAAGGTTATAATATAGTTAGTGTTCACAATTTTTTTTGTTTTCCTACTTTAAATTAATGAAGTGAAACAACAAAAAAAATCGACCTCAGAAGACGGCGGGGTTTACCGATACCTGCGATGATGAATGTTGATGATGATGGTTGACTGAAGTTGCTGAGTCCGAATAAATATGTAAACAGTGAGTCCTCATGTCCTAAAAAGTACTCTGTGATCAAAGACACTAGATAGAAAGGATTAAATAAATGGATAGATGAGCTTCTCGGCAAAGGCCAATCTCAGGAATCTAAAGGGACTTCCTTGGAGGCTGTCATATCGTTTTGTAACAATTAAGTAGATTGATAAAAACAATGATAATGATATGCAGTAAATAATGATAAATAGATAGTAGATACAAGCTCTAGAACTCAAGATGGATAGGCAAGTCCTGAGTAGATTCGAAGGTGGCCCAAGCGAGGATAGATGCAATTTGAACGCGTTCGAAATAGTCGTACAAGAAATCTTCAGTGTCTTGTTGGATTTCGTGGAGGAATTCGAACTGAGCTTCAATGTCCTCTTCGTCAATAGTGAATCAGATGGCATAAAGTGTAAGTTCATCTAAGATGTTGTATTATTCCCAGAAGAAAGGGTGCTGGACTATGGGAAGATCATAAATGTTGTTAATTGGATGCGAATGGCCGGCAACTACCATCTAACAGAGAGCCATTCTTGGAAACAAGATGTTAAAAGCAGATAGTTTGATAAAGAATGATATAAAACTGATGAATTGGTAAGAAAATAAATTTGATAGGAATCGCTAGCGATTTAGGCCAATCACTGGTGATTAGGGTGAATTGCTATCGATCACTGTGAATATTGACAATTTTGCTTTAAAACAATAGATGAGACTCTAAAATGAAGTTTTCCATTGATTTTAAAGTTTCTTGTGACTTAGAAATAATGAACAAAGATGTAGGAATACCTCTGGATAGCTAAAGAGCCAAAAAATGCCGCAAATCTTCAGTGGGAAGGATCTGATTTGATATGTTGTCTTTTCACGTTCTGAGGCTTAAATGATGAAGATGACCACAAAAGCGTTGTTGAAATTAATTGATATTGATGCCTGGTGATGCCTGAGTATGTCTTAGATTATGTATTGTCGAAAAACAAAGTGCAGGTTCGAAAAGGAGGTCCTAAATTGAAGATTGAAGATCAGAAATTGAAGATCCTTGAGAGAGAGCACAAAGGTGCTATTTATAATCATTGGTGATCCAATTTTTTCGGGGAAACAAATAGAAAAGTGGTTAAAACCACTTCTAATCAAGGGCTTTTGGTTTGGGATTCGGGTAAGTGGTTAAGGGAAGGTGGGGATGAGGTAGAGAGGTTAGGAAGTAGTAGAAAATAGGTTTTAATTGTTTTTGAAATGGTTATGGTTGATTTAAGGTGGTTAGGTTGTTTTTAATAATATAAAATAAGATTTTACAGCTGTGAAATGATATTTACGGGGTGTGGAAGGATATTTAGATGGAGTAAATATTGTGAGGGATTTTAGACTTAGGATAAGTGATTCATGTAGTAAATAATGTGTTTATATGACTTTCTTTGATTTAATATAATTGTGAAGATGGTGTATGTGTTGAGGGAATTGAGCTGTGCAAATTTTAGGTGTCTACATTTATCGGGATTTTTGTCGAGTAGTTTGGATTAGGAAAAGTGCTAGACAAAAACGATTTTTGATAGTTGGATTTGTATGGGCGACCCCCCCTCAAATTGGGGTGACTGTAGTGCAGTGTAAGGAACACCAGTTTGACAAGTTTGATTTGGATAAGTTTGATATGCATTTCTTCTTAAAAATTGCCCCAAAACGGGGTTTCGAAACGATAGGTGCTACCGTGGAATAAAGTGAAAGGGGAACCAAAGGGTTCATTATCTATGGACATATGATTCATAAGGGTAGGTTGCAAGGGTAGGGAAGTCAAGTGATGAGGGGGCCAAAGGGCTCGCATCCCATGGACGTATGACATATCTCGTCCTTTGATTTTGATAGGGATTTTTAATTTTTGAGGATTAGAGGGAGTTTAAATGAGACATTGTGTCAAAAAATGTGATAAGAGGGTTTTTTTAATTTCGAAAAGGGTGATTTAGGTAAAATAGGAGGAATCGCTAGCGATTTATAACGATCACCAATGATTAAAGAAAATTGTTGGCGATTTAAGGAATTGTCAGTGATTCCTATGAAAGTGTGGGGAGGCTATAAAAGCCCTAGGTCGGTGGTGAATAGTTCATTTGTGTGACTCAATTTGTGAAGTGGAGAGCTTTAAGTGAGTGATAAAACATTAATGGGGAGCAATGGTGTCATCGAGTAGGAAGACGAAGCCCACACAAGTAGAGATAGGCACTTGATTTTATTGTTTGATTTAATTTTTAGATAGTTTATTTTTGTTGGTTTCATTCATACAGAAGGGTTTGTTTTTAAAATCATCGGAATCACCAATGATTCATGTGGATCTCTTGTGATTCAGATGAATCACTGGTGATTTTTCTGTTTTAGCTGTGACTGGATTTATTTGTTAGCAACCAATGTGTTTGATGAAGTTTTGATGATTTTTGTAAGAAATATGGATTATAATATGTTTTTTTTGTGTTGTTTTGGTTGTAGGTGAATGCTAAGAGTAGTATTTGAGAAAATATTCTAGTGATCCTAGTGGAGGTACGAGAAGATATGTCAGATGATGGTTAGAGTCATGTGGAGGAAATGGGGTTTGTAGGGATGCGTGATTATAAATGCATTCACAGATGTAGAGGATTATTGTTGGCATTGATGGAGAGATGGGATTCAGCCACATGTACATTTTGGTTACCAAAATGTGAGATTACGATCACTTTGGAGGATACCCATAGGATTACGAGACTATCAGTCTGTGGGGAGGGTATTTACTGTATTGGTGAGATAGAGAGAGAGGATGCGGTGAGGAGATTGTATAGAGATGATGCAGAGGATGTGATATACACTTCAGGTGGTTTTTATTAGTAGTCTCTATATTCTACGGAGAGAGAGGGTTGTACTCAGATGACTATGTTGATGATGGGGATTTCATGTTTTTCTTTTCCTAATTTTGGAGGGGGTATATTTCCATGGATGATGGCAGGAGTAATTGTAGTGATGATGGAGCAATGTATTAATTTTTCTTGGTCCCCTGTACTACTGACACAGACATACATGGAGCTGTGGGATTGGAGAGTCCAAAAGAGATTTGATATAGATGTTATGTTTTTGTTATAGTGTTAGGTGTTTGAGCATATTTATGTGGCTCGTCTACATGTTTTATCATGGGGGTGCAGACATGGTTGGTACATCTTATGGTTTTATGAGGTGCCAAGGTGATGCAGGATAGTCGAGAGGGGTATGGAAGGAGGCTCATTGTAGAGAGATCCTTATAGGTTTACAGGTGGGAGATGTGATGTGGAGATTGTATATTGATTTTCTAGTGTGGCCAAGTTTAGAGCATGAGCTTGATGGGACATAGCAGGAGTTCTTGGTGGAGGGGAGATGAGGGGGAGAGTGGGAGCTAGTCAAATTTATCTGTGTTAGATGGAAATTTGGTTTGATTCAGGATGTTTCAGATGTCTTGGTACCATAATGACGAAGATGAGGGAGATGTGGATACTCCCAAGGCAGTTGTGGGACCACCTCTTATTATAGCTGATGAGCAGGGAGCCATGGGTCTAGATGATCATTGCGATCGAGTGCATATAGATGATGTTAGAGTGACCAATGGTTACAGGTAGTGGTGGACTTGTGCTTATACTGAGTTTGAGAGGGATTGATTGGTTCGGAGAGAGAGGAGGGTGCATGCTCGAGTAGAGGGCACATAGGAGAATGTTGATGTTAGTGATGTGAGGAGGATGGAGGTGAAGGGGACTTGGAGGCTATAGTTGCACAGTTGACGGCCGAGAAGGCCACTGTGGAGGCTGAGAGAGATGGTTTATGAGTAGAGAGGGGTGATTTGATTGGAGTGAGAGCTACCTTGATTGGTGAGAGGGATGGTGTTATAGTTGAGCATGATGGGCTTAGACAATAATTGAAATAGGCTGTAGCCAAATGAGATAGGAACAGACAGTAACGAGAGAACTTGAAAAGGGCTCTCGGTATCACAGGATCATCAGTATCAGGTGCAAAGTTGGTGGCTCATGCCCTAGCTAGTAGTCAAATGGGTGCTACAGACATGATTAGTTATGCCCATTATTAGTCTTTTTGGGTAGAGTTGGCTTATTATGAGGATTTGGTGATACAAGGCTTTCCCAATGCAGTTCTCTATGTTAATCATTTAGAGTAGCGATAAACAACTCCTAGTATTAGTGCGACTAGTGTGGATCTGCCACCTCGATGATCACATGGAGGATTTGGTGGCCATGGTGGTGCATAGGGAGGTGATGGGAGTGTTGTTCATGCTAGTGGTTCCTTGGGGGTGCCTAGTTTATTGGATAGATACGATATATATTGTATTTTGATCTGTTTGCATATCTTATATGAAGCCTTGATATATAGTTTGTGATATACATAGGGAGGGGAATCCTTGATGATGTATTTTGAGACTATGATGTATGACTATATATATGATGACATGGTTTGATTTATGATTCATTTATTATAATGTGATGGATATCTTGATGTATGTTTTAAATGTTTTTAATTGATGTTTATGGGATTTGAATATGGAAAGTTTATTTGAATGTTTATATGATTTGGATGGTGATGTATCAAGATTATTGTGACTTGGATGTGATCCAAATTTTATCAAAATGTGGTATAAAATGGAATGATTTCTTTGATTTGGATTTGATACATACATGATGGGTATAAAAATGTGAAAGCACTTGCACTTTAGGCCTTAACAATAAATGTTAACACAAGATTATTACTAGATAGTTACATGTGGGATCTTAGCTATAGAGATGAAGTAATATGATGTATCTTCCTAAGACGTGAAAGGGGTTTAAAATGTGTAGGTTGATGTGGGAAAGTAGGTTTCTCCTTATCAACAGTTTCTTAGAGAAATTCCCTAGCTATATATATTTTACTTTTTCTTTTTTGAGGAAAATTGATTGATGTGGGAAGTTTTCTTTTGATGAGAAAGTTGATCACTGCAAGAAGCTTTCCTAGGATGCTTTGATATTTTATTTTTTGAAGGTTGATTGATATGGGAAGCCTTTTCACATGGGTAGTCATCCTTCGAGGGAGTGGTATATAATTTTTGACTTTTGTTATTTATAAGGATATCCATCCTTTGAGGGATCAATCTATAATTTTGACGGGTAGCTTTCCTTTGAGGGATCAGTATACTTTTCTTTTTGATAATATAATTTTGATTTTTTGAATAGTTTTCCTTTGAGGGATCAGTCTATTATTTTTTATAAGAAGCATCCATAGATATTTTTTGACTTTATTTTTGAGTTGAGGGAAAAACCCTAATAGATTGTTTCAAGGAGGGAAAAAAATATGTATACATGACCTACACATATGTGCCCCATGACATGTATTTGGTTGGTATACATGGTAGATGAATGTAATGATTACAGGGTTCCTATGGAGGGGGAACATTTCCAAGTGAAATATGTGATGAACAAAGTCATGGTGCTCATCTTTAAGGTTTTGAGGATAGTGATGGAAAACCACATACTTTCAAATCATTACGACAATAAAATGATTGGCTAAAGGTGGAATAAAATCTTAGATGTAACAACTATTCTGTAAATCAAGAGTTAACAATAGAAAGGCCACAAGTGTAAGGAATTCAGAGGCTCCTTTTCAGGTGTACCATTAAGGGAGGCTAAGTGATACCCTCCCAACCCATACTTGTGAGCAATGACATATAGAACGATCCAATTGGGGGAAAACTTTCGTTTACTCCATTATAAAGTAGTGAAATTTTTATTTTCTTTGAGGATGAGATCACCAATTTTGAAGTCACGTTATTTTACAATTTTATTGTACACGCGTTTAATGCATTCTTTATAGACACGATGATGTAAAAGTGTTGTCAAATGTTTTTCATCTAATAACTCTAATTGCACAAGACGGTCTTGTCGATATTCTTCATCAGGGATAAATTCTTTTGAGTGATACATGGAGTGATGGGATTTGAACTTCAAGGGGTAGAACCACCTCATGGAGCCATATATAAGTGAGAAGGGTGTAGCACCTGTAGGAGTACAGAAGCTAGTTTAATAAACCTAGAGAGAAAATAGGATTTGGAGATGTCAATTCCTACCTACTTTGTCTACTATTTTCATGAGGGTTTCATTGAGTGTTTTATTATAGACTTTGGCTTGTCCATTTTCTTGGGATATTATGGTGATGAAAAACTAAGTTTGATATTGAAGGTGTTACACATTTTCTTAACATCCTTGTTTTTTAAGGATTTTCCATTATTTGTGACAAGTTTGTGAGTGACACCAAAGAAACATATGATGTATTGATAGATGAAATTGATGATTTGATTTTCTTTAGTTGAAGTTAAGGGAATGGATTCAACCCATTTTGTAAAATATTTTGTGGCTGTGATGATTGAATGATGTTATTGAGATGAGAGAGGATTGATAGTTCCAATGAGGTCTAACCCCCATTGTGAAAAGGGTCATAAGTATTGAGATGGTTGTAAAGATTGACTGGGAACATGGATGAGATCTAAATGTTGTTGACATTTGAAACACTTCTTTACGTACACATAACAATCTTGATTGATGGTAGGCCAGTAATAGCCCAGTCATAAGACATGTTTAGTGACAATGTTACCATTGAAATGTCCACCGCATATACCATCATGGACCTCTTGGATTGCTTTGATAGATTCATGATACTTAAGACATCTTAATAAAAGGCCATCAAATCTACATTTATACAAGATACTACCTATAATGACATAGCAAATGGTGTGTTGAAGAAATGATCATTTAGCATTTTGGGATAGGTCAAGGGGATTTTAGATTCTAAAAGGTAGTCAAATATTTTAGAATACCATAGATCAGTTGGAAGATTATAGATAGTGTTGATAGAAGGGAGTTGATTTTCATGTGAGGGTTGATCTAATCTGTGAATGAATATGAATAGTTTAGAGTTATCAGTTGATTCTTCAGTTGATAAGGGGATGAGAGACCCTAAAGAAGCCATGGTGTCTGTAAATTTATTAGAGGATCATGGAACTGTTTGAATGGTGTAATGATCAAAGGATTCGAGGAGAAATTCAACATTGGATTTATACTTTTGTAGGATTTCATTTTTACATTGGTAATCTCCTTTAATTTAATTAATGATGAGTTGTGAGTCTCCATAGATTTATAATATTTGAACACTTAGCATGATAGAGGTTTGAAGAACCATTATTAAAGATTTATATTCGGCCATGATATTAGTACACTCGAAGTTAAGTTTGAGTGATAGAGGAATAGGAGTCCCCCGGGGAGGTATGATGACGATACAAACCCCTCCCCCTTGGTGGCATTTAGATCCATCGAAGAAGAGGGTCATTATGACAGGAGTGAATTCATGTTCATTGATAGTGTTGATAGATTCATCAAGAAATTGTTCATGAGGAATTTGAGTGTCATGAAGTAGCAAGTTGGTCTGCAATGGCCTGGCCCTTAATGGAATTTTGTGATATGAATTCAAGGTCAAATTGAATCACAAGAATAATCCATCAAGTGATGTGGCCACTATGATATAACTTAGAGTGCATGGTTTCAAGTGGATTGAAGCTGGTGACAACATAATTTTTTTTATTGAAGAGATAATGGCATAATTTAGAGGTTGCAAAGTATATAGCGTAGAACAATTTTTTGGATTTGGTATAATGGGTTTTGTATTTGTGGAGTGTGTGACTTATGTAATCAAAAAATTATCCACGACTTTGGTTATTATGATGAGAAAGCATGGCCCCTAAGGCATGATCTGTGGCGGATATGTAAAGATAGAATGAATTTCCCTCGTAAGGAGGTATAAGCACAGGTGGTGATAAGAGGTATTGTTTGAATTCATTGAAATCCTATTGAAAATTAAGATCCCATTTGAAATCAATATATTTACAGAGAAGGTGATGAAATTTTTTCCAATGATTTGATAGTTGTGATATAAAGCATCTAATAGAATACAATTTACCTTAAAGGATACACAGTTGCTTGAGGATTTATGGAGGTGGAATTTCAATGATTGCTTTGATTTTGGTTGGATCTAATTCAATACCTTAGATAAATATAGTGAACCATAAGATTTTTCCAGTGAGAACATTGAAAACACACTTGTTGGGGTTAAAACGAAGGAAATATTGGATAATACGAGTGAAGATTAAGTCAAGGACAATGAGATGATCTCTGTGTTGTTTAGATTTCCCTAAGAGGTCATCCACATAGTCTTCTACAGTTTTATGGGTAAGATCATGGAAGATATACATCATGGCACCTTGATATGTGGCCCCTACATTTTTAAGTCTGAAGGGCATGACATGGTAACATAATGTCCCCTAAGGGGTAATGAAATATTTTTTATGTTGATCATCAGTGGCGATAAGGATTTGATTGTAATCAGAAAATCCATCCATAAGGGAGAGAATTTTGTGGCCTGTTGTTAGATCGACGAGATGATTGATGTTTGGAAGAGGGAAATCATGTTTAGGATAGGAGAGATTGAGATCCCAAAAATTAGTGCAAATGCATAACTTGCACGAGGCTTTGCTTATGGGTACGATGTTAGAGACCCATTGAGGATAGTCAATGGGTATGTTGAAATTAGCAAAAAGAAAACATTGTAACTCTTCTTTGATGATAAGAGCTATGTGAGGGTGAATCCTATGAAGATTTTTTTTGAATGATTTGGTGTTGGGATAGGTAACGATATTTTGTACAATGATATTAGGATCGATACTTGGCATATCACTATATGACTAGGCAACGGATTGACTATACTTAAATACGAAGGTGGTGAAATCTATACTTAACTTACATGAGGCTTTGGTTATGGGTACGATGTTAGAGACCCATTGTGGATAGTCAATGGGTATGTTGAAATTAGAAAAAAGCAAACATTGCTTTCTTTGATATACTTGTGAGATAAGAAGGTAGTAGGTAAATATTTTTTACGACAATATTAGGATCGATACTTGACATATCTCTATATGACTAGGAAAAGGATTGACTATACTTAAATATGAAGTTGATTGACCAAATTTAACTATGGGGGGTTCTTGAGGGGTTCCTATATTAATGTCGATAGTGGCTTCGTTGAGAAGGGTTGATGTGTCTGGTGGTAAGGATCTCTGGGGGAAATGGTCCTTTACTCCCATATGGGAGAGGATATCTTGATCATCATGAAATTGAAGGATATCCATGGTGGGTGAATATTCTTCAATCATTTTTGGCCATATGAGAGGAAGTGTTTTAGTGACATGATAAGGTTGATAAGTCAATGATCCCAAGGAGATAGTATTGAATAAAAAAGTTAGGTGGGATGGATATTATGTCATCAGTGTCCATGGGATCATCATGTTCTGTTGAGGGTGATGGTTCTAATTCTGTGATACATAAATATGTAGTATGTGTATGTGGTTTGGTAGTGGGCCTTTCATATCCTAGGTTGTACTTCTTGTGTGGTTTAAGGGAATGTTAGAAAATTAAATCATGTATTCCATGTTTGTAACGTCCAAAACCAAATCCTTTCCATGCACAGTGATGGAGGTACATTTGTGCAAATCTTTGATTATATAGAGATTTGAAATCTGACATAAGAAGGGCATGACATGGTGTTTGTGAATGGATTGTGAGGAAGGGCGATCGACCCCTCCATAAATGAGGTTCATTTTTAAATACATGGGTCCATAGGAGATGAAGTCTCTGAGATTAAGATCATACGTAGGTTTTTTTTCTGGTCTACCATACATTTTAGGTGTAGGAAGTGAATTAAGCATGAGGAGACGGTACTCCCCCAGTGAAAGATGTTCCATAACGTCACCAAGGGAGGAATCATCTAGTAGTTTGGATGATGAGATGGACGTATTGATGGATGCTTCATTAGAGGGTTCTAATTTTGATTTAGGTACGAGGAAATAGTTTGGACAGTATGTAATATTGCAGTTGGCTAAGGGATTAGGATCCGCAGGGACTATGAATTTTTTACCTTTGTATTCATATATAAAACACCAGTGAAGTATCGAGAGGACACAATGCATGGTGCATATCCAAGGTTTTCCTAAAAACATATTGTATTGGAATTCCCCCTTTATAATGTAGAATATTTTAGGAAGAGTTTTGATGCCAAATTTAAAAGGTATAATGAATGTACCTAATGTGGGTACGATTCTATCATTAAAATATCAAAGTAAGACTGGTGTTTGAGCGATGACAGTATTTAATAGTCAAAGTTAGTTAAAAGAGATAGATGATATGATATTAATGGCAACACCCCCATCAATCATGACCCTTTTGACAAGGACATCATTAATTTGGGTGGTGATGAAGAGAGGCAAGTCATGATCTTCTTGCCGAAGTGATGGTATTTCAAATGATTCAAAGGAAATGGCAGAAGATGCTTTGAGAGAACCTACAAAATTTGTAAAAGAAGTGGGTCTTCTGTAGGTATGGATATAGATTGAAGGGCTTCGATCGTGGCTTTTTTACGTGAAGGTGATGTCTGGAGAAACTTATAAAGTGAAATTTTGACAAGATCTTGGTGTAATTTTTTAATAACGACTTTTCATATTGTGGCAGAGTGGAAAGAATATATATTTTTATCTTAGGGTGTGATGTTTGATTGGATTTCTTAGGAGTGATAGAGATAGAAACCTTATATTTATCATTAGACGAGGAAGAGGCAAGTTCTGGAGGTGGAGGAATGACGACACAGGTCTTAGATTTTTTTCTTTTGATGGATTAGACTCATGGGTACGTGCACAAGTGGTAATGTGGACAACATCGATGTGATGAGGAATAACCTTAGTTAAGGATTCCTTAGGTGTGTATGAGGGTGTAACCGTAGATGTTGTGTGGGGTTTCTTTGATTTGTGTACCTCTGAAGGAAGAAGACCTTTACTTTCAATTCTTTTAATAGTTGTGTCAAAGGATTTACAGTCTTCTACAGAGTGTCCTGACATTTGATGGTAATCACAGAAAGCATCAAAATTATACCAAGAGGGCTTTTAGCCTCGAGAGCTACATGGATTAAGAGGAGGCAACATTATAAGTGATTTTTGAAGGAGCTTTTATGAAATTTTTGCATAGTGTCCCTTTGATGTAGATGTCAAAGGAAGTGATGTCTCACTCGGCTTGAAATTTACATGAGACATTACTTTGGACATGGATTGTTTATTTTTTTGTGGATTAATAGTTTTTTATTGTGTGACGGTAATAGGTGATGTACACGAAGGATGTGGACCTAGGATAGACAGCTGATATTTTGGTCTTTGTGTAGGCGTAGTTGGGTGATTTCGAGATATGGTTGTAATATATTTAAATGAAGGTGGAAAAAACTTTTGAATGTTACATGGGTCATATCGAGATACACAATCATCATATGAGATTTTTTGTGATCTGTATAATGGGTTATTTCTATGAAGGTTTCATAGATGAGGTGGCAAAGGGGTGGTATTTTTGGATGAAGAAAGTTTATTTGTGATGACAGGTTCTGGGGATATATATATATTTTTTAGATTTTTGTTCAGGGGTATTACTAAAGGAACATGTGGGTGTAGATCCAGTGATATGAAATGTCTTATTGATGGTGTTTAAGGTATATTGGGACTAAACATTTTTGTCTTGTGGTTGACTACACAATGGGGAAAGATTCATAAATGGTTTCTTGAAGACATCGAGATTCTGATTTTGGGGTGCATTAGAATTTTTTGAGTGTAACTCACCTTTATCAATCAGGTCCTCAAGAACATTGTGGAATAAAGGAAACCTTTTGATGTTGTGACCTTTAACTCTATGGTATTTACAATAGTCATTATTCTTATACCAAGAGGGTTTTGAAATATAGATGTTAATAAGATGGATAGGTGGAAGGGAGATCATGTTAGGAACGAGAAGTTTATCAAAAACCTCACTATATGATTCACCTATAGGAGTGTAACTTTGTTGAGGCCGGGAGCATTTAGTAGTTGAAAATTCTTTAGAAACAGATTTGATAACTATGACATTGGTTGATGATTTGGACTTATCTAGATTAGAAGATGGCTTGAATGAGAATTTTGATTTTGGTTTTTTTAGTCTAAGTTTGACCCTTTCTTCTTTGAGGGCTCAAAGTTCTAGTTTACGGGCCATTGTAAAATCTTTGTCAAATGTTTGAAAATATTGAAGTTTGAGTTTGGACAATATCTATTTAGCGCATGATCAAGAAAATAATTTGATTAATTATGTTTGTGGGAGAGAGAATGATAGTTGATTAATAATACCCCTCCATTGGGAAACAAAGTCTGTAATGGATTCATATTCAAATTGTTTAATTTCATATAGGTATGTAATGGTGATTTTGTGGGTGATGTTGATTGAAAAGTGTTCAAGAAAGAGTTGGGTGAGATGTGCAAATGAGAAGAGTGAGTATTGTGGGATGTTGTTATACCAGTCCAGGGTAGGGCCAACTAGATACATGGGAAATTTCTTAAGCATCAAGTCTTGATCATGGGATTTAAGATAACATGCGTGATGAAAATATCATATATGTTGTTGGAGGTCTTCTTTGCTGTAAAATTTGAGAAATTTTCGAAGATCCCAATGATGAGGATAAGCTTTGTAAGGAAAGGATGGGTGAATATGATCATTGCATATTTGTTTGTATTAGAGCATGTTTTTAGGACCCATGGAGGTGGCTTCAAGGATGGATATCTTGTTTATTAAATCTTGAAGGGGGTGTGTTTTTGGTGATTGATGTGTGCTGGACAAGGATAAACTAGGTTGATTGAATGGAAATTTATTATGTTGTTGACACAATTGATATTGTTGAGGGATGTTTTGCTGAGGAATGTTTGAAGGGATGTTTTAAGTGGGTTTCAAAAATAAAGGTTGTGATGGATGGATTTATTGATACAGGGTAATGACGGATGTGTTCAAGAGAGGTTTTGATTATTAGGGTATGTGTTGGTAAGGAATAGATGTGCGGATAAGAGGTTGTGAATTTTGATGTGCCTATTGGAGAGGAACATAAGTGAAGACTAGGGGTTTTGATTTTTGTGGAATGTTATACAAGGGGATAGACAAATGTATAAAAGGTTGTGACTATTGCGATATGGATTGGGAAGAAGTAAGTGGTTGTGATGGATAAGGTGTGTATTATGAAATAAGGGGGGTTGTGGAGTGCAGTGAAATTGGATGAGTAGTGGCAATAACACTAGTGTTGATTAAAGGTATAGATGTAGGGATGGACATGGTAATGTTTTGGAGAGGTGCATTTTTTTTTCATGGGGGTAGAGGTATAGACATGCTAGTAGAAATAGAAGTAGAACTCATGGGAGGTGTTTAGACATCAAATCAAGATGGAGGGATTTGTGCGGATGAAGAAACATTTGTGTTGTTTTGAAATGGTGTGGAACTAGTCGAGGGGTCTGGTGAGGATGTTGGTTGTTGAGTGGTATTGTCTTATGAGGAAATCACGTTAAGGTTGAAGTTGATGATAGGAACTGAAGACAATACATTGGATTTTTTTGGTCGGCTACTTGGAGGATAAGAATATATCTATTGAATAATTGGTTCATGATTTGGATCAATGAGATGGGAAAACACGTATGAAGGATCAGGAACATAAGGTTGTGGTTTAGGTAGAAAATATTGAAGATGAAAACCCTAGGAAACAAGGTAGGAATTAAGAGAAATGGGGTGTGAATCTAATATTTTTGAAAAGACATGATCCCCACTATCAAAGAAATGGGGAATGAAAGGCTCAGGTATCTCAGATAAAGCAGATTGGCTACTAAGAGAATGGGGTTTTTCTTGATCTTCTAGTTGAGGTGTTGATAGGAATGTTTCAAATTGATAAATGATTCACTAATAATATTTTATATGACTTTGAGAATGTTGTAAGGTTTGATGAAAATATTATGCAGATTGCTGAAACGGGTTAGACATGTTTTCAGAAGTCTGGATGCGGGATTTTTGTATTGTAAGCACCATAATAACAAACAAATAATCACGTAATAAATGAAAATAAAATATAAATTGGTTGATTATAAGTAGAAAACAAATCACATATAAATATTTTGATTATCCAGGTTAATTTAAAAGAAAACTGAAATATGTAAAATGACTGATAAGGTTCTAGGAAATGGTCATCTATGGATGGTTTCAAGAATGTTTAAGGTTGGATTCCTCGATATACCTGAAGGTATGTGAGGCCTAAATCTATGTTGGTGTTAGTATGGGGCCTGGTATTGGGGCTTACCCATCACTTCATGGTCCCATACCAATAAGGGAGTTGGGTGTTTAGCCAATATACCAACAACCAGTTGTTTATACTCGGCCATAACACCAGGTTGGCTTCCCTATTGGGTAATGAAATCCCAATAGTTTCACTTAGGTAGAATTATTTGATGCAAATTTGATATTCAATGTAGTTTGGCTGTGTGTGAAGGAGATTATGTGTGTGCAATATATTAATCCTTTTAATTAATCTATGTGATCAAGTAGGATGAAAATTTTGTTTTAAGCCCAAAAGAATGATTGGTTTTGATGAGGATAGAAAACAAAATGTGATGCTTGAAAATAAAAATAAAGAAGACGACTCACATGAGAAACACTTTCTTTTTAATTTTTTAATTTTTTAATTTGTTTTAGCAATGCAATAATGTAGTGAGTAAAAATCCCGAGAGCAGAAACCTACAAGAGGGTTAGCAGAGGACAAAAAATAGAAAAATAAAATGATGTTAGAGGCTGACTGACTGAGTAATCAGAAGAATTCACATAGATCGTTGACGATTTATAGGAATCACTGGTGATTCAACTAGTTACTAGTGATTTGAATGGATATCTAGTGATTATAGAGAAGAAGGCCTAAAAATGTATGAAAAATTAAACTAAATGAAAGAAAAAGGGACTGGGGTCCTACCGGGCATGCCAGAATGTTCAGAGAACTTTCTGCTTTCATACTTTAAAATAATGAAGTGAAACAACAAAAACAAAACTGACATAAGAAGACAGAGGGGTTTACCGATACCCACGAGGATGAATGTTGATGTTGATGGTTGACTGAAGTTGTTGAGTCTAAATGAGTATGTAAGTCCTCCTATCTTGAAAATTACTCTACGATCAAAAACACTAAACAAAAAGGATTAAATAAGTAGATAGACGAGCTTCTCAGAAAAGGCCGATCTTAGGAATCCAAAGGGACTTCCTTGGAGGATGTCAACTCATTTTGTAACAATTAAGTATATTGATAAATGCATTGATAAGGATATGAAATAAATAATGATAAATAGATAGTAGATACATGCTCTAGAACTGAATATGGATAGGAAAGTCCTAAGTGGCTTCGAAAGTGGCCCAAGCAAGGGTAGATGAAATTTGGATTCGTTCATAATAGTCGTACTAGAAATCTTTAGTCTCTTGTTATATTTCATGAAGGAATTTGAACTGATCTTCAATATCCTCCTCGTCAACAATGAATCAAATTTCACAAAGTGCAAGCTCATTTAGGATGTTGTATTGTTCCCAGAAGAAAGGGTATTATACTATGGGAAGATTATAAATTCTTGTAATTGGATGCTAACGGAAATGAATTGCCATCTAAGAGAGATCCATTCTTGGAAACAATATGTTAAAAGTAGAGAGTTTGATAAATAATGATATAAAAATGATAAATTGGTAAAAAAGTTAAATTTTATAGGAATCACGAGTGATTTAAGCCAATCATTGGTGATTAGGGTGAATTGCTAGCGATTACTGTGAATATTAAAAGTTTTTCTTAAAAATGATAGTTGAGACTCTAAAATGATGTTTTCGATTGATTTTAAAGTTTCTTGTGACTTAGAAATAATTAACAAAGATGTAGGAATACCTCTAGATAGCTGAGGAGCCAAAATATGCCTCAAATATTTAGTAGGAAGGATCTAATTTGATATGTTGTCTTGTCATATTCTCTGAGGCTTAAATGATGAAGATGACCACAAAAGCATTGTTCAAAATAATTGATATTGATTCCTGGTGATTCCTGACTATGTCTTATACCTATAATGTCAAAAAATGAATTGTAGATTCGAAAAGGAGGTCCAAAATTAAAAATTTAAGATCGAAAATCGAAGATCCCTGAGAGAGAGAGCACAAAGGTTCTATTTATAATCATTGGCAATTATGTATAATCACATGTGATCCACTTTTTTGGGTAAACAACTAGAAAAGTGGTTAAAATAACTTCTAATCAAGAGATTTTGGTTTGGGATTTGGGTAAATGATTAAGGGAAGGTTGGGGATGAGGTGTAGAGGTTAAGTAGTATAAAAGAGGTTTTAATGGTTATTGAAATGGTTAGGGTGTATTTGTGGTGGTTAGGTTGTTTTTAATAATATAAAATAAGATTTTACAGCTGTGAAATGATATTTACAGGGTGTGGAAGGATATTTACATGAAGTAAATATTGTGAGGGATGTTAGACTTAGGATAAGTGATTCATGGAGTATATAATGTGTTTATTTTACTTGCTTTGATTTAATATAATTATGAAGATGGTGTATGTGGTGATGGAAATTATGTGTTCAAATTTTTGGTGTCTATAGTTAGTATTACTATAAGTTTACAAAATTGAAATTTTAAGCTTTAGCATGGTAGTGAATCATCACTAGTTTAAATTTGACACGCATTTATATGTATTTGTACTTTTGGCCATAAAATATTTGTAAAATTTTAATACCGCTACCTCGTCTAATTTAAAATATATAAATATATATATACCAGTTTTCAATAATGTTATAATGATAAAATTATGGACATAAATACTTTTTATATAGACAATAACAAATTACAATAGTCATTGTGTTGGAGGTGTGTATATGCATTAAGGCACACTCATATCACTTGAAATTGATATTGTACGTTGAGAATCCAAAGTTATTCCAAATGAAATATTTTGATACAAACACACTATATGCAAATTCTATATATACTAATATATTATCTTAAATAAATCTATATAAAAAACATCAAGAGGTATAGTTATCGAGGCACCTATATTGGATATGGGACATAAGAGGAATATGCACCTAGAGAATGATATATCTTGATGTCTTTTACATAGTTTTATCTAAGATATGTATGCTACTTATATGATTAAACTTACATATCTCACTTGTTTAGTGATTATAAGAAGTGAAGATTTCATTTATTTTGAATTAATATTTTCATACATATATTTTTGAAAAATGTCAATAGATATTAATATCAATTCTCTTAATTTAGATTTTACACATATCACATTGATTAATAATTTTTTTATATTCTTTTTTATATTTCTTACTAAATGGTGATTAGAATAAATTCAAACAAAAGGGCCCCAAATTATATCATATAACAAAGATACTACTATTTTTTGATTGACTACTAAAGATCAAATAGAAAAAGTTTTTAAATAATAATCAAGTAAAGGTTAAATTTATGGTCAAAACTACCTTGTACTAGTCTAGACATAAAATAAAAAATAAAAAATGAATGTACATATGCATTTTACTTTGGCAATGAATTTTACACTGGCAATGATTGCTAATATATGAATATCAAATTTCACATTCTTGTTATGTTTTAATTAAGTACTTAACAAAATTCACATTCAATATATCAATTCCATTTCATAAGTTACTTTTTGAGCCTATGACATTTGTCAAAGATGCTTAGTTTGCTTAAGAATTATTAGGGTTTGATTTATATACTTATGTATATGTTTTTTCTTCATGTTTTACCGTATTTTCAATATTTTAAGTTTATTTTAATTATATTCAAATTACCAATCTTAAAATTTCAATTATCTAGCTAAATCAAACAACATTCAATAATAAAAGATTTTTAATAATTTAAACATCAAAAACCAATCAATTATCATTGTGACAGTCAAATGGATGTGAAATTTAATGTTGAGAACAAATGTGAACCATGCATGCCATTATAGCCCTGGCTTCCATTGTAGGAACACATCTCAGTGTAATAATACTTGTATTTCATACCATAAATATAACATTTGAATTTTGTATTTACAAACACACACACACACACACACACACACACACACACACACACACACACACACACACACACACACCTAAATTTTGTAATTTAGCACTTGATAATGTCAACATTGACTTACTACCTTTAATCATGACTTGTGTGCCTATTATGATCCTAATTGCTATATCATATTCCATATTTATTCCTATTGCAATACATGTTCTCCTCATTACACTGATCAACCAATTACATGAATACTCACATTAGTCACAATCAATCCATTACTCCTGGTTATCATGCATAAAAATCCATAAAACCATTACATATTGTTTGACCAAATCTTTAAACAAGAGAAATGTTAAACAGTCTAGGCTTGGGTAAAATTGTCCTATTTTAGGTCACCCAAGAGTCATTTTTCCAATTTAGATATCTTTAATGGGCCATCATATCCAATATAGGTTGGCCTTATTGAAAAATTACATCAACAAAACCCTATATAATAAAATCTAAGATAGTCATTTACTCACCTTGCATTCTCAAGTAAAATTACTCAAAAGGAAAGAAATAATCTCCTAATCTCCCCTAAAGAAAAAATTAACACTAGGAGTAACCCTTACCTAGGTATGAAGCATTCCAAACAAGGTTTAAGAGCAAAGTTTCTCAAATCAAGAGCCCACAGACCCAAGTCAAGCACAATAAAATCAAGTCAATACAAATAAATTATCAAGTGTTCAAGTCATCAAATATAGTTGCATCTATATAATATTATGTCACATCTTTAAGTAGAGAGTTATATCTAGTTTGAGGCATCTTTAGAGTAAAACCACCAATCCATTCATAAAATAGAGTTTTTACAAAATATTAGATTTTTGGGTCAATGTGGTTTATTTAAGAGGGTTTCACACATTATTGATACCTAATACTTCATAATAAGGCATATACTAGTTGTTCACATATGTCTTGGGAGTTATAGAGTCTAATTTGTAACCTCAAACAAATTGTTCAACAAAAATAAAATGTTAAATAGTTTAGTCTAGTGTAAAAAGGTTTTATCCGTAAGCATAGTACAACTCTAGAACTAGACATAAAGCATATGTAGGTGATTTCTAGTCATTTCATCCCCTTTTCAAACCCATATAAATTTCTATAATAGTCAAATATATAAGTGTATCCACCTTATTATGTTTTACTATATTTTGTATAAACCCTAATTGAATGAATTTTTTTGATATCAGTTATATGTATTGCCATATTTGAAGTTTGGAGCATTTATCTAGTAATTAGATTGCACATTCGTTTATAATATCTCCATCCTAATTAGGTTTCCAAAGTATAATTTAGGTGTAACAATTTTGTGAACCCACTTATTAATCGAATCCTTAACTTATATCACTTGAGTCACCCTATTCCAAATCATGCCTTCTTATCCAACCCTAGTTCCCATTAGGATTTTATATTTTATTAAATATTCTTACTAATTATTACATAATAATAGAATTATAGGAGTTCCTCTTCTCTTTAGATATATCTATTTATTCACCATGGATTATCAGTATTAAATAAACATGTAATGAAATATATGTGAGGTATAAGGTATGTTTCCCTCTAGCTAGTTTCGGATACCCTCCTTTTAACCATGTTCATGTATATTTCCAACTTTATACTTGTTTTGTACAAGCTCAATCTACCCCTACTTGTATCAATGTTAAATACGACATAATCCTTGTTACTACTTGATACCAAAGGGCTTGTATGCATTCTTTTTTCCCACCACCCCCTAAATATAAATATTTTTCTACATACCATCTTTCCGCCACTATTTACTACAATAATATATTGGGAAATGGGGTCAATGATATCAATAAAATACAAGGTAGGCCACACAATGGGGGAATCAACCTTTTAATTCATCACCTTATGCTCCTACTTCTAGATATTACACTCCATCAAATGGTTGTGACATATTAGATTAATTAAACAATATTATTTCTAAGATATATATTTTGGAATTACTCAAGTGATCACTCCCTTATAAGGAAATTCTATATGATTTAACCAAAATTATATTAAGAATATTATGGATATGGTTAAAAGGGTTTTGTAACAAGTTGTATATTTAGATTTGTAATTAAA
Source organism: Taxus chinensis (assembly GCA_019776745.2). Classification (NCBI taxonomy): domain Eukaryota; kingdom Viridiplantae; phylum Streptophyta; class Pinopsida; order Cupressales; family Taxaceae; genus Taxus; species Taxus chinensis. The sequence goes on along the minus strand of CM034150.1, from coordinate 150,903,822 downwards.
TAATTAATATGCAAATAAGAATATATCTCAAAAAAATAAACAATGTAAATGATAAGATAAAATTTGTTACATGAAAAGAAGAAAGTGTACTTAGTTGATATAGAGGCACAAAATACAATTTGGATGTGTAGAATAAATGTGGAGAGCAATGAATATTTGAAAATGCTTCATTGTTGAAATCGAATATGGAATACAAACCTATCACAAGGCCTAACTTGATGGATTACACATTATTCCTCCTTTGTATGGTTTTTTAATCCTATATGGTAGGGTTTGATAAAATTTAGCAGTTATCAGTGGTCTATAAATGTACTTCTCTATCACAAGTTAGGGTTCACATAAATGTAAAAATTCCTATTATGACCTATAACAAGTAGAAAACCATAGATAATTACAACAAAATTCATACAAAAATTAGATTAAAAAAGAGAAAGTAATGTGTGGCGAGGCTAGACTAACCCTAGTGGTCAAGTTGGACTAAACTAATCTAGACACTATAATACATCTCATCAATTGATAGAAAGCCTTGTGTAGTTATCACAGTATAGGTGCAAGTGTGAATGTAACTCTAAGTCAACCTCGTAATGTGCACTTGGATATCTTGACCCAAAGATAACATGTGTAGCTATAGATAGACTGATATGTACCCTTTTTGATTGTGTATATAGTGTTAGTGGATGCAAACCTAGAGTGAATGTGTTCACAACCTAAAATATATGCGAGATGTAAATGTCATGTGCACAACCAATTAAAGGATGCAAGGATTTTTAATAGGAAATTATTTTAATGTAATTAATTCGCAACTAACCATTTATAATTATTACAACATATTAATAGTTGTATGAATGATAAAGCCATAGAATGATAATTTATACACATAAGCAGAGATGAATAATTAGTTATACATATTAGAATAGATTATATTTGAGTGTGAAAACAAGTGGAAAAGGATAACAAAAAATATGTGTACTTCATTCTAGAAAATGGAGCTAGAAAATGAGCCGGTGGAGGATCGTACAACGAATGTATGGTCTTTCCTTGAATATGTAGTATTATGAATGGGTATGTACGGTCTTAGAACCTTACGTAGTTGTTGTCCACTCAAAATTCCCCGCTCTGTCAAAAGTAAAAATTTCAAAATTTTGAGTTTAAATGTCTTTTCTGTCGAGCTGGTGGTGTGGAAAAAAGTCTTGGAAGTCTAAAAAATCTAAGTTTTGGGTCATTCTGTAAGTATTTCGGGCCTGTCGGACATTTTTTTCCCAACTGTCCCAAGTACGAAAGTGCATTTTGTTCCCCGATCGGCCGAAACCTCCGAATTTGTCCCATTTTCGGGCCCGTCGGAAGTTTTTGTCCCAAGTGTCCCGAAGTTATTGTGCGAGATGTTCCAATTTCGGCCGAACCGCCCGAACCGCGTACTTCGCACTTTCTTGTCCCAAATTTCCCAATTTCAAAAGTGCGCTCTGTTCCAATTTCGCCCGAACCGGCCGAGTCGCGTACTCCGGAACTTTTTGTCCCGAATGTCCCAAGTCCAAACGGGCCTTTTGTTCCATTTTCGGCCGATTCGCCCGAACCGCGCTTTCATGTCCCAAATGTCCCAAAGTTAAAAAAATGCAAGTTGTCCCATTTTCAGCCGAAACTCCCGAGTCGCGCACTTCGCTCTTTTCCATCCCAATTGTCCCAAAATGCATTTGTGCGTCCTCTCCCTGTTTCGCCCGAATCGGCCGAGCCGCGTGTTTCGCGCATTCGCGTCTCACTTGTCCCAAGCGAACCAACGGTCATCCATACTTAGTTTTCCCGCTCTTCCCGAATATGCTGTTTTTCAAAATATGAATTCAAATGCGCATTAATTATCCTTCTCTCTCCTCAATGGCTATGTAACGGGCAAAACTTCCTTTGCAATTCTTACATTGTTTCGAACCCTTGCAATTTGAAAACCCGCGCATGTCCCCTCCCTCTGAAACTCCTTTCTGATCCTGGTTTGCAGCTCTGTTATTATCAATATGAAGATCAAGATCCTGGAGGAGGCTTGGGAGAACTAAAGAAGCAGTTACGAAGGACGAAACTTTCAAGACGTCGGTTACATCAGTTTCCAAAGATATTCATTGTCATTCTCAAGATAAAAATTCTGGCGTGTCCCTCGTGGCAAGGACATGGCTGAGACGTGGAAGAAACTCAAGCAACGGTTTCCAAAGACAGTGGGTCCCTCTCAGAACTGGCCACCTGTCTCCTTCCCCTTCCTTCTCTCTTCTTGCCATTCCTTTCGTATTCCATGTAATTAGTTAAGAAATTGCGTTTGGCATTCCTTAACTATTCTCTAGTTAAAAGAAACGGTTACGAGGAGTAACCGAATTGTAAGCTATATAATGGCCTTCTTTGCACCATTTTGAGAGGAGGAAGAACTTGGCATATTTTCTGAAAGTGTAAATAGATCTTAAAGAAATCAATACAAAAGGGCTTTCTATTCATTGTCTATCTGATCTCTGCTATTTCTGTGTTTTCCATTTAATATTGTGAAGATCATTTTGTCTCTAATTTGTTAGTCTCTCTGATTGCATACTGTCCGGTTTTGCAAATACAGCGATCTTGTATAACCAAGAAGGAACTTTGTGTCCTTGATTAATGAATCTGAAGAAGGTTATTTACAGAACTTTGTGTCTTTAAATTTAATCCTATTCAGCCAATGCAAATGATCTTGTCTTAAATTCCTTGAAACTTCGCATACATAAAGAATTATTCTGCTATCTATAATTCTGAATGTTGCTATTCTGCTCATCCTCTTATTCCCTTTCCTCAGTCCTTTTGTAACTGATGATCCTTGTGGAAAACACTTTCGTAATATCCAAGTTCAACCATAAAATAATATTTTGTACATTTGTAAATAAGTTCGTTTCTGAATAAGGGAACCTCTCCCATCAAAGAGGAGGGACTTCTTGTCCCCTGACTGTTGCTCTTCTAAAAAGTCCTATTTGAAAACCAACAGTTTTTGGCGACTCCGCTGGGGAAAATCACATTCCAGTTCTGTAATTTTTGATCATCCTTTGATCTGGCGACTCCGCGTTTCACTCGAGGGAGAAGGACCCTTGGTATTGAAGACTCTCAGTTTCAGCTTTTGGAGCAGCAGGGTTTTCCTTTCCCTTCAACAAGAAATAGAAGAACTCGTTCAACGAGCACTCCACCTGTTCAAGATAGAAGTCCTACGGGTGGTATTCCTTCAGAGCCTGCTAGTCCCAATCTACGAGCTTTGATCCTAGCCGGTGTTACAGTTCCTCTCCAAGCCGTTTTTCCAAGAATGGCGGCACAATTGCCATGGGGTCAATGTGTCGGGCCTCTGGCCCTTACTCAGCCTTTGCATGAGTTACCCAGAGGTAACCGGAAGACCTTCCCCAAATTCAAAGGCGATGGCAAAGTACATCCTGATGAACACATCGCAGCCTTCGTTGTTGTATGTGGAGTTCTGGGAGTCGAACATGAAGACGTCTCAGTAAGACTGTTCGTTGAGACGTTACAGGATAATGCTGCTGATTGGTTCTATCACCTTCCGGCTGGTGCCATCACCGACTGGAATACAATGAGAACTCAGTTCGAAAACCGTTTCAAGCCGGCAGAAGATGTGCATGCCCTGCTTGCCCAAATTTCTCAGATAAAGAAAGATCCATCAGAACCCATGAGAGAATTTGTGGCTCGATTCAACAGACTGATCAACAAAATTCCTGTAAATACCCGACCTGTTGATCAAATCCAAAAATGTTTCTTTCTAAATGCTCAATCGCCCAAAGTTAGTTATGCACTAAGAAGGGCTAATCTCGGAACGTTAGCTCTGGATCAAGAACTGGCTGTTAGTGTCGAGGATGACTTGATCATGTCAGGGAAGTTGAGAAGAGACCCTCCCAAATCTAAGTCTGCTTCTTCCTCTTCCACCCCTGGACCTAGTACTGATCCATTAGTCCAGAAACTTGCAAATGATCTTGTCGCTATAAAGAAACAATTGGCTCAGCATGCCCCGTATGCAGATGTTCCAAGAAGAAATTTTCAGCCCAGAAATCGTTTGCCTGCTCCTCACACAAGACTAGCACTTGAAGGACCTCCTGTTAAGGTTCCTGTGAACACAACCTGTGAAGTTGAAGAGCCAGATGATGATGAAATGAAGCTTGCGAGGAGTTTGTGAGAGAATTTGATGATGAGGCAGAGGAACTTGAGGGATCTCGAGTGAATTTCTTTACCACTGAGGGCATTGATGATTATGATGAAGTGGTAGCAGACATGAACAGCGAATCTTTTGCTGTCATGACTCGAGAACAGACAAAGCAGAGGGAGAAGGTGACCCAGCCACCTAAGAAATCCAAGGAGCAGTCGGCAACTATCCCTGTAATTGCAAGAAGAGGATCTCCTATCCCTACTTCGTCTACACAGAAGGTGAGTCCTATCAATCCAGTTACCAAAGTTGCTTCTTCTTTTTCTCCTAAAGTTGATAAGCCTAGAATTCCAAATGACGATGGCCCGTCCACTTCTGGATCCTTTGATATTGTTGATCACCTGAAAAAGACCAAGGTACAAATCTCAGAAGCTGAGTACTATCAAACCCATCCCAAAGCCTTTGCCAAAATGATCCACTTTGTTAATTCCAACTCTAAGACCACTTCTAAAGGCCTTTTACCTACTCCTCCTTCTGCACCACAGCCAAGTCTGGTAGCTGCTGTCACCTCCCCTGGTGACAAAATTAAACCATTTTATGTAACACTTCTCATAGCTGGCCATAGGCTCAGTAATTGTGTCATAGATTCTGGAGCCTCAGATAATGTGATGCCTGCTAAAGTAGCTCATGCTTTAGGCTTGACCCTCACTCGTACTTATGGATCCTGCTACTCCATGGAGAGTAAGGAAGTGCCTTTGGTTGGAAGGATTAAAGATGCACAAGTGGCCTTTGCTGCTTTGCCTGAAAAGAAAGTCTTGGCTACCATCCTAGTAGCAGACATTCCTCCTTCTTATGGAATGTTGCTAAGTAGAAACTTCTGTAAAGATGTGGGCGGGGAGATTCAAATGGATTGGTCACATGCACTCATACCTGTCAATGGACACATGAAGAAGTTACTACCTGAGAAGCAGTCTGAGTATATTGTGCAGAAAACGGATGATCCTAAGGCACAAATACTCTATGAGGATATGGGGCATGGTAATTACATGATTCTGTCCCCTGATGAAATCCAACCCTCCAAAGTATCACCTAAAGATCCCAATGGTGTTTGGATTTTAGAATTTGATGGAAGTTGTTCCTCAGCTGGTTCTGGAGCTGGTGTCCTGCTAGTGTCACCTGAAGGATGCCTACATCCTTTTTCATTTAAGTTGCAGTTTGAAAACACTAATAATACAGTAGAGTATGAGGCTCTCATTCTTGGACTGCAAGTGGCCAAAGAACGAGGTGTGAAGAACCTTCTGGCTCGTGGTGATGCAGAGTTGATTGTGAAGCAGGTCAGAAACCTCTTTCAGGTAAAAAATGGGAGGCTGAAGCATTACCGGAATCAGGTTTGGGATTCCATTGAATTCCTTGATGCTTTCTCTATTGAAGCAATACCTAGAGAAAAGAACAGCAGGGCTGATTCACTGGCTGTCTCAGGGTCACTACTGATTCCCCATCCTGAATTCTCTCAGGATAAGTTCACTATTGAAATGGTCCACCGGCCTAGTGTACCTGACAATACCAATAACTGGCAAGTTTTCAACGATGACCAGCATTTGCTTTCCTTCCTGGAACTCAAGGGTAATTTCGAACAACTGTATTTTGAGGGAAGTGACAACCTGCCTCGTGAGAGTGTGTCCTCTGACCAAGCCGTCACCCAAGGAGAAGAAACAGATCAAGATGGATGCATCAATCTCAAAGGAAACAAGATTCCTAAAGGGTTGGTGAGTTTGGAGGAACTATTTGATAAGCATGACAGGTATGTGAAATCTAAAGCTTCTACTGGACCTCAGCAATCAGCTGAGTATGATAAGATTGATATTGGGAGTTCTAATGACCCTAAGCTGGTAAATATTGGAAAATGTTGTACAGCAGATGAAAGGAGAAAAGCAATTGATCTTCTAAGAAGGTATAAGGACGTTCTTGCATATTCTTATGAAGATCTGAAAGCCTTCAAGCCAAAAGATATGCAGCACTCGATTCCTCTCAAACCAGGAATTAAGCCTTTCAAGCAGAAACAAAGGCAGTACAACCCCAAAATAGCTGACACCATCTTTCAGGAGATTCAGAAGTTGTTGAAGGCTAAAATTATTTTTCCTATTCACCATTCGACATGGATTGCAAATATTGTGCCTGTCAGGAAGAAAAATGGTGAGATCCGCATCTGTGTTGATTTCAGGAACCTGAATCAGGCTTCTCTGAAAGATAATTACCCTTTGCCTATGATGGATCAAATATTGCAAGCAGTAACAGGATCTGAAATGTTATCTATGCTTGATGGATTCTCTGGATACAATCAGGTAGAGGTTGATACTGCAGATCAACACAAGACAGCCTTCACCACTCCTTGGGGTACCTTTGCCTACAAGAGAATGCCTTTTGGGCTTATTAATGCTGGTGCCACTTTCCAGAGAGCTATGGATCTGGCTTTTGGAAGCTTGAAAGGGAAGTGTATTGTCATATACCTTGATGACCTGACAGTGTTTTCCAAGACAAGAGCGGATCATTTTGATCACCTGGAGACAGTTCTGCTGAGATGCAGAGAGCATGGAATCTCTCTGAACCCTAAAAAATCTGTCTTCTGTGTTACAGAGGGAAAACTATTAGGGCACATTGTCTCCAAGGATGGTATTAAGATTGATCCTGAACGAGTTCAAGCCATCCAGCAAATTCCTCTCCCAACCAGTAAAAAGGGCGTGCACTCCTTCTTCGGTAAGATCAATTTTTTAAGAAGATTCATCCCTGATTTTGCTGAATTAACTTTGAATATTTCTCAGATGATGAAAGGGAAGCAAACATTTGGTTGGTCTTCTGAAGGAAAGGAATCCTTTGAGGGTATCAAGAAAGCTATCGCTAAAACTCCAGTTTTGGCCTGTCCCGATTTCAGCAAAGATTTCATCATCTATTGCTATGCTACAGATAATACCCTGGCTGCTGTCTTAACCCAAGAAGACTCTGATAAACATGAGCTACCAATTGCCTTCATGAGCTATATCCTGAAGAATCATGAGCTGAAATACACCATGATGGAGAAGCATGCTTTTGCAGTAGTCAAAGCTGTTAAGCAGTTCCGTTTCTATATCCTCAACTCTCACTCTATGGTGCTGGTTCCAGATACAACTGTTAAGTCAATTCTTACACAGCAAGAATTTGGATCCAAGAGAGGGAACTGGGTGGCTAAGGTCCAAGAGTATGACATTGATATCAAACCAACCAAGCTGGTTCGTGGAAAAGGTCTTTGTGAGCTCATTGCTGAAGGGGCCAAACATGAGTTGCTGGAGGAGAAAGCTGACCTTCCTACTGTTCTGTTCCTGAGTTCGGTTGATGAATGGTATGCTGACATCGCCCATTTTCTCACCTATGGGGAATGCCCCCCTCATTTAACTGCCAAAGAAAAGAGGACTGTTAAATTGAGGTCAGCGCAATATGTATTGTGGGAAAATGCCTTGTTCAAGCGTGGCTTAGATGGGAGATTTTTGAAGTGTGTGGACAAGGAACAGCAGAGAAAATTGCTCTCAGCTTTTCATGATCAGGCATGTGGAGGGCACTATTCATCAACGGTCACTGCTCACAAGATACTCCGGGGAGGATATTACTGGCCTACCTTATTCAGAGATGCATCTAAGTGGGTGGATAAATGTGAGGCTTGTCAGACTTTTGTGGGAAGACCTAAATTGGCTTCTTTGCCTCTCAAGCCAGTTGTGATTGAGGAACCATTTCAACAGTGGGGTTTAGACTTCATTGGTACACTTAATCCTACTTCTAGTGCTGGTCACACTCATGTGCTAACTGCCACTGACTACTTCACCAAATGGGTGGAAGCTATTCCAGTCAAGAGCACTACTTCTGAAGTGGTATGCAACTTCATCAAAGAGAACATCTTGGTAAGGTATGGTGTACCTAACAAGATTGTAACAGATAATGCTTCAAACTTCTCCTCAACTGAGATAATGGATTTCTGCTACGGGTATGGCATCTCTCTGGCTCATTCTTCAGATTATTACCCCCAGGGAAATGGGCAAGCAGAATCCACAAACAAGAACCTGGTGACTATCATAAGGAAGTTGGTCAATGAGTCTCAACGAAACTGGCACAAGAAGCTATATGATGCTCTTTGGGCAGACAGGATCACACCTAAAAGAGCCATTGGAATGTCCCCTTTTCAAGTGGTGTATGGAGTAGAAGCTCAACTGCCAGTAACAGTGGAACTGCCGGCCTTGCACCTGATGAAGGCCATTGAAGATACCAGTTTCAGGGATGCTTTAGATAAAAGGATCATGTACCTGCACAAACTGAATGAAGACAGATTGGAGGTTGCTGATAGGATATTCGTTCACCAGCAGAAGGTAAAGGTCCTGTTTGACAAAAAAGCTAGGTTCAGAGAGTTCCAAGTTGGAGACACCGTGCTGTTATGGGACAAAAGACATGAACCTCGTGGCAGCCATGGAAAGTTTGATTCCCTGTGGCTCGGACCTTTCAAGATCAGACACTTTGCTGGTAAGAACTCTTTCTATCTTGATTACATGGATGGTTCGCCCCTCCCACTTCCTTATAGTGGGCAGTATCTCAAGTTGTTCAAGTCCTAGGTGACTAGGGAGTCCCTTTGTATATTCTGTACAGTGTTTTCCTTCTGTTGTTTTGGTGTGTTTCCCTTCTGTTGTTTTTGTGTGTTGCCCTCTGTGTTGGTCTGTTTTTGACTCCGTTGCCCAAGAGATAAGGCACTGGTCTGCTTCACCAAGTTTGTCTAAGTTCTTGCCTTGTCTCATTCCTTGAATTTATGCCAAGTCATCCCCAGAAGGAGCCAGCTGTTGTCCACTCAAAATTCCCCACTCTGTCAAAAGTAAAAATTTCAAAATTTTGAGTTTAAATGTCTTTTCTGTCGAGCTGGTGGTGTGGAAAAAGTCTTGAAGTCAAAAAAATCTAAGTTCTGGGTCATTCTGTAAGTATTTCGGGCCTGTCGGACATTTTTGTCCCAACTGTCCCAAGTGCAAACGGGTCTTCTGTTCTCCGATCGGCCGAAACCTCCGAATTTGTCCCATTTTCGGGCCCGTCGGAAGTTTTTGTCCCAAGTGTCCCGAAGTTACTGTGCGAGATGTTCCAATTTCGGCCGAAACCCCCGAGTCGCGTACTTCAGAGCTCTCTTGTCCCAAATGTCCCAATTTCAAAAGTGCGCCCTGTTTCAATTTCACCCGAACCGGCCAAACCGCGTACTCCGGAACTTTTTGTCCCGAATGTCCCAAGTCCAAACGGGCCTTTTGTTCCATTTTCGGCCGATTCGCCCGAACCGCGCTTTCATGTCCCAAATGTCCCAAAGTTAAAAAAGTGCAAGTTGTCCCATTTTCGGCCGAAACTCCCGAGTCGCGCACTTCACTCTTTTCCGTCCCAATTGTCCCAAAATGCATTTGTGCGTCCTCTCCCTGTTTCGCCCGAATCGGCCGAGCCGCGTGTTTCGCGCATTCGCGTCTCACTTGTCCCAAGCGAACCAACGGTCATCCATACTTAGTTTCCCGCTCTTCCCGAATATGCTATTTTTCAAAATATGAATTCAAATGCGCATTAATTATCCTTCTCTCTCCTCAACGGCTATGTAACGGGCAAAACTTCCTTTGCAATTCTTACATTGTTTCGAACCCTTGCAATTTGAAAACCCGCGCATGTCCCCTCCCTCTGAAACTCCTTTCCGAGCCTGGTTTGCAGCTCTGTTATTATCAATATGAAGATCAAGATCCTGGAGGAGGCTTGGGAGAACTAAAGAAGCAGTTACGAAGGACGAAACTTTCAAGACGTCGGTTACATCAGTTTCCAAAGATATTCATTGTCATTCTCAAGATAAAAATTCTGGCGTGTCCCTCGTGGCAAGGACATGGCTGAGACGTGGAAGAAACTCAAGCAGCGGTTTCCAAAGACAGTGGGTCCCTCTCAGAACTGGCCACCTGTCTCTTTCCCCTTCCTTCTCTCTTCTCGCCATTCCTTTCGTATTCCATGTAATTAGTTAAGAAATTGCGTTTGGCATTCCTTAACTATTCTCTAGTTAAAAGAAACGGTTACGAGGAGTAACCGAATTGTAAGCTATATAATGGCCTTCTTTGCGCCATTTTGAAAGGAGGAAGAACTTGGCATATTTTCTGAAAGTGTAAATAGATCTTAAAGAAATCAATACAAAAGGGCTTTCTATTCATTGTCTATCTGATCTCTGCTATTTCTGTGTTTTCCATTTAATATTGTGAAGATCATTTTGTCTCTAATTTGTTAGTCTCTCTGATTGCATACTGTCCGGTTTTGCAAATACAGCGATCTTGTATAACCAAGAAGGAACTTTGTGTCCTTGATTAATGAATCTGAAGAAGGTTATTTACAGAACTTTGTGTCTTTAAATTTAATCCTATTCAGCCAATGCAAATGATCTTGTCTTAAATTCCTTGAAACTTCGCATACATAAAGAATTATTCTGCTATCTATAATTCTGAATGTTGCTATTCTGCTCATCCTCTTATTCCCTTTCCTCAGTCCTTTTGTAACTGATGATCCTTGTGGAAAACACTTTCGTAATATCCAAGTTCAACCATAAAATAATATTTTGTACATTTGTAAATAAGTTCGTTTCTAAATAAGGGAACCTCTCCCATCAAAGAGGAGGGACTTCTTGTCCCCTGACTGTTGCTCTTCTAAAAAGTCCTATTTGAAAACCAACAGTAGTCATCTTCTATAACTTCATATGTAATTCATTTGTCTATAAATGTTCTTCATTTTATGTTAATCTTGTTTGCACAACCTATAATCACCTATAATAAAGTGTAAATCCTAGATACATGAAATATCCTTAATCAAATAATTATATTAAAAATTAGAAACCATGTGTGTGTTGAGGTTGGACTATGCTTGGTGGTTAACCCATGCCAAACCAATCTAAGTTTTGCACTTAATTACCTCAAGTGGGATCAAGCCTCAGTTGTTTTCCTAATTTAATGTGTTGAGTGTGATATAAGATGCCCCCCTATGAGTTCCCCCATGTCTCTTGACATAAAGATAATGGGATAACAATAGAGTAGAGAATATACCCAATGTGGTAGTAGTGTGCTTCAGATACTATACCAAACCATCTATCCCTTGAAACCCTTTGCAATGTTAAAGGAGGATATAATATTGCTAAGACATGGCTCTAGGATCTTTGTATCCTTGGAAATGGAGGAAGCTAGAATATTTCACTTATTTGAGTGCTTCAAACCTATAGAAATGACTACTATAAATGATGTGAAACTGATTTAGGAATATTTAGGAGAGCCTTGAGTGCTTTTGAAATGATATTGTTAATAGGATTTTATGAAAGTTCTAGGTGAGTAATGAAGTGATATTGAATTAATTATATATCCTTCTATATGTGAAACATTACGACAACTTTGACATTAGGAAGATGAAACAACATAATAAATATATTCAAATTGAAATTAGAGTCAAAAAGGAAAAAGTGCATGACCTTACAAGTTGGCCAAGGCCATACAACTTACCTTTACTAAACTATAAATTTTTAGATAACAAGATTGTGATGTAAATCCAAAGATTATAGAATGATGCATAGAAATGATTTATTGAATTTATTAATAAAAAAATCTAGAGTTAATAACATGACAGAGTGTGGATATGTAAAAGGACAAAAATATGTAGAGATATATATTGATTGGACTTATAATGTGATACTTTTTTATAACAACGGAGGATATCCACACTTATCATTTCCAAAGGATAAGTCATCAAATTTTAGTGTCTAAATTATCCCTTTAAGTGTGTTTAAGCATGTGATTAAAAAGTACATTCTTAAAGGAAAAATATACCTGAGTGTGTACGCACACTTTTTCTTTTCTTGATAGTTGTATTTCAATGTATTGGTGTTGGCATGCTCCATGGTGAAACTTGTAACATAGAGTGTACTCAATTTATATGATAGAAACTGAATTGTAACTCATAGTATAAATAATACATGTAAATTTTGTAACATTTGAATTTATACAAAGTAAATTAAAGGAGATGAAAAATATTTAAATAATACACATGTTGGTTTTGTAGATAGAGGAGCTACCGTTCTTGTTGTAGTTTGGAGATTTGGAGTTGTTTATGAAATGTTGAAGAGTGGGGGTGATCAATTCCCAATTATCTTAAAGGATAAGATAGAGTGTTGACTCCATGCAACCAACCACCAAAGATACTAAGAGGAGTTAAAGTACCCCATTAAGAGAGAAGACCATGTACCAAAATATTTAATAACCTTGATATCTTCCGCTTTGAATTTATAAGAGGAGGGGAAGGACTACTTATGAATAAATTAGTTTCTTTAATACATTTAAAAACCCCATAGACCACACCAATGTAGATGGATGTAGGTCAAAATTTTAAACAAAAATCAAAAATTTAAAAATTAATGGATATACCATGCCCCCAATATGTGTTGTATGATTGAGACCGAGTGTATTTATTCTAGAATAACACATTGGAGAAGAATCCTCTATTAGAGCTCAAAATTGCACCCTTCTTTGAATCATGGAGATCCAAAATTTTGAGGAAACATGGGACTATATCCAAGTGTGGGAATTTCTTCTTGACAAAAACCTCTAGAGAAGGATATCTTCCTTGTTGTGAGGATGTGTTGTATGATTGAGACTGAGTGTATTTATTCTAGAATAACACATTGGAGAAGAAGGCCCTGTTAGAGCTCAAAATTGCACCCTACTTTGAATCATGGAGATCCAAATTTTTCAGGAATCATGGGACTATCTCCAAGTGTGGGGCTTGCTTCTTGAGACAAGCCTCTGGAGAAGTTCAGTTGTTATAGAAATATTGTTCATAGTGTGAACACTTAGGAGTGGTTTGGGTTATTTGGTAGTAATAGTTTTTAATATTTATAAAATTATATATGAGTGTGCAAAACAATTGTAATGCAAAACTCATAGTTGAGAGATATTTGAGATATTGAAAGGAATTAGAGATTAGCCTTGAATCCATACTTATAGGAGTTCATTGAACTATTTATATGTAATCTCTCCATTGGGAATTTGTCCCGAATGAATTACAATATCTCTGGTTTTATTATTTTATTGCGCAATGTTTTGTTTTTTATTTGATTAAATCATGGATATTTACAAGATTTGGTATCAGAGTGGGTTAGATCGCAATGATAACCTGTAGGAATTTGTGAGGCATTTAGATTTAGAATGAATTTGTTTCATTAGAATCAAATCTGTGACCTGTGTGTTTCATTGGAATCAAATCTGTGACCTACGTGTTTATCTACCAACATCAGTACCGCTTTACTCAGGCAAATCCATACTTGGCTGCGATTCAAATTCTTGCAATATCCGGTTCCGCAGTGACAAAGGTATTATGTTCCTTTCCTTTTTTGGATGTAGAGGAAAAAATAGAAGCATAGAATTTTTTTATTGCCAAATTTGGAAAGGGTCTGGGAAGATGTTGGAGTTATAACTTAAAATTGCCATAACTTTCAGATGGTAACTCAAATTAATGTGCCATTTTTTTTTAAATGTGTATTTTTTTGATCTCTACACATTGATCCTATGTTTTTAGTTGTTGGAAAAAAAAAATTTATTTTTTCCATTTTTAGATAATATGTACTAAAATTTTACTTTTAGTGTTAAAAGTTTATTGTAAGGGTGCATTTTCGACTGAGTTCGACACCTATTATGGAAAATTCCATTAGATAAATTTAATAGATTAAATTTTCACACATGGAAGGTGAAAATACAAATGAAATTAATGAACAAAAACCTTTGGGGAATTGTGAGTGGAAAAGAACCAGAACCAACAGATGCTGCAAAATTGCTTGAATGGAAAACCAGGGATGACAAAGAAAAATCCATTATTGGGCTTGCTTTATTAGATACTGAGTTGCATTATATAGAATTATAAAAAATTCTAAAGATATATGGGATTTGCTAAGTCAAACATTTGGTGCAAAGGTTGTGAATGCTAAATTCTCACTTAAGTTGCAGTTATTCAACTCAAAAATGAATGAGGGTGCAACTATGTTGTAGTGCCCACTTCCCTTTGACACCTTTTGATTCTTATTTTGATACTATTTATTTCATTATGGACATTATTATAGTCCTGATTTAGTATGATGTTAGAAAATTGATCATGGATTATTGTTGATCTTGATTTGGTTATGGTGCATGATGATTATTAGAGACACTTCATATGTGGATGATGATATACTATTTAACATGGATATAGTTTGAATGTTGTTCGGACATGTGATTTTGGATATTCTGAGTAGACCTAGAAAATGGACATTATATGATGAAGATATAGTTGTTGATTAAATTACGAATGATAAAGTTGTTACTTCAATGTTGTTGTGATTCATTTATATAGATGCTTTTAGAATTATATTTATATTCATTTTGGATGTTCTGATATGGCCACGATGCCGAAGGAGGTATTTGTGTTTTGTAGGTTAAATATCACAACAAACATAGGGGGATTGGAGACCAACCATAATGGAATTCTAGGTGAATTCAATAAGGTCACCATGGCAACATGTTTTGTGTGTGTGTGTGTGTGTGTGTGTGTGTGTGTGTGTGTGTGTGTGTGTGTGTGTGTGTGTTGTATTTTGTTAGGGATTCCCATGGGGGTATTACCTTTAAATGTGACCATGGGTTTTGTGTATTTTATTAATGTGGTTCCTTTTTATTATTGTTTGTATGTATTTTATTAGTGATGTGTCCCTTTCTTTTATTTAATTAAATTGTGGTAGAATAATGTGAGAAAACATATGGTTAAAAGTTAATTAATTAAATTGGGATATGGGAAAGTAATAATGGAAGCTATTGGATCTTTATATTAAATATGTAAGGGATGTGTAAGTTTTTGTAAGAGTTGTGTAAGTCAGATTTCAGAGTATGAAACACTCCACCTCCTTGGAAATTCGAATTTATCTTTGAGGGCTGTTTTTGGAGGCTTGTGGGACAAGTAAAACTTGTCCCATACCTCTTAAGTTTATTTACCAACCATACCTATGGTTGGAGGGTTGATTTTATCCCTTTTTAATGCATTTGTATTAATCATGTTGCATGTTTTAATTGCAATTTCTTCATGTTTATTTAATTCACTCCTTTGGGGTGTGGGCTTTTTGGAGTGTGCAAGTAAATTGTCATATTTTCACCCACTTATTTATTGTGCTTGGGAGAATGAAATTTGTCTTTTCTGTTAAAGTTAAGGATGTGTGATGTGTCATCCTACATGGATCCACATCATCCTCTTCTCTTCCCTCTTATATAAAATTCAAACTATTTGCTTGTTTTGGGTTGTTGAACTTTTGCATACTTCCTTTTGGGGCAATTTTCTTGTTGTTTGGGAGCTCTTTCTTGGAGAAGATTTGGAGAACTTTTCATGCTTGTTGGTTGTTGATTTTGGGACTGTGTTTTAGCATTGAAAGCTTGTTGTTTAGAAACTAAAGCTACTATGGAGAGGTAGGAGCTTAGCTCTTCTTTTATGTTGTTATTTATTTTGTGTATGTATGAATGGTGCATGTTTTTGTGTGTTTGTTGGTTGTTTGGGTAGACTACCATAGGAATGGTGTAGGAGAAGGCTATGGGGAATTCATGTTGGGGGGGGGCATAAGGGAATGCCAGTGGCATCAAAATTCTTGTGTAGGGAGTTTGAGTTTGGGATCCACCATGGAAAAGAAATAGCTTGCATTTCTTACTTTATGGGGGCATAAAGAAATCTGTGGGGGGCATAAGAAGGGATTGTGGGGGGCATAAGGATTTGTGTGATGAATTATTTTGGTGGTCTGTTATAGGTGGATGCCCAATTCCCATTGGGAGGCATAAGTAGCTTCCCCGATAGTCCTTGCTCCTTTGGCTTGCATGATCAAGCTTGAGTTCTATTTGAATGTTTCTCAAATGTAGTTGTAAACTGTTGTCTTGTGTTGAACTGTGTTTTTGGAATTAAAGTGTGCATGTTAAAAGAATGTTGTGTGTTGTGGAAGCCTATTGTTAACATGGGTTGATATCCATTTCTTATTGCATTATGGTTGGGGCTTGGGGGCCAATGATGAAGGATAGATTCTCCTTTCATTGGATGTCTTGGTTGGGTGGAGAGTGTTTCCTTTCCCCCACTTATGTGTGATCGAATTGGAAGAAAAAGAAACTTACATGTTGTTGTTCTATAGTAGAAGAAGATAGTTTTACAGTCCCTTGTGAAACGAATTCATTTGTAACCTTTACCACTTTGATGTGGATGAAATTTTAATATATTTTGTGAGTAAAAGATGTTTGTAATTGGTTATGAAAGTTGTATATTCGAACTATGAAGGATGTTTATACTATGTTCTATTTATTGGAAAGAAAGAAATAGAAACCTGTTATTTACCTTCAAACATTAAAATATGTAAAGTTGTATAATTGGAATTAATAAAGAATTGTGAGACCTTCCCTTATTTGTATTGCTGATTTAAATTGGAATATCAGATTGAGAATGAATTCCCTGTTTGGAAAAATGGAAAAAGGAAGAAACACATGAGATGTAATTGTATTATTCTGCCTTGTTTCAAATATATGATTTTGGGAAAGATAGAAACTGGATTCTTGTTTTAATGATTGATTGAAGAAGGAAAAAAATTAATTCTAGCATGAAATGAATTAAATGTTTCATTATATGGAAAAAGAGATAATTAAATATCTGTTTGAAAGGAAGAAATGTATGTGGGAATAATACAGTATTTTGTATCTTTTGGGAAGTGTATAAAATTGAAATCAGAGTTGCATTTTGGGTTTAGAATATTTGATTTAAATCATTTAAATGTGTTAGAATAGATGAGAAATGAAAGTTCATATATGGATGATGAAATTGATATCCGAATCCTTTAAGAAATTGATCTCTGTCTTGAATTTAAAACTGGAAAATAATTTAATTAAAATGCACAGTTTGGGCCTGGACACAATAATCAACATGGAAACATTAAAATTTAACATGATACATTATCAAAGAAATCATTTTGACAAAATAACTTAAGGAAATCATTTAAAACCTTGCAAAAAATTGGGCCTAAACCTTTCACAGCCATTTTGCAGCCTTTTTTTGTCAATTGTTTGAAAAATCCAAAATTGGAATCAATCAAGTAAATTCACCTTCCTAAAACATCCTAAATCCTTCCTAGAATAATCCTCCATGTCTATTGGGCATGTTGAGTGAAGGAGAAGATCAAATTGAACCAAATATATAAGTTAAAAATTACCATTTTGCTTTTAAAAAGCCTATAGAACATTTTCTTAAAAATTACCCCTCAAACTTTATCAAAATGTAAAATTTTTGATTTCTGTACAAAGAGGGCATCGAGAGATTTCTAAAAAGTCCTTATTTTCCCAAAACTGATATTTCTAGCAAAAGGTATGATCCTTTGAAGTTTTCCTTCCTTGGTTGGAAAATTTGGGAAAAATTTCCCTGGCAAGCCCGCAGCCCAAAAAATTCCCTTTAAAAATCCTTATAAAAATTTTATAAAAAAAATTCTCGGGGAAAATTTTATAAAATTTCCTCTTCCATCCTGCAGCCAATCAAAGGCTGCCACATGTCGTCACGAGGAAATGACGAAGGCGCGACATTATTTTCTTCCTTGGGATTTTAAAAAAAAATCTAAATTTTTTACCTTTTTCCCTACCGGCCCACAATCCCGCATCCATCGGGTACTACCACATGGCAGCATGGGGTGATAGCGGAGGGGATAGAACCCTTGTGACCTTTTTGCTTTTGATTTTTTTGTTTTGTTTTTGGAAAAGTTTGTTAGAAATCCCCATGGCCCCTGCACTCCTGCTCATGCCTTGGGGAAATCTCCTCCGTGGACACGTGGACCCGCCTGTCAAATTATCCCCTTTCCCCTCCCCTTTGGAAAAATTCACCAACTTCCTCTGCCGCTCCACCCGTCACTCTCCTTCTTCCCCGTGTGAGCTTGGAGCCCGACACGTGTCCCTGGTGGTACAACGGAGGCACGGATGCACATAGGAGTTTTCTCCGCGTACGATAAAAATTCCAAACACCGCCCCGTGACCTGCCAACCCGAAAAATGGGCTTTCTTCCCCGCTCAACACGTGTCCCTTTTGAAAAAAATTTCACTCCAAGGCCCACCAACCCATAACTGGAGATTTACAAGGAGTTAGGAGGGCTTATTTATATCGTCGAAAAGGTGAGAAAGTTTCCTATCCAACATGAGTGATTTAGGGAAATTTTGAATGCGTTAAGTGTGAGATAAATTAGGTTGAAACTTTGAGCTTGTTGGAGAGTGAGTATAGTGTTAATTGACCCCCCCTAAATCTAACTGAAACTTCTAACCCTAAAATTTGGACCTTGTGACATTTGATAATTGATAATAAAAGAAAATTATGTTCTAGTAGATTAAACTTGTTCCAGAACCTGTTAGTGTCAACTGTTGTCTTGCAACCTGGTTGTGGACACTTCTAATAAAAAAAATTATTCCATAATTTTCTTGACTAACCCTAGGTTGTTTCTTGGGTCTTAAGTGGGTTGTTTTAATGGGCATCACATATGTCAAGTCATATTAACAATCTTCGATCTCTTCTAAGAAAGTTTACGGAAGTAAGTGCTTAGGCAGATGATGAAGATGCAAAAACTATTTTATTAAATACTTAACCTCCAAAATACATTAATGTAGTTTTTACTCTTGGTCAAATGCCTTCTCATTCACTTGAAGGTATGATTTCTACATTACTAGATGAAGAAAAAAGAACAAAATAAGATAATGAGGAAGAAAATGCTCTTTATATTAAAAGGAAGCATACTATTTTTTTAAAAAACAAAGAGGAATAAGAAAAATGGACATAAATCTTCTTTCTATATTACTCATGCCAATGACATCATAAAAGGAAAGATGAAAATGGATGAAGCTAATGTTGTTATTAAAGAAGATTTAGAGAATGAAGAAGAATATGAACTTGAACAGAAGGAGGATGAAGATGACTACCTATACTAAGTAGTGCCTAATGGAGGATGGAGGCATAAGAGGATGGAGGTAAATTGGAATCTCTTGTTTATCACCAACAAAGAGATTGCTTCATGGTATTTCTGAACTTTAATTTTTGTTGTGTGGTGTGTTTACTTTATGTTGTAATAATGAACAAAAGTAACATCCCTGTTTAAAGCTCCTGCATGAGAATAATTTTTGTTTTATAATACCTCTAAGTTAGAAATAATTATCTGAGAAAAATAATGTATGCTGTTATGTAATGGTTGGTTCCACTAGAAAACCATTTTTTGAGTTGGAGGTTCTCTTTGAAAACCTCATATTGTTTGAATTTTTGGTACTCATTGAAAACCTTCATTTCTTTGTAGATCATGAGAAGGTACATGAGATAGCTTTCCCCATGTTCACACTAATGGGGTGACTATTACAGAAATATTGTTCGTAGTGTGAGCACTTAGGAATGTTTTGGGTTATTTGGTAGTAATAGTTTTTAATATTTATAAAATAATATATGAGTGTGCAAAATAGTTGTAATGCACAACTCATAGTTGAGAGATATTTGGGATATTGAAAGGACTTAGAGATTAGACTTGACTCCTTACTTATAAGAGTTCATTGAGCTATTTATATGTAATCTTTCCATTGGGAATTTGTCCTGAATGAATTACAATATATTTGGTTCTATTATTTTATCGTGCAATGTTTTTTTTATTTGAGTAAATCATGGATATTTACAAGACCAACTTCCTTGTTGTGAGGATTCGAGAAAACTTGCACGAAACAACCTAGTTCTAATGTTAAACTACCTCTACAACTAATCCTACTGTAACACTTGAAAGGGACTAGGGAGAGAGATGGAATAAATAAGAAAACTAAGCTAATAGAGGCAGTGATAAAACCAAAATGAGGTAGAAATTTCCCAATTCTAGGTGACAAAGATGTAATTTCATGAGATGGAACTATGAAGAGGCACATAATTTCAAGGAAAACAAATGAAATAACATAAAACACACAAGAGGGTATTTTTTCACACCAAACACATATCATTTGAAGGAAAGGGGGGATCCACACTTATCTTAATTGATCCTTAACTATTTATATACAAAGACAAGGCAAGAAAATATCCATTCACGAGTTATAGAGGTCGAAGGCATGAATTTTTTGAGTTTCACAGAGAAGATATCGTAGATATGATAAGGAAGAAAAGGGAGAAGAACCCCTCAAAATAGCACAAACACTTGCATTTATAAATTTTAATGGAATGAAGAAAGAGAGGAGAGAGAAAATATAAAGGACTACCAAGTTGGAATATGTCCCCTGAAGATGTGTAGAATAAGTATGAGCACCATGAATTTTTGTAAAGTTTTCTTATAGTACATGAATGAACACCATGAATTAAGAGTCAAAAACCACAACACGACCCCTTGATTCTAATGCGCACCATCATATTTTCAAGGAAGGATGTCATGCTTCATTAAATTTTGGTGGTTGGTTTGGTTGGCTCTCTCATTTGGATTTTGATGTGGCTCTAATAGTTTTAATAGCTATACCTATTGCTAAGACCTCCAACGATTCCATTTTTGCTTGAAACCCATGGAAAACTATCACCTTATGTTATATCTTACACCATAGAATTTCAATTCTCCTCCCTATGTTGACCCACACACATGGAAAATTTTAAGAATACCCCCAAAAAACCCATAGATATTACTTGGTGAATATGTAAAAGAGGCTTTCGAAATCATGGTGAATCGAAATAAAATGGGTTTTAAATGGTTAGCGAATTATTCCATAATGTTGAAGGCCAATAGCATTTTTGAAGGTAACTAATCATTAAAATTTCTAAATGCTAATGGCTGATAGCATGTAGCATGTTATCATTCCATCTAATACACACCACGTGGTCCCCTATTATATAAATATACCAATTGTACTATTTTTATCACTTTTAGTAATCCATCTCAATGAAAAATCGCAAGGAAACAAGAAAATTCCCTTCTTAGCTTCACCACTCACCATACAGTTACAGAGTCAAATCCAACAATCCACCTTGTTCAAAATATATCTACAAAATTCAAATCCACTACCATGGGTAAACCTAGAAAGCAGGCAAATAAAAACCATAAACCACTCATTCCTAAATACACATACAAGACCCTAGTGTTTCCTCAAATATTGAGGAAACTAGAGGATCCAAATACTTTTTCTACATGGATTTAATAGAGTAGTTTTACTAGCATTTTCTATAGTCCATAATTTGAAATAGACTACAAGTTACTCAATTACCTAGTATCAAATTTCAAAAATAAATATTATAATTTTTAAGTACAAGTCATACTTCACACACTTTCATTTGGAACATCCCCTGAGGATAGTCAATGTTTGACAAGACTTCCACATAAAAATGTGGATTTTGTCACAATGAATAACTTGACTGATGAAGATGTCAAGTACTTGAAGTCTAAATTCATCCTGACAATTACTCCAATAACATCAAATCCTTCCAAAAGAGGAATTTCACTAAAATATGTCACACATACGTTTTTGCATTCCATGGTGGAATTTTCCTTGAGAGGGATTGTTTTATAGGTATAATATATTAACATTCCTCACTGGGCCACTGTATACATTATATGTAACCTTGACAGTCACCAATATGAGTGGTGCACCTACTTATCTACCAATATAAGGAATGACATTAGTAATGTTCTTATGAAATAATATGTTGTAATTACAATAGCTAATTATATACTTTTATTATATTTTGAGACTTATCACAATTTATGCAACGCCCCTATTCTAACTGCATGCCACCAAAAGCTAAAGACATTATCCTTGTCTATTGAAAACTTAGAGGTGAGATGAGTTTAAAATTTACCTTTATTTAATTCAATTTAATTTTTTACATTGAGAATTCTCATATTTTGTTATAGTTTTATATTAAATATCTATATTATGTTTATTTTTAACAAAGCATTAAGGTTGTGGCTGTCACATGAAGAGATGAAGTTATAAGAGGACTCTTACCACCTGAGGGTGCTAGAGATAGTATTAGGGACAATATTCCATAGGAATTCACCCGTACCCCGCTGGGAAGATCTAGCAAATGCATGAGTTATTTAACACCTCAAAGACATTTACAGGTTTTTCACATTTCAATTTGTAGTAATGTTAAATAATTTTTAGAAATATTAATATTCTACATTCTTTATAACATACTTGTTCAATTTTGCTTCTTTCTCTAGCAATGCAGGCTATTGTCGATCTATTCCATTTCCCAAATATATGAATATGAATGTGAAGAAGTGCAGTCTCAACAAAACATGTCTTCTCGTCAAGCCTAAGGTATGTTTCCAATTACCTTTTACATTTTAATATATTTTAGTTTCATTTATTTTTAAATCAAGTGACTTATTACTTTTATGGTTAATAAAGATTTGATAATCATATTATTATTTCTAATATTACTCAACAAGGGCAACAACCTGAGCCAACTACAACAATACAACAACAAAATACATAACAAAGTAATTTTTCTTCCAAACATAGTTATTTAACCTTCAATTATTCAATAATTCTATTCTTTATATGTTCTTAATTTCTAATTTCATTTCCTATTATAATGCCTCCACCATCTCATAATCATAGTGTTATTGTTAGACCACATTTTCCATCACTCCCATTACCACCTACCCACAATGTCTATTTATCTACCACCAAGTTGCCCACTTTTTCTGTCGACGGTTTACAAAGCATGGGTGGAATTTCAGTTATAAATTAAATTGATTTGGAAGAGGAATATCTTGGTTTTAGAAGTCTGCCCCATTAATACACCATCTCTGAATTTGAGAAAAACACCATTAATTGATGATGAGATCACAAATTTTTCATTGGAAAGTCTTTTGTATAATAATTATTTAGGAATTGTTAAAGAAATTGTTTTGAAAGATATTGAATCATTTAAATAAATTAATTCCCATTTTCAAAACAACTCCCAGATACATTAATTTTATTTAGTTGAAATTGAACCAGAAAAGATTGATTTATTATTGAATTAATTTATATCTGGTTTCATTATTGTTTCTAATCCTTATTATGATATGTGTTAGATATAATGTTAAACATATTATAAAATTTAAATACAGAATACCATGCCTACAATAATCAATGGTCTAGAGATAAGAGCTTTGTTTTGATTGTGAATGTAGAGAAACAAAAGGATGTGGTAATTTATAATAATACTTAAAAAGTTAATAATAATTAATTATGGTTATTTTTAATTTTTTGTCTTCCTATTTTTTATTTTCTAAATGTAGTCCAAGTATTATCATCTAAAGAATGAAGTATAGGCGCTTAATGTGCACCTAAAAAATTAGAATTTTTTTTAATGGATTCATTGGGTTGAAAGAAAAGGTTGTTATTTTAAAAAAAATAAATAATGTTGTACGAAGAATCGTCAAGGAGTGTGAAAAGGGTCCAAATATTTTATTTAAGAAGAAAACTGATTCAGATCCTAGTTTAGCTCCACCAACAGATGCAACAAATATAAAACGTGAAATAGTTTTTAATATAAATGTTGTTGCGAAGGACATGATTGAATCATGAATATTAAGTGAAGATTCCAGTCAAGCCCAAGGAAAGGATATACCTTTTGCAGAAGATAAAGGAGTTGAAACTAATACTATTGATATAAATTGAGAAAAATGACTTATTTTTTAACCTGGAAAAACTATTCGAGAAACTCTTATTTGTAAGAATCGAAACCAAGAAAACTATTTCTTTTATACGTGGAGAAATTTTTCTTTTGTTTTCTTTGTATATGGCTATATAAATGAATTGGTAGTTTCTACGAATATTATGTGTATTATTCTTTCCATACTTAATAGTTATGGAAAAAATATTTTTGTGATCGTTATGATTTAGTTCTTTATGTAGTGGAAATTTAAAATTTCTTGTGTCCACTAATGACTGTTATGAAGGTTACTATTTTTAACACACCTTAAGAGTTAAAACAATCATATAGTAAGTTGTAACAGTCAAAGATTAAATAGGAAAGACAATGGAAAAAATTAAATACTTCATAGATTTGTAAATAAAAAATAGTAAACAACGATACTAAAATTGTCTTTCAATAAAGAACAAAACATGTAAACTACATAAAAATGTTACATGAAATTTTAGTTCTAGAAATACAATTTTCTTAAATCATTAGTTAAAATCAAGTAGCTGACACATTCTTAGACCCTCACTATCTTGTTCTTTATAACTCACACTTGTATCTAATGTCCCAGAGGAATATTCAATGTGAATGTCCATATCTTCTCTTCTGGTGGTTGTATTAAATACCCCTCTCCTATATATATGATAACTCCATATTTCAAGTTCTCTCTCATATGAGAATGTGTCCAAAAACCTCGTTCAAAACATACAACTCAAACAATTCTCTAAATTTTTATCTAATATGTTTTGAATTTTTGAATTAACAAATATTAATGCACTAAAAACCCTTCCATCTTCCATTGAGATCGGGATAATTTTTTGACAAAATTCATATTATTGGAAATATTCACTAATAATTTCCTTCAGGATGCTACTAGGATACAATTTTTTCCATATCCATGTAATAACACCTTTTTCTGGTGGTTCAATCAGACAATTATATTGATCAGTCACTGTGACCATGAAATGAGATGAATGAATTGTCAGTAATTCCTTCTGCAGAAGACCTTTGATTTCAACTTTTTTGAAATCTAGAGATTTACTTAAATGCTTAATGATAGTTTCCATAAATTTATAAAATAAATTTCTAATGCCTTCTTTACCTCTATCAAGATTCCAAAAATGAGGATACACCACTACCATGGTCTCAAGTAGGTCATCCTTTATAAAAAAAATTATGATCTCACTGGATAAGATTTCTCAAAATTTTATTAATTTTATTCATACGTCATATATAACCTTTTCGTGTTAATTACATGTTATGGGTACTTCTTCAATATATGCTATTGTAATATCTCTACTTTTTTAGAATGTATGCATTGAAATATCCATCCCATTAACAATGATACAAATATGGTCATTGATATTGATTTTCAAATAGATTTTTGGATCTTTTATATCTGTTAAATTTTTCCAACTACTAAAAACTGACACTTTAAAACATTTTTTAGAGTTGTGTAACATATCAAGAGATAGACATAAATGTTTTCTCAACCTTATGAAGTCAAAAATATATATGGATCTTTCTTGAGCATGTTTAAATAAGAAATTGATTTCCTTCAACAAAGGGGGAATATACAAAGTGTCAATAATGTTTTTGAATATTTTAAATGGTAAAACACATCTTTTTCTTTATTAACCTCCCTATGATATTTAAACATGAAACTTGCTAAAGATGAATATTCTTCAAAAAAATTGTATGTAGGCTCATACATAGAAATCAATCTTATATCAACATCTTTAAGGAGATTTTTACTATTAGTAACTCCAATTGTAAATTTCTAAAACTATTAATGTCTTTTTGTATTACTTTCCATGCAAGCATGCAAGTCAGAAATGAGCTATTTGACTTTAGCGATAGTTTCAAATGTACTAACAATTTTATATAAAATCTTCATTCTATGATCCATGTAATGATTTGGAATCATATGGGGAAATTTTTGTTTGTTGGAAAATAGAAATTCCACTTTTGTGACCCTACATTACTTATGCACTATCAGAAACAACACACAACTTACTAGGAATTCCATGGTCATTCATCTCATTTAAATTCCTTCAATTAGAAATAACCAATTCAAAATGGTTTTCAACATTACAATTTTCAACCATTTTATTACTAGCTAAAAAATATTTTTCCTTTAATGATTCTCAAAAGTGTAAACATGCATGCAAACCAAAAATGTATTGTCAATTGTTGTGACCTCATCGATGGGCAATGAGATAAACATTCCTTTTTTTACTTTTTATTTCAAATATTTTGTTTCAATTATTGCTAGACACTTTTCCATTTCATAAGAATTTCTCTTTGAAAAATGTGATTGTGGAATGTTAAGAAACCTGTTATATTGAAACAAAACCTTATAATGTACAAAATCTTAAATTAGTCTACCATTTTTCAGAATGTGGAATATAGTAGAGAACTATACATTTTTTACCTACAGCTTGGTGTTCATACCTTTTCAAAAGTGTGCATTAATTATCTCCCTTTTCTCAACAAGTTTTTGTTGATGTTTTTTTTCTCATTTTAATACTCGATTGTATGTCTTACATGAAAGAAATATTTTTCAGTTTTCCATTTATGTTTATTTTTTTCCATCTTTTTCCACAAATCCAACATATACTTTTCCACAATGTTTCTCAATTATGTCTAACTTTAATTGTAATCTATAGTATTTTTTTAGTTTCCAACTACATATTGTACATCTACATTTTTTTTATATTATCGCTACCATTCTATAGATCTATAGGTTCACTGAATGGATATTTAGATTCCCATTCTACCTTAAATGACCTCCCAATTGTCTAACTAGTTTTCTTACTTTACACAAATTAATGTTAAGAATTTTCAACTTGAGTCTCTATTTCATGAGATTAAGAATTAAAAATATCTTGTACTAGTTGAATCTCATCATTAGTAATGTCTTCCATTAGAGGCATTTTATAAAGAGGATTATCTTCCAGCTCTAGCATTTCTTCATGAATAATATATTCATGTGTTGACATGTTATTATTATTAACTATTCCATGTGGTGAGTGTGGTGACATGTTATTATGATTAATTATTTCATGTTATGTGTCTAGTGACATGTTCTTCTCATTAATTGTTTCATGTGGAATACAATTATCAGTGGGGGTTTATGCATTGAAAAGGGATAAGGGTTTGACTGTGATCTTGAAAATTTAAATTAAATTAACAAATGCATTAAACTAAACCCCTTACATGTGTTCTAAATGGATGTAAGTTGTGTGTGTGGTTGTTTTGGTTTCCTGAAATAATTAAAAATGTTATTTTTACTTTTTAATTGATCTATCTTATTTTTATTATTACTAGAGGCCATTTTACCTAGGACCAATCCAAATGTAATTTAAGTATGTAATCATGGATGATACATATGTAAACTATAAAACTAGCTACAGATTCGTACCACATGCTACCGGTTGGTAGCTTAAATATATGCTACTGATAGGTAGCATGAATATATTCTAATATTCGGTAGCATAAATATATGCTACCAAACAATATCAGACATTCATTCTACTAGCTTGTAGCATAAATTTTTACTACTAACCAATAGCTTATATTCATGCTACCAGGTAACATATTGTAGACACCTAAATTTGGTTACATTCCCCTTATCCCCTGATCGGATAACCAACTTAAATATGGGCACCTAACCATGGCACCCTTTCACCCCACATTAATAATTAATTTAATTATTTTTAATTAAATTCAATACCCATCATCAAAATATCCATTATTTTATTACCTTAATTGACCTAATTTCCACCTCACCTAGACACCTCATCCAACCACCTCACCCTAGACCTATTCTTGGCATGTTTCTATAACTAACAATAACTAAGTCTTACTTGCCTTAATGAGATAAGATTTGATCTAACCCTAAAATCAATGCCTAAGATTTCTCTAACCACATTCCCACTCATAAGAAGGGAAGCTTCCGTTCTGATCCGTGACAACAAACCAACTTGGCCCAAGAAATTAGAAAGATCTACCCATTTTAGAAAACCTAGAGCATTCCACCTTAACTGACGTCAATTAGACATAAACCGATGCTGGTCAAGATAGAACCATCATCGGTTACCATTTATTGACCTTAGAAACCTTGTTTGAGAGGTTGGCACATTCGAGACCAGAGAAGAACGAGATCAGAGCTGCATGTAAGTAGGACCAACATATTTTCGTACATCCAGGCATCCAAAACCATCATTCAGACAGATATAGGAGCATTACACCTATGGTAGCATTCCAGGAAACACTACCACGACACCAAACACCATTCATGTGATCAACCGTCACCGCCATCCAGCCTTCAAACTTGCATTACAGTAAGTATCTTGTTAACCAACATTCTTCTATTTTCATTCTAGTAGGCTTTGTTACTTCCATTATCAATTTCTACTTGAACTCTCACTTCCCCACCATTTATCTCCATACAAGTTTGATCATTCCTTCACCCACACCATAAAATCACCCATACCTGAAAGATAAACATCTCTGAGTATTTACAACATGTCCACAGATTTACACCCACTCCTCACCATCCCTGAGTCAGTCTTAGAAAAATCCCCAAACCATGAAATATTGAGTTATTTAAAATCCGCAGTAACCGTCGTCGGTTATTACTAAACCGTCATCAATCATATGAGACCGACACCAGTCTCTGTGTTTTAAAACTGGCCCAAAACAGAGCCAAACAACCTCCTACTAATTGACCTAAACAACCCAGAAACAAACCCTAACTAGTCTCAGTACCTTGACAATTACCTCATCCCTTAGATCCAACTATAGCCTAGCCTGTTGTGATTAGATTTGCTTATTATACTTGAATGAGATACCTAAATCATATCAACTATAACAAGACTTAAGTTCTTTCTCACATTAATTTGTTTTAAATGGTGGATTGACAACCATCTAGGAAGTATCACACTTCCCATAACTAGCATACACTAGGCAGTCCACTATCATATATCATTTAACTTCTCTTTTGTGGTCTTGTTTTCTATTACAGGTAGTTCCCCTAGCCAAAAGTAAGCTCTCACAATCGGCACTGGACCGAGAAGTTAGAATGCACGCAACAACCATCAACCAACCCATTTAATAGGTAATCCTCCTAGCCCATAACCCTATCTTTTTCGTCATTCAAAAACGTAAAGAAAACAGTGAAACATTTTGGCACACTCGGTGCGACCCATCAGGGATTTTATTGCATTTTATTCATTTCTAGGCAAAATTTGTGTGTTTGTTTCCCATTTAAAAGGCTTAAACATTAATTTTCTTCCCTAATAATCATCTCTTCTTTCTAATCACTCTAAAATATGTTAGAGTAGGTATTTACCTTAGCTCATGTTCACCTAGGTACTTTATTTACCTTTATTATATTTATCCTCACCCACTTATGTGTGTGGATATTTATTTTATCTTATTTAGATATTAGGAGATATTATCTAGTTGTTAGGTATAATTCTTTCCTTGATCTATGGTATTGACTAGATCCTTGATGTTTAGTTCTCTCCTAAATCTATGGTCTTGACTAGTTCTTTGATGACTAGTTATTTCCTTGTTTTATGGCTTGATCTATGACCTTGAATGGTTCTTAGATTGTTATTCCTTGCCTATTTAAGCAAGGCCCATTCTCAATGTATTACATTGAGTTCCATAATAATATATGATATTGCTGCTCATTTGTTTGCAAAGGTTTATGTAAAGTTATTCTGGCAAATTATTGATTGTGGTGTTTGATTAGCATCTATGTTCTTGGCTTGGTACTATCTGGTTATCGTTTCTTTCAAAAGAAACATTGCTCTTGGTGCATTTAAAAGGAATCATTATTCTTTCTTACTTTCTGCATTTAGTGAAAGAGCTTACCCTCTCCTATTCACCATTTGCTTCATCGAATGTAATCTTTTCGATTTGGGATTAAAAATGGTTACATTACATTCTGATTTGCTGTATTTAGTTCACATTAAAATAAGGGCAACCTATATGCTAGAAGTCATGCCTAGCTAATGGTTGACACAAAGAAATGTAGAAAGCACATTCTCTCTCTCTCTATGTCTTACCAAACTTGCACAAAATTAAAATATACACATCTTTCTTAAACAACATCTTACCTAAGAACATCTGTCAGTGATCACAAAATCTAATTGGTAGGTACTCCCTAGCTTGTTACCTCTGTTGAGTCATTATCTCAGAGGATGACCCAACCCCGTCTTAACATACCTGAAACCTCTCCTTTTAGATATCCTTCTTCGTAGGAATCCTTGCTCACCAAAAACTCTATTCTAAATTCATGAGTCAGTATTCTAAATAGCATAAGCTCAACACATTAAAAATCACTTGTTAGGTACGTATTTTTAGTGTTTGATTGACGTGTGTTTTGAGGTGTGAGGATACGCTTCTCCATTTTTCAATTATGTTTCCTTACACACTCCATAATCACAGTTGGAGTATTCTAACTTCTTATGAGTGTGTCAGGACTTCATTGCATTATCTCTAGACCTCTAGGTTGATTATTTATCTCACTAAAATTCATAACAATCCATTTTTATACATCTTTCCAATTTTCACAGTAACTGGCATCGGTTACCCCTGACCAACATTGGTTTTATGTTATTTTGGGTTAAATTTCCTAAAATAACCCTTATTTCATTTTTCTGTGTTGTCAAAGTTCCTGTGAGTCTTTGTACTCTCTCTGCTTTGATAAACAGTCAAAATACAAATTGTTCATATGACCGTCACTAGTCTTTTCCTCATTTGATAAAATTGTTCGTGCCTCACAATATTTGACCTCGGTTACCCCTTAACTAGCATCGGTCATCCTTAACTGACATTGGTTACCCTGTATTAAACATCAAATGATATATTGCCCAAATATACCTATAGACACCTATTTTATTCATTCTTACTGCCCCCTGTGTCATCTGCAGGATATATATATATATACTCATTCACATGGTGTTGACTCGCAATCAAGCTAACCCTCTTACATTTCATGCAAGTCATCAACCACTCCCGCCTATCCCTTCACCACCCTTTGTCCTTTTACCCATGGATCCAACCTTACCTACCACCATTGCCATAGGTGATGAGGAATTTACACGATTCCTTGATCAGAATCCTGTGGCCTTATAGTTCTACCTTTCCCATTCTTCCACCCAGGACTCCTCAGGTCAGTTGATATATGGCATGCCTATATCCATCTCTCCTTCCCTTATTCCCACTTCTACATCATCCCCTAATAATGCGGTGTTACCTTCACCTGCTTCACCCCCAATGGTTTCAAAGCTAGGACCCATACCCACCATGACTGCTGCATCTACAATATCACTTGCACATGTAGTATCTATTGTTCCCTCATCGACCACCCAGACCATAACCCCGTTTGCACCCATTGTCTCACAAATACCCATTGCAACACAACTACCCATGGTGTCGGTGATCCCTACTCCATTCCATAATATTGTCCTCTCCATCCCACAAACACTTCCCCCAATCTCTATTAGAGTCACTACGACCATCCCACCTACATACACATACTATCAACAACCCCCTATATCATCTGTCACCCATTTTGGATACATACCCTCTAGATCCATCCTGTATTCTCAACCTCCCTATTTGGCATGACCATATAATGGAATTCTACCCACATCACAGGTTTAATACCAGCCCCCTTATGCCACAGGAGGAACCCTTCCACCAAAACCTACCAATGACCTCATCAAAGCAATCATGGAAAGGATGCAGACACTAGAAGCATCAGTTTCGGGCTCGTGTAATTCTCTCACCTATGATGAAATATATAATGATCCCATTCATCCATCCATCCCTATTCATCCATACCATGTACATTGGGAAATGCCAAAATTCAACCGTTTTAAAAGTAAAGAAGAACTGCAATAGCATTTGTGGTCTTTCAAACATGGCTATTACCTGATCACCCATGATGACGCTTTACTCCTACAGACCTTCCTGATGTCCCTGACAGGACCTAGTTTGGATTGGTATAGTGGGCTACCAAGACACTCCATCTACTCATTTAATCAAGTAGCCCAAGCCTTCTTAGATCACTTCTCCATCAACATTGTTAAGAAAGTTACCATGAATGATCTTTATTCCACACGCTATTATGACGATGAGTCTATCGCTGACTTTTTCACTCATTGGCACAGCCTAATTAACCAGCTCACATTTCAATTACCTCAAATTGAACTGAAAGATTTATTTACATGTGTCACCAAACCTACAGGTGTAGAACTTTTGCACTTTTGACAAGGCATTCACCACGGCACGGAAATTGGAAGTTCGTGCTATCGAAGAGAAGAAAATTCAACTTTGTAACAAGAACATTACATTCAAATAAAATGATGCTTCTTCATCTTCGAAACCCCAAAAAAAAATTTCAAAACCCAAAGGATATACCAACACCATAATTCTCAAGGCTATTCCCCCTCATCAATCACACCCAACCAAACCTCCTTCTAATCTCTCTCCCATCCAAGCTTTCCAATTTAGACGAGAACAATGAAAGTACACTTCGATAGGAGAATCTTACTTTTCTATTTTGGAAAATCTTGTTAAGGCTGATGTCATTTCCCTTCCACCTATAAAAGCACATATTGGTTTTGACCCCGAGTGACCCATGCCCACATGGTATAAGGAACACAAATTTTGTAACTATCATCATGTCAAAGGTCATAGTGACAATAACTACATCACCTTCAAGAATATTGTCCAAGAAATTTAGACAATGGAGATCTAGTCTTGGATAGCCCGAATGCACCCACTAACCAAAACCTACATATCTTCAAGAATCCATTTCCTAATCATGCCCCATCTTCTAACCAAGCCGGTGAAACTTCAAACAATGATAACAATGTCCACGAGGTCCATGTTATTTTCGATGACATACCAGTTGCTTCCCAATTGCCTCATGTCCCTTCCATAGATGAAATATTAGCCCAAGCTCCACTACCTACATAAAGACCTATTTCATTTACTCTTCCACCCACATATTAACTCCCTTCATTTTCTCCTTCACCTATGGAAGAGCCTATACTTAGCACACCACCTTTTTCCCCTCAAATTATTGAGCAGTTTTCAGTGGCACCTCTCCTACTCATAGGAGATACATGTTCACAACCTGAACCATCACAAGGAGAGACAACCTTGTCTAGCCCATCCTCTCCTCTACCCATAGAGGATCGTATAGGAATACCATTTCCTTTAGATGACCATTCACCATCGGAACTTCAAGAGCCCACAAATTTTCTTTCGGATCTCTTACCCAAATTTTTTTGAGGCAAGCCATTTCCTTGTGTCTCAAACACATTTTATAGGAATTGCAAATCAATCCACATCGGCCCCGCTTATAACAACACCATTTTCACATTTGGCCAATCACCTAGACTATGTTTGATGAGGGTCGGCAATCCTCACCATTAATAATGTCAATCTAGGTTGGTGTCCAAAGGCTGTATGCATTAAGAGAAGATCTTGGAAAGAAAATCCTTTAAACACAAACCAAACTTGCATAAAATAAATCACACATGTAGAAATTTAAAGGCACACTTGCAAAAATGTAAACACACTTGCATAAAGGAAATCACACTTGCAGGAATATAAAGGCATGCTTGCATAAAGGAAATCACACTTGCATAAATAAAGTTTGCAAGAAAGAAATGAAAATTGCATAAACGAAATTTTTGAATTAAAAATAATTGAAAGATAAAAAGACACCTACAGGTTCACAACAAAAATTGTACTAAAGGATCACATAACATGAAATCAGAAGTTTACAATAAAAGGAAAACTGCAGAAATAAAAAAACAAACATTAACACATTGATCCATCTTCCTTGGAATGAGTGGCCAGCTCATTCCTTGGAAGAGGGCTTAGTTCATAATTTTAATTCAGAACTTGTAGAATAACTTTGCTTCAAAAGATTGGAAAGAAAGAACAGATATTTATTTCTTGGGAGAAAAGAATTATATATCTCAGTGTGGAAGGGTGCATTTATAATTCATGCATCCAACCAACTCCTTATTTTAGGAAATACAATCTAATATTATCTTTATTCCAATCCTAACAACTAAGATCTACATCTCCACAAAATATGGAGAGAGATATATTATTGGAGTCAAAGTCTCATCTCACTTATTTTAGGAAGATTTGCTCCCAATTCTTCTCCTTACTTTTTGATAACAAGAATCATAATGATTTTATTCCTATACATTATTAGGAGTATTTTCCTCAAAATATGATTTTAACCAAATACCTTTCTTGGATTTTCCATTTGACTTTGCTGTTTTTGACTCTAGAACTTTTGATGCTTGTCTGATATGCTTTTTCCTTGGACTGTAGTTCACTAAAAGTTAGATTTATCTTCATTGGTAAAACTTGTTACAAATCTGAATGCTTTTTTTGTCAAACACATTTCTATGAACAAAAACCTCTCTCAAATTTTCCATTTTACTTTTCTGTTTCTTTTTATGGAACTTTTAGTGCTCGTCTGATACACTTTTCCTTGGACTGCAGCTCACTAAAAGTTAGATCTCTCTTCATTGGTAAAATTTGTAGCAAATCTGAATGAGGTTTTTGTTAAACACATTGGTATGAATAAAAATCTCTCTCATATTTTATGTTTTACTTTTAAATTTCTGTTTATAAAACTTTTAGCACTCGTATGATACACTTTTCCTCAGACTGCAGCTCACTAAAAGTTAGATTTCTCTTTATTGGTAATACCTATAGCAAATCTGAATGAGGTTTTTGTTAATCACATTGCAAAGAACACAAATATCTCTCATATTTTCTTTTGGATTCTCTGATATTTCACAATTACTCAAAAATGTCAAAATCTGTGAGTTCTAGAACTAAGCTTACGAGTTCCGGAACTAAGTTTGCGAGTTCTGGAACTAATCCTGCAAGTTCTAGACCTACCTCTGCAAGTTCCGAAACTAAGCCTGCGAGTTCTAGAGCTAGCTTAAAATAGCTATAACTTTTGCATATGATCTCAGATTGAGATGATTTTTTTTTTAAACTTGCATAATTTTTTAGTAGGAATCTGGATATGAAATCAGATTTCAATTTAGATATATCATTCATGATCAATTCTACTTTTCCCAATACTAGCATTATTTTTCCTTTATGGCCTGCACACACAAGACTTTGCACAAGACTTTTCCCAAATAATCAATAGGATTAGTCAACAAAACAGATAACAAAATATTTGTAAAGAATGAACAAGTAATATATCCTATATTCTATCTTAAGCAAACTATAAATTCCTAGATTACCTTTAAATCCACTTTCAAAGGTAACTTGGAAGGACAAAATAATGGTAATTTATGGCCTCATCAATGTCGATAGAGCCTTACTTTGGGGACACCTTCTACTTCCTGTTTCAACACAAATGTAGTTGTCCCTCACTGACACCTCCACTATCTATCCAAAAGTGTTTTGAGTGACCAAACCAAACACAACTATGACTATTACAACACCTTCCATGTCACTACCCATGGCCCACCTCACACCTCTATCGATAACCAAACATATATATACACCCAAACACCTACCCACACCTATATCATCTCCCTTACCTAAATCTATCACTACCTTAGGGGTCATACCGATAGCTATCCTTACTCACCCAACCATCAAATTAGATTTAGCCACATCTTCCAAAAATAACACTAAACTTACCCTGACCCATAAAAATAAGATCCAATCTTCTAGACCTCATACACCAGCCTCGCCCACCACACCCTTATAACCTTCACCCCTTCTATCCATCCTAGGACCTCACCCCTCGACCCTGTCCAAACAACCCCTGTCCACTAGTAAACCAAGAACCCATCAACCCAGTTCCTCATCACAGGCCTCTAATATACCCAAGTGACCC
Source organism: Taxus chinensis (assembly GCA_019776745.2). Taxonomy (NCBI): domain Eukaryota; kingdom Viridiplantae; phylum Streptophyta; class Pinopsida; order Cupressales; family Taxaceae; genus Taxus; species Taxus chinensis. The sequence continues at coordinate 150,868,022 of CM034150.1, read as the reverse complement.
ATGTAACTTCTTCCCTCACCCATGACCTTCTTACCACCCATACCTCCACTAATGTGCATAACTTCTTCACTACCCATAACAATTTCTTCTCTTTCACTCACGCCTCCTGCCTAACCTACACCACCCACCTCCACAGCATCTTGGTTACCCCTGTGGGTAACCATTCCTCTTCCACCATTAGATTTTCCCTCCACATATCATACACCTGTGTAATCGTTGCCCAAAAATATGCAACCTAAAGCTAAAAATCCTCTACCCTCCAATAAGGTAGTTAAACCAACCAAACCTTCTACCATTAGCTCTTCTACCATGCTCATACCCAAGCAGATGCAACTAAGACCTAAGACCACTTCGCATACAAAACTAGTAAACCAACCCACCCCCTTCCAGCAAAGCCTCTTCCTCCACAATCAGCTATACGTACATCCAAACCCATATTTACCTCTCATTGTGATCCACTAACGGGATCCTATGCCAAAATCTTAACCAATATCCACAAAAATTTTGTCATCACATTACCACCCTTAGGCATTACAACCCACTCAAACCCAAACTAAAATGGTTTGACGAAACCAAAATTCACACCTACCATCGTGTGCTAGGACATGATGTAGAGAAATGTAAGGCTTTAAAAACTGTTATTATCTAATTGTGTCCTCCTGAAGAAAATTTTGATGACGATGATCTTCTTGATGAGGACCCCATTTCACCTTCACCAATTTCCATAGATCTTCTCCCATTACCTACTCAGTGACTAAAATCTCCACCCCCAAAACTCTTTGATCCACCCCTGAGATTCAAGATTAACATGGTTCGTATCAGAGAGTTGGCCAAACCACCACCAAATACCAATGCGCCCTACTCATTTCACAAGGATCGTATCCCACACTAGGGTTTTGTCCCTCATTCCACTATACCTTCCATGACACACCCTCTTCATCCACCTCCCCTTAGATTAACATGATCAACATTGCCACCCGTGCTCAGAAAGAAAAGGGAAAGGAAAAAGCAACGGACCCATCAACAAACCCTATACCCAACATCCTATCTGCACCCATACCCAAAGTCACCGTTCAAGGTCCTACATATCCTATTTCCGATGGGGTCACACATCACACAATGCTAAAAAAACTACACCAACCCCCCCCCCCCCCCCCCCCCCCCACCCTCAAAATGTTTTTATATGACCTTGTCCAAACCTCAGAGTCACATCATCAAGCCCTCATAGAGGTCCTTCAATCTATTGAAGTCTTACCAAATGACCCCACACCCGTATCCTCCATCATTACCCCTCACCACGTAGCCTCTCTCACTAGATCATCACCTTCCTCTACTCCTCCACCTACTCGCCAAGTGGCCTCCCTCAACTTTTCAGATGAAGAGATTGCTCCCTTTTAGTCTAGTGACCCCTACCCCGACCCCACTATTTTCATCTCTTTCTTTATCGATAATATACACATACGATGTGTTATGATCAATGGTGGTGCTAGCATCAAAATCATCTCCTCCCATGCATACGACTAAATGCATATTCTTGCCAATTGCATGCATGGTAACTTGCTTAGGCTGTGCTCCTTCAATGATGCCATGACTTCAACCCTGGGTACCATTGTTCTGCATGTCCACGTGGGTCCCCACACTGTCCCAAAAATTTTCTATGTCCTAGAAGGGGAGATATAATATAACTTACTGCTCAGATGACCTTGGATCCGTGCCATGGGTTATATCCCTTTGACTTTACATCGCTGCCTCAAATTTGAACACGAGGGACATAATTACACCATCCTTGCTGACCCATCATATTTCAAGACCTGTAACATGTTATATCATTCCAATGATGTGATTTTACCAGTCAAGGCATCTGCTACTATCACTACTTCACCTTCACCCACAAGCCCATCCACCGAACCTGCAACTACCTCTGCTACATCTAAACTTGCTATCCCCACTGTAGCTATAGCCTCTACTGCTGACGTACCTGTTTCCCCATCATTTGGTGAGCCATCTATCCCTGCTACCCACATACCGATTACTGATCCCTTAGAAGGTGTTTTTCAATGCCTCACTATGGAGGAATACCGCTTATACAATATCGACACCTTCCTCACCCCATAAGAGTTTGGAAATCTATGTCAACACCCTAGCTACAACATCTGCATCGGTGATGTTTTTCCTTATGGCCCTCCCCACATTCACACCAATCTAATGTATGGGGGACTTGATATTTCCACCTATAAACCCAAACCTCCATCCCAAGCTCAACCATTTTTGTTTGACCTACACTCCCTCACTAACTACAACTTTGCTCACACTTTCCTCCACCAGTGCGCGTGGAAAGGATTTGGATTCAACTTTTATGAATAAGGCCGCCATACTATCATTTCTTGTACCTATCGTAAACAAAATGATCGTAGTGGAATTGGTTTTGATGCTCCACCCTCCAATAAGGTTCACATCGACCTTATCTAGGACAAGAAATCTTCCCCATCTCATTAATTCACATTACCATCTTCACCCATGGAGTCCATAGATCCCAAATCTATTCCTCCTAACTTTTTTTTGTAAACACCATTTCCCTAGGACCGCTGACCTATCAACACGATGGTGAGGCTTCCTCTTCTCTCCCATTCCTATATCCTGACATGATTGATGACAATATGCCTTCCATTAACATCGTTCAATGTCAGGATGATGAGTCCATCCTCACCTACCTTGGTGTGGAAGAATATTATATTCATCGGTCGTTACCCTCTGAGATGCAAACTATGTTGAATGAATCGACCATCAAAATCAACATTAACACTCAAGATGAGTCACACATTCTAAAGATCGGCCAATCCTTAGACGCTATTGAATAGGAAGCCTTCACCTCTTTCCTTCATGACCATAACAATGCTTTTTCTTGGTCCTATGCTTATATGCCCGGTATCGACCCAAAAATCATGGTCCATAATATCATAACCATTCGTGATGCCAAACCCATAAAAAAATCTATGGAAAATGCATCCTCGCATTTCTCTTTTAGTCAAGAAAGAGATTTAACGCCTTCTCTTGGTTTCCTTCATCCTACCCATTAACTATCCCCAATGGATTTCTAACATCGTTCCTATCACAAAAGCAATTTGGGGACTCTGTATCTGCACAGAATTCCATGACCTCAACCTAGCCTATCCTAAAGATGACTTTCCCCTACCAGGAATTGACCAACTAGTTGATCTCACCGCTGGTCATGAAATTCTATTGCTCATGGATGGTTTCTCAGGTTATAATCAAATATTACTAGCTCCAAAAGATCAACACAAGACTTCCTTCATCACCTCTTGGGGCAATTTCTGCTATCGAGGCATGCCTCTTGGCCTTAAAAACATTGGTGCTACATACCAATGTGCCATGACTTACATCTTCCATGATATCATGTATCGCATATTGGAAGATTATGTAGATGAAGTGCTTGCCAAATCCAAATGTCAAATCGAACACCTGCCCATCCTTAAAGTCATCTTTAACCAAAGAAGTACATCTTTATGGTACTTTCTAGAAAAATCCTGGGTTTCATCATTTCTTTACATGGCATAGAAGTCGATCCTGCTAAAGTCAAGACTATTCTAGAAATTCCTCCACCCACTAATCTCCATCAACTTCAAAGCCTACAAGGTAAGTTGTAATCCATTAATCATTATATCTCGTAGCTTTCTGACCATTTTCAACCATTTCATCATCTTCTCAAGAAATATATTTCGTTCAAATGGGATGATGAATGCCATAAGGCATTTGAGGCCTTAAAACAATACCTTCTTCAACCACCAATACTCATTCCTCCTAAAGATGACCAACCCTTTTACCTATATATTTCTACCACTGACCATTCTTTAGGTGTCATGCTTGCTCATTGCAACAACCAACACTGAGAGCAAGTGGTTTATTACATAAGCCATACCCTTATGGACTATGAAACTAGATATAACCATGCCAAAAAACTCTGCCTATCCTTAGTTTTCATCACCACCAAACTCCACCATTACCTACTCAACCACAAAACCTTCATCATTACTAATACTAACCCATTACACTATATATATGCCAAACCCTATCAACATCAATGTGTTGCATGTTGGCTTATGCTTCTGGCTGACCTTGACCTCGAATTCATTCATCAAAAGTCCATTAAGGGCTAGGCTATTGCTGACCAATTGGCCAATGCACCTATTTCCAAGGATCAACCATCTAACTTCGACTTCCCAGATGGATAGCTCAATGAACCACTCTAACTTTATTCAATTGACAGCATTCCCAGATGAGTTTATAGATTATACAAATACCCTTTCCCTAATATCAACTTGAGGGATTATTAGCAACATACACTTACCAAATCTAGTTTCTAAAATACTAATTTTTGACACTCTTTCAATTCGCCGATAAGATTATAGCTTTGCAAGTGTCAGAAGTTATATGCCACTATCCATCTTGGGGTGGGGATTGGTGTTATCCTTTTCGTTTGCCTGCCATTCCTATTGAAATCAAATTTTATTTTTTTAACATGTATATAATTTCACCACGGTGAACCTATGCCTTTGTCATTTGTCTTAAACTACTATTAGATTTTGATTTTATCCTCTTCTATTCAATTTAAAATCAGTATTTCTACAAAGCTAATAGTCTCCCCTACGCAATGGTACCATTTTTATGACATAGTTTTTACGTTTCGGCATGGTTCAAGTCCGCGGAAGACTAAATTTGATGTTTTGTTGTTTTTAATGTAAAATTCAGGATTTGATGTCCACTTAATTGTCCCCCAACTTGGTGCACTTACCTAATAATATTGTGGAATATTAAACACTTGTATTGGGTCTCCAGGCCACTTATGCCTTAGATGTTAAGACAATCAATATCTTTGGTGATTCTCAGTTGGTCATAAACCAAGTCAATGGTATATAACAATGTCATAATGAGATCCTTCAAAAGTATAAGCATCACGTAGATATGATTTTGACCAAATTTGACCGTTACACACTTCAAACCACCCTATGTTCCACTAATAAGTTTGTAGATACCATGGCCTTCTTGGCTTCTCAGATACCTACTTTTCCTGTTGACTCTAAAATATTTTTCATCATACAAAGGCTACAATCACCCTCTTATTTACCTTTTGAATTTTACTCTGTCAGAACCATTGCCCTTGACCCACAGACCTCTAGTATAAGCAATATGTAGATTATCTTACCCTTTCCATTTTACCCTCTAATCTCACGTGTCATGGACAATGAGCCTTTCTTAAAAGTGTCTCCCATTATTTCCTCATGGGTGGTCTCCTTTACAAGTGCAACTTTGATGAAATTATCTTATGATGCTTTACACGTTCTGAAATTCCCTACACCATTAAGGAAGTCCACGATGGAATTTTTTGAGGTCACTTTAGTGGTTTAGTTATCGTAAAATGCATCCTTTGCCTAGGCTATTATTAGCCAAACCTAAACCGTGATTTTTTTGATTATGTCAAACGTTGTTTGAAATGCCAACAACATGCTAATATCCATCACACACCTAGTCATGCCTTACAGGTCGCATGAAATCCTTGGCCTTTCTCTCAATGGGGTTTGGATCTTGTCGGTGAGATCAACCCCCATTCTTCACAATGCCACCAATGGATCATAACCACTACCAAATATTACACTAAATGGGTAGAAGCCATTTCCCTCATTTCTTCAAAAGATGAGAAGATATGTGAATTCATCAACCATCACATCATTTTTCATTTTGGTGTTCCTCACCACCTTATCATTGATAATGGAAAACAATTCAAAAATAAAACCCTATGTAAACTATGTGACGCTTTTGGCATCCAACTTAGTTTCTTATCACCTTATTACCCACAAATAATTGGTTAAGTTGAATCAACCAATAAAACCTTGAAAAAAATTCTAATGAAGGTAGTCAATGATACTGGGAAAGATTGACATACGCACATTCCTTCTACCTTGTGGACTTATCGCACTAGTATTCGCACTTTGACGGATGCCACACCATTTTCTCTAGTCGACGGTACCAAGGTTGTCTTACTTCTCAAAGTGTAGATTCCATCTCTCCACATCTCACTACAATACATGCTCAACGACGATGAATTTCACCAAGATCATTTGGCGCAACTTGAGTTATTAGATGAATGCCATCTCAATGTTCTTGACCATCTCCAAATTTACCAAAAGCGTATCAAACGTGCATATGAAAAAAACATTCATGAACAAACCTTCTAGGTCAGTGACCTCATCTTGAAAGAAAATCAATATATAACTAAAGAAGAGAAAAGTAAACAGGGAAAATTTTCTCCTAATTAGCTTGGACCCTATATCGTTACCCATGCCTATGGATCAGGTGCTTATCATTTGTCTTCACTCGAAGGTAAACCTGAACCTGAGCCCCTTAACACCTTATATATGTGACCATTTTATTGTTGATATCATGTACTATATCACTTTTTGTCAGTTGATCACTCGTCCCTTGAGCACTATTCACCTTCCATATTACCCATTTTGAGGATCCACGACTAAGCAAGAATCATGTGATTACCTGTCACCATTTTAGCCTTGTCTTCAATATGAGTAACATGGCTCTACTCATAGCATGATTCTCATGGATACTTTTTTTCTTCTTCAAGATGGAATCCCATGGTCGTTCATCACTCAAAACCACCTCTTTCAAAGTTAATCTTTGTGTGCTATGGTCTTGTCTTCTAAACAAGAACCTAATCCTCTATTGTCTTTTCTATGACTTAAACATCCAAAAACAAAATGAGATAGAAATCCTTGAGTCAAACTTCTAGAGAAAGGTGACTCCCTTAAAAGGGACATCTCTTCAGTCTAATTCCACTGCTATAAATAGACTTCTCCCTTGAAGGACAACTATATCAAGTTATTTCACAAAAATATAATAACTATCCATAAGCTTTCCGCATCAATCAATATATATTAAAAAAAAGAAAAAAAATGAAGCAAAGGATGAAATTTTCATCATGGACTTGCTTATTATTGATCTTGGGTATCTTGTTCCGAAAGACACACTGTCATACACTAAGTTACACTCAATCGCCCATTCTCACCTCTGTGCATTTTTGCCAAATTTCCTCTTTACTCAAGGGACTTACTGCAAATGTGACATTTTGTGGTCATGCAACTTTCTTCATCCTTAGAATGGTCCATTATGCAATGCCTTTAGTGTCTTACATTCATAAGCCCCTCTTAGGTTTGGTTGACCCATTAGGGTTCTTATCAATTAAGCAACTCTTTTGCCACCTCTTACCATTCACCTTCCTCATTTCTTATTTCTTATCCTATATAGGACATGATCATCAACACTTATATTTACAAACTACTCGACCATGCTTGTGACCTAAACTCAACCATGCCTATGACCTACATTAAAAAATGCCTAATCCTTGCTAACCAATTCTTATATTTCGTCATAATCTTCCCTAGCTTATGGGAGAACTACATTAGCCTAAGGTCTCTTTTCACCAGGACTATGGAGGCAACACTTTGAGGGCTTGGGACCCTTGGAGGTTAGCTCAACCACTCTATACCTTGACCCATTTCCCCTTTTCCATTCCTATTCACATTCTACCCTAGTTAGTTTCCTTTCTATGTCAATAACTAGAAATTAAACCAAACAAACACCAATTAACAAACATCACTATTAACCATTTTTCCACACATCATCATAATGTTCACCAATTTTCACAATTCACAAATATTCAGAAATTTCAAAGATAACATGCGTATGCATTATCATTTATTTCCTTTGTTAACAATAATGTGGGACTTAAATCCAAACCAAAACTTGACTCCATCCATGCCTATGACTTGACTCCAACCATGCCTAAACTAACCTGACTCAATCCATGCCTATGGCCTGAATCTATCATGCCTAACTTACCTAGTTCCCATCACATGTACAACATCATCATCAAAAGTACATATGCACATCATCATCGCCATATATATAAATCATCAACATCTCTACATGTCTGCTCAAATATCTCCAAAATGTAATGTCTCCAATACAAATGTCTCAAGATCATCGGCATATAGGAAGCTATCATGTACAAAACATCATCGACACGTAGAATAGTATCATATACAAAAAATCATCGGCACGTAGGCCAAGTCCATATCCATAGACTAATCCCTATACTATCAGTGGCAATATCCCTCACTCTGTCCCTTAGATATCTACGTTGGTCTCTCCCGAATCCTCTTCTACTCTTGTGTGGTGCCCCACACCCACCTCACCACCTGTTGTGGGTCTCAATATAGCAGTTAATGGACCCTCACCTATATCTAGCCTTTGTACACTAGTGACCTCACCTTTCTCAGGCCTTTAGGCTTGATGACCCCTTGTTCTCTCCACACTGTGAGTGAGGAGATCGGGTCCTCTCACTCAAGGCCTCCTATGTTCTCGGTACTCCACATATGAAGGGAAATTTATCCCTGTACTACTACCAAATGATCCTAATAATACCTTGTACTCATCCTAGGGCATCCCTTAATCTCACTCCATGGGCACTGTCTGAGGAGGTGCTATGGGTATCACTGCAACCTATGTACTCTTCCCTATCAATAAGGGTCTTTGAACCCTATACCTAGTACCTAGACCATGGGACCCTGTGCCTAAGCTTGTCCTACTAACTGTTTCGGGTGCCAATGCTTACATAGGTATCTAGGACTGTAAGGCCATAATATGTGCCTGTGTAGTGGCTAAACTGACCTTGCAACCTTATCACTTATACCTGTAGGTTGGCCACCTACTCCCCACCTCCAACCCCACCCTGAGTACAACTACCTGCCCCTATAATGTTGTGACCTATGGCCTAAAGGGCCACCACCTAGTCCTATAACGTGGTCACCTCTTCTTTTGACCCCATCAGTTATCCCTATAAACCTATAACTTGGCCTTGTAAGGTGGCCACCTGTCCCTCTAACATGTCCCTCTGGACTGTGAGGGTGGCCACGCCTAATTTTTTTGGTCTAAGTGGTGCTACTCACAGCTGAGCTGCCCTCCACAATCTCTATCTGTCAGTGCACCTGACATCATCAATGTGTCAGTCCACTGGTGCCTCTCTCCTACCTTGTCAGCATGGTAGGTCATGGAGGGGACATCAGTCTCTTGTCTTCATCCCTCTTGTACTATGGGAAGTGAGGTGGTACATCCTATGCACTAGCCCAAAATTTTGTCTTACCCTATCTATGAGTATTAGATCATGCTCTCCCGCATGACGCCCTCTCTATCCATTGAACTAGCTATAGTCTCATCTAACTCCGTGAGCCATCCACCCATATTGATGGAAAACCCACATAGGGCCTCCAAATAATTTCCATGCCAGAAAACCCCTTTAGCAAATGTCTGTAATAGAATACATCGTGTGTAGTCCCTAGACAGCTATGTGCATGCTCCGGTAACCAGACATCCAATGCATGTAACCCACTCAAACAAAACCTAGCTCGAATATATCATCTCAGGGCATACCTAGTGGCCTCACACATACAATGTGCTCATATGCCTAGTATTGGAGAAGAAAGGTGTATCATAGGCTGAACCGCCAAAATCTCCTATATGCCCACAACTCCCTGTACAAATTGCACCAAGTATGTTAGTGCACCCAAGAAAATCAGGTCCTCTCCTCCATCATGTTATGAAGGACCCCCATCAATGCCTATGGGAATATCCCACCCTCTGCATCCGACAGTGCGAAGCAACATTATACCTCTATAATTAAAACTACTATCCTCATCTCCTTTGGATGGGTTGTATACATCTCATCATAGCTTAGACTTGCACTATGGAACCTTATCTCTACCATACCCTCACCAAAAATTTTCAGTATCAACTCCTCAGAGGACTCCAAGGAGATAGAATACACATGTTGTCGTACTATTGGTAGGCGTAGGATATGATAGACATCTTCTAGGGTGACTTTTACCTCACCCATCAGAAAATGGAATGTGTTGGTCATTATATCCCATCTATTGATGAGTGCAACCATAAGGCTAGGCTCCCATATTGTATGCCTAGTAATGTCTCACACCTATCAAGCCAACATCTTTCATGTGCCTCCACTCATCGGTGATGACACTCGATCATACCAACAACAATAAATGATGTTACACGATCCCTCATCCATGTACGTTGCTCTCTGAGCCTACATTCACCACATTACAAACATTATTTAAATTTCCTTTAACCAATATTTCTGTCCACCCCCACCTCACCCCTACAAACCTCAACCCTCTAACCTAAATCCTAAACCCCATTAACCCCCACCTAACCTCTCAAAACCTGTAAACCCCAAACCTTAAACACCCTGAACCTAAAAATCATTCAACCTAAAACCCAAACCCTAAACACCTTGATCCTGATAACCCTTCAACCTAAACACCATGAACTGAAAAATATTTGACCTAAATCCCCAACCCTAACAAACCTAGACCCTAAAATCACTAACTGACGCACTGATCACTCTTGTCTAACACCAGTCCATGATAAACTGACATCGGTTCTTCAATCCTGACTAATGTCTGTATATACAGACCGACATCGGCCATACCTCGACTAACGTCAGTCACTATTACTACGCCCAAACCCGAACCCCCAATTTTCTTCCCCCCATTTCTCTCCCATTTCTCCTAGAAACATACCCAAACTTCCCCCAAATCCCTCCCCAACCTTATTCAACCTACTTATGCCTTTTCCCACCCCTCCTCTCACCCATTTTTACTACCAAATATAGAATTCTATACCCTATCCACACCACCCTGACCCATATTCCCTTCTACATTTAATAATAATACATAGAAAATCTTAGCTCTTACCTCATCTCGGCATTGCCTCTATAGTGGAACATTTGGCAGTTGTGCTAGTGGTCCACCTAACCCCTCTCCTGACTCCACCATGTAACACCTCTACCTCCAACCTCTCCACCAATCCACTCACTCTGCTTGATCTTGTGGGCCCGTCCACTTGACTCCTCTCCCCACCTAGATCTCTCCACCTCACCTCGATACGGTCTCAGGTACTTCTCTCATGACAAAACACATCTTGTTTAACTCTCTGTCATTTTCCAAAAGTCAAAAACATACAAATGAATTTGTATTATATGGATTTTTCCTTTTTATATACCCACATCGACATGACCAGCATCGGTTATACCTAGACTGAAATTGGTCCTGTGCCCTAGAAAAATTTAGTCGGTTGTACCTCAATCGACATTGTTCATGTTTCCTAACAAACCATGATTTGTTTACCTATTCCGTCACCGATTAAGTATGACTGACATTGGTTACCTATCATACTCTTGTCAATACCCTTTCCCCATTTCCGACCAACATTTACCCTTCCTTGCCACCATTTGACCTTACCCACCCTTATTGCAACCTACCTCTAAGCCTAAATTACCTATCCCTATCCTTAATTGCATTTAGGGACTTGTTATTTTACCCGTACCTCTCCCCTACCCGTGCCATGACCTAGCTACTTGGACCCAAAAAGTTGTTAGTGACCTGTGAACTCATGTGCTCACTATACCTTGCGACACTGTTACCCGTGTTGTTTGACCTAATGACATTACCTACCTATCGCTATGTTGTTTATCCTGACCCAACCTTTGATGTACTGAAACATACCTAAATGTTCCTGCACCTAACCTACGTTGTGTTTCCACACCATATCCTATGCCTTGGATATTGGAATCACTTCAACCTTGTTCAGATAAACCTATCGACCTTGGACGATGTAGATTTTACAATCTCTTCAACTTGGAGCCATGTCATAATGTATAACATGTGCATGCATTTGACTGCCACTACCTTTGACCCTTTCCCATTTACCTATTTTCCTATTTTTGATCTCTACGCTTTGCCACATTCGCCCACATCTATGCTCTTTTTCACCACATCCACATTTTATCAAACTACTCACCACTTCCTTCTTCCACCTCACTAGTTCTTGGTTTGAGGTGGATCACCTTCTCCCACCCACGGGGCACCCACTTCTTATTTTTGTCAGCATTGCTTACTAATATAAGCTACATGAAAAAATGGGGCAAATGTAGACACCTAAATTTTGTTACATTCCCCTTAGCCCCTGATTAGATAACCAACTTAAACATGGGAACCTAACCATGGCACCCTTTCACCCCACATTAATAATTAATTTAATTATTTTTAATTAAAGTAAATACCCATCCTCATGATATCCATTATTTTATTACCTTAATTGACCTAATTTCCACCTCACCTAGAAACCTCATCTAGCCACCTCACCATAGACCTATTCTTAGCATGTTTCCATAACTAACAATAACTAAGTCTTACTTGCCTTAATGAGCTAAGCTATGGTCTAACCCTAAAATTAATGCCTAATATTTCTCTAATCACATTCCCACTCATAAGAAGGGAAGCTTCCATTATGATCTATGACAACAAACTGGCTTGGCCTAAGAAATTAGAAAGATATGCCCATTTTAGTAAACCTAGGGAGTCCTACCTTAACCGACACCAGTCAAAGCTAAACTGACACCGGTCAAGACAGAAATGTCATCGGTTACCATTTATTGACCTTAGCAATCTTGTTTGAGAGGTTGACACATTCAAGACCAGAGGAGAATGAGATCAGAGCTGTATACAAGCAGAACCAACATCTTTCCGTACATCCAGGCATCCAAAACCATCATTTAAACAGATCTGGGAGCATTTCACCCACGGTAGCATTCCAGGAAAAACTTCCATGACACCAAACACCATTCCTCTGATCAAACATCACCTCCATCCAGCCATCAAACCTGCATCATAGTAAGTATCTTGTTAGTCAACATTCTTTTATTTCCATTCTAGTAGGCTTTGTTACTTCCATTATCATTTTCTAATAGAACTCTCACTTCCCCACCATTTATCTCCATACAAGTTTTATCATTCCTTCACCCACACCATAAAATTTCCCATACCTAATCGATAGACATCTCTGAGTATTTACAACACCTCCCCAGATTTACACCCACTCCTCACCATCCTCGAATCGGTCCTAGAAAAATCCCTAAACCATGAAATATTGAGTTATTGAAAATCAACAGTAACTGTTGTCGGTTATTACTAAACCGTCGTCGGTCATACAAGACCAACGCTGGTCTCTATGTTTTATACCTAGCCCAAAATAGAGCCAAATAACCTCCTACTAATTGACCTAAACAACCCAGAATCAAATCATAACCAATCCTAATACCTTGACACTTACCTTATCCCTTAGATCCAATTATAGCCTACTCTATTGTGATTGGATTTGCTTATTGTAATTGAATGAGATACCTAAATCATATCAACTGTAGTAGGAATTTACTTCTTTCTCGCATTAATTTGTGTTAAACAGTGGATTAACAACCATCTAGGAAGTATCACACTTCCTGGAACTAGCATACGCTAGGTAGACCACTGTCATATATCATTTAAATTCTCTTTTATGGTCTTGTTTTCTATTACATGTAGTTCCTCCTAGCTAAAAGGAAGCTTTCACAATTGGCACTAGATTGAGAAGTCAGAACACATGCAACAACCATCAACTAACCCATTTAGTAGGTACTCCTCCTAGTCCATAACCCTATCTGTTTCGTCATTCAAAAATGTAAAGAAAACGATGAAACACATATATTCATGCTACCAGACGGTAGCATACACCAACCTTACAAGAAAGGCTAAAGAATATATACTACTGACCAATACCATATTCTATAATCAATGGAATAGTTATAATTTACATCACCTAGGGTCCTATGTACTGTCGTATGGTAGTTATTTTTTTTATCATTAATGCCCACACTAAAATCAGAATTGTGAGTTGATGTTTATAGCAATATTATAATTAGAATATATATAAAAAAATGTGGCTGGTAGCATATATTTATACTACCAAGTAACAAATATTCATGCTATCATCCAGTAGCATATATGCTACCGACCGATAGCATATTATATCATCAATGGAATAGTTATAATTTACATCACCTGGGGTCATATATGTTTTCGTATGGTAGTGATTGTTTTTTCGATTGTCAATGCCCACACTAAAATTAGAATTGTGATTTTATGTTTAGTAACATAATTATAATTAGAATATATATATATATAATATATATATATATATATATATATATATATATATATGTGAATGTTGAAAATTTTTCTTTCATGGTAAAGGATAATTTAATATAATCATTCAACTATTAGTTTAGATGTTTGGTGAAATGACCCAAACAATTGAATTAAACCCATAAAATTTAGGCATAATAATAAGCTGTTGATGCCTAAAAATTTGCCAAAACCAATTTTGAAATTTGGAATATTCATGAATTAATAAATATTTGCCACTAAAATTTTCCCTGCATGTGCGGTTTTCTCCTTTTGTTGCCATGATCCATGGAAATACTTCACAATACCCATGGAATCTTATCTTTAATGATTCTCTTCCCACATTTTCAAATTTCTCCATTCCCTATAGATATGCAACTCTGTACTATTTTAGCCTAATTTCGACTCGCGAGGGACGAAGTTCCTTAGTAGCGCAAAGGTCCCATAACTTCTGTGGAACACTAACATTGCCAATTTTTTCCTAATTCTCTGGTCTCTTATTCCCTTATTTTTTGGGTTATGAGAACCCACGGAACACTACGTTATTGCATTCCACATAAGACTAAATTAGTGTTCTGTATATTTTCCCAAATGAAAATGTGGATAATTCATTTTGATGAGTTGTTCAAAAGTACATGGGTTGTAATCTTGGAAAACAATTTGGTAACCTTCAGGGGATAGTTTCCTACTAGATGATAAAGAGAAAATTCCTTGAATAGTGCATTAGGGATGGGTTTAAGAATAACCTTGAAGAAAACTGATCTCAGCATTTAAAATCTTATCTCTTATATCTGTATAAACTTAACACTGATTGAAGATGATCTATGGAGTTGGAAAATAAAACTTAAAACTACTCCAACTATCTGATTTTTTGATGGAACATGATATGAGATTACCTGCATATGACTAAAAGTGGCCTCTAAAAGTTATGCATAAGAGTATCAAACATATTTCAATTGAAACATGCAAAGAGTGCACAACACTTATTACAAATAAAGGGATATTACCATAAGGATTAAGAAGAAAGCACACAATTAGTGGTAAAGACACAAAAAAAGGGAACCTCTAATAAAAAATAAATAAAAAATATTTACAAGATGCAATAGGACAATTTAATGGGAGTGTTTGAGATAAATCCCATCAAATGGGATTTGTAATACATATTCATCAAGATTAGACAACTCAAAAGATTTGTCTTCTTTATAAGAAATGATAATGTATGGAACACTCCAAACTGCATCAAAATTTGAGTGTAGATTGGTTTAGCTCTATCTGCATCCCACTTAAGGACTAGATCACATGTCTTGAAAACATGTGGCTTAGATTTATTTTCAAACCATTTCTTGGTTGATATTTGATGTTCTTCCAAATCGACCATGTAAAAGTGTCTTAATTTTTCAAGTTAAATCATTTCCTCCATTATAATCGCTCTTTGATATGTACCTTAAAATTACAACTATTGAGTTAACTCTAATGAAGGTAATTCAATTGACAATGGGAGTGTCGCTTCTCTTCTATATAAAAGGCCAATTTCTTTCTTTGGAGTGATTATATCATCCCAAATAGTGTTATTTACTTTAGTCTACCATTGTGATCTGAAAGATTTTTTTTATGGTCAGAAGTTCCCTAAATCTCTCTAAACTATTTTAGTATAGAAGAGTACTTCGCTAGCTTTCTAATTCCTATTGGAACATGTGAATTGAAGACTATATGCTTTCGGTAATGTTGGTCAAATTTCAAGGTCAAATTGGGTAAATAGGGAAGCACATGTCTACAGTATCATAGCTTGTGCAGAAAGTCTATTTTTGTATTTTAGAGTTGATCAAAAGTGATCATGGACATGTTTGGTCAAGTTTTATTTTTCGGTCTTCGATGGGCATGGAAAAAATTGGTTTCAATAGTGAGGTCCACTCTTGTTTTAGAAGGGGACTTGGGCATCGTGGTATATTAGTGTGATTTTTGTTTTTCCAATTACACTATGGGTTATGCCACATTATTTCGTGTCTTGTTGTACTGACATATGGAATTATATGAGCCTTAGTGATTTAGATATTTTTGATAGGTCAGTGAGGTGGGTTCTCAGGACACCACATTTCCTGCCATCACAATTTCAACCACCAATCTTCACATATTCTAAACTGAGCGAGATACATATGCTAGCTTAATGGCTGATCCGTTTCAATCAACACGGTGAGTTGTTCCACATATCATGCTCAGTCATTTCAACCAACAAAAAAAATTCCCCAACCCTACATTGCCACATTAAAAGTGGCCGAGCTTCCGTAACCAAACAAAGAGCTTATGGTGGGGGGGGGGGGGTTGTTAACTCTAATACAACTAAAACATAGGGTATATGTCTACAACCATGTTGGGATACCACCAACATAGGCTATTTTAAGTCTCAACAACACTAACTCCTGAAGCATGTGGGATTTCTCCCAACTAAACATGCCATAAATAGTCACCTTACAGAGTTGAACCCATGACCCTATGGGAAAAATCATGTTCCCAAACCAATACGACTACATGCTACAAGTAGTAACAAAGGGCCAATTTTCTATTTAAGAAAGGTTATTCAAATGACTGTGTTAAATAGGCTAAGGGGAATATCGTAGGTTTTTTTGTTTTTATCTCACCTACAAGAATTTTCAAGAGTTTAAAAAAACTAGAAATATGCTCAAAATTTCTAGATGATCAACTCGAGCTTTTAATTTTCTTGATTGGTGTTTGTTTGATTTCATTTTGGGAGAAGTTTCCACATATTTTGATGTAGAACATGGGAGAATAGATCATGTAATTTCTATGGGAAGGTGGAGAGCATTGTTGATCGAGTTCAGAGTTCTTCAAAGGTTTATTAAACATTTTTCTTTTAGGTTTCAAGATCCATTAACATTTGAAAGATTTCCATTGTACTTACAATTGATTTTTAATGGATTGGATTGCATTTTAGTATTCCTGAAGATGTATCCTGATCATCGGTGAAATCCATTATAAATTTTGTGTTGGGTGTTCATTTTTGTATCTATTTAGTCTAATTATTTACATATTTAAATGAAATTTTAATTTATTATGGTGTAATAATAAATTTTTTTACAACGTTTTTGAAAATCATATTTGATCCTTTTGATCATGTAAAATGGAAATGATAAATGAGGTTGAAATCAAATTTCAATTCAATTTTGGAACACTTTTGAATCATTTTTGGATCAGATTTTAATCAATTCCTATTCTTAAATTTAGGAAAATGATTATTTTATAAGGATCCATTTTGGTAAACTTTTTAATACATAATATCAGTGTTAGTTATGGATCACATTGTCTTTGATTGATTTTCATAGTTCTCTTCATAATCTTGATCAAGTTCTTATTAGTTGATTTTGTTAAACCATTACCTTGCAGGTTTCAAGATCCATTAAAATTTATAAGATTTCCATTGTACTTGCAAATTTTATTTTTAATGGACCGCATTATGTTTTGCAGTCCTAGAGACGTAGCCTGATCAATGGGTGAAATCCATTATAAATTTTGTGTTGTGTGTTTAGTTTCACATTTGTTAATTATGATTATTTGCATATTAAAATCATATTTTAATTGATTATGGTGCCATAATAACATTGTTTACAACAATTTCAAAAATCACATTTGATCCTTTTGATCATGTAAACTGGAAACGATTAATGAGTTTGAAATCAAATTTTGATCTAGTTTTGGAACACATTTGAATTATTTTTGGATCATATTTTAATCAATTCCTATTCTTAAATTCAGGAAAATGATTATTTGATAAGGATCCATTTTAAAAAACTTTTTAATAGATGAGATCAATGTTAGTTTATGGATCACATTATCTTTGATTGATTTGTGTAGTTATCTTCATAATCTTGATCAAGTTCTTATTAGTTGATTCCACCAAACCATTACCTTGAGGGTAATAGTTGGAAGAAGTTTTCAAGTAAGCTTAGTTTATAAGATCCCACTTAGAAACATGGGAGCCTAAGAATACCTTAGAATTTTTAGAAATGATATTTTCAAAAATCCCAAACCTTGTCGTAATATCCTCCAAGAAATAAGGGATGACTAATTCATTATCCTCCTTGAGAGAAATGACCTCTGTCCACATGGTAAAGTATTTTTTCACTTTCAAGACCCATTTATGACCCACACTTGAAGGTGGATTAATCATACCTATGAAGTCAAGTCCCTGATGAGAAAAAGGTTCATTCATCCTAAATATGATGAAGGGGAAGGCTTTAATCTTTTTCTTATTGGTAAATAAGAAACATTCTATGTATTTTCTAACCCATTGATGTGCATCGAAAAACATCGTGGTATAAAATTATCCTTATATAATAATCTTAATTATTGTAGCTTTGGCTAAGAAATTTCTACCATATAAACCATCACAAAATTATTTGAAGACCTTATCTATCTGTTCTCCTTCAATACATTTTATCATGACACCATCAATATTCCTTTTAAAGTAAAATCCGTTGATTAAAAGGGAAGGAATTGATTATATCTTGATATGTATGCTCTTCCCTTAAACAAGGATAGTAACTACCACTTGTTAGAAATTTTTCCATTTCAATGATCTAATTATCGCAGCTAGGTTTAGTTCCTTAGTCCTATGGGTTCTTTGTATTATACAAAAATTTAGTATTTTGTGGCTCTTCATGTTGAGGACCTCCTAAATCCTATGGATCCTCTTTGGATTTTCCCTGCTCCTCTTTCATGAAGAAATAAGTGTCTTAATTTTCATGAGCCTTTAGAGATTTTTTTTCACATAGTGCTCTGCCTCTTACCAACTTTGTGTCCTTGATATTCATGTCAAGCTCCATGATTTTGGCTACCCATCCAGATATCTTTTCATTGATTTCCACCTCCATGATGAAATATCTCTCGTTGGGATATAAGACTAGGACTTTTATGCGATTGGTGGCTAGCATATGTTTTAACTTCTTAAGATCCCACAAGATGGAAAAAACTTTATTTTTGAAATTATTATACCTAAGCTCAAAATATTTCAATGTTTGGCTAAATAAAGTCATAGGCTTCTCCAAGCCTTCATTGTTCTTATGGGTGAGGACCGCAATTAAACTAATATCTACACCATAAGCATAAAGGATGAAATACATTGTAAATTATGGATTGATGAGTGTTGGTGTGTGACACATATCATGAATTTTATAAATCTCTTCATTCTTTGGTCCACTTAAAATTTATGTCCTTCCTTAACATCAAGGTGATCGGCTTGACTAATTCTGTAAAGTTAGGAATGAATGTCCTAAAAAAATGATATTTCCCAGAAAGGACTGAAGGGCCTTCTTGTGAGTTGTCAAGGAGAGGGAGAGGATGACATAGAATCTTTTGAGGTTGATTGTAAATCCCTATTTTGAAACAACTTGACCTAATAACCTACCTTTTGGAACAATAAAAATGTATTTCTTGTGGTTTAATGATATTCCAAATTATCTGCATCTCTCAAAAAAATTCTCCTAATGTTGCATGTGATGTTGGCCCTAATTTAAGAATATTGTGATGTCATCCATACAAACAAGGACAAACTGATTGATGAGTTCACGGAAAGAAATGTTCATTACCTTCTGAAAGGTGGCACCAACGTTTGATAAACCAAAAGTAATTTTATGATATGCATATGTTTCCCATTGGTTGTGAATATGGTTTTGTATCAATCCTCTTCTTTGATCCTAATCTGATTAAAACCAGAATAGCCATCAAGTATGGAGAATATTTCAGATCTAGGTATCATTTGAAGGAGTTTCTCTAATTAATGGGAGAGAATGATAATCATTAAATGAGGCCTTGTTCGAATACCTAAAGTCCAGGAAGAGCCTAATTTCTCCATTTTTATTTTTAACATGGAAAAAAATCACCACCCTGGAGGAGTACTTGACGGGGAATATGATTTTTGACTCAATGAATTTAGATAACTCCTTCATCATGAGGGGCTCAATATTCGATATACTAGCCTCTATTTTTATCTGACAAGATTAGCCTTAGGATCAAGATCAACGAAATGTTAAGAAATGTTGGGGATGAATCCCTTTATATCCTCATAATTACAAGAAAATATATCATTATATTCATGACATCAGGAAATAAAATATTTCTCTTCTTCTTGATCGCACATATTCTTAAGAAATAGATCCTTACCCTGTGCAATAATGAATGGATTGAAACCTCCAGACCTGCGAACATGCTTCCATTTTCCCTTTATCCACATCATAAAAAATAAATGTCTTCGAGAATAACTAATCTTATAGGTAGATTTTTTTTTGTAGTTGAATGATTTGATCACCATAACTATCCTGAAAACCATATTATAAACTAGAAGATAATTCAGCTTCACTTTGAATGGATTAAACAATCTTCTCATGATTCTCAAAAACTTTCCCATTGACATCATTATGCAGAATAGATGGCCTTATGAATATTTTTACTTGATGAATTCCCTATATAAGATCCTCCATGGGATAAAATTATGAGCCAACAATTGTCATTTGATTCACATATTTGTTCATCTTCTACAGTATCACCTAAAGCTTGATGGCTTTGAAAATATCTATGAGATCCCAAACTCGGTACCTATAATCTCTCAAAATCCTATTTTTAGTTGCACACTTACCTCTGACATGGTGGATGATTGATTCTATGTCCTCAAATACTTGCAGATCTTTAATTTTTCCTTTTCCATAATTATCAGACCATGCATCAACACGTCATACTCAACCACATTGTTGGAGCATGTAAATTGCATCTTGTGGGAATAAAGTAATTTTATGTCTATTAGGGAGAAAAATACACCTCTTCAACTCCATTTCTACTTCTAGATCCATCAAAATACATCTTCCATAATCTAGAAGCATCATTGTCTTTTTCCTTGTGTAGCATGGGGATAGAGAAATTATCTTCATTGATGCAATAAGTTCCTAGACCAATTTCAAGAACTATGTCAAAGGGGTCAAATTCATAATATTCATTAACCAATTCATCTAGCTAAGATTAGGAATTGATATTGGTGAATGCACTGATTCTGCGGGTTTAGGATCCCTACCTACTTCTCTTTGGATCATACAATTTACATTAACGTCACTAGAATCAAAACTTCCACATGATAAGATGAGATAGGTTCAAAATTAATTATAAACCTAGTTTTATACCTCATCTTTAGTAACACATAAAACCAATATGAAGAAATATATCCACCCATGTTAGTTGTGAAATATATGGAAAGGAAGAGGGTGAAGAGATGTAGCAAGTCAATCATAAAAAGATCTTGCATTATGGTTAAGATTTAAAAAGCATGAAGAGTTAATTCCAAACCCTTGATTACACCCAACACTTGCACTCTTAAACCATATTGCTATAAAACACCCTTATAAGTCTCAATTCCATAATATTTGCAATCTTTTTTGGCATTATTGAGGTACTAACACCAGAGTCTATCATGTTAATATGAACAAGGTGTTTTCCAATAATGAGAGATATGTAGAAAGGAGGAGGCTTAACAATCCCTCTTACTTGTACTTCCTTGGGCTAACAAATGATTACTATGGAATATACTCTATACATTACAAGTTCAAGAGGTGGAAGTTTCTTTAATGATTCTTGCAAAAGGTACCTTTGAGAAGGAATTGATAACGCATCCCACATCATGATATTAAGATTTGTCTTTTTCATTTGTTCAACAATGTTGAGGGGAATACATGTGGATTTTTGTAATGAAGGAGTGTCATTTTATTTTCTACTTTACTATGTCCATGAAATTTCTTTGGCTAGAGGAATTTACATGTCCCACAGGTTTGAAGTATTGTGTGGGTTTTGTGCATTTTACAAAACTTGTTCATTTTTTGGTTACTGAATGACCTGCGGAAGATTGGATAAGGCATAATTTATTCCCAAGTCCACTGACTGAATGGAATTTTCACTTGAAGTTGGGGAAATAGGAGGATACCTTACATCCATTTTCATCTTTTTAGATCTTGTGTTTCCTGCCACATGAAGTTATGGCTTGTTCAAGTTTCTCACGAAATGGTTAACTGAAAAAACATCATCAACTATAAAGATCATGATGTAAGGTTTAAGGGTGGTATTTTTCATCTCCTCTAGATTACTTTTTGATGGATTTATAGCTTTTTCTTATGGGTAGAATGGAGTTTGGACCATGATAGAATTTTCCCATAAGAAACTCATTCCAATCTCACATGCATATTGGTTATGTGGTTGATCACAAGGATAACACCACTCAAAACCTTGAGCCATATTATTTAGGAATGGAATAATATATTTTATTAAGCTAGAAGTTTGAAAAGTCTATGGATTTGGATTTGGTGGTCTATTTGGCAAGTAACTCTGAGGAAATATTTGATTTGGATATTGAAATAATTATTGTGTATAACCCTAAGGAGGATTAGGATAGTGTTTTGGATCTTGAGCTTGTTTTCTCTTGAGGGAAACAATCTCATTTGTTAGGTTTTTAAGCTGAATACTAAGGATTTCAATTTCATCATGTTTTGTGGAGGAACCAAATGTGTATGTAGAAGATGAAGTAGATAGTGTAAGAATGAAAGAAATCATAGGTTGAGTATTTTGGGGAATTTCAAGGAAAATGGGCATAAGTAATCTATGG
This sequence comes from Taxus chinensis, assembly GCA_019776745.2. NCBI lineage: Eukaryota > Viridiplantae > Streptophyta > Pinopsida > Cupressales > Taxaceae > Taxus > Taxus chinensis. The sequence continues at coordinate 150,845,210 of CM034150.1, read as the reverse complement.
ACTAGTTTTCTTACTCAGATTAAACAATTCTCAACCCTAATGTCTATTGAATAGGAATTCAGTAGTTGAATAGAACCCATTGATTATATCATGACTACTATATCAGAATTTAAATCTCTAAAAACGTATAAAAATGTTCCTTAAGGGGTTGGTCTTAGAAGGACTGGATTTTTTTCCCATGTTTTCTGGAATCTGAAGTTGAAATCCTTAATGAGCTCATTTTGAGTTCGCTTGATTTTCGTAAGATGATCAAGAAGTGAAATGTTGTCTTCCTTTTCATCAAAATGTTGACAGAGAGTGGTCCCAATTTTATTTCAAGTGTAGATTAAAGTACTAGGAAATATTATATATCATTACAAATATTTTCCCTTGAGAGAATATGCCAAAAGCCACACCACAACATCATCTTCCATTACTTCATGTACCAAACAAACATTTTAAATATTTTGAATATGCTCCACAGGTGCAGTAGAGTTTTTTCCTATGAAGAAGGGAATGTTATTCAATAAATCTATTGGAATATCATGTTATTTGGCTAAGAGAAATGGGATTCATCCAATGAAACTTATAAAAGGAAAGTTCATCTAATGTGCCATGAATGGAATAGGTCTGAGACCTATGATAGGAAATGGAAACATTCTACCTGGAGGTGGAGTTAAAATATTTCATCTTGGAGAAACCTCAAATATCTGTGGAGATATTCCTCATCTTATTTTATGCAGGGAGAGTTATAGATAATCAAATGGTTCACCTTTGGACATGTTTAATCTTTTCTGAACTCTTATCATGAAATAGAAAGGCTTGATATACTTGAAACTAAAATATTTAGTTTTTTAGGATTTACTAGATGTGTTAAAAAATGCCTTTGAAGGATAAACCACCATGTCACACACCAAAAATTGATAGTTGTGAAGTATATCTTATCAAAGTAGGTCTCGCCGGGTGTGCCAAAATTGTTTGAGCTCAAAATTGCACCCTACTCTGAATCATTGAGATCTATAATTTTGATGTAACATAGGACTGTCTCCAACTGTGGGACTTATGGCTTAAGATAGACCTCCAAAGAAGGTATGATTCCTTGTTGTGTGGATTTGGGAAAAATCACACAACAAAACCTACTTCTAATGTTAAAATACCTATACAACTAATCCTATTCTAGTAGTTACAAGGTACTAAGGAGAGAGAGATGTAATAATTAAGAAAACTAAGATAACAAGGGTCGTGATATCACTAAAATGAGGAGGAAATTTTCCAATTCCAAGTGACACAAATGTAAGTTTGTGATATGGGACTATGAAGATGCACAAAATTCCATATCAAACAAATAAAAGAACACAGAACAAACAAGAGAGAAGGGTTTTCACACTAAACACAAAGTATTTGAAATTAATAGAGGAACCACACTTTCATTAATTAATAATTTACGGTTTACATATAAAGCCAAGGTAAGAAAATATCCATTCGCAAGCTATAGAGGTCAAAGGCATGAAGTATTTGAGTTTCAAATATAAGATCTTGTAAATATGCTAAGAAATAAAATGGAGAAGAACCCCTATAAAGTGAAAAAGAACTTTCATTTTTATAGTTTTGTGAAATGAAGAAAGAGAGGAGAGATAGAGGAGAAAGGATCATCGATCTATAATCTATCCCCTGAAGATGTGTTAAATAAGCATGAGAACCATGAATTTTATAGAGTTTACTTGTAATAAAGACATAGGTACCATTAATTGAGAGTTAATAGCCACATCATGACTCCTTGTGTCTATCACACGCCATCATACTTGCAGGGAAGGACACCATGCTTCATTAAATTTAGGTGGTTGGGGTGGTTAGATATTTGATTCAAGGTTTGATGTGTCTTTGATACTTTCCACAGATATACCTCTTGTTAAGACCTTTGTGGATTTTATTCATAATAAAAAACCACGGTAAACTATCTCCATGTATCAAGTCTTACACCACATCCTTTAAATTTTCCTCCCTTTATGGACCCATGTGGTTTTCTCCTTTTACTGCCATGATGTGTGGAAATACTTCACAATACCTACGAAAGCTTAATTTTAATGATTTGCTTCTTGCCTTGGATGATTTATTCACTCCCCACAGATATGAAACTCCACGATATTCTAGCTTAAATTTGACCCATGAGGGACTGATATTCTTCATACTGCAAAGTTCCAATAACTTCCACAACACACTAACGTTGCCAATTTCCACCTAAGTCCCAGGTCGCTCATTCCTTTGTTTCACAGGTTAGGAGAACCTGTTGAAAACTATATTATTGCATTCTGTGGAAGATTGAATTCGTGTCTTGCAATTTTTCCTAAGCAAAAATATGGCTAAGTAATTTTGATGAGTTGTTCAAAATTACATTGGGTGTAATTTTGGACAACATGCCCAATCCCTTAAACCTGATTAGTATAATTATGTCTGATTAGTCTAAGGGAGAAGGAATGAAATAATAATTCCCTTGTATAATGATTTGAAATAAGTAGTATGTGTCTAAAATTGCATAAGAAATTTATAAGTAGCTAAGAGAATATAAGAATGTTGAAAAATTTAGAATCCACCCCTTGTTTGATAACATACAATAGGGCCAAGACCGTACTACATTCTTGATTATAGTGAATGTTTTTTCTATAATTGATTTCTACCAAATTTTAGTATTTGTGTCTATTTCTAAGGATTGTTACCATATTAAATCATGTTCATGTGTCATGTAGTATGCATTTACCTAGGTATATATGTAGAATATATTCTAATGAATGCCCCCTCTTTTCATGTGCATGTGACAAAGTGTTTGAGTGTGTGGATAAAAATAAAAAAATTTGTACCCATGTTGGATGAGTGTAATAATCTAAATTTGGATCACATAGAAGGCTAGAATGGTGGTCACTACTAGGAAACTATACCTATAAAGGGGTTTGTGCATGGTGGAGACCATGGATTACATATGGAACCACATGCAACCCATAATAAACAAGAATAACAATAATACATGTGTATAGAAATAGAAATAACAATGTAAAGATATTCAATCAAGTGAATATGACAAATAATATAGAAACATAGTAATATTAAGGAATTTATCCACAAACATAGGACACCCATGGTGTCACAAGTTAAGCACAATAGAAGGAACTATACGCCACATAAAATAAAATAAGTTTATACACATGTGCTAGTCATAGAGCCACAAATATGGGAAACCCAAAGTGTCATAAGACATTTGTTGGTTGAAGAAATTGACTAAGTTTCCATCAAGCATAAAGGCTTATGTGTAAAAATGTGCACACATAGAAGATTAGGGTTGCACACAAGGGGTGTGTGAAGAGGTAAAATATGTTAGCACGTAGAGTTGCACACAGGAATACATGAATTCAAGGACTTAGCCAATTTTCTAGAAAGGATAAAAATAAAAAAGTAGAGTTGGAGTGCCACTCAAGAAAAGATCTGAAAATAGTGAAAGACAAGAAGACTTAGCAGCCAAGCAAGAGAAAAGAAATAACATGCATAGATATGAATAATAATAGGAATTAAAGCATGCTATATTTAGGATGATCTATTACTGTAAAAATTGTGTAAGATATTTCTATGTGCACTTCTATTATTAGTAAAGTGCATGAAGTGGTGAAGGGTAAGTCCCCGCCCTTATATATATATATATGTATGTATATATGTATGTATGTATGTATAGTACGTCTGTAGTGAAAGAGGAGGGCTAGAGAGAAAAATCACATGATGTAATACTATAATTTTTGGTATACATTAGGGTTTACAGTCTGTATGTATGAGCGTATGGTCCAACAAACTGGTGTAATGATTTATTATGTGATCATATTTCATATTATGTGTAGTCTTATTTTATACTCAGATGCCTAAGCACTCTTGCACTTCAATCAAACATATTTGATTGCTCACCCAAAGCATGCAAATCCTACCAACTCCCTCCTTTGTAATATCTTGTCCAAATGTTAGCATGCATACTCATATATTCCATAAAAATGCCAAGCAATTAAAGGAAAAGCATAACAAGAATCATTTCACAACCACAGTACATAATGAATCAAATGAGGATCAAGAGTTACCATACAATAACCATGGATAGAGACATCAAAAACTAATATCCATCCACAACAATCCATTATATTAATTCATCAAAAAACAATAGTTGAATACATTTCCAAACTATCATAATGTCATGTGTGCAAAATCATACCAACATCATAACTCTAACACATACAGTCATGATTATGATAATAATATTAAAAATATATAAATCAATACATATATATAGGGGTGGGGAATTTCCATTCACCACCCAAGCACTCTGAAAATAGGATGTATGCTCAAAAGAACCATGTGTTCATACAAATATAACTACGAAGAATGCAAGCTTTGCTAATAATAGATTATCTCTATAAATAAAATATGATCTATTCCTATTATTAGCTCAAACTTTGCATGTATCTTAATCTTCCACTTGATCCCAAAATATATTTTCCTTGGTCATGAATTCTTCGTGCTTTTATCTTTCACATGCTCTACAATCCATCCTAATTTTATCCTGATCCAAAAAAATGGCTAAGTCTTGAGATTTGTCTCTCTGGGCATGAAACCTCAAGGTGTAATTATGTCACCCTCTCGTGTCTACTCACTTGCCCCCTTTTTCACACCACTATCATACACACCTTTGAAATTTAGGAATTATTTCACAAGCCCAACATTACCCCACACTAATATCATTTCTACCCTTGGAAATGGGGTTACTCAACTTATATCTCCAAAGAATAAAGAATAAATAATGACTTTACAAAATAAATAGAGGAAATAATGTAAACAATTATTCATCAACCAACATGATATTATTCAACAGATAGTAATTTCTTAGGGTACCCATTCTTGATGTCAGCCTCCAACTATTTCCAATCGATGAGCCCCTTTTTCAACTTTGTAGGAATATTTCCAAGTACTGCATCCATTTCTTCCATTGTCATATCCTCACCCTTGTGATTCAATTCCCATTCTACATTTTCTAACCCCAACACCATGTCATCCATCACATCCATTCTCCATGCTATCAATTTCCCTAACTACTTTATTTTTTTATCATGAGGGTCCCTAGATAATTTAAGTGTGTCACACTTCTTTGCTAATACTGCTAGCCTCTCCTCCTATCCCAAGGTGTCATTCATCTTTACGAAAAGGAATTAATTTTCTTCTTGTAATGTAATTTTTTAAAATAATTTTCTCTGGATCCTCACACATCATTAGCGCCCAATTTTATTTCTTTAATTCATCCTTTAAAGTTTGGAGTATGGAATCATACCCAACTATCTTGTGCACAATCTACTTCTTAGTTTTCTCTATCACATCTGCAACTTCCTTTTCCTTCTTAGAAACTATCTCTTCTACACATGGGCCATGTGCATTGGTTCCATCTTCCAAAATAAACTTTACCAAGGTATGAAAATAATACATGGTTGATGGAAAGGTTCCCATTACCTATTTTTCATACTACAACTGTGCCTTCAAAATTTCCTCTCCAATCTCTTTAGCCATCTCCAAAATAGTAGTCACCTTGCTCTCCACTTTCTCCTTTGCCTCTGTCAACTGCTAGATTTATTCCTCTTTATCCTTCTTGTCTTCTAGCATGGTCCTCAATGTAGATGCCTTATATATATTCTTGTGAGTGACCATTGCAGCTATCTTCTTCAATGTATTACTTTCCTGCTCATCAGAGAAATCTGTGGGCTTGATTGTCACATGTCTGGATTGTGGAGCCTTCTTCATTCTTCAGGTGGCACATGAATCCTCACACACATCAAACTCGGTCTCATCCATGTGAGTCTATATATGCCATGAAAATTGTTTCCTTATTTGCGCGTTCAGCATCTTAGGGTCCATTCCCATCCATATAATTGTTCCATCACAAGAGTTCTTTGGAACCTCAAACGAATAATATTCATTGGGTCATTGATGTACCCAAGGTCTATTGTCTACACCATCTCTTCTTCCTTTTGTGTGCTAGCATGCTCACCTGTATTTTCCTGTGCTCATATGTCATCTTTATTCTCCTATCCTATTCCACCCTCAGGTCCACCAATTGGCTTCTTGACACTGTCTTCCTTCTCTGTATCTCCTCCAACATAGAATTCTTCTTCATGATCATGTACACTCATGATAGAGACTTCTATATGAAATTGTGGCTGATCACTACAGATCCTTTCATCTTTTGAAAACATCATTGTGTGTTCCCCCATCTGATGAATTCTCCTCATCACTATCTTTTATAGGCACATACTTTCACCTTTTCTTTTCCCCCTCCTTGCTCTTCTATCTAGGAATTACACACGGTGACTGCCTCATAGGCTGTGAAGATCCAAAATGCACATCTTTATCCTTGGGCTTCTTGTGAAGTTTTCTACTTCCATGATCAAGCATAGTGTTGTCTTCTTTCTCCACTTCTCTTACATTGAGGAAAATCTTAAAATCCTTATGTTCCTACCTTGGGGGTGTGTCTTTAAGCTTTCTCTTCGTGCCCAAAGTTTTTTTCCCTCTGCAAGACATGGAAGTGATACGTCTTCACTAACAATGTATTTCCCATCTTTGAACCTTAGTCTCAAGTAAACACAAACATGCGCAGGCTCTATCTTCCCCACATCCATAACCTTAGGAGTGATATCAATGTTATCAGAATCCATTGTGTCCACATATGCCTCCTAGTTCGAGTAGACATAAGTTTTTTGCAAAATGTGAATGTCTGCGTCTACCTTATCCACATAAAAATGCAACTTATGCATGTTATGCAACTTGTATATTGAATCCATGAAGTAATGTGCAGTAAAGGTAAAGGGAAACTTACACCATAGATTTTCTCACCAATATTCATGTAAAACCTTCTCAAATAGAAGTGTTAGTAGGGTGTAAAGTTGGCTAGACCTTCTAATACACTGGGAAGCTCCCTTGGGATGTGTCACTCTCCTTAAAATGTGTTGCGCATCCTTCTGTACCATTTTTATATGCATTTCTTATAAGTCCTAGAAATTGTACCTTGGCATGTGAACTTTGTGAATTTCCTTACTGATGACTTGTCTTCCATGAGGTACACCCAAATCTTCTCCTTTGGCCTGTCGGGCACACCAATTTTACAAATACAGTGAGGAGTAAGATAGTGCCCCAAGTTATCTTTTCACCTTTGTCCACTTGAATTCACACTTCTTCCACTATGGTTTCTGTAATGTAGCCCACAATGTTGTAATAGGTTTTGTTATCCATCTTCTGTGTTAGATACAACTGTCACTTTTTCAATTCCTTCCACCTCTCCAAGGCACCTAGCTTGTAACTAATCAGTTACTCAGTTACTCTTGTATCCTGATCCTCTATGTTTGCAACATTAAAATCTTAGCCTCCCTTATGATACTTAGAATTGACAGTTCTTTCCTATTCTCCATCATCATCTAACAGGTCTCATGTAATATCCAAACTAGAGTCGTGCAATCCTGTAACCTTTCCAATCAATTTTATTGTAATTATCATTCTTCTACGTGAAAAGTAGAAGTAATCCTCATGTACACGTGACATAAGCCACAGGTAGAGTCACTCTGGCTTGCCAAATAATGAAAAATCATATAATTGCATCACCTCAACACTCTCTAGCAGTTTTTAGATTTTTTTATCATAAACCCTCTTCCTATTTTTAGTCCTTCTATTAGTCTTCAAAATGGTTTCATCCTTGATGTCCTTGAGGATTTTCTTAGTGTGATGGTTGATGTCACTTATCTTGCATTTCACCAATTGGGACATCCATGACCCTCCTTCAATCACCTCCTCTGGGTATTACATCTCCACAAACCACTCATGTGGTGCCTCCTCTATCACGAGTTACTTAACCATGACCTTCCTAAGTGCCGTTGTTTTGCTTAAGTAATAACGTGATTTGCAAACTGCAAATGTTTACTTCCTTACCTTTACACTCTTTGATATCCTCTGCTACTATGAAAACTTGATGCCCTAATGCGACCTAGCTTTAAATCTATTTCCTCCAAACCCTTACTTCACGAACATCCCTTCTGCACATGCCCAACTCACTGAAATACCCTTCCATGTGGATCTCTAGTAATGTTGTGTCTCAAAATCATGTAGTTCTCTACTTGATCAGTTGCTCTTCGCACTTCACACTTGTAATCACTCTTATCATCTTGAGAATTCAAATGATGCAAGGTAAAATATAGGGTTGCATGTGCTCCTGTTATAGAACTTTCAAAATTTTCCACATTAATTTATTCTCAACTACCACAATACATGGCATTAATTCCACTCTTTCACTCTTCTTCACTTCACATTGTATTCTTCCACACCCTAATCATAACCTTTTAGTATATCAACTACTTCTTGGTCACAGAACTCCTTTTGCATGCTTCCCTGGGCCACAGTACCTAACCATTGCGGCTTATAACAAGTATTTTATCATGTTGCTGCCTACCTTACGTTATACTATGCACCCATCCATCTACACATTGTCTTCAATATGAGAAGAATTCTTTGAAATTATCTTTGAAACCATCTTCACTCCCAACACCTATAATATTTTTTCTATGCACACCAATATATATTAAGGCACCAATCACTTCTTCTTTCTTATCCAACCCACACTAAAAGTATGTGGGGTCCTCTTTGTATGAATCCAATAGATGGTAATCATCTCTTAGAGTGCAAGCGGAATTATTACAACAAAATACTGAATTAAATCAACAAATCATATCAATGATGAATGAAAACACATATAATGGGAAATGCATTAAAGGAAAATCTAATCTAAGTGGAAATACTACTTGATTAAAAACACCAAGAAGAATTATTTATAGTAGGTCTTTAGCCTACTCCCATTAAAGTAACTAGGTAATAAAGTGTCATCCAATGCCTATAACTAGAAAGCACTAGAATCAAGTATCTTTGTTACTATAAAGGGTCCCAAGGAATGAAATTTAAATTTCCCTAGGTGGTGCACAAACTTTGAAACATAAAAAATAACCATATTTCCTACTTCAATTTTTTTTTTCCTGATATGCATATCATGTCAGGCCTTCTGTCTCAATTTTTATATCTTTTGGCTCCATTAGGCAATAGTGCACAACTCATCTAACTGCATCACTTTGTCTATGTGCTCTTCCATAGCTTGCTCATCATCTATCCCTCCTATGCACACAATACACAGTGATGACAACATGAAATCCATAGGAAATACATCCTCTATGCTAAACACTAACTAAAAGGGTGTGGCTTTATTAAACCTTTTGTAGGTAGTCCTATATTCCAAAAGTACTACAAAGAATTTATCATCTCAGACTTTCCTTCCAACATCACATATTTTTGTTAGTGTTTGTCCCAGAATCTTGTTGAAATATTCAGTAGTACCATTGTTCTATGGATGATAGGGTGTTGTCTTATGGTGTGCCACCATAAATTGAGCTAAAATAATTATGATGGTCTCATTTAAGAAATGAGTTCCCCTATCACTTGTTAAACTCAATGGACATACAAACCTGTTGATAATGTTCTCCCATAGAAATATCACTACTGTAGTTATTGTGCCATCTTTAGTAGGGGATGCTTCTTCCCACCTTGTCATATAGTTTGTACAATTTATAATATAGCACGTGCTAGTCCTATGTGCAGCTGGGGAAATAGGACGTAAAAAATCAATAGCCCATTTCTCAAAAGGGTCAACACTTGCAATAGGCCTCAAAGGCATCTCATCTCTTGTTCAAAGCTTCCTAAGGTGCTGAAAGTGGTCACATGCCTTGACATATTCTTTAGTATCCTTGTTTAAATTTTCCCAACAAAGGATAGCCATCATAATCTTGCGCATGGTGGTATCACCAGTATAATGACCTACTACAATTCCACCATGAGATTCTTCCATAATCGCCCCATGCTTATGCTCCAAAATACTTTGACGTAAAACTTCATCATAACCTATATTTTACATATCTCCACCTATCAATTGATAGGGCACCACACATATTGCAAGTTTCTTCTTTTCTAATGTCTTCATTACCTCAAGTGCATGTCCCGTGTGTAAAAAAACTATAATATCCTCTAAATTTGTGGGCACGTAGTTCAATCTAAACAACTATGCATCAGACATGGTGTCTCCAATTCTCTGTGTGTCCTCACTATAATTAATTCTTAACAAATGGTCAAGCCCTAGATTACTTTTCCCTGGTTTAAAAACCACTATAAATTCAAATTCTTGAAATAGTAGTATCTACCTATAAATGCACCCTTATAAAACAATATTTTTGACCAAATACTTAAGTGTCATATGATTTGTGAAGAACATAAATGGTGTTTCCAATAAGTATTTTCTAAATTTTTGTACCACGTAGATCACGGATAAATATTTGCACTCAGTAGTTGTATAATTATGTTATATCGGAGTCAAATTCCTTCTTGGAAAAAAAATAGGGTGGTCTATAATTTGTTATCTTGGTTGCACTAACACTACACCAATTTCCATCCTAGAAGCATCAAAACAAACATGAAAGGGCTTATCCCAAGAAGGAAATCATAAAATAGGTGCAATAGTCAGTTTCTCCTTTAGAGTTTCAAACACCTGCTCTTGTGCATCAACCTAGTAGATTTTTACATTTGATTTAAAAAATTCCTCCAAAGGCGCAACAATCCTTGCATATTCTTTAATGAATTTCTTCGAATACTCTATATGTCCAAGAAATCCATGCATGTTAATCTGATTATTAGGTTCTTCCAAACCCAAGATCGCAACTATCTTGGCTGGATCTACCAACTACCCCTCTATATAAATAATATGCCCAAGTAAATTTCTGAAAGGTGTTATAAATATGCAATTCTTAATATTCAAAGAGATGGTCAACTATCTGAACCTATCAAACATCAACCTTAAATTCTCACAATGATCCTTGACTAAGACATAAACTATCCATTCATCTAGATATACCTGTAAAAATTTATGAATGAAGTCCTAAAAATCCCGCAGAACTATGCGTGAGAACACAACCAACACATCCTTCATTCCAAATGGCATAACTGTGTATGAAAAAATTCCCCATTCAGTGGTGAAATTTATCTTTTCCCAATCTTCATTTGCTATTCACACATGATGATAATTTGAAAATCTATCAGTAAAAGAATAGATCTTGCACCCTCCAACTCCTTCCAGGATCTACTTTTCGATGGGGTGGGAAAAGGATCAATAACACATGCAACATTAAGTTACCTATAGTCCACACAAATCCTTATCCTCCCATCCTTCTTAATGATGATTACCATGGGGCTAACCCATTCAAAATCCTCAATGGGATTAATTATACCAGACTTGAGCATATTATCAATTTCCTCCTTTACCTTGACATGTAGATTAAGATTCATCCTATATGGAATCTTCCTAATATGGTGCGTTCCTTCTTTAAGTTTGATTCACATATCACCTAAAGAAGGGTGTACTCCCTTTAACTCATGATAACCTCATGGGAACAAGTTTTGAAAGTCATTGAGGATTTTAATAATCTTAGCAACTTCCTGCTCTAAACAATAATCCCCAATAATGGAATATTTAGGATTTTCATTTGTTCCAATGTTAACCTTCTTTATTTTCATAGGTTCATGATATGTGTGCACCTTTTCATCTGTTGTATTCATCACCTCACACATACCTTAAGTGTGGTTAAAATCCACTTTATTGTCCTCATCATCATCATTTATTATGCATACCTTTTTACCCTTTTTCTTTTCTTCCTAGGTATGGACCATTTCTTCTTCCTTAATTTCTTCTGGGTCAAGGTGTGCCTCTAAATCCAGATCTCTAAACATATCTAGTAGAAGTGCCTCAGCCTTCGTGTTATCTCCCAATGTAAGGTACTTCATAATCTACAATGCTTCATTAACCTGAGGCTTAATAGATAAGTAATTAAAACTATGAATCATACCTAAGGTCATCTCTTGTAAATTAACTATTTCTCTTTTCAATTTGGCATGGACATATCATGTTCATGCAACCACCTACATTGGCGTAGAAATTATGTACCTAGAAAGATGGTGTTAGGGCCTCTTGCGCCTCCATCCATAATCTCTCACATTTCTAAAAATATTGCAAAGTAGGGGAATTCTCATGAAATTCACATACATGAGAATGCACATTTCTCCTTAAGAACCTAGTAGAAAGGATGATTCTCACTTCTTGTCATTCCAACAGGTTATCTCTGTGTGGTTTCCAAAAATGCACTGTTTCCCCACGTAGAGCATATACCAACATGTTTCATCTATCTCCTTCATTCTTCCACTGGGCTTCCATGGTGCATAAAAAATACATCAGGTTTCCCTTCACCATGCATCAAGGAACTTGGTTATAACTCAAACACCTCATGGTGTGAAACTTGATCATGTGAGTAACTATGTTCTTAATCTCCCACCCAACTACTTCATACGTTCCATGCACCCAATTTTCATAGGAAATACTTTTGCTATCACTAACTGACTGAGCATCATCCTGTTATATCACTCCTTCCTTAGATGGCTCAGTTACCTCAAGGTCTCTAATTGTGCACACATATATCTTGTTCATTTCCTCATCACTCAACAACTAAACATACAGGAAAGCCTTTGCATCTATTAAGGTTATAATAACATGCTCTTCCTTGTTCTAAAATATAATTTACACTTTCTTGAAGCAAAAATATGCATTATTAGCATAGCACCAGGGTTTCCCAAGTAATTTTTGGAAGCTATCTACTTTAGGAATCTCTAATACTTCGAAATCCCTAGTAAACTTGGTTCCCTGAATTGTAATAGCTACATCCTTTAATAATTTAATAAGATTATCCCTAGTTTTGTTTTCCATGTACAACACATTATAAGGAGGATGTAATGGTTGTCTTCCCATTTGTTTCCACACATCCAACATGAGTACATTAAATTTTGCACATGTATCTATCAGAATGTTGCTCAAAAGCCATCCATCTATGACTGCATTTAGTGTAATCTCCTGATCATACTCATGGTTATGTGGGGGAATATTTGCATGAAGTATCTTCCTCTTATGCTCATTACCTATGTGTGGTACCCTCTCTCTTAACCATTCTCCTAGGAGAGGTGTAATATTCTCCTAGTGCAACATCATACATACTTATTTCAAATAATTTACATCCTTCTGCGGGAGTTTAAATTTTTTTTCTCCTTCCATGATGTGTACCTACTCCTTCAAGCTCTAAATCTCTCCATGTAGATCCCTAATAACATCCACAGTCTCCTAGTAAAACTCTTTCTCATGTGCAACATCAGGGTACTTGGAATTAATCACTTATTTCTTTGTTATATTTGGCTTATACTTCAGAGGTTCATGTGTGTGAGCAGCCTCAACACATGTAGTAACTAGAATATGTAACTTAGGGGTAGGTGCTACCTTTGGCATCCACTGATCTTGAATTGTGCATTTTACCTTAATCACTCTCTTGTCATTCTCTTGCTTGTGTTACTTTCTCATGTGCTTATATAAATTAGGGAATTATTAAAACTTGTTTTTTACCACATATGAGAAAACCACATTCTGAGGGAAATCACACTGATAATGATAAGGACATCCATAAGTATAATAAGTTCCTCTAGGAAATCCTCCTTTACCTACACTGCTACCTGGACATCTATAACATCCACCAAAACCTCTATTTCTACTATCCCCATTATTGCACCTTTCATTATGTTGTTGTCTGTGTTCCTTTGATCCACTTTCTACACTAGTTTGGCACACACCAATCTCAATAACCTCATGACTATGATCAATTAATCTACATTTAGAGGTATCACAACTATGAGTCTTACAAATATTACAATAAATAGAGACATTCTTTTGGATCACGCACTATAATAGGGTACATATAATCGCATCATGGTCCAAATAATAGATCACATAATATAGCAACATGATGTGCACTAAATTTCAAGGGAAGCTATCCTTAGTGTGTCCTTAAACCTCAAAATATTTACACCATATTCCATTGTGCATATCATGAGTTGAAATAGCATAGATATTTTCCAAATGCTTCACCATATCTGCAATCTACGCTTTTAAAAATAGACTTACTCTACTGTCCACACTCCCAACTACCTCAGTACACAGAGCTGCATCCAAAGCATCACGTAGATCTATAAAGGTCTTATGAGATATTCCCTTTTAAATGGAGTAAAAAATTAACCAAAAACACTTTGTGCATGCTAAATAGGGTGTATGTCATAAGACAACTTGGAAAACAAAGTCTTAAAATGTGCTTCGTACTCCCTCATGCTCTTAGATAATCCCTAGTTAATGTCCTTAAGCACGCTGATACTTTTATACTCAAACTGAGGAATATGGAAATATTCTAGAAACACGAAGTGCAAATCATTATAATACACCATAGTCTAATGTGGATCATACATCTCGTACTAGCTATGAGCGCGCCCTTGAAGAGTAGTAGAAAAATTACACACCTTCTTGTCTAAGGTTGTAATTCCTTTAGTGTGTTATAACATATCACACTTGTGCACATGCTCTATAAAAACTTACACACCTCTATATTTTGGTAAGTAAAGGGACATCTCATAATAAAATTACTATGGTTGATGAGGGTGCAGACCTTTCCCATTAGATCTAGAACCAAAACCCCCTATTTGACCCAAAGTAGAGATAAAACAAATACGAGGTAAGGGCGAGGAGGAATACTTGTGATAGTCAAAGATAGGTAAGCATGTTGAATGTTGACCAAGATGACTGTGGAGAGATTCCCTTTGGCTAGAAGGAACGACCTAAAATAGAACACAAGACCACAAAAGATAGTTAAATAGTATATGCAGTGGACGGCCTAGCGTTTGCTAGAACAAGGAAGTGTGATACTTCCTAAAGAGGTTGTCAATCCATTGTTGTAAATAATTTAATACAAGTAAAGAGAATAAATAAATAAATCCTATTGTAGTTGATATGATTTATGCATCTCATATAAGCATAATAAGAAAATTTAATCTAAAAAGAAAAGTTATGATTAAATTTAAAAGGTTGGTAAGGTAATCTGGGTTTGTAGGTCTAACAGAGGGTGTAGGTCTGGGAAAGATTTGATGAAGTTTGGGTGGGTTTTGAGTGACTTATTAGATTACTGGTTTAGGGAATTTTACTAGTCATAGAGGCCAGTATCAGTTAGACAACCAATGTCGGTACTGGTAAATGACCAATGTTGGTTGCTTGACTGGTGTCAATAGGGGAAATTGGGAAGAAACATTAAAAATAGGTTGATGGGAGCTCTCTATCAGTGCACAGAGAGTTGGGGAGGTTTAGATGAGGTCATGGGATTTTTAGAAAGACTCAGAGGTGATAAGATGAGAGTTTTGACAAGCTATGAAGGCTTTTTTGGGAAAACGGTTAGATGGAAGTGTTGTGGGAGAGATTTGGGTATGATCGGTGGTGGGATGAAATAACTAACTAGTAAAAAAATAATCTACTGAAACTAATGAAAAAGAAGAAATGTACTTACTTGTAGAATGTAGGTATAAAGTAGGTGGTTGTGATGGTTGCAAGAGAAGGTGATCCTAAATGAATGCAACAGTGATATGAGGGCACGATGCTTTCCTGTCAATGTAATGGAGCTTTGGATCAATCTATTGATGAGTGGCGTGGTGTCTAAATGCTATAAGGGCCTATGGTACGTCACAAGATTGGTGGAAATATCGAGAGTAAGGATGCAATGTTACAAGATGTAGAAAAATAGATTCATAACTTGAGCAAAGAGTTAGGATATCTTATTTAAGGAAACTGACGGTGGTTAGGCAACTAGCACTAGTCGAGGAATAACCAACGTTAGTTAGGGAGAAATGGTTATACTTGCTAAAAATATCCCAATTCTTGCTAAATTTGGTGTGATTGAGATTTTGGTTCTGGGTCACAAGTGGGGAATAATGCTAAATGGAGTGGGAGAGTAGTTAGATGGAAAATAGGCCATTAATCTTAGGGTTAGATTAAGTCCCAGTTAGTTAAGGGGAATGGGGACTTAGTCTTAAGTAATTAATAGGGTTGGAATAGGTCTAGGATGAGGTGGAGAGTTGAGGTGGAAAGGTGAGGTAGATAATTAACTTAATTTTGGTAATTAAATTAATTTAAATGTGTCCAAGTGGGCACAATGGAGATATTATTTAATTGAAGGGGATTTAGAGGGTTGCAACCTAATTTTTGGTGTTTACATTTTCCACTTTTTGTCACGTAGATTATATTGATAAGAGACGCTAACAAGAAAAAGAGTGGTTTCCCCAGGTATGTGTTGAGGTTAAGTTTCCCTAGGTATGGGTGGATGTGATCCCCCTTAAACTGGTAACTAATGAAGTAAGAGGCTGAAGCAGTGATGGGTTTGATATAGTGGTAGGTGATGAAAAAGGAGGTAAGGGGTGGGTATAGGCAATGATAATATGGGTATGGGTAATAAGTGGGGGCATTAAAACACACTCACATGTGTAGAATGTGACAATGCACTAGGCTGAAGATCTTACAAACTCTACGTCGTCAAAGTTCAATAGTTTATCTAAACAAGGTTGATGTGGTCTAGGTATCCAAGGTATATGATACGGTCCTAGAATCATAATGAGGCTAGGTGTAGGAACCGGCATTAGGTGGATTCCATAGCACAAAAAGGTTTAGTCTGGTTAAGATAAACATCATGACATCAGGAAAGGAAAGGTCAATAGGCTAAACAACATGAGTAGCATCATCGCAAGGTACAACGAGTAAGACAATTTGAGTGTTAAATTTGTGTGTTTGGGTTGGTTGGTTGTATAGGTAAGGTCGTGGGTAAGGCCAAGGTCTAGGCTAAATATGCCACAAAGTACACTGAGGTAAGTGGTTAGGTGATAAAGCTATTAGGTGAGCTTATCAGGATAAGAGAAGGTGTTGGTAGAAAGAAAATGGCATCTTGCAGTAAAATTTTGGGAAAATGAGTTATAATGGGGTTAAGTACGGTGACCAATACTGGTTGAGGATGAACCAATGTCATTAAGGGTAACTGACGATGGTCAACTAGGGCATGACATGACCGATTTCGTTCATGTCGATTTGGGTTTGAAACAGAAAATCAGTGTGAAAAGGGTTTTATTTGAGCATCTCTAAATTTGGAAAATGATAGGGGAGAGTGTATTTGGGTGAAAAACAATAAAGAGAGGTAGGAGGTTGAGTTGGCCAGCTGTTATCGGCTAATAGGAGTAAAGATTATGGGCCCACGAGAGCTAGCTAAGAATTTTGATTGGTTTATAACATGGAGTTAGAGTAAGACATCGAAGAAGTAGGAGATGGCGCTGGTGGAGGTCATATTCCAATTCTAGATATTGCATCATGGAGGTGGCATCGTGTACAAGTAGGAATCGATCTCCCTTAGTGTTTTTGGTTAAAACTAAGATAAAAAAAATGAATAAATTTAATTTTGGAATGAATTTGAAATTTTGATGAAAAATGGGCATAATTGGGTATGGGGAGGGTGGAATATAGTTTAAGTAGGTGGTAAATTAATTTAGAAGGTAATTTTGGGTGATTTGGGTGGGTTTTGGAGGTATTTGAGGTAAAAAAATAAAACTAGGGGACCTGAGGGTTTGGCCCTAGGGCGTAACTAGTGACCGACACTGGTCAATTGTTGGCCGGTATTGGTGGGGATAAAAGGGGAACAATATCGGTTAGGGTGACCCATGTCATTCACTATTAAAAGTGACCAAGTTTTTTAAAACAAGGAAGTTGTGAAAGTGGAAAAGGAAGGGGAAGGGAAGTTAGGTGTAATTTAAGTAGTAATGAATGGGGTAAGGTTAATTTGAAGTAGGAAGGGGTAGGTAAGGATTAAGTTAGATAAGAATGAACTAGTGAGGGTCAAGTGAGATAGGATTGATTGGTTTAAGCGGCAGTTAGAACAATAGGTTAAGGGGTGGAAGGAATGAAAGAGAGGAAATGTTGATGATGAGGCTAGATAGAATTTACATCAGCCAAACAGGTTGGGTAAAGGTGGGTAGGCTAGGGAAGGAGTAGATAGATATTATATTGGGTAGGGGAAAATAAATAATTAAAAGGACCAATTGATAAAAAATTTAAATGGTGATGATATAGGTACGTCAGCAACTGATGATGAGGGATTGGCTTCCACCTCTTTTGGTATAGATGATACCCCACGTGATAGAGGATGAGTGGGAGCATATGAGGGTTGTTAGACTAGGTGTGGTTAGATGATACAGACGGATCGTCAGATATCATAGCATGATGGTCACACTCATCGATAGATGGGATCACAAGACCAACACCTTCCACTTACCAACTGGAGAGATGATGATCACTTTAGAGGACACGTATAATATTTTGAGGCTACCGATTATTGGAGAGCCACTATATCAGATTTCTTCTGATTATGCACTAGAGCCCATGATTTTACTATTTGGAGAGGTAATGGTAGATTTGATATATGATGTTGCTAGAATTAGTTATGGGGATATGTATGTTGCGCACTCCGAGGAGACTAGATTATTAGTTTCAATGATGGTGGCTACGTGTTATGCTCTCCCAGATTTGGAGGGTAGGTTATTTCCATGGGCATTGATGGGAGTACTTGAGGATATGATTGAGGAGAGAGTTTGTTTTTCATGGGTGCTAGCATACCTGGTACAACTATACAGGGAGTTATGGGTGTATCAGAGGATTAGGCAGTTTGGTGTGTGCTACACCTATCTACTTCATTGATTGACATATGAGCACATAGTGTGTCTACATCTAGTAGGCCTTCCATGAAAGGATTGGCACCAAGGAGTATACAAAGTAGGTTTTAAGAGGTGGGTAATGATAGGGGCACATCCTAGAGTAGATGAGGCATCACGAGATGTGACATACTATAGATGCATGTTAGAGGGCCAATCAGGATTAGATATTTTATGACAGCCTTATGTGGATTTCCCTTCATATGGGGACATGACAGAGGAGCTGATAGGGTTGCAACTAGTCAGATGGATATAAGGACGGTGACCTAAGGAGCATGAGATGATATTGGTTGACCGAGTAAGACACCGGTTTGGGCTTCAATAGTATGTGCCTCCACCATTTCCATAGTATCGTAGGAATGAAGTGGAGATACCTTTATCTCCACCACATCCAACAGATCCAGTAGGGTAGGAGGAGAAAGTTGTTGATAGGAGGATTGATGATGCACACATCATTGATGGGTACAAATGGTACCAGTGGATTAGCCTAGCTACAGGAATCACTGCTAAAGCCAGAACAACCGGACTTGGCTACTGTTATTATATGGAGGGACCAATTACAAGGGTAGGTGATGGATTTACAATTAAATTTAGTACAATAACACACAAAGGCATAAGTCACCACCTTACAGGGTTAACTAGCAAAGGCCTAGGTGCAGGCATAGGAACTAGTACAGCCACCGAAAGGGCATGGTGGACAAGTGGCAGCGTTACAGCCTTAGGTTGCTACATTACAGGAACAAGTTGCCACTTTACAGGGCTAGTTGGTAGCATCCGAGGCACAAGTGTAGGCACAGGAATAGGTAGGGGATGGGGGGTAGGTTTCAAGGCTGCAAGATTAGGTGATTTCCTTACAGACACATATAACCACATTGCATTCATAGCTAGAAGATGCACGGGCACTGACAACGGGACATGGTCCCATTGTGTAGAAATAGGCACTAGGACAGGGTACCATTTTTTAGGTAGTAAGACATGGTTCATTGGTACAGGGATAGGGGCCACTATTACTAGGACAGGGTCCACAGGTTGGAGTCAGAGCGATTGCCCCTCCTCAGGTTATATCAATGACCAGTTACAGATATGTAGTTCCTGAGGCTAGGTCTTATCAGGATTGGTTGATAGAGAGTGGTATCCCATATGTGACTTATGGTGAGCATAGAACACAACAAGAAACAAGTGTGAGGAGTAGCTCACAGACTCATAGTTCCAGTAGCTCAAAGAGCCATCAGTCTCATAGACATGGTCATGGAGAGATGATGAGTTCTCTTAGACGAAGGACAGATGAGGGTACTGGAGAGATAAGAAAAGGTGTTGGCCCTTCATATATATAATATGAAGATATATTTATTTTTTATTTTGATATATATATATATATATATTTTTGTGCCGAAGAGGTGAGATGGATATGAGATAATTTGAGACACTATATTTATATCTATTTTTATATGTATTGACACACATACATTCCATTTATATAGTTGATGATATTTTCATATGATGTATTTGGTTTAATTTCCATTATATTGTTATCATGGAATGGTTGATTGAATTTCCAAGTTATTGATGTTATCGAAATTATATATTTAGGCATGGTTTGGTTTAATTTCCAAGTTATTGATGTTATGGAAATTAGATGTAGATAAGTTTCAATTATGACTAGATGACTAAATGGTTTTAATTTCCACTGCGTTGATGTTATGGAAACTAGATGATTAAACATGGTTGAGTTAATGTTATCATGATGCAAGATGATGTATGTTTTGATTTCTAAATTTTTGTTCTGATGGAAACTAGCTATATAGGTATGTTTGAGTTTATCTAAATTCCCAATTCATTGATGTTATGGAAATTAGATATAGGCATGGTTGAGTTATTTCCATTTTGATTTAAATTCCAAGTTATTGGTATTATGAAAAATAAATGATGATGTCTATGAGTGATGTATGGTTTTGTTGTTGATTAACTTCTAAGTTATTTCTCTTATGGAAATGAACTAACTAATTTTTTGTTTGATGGGGGAAATGATGATGGGGAAAAGAGTGGCTGAGCTAACCTTAGAGGGACCCATGCCCTAAGAGTGCTTCCTACATAGCCCTTACGAAAGGGGCCTCAGGCCAATGTAGTTCTCCCATAAACCAGGGAAGAATGAGATTGGGTTCGGTAAGATGAATAGGTAGGTGGATAGGTAAGTGAGTCGGGTAAGGCATGTTTGAAAATAGGCAAGGTTAAATGTTGAATAAGTAATATGAAAGGTGAATTAGGCATAGGAATAGATGAAGGTATTAAGGTGGTTTTGATTTCGATGTTATTGTCTTGTGTGAAGAAGCAACAAGTAGACAAAAGGTGAACTGAAGAGAAGCGAAATGCTCCATAGTTGACAAAAACCAAAATTTTCATACCACTAGACTTATTGAACATAAGTCCCTAGATACACTACATGAGTGATGGGTCTAGAGTTGAAAGAAGTTGTGTGATCACAATGTGTAGAATACATGCCATGTCTCTTGAGTTGATTTAGAAGATAACAAATAGAAGGTAATGTGGAAGAGTTTGTTAAGCATAACCTTGTTGTGAGACAACATGCCCTTTCTACAAGATACCCAAAACTAGAATAGGCAATTCCATGACCAAAATTTTGTATTTTTCTTGTTTTTTTTCTTTTATTTTTACTTTTATCATGTATAGACTGATCAATGCGAGAATTCTATATCAAGATCAATAGGTTCTCTTTGAGGTCTTCACGATGTTGATCAATGCAAGAAGCTTTAGGATTATTTTATTTGAGAGATATAGAGTAGTCTTATTTTTGGATAGACTAACTTACAATAAGTGGTTGGATTTTTATAGTTGTCCCTCAAGGGAGAAATCTACTTATAGTAACTAGAGAGAAACATAGATGTCCTTTTAAGGGATTCATCTATTTGCAATAATTTTGACTCAAGGAGGGAATTTTTGTTATCCCATATATTTTGTATTTCTTGGACTGAAAGTCATGGACAAGACTATAAAGAAGTGTAGGCCTATATGAAGGAAAAACCATAGCACAAAAAGGTTAGCTATGAAAGATGGGTTTCAAATGACGAATAACCATGGGATTCCATCTTGAAAAGGACAAACATTATCCATGAGAATAATGCCATGAGTAGAGCCGTGGTACTCATATTAAAGAAAAGGATGAATGATGATCATAATCACACAATTCTAGTTTATTCATTGGTCCTAACAAAAATTAGGTGGAAGGAGAGGTTCACTCAAGGTACGAGCATGTAAGCGTCATAAAGTGATGTAGTACTTTATTCAACAATAGAATGGTCAAAGATGCAAGGCATTAAGGGGCTCAGGTTTGGGTTTACCTTCAAGAGAAGATAAATGATAAGCACCTGATCCATAGGTATGGGTGACGATATAAGGTCCAAGCCAATTAGGAGAAAAATTTCCTTGTTTACATTTCTCATCTTTGGTTATGTGTCTATTTCCTTTTAGGACAAGATATCCAACCTTGAAAGTTCATTCATGAACACATTTGTCATAGGCACATTTGATACGTTTTTCGTAGATTTGGAGGTGGTTAAGAGCATTTAAATGACATTTTTCTAATAGCTCAAGTTGCTTCTAATGTTCTTGATAAAAAAATTCATCATTGAGCATATATTTAAGTGAGATATGAAGAGATGGAATTTGTACTTCGAAAGGTAAAATGAATTCTGTACCATATACCAAAGAGAAAGGTGTGGCAATGGTAGAGGTGTGAAGGATGGTGCAATATGCCCATAAGGTGAAAGGAAAGTGCATGTGTGAATCCTTACTAGTATCGTCAACCACATTCATAAGAATTTTGTTGAGGGTTTTGTTAGTTGATTCAACTTGACCATTTGTTTGAGGATAATATGGTGAAGAGAAACTAATCACATATTTTTCGTAGGGTTTTGTTTTTGAATTGTTTACCATTTTCAGTGATGAGGTGATGAGGAACACCAAAATGAAAAATGATGTGATGGTTGATGAATTCACATATTTTCTTGGATTTGGTAGAAATGAGAGGGACAAATTCCACCCATTTAGTGTAGTATTCAGTTTCCATGATAATCCATTGATGATGTTGAGAAGAGTGAGAATTAATCTCGCCAAAGAGATCAAAGCTCTATTGAGAGAAAGGAAAAAATTACCTAACAACTTGTAAGGTATGACTTGGGGTGTGGTGAAGATTAATGTGCTTCTAACACTTCACACAACATTTTATGTATTCAAAATAGTCTTGGTTAATGGTTGGCCAGTAATAGCCAAGGCAAAGGATGCATTTGGAAATGACGAGGCCAATGAAATGTCCACCACAAATCCTGTCATTGATTTATTTTATGGTGTACGGAATTTCAGTGCTATTGAGGAACTTTATAAGGATACCATCAAAACCACATTTTTAGAGAAGACCCCCCATGATTATGTAAAGACAGACCTTTTGGAGGAAGGCTCACTGACCATTGCGAGTAAGATCTAGAGGAAAGAATGAAAGGGAGAGGTATTCTGTGAACTGCTTATACCATATGTCATGTGGGCCGGTTTCAATTCTTTCAAAAAAAAATTATAGCATGGAATAAATAAGAGAGTGACTGCAACTATTGTACTGTGATAAAGATTGTAGAGTCTGAAGGTGAGGCAGGTATTTGGGATACAAGATAAGCCATGGTTTCTGCAATTTTTTTAGAGGATCATGGATTAGTTTGAAGTTCGTAATGGTCAAAGGCATTCAAAATCATGTCGATGTGATGCTTATACTTTTAAATTTCCTTTCTTACGACACTGGTATTAACCATTGACTTGGTTCACAACTAGTTAAGAATTTCCAAATATATTAATGGATTTAACATCTAGGGAAATGGAAATTTGAATACCTAACATGAGTGCTTCGTATTCAACCACATTATTGGTTCATTCAAAGTCAAGTTTGAAAGATAAAGGCATAGGTTTGCCATCAAGAGGAATGAGGATGACCCCTGCACCACCCCCACATTGACATTTAGAACAATCAACGAATAAGGTCATTTGATGAAAGGTTTCATCATGGGAAAGAATGTAGATAGATTCATCGAGAAAATTAAAATTTGAGGGTTGATGTCTAGGAAGAGGGGCGTCTATAAGATGATATACAATGTTTTGTCCTTTGACATACTTTTGATGAATGAAATCTATGTCTAGGTATGTAAGGAGCATGATCCAACACAAGGTGCGTTATTATTGGTAAGGTTTAGCATACATGTAATGTAGAGGGTCGGTGTTGGTGACGACAAAGGTCTTGTGGTTGAGTAGGTAGTGGAAAAGTTTAGTGGCCACAAAAATAAGGCGAGGAAAAGATTTTCAACATGTGTATACCGAGTCTCATAGTTTAAAAGAGTACGGTTTATGTAATAAACTACATGTTCCCTATGTTACTCATCATAATGAGCGAGAATGACACCCAAGGAATGGTCAGTGGTAGAAATGTAAAGGTAGAGAGGTTGGTCATCCTTAGGTGGGACAATAATAGGTGGCTGAAGAAGATATTTCTTCAATGCTTCAAAGTCTTTGTGATAATCATCATTTCAATTGAAGGAGAAATCCTTTTTAAGTAGGTTATTAAAAGGGTGACATCAGTCAAAAAGCTGGGAAATAAAGCATCCAATAGATTGTGATTTTCCTTGCAAACTACAAAGCTATTGAAGGTTAGTAGATGGATGCATCTCAAGAATGGCCTTGATTTTGGAGGGATTGACTTCGATGCCCCATAAAGAAATGATGAAACCAAGGAGTTTTCCAGAGAGAATGCAAAAGACACACTTCTTTGGTTGAAGGAGAATACAATATTTGATGAGACAGTCAAAGATGATTTTGAGAATGGGGAGGTGTTCAACACAACTTTTGGACTTACTGAGAAGATCGTCAACACTGTCTTCTAGTATGTCATGCATGATGTCATGGAAGATATAGGTCATAGCGCACTGATAAGTGGAACCAACATTTTTCATGCCAAAGGGCATGAAGTGATAATAAAAGGTCCCCCAAAGGGCGATGACGGCATTTTTGCATTGGTCTTCTAGTGTGATTAATATTTGATTATAGCCTGAGAATCCATCCATAAGAGATAACATCTCATGGCTGGTCGTAAGATCAAAAAGTTGGTCAATGCTAGGAAAAACAAAATCATCCTTAGGGAAGACAAGGTTGAGGTTGTGGAAATCCTTACAGATGTGGAGTCCCCCTTTCACTTTAGTAACATGAACAATATTATAAATCCATTAAGGATAGTCAATGGGTAGAATAAAGAAAATAGAAAGAAGACGTTGAAGTTCTTTAACAGGAAGGGAAATGTATGAATACATTTTTTCACAGCTTTTGTTTCACAAGTTTAGCATTGGGGATGATTAGGAAATTATAGACCATGATATTTGGGTCAATTTTGGGCATATTGGCATAAGACCAAGAAAATGCATTTTTATGATCTCGAGGGAAAGAGGTGAAGGCTTCTTATTTGATAGAATCTAAATATTTGCCTATCCTTAAAATTCGACAGTTGTCCTGAGTGTGAATGTTGATTTCTATGGTTGATTCATTTAGCATGGTTTATGTCTTAGAAGGTAACGACTGATGGATGTAAGAATCCTCCACACCTAGATAGGTGAGAATAAAATCATTGTCTTGAAATTAAATGACATTTATAGAAGGTGCATCATCATCAATCATGTTAGGATAAAGAAAAGGAATAGAAGAGGGATCCTCTCCATCACTTTGATAGGTTAGAGGTCCCAAGGAAATGATGTTCACAAAAAAGGTTGTGTAGAAGGTGAGTTAGGCGTAGAAGGTTTCTCTTCCTCAATGAGGTCAACTTGTGCCTTCTTAGGAGGATGTGGTACAATAAATCCGATACCACAACGGTCCTTATGTTTTCGTGTGGTGTAAGGTATGATTGTATGCCAACCTTTCTCATAAAGACCAAATCCAAAACCTTTCCAAGCACATCGGTGAAGGAATGTGTGGGCGAAGTAGTAGTTGGTAAGGCACTGGAAGTCATATGAGAAAGGTTGGGTTTGTGTCAGTGGTTCAGGAGAATAGGAAGAAGTGTCAAGTCCCCCATATGTCAAGTTAGTGCGAAGGTGGGGAGGACCATAAGGAAGAACCTCTCCTACTCGAAGGTCATAATATGGATGCTAGTGAAGGATTCTATACTCTTGAGGAGTTTGGAACATTTCAATGTTGTATAAGCAGTACTCTCCCAGGGTAATTTGTTCAAAAACACCTGCTAAGGGGTCGGATCTTGGCACTTGGGTAGTGGGAATAGATGAGCTAATCGATGCCTAAGAAGATGGATTGGTAGAGTGGTTAGCTTTGGAAATTGTGGAAGTAGTGGGGATTGAGGGGATGGTTTTGGAAGATGTAGCAGAAGTGGTAGATGAGGTTGAGACAAAAGATGAAGTCGTAATAGTTTGAGATGAGGTAACAGTGGTAGTAGCAGTGGTATTAGATGAGGTAACAGTGGTAGTGGTAACGGTTGTTCATGTATTGACTAGAACAAGGACATAATTTGGTCAATACAGTATATTGTAGGTTTTAAAATGGGAAGGATCTTGTTGAATGGTGTATGGGTACCCTTCATATTCAAACTTGAGGAAACAGTGAAGGGTTGAATCAACACACCCCATAGCGCGAATCTAGGGTTGGCCAATTAGCATGTTGTATTGGAATTCCCCCTCAAGAACATATAAAAGTTTGGTAATGGTGCAAGGACCCACGTGAATGTGGATGATGATAGTGCCAAGGGTAGAAGTCATGACATCATTGAAATAATGCAACATAACTGGGTTATTATGCATGCAGTTGGAGGGTATGCACATTTTTTTCATACAAATGAAAATAAATGATGTTGATGATATCACCTCCATCAATCATAACATGATGAATGTAATTATTATTGATGTAGGTAGTGATGAAGAGGATGGGATGACGATCATCTGATTGGAGAGGAATGATCTCTTCATTAGAGAAATTGACAATGGAAACTTGAGAAGAGGAAATGGGGACATATCTTTTAGGTGAAGTGGTTAGGGAAGCCACATGATGAGGGGTGAGGATGGTGGCAATGGGTGTAGGGTCATTGGGTGGAACCTCAATAGATTTCAGAACCTCAATGAGGTCCTGACGACAAGACTCAAAATTTTGGATTAAGTCGTATAAAGACATCTTTAAAGGAGATTGATGAAGTTATTTGATCATAGTATGATGTATAATTGGGAGTATAAGGTGCCCTTAAAGTGTGGAGTAATAAGCATATTCTAAGTGATCAACCAAATGATATAATGGTGTAGAAGTAGAATAGGATGATGAGGACTTGGTGGTAATTCCTGTGAAGAATTCTGAGATCTGTAAGATAGGGAATTTTTTAACTTCTAACTATGTAGGTAGAAGTGATGTAAGAAGCTTAACAGGATCTTAGAAGACCCTAAGAGAAAATTCACTTATAGGAAGAGGATATAAAAGTGTCTCCTCTATGGGGTAAAGAGGGGGCAAGGTAGGTGGTGTAGACTCTTCCGTAGGTAAAGAAGGGGATAAGATAAAATTTTCTCTGGGTAGAAGCATGGGTAATACGAAATCCTCAATAGGTGATGAAATAAGTGGGGTAATCACCTCTATAGATGAAGGAGAAGGTGAGGTAGGATCCTCCATGGGTAGAGGAGTAGGTGAAATAGGCTCTTTTATGGGTAGAGGAGCTAGCGTAAGAAATTCGTCAATATAAGGGATAGAAGGAAATTAAATAGAAGGGACAGGGACCATGTCAAAGATGGCATGGACCTTGTGAACATTATTGTCATTGCTAGAGGTCTCACTGGCCTTATTTGATGAAGGGGTATGGTTTGGAAAAGTTTTGGGGATGGGTCTATGCGGAAACATTGTCACCATTGAATATAAAACTCAAAACATGCAAATATATATCTAACAATCCCCACAAAATCTACAATAGTATAAGTATAAACAAGAATAATCTAAATCACACAGAAGTACACACACATAACACAACATGTACTATGGTTCACCCAATGTGGGCTACATCCAACAAAAATAGAGATATCATATATATAATATAAAAAAATATTATAAACCAACTCTTCTGTACATGTATCTCTACAAGAGGATCTCTTTCTCCTAGATCTCCAACTAGGTCTTCCTGAGTACAGTAAACAGTGCCTCAATACCACATGTGTCTCCCCCTAATATCTAACCAAATATACCTGAGTGCACTACAACTGTACCTCTGAAACACCACTAGATCTAACATACTTGAAGCTACCTTACATCTACCACTTTGCAACCAATCTATCACTATATTGTGAATCTATAAACAAGACCTTTAGAAGGGTATACCAGTGTGTAACTGTAACTATGCACCAAGAAGTAAGTTCCTCCTCCATCACTACATCAACCTGTAAAAATGAATACAAATTCCTCTACAATACTAGATTCCTATTGATCAACAATACAACATGATCTCATGGATCTACAATACAAGATATCATAACAACCTATGGATCTATAAGAATGAGCAATAAAAAGATCTTGCAACAACCTGTGGATCTAACAAGAAGAAACACTAAGTACTTTGCATACTATACAAGCCATTACATGAGACTAAACAATACAAAGGAAATGCAGTAGAAGATAAAAACCATCTTCTCACCAACAGTGTACCTACACTTTCCTTCTATTCAAATTCTCTGTATGAAAGCTCTTGTCTTCATGCAATCTGCTTTTTCTTATTTTTCTTTTTCTTCATCCTTTCAACTAGGGATAGCTCAATTCTTCTCTTTTCTTATTCCCAAACTATCTAACCCTAGTATTCTAGCTTATATAAGGCTATAAAAACTTAGGGAATAATATCGATGCAATTACATCCAATAGTTTTGATTTGAAAAAATCTATATTAAATATCGTGACTTAAAAATAAAACACTTTCACACAGGTAAATGATGTCAATTACTACCTGATTGATGCCGATCACTGCCTAACCAATGCCGGTCACAGTATGACTGATGTCAATCACTGTGTAACCCAGTCACTTTGTAATGCTTCCTCTAGTGAAGTTATTTATCTCCACAACCTAACAATATCCAACTTGGAGATAAATTACTGAACTTCTATACCTGTACCTATATATCACCGTCCTCTACACACCATGAAGACCATCTATTATTTCCTTCAAAAATTCTCTCAAGAAATAAAAAAGCAGGAAGATCAAACCATCTTCTAAAACTAAGAAGATAAACCATGACTCAGCAAACCTGCAAAAAGATACAACTGATCTGTGACACCAAGCGTAAAGCTCCCACTGAATCATAACACCATACCAATTTTTGGTATCATGAAATTAATCCAACGAAGCTCCTCATGTAATAATTCATCATGAATAACACACCTACAAGAGATCCCACTCAAATTGAAGTACGAAGCCTCTATTTCATCCATATTCATACCTGTTAAACCAACCATGTTCTACATCCATCTATCCACGTCTCCATGCAACCACTAATGAAAATGACTAAGAAAAGTCAAACTGGAATATGCAAAAGCAAAAGAAGATCATGGGTAAAGACAACCCAAATGAGTTCTACCTACAAAATGGGTGATCAATCCAAAAACCTACATAACTCAAAGAATCCAAACATTACAATCTACAAATCCAACCATGCATAAACAACTATCATGTCTAAGACAATCATCTGTAGATAACATAACCCATGAAGTAACATAGTAATCAAGATTAATACAAAAATTCACTACTCATGCTCAAGGAATCCATGCACAAATGAAACATCTACATCATCATAGACTCACAAAACTGAATCTATTCACATGTACAAACTCACCATGTACATCCATCCATATCTCCAGGCTCTCTAGAATATCCAAGTCTGTCACTGACTAACTCCAAAGCTGAATATGAATCCTGTGCTCATCAATTTCAATAAAAAACATCCATGCTAAACAATGCCACTAATACCAAATGCAAATACTAGTAAACATGTCATCAACATACTCTGAATAATCAATAAAGATGAAATCATAACAAGGGCACTACCCAAAAATGGTATTTAAACACTGTTGTCAAACTTGTGACCAAACCGACCATGGTTTCCTAACCGATCTTGGTCACTACCTAACAGACCATAGTTACCAAATGACCGACCACGGTTAACCCTAACTGACACCGGTCTTTGTAACTAACATATTTTCTCCTTTTCACCTTTCAAACTCTGAAAATTTCTCTATCATGTAAAACTAGTTGAATCAACCATCAACTTAATTCCCTAAGGAATATCTAGGCACCACAAAATAAACCATAAGTGACATCACAAAGCAATAAACTCAAAATACCTACAAAGTCCAGGATTCCCTCCAAAACCAAATTTTACCTCCTCTCACTCCGCATGTGCATCATGTATCCAATCATGTAATGCCAACAACCATGGATTTATCCCATTGAACATGAAATTCCCTACACTACCTCTAAAACCAAGCTCAAAAGATAAAATATTAGTGAGAAATAAAACCAGATGAAATAACTATAAAATAGATTCCCTTTCTTCTCTAAGAATACTTCTACATCACAGAAGTTTGGAATTCTTGTGAAGTAGGAGAATCACCTTCTTTCCATCCATGTGTACTCAACATCTCTCATTACCTGCAATTGTGTCTAATCATGAATTTTCATTAAGGATCTCATCTTTTGACTAGAAACCCTTATCCTCAAGATTCCACACAACCGAGAAATAATAGTAAAAAAACATCAAAAACCATGGTGTAAATCTATGCACACAATCCAAACATAATATCAATTGCTCCAAATGAAAGAAATCAAAATTAATTATATAGATATACCTAACTCAAAGTATCAATGGACTAACCCAGCCAAATCCATCCTCTTTGTGATCTAAACCATGAAGTGAGATCTACACCATTTCTGCCATGTACACTTTGTGCAAGAAACTCAATCCTCCAAACCAGGACAAAAAATCATCTTCCCTTACCTGCTGCAAAAAACCATGTCCAAATAAGTTTTCATAGAGATCGACCACAACCATCCCCTAACCGATCATGATTAGATGATCATTACCGGTTCATCTATGACTAACCTTGTTTCTTCGATCGATGTTGATGCTTCTAGAATGAAACCAATGCCACACAATTTGGCATAAAAAACCACACCAGGTGCCTACTTTGACTGAAGCTGATAGTTAAGTTGAGCCAGTCATTTCAAGAAGCATCCAAATCTTACAAAACCACTATAACAATAAACCATGCAATAAATTACATCAAGGTGAAATACCCCACCTTACCAGTACCAAGATACTAACCCGCATCTTCAACTAAAGAAATTTCCTCTCTAATAGAAGCCCTGTCTTTGTTTTGTGCTACAGCCTCTTTACCAAAGTCTCGTGCATTGAACTACACCAAGGATGCATTTATTCTCATTTTCTCTATCTAGATCTGTAATCTAAAACAATGCATGTGCAATTACACCATAAAGCACTACAAAACCAAGATAAAACCATACCTCTATAACCTAGATCTACAATTTGACCAATGTGGTTGTGCCTCCAAGAACTAGGGACACCTAAAAAAAACAAGACACATTCCATGCATCTTCTTAATTCTTCAGATTTGTGATTTCTGTTTAAAACCAAGTTGTTCAGTAACTGACCACGGTCACCCTATAACTGACCATGGTCACCCTATAACTAACCACGGTCACCCTTTTAGTGTCAGTTGCCACTTAACCGACGTCAGTCACTCTAATTTCCAACAATCTTACTCTTCTAGCCCCCACTTGAGATTCAATCTCTTCCTATGATTTTCACATCAGGTAACACAAACCCTGCTCTCATACAAATTTTAGTAATAACCACTAACAAAACCATGAAGTAAACTCTTTCTCTGAAATAACCAAGATTTTATACCACTTATTGGGGATAGGTCTATTCCGAAACATTGCAACCATTGAATATAAAACTCAAAACATGCAAATAAGGATATAATAATCCCCACAAAATCTACAGCAGTAGAAGTATAAACAAGAATAATCCAAACCACACAAAAGTACACACACATAACACAACATGTACCCTAGTTCACTTAATGTGGGATACATCCACCAAAGATATAGATCTCATATATATAATATAACAAAGGATTACAAACCAACTCTTTTACACAAGAGTACATGTATCTCTACAAGAGGATCTCTTCCTCCTAGATCTCCAACCGGATCTACCTTAGTACACTAAACCGTGCCTCTATACCACTACTTGTGTCTCCTCCTAATATCTAACCAGATCTACCTAATTGCACTATAATTGTGCCTCTAAAAGACCACCAAATCTCACATACCTAAAGCTACCTTGCATCTACCACTGTGAAACTAGTCTCTCACTGTATTGTGAATTTTCATACAAGACCTCTAGAAGGTTCTACCAATGTGCAATTGTAACCATGTACTAAGAAGTAAGTTTCTCCTCCATCACTGCATCAACTTACAAACATGAAGACAAATCCTATACCATACTAGGTTCATATGGATAAACAATACACCATGATCTCATGGATCTGCAATACAAGATGTCACAAAAACCTACGGATCTACAAGAATGAGAAATAATAAGATCTCACAACAACCTGTGGATATAACAAGAAGAAACCCTAAGTGTTTTACGTACTATGCAATCCATTACATGAGAGTAAACAATACAAAGGAAATATAGTAGAAGATAATAACATCTTCTCACCAATAGTGTACCTGCACTTTCCTTTTGTTCAGTTTTTCTCTATGAAAGCTCATGTCTTCATGAAATCTACTTTTTTTTCTTCTTCTTCTTCATCCTTTCAACCAAGGATAGCTCAATTCTTCTCTTTTCTTATTCCTAATCTCTCTAACCCTAGTTTTCTATCTTATATAAGCCTAGACAAACTTAGGGCATAATAGTCATGTAATTACATCCAATAGATTTTCTTTAAAACAAAGCTATATTAAATCCCATGACTTATAAATAAAACACTCCCGCATAGGTAATCAATGTTGGTTATTGGTTGACCGATTCTAATCACTACATGACTGATGTCAGTCACAATATTACTAATTTGGGTCACTTCCTGACTAATGTTGGTCACTGTGTAACCCAATCACTTTCTAATGCATGCTCCAGTGAAGCTATTTATCTCCACAACCTAACAAAAATGTTTATTAAAGACCTGAAGGTTTTGATTTGCAGGCATGTCAAGGTTGTCTAGGATGAGATCTCTATCATCTAACATTTTGTGGACAATTTTTTTGAATGCAATACAAATTCTGTCATTTCCCCCCTAACGTAGTGATTGTTACAATAGTCATTCTCCTTATACCATGTAGATAGAAGACGGGAAGGGTAAAAACCAATATGTGGTTTAACAGGTGGAAAAGTGATGGCTCCTACTTTTAAATACTTTTCTAATACATAGGAGTAAGGTTCTCCTATGGGGGTATAACGTATTTGTTCATACTTGTACTGGAAATTATGAATAGGAAAAAAATTAGGAGGTTTTGGTTGGTTTGACAGATGAGAGGGGATAACTTTCAAGACCACCACATTGGTAGATCCTTTTGCCTTTGAATAATTATTTTGTGGTTTAGAAGAAGAAGGGGAGTCATTTTATTTAAGTTGAGTGATCTTGTTGTGCTGATGAAGTTTCTTCTCTTCCAGGGAATGGATTTCTATCTTTCAAGCCATGGTGAATGCCTCATCAAACATTTGGAATGTTTTTACTTGAAGAGTTAGCGAAATGTGCCTGTCACAAGCCCTAGTGAACAACTCTATCAACTAGGTTTATGGAATTTGAAAAGAAATTTGATTAATCAGACCTTTCTAGTGTGCAACAAATTCAATGATAGACTCGTCATCATGCTAATGAATAGAGTATAAATTATTCATGGAGACATTCTTAGAGATATTTATGGAGAAATGGTTAAGGAAGGTTTGGGCTAAATGATTGAAAGAAAATATTGAGTGTTTAGGTAAAAAACTATACCAATGAAGGGTAGGTCCTGATAGTGACATGGAAAAATTCTTAAGGAGTAAGGCATCATGATGCACAATCAAATAAAAAATGTGTTTGAAAGATCACAAATGTTGTTGCAATTCTTAATTTCTATTAAATTGATTAAACTTAGGCATCACCCAAGCTATGACATAAGGGTGAATGGGTATAGATGGATGAATAGGCTCATTACAGATTTTATTGTAAGTTAATGTATTATAAGAGCTAGAAATAGATACTTCAAGGGTTTGCATCTTATCCATCATCATATTTATAAGATCATTTGTAGGATTCAATTGAGGGATGCCCTTATGGTATAAGGGGTGGATGAGGTAGATAAGTCATCAACAACACACGAGTATATGGTGGTGTCAAATATTAAAACTATGATGGAGGTATATAAGAGGGAATAGACGTAGAAGGCATGTACCCTGAATAATAAGTAGAGGCAATGGGTGGTTGTTGAGGTAGGGTATAGTTGGGATGAACTTGTGTGAAGACCCTCATAGCAATAGGTAGAAAATTTTGGGGTATGGAAAGGACCAGGTTCTAGAAGGGAGTATGAGATGCTTAAGTGACTGGTGGCTGAGAAGCAATGGGTACATGAGGTGTTGGTGATGTGGGTATTTCTACACTAAGAGTTGTACATGATGGTGAGGTAGACGTTAAAGGGCTGGAAGACACCAAATGTGTGATAGATGTTGTAGGTGTGACAAATATTGAAGATGTAGGGATGATTTGAGAAATAACAGGTTGTGAGGTGAGAGTGGGTAACGCTGCATTGGTGTTGGCCGATACAGAAGTGGGGGCAAGAGTAGGAGAAATGGAGGTAGGCATTCCGAACATGGGCTGACTCGATGAGTTACAGGTGGAAGAATGGGAGAGGTAATATTGCAAGGATGTGGTATTATGATCTAGGAATTTCATGAATTCCTTATCACTTGTGGGTATAGTGCTATAAGTAGTTGGATACATGGGTGAAGAAATAGAGGTGGTGAAGGGTTGGGAGGTAGCGGTTGATAGTTGGTGTGAAAAACTAGGGCGTTGGCTTGTTGGTGATTCAAAACCATGTGAATATTTGAAAATAGGTGGTTTGAGCTCTAAAAATGCTACAAAAATTTAGAAATAGAAACGGGAAGAATTTGGAGGAAGAAATAGGTTGTTATCTTTGATAAGAATTAAAAACATAGAGACCGATACTAGTCAAGTAACCAATTCCGATAAGGTAGATGAACCAATGTCGGTCACTGGACTGATGTTAGTTGTTGTGGATAAACAAGAAATATAGAAATATGGAGAAGAAAAGTCCAAAATAGGTGAAAATGGGCTCTATTAATGGTGACATAGACTTAGAAAATTTTTATAATAAGAAATTATAACACAAAAAGTTGAATGTTAATAAATGATGTTTTTGATAGGCATATAAAAAATAGAGGTAGACCGATACCGGTCAATTAATCAGTGCCTTTATGATGAAGGAACCGATGTCGGTTGCTGGAATGATGATGTTTACTGATATTTTTGAGAAAATGAAGAAATTTTTGATTAGGAGTGAATTAAGTCAAAATAAAAAGCCAACCTAGAAGGTGTGTATGGATGAAAGATGTCTTATCACACTCAGAAAAAATAGAATATACCAACTATGATGGTGGAGTGTTAAATATAAGATAAATGATGAAGCATTATCATAACTCAAAAAACAATTCAATCAAGCAAAACTAGAAAAACAGGCAAATCCTAGGTATCAAATTTTAATGTTTAGTGGCTTATGCCTTTTTAAACTGACTATGAATAGAATAGAGTTGTTAGATAACGAAGGTGCCCTATGATAAATCTATGGCTGATTTCAGGTTAGTTTTGGATAAAGTGGCCTGATATACCTTTCAATACATGTGGTTCATGCTCTGGTATCACAATATGGACAAAACACCGGGTGGTGCCCACCATTAACGGGTTGTTAAATCCTTGACATATTTTTCCTAGAAAGGAAATGTTTAAGAAATGTGTAAATTATTTAAGTGGTTTGGCTTGAGAGCGTGTTCACAAATGTGAACTAATATTAATCCAAATCTAATCACCAAGTGGTCATGACCTACACCATGTGATTGCTGATTAAATCTATGTGATTTTATGTATCACTCAAAGAATAAAATGCACATATTTTAAACCCAAATCAAAAATGATATTCAATGTAGGAAAATGACAATAGGAAGAGGAATGCACTTTCAGTAAATGTAGTACAAAAGAGAATAAGAAGTATTCTTTTTAATCACCAAAGGAAAAATTTCCTTTAGACAAATAGAAAGAAAAGAAGATTAACTAGAGAGATATTTAGTGTGAAATTTTCAAGAAAGAAAAAAACACACAAATTCACCCTATATGAACAATAAAAAGAACCCACAAGATGGGGTCCCACCAGGCATGCCAAAATGTTTCACTGCAAATTAGAGATAAAAAAATAAAGAGGTAAGGGTGAGGAGGAATACCTATATAGTCAAAGATAGGTTATAGGTGCATTGAATGTTAACCAAGCTAATTGTGGTGAGCTTCCCTTTGGCTAAGAGGAATGACCTGAAATAGAACACAAGAACGCAAATGAGAGTAAAACAATATATGCATGGGCTACCTAGCATGTGCTAGACCCAGGAAGTGTGATACTTCCTAAAGAGGTTGTCAATCCACTGTTGTAAATAATTTAATGCAAGGAAAGAGCATAAATAAATAAATCCTATTATAGTTGATATGATTTAGGGATCTCATATAAACATAATAAGCAAATATAATCTAATAGGAAAATTTAAGATTAAATTTAAAAGGATGGTAAGGTAATCTAGGTTTGTAGGTCTGATAGAGGCTGTTGGCAAGGTCTAGGAAAGATTTGATGAATTTTGGGTGGGTATTGAGTGAGTTATTAGCTTTTTGGTTTGGGGAATTTTTCCATTCATAGAGACCGGTATCATTTAGGTGACCGATTCCGATTGGGTGACAAATATCGGTAGGGTAAATTGGGAAGAAAAATTAAAAACATGTATATGGGAGATCTTTATGAGTGCATAGAGAGTTGGGGAGGTTTAGATGAGGTCATGGGATTTTTAGAAATACCCAAAGTTGATAAGATGAGAGTCTTGACAAGGTATGAAGGATTTTTGGGAAAA
The DNA here is from genome assembly GCA_019776745.2 of Taxus chinensis. Lineage (NCBI taxonomy): Eukaryota > Viridiplantae > Streptophyta > Pinopsida > Cupressales > Taxaceae > Taxus > Taxus chinensis. Next base: position 150,808,191 of record CM034150.1, on the reverse strand, counting down.
CAGTTGGATGGAAGTGTTTTGAGAGAGATCTGGGTATGATTCGTGGTGGAATGAAATAAATAACCAATAAATAACAAATCTATTGAAACTAATGACAAAGAATAAATGTAATTACTTGTAGAATGTAGGTAGAAAGTAGGTGGTGGTGATGGTTACAGGAGAAGGTGATCCTAAACGAATGCATCAACAACAGGAGGGTACGATGCTTCCCTGTGAGTTCACTGGAGCTCTAGATCAATCTTTTGATGAGTGGTGTGGTGTCTGAAGGCTTGAAGGGCCTATGGTATGTCAAAAGATCACTAGAAATCTCGAGAGTAAGGATGCAAGGTCGTAAGAGCTACCAAACAAGATTAAGAACCTGAGCAAAGAGTTATGATATCTTATTTAAGGAAACCGATGATGGTTAGGTGACCGGCTCTAACTAAGGAATAACAGGCATCAGTTTTTGATAAATGGTCATACTTAGTAAAAATATTTCAATTCTTCCTAAATTTGGCATGATTGATATTTTGGTTATAGTGCTAAATAGAGTGGGAGAGTAGTTAGAGGGATAATAGGCCATTAATTTTAGGGTTAGAATAAGTACTAGGTGGTTAAGGGGAATGGGGACTTAGTCTTAGGTAATGAATAGGGTTGGAATAGGTCTAGGATGAGGTAGAGTGGTGAGGTGGCTAGGTGAGGTGGAAAGTTGAGGTAGATAATTAACTTAATATTGGTAATTAAATTAATTTAAATATGTGAAAGTGGGCATGGTGGGGGAATTAATTAATCAAAGGGGTTTTAGAGGGTTGCGACCCAATTTTAGGTGTCTACACCCCCACCAGTATTTCCCTCACCTACCAAAACCACCAAATCAACTTGATTACAAGCCTCCTAATCCTCCTTTTGTAGCAGGAAATGAACCAGTGGATGTTATTTCTTAAGTCCCAATAGTAGTGTTAAAATGAACTCCCATAGTCTATGAAGTTATGCTACTTCCAGATTTATCCCCAATTTTTTGCATGCCCACACTCCGTCCTAATGACGTGCCAAAAAATAATCCTCCAATCAGATTGCCAAACAAAGATGATGGTTGTGCTTCCATAGATGTATGTGTTATTTGATTTAATTTTGTATTCAAAGGAAAATGATATCTTATATTCACTAGACTACCTATAATCACCTACTAACTAATGATTACTTCTTGAACTAAAACACCAAACGTAGAGGCTAGGTCACCAGGTGGGATTAGATGTGCTCCTATAATTCTCAATATTTCCTCGTTTGACGCACTCTCATCAGAAGCCTAAAATAATTCTCTACCACACTTATGTAACGATGGGAGAACTAGATGCTTCGACTCCATGTATTCCATGTGAGCTCCAAATCCCTTAGAATATATTTTCCTCCACAACTCCATAGACTCCTCAACATCACGTTGCTTCACTAATTCACTATCCCGCACTTCATTATCCTTAATTTGTCTTTCCTCTCTCTGTCTCTTTACCAATAGGTCTGCCATCTTTCACCACACCTTCTCATACCCCTATGCACGGTGGCGGGTTTAGCTAGCCATAGGTAACGTCTCTAAACTCAATACCATTGTTAAGATCTTAATTACCAAAGGAATAACACGTATGTATGATCTTATGGGATAGCACAATAACTCAAACTCAACAACCTTAGGACAAGAATATGTAGACACAACATATTGCAAAATATAGCTATGCACAACACCAACCCACCAATGATCTACAACATGTGTCCAAGGTTCATCTGCATCAAAACAATTCTGGTAATCTTCATGCATCCAAATTCTTGGTCTGTAAGTCCAGATCTTCTTTGATGCATATGCTAGCAACTACTCGTATAACTCTATTGGGAAGAAAAAAAAGAACGTCTCATAGATTTCATGATAAAAATTATTTTCCACCCATTTACGCACATTAAAATTAGGTTCATAACCATATATTCAGGTAAATTTTTCTTGTTTGTTGATTACCCAATCTTAAATTGTTGCAAGAGTCAATAGATACACCATCATCATGCAACATCATGATAAACAACTTGAAAAGAGGTCTTGGCAACAAAACAAAAATGTAGTCTTATTTTATACTCAGATGCCTAGACATGTTGGCACTTCAATTAGATAGATCTGAGAACTCACCTGAAGTGCACAAAGCCTACCAGATCCCTTCTTTGTAACATCTTGTCCAAATGTTAGCATGTATACTCATATATTCCATAACAATACCAAACAATTAAAGGAAAAGCATAACAAGAATCAATTCAAAATCATAGAACATAATGAGTAAAATAAGGATCAAGATCATATTTACCATACAATAACCATTAATAGGGACATAAAAAACTAATATCCATCCACAACGATCCATTATATTAACTCATCAAAAAATAGTAATTGAATACATTACCAAACAGTCATAAATTCATGTGTGTGAAATCATACCAGCAACATAACTCTAATACATATGGTCATGATTATGATAATAATAACAAAACTACGCAAATCAATACATATATATATAAGGGTGGGGAATTTACCTTCGCCGCCGATGCACTCTCAAAATAGGTTGCATGCTCAAAATAGCCATGCGTGCATACAATGATAACTATGAAGCATGAAAGCTTTGCTAATAATATATTATCTCTATAAATAAATTTTGATCTAATATTGTTATTAGATCAATCTATGTATGTCTCTTGATCTTCCACTTGCTCCCAAAATATCTTTTCCTTGGTCACAAAGTCTTCATGCTTCTATATTTTATGTGCTCTATACTCCATCTTATTTTTAGCCTGATCCAAGAAAAATGGCTAAGTTCTGAACTTTGTCTCTCTGGGCCCGAAACCTCAGGGTGAAATTTTGTCACCCTCTCATGCCTAATAACTTGATCCCTTCTTTCACACCACTATCATACACACCTTTGAAATTTAGGCATTATTTCATAAGCCCAACATTATGTTATTGACTATGGTTTATAATGGATGATTATGGTTGGATAATGCGAATTGATGTATCTAAAGATGATGTTTGGATAGTATAATTGACCCTTGTGGTTGTTTACTTGGATTAATCATTTTCCTTATTATGTGTGGCTGATGATAATCTATGCATGAATGATTTTTTTAATTATAAATATATTGAACATGCATGCTAGCATTCTGATAAGAAAATAAAAGGAGGGACTTGGTGGCTGTACATGCTTCAGGTGATCTTCCAGCTCTATCTGGATGAATTTACAGGGAACATAAGTCTAGTTGGTAAATAAAATACTACAATTGACGGGACCTCTTTTCAATTTTTCTACTAGGATGTTGCATGCAGATGGCATATCGACTATCTTTGGAGAGTATTGAGAGTTTGGTATAAGACGGTGAAGATGCGTGTGAAAAAAGATATAACACTGGACTTGAATTTAATGTGTGAAAGTGGGTGGAAGATAACCTATATGAATACTTGTATGAGACACTCTTTAAATTATTCCCAGTAGATTTGTACTAGTGGTTTTCATCTTACGCATCAAATGGAGGTTTCTGTCGAGGGAAGAGAGATTTTAAGTAAGAAGACTATCAGAATCTCTTTGATTCAACTAAGATGTGGAATATATATTTAGATCATTGATGGGAAGGTGTGCTATGCAACTATACTTTGGAATACATAATTTCCATGTATTCTTTGATTGAAGAAGCTAAGTTCTATTTTTTTGTGATCCCAGAGGGTCCTGTTTAAGTGTGATACCCTTAGCTATCAAGATATTAATGGTAGAAATAGGACTGGTGATATTTTCTATGGCTAGATATATCCCCACCATGCCTAAGGGTAGGAGTAGGTGTGGAGAAGGATTGAGGAAACCCTAGTGAAAGAAAGAAAAAGAGAGGAAATATGGTTCAAGTATATTGAAGCATGATGGAGGGAAGTTGACACAGTGCTGGTGTCGAGAAGAATGATGATTGGAGAAAGTGATGAGAGCCTCGTGGAAGAAAAGGGGCCAAAATATCATATACTCCTGACATTGGGAAAACAAAGTAGAAAGACCCCATCAACTTTTGATTAGATCTCTTCAAAGGAGAGAATGAGGACCGTGGGTGCACATATGACCCAACATGGGTACCTAGCACTTGTGTAAGGTGTTCTAGATCTAGGAGTAGTTATTGAAGAGCATCATACTGAAGCTGAGAAAGCATGATCTCCACATTGGAAAGATATAGGAAAGAAAATTTTAGTTTCAACTCATGAAGTGCAACAGATTAGGGACGCACACATGGTTGTGTAAAAGGCACCAGTGTTTGGAAGTAAAAAATCCTCCAAAATTACATTGTTGGTGTATAGATCCAGTAATTTTGTAGGTGCTGCGACAACACAAAATTACTAGACCTACAAAATTACTGTCTTGATCATTGGAAGTAATTTTGAAGGTGCTGCGAAAACACAAACAGTGGGTGTCTAGTTCATAAAAACTGGGGCACAAGGAATTCCTTCTTTATGGCCACAGGTCACAGTGAGAGGCTCATGAGGTTTAGGTCATCCACCACGTGGAGGAAATCCTCTTGGAGATTTAGGATCTAGGTCTAGCTAACCTAGGGAAGGGTCCACAACCCCAACAACCACCACCGAATCATCCTTAGCAGACACCACCTCAACAATCACAACAAAAAACACTTAAATTTTACTTTGAGATGTCTCTTCACTTGCCATATTATAGAGGTGTGGAGGATGCATTTGAGCACATGTGAAAGTGTGCATTGGTATGGATAGCCAAAAGGATTACAACTCCTAATTGAAAGGTGATTCAATTTTCCACCATAATTCAAGGGTGTGCACATAGTTGGTATAGAAAGTATGATCCACACTAGACTATGGTGGACTATGATGCATTGTGCATTATTTTTTTGGATGAGTTCCACATTCTATAGTTTGAGAAATAGAGTATTAGTGCTCTCAAGGACATTAGGAGGTGTTTATATAAAACCATAAGGGATTATGATGCACAGTTTAAAACTCTCTTGTCTAAATTATCTTATGATATTCATCCGATTCAACATGTAAAATGGTTTTTTGGAGGATTGTTGACTCCATTTCAAAGGGCCTTATCACAAAATACATATTCAAATCCACACAAGGATTTGGAATTAGATCTGCGTACTGAAGCAGTAAGGAGTATAGACATTAGAGTGAGCCCTTTTCTTGAGGCACAAATAACAAATATGGCTAAGCAGTTGGAGAATATTTCTTCCAATTCAGCACATGATACATGCATTGGGTTATGGTGCACTGATTATGAAGTTGAGGGACATACAAAGGATAAATTTTCGCATAGGACAATGCATGCATTTTTAAAATATTGTGAGATTTTCCAAAAGAATCATGATGTCTAGAATTTCCCTCTCTTTTAGCACACAATGATGAAGAATGTATCTATGTATTGTAATATTTTTGACGTGTACACCCATGATACAAAATATTGTCATTTAATAGACCAAATTTATGAGTAATGTGACACTGGATTATGACAGACCACTGTGTTAAGTAGCTCATAGGTGCAAGAAGCCCAACCTATAGAAGGGAACAATAATGAAGGTGGATTTTGAGGTGGATATAAGAGAAAACAATGTGGGGATAGATGCAGGTTAATGTGGGGGACTTGCTATACTTTTGGGTCCCTAAATCATTACCTGTATGAATCCCCCAAGAATAAGGTATGTGCATATTGTGGAAAACAAAATAAGGATGATTACTGTCTTGATATTTATGAGCATATGTGTAAAAACAAGTAGAAATAAAAATATTCAGGAATGATCAAGATATAACACATGAAGAAAAAACAATGGGAACCTAAGAAGATGTCTGATCTAGAACTATAGCCCATACTGGTTACTACATGTGCAGAAGTAGTGTGTGTACATGAGCCTCTTAAAGAAAAACAACTCATTAGGAGATAAGATATTATGCATGCCAAGTATCAATATGCTACTAATTAGAAAGAGGTATTTCAAGACACCATAGGAGTGATTAGAGATTTACAGGGTGATTTCCAATGCCTGATGTTGACTTAATTTTATCTTTCCTGTTAAATTAGTGAACTAGATACCGAATAAAATAAAATAAAAATCAAAGATGCAAGGGTTTAGGGTACCATGGAAGAGGATGGTGATTAATGAATGGGTGAAAAACATACTTCCTCGCTTTAAATTTGATGAACCTGCACAACAAAAATAACTAAGAGGAAAAGATATTAGATGGTAGATGAGGGGGTTTCCCAATGAAGTTAGTTCCAAGAAGAGTTAACTTCCTTATGTGGATGTCCACCCCCGTGTTTGATACAAGATGATAAAATCAATGATAAAGGACTGAATACCATACAAAAACTATAACTATACAAAATATGGAAATTACAAAAATGGACGAAAAGTATAGATCTGATTTAAATCAACAAAAAGAAAATTTACCTGGTTGGGTCGATGGTGACTCAGGCTACAAAGGGCAGGTCAATGATAACCTGAGTGGATGGATATGGATAAAAGTCAATGATAGATGATAAACATAGATGATGACAAATAATAATATGTAAATTGAATGTGTGATTGTTTGATGGATAGTACACAAATGATTCAGATAAAGTAGATGCTATGGTAATAAAGAAGCAATAAAAATATAGATGTGGAAAGTTTAGAATAGAACATAACTCAATGACTGGAAAATGATGCTATATCATATCAAGGATCATGTGAGGAAACAATGCCTCCAACAGCATTGGAGGTAAACAAGAAAGGGATCCGAGTAATACAAGGCACATGTGACCAAAACATGTGTTAACATATAACCAATGATATTTAGTTATACTAAATTCCATGAAATAAATATGGAATAAAATCATAAACCTAATTTCGACATGAAAAAGGGGTTTGTGATGTAACTTATATGCAAGAAGAGGGTTCTCCATAAGTGGTGTTCACTAGGTATATACCCCATCTCTAGGTAAGGGAAAGAGAAAACTGATCAATGTGGGAAGTTGTTTTTGAGAAAGTTGATCAATGTAGGAAGCTTTCTTAGGATGTCAATAAGATAGAAGTTTGATCAATGTGGGAATCCTTTGATGCCATGAGAAGAGAGTAGCCATTCTTCGAGGGTATGGTTGAATTTAAACATTTATAATTTTGATGGAAAGATTGATATACATGATAGCCATTGTACGAGGGATTGGTCTATTTATTTGATTTGATTTTTTTGCATGAACAATAATCCTTTGAGGGAGTAGTCTATTTTTGATAACTTTGACTTTTGATAGGATCATCCATGAATTTTTACTTTTACATGGGTAAGAGCTAGGAATATCTAGGTAGACCACTTAGGAGGGGATAATGGATGTACACAAAACACCTTTCGGACCCTTAGCACGATTCCATGAGGTAAATAAGAGGGTGATGAATGTAATGATCATGGAGTTCTCACCAAAGAGGGAGAACCTATCAATAAGGAAAATGCTATGGATAGAGTCGTCATGCCCATATTTAAGTTCATGTCTAGGAAAGTGATGGTAGACCACATAATTCCAAATCATTACAATGATAGATGTAAGAGGCTAATGATGGAGGAATGATCTAAGGATATGAATAAGTGCTCACTGGTAAGTGTGCTAACAATAGAATGGTTGCAACTACAATGTGTAAAGTGGTTCCACTTCTATTTTACCATCAGGGGAGGCCAAACAATAGGATCCCAACCCATACTTATGTGTGATGACGTATGGTCCAATCCAGTTGGGGGAAAATTTTCCACGTTGGTTCCTTTCTAGAGTAGTAATGTTCTGATTTTCTTGTAAGGAATAGGTCACTGACATTAAATTCACAATAGGATAAATTGATAGCTTACAAAATATGGGATACGATGAGATATATAAGATAATATAAAATCTATGCGCTACCCTTGAGGAAGTGAATACAATATGTATCCCTAACGAGATGAATAGATAGCCAAAAAATTGGGCTTAGGATGAAAACATGGTTCCCTGAGAAGGGCACAAACATGGCCACAAAGGTGGACATTGGATGAGAAAAAATTCCCCCCAAGGGAAGCATGAATATGGCCAAAAAGGTGGACTTTGGATGAGGGGGATAGATAAGAAGATTTGGATAAGATAGATTAAATAAAATTAGATGAGATGGATATGATAAAATATATGCAACAACTCAAAAATGAGGAAGTAAGAGATATGTGTATTATGAGACGAGAAAATGGCCACAAGAGTAAGATTACGATGAGGATATGGTGTCCCCAAGAGGGGAAAAACTATGGCCATAAAGGTGGAATTAGGATGAGAATGTGATGATAGATAAATTGGTTGGCTAAGATGAGACAATAAATTGGATGAGATGGGTTTCATAATATTGAATGAGGTAAATAAGAAAATTTCAAGAATGAAGAGGGATTAATCTGATGGTACACAGATCCTAAAGTGAAGGCCCCCAACATCAAGGGAGTTGTTTGGATGTATAGTGGATGAATTGATGTGGATTAGATGTGTGGATGAGGAAAAATATACGAGAGGATCAATAACATGGGGAAGATTCTCCCTTAGTGAAAGAGAATATATTACATTGGGCAACTCAGATGCAGATGAGATAGTGGATATGGAAGGAGATTGGATGGGATCATTAGAAGGACTACTAATGATAACTTTGGATTTGCATTGGATATATGGTTGGGGATCATAGGGGTGATTGTAAAGAAAAACAATATTAATTAACAAGCAAGGTCCCTCTTTAGGAGGAATGGTATACAGAGGAGAGATGATAAGGGATGATGTGGATGAAGGAGGAGACTTAGAAAATTTAAAGGATGGGGATGTAAAAATAGAAATTGGATTGGTTGTGGTGGATGGAGAAGGAAGATCCCCTTTGATGAGATATTCATTGTCCTCAATAAGATCATAGATGATTTTTTAGAGGTACTTACAATGCTCAGTGTCATATCCTGAGGTATGATGATAGGCAAAAATGAGATTGTGATCAAACCATGCTAGTTTATTACTATGAGGATCAAAAAATTTAATGGGGGGAAGCATGATGGAAGATATTTGAATTAAATGTCAAAGGGTATCTACGTAGGACCCGATTTAAGTATTGGGAGGAAGATAGATCTTGTGGGTTTCGATAGGATATATTGACTGGGATTTAGGGAAAGGAGTGGATGCAGATTAGATGGGTAAACTAGATGTCTTAGAAGATGAATCAAACTTGGGAGGAGGGTTACATTTTTTGGATTTGGATTGATCATTGAGAGATGTCTTAGGTGAAGGTCCTCCCCCTAAAATAGATGGGGGTGCTCCTAGGATGGATTTTGTGACGTTGGATTATTGAGGAGAGGTAAGATCTAACTTCTTACAAGGATGCATAAGATACCTTTGTGGATGTTTAAAAAGAGTATTAGGTTTTTATTGAGAAGGTTTACCCTTGGCAGGGATGAAAATAATCTCAACCAGAGGATCTAAAGATTGTGGTGTAGGGGTGGATATTGATGGAGAAAGAGGTGTTCATATGATGTGATAAATGAGGTCTATGTGAGATGTGGATTGCGTATGTTTTGGATTGGTTAATGTGAAAATAGTTGGTTTTGTAGAGGAGACACAAATACCCTTTGTGTTTGTCTTAAGTGGGGATACTTGTTTCATAAATGTTTCAAATGGTATCATTTATATCTTTTCAAATCAAGAATATGTGATTTGTGTGGTAATGGTAGATGCTAAAGGATTAAGTGTATAATATTGGGATAAAATAGGTGATGTAAGTGATGTAGTGATAGGTGTGTTTGATGTAGATGTGGATAAGGGGTTAGATATGATAGGTTGGTACATGATAGATGTGGATGAAGTGGTAGGTATAGTCAAAGTTGATGTGGATGTGGTAAAGATAGATGTAGATGTAGAGCAAGTGGTAGAAGTCAATGAGATAGGTTTGGTAGTCATGGATCTGGTTGAAGAAGTCATAGGCACAATGCATAAGGTAGGGGTAGATGATGAAGTAGATGAGATAGGTAAGGATGGAGGTTTTTGATGTATAATATTGATTGCATAATGGTTAAATTTGTAAGATGTGGAAGGAGGAAATTGATTATTCGATGGTGGATTAGGAAATGGGTGTTTGAAGATGTCAAGGGGTTGGCTAAGAGATGAGACAAAATTGTCTATTTAGAGATCCCCCTGATTTATAGGTTGTTGAATATAATCTTTAAAAGAATGACAATTTTCGATGTGGTGACCCATGAATTGATGATATTTACAATAGTGACCCTAATGATACCAAGCGGGTTTGATGTGTGAGTCATCAATATGTCAGATGGGAGGAAGTGTGATAAGGTGAACCACCATCAACTTGTTGAAGATTGAACTATAAGATTCCCCTAAGGGGGTATAATTAGAATATGGTGTAAACTTTTTGTGTGAAGGCATTGCATAAGAGCTAGATGGTTGTGGCTGCACAACATGAGAAGTGGATGGACAAGGAAGTAAAGAAGCTTGGGGTATGTTAAAGTTGAAGGGAATGATTTATAAGAGGGGATATAATTAAGGGGTGGAGATTGAGTTGGTTGGGGGAACGTGTGATTTTGTAAATTAGGAACATGATAGGATGGTTGGGATTGGATAAAAGTATTTGATTGTTAAGGCACATGAGAAGTAGGAATGTTAGTAGATTGTGATGGTTGGTTATTCATTCCACTAATAATATTGGGTGAAGTAGGGATAGTGTTGATATGAGGTGATGGGAGTGGAATAGGATCCACCAATTCAGTGGATTGATAGAATTGAGAGATCATGGGAGATCTATGAAATAGGAAAGTCATAAATGGGGATAAAAAGAGGCCCAAAAGTTTCTAAAGGAGAAGGAGATGACAATGTGACCACTCGAGGGGAAATGGACTGATGAGAGATAGGATAATTGGTTTCAAAAGAGGGATCGATTTGGATGACATGGTCTCCATAATGTTGAGAGGCTATGGAAACACAAGGTTGGGAGACCTAAGGTGAGGTCTCAAGGTCATTCGAGGAAGGAATATCACTGGATATATTATATTGTTGCATTTTCTCCTCTTGAGAAGGGTTATTAATAGGCATGAAATGGGAAAATATATATTTATGAAATTTGTTAACAAAAAAATAAAACAACAAAGTTTTTGTTAACATGATTAATTAGAAAATGTGAGAAAAAGAAATTTTGGATAATGAGTGTACCTAAGAGATGGTCATCTAAGGCTAGTTTTGGGTAGTTATGGCTATGGAGTCCTTAATAAACTCAAAGGTACGCGAGGCCCAAGTTTGTAAAAGATTTATAATGCATCCAAAACACTGTGGTGGCTTTCGTAATGGGTGATCAAATCCCAATTAGGTCCACCTGGTATGGGATTGTTTTGATGTGTAAAATTTATGAGTGTATTTGGATGTGTGTGAAGAAATGTGAAATCCAATCAATTAAACCCATACTTACAATAGATTTACAAGAAAGAATGTAAGAGGTTTGTTTTAATCCCAAAACCAAATGTGGAGGTTTGATGAGAACAAACATAAAAGGAATGGAAAATGTGATGTAAGAAGGAGAAACTAAGACAAAAAGAGGAATACCTAATTTTTCATTTTTCCTTTTTATCTGATCTTCAAGATGGAGCAAGCAAAGAGAAAAATCCAATAAATCCAAAAGCCCAATACAAACAAGTAAAAAAAAACATTCTGCCTACAATGTTAGTGGAAAATAGAAGAAATATGGAAAATAAATGAAATGCAAGTGGTTCACTTAAAATGATTGTCCCACCGAGCATGCCAAAATTTTGACCAAATTTTCTCTTTCTTGTTAAATTAGTGAACTTGATACCAAATAAAATCAAACAATTTCAAAGACGTAAGGTTTTAGGGTACCTTAGAAGAGGATGGTGATCAATGAACAAGTGCAAAATATACTTCCTTGCTGTAAATATGATGAACATGCACAACAAAGGTAACTAAGAGGAAAATGGATTAGATTGTAGATGAGGGGGTTTCCCGATGAAGTCATTTCCAAGAAGAATTAACTTCCTTATGTGGATGTCAACCCTCATGTTTGATAAAAGATAATAAAATCAATGATAAAGGACTAAAAAAACATCTAGAAACTGAAACTAAATAGAATATGAAAATAAAAAAAGTGGATGAAAATTGTAGATCTTATCTAAATCAACACAAAGAAAATTTACCTGGCTAGGTCAATGGTGACCCAGGCTACAAAGGGCAAGTTGACGATGACTTGAGTAGATGGATCTGGATAACAAGATGAAAATACATATTTGGAAGGATCTGAGTGTAGAAAATATGATCATAGAGGCCTAAAAACATTGAAAGACACTAGTAGATGAAAACTTGAGACAAGGAAATAAAAGGATGCAAGAAAATAAGGGTTTGGATAGATTGTATGGATAACAGGATATGGGTTGATGGTGACTTGGCTCAGTAGGTGGTGATTAAGGGCTGACAAAGAAGCATACCAACATATTTGAGTGCTAAATAAGATGATAGAGAGAGGGGGGAGGCTGATGTGGTCCTGGAAGACAAAGAAGATGAAAACACAAGGCTAGGTCAACAACAACCTGGGAAGTGCTAAAGAAGGACAAGGGTAAATGGGTTGAGCGAACAACCTACAAACATAATGACTAAAAGAAAAAGATGGATCTAAAAATTTGATGGAAAATGGACCTCCAAAATGTTAGTGACTGAAAAATAATGGAAATGATGAGTAATGATAGCATAAATGTTATGTTTTCAAGCCTATTTTCATGTGTGGAAGTGTTGAAGACTATACACTAAGAGTATTGTACACTTTCCATAGTTATCGAGAAACGTTCTCTTCTCATATGGGTAGGATTTTTTACCCATATGTTTATGGGGTGGTTTTAGCCCATGGTTTTGATACCCATGGTATTTTAAAACTACTTAAGCAATGGTCTACTTATGTGGTTTTTTGCATATGGTAGGGTTGATGTAACATTGCAGATGTGTGTGAATTTGGGTGTGAATTATGTAGAGTTTGTTGAGCATAGCTCAAAACAGATCTGGGTATTGTATTGAGAGAAGAGGTGTCTTGTAATAAAATATGAGCAAGTGATTATCGGTGGACGTAGCCAAAATTGTGTGAACCACATTAAATATAGTCTCTTTGTGTTGTGTTCTTTTTATTCTGCACTTTTATTTCAACTCTGTAATATTGAATGCATATTAGTTTCCACTGCTGTGATTTTGTGAGGGATTGTTCCATATATTTAATCCCTTATTTCCTAACAATAAACTAATATAAGATCAAGTTAAACAACCAAAAGTATCTATAAGTGATGTAAATAAGCTCTAAGGGACTCCAAGAAGACTGTAGCATTTGCAAAAAATCTCAAGCTAGAAGATAGGATCACAAAAGGAAGAGAATTATTATTATGCCTACCTTTGGGAGAAGAGGTAAATATGGCATTATAGGGTTGACAGTGACCCGGGTGGGTCACTACGTATTGTGGGGAACCATCCATTTGGGTAGTATAAGGATGATTTATTTGAGAGATGAAGCTTCTATAGATTGGGATAAGTTCTTTAAAGCATTTAGGTGGGTTTGGGTTTCATAGGGAAGTGACGTGGGTAGGTGGGAGATAAAATGGATTAAATAAGGGATAGGGATAAGAAAATAAGGAGTTTAGGGATGGTAAACAACTTATAGAAGGGAAACAGGGTTGATTAGGATTAATTAGATAACGAGATGAGGTTTAGGGTATAATTGATAGGGACTAACAATAAAGTAATAGAGATAGGAAAATAGATGGGAAAATAAGAAAACACATGCAACAGAGGTAGCGATACCAAATTTTGGTGTCTACACATGAAGGAGTAGGTGCACAACAAGGGAACACACGAAGAACAATGAGCTTCCATAGAAAGATGTAGATGATTTGAATGAGGTATGTAAGATGTTGAGATAGGAGAACATCATCCCACCTCTAGTAGAATGGCTACACAAGAAGGTACCAGGCATTAGAGCTGAGTGCTATCTTTAGATTCTACATGCAAATTTACCATCATAGAACCATTAGATGATAAGGAAATCACACTAGATACAATTATTGATGGCTGGCTAGTGAGTAACCTTCTAATTGATATAGGCATGGAGGAAAATGTCTTGATGTTAGATGCATAGAACTAGATGGGGAGGCCACCATTATATTCATCTTCTAATGTATTTTATATGGAAAAAATACAAGATCTATGCCTATTGGCGTGTTTAAGGAGGCATTAATTACCATTGAAGGAGCCAAGTTTCTAGATATTTTGATTTTTTTGAGCTGGATGAGGCAAATAACTTCCCAGCACTACTTGCACATCCTTGGTGTTATGTGAAATTTTTTTATCTACACTTCAACAAGAGATATATCGGTTTCAAGAAGAATGATGAGCGTGTGATCATACCCTTATATGATGTGAAGGTTTCACCATAAATTGATCATGTAAGTGAATAAGAGATGAATAGGTTATATGTAAAAATACTTTATGGCCCTAAGATTGTGGAACCATCTAAAGAAGTTATCCTTCGGTGGGAAAACACATAGTTTGTCAATGACACTACTAGTGTTTCTTGTGACAACTGGACCCATGAAATGTATGAAATGGTCAGGCATGAGGTTAATGGAAGAGTTACTCAAATGATCAGGCCATTTATGGTTAGATGTTTGGGTAAAACTCAGCTACCAAGGTATACTTGTGAGGAAAATCCTAATTCATTCTTGCATGCCATAGAGAAGCAATGGTAGAATGAAGGTGATCGAAGGAACATACTAGTCTATAATTTGTGAAAAAAAGCAACACACTATTGGGAAACACATAAAGATATCTTGTTGGGTTGGGGAGAAGTGATAATCACCTTTTTAATAAGGTTTACTTAAAATAATGTACCCATACTTATACATGAGTACGATGGGAAGACTCCTTCTTTGGTACATTTCCATCATTGTGAGAGACAAGAGGGGCAAGGCCATGAGGATGTTTTATGATCATATATTTTGGTGAATACATTCTATTCCACTCTTCTTGAATGTTTTTGTATGTGGTATGTCCATGCTGAGTTAAAAATAGAGATTGCAAGCTAGCATGAGATGAATAAAGGTATTGTTCATACCTTTGATTATTTTTCTAATAATCCAACTCTAAAAGAGGATTTACAGATCATGAAGCTCATCACACTGGGGGATAACAAAAAATTAGAGAAGCTCATGCTTTAGTTACTTGGAAAACCTGATCCCAAGGCATGCATGGATACACTAAACAAAGATGAGATGCGGTTGGAATGTGCCTAGAAAGATAAAGAAATGGGGAAGTTGATATACATTATTAATGATGAATAAATGGAGAACCTGAATATTATCCATCCAAAGGGTGTGTGAGAGGTAATGGACTATGCGGATGAGAAGTTGAGTGCATATCGTGTTCCTATGAAGTCAAACAAGGTCTATATTAGCACCGAGGATGTGCCTAAGGAGTCTATTATTAGGGATTCCTCTTCAAAACAAGAGGTCGTAAACATCATGAAGATTTTGCATGATTTCTAATTTATGTTTCCAAGACACTATCATGAGCTGAAAGGTATCCACCCTCATTGGGAGAGAAGAAGATTAAGTTAAAAGAGGGAGTGTAGCCAGTTTGGAATAAGCCTTAAAGGTTTAACTTGAACCTACATGTGAAGGAGAAAGAGGAAACTTTTAAGATGATTAAGCCTAGAACCACTAAACCAATTAAGGAATATGAATGGGTTAGCCCTATGGTGATCAATGTCAAGAAAGATTGGCGGATTAGGATCTTTGTAGATTACATGGAACTTAATACCTCATGTGTCATAGATACTTTTCCTACACCCTTCATAGAGGAAATACTTGAGGGAGTGGTAAGGTGTGAAATCTACTCTTTCACTGATGGGTTCTCAGGCTATCATCATCTGTACATTACATGTAGGAATTAGGAGAAGACTATCTTTTCCAATGAATGGGGAATTTTTGCAATACTGTGATGCCATTTGGATTAAATAATACACCAGTAGTATTTTCATGCATTGTTGTGTAGGTATTTCATGAGCTCATCCATAAGTTATTTCAGGTTTATTTAGATGACTAGACTATTTATGGGCTTTTTAACGATCAATATGATAATCTATGCTCATGTTCGAGAGGTGTAGGTAGTTAAACATCTCTCTTAATATTAAGAAGTGTATATTTACTACATCTTTTAGTACTTTACTTGGGAACATCATTTTTAAGGATTGATTATTGGTAGATCCAACTAATATAATGGTGATTTTGGGACTAAAAGAACCTACAAACCAAAGTGAAGGGCACAAATTCTTAAGGCATACTGATTACTACATAAAGTTTATCAAAGGATATGTAAATATTGTTGTTCCTTGGAAGAATTTCTCAAGGCAAAGGGAAAGTTATATTGGGGTGACACATAACATCAGGAATTTGAAATTATTATCCCTTCAAGACAAAATTCACCACCTTCATTGATAGATGGATATTCACGATACAATTAAATCATGGTGAAAGAGGAAGACCAATTCAAGACAACCTTCACAACCAAATGGGGTACTTACACTTATAGGAAAATTCCATTTAGGTAATCAAACAACGAAGCTACATTTCAGATGGATATGGACATGGATTTCAAGGGGCTGATAAAAAAGATAGTGCTTATTTCCCTTGATGATATCATAGTATTTTCCAAGAACACATCAAGTCACCTCCACCACTTTAGGTAGGTATTCTAAAGATGCATGAGATTTGGAGTGTCTTTAAATCTAAAGAAGTGCATTTTCCTAGCTCATGAAGGAAAGCTCTTAGGAAAATTTGTGTATAAAGGGGGGTTGACAATTGATCCAAAGAGTGTAGAAGCTATTCGATCATTACCATTGCTAATTCATAAGAAATCTCTCCAAAGTTTCTTGGGAAAAATAAATTTTTTTACGAGGTTTGTTCCTAAATTTGTTAATCTTGTCAAGCCACTAAAAATGATCCTAAATAAGAACATGGATTTCAAATGGATTTTCGAAGGAAAGGAAACATTTAGAGATATAAAGAAGGACATTACACAAGCTCCAACCCTTATAAATCAATATTTTTCAAAGGACTTCACTCTATATGCTTTTCACGGAAGAGATGCAATATCTGTAATACTAGTACAACTAAATTAGGAAGGACTGGAGCAACCTATTGGATTTTTTATCTAGGGCCTTAAGTATTTTGAGGTGAGGTATTCTTTCATTAAAAAGCATGTCCTTGTGATGACTAGAAGTTTACAGAAATTCAGGCATCTAGTGTCAAATAACATAATTCATTTGCTAGTTTTACATGTGGGTGTGAAATATTTTATTTTGAACTAGGAACTCAATGGGAAAAGAGTTGGTTAGATAACCAAGGTCATGGAGTATGACATTGATATCAATGTGAACAAACTGGTTAGAGGCAAAGGGTTGTGTGAACAACTAATTTTAGGTTAGCAAGCAGATGAAGAGGCCATCCTTTTGGTTCAAGGTGATCAATATCAATCAACCAATGTCTTACCCAATCCTTGTTGGACTAAAGATATAGTCCACTTCCTACAAATAGGTCAAAGTAATCAAGGTTTTAGTAAGGCCAAGAGAGCACATTTCAGGCTAGAAACTGTACCCTATGTGCTTGTAGATAATATTTTATTACAAAGGGCTGTGAATGGTGTCCTCCTAAGATGCATTAAAATAAATCAGGTGGAGAGGATATTGCATGAGTTTCATGATGGAGAAATAGGTGGCCAATTTTCCCCAAAATAAAAGTGGGGTTGACAATTGATCTAGAGAGGGTGGAAACTATTAAATAATTTCCATTTCCAAGTAATAAGAAATATCTACAAATTTTTTTGGCAAAAATTGATTTTTTTAGGAGGTTTGTTCCTAACTTTTTTAATCTTGTCAAGCCACTAACAATGATCCTAAAGAAGAACATGGATTTCAAATTGACTACTGAAGGAAAGGAAATATTTGAAGCTATAAAATAGGCCATTGCATAAGCTTCAACCCTTATAAATCCATATTTTTCAAGGGACTTCATTACATATTCTTTTGGCGGCACAAATGCAATATCTCTAATACTATTATAGCTAAATCAGGAAGGACTGGAGCAACTTATTGCATTTTTCAGCCAGGGCCTTACAGATTTTGAGGTGAGGTATTCATTCATTGAAAATCATGTCCTTGATGTGATTAGAAGTTTAAATAAATTCATACATCTAGTGTCGAATAACATAATTCATTTGATAGTTTCACATGCGGGTGTGAAAGATTTTATTTTGAAAAAGGAACTCAATGGGAAAAGAGCTGGTTTGATAACCAAGGTCATGGAGTATGACATTGATATAGTTTTGACCAAATTGGTTAGAGGTAAAGGATTATGTGAAAAACTAGTTTTAGGTCAACATGCAGATGAATAGGCCATCCTTGTGGGTCAAGGTGATCAAGATCTATCAACCAATGTCTTACCCAATACTTGTTGGACTCAAGATATAGTCCACTTCCTACAAACACGTCAAAGCACTCAAGGTTTGAGTAAGGCCAAGAGAAGGTATTCCAGGCTACAAACTATAACATATGTGCTTATAGATAATATTTTATTCAAAAGGGATGTGAACGGTGTCCTCCTAAGATGCATTAAAATAGATCAGGTGGAGAGGATATTGCATGAGTTTCATGATGGAGAAATAGGTGACCAATTTGCCCCAAAAGCAATAGCTCTTAGAATCATCATAGCTAGTTATTATTGTCCTGATCTATTTAATGATTATTACTCATGGATCAAGAAATGTAAGAAATGTTCCTTCTTTAAAAATAAAGAGAAGCTAGCAACCCTTCAACTCCATCTCATTCCTATAAGTGAACCATTCATGCAGTGGAATTTAGACTTTATTAGGGTGATTGTATGATGGAAAAGTGACATGCGATCATGGGAATCTACAAGTACCTCTTCCTCATACCAAACCTCCCGAGGTCATGCTGAGACTGACGGTGAATGTGGAATATAAATGGATACAAAAAAACTAATTGGGTAATCTTATATCCTCAACACGTAATAAAGGAATCTGTGAATCTAAGGCAAAGAAGGCCCTCCTAACCTGAATTGGTCTAATGGTTCATTCATATATAATATCTTTTCGGAGGCTCCAATCAATGTCGAGCTCTGCCGAGATCCTATTTATTGGTTATAGGATACATGGGAAGTGACCTGTGGGAGCTTCGTATATATCTCCAGAAAAGGTCATAAAAAATGGTGATAGGAGGTATAGTGGATTTGTAGTGAACTATGTGTGGTTTTCTGGTCTAGTCTAGAAAATATTAGATTGATTGGCTTCTATATTTAATATGGAGAACTGTGTTATAATATTTGGCGGGAGTGGTGAGGATCTAAATACCAGTGTTCGTAAACCGGTGTCAATACTTAATTGATTTGCAGGCCCGTTAGGTTGTGGGACTTAGGGATCACAACCATGAATTCATGGTTGCTGTGGACTTTTATGGTCATGTGGAGAATCAATCTCTTCTTATGACTATCCAATAATCATACGCCTTTTCAGCCTCTATGTTTAGAACTAGAAGTTGTATAATTTTCTCAGAATACCTTATAGGTGTTCTGGTAACTTGAATGTGTAAGCTAGTATCTATGTCAAAGAGGAGGTCTCCTGCATCAGGTTTTGGAACTAAAGGATCACAACCAAATACTTGCTCTCTTTCGAATCCTTGTATAGTCATTCAAATATTTTATCAAGGTAGTCTATAGTTAGGATGATTTGACCAAAATGTGTATGCCTTATCGTCTTCGATATTTAACCCTCTTAGTTGTTCACTAATTATTTGTAGGTTTGTCGTTGCTTGAAAGACCTGTATCCTAAGGTCTTGATCTATATTAGCTAATGTTGTGGGTAGATTTTTTTGAGGCACTATTGGTTCAAATATATATTCTCTAGGCTCTCTAGGTCCTGTGATTGTCATGCAAAATGATTCAACTTTTAACTAAGATTAATAAACTAATTATGAAAGATATATCTACACTATGCATATATTCTTCTATTTTTTTAGTTTTGATGATATAATTTTACGGAATTAAAGAGGAGCTTATTCTAATATATTTTGAAAATGAACAACTAATCTAGTAATAGAATTGAAATAAGCAAAGTAGCTTGGTGTGGCTATTTGCCTGTGCAGTTTTGATTTTATCCTAAATATCTAAGCAACTAATTATTTCAAATTGAAGGAATCTGGATCCTACCTCAAAAGTGAGGAATGAATTACAGTTTCTTAGAAACTATCAATCCCCATAGCTTCCCTAGTGATATCGAGAGTGAGCTTTTGACTGAAATAAAATAATTCACTACTCTATTTGATATGTTGTAACTAGAAATTTGATATCTCAAACCTGGCATTTACAGAACAGTGGTAAATCTAGTTGTGTGTGACTCAGTGTGATCTCCTCATTCCTTCTTGTTTTCGTGAATCCAGTAAAGCATGTATATGATAGCATCAACAAAAGAAGGTATTCGAACAATGGCAGCTTTGGATGTAGACCGAATATAATATGAGTAGGAGAGGGATAGGGCAAATGAACAGAGCTTGACTATGTAATTCCTAGCTTGATTTATTGCGGGAATACAATGCAAATACGCTGAGAGTTTTTGAAACTATCCTTTATGATGAATAGAACCTGCAACTCTAATGGATTCCAATCTACAAATGAAACTACTTTACTCTAAACTGACTTGCATGGAACAACAATGAAGCAAGACTGAAGCAAGAAGATCAAATGACCTCTAAACAACAAAGGAAAACTAACAATGGAAGCAAAACATGAAACTATGGGAATTCTAATTGAGAAATTCAAAATACTGAATAATAGAATTGAGAAGGAGAGGGGCCATTTGTTTGAAAACAAGTTGGCTATTTATAACAAATGCATTTACTAGAGGGTAACTCCTAATTGAACTCTTTTACTATAAACAAAGGGAAAACACTATTCACAAGGCAGCTAAAACATAAATGCTAAGAAAAGTAGCTGAAGAATGCAGGTAGAAATTGAAGATTTACGTTTGACGTGATCATCAGAACTTTCTGTAAAACGTGAACAAGACTTCTGCCCTATGCAGGGTAGTGGTTATGGGATCGCCGTCCTATCTTGGGCAATGGTCACAAGACCACCACCCAGGAAGGGTGGTGGTCTCGTCACTGAAGAAAAAAATGCAAGGAAAAAGGGGGGTAGAGGGTAAAACAATTCATGCGGAGGCCGAGTGAGGCATGCGGGATACAAACGTATACTTAGCAAGATTTTTTTGATTTTGAACACCTTGCAAGGAGACCTATATCATCATTGGGGTATGTGTAACATCTTTCCGGTGGTGCAGTACCCTATAATTTTGGGTACGTACATATTGCCCCCTCGGAGAAGCGTAAGATGGTGGATCTGAGTATGGCAGTCCCAAAATGGGGAGTTAGGAGTTATACCTAACATGCCTGTGTGTCAGAAAGCCACCATCCAAAGTCCCAATATCATCTACGTGGGGTTATAACTTACCTTCGTTGACACTCTGACTACAAAATAAATTCAAAATCTATTTTAAAACGCTATAAATATAAAACGAAATCATTTTACTATTCATTTGCATGGATTGATTTGATAGTTTTTGAGATCTGGGACCCATAGTGATGGTTTTCGACGAGAGTATAGTCAAAACATTCATTGTGAGATAGTGATCATGCCTCCAAGATCAGAACATCGACCCGTGAAGTCTCAGGTCAGTTCTTCTCAATTTATTGTTTTTGAACCTAAAATGTGGAAATGATGAAATCTTTGTCTTAGGGGGGGTGTATTTGGGGGTGCCCATAGGGTAGGTCCTTATTTTAGCTAAAATGGTGAATTTGGCTTATTTTTAGGGAATTCAAGCTATTTGTGGGTTTAGGACAGGACCACTGCCCTGCACAGGGCAGTGGTTACGGAACTACCACTCTACACAGGGCAGCGGTTCGCGACAGAAAGAAAAAACAATGCTTTCCTTTACTTATTTTTGAATTTTTAACACTTTTACATGTTTTTGATAGTTTTTCCAATTGGATTTTGATACTTACTCCTTTTTTGTGTTTTTGGGTGTATGCAGAAGGAGGAGGAATACATTAGATGGAGCTGAGAGGGAGATTGTGATTGGCTCCTAGTAGTGTTAGAGGCACTCACTCAAGTAGAGCGAGATACTCTTCAGAGGGCTGGCATTTGGATGATTGCACAGGTCCCTCACGTTGCACCTACTAGTCACATCCTATGTGACTTATTTTCATACTAGGATGCGGATCGGAACACCTTTCAATTGCTAGGAGTTAGGGGTGAGTGGACCATCACCCTGGAGGATGTTTACCGTATACTAGGGGTTCCGATCCTTAGGTGGCGGTTGTCTCTTAAGACAGTAGTATCAAGATCTCAGGTGGTTCAGTGGGCCACCTATATGGGGGATGTAATTGTTTCGATGGGTTCGAAGAAGGGGGTGAGAATCTGCTCCATTGTTGAGTCAAACATTCTTGTGCTCCGTAAGGCCATCATGGGCATCCTTGGTTCGAGATTGATTGGGGACAAGGGATGGGACACCCTCTTATATTGTTGGGCCCCCATAATTACACAGATTGAGGGGCATGGACGTGTCTACGCTTGGGGAGTAGAAATCCTCAGGACCACCTACCATGATTTATACAGGGTGGTCCAGCTACAGGGACAGTCACTGAGCCACCCAACTCTTGTCATGAGTTGGGTGTATGAACATATCACTCCGTATGGGAGAGGCGTAGAGGTAGAGGATCCCGAGGCTGTCAGGGCAATAAGGTGGACATGGATGACTATTCTTAGAGCACCCCACTAGCTAGTGGCCTCTTTGACCATTATAGATATGGAGGCCACTCCTTATCAAGCCATGGAAGGGCTATGGGGAGAGGAGATCGTTACATTTATTGCTTGTCAGACTACCAGGCAGTTGGTAGAAAAGGCAGGGAGGTTGGAGATCCACCCCTTTGATAGAGTACCATAGCAGTTTGGCCTCCCCTATATTGACATGTTTCCTCTGGTGGGGCCAGTGTATAGATCTATTTGTGAGGCTCAGGGAGGTCCTAGAGGCCGGGGTTAGACTACTATTACTCCTGGTGTTCCCATCGTGGCCAAGAGGGTGGTATGTGCTCGAGGGAGAGCCGGTGCTCCTCAGGCACCTTTACTTCAGATTGCCGTCGGTCCCACCCATAGCAGCGATGAGCCCATTGACGTGGACTCTGAGTTTGAGGAGTTCACTGGGGGAGAGACAGAGGAGGAGATAAAGGAGATGGAGATCAGAGGGACATGTGGGGAGGATGATAGTGATCCTGAGTGGCATGACACTCAAGAGATCCTATGGGCTAAGAGGATAGAGCGGAGCACAGAGAGGGTGAATTTGGTCTCAAAGGAGTTTCTCTCAGGATTTAGGGGGAGATGGTGAGTTTTTCACATGCCATCACATTGCTCCAGATGTGGGAGAGAGATGCCAGTCAGCAACAACATCAGTGGCAGGCGCGGATCTTAGAGAACCTTCTTGGAGGCTTGGAGATCCGAGTGAGTTGTTACTCTTCTCTTGACTTTGTTTTAGTTAGAATTGTCTTAGTTGTTATTTATTTTTGTTTTGTTTACTCTTGGTTTTATCTTTGATCATTTTCTAACTTGTTTTCTCCTTCATTTTCAGCGACTAATGATGAGTGGTGAGACTTAATTCGCCGAGTGTGCATGGATACCTTGTTGCTCCCCTCGAGAAGACTCATGCTGAGCTTTCTATGGATGTGGGGGAGCTTTCAGCAACCGGTAGGCATACTGATGTTTTTTCCTCTATCTGGCATGAGGTGAATATCATGACTTCTCTTCATGCTGAGGTGGCTGGATATAGGACAGATGAGCACTTGATGAGGAGGATTCATTCTCATAGTGAGACGATAGCTACTAGCCATGACCATGAGCCCTTAGTGCATTAGGAGCGCTGGCGTAGCCGGAGTCCTAGACGTGGTCATGCACCCTCTAAGGGATCCCATAGGGATTGAGAGGCCATTTTTGTAGTGTTTTGTCAGATATCTATATGATTTTTTTGTACTTTTCGGGTTCATTGAGTGTTTTGACCATGCCTAGTGCATGATGGCATTGTATATGAAACTTGATATATATATATACATATACTCTAAATATATATATATATATATATATATATATATATATCTTTTTGGATCTAGACTTTTTGTGCCTAGAATTTTGTGATTTGTTTCCACATGTATACTAGATGTTTTTAGAGTAATTTTTTTCATGCTTTTCAAAATATATGCAATGGATGACAAATGATAATAAACAAAATGTTTTACTTTGTATGTTTTTGTAATGCTGATATGAGATGATACAAAAATATTGTAGTACTGAACTTTTGAATTCTTTGGGAAATTTTTGTGATTTATTCTTATGTTGGAAAAACGTGATGAATGTATAGTGATAAAGAGATGAATTTTCCCCATTCCCAACTCCATGCAACTAGTAAGATGTGAGGGCTCTACACCAAGAGTTGAGAAGGGCACAAATTGTATGAGTTTGACTGAATGGAACGATAAGAGAGAGACAAACCAGTATCAAAAGCCAGACTTAGACCTACATACTCACCCTACTCAGAACTACCACCAAGCTTAGAAGGCCACTTACTCTCTAGTTTATCTATACTTAGATTCATAAATGGCAACCTGCTTGACAAAATATGGTTTTGAGGATTTGATCTCTTTGGAATTTGGACATTTGTTTTCTCTTGATATAATTTGATTTGTGCTTCTAGCATACCAAGATTTGTTAATTTGTGTGAATGGACCCCCCATACCCTACCTCATGCCACTAGTAAGAAGCATGGGTTTATCACCAAAGGTGGGATATAGGCGAGTAAGGGAACTTCTTTCCTTTCGTAACCTCACACCACTAGTAAGAGACATGGGCTTATCACCAAAGGTTGGTGGGGAAAAGAAGTGTGTAAAATAAAATATTCTATTTTGCTTGGTGCCCTGATTTCATTTAATTTTGACATTTTTGATCTATGAATTTGGGATATCCTTTCTTTTAAAGAGATTTAAGAGGGATAGATGTGACACCAAGAAGCTTCTAGAACAAACCGTAGGTAAGGAAAACTTCACCTAGTAGAAAGAAAGAGAAAAACCAAGTATGCAAGCCTTGGTATGGTTTTTGTCAATGCTTGTCTGTCAAGCTTGATGAGAAGATTTGAAAATACTTGATGATGTTTGAAGAGATGTGATTTGAATGCTTTTTGCCAATACTTTCAGAAATTTGTAATAAATTGCTTAAGAGTAAGTTCCTGGACTACAATTTTTACGAAATGAGTGGAAAAAATGAAAAAGTAAGATAACTAATGCAATGTAGGTAGCTATAATGTACAAGTGGTGATTTTGGTGTCTTATGTGTAAAATCATTTAAGATGTAAGGAATTGATAGTTTCATTGAATTCCTCGCCTTCTAGTGTGCATAAGAGATATGCACCATTTCCATAGTCTTTCATGACTTGGTATGGGCCCAACCACTTGGGCCAAAACTTCCTTCCTTCGCCAATTTTCTTATCGATCTGGCTATCTAGTCTTAGAACTAGATCTCCCTCATATATTTATCACTCATAGACTTTTTTGTTATACTACCAACACATTTGGTTGGCATAGGCTCTGTACCATTGTTTGGAATTTAGATTGGCCTCGTCGAGGCTCTCCAGTTGAGAGAGTCGTGCCTCCCTATAAGCTTCTTCATCCAAAATCCATTGTAATGATTTGCGGAGACTGCATATTTCAACCTCAAGCGGGAGAACTGCTTTTTCCTCGAATACCAATGAAAAAGGGGTTACTCCTGTTGGTGTTCTTATTGAGGTTCAATGGGCCCACAAGGCTGAATATAGTTTTAAATGCCAATCTCACTTGTTCTCCTTGACTGTTTTGAGGAGAATAGCCTTTAATGTTTTGTTTGTCATTTCGGCTTGCCCATTGGCTTGAGGGTAGTAAAGAAAGGCCATGTGATGGTTTATTTTGAGTTTGCTGCATAACTCATGAACCTCGTCATTTTTAAAGGACGTGCCATTATCTGAGATAATGACTTGTGGAATACCATACCTGTAAATGATTTGATTCAGAATGAATTTGGTGATTACCGAACCTGGTACAGTGGTGAGAGGCATGGCCTCCACCCATTTGGTAAAATATTTCATGGCTTTAATTATAAAATTATGGCCATCAGTTGATGAGGGAGAGAATTTCCCTATCAAGTCTAGACCCCACGTGGAGAAGGGCCACGGGGTCACTATGGGTTGCAGGGATTGTGCTAGCATGTGAATCTCATGAGATAATTCTTGGCATTTGTGGCACTTATGTACAAATTCTACTGCATCATGTTCAAGAGTGGGCCAAAAATAGCCCATTCGATGTATTTTTCAAGAAGTGGCGTGACCACCGAAGTGGCCTCCACATATCCCACTATGGGATTCATAAAGAATCTTCTTGGATTCTTCTGTGTCGACGCATCTTAGAAGCATGCCGTTAAAGGCTTTACAATAGAGTACCTGTTCTAAAATAACATGTTTAGCAGTGATGATACATAACCGCCTTCTTTTTTGTGATGTGGCACCTTCCAGGTATGTGTGGTCTATAAGAAAATTGATGATATCAGTATACCAGGGACATGTAGAGATGGGGGGCTTAGTTTCAACGAAGTATACACACTCATTAGGAAAGTCCAGATTTACCAGATCACCTCCATCTAGTGGATTGTTAGCTAACCAATCTGCAATGATTCGTCCCTTAACGGATTTTTGGTTTATGAATGTCAACTCAAATTCACCCATTAAGGTTATGAAACGCCGAACCTTTTTAGATAAAGACCTTTGTGTGAGGAATGTTCGTAAATGATCTGTTTTTACAATGACCCTTATTTCTTGGTTTAACATGTAATGACTTAAACATTTTGTTGCAAAGACTATGGCAAGGAATTCTCTCTCTACTTGTGTATAACGTGTTTCATAATCGAGCAACGTTCGGCTGATGAAATAGACCGCATGTTCTCATTTATCATTGTCTTCCTGAGCCAACATGGAGGCTAGCAAGACATGAGTGGATCGTGAGTATAGGATCAAAGGGAAGTTTGGTTTGGGAGGAATTAGCATAGGTGGAGACAGCAAGAAGCGTTTAATTGCTTTGAAGGCCTCGTTGCATTCTTTAGTTCAATCAATGCTATAATCTTTCTTTAATAGATTGTTGATTGGATGAATGTAAAAACTTAAATCTAGGATAAACCTTCGGATCGTACCAAGTTTCCCAAGAAATGATCTGATTCCAAACTCGTCTGATGGTGGGATCATTTTGAGAATAGCCCGTATTTTGGCCAAAATTTTGCCTCCTGTCACACCACACATGCACTTCTCTAGATTTAATGTGACGCCATATTCAATTAATCGTGAGAGGATGATGCGAAGTACTTCTGGATGATCACAACACTTCTTGGCTTTGGCCAATAAGTCATCCACATAGGATTTCATAATTTTATGGATAAGATCGTGGAATATGTATGTCATTTCCCGTTGATATGTAGCGCCGGAATTCTTAAGACCAAATGGCATGACAACGTAGCAATATGTTCCCCAAGGAGTTATGAATGTATTTTTGGCTTGATCATGTTTAGATATTTTAATCTAATTATACCTTGAGAACCCATCCATGAGGGACAACAGTTCAAATCTAGTTGGTGCATCAATGATAATGTCGATGGATGGTAACGGGAAGTCATCCTTGGGAAAAACTTTGTTAATATCCCGAAAATATATGCAAATGCATATCTTCCCATTATTTTTTAGAATAAGGACGTTATTAGATACCCATTGTGAATAGTCAACAGGTTTGATGAATCCCACTTGGAGAAGTTTTATTACTTCCTCTTTTACCATGAGAGCCACTTTTGGCTTCATTGGTCTTGACTTATGTTTAATTGGTTTTGCATCTGGTTTAGTGACAAGGTTATGTACCGCAATGTGTGGTGCAATGCCCGTCATTTTTTTATAGTTAAATGTGAAAGCCTTTTGATGTTATTTGAGGATTTGGGTGTGTATTTATATCTCCTCCAGAGTTAACGAGGATCCCAACTTCAAAATTTTCAGTTCTTCCTCCGTTCCAATGTTTATGTCAATGGTTTCTACTATTAAAGAAGCATTACCTTTTTCAAATTCAGGTGGGGCTAGAGGTAGTTCCAAGATTTCTCCATTTTCTATCTCGTAGATATCGATATCATTCTGTGGAGGAGACTCTACATTGGGATTTGCAAAATAGGAAGAGGAATGTGGTATTAGGGAAAGATCCACTATGCGGTGAGCAAGGTGTAGCTCTGCATAGGCATTTAGATATTCGAGAGTGACTCTATCATCATCAAAGTGATCCATGATAGAAAAATCATCCTTAGCTTCTCGATGATTCGGGAGTGATTTTGTTGGTATTTTATGCACTAATGGTTCGGTACGAAGTGATACTATGAAATTTGTATCTTCCAACTCACTGTTTGGAGTGAAACAGGAAGTTGAGGTTGCTATTGAGTCTGTAAGAAGGTTCTGATCTCGTGGGATTGCTTCAATTGATATGAAGTTAAATCCCTTTCTCAGATCTAATACCATTGTTTTATAGAGTTTTAAATGTTCAGCCCTAGTCTCATATACCTCGGAGACTTGGTTTGCAACATGTTGTGAGTCTCCTAGCACTCTAATGTCATCGACACCTATTATTTTGGCTAGGATGAGGCCAAGGAGGAGAGCTTCGTACTCAGCCCATTGTTTGTACATTCAAAGTTTAATTTAAAGGTAAAGGGTAGGATCTTTCCCTCAGGTGAAGTAAAGATCACTCCTGCCCTAGCTCCAAAGCAACATCTAGCCCCATCAAAGTGGAGATTCCAATACTTGCTTGGAAAAATGGATGTTGGAGTATTTGTTATAACTATTTCTTTTGCTTCGGTTACTTCTACCATAAAAACTTCTTTTGATGGAAGAGAAGCAATTCCCAGGGTGTGTCCCATACCCATAGAATCAAATGGTAGGAAAATGGGTAAGTCTTTCTCTAGCAACTCGACAATTTTTGCGGTAGCCCCTAGTGACACTGTTTCTATAACATTGGTCTCATTTTTGAGTGCGAAAATGTCTTCGGCTAGATTTGTAATTTCCAACTCTGTGGTGGGTATCAAATTCTCTTTTGGTTCTAAATTAATTGGTTTGATAAGTTGATATTTTGGGAGTTCAAACTTGGAGTGAACGCCTGGTCTTTTCTTCAAATCAGCTAGGTGTATATCAAAGGGTTTTGGGTCACCTTGTGCCACAAATATTTTCCCTAAGTGTAGAAATCTTATTTCTTGGAATAGCACGGAAGGGATTTCCTTCATGCGGTGTATCCATGGCCAACCAAGGATCATATTATAGTTGGTTTCCCGATCTATAATATAAAACTCAGCGAGGACTATTTTGGGTCCTAAAGTGACTGGTAAAACTATGGTTCTAATTGAAGTGGCCTCGAGGCTATCATAACCTCTTAGTGTATTTCATGTTGTGGAATAGTTTGTCTCTCCATATCCTAACTTTTGAAGAAAAGCAAAGGGGACTACCTTAACTGCTTCCCCATCATCAATCATTGCATGTTTAACATAATTATTGTAAACCCATACTTGTAAATGTAAATTTGGGTCGCCTCTTCGTGCAATCTCGGCGTCTATTGGAATTTTGCTTATATCAAATATAAACTCAGTATCCCTATCTAGCTGCCCTAGAGGGTAGACGTCAAAGTCTACATGGTTTACTTGCATTTCCGAAGGAGGAGTGATGTTGATTAAATGACCAAGGCCTAACGCTTCTAAGAGGGTAACCCTGTGGGCGAGAGAGTTCTTTAACAAATTCAAAAAGGAGATGTGAGAGAAGGTTTTAGTTAAGTCATTAATTAAATCATAGGCACCTATGGGTTTTACCAATGTTTGTTGACTGTTTTCTAGTTCCAATGGATAACTTGGAGTAGGTTGAGAAGAATAATCCCATGTTCTTGTTATGGTTTCTACGGGTAGCTCGGTGTCTAACTATACCAAACCAACTATCTTAGTTTGGGATCGAGCTCCTAGTTGGGGTGTGACTGGTGGATTTAATGAAGTTGAAGCTTCATGATCATTGTTTCCTGTTACAACACCCTTTTTTGTTCCACTAGGATCTAGCTTGTTATTGTTAGAATGGTTTGGGAGTGGATCATTAAAGATCTTGAGGGTTGCATTTTGAGGGGAGACTGCCCCTGTATAAGTGTTTCGCCTAAAAACATATCTATAAAGAGTTGTTTTTGATCTTCTAGAAAACGCTGCATGGATTCATTGTAGTCACAACAAGTCCTAGTATCATGGCCTTGAATATTGTGGAAGCCACAATACAAATTGGGATTATAATTTCAAGGTTGTTGATTTAAAACCTGTTGTGGCCCAAAATTCTGATAAGGTTATTGGTTGTTAGAGTTAAAATTTTGAGGTTGTTGCCTTTGACTTTGACTCTGATATCCAATTGGGTTTTGATTTGGACCTTGTGTTTGGATTTGTTGTTGTTATTGTTGTTTTTGTTTTTGTGGTCATGGTGGACGATTAAAATACATTGCGTTGATTTTTGGACTAAAATTGTTATTTCGCTGATTATTAACAGGTGGCGAAATGTTTACAATGTTTTCCCTTTTAACTTGGTCAGTTACCCCATCTATTGTAACTTCGTGGTTCTTGTTAAGGATCTTAGGTCCTTGATTAGTGTTCCCAGTATTAGGATAGGCCACGATGTTTTGATTGGGAGTGGTTAATTTCCCATTTGTCCCATATGTCTTACGACCACTATCTATCACTGCTTGGTCAATTCGGAGAGCAATCTTGAGTACTTCATCATAAGTTCTCAGTGGAAACTTCTAGAATTCTTCCTTTATCTATTTATTGAGAGAATTAAGGAATAAATCACATAGTTCCATTTGATCCATGTTTGGGGCACTTGCTAATGAGTAGAGAACTGTATGCCATCTTTGAATAAAATAAGCAGTGGATTCATTATGTTCTTGTTTAATATGCAAGAATTCCCTGATTCCTATTCTTAACAATTTGTTCATGTCAAAAGCTTTGATAAACTCAGACACAAGTTGTTTGAATGAGTGTATCGAGGCTTCAGGTATTCTGTAATACCATTAAAGGGAAATACCTTATAAGGTTTTAGGGAATATCTTGGCAAAAACCTCGTCCCAAGGAAGTAATTCCTATATGGTTGTGGCATAGGCCTTAATGTGTGCATTTGGATCACCTTCCCCCTTATATTTGGGTAAATCAGGAAGAGGTCTTGGAAGCATAACACTTCATATGGTGAAGTCTAGGGGCTCTTTTAAATATTCTAAATAAGTCCCTACCGTATAGGCCTCAACCATTGACGGTGCTTGCTAAGGGGGTGGAGGTGGAATGGGTTGTTGATATGGCATAACATATGTGTATGTAGGGACATAAGGGAATCCCTATGTTTGAACGAACATCTCGAGAGATGAGAACATGTCTCCTTGTGGTGACTTTGAATAAATGTTTAAGTAAGGAGGAACATTATTCTGGTATGGGTTGTTTGGTGCCAAGCCGGGAGGTGTCATGATTTCAACTGGAGTTGCATTTGAAAACGTGGTCCTAGTTAGTGTTTGCTATGAGAAATTATAAGAATTTTGAGGAGGCATGCCTAACATGCCTGTTCCTGTAAGGAGGTCAACTTGACTAGGGTGATGCGGAGGGTTGGGGATTCCTGCTTTCCCAAAATATGAATTTTGGTTTGCTTGAGCAAGTTCCAGCCCTCTAACCTTTTCAACAAAGGCTGAAATGACCTCTATTGGTGAAGACACAACGTTTTGCTTTAATGGCGTTTGTTGTATACCTTGAGGTTGTAAAGGGGTATGATACCCTGCTATGAATTGATCGTTACCCTACCAAGCTTCACCAAGGGAATTTCCCATAGGTGAAGGAATGGGGGTGTTTTCTTGGAATAGGGTATCAGATTGTATTTGTAAACTCCCTATAGGTGGATACATGTTATGAAAACATTGTTTGCTTTTAACATAACGTGCTAAGTACTCCTCATCCAAAAAGGGGAGTGGATCTGACTGTCTACTAATCTGTGGTCTAAACAAGACCTGAGGGGATGAAGTGGATTCTCTAGTAAACATCATATTATTAGAGTGTGAGGGATCTGGCTCTTGTGTTTGTGTAAGTTGATCTAACTCCTTAATTTGGAATGAAGAACTAGAACTATTTCTGTGAGGGGGAGTTTGAGATGACAAGTAATTACTTGAATAGTTATCAGCCCATGTAGAAAGTGAGGGTGATGGATGTCTATTTGTTTGACTATAGTTTGCTTCAAGACCTGAGAGAGGTTTGCCATATGCATCGTATCTCGACATATTCAGTGGGTATATGAATACCCGCAGAATAATGGGAAAGAGCGAAGGTGGAGGAAAGAAATGAAAAATAAAAGAGGAAGAACTGTTTGGTTCACGTCGGGTTCACCAATTTTGTACGATGGAAAAGTGACATGCGAGCATGGGAATCTATAACACCCTGAACAGTTGTTACTTTCTCATGAGCAT
Organism: Taxus chinensis; assembly: GCA_019776745.2. Classification (NCBI taxonomy): domain Eukaryota; kingdom Viridiplantae; phylum Streptophyta; class Pinopsida; order Cupressales; family Taxaceae; genus Taxus; species Taxus chinensis. Next base: position 150,775,428 of record CM034150.1, on the reverse strand, counting down.
TCAAGTGTTGATATATGATTTCTCCAGTATTAGGACATGTTCCTTTGGTTTAGGGAAGTCATGCTTGATATGGATTATATCCTTTCTTCTCTTAAGATCTTGACTGAACCAGAATGTGCTTGGAATCTTTTGTTCTTTCATTCTTGCACTTGATTTCAATCTGATTTCTGGATAAGTTGTGGATTTATCCACCTTTATGACTCAGCATTGGATCAGTTGCATTGATCTAAGGAATGTTTTAAGTTTATTCAGGATGAACAAATTCTAGATAAGTCTGGCTGAGCTTTGAATGATCAATTCCAGAGGTTAACTCAAGCTGATCATGGTAAATAGAATTTGGTTCCAGATATCGTAACATCAGGAAAGACCTGGACCGTAAGCCAGGTAAGATGTATATGTTTTATATCTAAAGCTTAAATTATTGATGCCAAATGGAATCAGATATATGAATGTTTTATCCTGTTTGAACTCTAACACTGATTAGTCCTATTTAGGGGACCTAAACTAGAATCAGTAAGGTTAATAGTTTTAACCTAAAACTATAACCTAATGTTACTAGATTTGTTAATCTAACCTAGTCCTAAACTATGAGCTTAATACACCTAAGGGTTAACTAAACCTAGCACTATGGAAATGAGGCCAATGTCATATCCTATGATCTAACCTAAGTCACTAACCTATCTTAACTAATGCTAAGAAAGGGGACCTAAGGAGGGTTGCGATTCATGGGCGGTGGTTTCCATGGCATTTAAGAGGGGATAAGGTTGAAGGAAATGGAATGCTGTCAGGTTTAGCGGAGGATAAAAACTGCTAATATAGTCTTACGTGGCAGTAACTCTAAGGATGGGAATGTTTGTTTATTTTGTTGTGGCAATCACCAAATTTGGCAGTTTGTGGAAATGGAAAATAGGTAGGAAAAAGGAAGTAAATGCAATTAATGAGCCTTGGTCCTCGAGCACAGATTGCTTGGGAAGGCATGCAAGTGGAATTTTGTTTGGTTGTTTTGTTTTCCATGCATTCCATTTTTTGCTCTGCATGAGCACTGGTTCTTCGAACCAGCCGTCTACTCTTCGTTGCATGGCAACTTTGAGAGTTTATAGCTTACTTCTCTGTCGAGGGAAATATATAAGGCATGGAGGTAACAATATTTTGTTGTTTAATCTTTCGTGGAAGAAGAAGAGAAGGTGCGAGCACATTCAGAGGTCTTCTTCGAATTTTTAGTGACACTATTAGGCATGATAGGCCCTAACTTTTAAAAATATTGCTTTCCTTTAAATGCTTTCATTAGAACAACTCTGTTTAGATAAATTTTTTTGTACAATCATCTTGGCTGGTAGTAATGTATTGGTTTTCTCTTTTGTTGATTTGGGAATTCCTGGTTATACGTTAATCCTGATGAAATCTACTTCTTTTATCTTCTCTCCATGCTGTGAATACAATATGGGTTGCGATTTCTGTCGGAAGTGTTTTATGTTTTCTTCGTCTGGTTGAGGTATTGAATTTACTAACTGGCACCATGTTAGACTTCGTGCTTGATGATTTCATGTTTGAAGACACCACAAAATAAAATGTTGTTTCAAATATGGTTGGTTTATATGATTGTTGCTTAGTTGTATGAATTCTAACTATTACTAGATAGCTTCAAGAAAGTAAATAGTTGGACTTGTGGTGAAAATGTTAGTTCCTTTTGTAAAGCTCGACTAGTTTAGTCCCATGAGTTGGAAATATGGTTGAAATCTAAGCCTGTACCTTTATTTGAAAGGTGTCTAAATGTTTCTATGAATATAGGTTCTGTAAGTATAGAAATACTTGGTGTAGCTGTTGTTTTTACGATTTTTACTTGGATAATTGGAACACAGTTATGATCAAGAGAAAACGTACTTGGATGAACTCTGTCCCCTAATAATTCATGGGTAATCTTAGATCTGCATGAATGGAAGTTAGGTTTAATAATTGGATAAGAGTAGGTTGTGTTTGATATTTCTAGAGGTGACTTTGAAATCTATAATTATAATTCATCTGTTAACTCTGGAAGTGAAAATTTGATTTGGTATCTTGGAATGAAACAACAACCTATCAAGTGTAATGGTTGGAAATAATTAGTTTCGAATCTATTGGTAAGTATTGATAATGGGACAGTTACCCTAACTCTTAGTTAAAAATGATTAGAGTCATGGGTGAAGTGTAGACTATTTACATGGATTAGGATTGTGGTCTGATATTAGAACGTTTATATCGTTTTATAACAATTTTTGGTTTTTGTTTATTATACAATCGCAAGACCCTAGGGATCTATGGGTAACTTCTAAATTAGTTCTATCTTATTGGAGCTATTGGTGAACTTAGGTGTTGATTTACATGCCTTCTCTTTTTCCCTAATTGAATTTAAGTGTATAAGTGTGTGTGTGTATATATATATATATATATATATATATATATATATATATATATATATATATACATACATACTCCTGGGAAGTTGGTACAGTCCTGAACTTGTTTAAGATGGAGTTCTGATTTTCTCTGTTCCTTCCTCTATGTTGTGAAGGATAAGTTGTTATAGGATTTCGGAATATGAAAATATTCCCTCTCTTCTTGAAATTATTAGTGTTCCCTTCTTTAGAATTTCTATAAGAACTCTACAGTATGGGTATGAGATGAATAGACTGTTAAAATTTAGGTGGAAAGAGTGGTATGTGTTGAATCCTAGCTGGAAGTCTCGTTCCTTCTCTTTAGCAGTATTATTACCCTGATTGAGAAATTCAGTTATTTTCCACTTGTATAAAAGTAGCATTGTAGTAAAAATTTTGTTTACTTATCAATGTTTATGAATTGATACGAAAACGTTTAGAGGAAATCCATTAGTTGAACTTGCTTGAGGCAGTAATCTATTCTTGCTTGAATTGTTTATATGCAAATCTGTTGGTTACATACCTTGAAAATATTTCATTCCTTGATTAGAGTAATTATATTAGGATTGATATTGTTCTTGGTTTTTGGATGGCTAGGTACTTAAGATTCATATTGTTTCTTCTTATTTTCTTGTATAAGATGAATCATCTGAAAATATTTAAGTTGAAATAGTAACTATAATATGAGTTATGTTATAAAGTCATATTAGAATGGTAGAAAGAAAATTAGCGTGATTCATGATTATGGATTTGATGAATTTGATTTCATTTAAACAGGTTGTTTAATGGAAACAATTGGTGGAATGCAATTGTTTTAAGAATTAGTGCTTATCATGCTCAGTTCACTGAACTGACCCGTGCTTGCAAATTTTGTAGATGGTCATCGTAAGTGGTAAAGGCATGTAGATCTGATTTGATGCACAGATTGCTTAATCTGGTTTTTATGATGAATACCGACATGATTTCTCTAATTGTGCTATAAGAAGAAAGTTACTCTTTTGTTAGTGATTATTGTATTGAAATATGCTGAAGTGCATAAGTTTTAATTGTATGGTTTGGAAATAAATGAAATGGGAACATATTACCTACATGGCTGTGTTCTTATTTGTTTAATTGATCTTCTCTTGTCTGAAGTAATGAGATGCATTCTTATTATTATATGCAATGGGGTCTAGATGGATTCCCTAAGTAAGCCTTGTAAAATTATGTGACTGGTTATTACATGTTTGATCAGTAATTCTTATATATTATGAATATGGCTAAATTGGAAATTAGACCACTGCATAATTAGGGAAGATAAGGTTGAACTATGCCCTAACATGTAGCTATAACTGGAAGAGTATTCTATTACTCCCTAATAATGTTCTAAGTCAAAGCAATGTAATTGATGGCTTAAAATCACCAAGTCTTAATGGCCATAAGTCTGTTAAATTTCAGTCTTCAGGGCTGATACGATCCCTTACGGGTTTAGTTATCTCCTTATGGGAGAACTTAGGGCTGTTTCCCTATTATAAGAAAACAAGATTATTAGGAACCGATTGGCACCTTGATGCAATCTCAAATCTTATTAAATCTTTTCTCTGTGAAACTGAACCTAATTACGTAAGGTAACTCAAAAGTGTGGGACCCAGGGTTGGGGGAAGGCTACCCAGTTAGGAGGGCCTGTAATCCAAATTTAACTCAACTTAAGTAACTTCTTGGAGGTATGTACATCTTTCCGAGGCTGTATTGTAGGATGTTGACACATGTCAACTACAGGGTTGTACCTTTGAGAAGGTTAGGATCTTCTCGAGGATACAACAATGCAGGTGACATATGGCAACACCCTTCTGCATTGATCGTTAAGATTTACACCCAAAACTTGATCAATATTTTCCTTCGGGACTGGTTAGGACCATGGACGTGTTATGAGGCAGCCCTTTGAGACTCAGGGTACCTTGACACACGGGGTTAACAGTGGTTGATCCAGTATGTCAGCTTACCCCTAGCCTTCAAGGGCATCCTTATAACGTGAGTTATGATATTAACCCGTACCAGAGTGAAAACTTGGGTCAAGGGGACTGACAGAAGTCAGTATAAGACGTTCTATATAACATCGGAGTGGGGTGAAGGACGTATTCCGGATTGACGAGTATGTCATCAAGGAATAAGAGACATGAACAATATGTTTCAAATCTTTGGCCAAAGTATCGCAAGCTGCTGATTGTGTTGTCCTATATTACCTAGTCTCAGGGATGTGATGCCGATGAATAATGGTAACAAATTATTCAGATAGGTTCCTTGGACAGAGCACTCAGAATCCCGGATTAGGGAGGAGAACCATAAGAGTGAAGTGTTCTGATGAAAACACCAACTCTAAGATACACATGAATAGATCGGTAGTTCACCGAGTCATGGAATGAATAGATCGGTGGTACACCGAGTCATTACAGCTGCATATGGTTATCTGTTATGAGAATGAATGTTATGATCCATGTGTTCTAAATTATGTATTTAGAACTAGAAAACGCTAATAAAAAAAATAAAAAATCTTGTTCTAATGTATTAAAATGAGGATGTTACATCTTGGTATCAGAGCTGAAGGTTACAGCTCTTGGACCTATTGTGTCCATAATCTGATAAAAACCTGAATTTTCTTGTAACAGAAAATGGTTAGAACAAGGGGAAACGTTGTGAATAATTCTCCACCTGAGGAAGGGGTGGAAACAACCCAAAAACTTGATGAGATCCTTGCTGCCCTACTGGACACAAGAGATCGTTTGGTTGTACTTGAACAGAAAGTGATGGGAAATGAGGAGGATGATGATGCTGGTATCAACAATCAGCCACCTCTTGAGGACAACCCCGATATGGGTGTTGGTAATAACAATGGAAATGTACCTGTCCAACCAGAAAACAAAAAGGCCAGGTTGGCAGTGGAACTCACTAATGATATAAAAAGGATAAGTCCACCTAAATTTGATGGCACCACATTAGGAGATGGAGCTGAGAACTGGCTCAGCGAAATGGAGAAGTACTTTGCAATAAGAAACTTCTCGGAGGAAACCAAAGCTATTTGGGGAGCCTATCAGCTTTCTCATGAAGCATCTTCATGGTGGGATAGCCGTAAAGCTGAGCTAAATATTGATGAAACCAACATCACTTGGGATCAATTTAAAGGCTATTTTAGGCAACGTTGGCTGCCACAACTTTTCTATGATCAGAAAATGACAGAATTCCAGAACTTAGTTCAAGGAAAGCTAACTGTAACTGAATACTGGGAGCGGTTTACGAAACTCCTCAAGTACGTACCATAGTATCAAACTGACGAGAAGTTCAGAATACGGAAATTCATCATGGGACTAAATCCCGTGATAGGAGGAGAGGTTGATGTTCACAGCCCAACCACTATGGAAGGGGTTGTTGAAAAATCCATAAGGCAAGAACAGAAATTAAAGGCTATTTCTGCTCATAAAGAGGAAGTGCGGAAGAAGATTCCAAATCCTTCTTCAACTTCTCTTGCACCCAAGAAGGGGCCATGGAAAAATTTTGGCAACAAAAATAAGTTTTCAGTGGATAATAATAAGAAAACGACAACGAATAAACCTGCTGGAAATGTAAGGGATAGTTTTGCCAAGAATTATAATAATGGGCAGAAGTCCTATGGAGGTCAACGTGATAATTTTAAGGCTAGAAGTAATTTTGAGCCTAAAAAGGGACCTGTAGGAGGCTGTTATAACTGTGGCAAAGATCACTACGCAAATCAATGCCCTTTGAAGAAGGATGATCATAATCAGTAGCATAAGATACATGTTGCAGTAGCAGACAAGCAAGCTGAAAGGCAAGTGACACCTATAGAAGTTCCTGGTAAGTTATTTGGCATACCTGTAACTATTCTTTTTGATACAGGAGCTACTGAATGTTTTATTTCTAGTAAACTCGCTTCTAAACTTAAAAGAAAAGCTGGAAAAATGGATAAATCTTGGACTGTACAGTATGGTAATAACTCTGTTCATACAGTTAGTATGTGTCTTTTTGGAGCAGTCCTTGACTTACCTAACTTTTCCATGGAAGTTGACCTCTATGTTGCACCTTTGGGATCCTATGACGTTGTCATCAGTGTTAATTGGTTAGCTGACCATAAAGCAAAAGTAGACTGCTTTGAAAAATATATAAGATGTTTAGATGATCGGCTGAAAACAACAGAGATTCAAGGTGTAAAATGGGAAATTTCAGTTAGGAAACTGTCAGCTATGCAACTTAAAAAGGCTAAAAACAAAGGATGTACCTTATATGCAGTAAAGATATCTGAAAATGTACAGAAGAAGACGGTGATTTCATGCAACGATACCCACTGTTACAAAGTTTCAAAGATGTATTTCTGGAGGAATTACTAGGTTTACCACCCAAAAGGGAATTTGACTTCACCATTGAAATCAAACCAGGGACGGAGCCTATTTCTAAGGCACCTTATCGAATGACTGCTACAGAGTTAGTCGAGCTTAAGGCTCAATTGCAAGAAATTTTGTCTAAAGGTTTGATTAGACCAAGTGTTTCACCTTGGGGAGCGCCGGTGATATTTGTGAAAAAGAAAGATGGAACACTTAGACTGTGTATTGATTATCGGATGTTAAACAAAGCCACAATCAAGAATAGATACCCACTTCCAAGAATTGATGATTTATTTGATCAAATGCGCAGAGCATCGGTTTATTCCAAAATAGATCTTCGATCTGGGTATCATCAATTAAGAATTAAAGATGAAGATATTCATAAAACAAGCTTTCCAGACAAGGTACGGACATTATGAATTCACGGTTTTACCCTTTGGATTAACTAATGCACCCGCAACTTTCATGAACTTAATGAATAATATCTTTCAAGAATATTTGGACAAGTTTGTGCTTGTATTCTTAGATGATATTCTCATATATTCTAAAAGTGTTGAGGAACATAATGAGCATTTGAAGGTAGTTTTGGAAATTTTGAGAAAAAGAAAGTTATACGGTAAGTTATCCAAATGTTCTTTCTTTGATACTGAAGTTCACTATTTGGGTCATGTCATTAGTAAAGAAGGAATTGCTGTAGATCCTTCAAAAATAGTGGCAATAACTGAATGGCCTGCACCAAAGAATGTACATGAAGTGAGAAGCTTCATGGGCCTTGCTGGTTATTATAGAAAATTTGTTAAAGATTTTTCTAAAGTGGCTGCACCGATAACTTCATTGCAGAAGAAGGATAAGAAATTTAATTGGGATGATAAGTGTGAATCTGCTTTTAAAATTTTGAAAATTCAGTTGACTTCAGCACCTATTTTAGCTGTACTGGACCCTAATGGAGACTTTACTGTTGTAACGGATGCTTCTGGGGAAGGCCTTGGAGGTGTTTTGTTGCAAAATGATCATGTCATAGCATATGAAAGTAGAAAACTTAAGTTACATGAGCTGAATTATGCCCCTCATGATTTAGAGCTTGCTGTAATTGTTCATGCACTTCAGGTTTGGAGACACTATTTACTTGGGAAACCTTTTGAGTTGAAAACTGATCATTTAGGGCTGAAATATATTTTCACTCAGCCTAATCTAAATGCAAGACAACGAAGGTGGTTAGAGTTTTTGTCTCAATATGATTTTGATATTAGTTACATCAAAGGAAAAGAGAATAGAGTAGTAGATGCTCTAAGTCGTAGGAAGCACATTTCTGCTCTTATAACATTAAGAACTCAGTTTAAAGATGAGGTGAAAAGTGCCTCAGAATCTGATATATACTTTCAGCAAGTAAAAGCAGCGCTTGCTACAGAACCAAAAGATGAAAGGTATAAAGGTTTTCATTTTGATAATGAAGGAATCTTACGTTATGAAAACAGAGTATACGTACCTTTGCTAAATGATTTGAGAAAGAAATTGTTAATTGAATTTCATAGTTCACCCTTTTCTGGACACCCGGGTATTACTAAAATGCTTGCTGATCTAAAACAACAATACTTCTGGAAGGGAATGAAAAAGGATGTTATTAATTATGTGACTCATTGTCTGGAATGTCAGTGGGTGAAGGCAGAACACATGCACCCTACTGGTTTATTATATCCCCATAGCATACCGCAGTATAAATGGCAAGTAATAAGCATGGACTTTGTGCAAGGGCTGCCTATGTCGAGAAATAAACATGATGTTATCTTGGTCGTTGTGGACAAACTAACAAAGGTAGCTCATTTCATCGCTGGAAATCTAAAGGATGATTCTCCTGTGTTAGCTAAAAGATTTGTGCACGAAATTTTCAGGTTACATGGAGTACCAGAATTGATAATATCTGACAGGGATCCTAGAATGACATCAAGATTTTGGCAAACGCTTAATACAGCTCTTGGAACTAAACTAAACTTCAGTTCTGCATATCATCCAGAAACGATGGACAAACTGAGAGAGTAAATCAGGTGTTGGAAGATATGTTACAAATGTATTGCATGGATCAACAGTATAAATGGGAAGAGTATCTCCCATTAGTTGAATTTGCATACAACAACACATATCACTCTTCTCTTAAAATGGCACCTTTCGAGGCACTTTATGGAAGAAAGTGCAGAACCCCTATTAGCTGGGATAGTATTGAGGATAGAGTGGTAATTGGACCTGAAATCCTTACTGAAATGGAACATCAAGTTAAAATGATTCGTGAACGATTGAAGGAAGCAACAGATAGGCAAAAGAGCTATGCTGACCTAAAGCGGGTTGACAAAAAATTTGAACTTGGTGAAAAGGTTTTTCTTTGTGTTAAACCAAGAAAGAGCTCAATAACTTTTGGCAAGGCTGCCAAGTTATCACCTCGTTATGTGGGACCTTTCAAAATTGTCGAAGTAATCAATCCCGTAGCTTACCAATTAGCATTACCACCTGCTTTGTCTCGCATGCATGATGTTTTCCATATTTCTTTGCTTAAGAAATACATTTCAGACTTGTCACATGTTTTAAATTAGAATTTCTTGCAGGTCCAAGACCCAGGAATAATCGTGGTTAGACCCACACGAGTGCTGGAAACTCACAAATTACATTTGAGAAATCGTGAAATACAGCAATGTAAGGTCCACTGGGACTAGTTTAACAAAGAAAGTGCAACTTGGGAAAATCTAGAAGAGATGAAAACTACTTTTCCCTTTCTTTTTGAATAGAATTGAATCTGTTGACTGAAAATAAAAGGGAGAAAATAATTATTATGAATTTATCTTTTTCATGTCTTTATGTAAGCCAGTTTTGGGGCAAACATTTTTTCAGGTTGAATGAATAATATCATGATATTGAATTATGGAATTATTCAAGTTGGAAATGGTAATTTGTTTAGAGAACCAATGAATTGATTGGCCTGAAGATAGATCAAAAGATGTAATCATCAGGACAATGAATATTTTAGGAGGGAAGCATGTAACACCCTAAACAGTTGTTACTTTCTCCTGAGCATTCAAGTGTTGATATATGATTTCTCCAGTATTAGGACATGTTCCTTTGGTTTAGGGAAGTCATGCTTGATATGGATTATATCCTTTCTGCTCTTAAGATCTTGACTGAACCAGAATGTGCTTGGACTCTTTTGTTCTTTCATTCTTGCACTTGAGTTCAATCTGATTTCTGGATGAGTTGTGGATTTATCCACCTTTATGACTCAGCCTTGGATCAGTTGCATTGATCCAAGGAATGTTTTAAGTTTATTCAGGATGAACAAATTCTATTGACTTTTTGATAGTTACAAAGTCTGGCTGAGCTTTGAATGATCAATTCCGGAGGTTAACTCAAGCTGATCATGGTAAATAGAATTTGGTTCCAGATATCGCAACATCAGGAAAGACCTGGACCGTAAGCCAGGTAAGATGTATATGTTTTATATCTAAAGCTTAAATTATTGATGCCAAACGGAATCGGATACAGGAATGTTTTATCCTGTTTGAACTCTAACACTGATTAGTCCTATTTAGGGGACCTAAACTAGAATCAGTAAGGTTAATAGTTTTAACCTAAAACTATAACCTAATGTTACTAGATTTGTTAATCTAACCTAGTCCTAAACTATGAGCTTAATACACCTAAGGGTTAACTAAACCTAGCACTATGGAAATGAGGCCAATGTCATATCCTATGATCTAACCTAAGTCACTAACCTATCTTAACTAATGCTAAGAAAGGGGACCTAAGGAGGGTCGTGAGTCATGGGCGGTGGTTTCCATGGCATTTAAGAGGGGATAAGGTTGAAGGACATGGAATGTTGTCAGGTTTAGCGGAGGATAAAAACTACTAATATAGTCTTACGTGGCAGTAAATCTAAGGATGGGAATGTTTGTTTATTTTGTTGTGGCAATCACCAACTTTGGCAGTCGGTGGAAATGGAAAATAGGCGGGAAAATGGAAGTAAATGCAATTAATGAGCCTTGGTCCTAGAGTGCGGATTGCTTGGGAAGGCATGCAAGTGGAATTTCATTTGGTTGTTTTGTTTTCCATGCATTCCATTTTTCACTCTGCATGAGCACTGGTTCTTCGAACCAGCCGTCTACTCTTCGTTGCATGGAAACTTTGAGAGTTTCTAGCTTACTTCTCTATCGGGGGAAATATATAAGGCATGGAGGTAACAATATTTTGTTGTTTAATCTTTCATGGAAGAAGAAGAGAAGGTGCGAGCACATTCAGAGGTCTTCTTCAAATTTTTAGCGACACTATCAGGCATGATAGGCCCTAACTTTTAAAAATCTTGCTTTCCTTTAAATGCTTTCATTAGAACAACTCTGTTCAGATGATTTTTTTTGTACAGTCGGCTTGGCTGGTAGCAATGTATTGGTTTTCTCTTTTGTTGATTTGGGAATTCCTGGTTATACGTTGATCCTGATGAAATCTGCTTCTTTTATCTTCTCTCCATGCTGTGAATACAATATGGGTTGCAATTTCTTTCGGAAGTGTTTTATGTTTTCTTTGTCTGGCTGAGGTATTGAATTTACTAACTGGCACCATGTTAGACTTCGTGCTTGATGATTTCATGTTTGAAGACACCACAAAATAAACTGTTGTTTCAAATATGGTTGGTTTATATGATTGTTGCTTAGTTGTATGAATTCTAACTATTACTAGACAGCTTCATGAAAGTAAATAGTTGGACTTGTGGTGAAAATGTTAGTTCCTTCTGTAAAGCTCGACTGGTTTAGTCGCATGAGTTGGAAATATGGTTGAAATCTAAGCCTGTACCTTTATTTGAAAGGGGTCTGAATGTTTCTATGAATATAGGTTCTGTAAGTATAGAAATACTTGGTGTAGCTGTTGTTTTTATGATTTTTACTTGGATAATTGGAACACAGTTATGATCAAGAGAAAACGTACTTGGATGAACTCTGTCCCCTAATAATTCATGGGTAATCTTAGATCTGCATGAATGGAAGTTAGGTTTAATAATTGGATAGGAGTAGGTTGTGTTTGATGTTACCAGAGGTGACTTTGAAATCTATAATTAGAATTCATCTGTTAACTCTGGAAGTGCAAATTTGATTTGGTATCTTGGAACGAAACAACAACCTATCAAGTGTAATGGTTGGAAATAATTAGTTTCGATCTATTGGTAAGTATTGATAACGGGACAGTTACCCTAACTCTTAGTTAAAAATGATTCGAGTCATGGGTGAAGTGTAGACTGTTTACATGGATCAGGATTGTGGTCTGATATTAGAACATTTATATCATTTTGTAACAATTTTTGGTTTTTGTTTATTGTACAATCGCAAGACCCTAGGGATATATGGGTAACTTCTAAAGCAGTTCTATCTGATCAGAGCTATTGGTGAACTTAGGTGTTGATTTACTTGCCTTCTCTTTTTCCCTAATTGAATTTAAGTATATATATATATATATATATATATATATACATACTCCTGGGAAGTTGGTACAGTCCTGAACTTGTTTAAAATGGAGTTCTGATTTTCTCTGTTCCTTCCTCTATGTTGTGAAGGATAAGTTGTTATAGGATTTCGGAATATGAAAATATTCCCTCTCTTCTGGAAATTATGAGTGTTCCCTTCTTTAGAATTTCTATAAGAACTCTACAGTATGGGTATGAGATGAATAGACTGTTAAAATTTAGGTGGAAAGAGTGGTATGTGTTGAATCTTAGCTAGAAGTCTCATTTCCTTCTCTTTAGCAGTATTATTACCTTGATTGAGAAATTCAGTTATTTTCCACTTGTATAAAAGTAGCATTGTAGTAAAAGTTTTGTTTACTTATCAATGTTTATGAATTGATACGAAAAAGTTTAGAGGAAATCCGTTAGTTGAACTTGCTTGAGGCAGTAATCTGTTCTTGCTTGAATTGTTTATATGCAAATCTGTTGGTTGCATACCTTGAAAAGATTTCATTCCTTGATTAGAGTAATTATATTAGGATTGATACTGTTCTTGGTTTTCGGATGGCTAGGTACTTAAGATTCATATTGTTTCTTCTTATTTTCTTGTATAAGATGAATCATCTGAAAAGATTTAAGTTGAAATAGTAACTATAATATGAGTTATGTTATAAAGTCATATTAGAATGGTAGAAAGAAAATTAGCGTGATTCATGATTATGGATTTGATGAATTTGATTTCATTTAAACAGGTTGTTTAATGGAAACAATTGGTGGAATGCAATTGTTTTAAGAATTAGTGCTTATCATGCTCAGTTCACTGAACTGACCCGTGCTAGAAAATTTTGCAGATGGTCATCGTAAGTGGTAAAGGCATGCAGATCTGATTTGATGCACAGATTGCTTAATCTGGTTTTTATGATGAATACCGACATGATTTCTCTAATTGTACTATAAGAAGAAAGTTACTCTTTTGTTAGTGATTATTGTATTAAAATATGCTGAAGTGCATAAGTTGTAATTGTATGGCTTGGAAATAAATGAAATGGGAACATATTACCTACGTGGCTATGTTCTTATTTGTTGAATTGATCTTCTCTTGTCTGAATGAATGAGAGTGCATTCTTATTATTATATGCAATGGGGTCTAGATGGATTCCCTAAGTAAGCCTTGTAAAATTATGTGACTGGTTACTACATGTTTGATTAGTAATTCTTATATATTATGAATATGGCTAAATTGGAAATTAGACCACTGCATAATTAGGGAAGATAAGGTTGAACTATGCCCTAACATGTAGCTACAACTGGAAGAGTATTCTATTACTCCCTAATAATGTTCTATGTCAAAGCAATGTAATTGATGGCTTAAAATTACCATGTCTTAATGGCCATAAGTCTGTTAAATTTCAGTCTTCAGGGCTAATACGATCCCTTACGGGTTTAGTTATCTCCTTATGGGAGAACTTAGGGCTTTTGCCCTATTATAAGAAAACAAGATTATTAAGAACTGATTGGCACCTTGACGTAATCTCAAATCTTAATAAATCCTTTCTCTGTGAAACTGAACCTAATTACGTAAGGTAACTCAAAAGTGTGGGACCCAGGGTTTCGGGAAGGCTACCCAGTTAGGAGGGCCTGTAATCCAAGTTTAACTCAACTTAAGTAACTTCTTGGAGGTATGTACATATTTCCGAGGCTGTATCGTAGGATGTCGACACATGTCAACTACAGGGTTGTACCTTTGAGAATATTAGGATCTTCTCGAGGATACAACAATGCAGGTGACATATGGCAACACCCTTCTACATTGATCGTTAAGATTTACACCCAAAACTTGATCAAGATTTTCCTTCGGGACTGGTTAGGACCATGGACGTGTTATGAGGCAGCCCTTTGAGACTCAGGGTACCTTGACACACGGGGTTAACAGTGGTTGATCCAGTATGTCAGCTTACCCCTAGCCTTCAAGGGCATCCTTATAACGTGAGTTATGATATTAACCTGTACCAGAGTGAAAACTTGGGTCAAGGGGACTGACAGAAGTCAGTATAAGACGTTCTATATAACATCAGAGTGGGGTGAAGGATGTATTCTGGATTGACGAGTATGCCATCAAGGAATATGAGACATGAACAGTATGTTTCAAATCTTTGGCCAAAGTATCGCAAGCTGCTGATTGCGTTGTCCTATATCACCTAGTCTCAGGGACGTGATGCCGATGAATAATGGTAACAAATTATTCAGATAGGTTCCTTGGACAGAGCACTCAGAATCCTGGATTAGGGAGGAGAACCACAAGAGTGAAGTGTTCTGATGAAAACACCAACTCTAAGATACACATGAATAGATCGGTAGTTCACCGAGTCATGGAATGAATAGATCGGTGGTACACCGAGTCATTACAGCTGCATATGGTTATCTGTTATAAGAATGATTGATATGATCTATGTGTTCTAAATTATGTATTTAGAACTAGAAAACACTAATAAAATAAAAAAATCTTGTTCTAATGTATTAAAATGAGGATGTAGTGACCTGTGGGAGCTTCATATATATCTCCAGACAAGGTCATAAAAAATGGTGATAGGAGGTATATTGGATTTGTAGTGAACTACGGGTGGTTTTCTGTTCTAGTCCAGAAAATATTAGATTGATTGGCTTCTATATTTAATACAGATAACTACATTTTGATATCTGGTGGGAGTGGTGAGGATCTAAATACTAGTGTTCATAAACCAGTGTCAATACTTAACTAATTTGCAGGCCCGTTAGGTTGTGGGACTTGGGCATCACAACTGTGAATTCATGGTTACTGTGGACCTGTTATGGTCATGTGGAAATCAATCCCTTCTTCCGACTATCTAGTAATCATATGCCTTTTCAGCCTCTATGTTTAGAACTAGAAGAATTATAATTTTCTCAGAATACCTTACAAGTGTTCTAGAAACTTAAATGCATAAGCTAGTATCTATGTCAATGAGGAGGTCTCCTGTGTCAGGTTGTGGAACTAAAGGATCATAACCAAATACTTTCTCTCTTTCAAATCCTTGTATAGTCATTCAGATATTTTATCATCAGTCTATAGTTAGGATGATTTCACCAAAATGTGTATGCCTTGTCGTCTTCAATATTTAACCCTCTCAGTTGTTCACTAATTACTTGTAGGTTTGTCGTTGCTCGAAAGACCTATATCCTAAGGTCTTGATCTATATCAGCAAATGTTAAGGGTATATTTGGTTGAGGCACTATTGGTTCAAATATATATTCTCTAGGCTCTCTAGGTCCTGTGATTGTCATGCAAAATGATTCAACTTTTAACTAAGATTAATAAACTAATTATGAAAGATATATCTACACTATGCATATATTCTTCTATTTTTGTGTTTTTGATGACGTATTTTAATGAAATTAAAGAGCAGCTTATTCTAATATATTTTGAAAATGAACAACTAATCTAGTAAAGAATTGAAACAAGCAAAGTAGCCTGGTGTGGTTATTTGCCTATGTAGTTTTGATTTTATCCTAAATATCTAAGAAACTAATTATTTCAAATTGAAGGACTCTTGATCCTACCTCAGAAGTGAGGAATGAATCAAATTTTCTTAGAAACTATCGATCCCCACAACTTCCCTTTTGATATCGAGAGCAAGCTTTTGACTGAAATAAAATAATTCACTACTCTATTTGATACGTTGTAACTAGAACTTTAATATCTCAAACCTAGCATTTATAGAATAGTGATAAATCCAGTTGTGTGTGACTTTTTCCCCTCAGTGTGATCTCCTCGTTCCTTCTTGTTTTCGTGAATCCAGTAAAGCATGCATACGATAGCATCAACAGAAGAAGGTATTCAAATAATGGTAGATTTGGATGTAGACCGAATACAATGCGAGTAGGAGAGGGATAGCAAGAGTGAACAGAGCTTGACTATGAAATTCCTAGCGAGATTTTTTGTGGGAATATAACGCAAATGCGCCAAGATTTTTTGAAACTATCCTTTATGATGAATAGAACCTACAACTCTAATGGATTCCAATATACAAATGAAACTACTTTACTCTAGACTGACTTGCATGGAACAAAAATGAAGCAAGAAGATCAAACAACATCTAAACAACAAAGGAAAACTAACAATGGAATCGAAACATGAAACTATGGGAATTTTAATTGAGAAATTCAAAATATTGAATAATAGAATTGAGAAGGAGAGGGGCCATTTGTTTGAAAATAAGTTGGCTATTTATAGCAAATGCATTTACTAGAGGGTAACTTCCAATTGAATTCTTTTACTATAAACAAAGGGAAAACACTATTCACAGGGCAGCCAAAACATAAATGGAAAGCAAAGTAACTGAAGAATGCGGGTAAAAATTGAAGATTTACATTCAACGTGATTGTCAGAACTTTATGGAAAACGTGAATAGGACTACCGCCATGTGCAGGGTGGTGGTTACGGGACCGTTGCCCTGTCCTAGGCGATAGTCACAGGACTGCCACCCAAGAAGGGCAGTGGTCTCATCACTGAAGATAAAAATGCAAGGAAAAAGGGGGAAGAGGGAAAAACAAAGCATGCGGAGGCCGAGCGAGGCATGTAGGATATAAACGTATACTTGGCAAGCTTTTCTAGATTCTGAACACCTTGCAAGGAGACCTGTATCATCATTGGGGTATGTGTAACATATTTATGGTGGTGCAGTACCCTAAAATTTTGGGTACATATAATGATCAACCCAAATTCCAGCTTGGGTAAAAAATGGATTCTCATAGCTATGGACTACTTCACCAAGTGGATAGAGGTAGTTGCACTCAAGGAATCAAATGAAGCCAACATTCTAGAATTTTATGAAGGTATTGTGACAAGGTTTGGTATCCCTTCCACTATAATATCAGATAATATCTTGGATTTTCTTGGGACTAAGAAATATGATTGGGATGTTAGGAATAACATATATTTAAACACATCTTATAATTATTACCCTGAGGGTAATGACCAAGTTGAGTCCACCATCAAAAACTTGCTAAGGATTATAAGGAGAAATGTAGATGAGAACCAAAGGACTTGGCATACCAAACTGAAATTAGCCTTGTGGGCCAATAGAATAACTCCTAAGAAATCAATTGGTTATTCTCCTTTTAGGCTAGTTTATGGTATGGAAGCAAGGATGCCAATATCCCTAGAGTTACCAGCTTTGGACCTTATCAAATAAATGGAGTTGTTTGAGTTTGAAGCCATGTAAGTCAGGTATGCAAAGCTCATGAAGATAGAGGAGCTGAGAAATCAGGCCATGGAAGCAATAGAGAAGGACCAAGCTTAAATCAAGAGGAGATTTGATAGGAAGGAAAAGGATAGAAACTTCTAAGAAGGGTACTTGGTCCTGAAATGGGATACAGATAGAGCCAAACTAGGAAGACACTCCAATTTTGATGTAATATGGAGTGGCCCTTATATGATTTCAAGATGCAAAAAAAATAATTCTTTCCAATTCTTGAAGTTAGACGAAGAAGAATTGTAGATTCCAGTCAATGGAATCCACCTAAAGCATTGTTACTAAAGTAAAGTATATTCCTTGTATATATTAGTTAAGGATTTATAATTCCTCCAGGTGCTTGTAGCACATTGTTCTGTTCTAGTGTTTTCTTATTTTGTAATAAGTTCTTGTGCACTCTCTACATATTCCATTTGGGATGTGTATGATTTTCATGTTTGTATATATTTATGCATCTTATTGCTCATACACTTTCTAATGTGAAACAATGTCTTATGATGGGAACAATACACCACCAGCTCAAGTAGTTTCAAGTGATAATCAAGTCCATGCTTTTCTTTAGATGAATTCAAGGGTGAGATATTCAAATTTCATATCATTTTTACAAATATCAGACTGAACCCGTGCCTAATGGATGCTTCAAGGCTATTGATATTTTTATATCTAGCAGGTAGATCACCCCGCAAGTTACCCATTATTATCCCTATTTTGCATCCATGCAAAATGGATAATTTAATAGGTTAGAGCATTGGCAGTTGATGAGAAAATCTAACTTTCCATGGCAAAGAAATGAGCCATTTGCGTATGGGAAAAGGTCACCACTGACAACATGTATGTTTACTACTGGCCAATAACAAAAATAGTTGTTACCAAGCGGTAACAAAAAATTATATGTCGGCTGACAACAACAATGTAGCTTGAAATCCCAACATGTGTACAGATGTTACCAACTGACAACATGTGTATAGCCATTTCTGGATAGTAAAAAAATGGTGTTGCTGACTAGAAGTATTAGGACTATAGTTTTCCAACAACTGATGTGGTGTGTATGACCATTAACAGCCAATAACAAGAATGGTATTACCGGTTGGTAATAGAAACCATCTTGACAACAACATGTACAAATATTGTCACTAAACAATAGGGAAAACATTACCGATTGAAAACACCTGGGCTAACATGTAGCCAGTCGTCAACACCTTTGGGTCAACTTGTTCTGGGCCAACTTGTTCCCGATTAACATAATGAAAAAATGTTACCGACTGACTATAGGAATATCAAAGAAGGACCTTGGATTAGTTTAGGAAGGTGGGTGAAGATATGGCTCGATAACTTTTTTTAATGAACTATGGCACCCACGTCTTCTTCTGCTAGGATATTACCCTCGGGAAATGGATTTTTATGGCTACTCATACCTCTTTTTTAGAGAAGTTAATGTAGGTTTTTGGTTGGTGAAGTGAATTCAAGGATCCCTCTCTATATAATGTAAAATACCCCTCATTTTTAGAAGGGGGAGACATTATGGAATGTAGAGGAACTTTGTAAAAATTGTTCCAACACTTTTGTGAGCTACAGGCCTCAAATTTATGCATTTTGTATAGGATTCATTTCTTGTTCTTGTATTATAAAGGATTGTGTATCATATTAAGCAATAAAATTGGTTTTTGTGGATTTTTTTTCCCTAGCTTGATTAATATTGCATGCTTTTCCTTTCATTACATTTGTAGGTATTTTTTACATATTGGGCTCTTTTATAGGATTCAAATTCATTATTCTCCACAAGAATGGAGATGTAAATGTTGTTTCAGACTGTGGCACTTTTTTCTTCCCTCTCCCACATTATTTCTCCCTATTTTCACTCACTTAAAATCTCTCCACCCTATTCTTTTCATGTTATTTCCTCCCTTAATTTAGGAATTTCATTTCATGCATCTTTCTCTTTTCTGGTTCCTTTCAAATTCTAGGTTAGTATTAAAATAGTTACATTTCCCTTCTAGGAATAGTGTTAGAATTAGGAATAGGTAAATGATACAACCTTCTTTAGAGGTTTGTCTCAATTACAAGGGTCCCACACCTTGATAAAATCACATGTTAGTCAAAAGTAGGGGTTTTTAACGTGTAAATCCTAGGGTGTTACTTTCTTGACATAATAGTTTTAGCATGCCTAGTGGGAACAAAAGTCAATAATTATGTTTCATCTAGTTTGAATGTGTATCTTGGTGAGATTTTAACATTTGGAGGCTCTGTAGAAACGTATCTGGTGACTCTTTCATTCAAATAAACTGGTTTCGGTAGTGCAAGTGCTCAAGTTCATGAGAAGAATTCAGACAAGGTCTAGAATAGTAGAGGAGGGAGCTTTTGAATACATGTAGCTATCACCTTGAAGTGGAAAAAGAGGAAATTTAGTTCAAAGGTTACCTTCACCAACAAACATGAATCTTTCCATTCCACCTCCTGGTAGGCCTTTCTTGCAGTCTACTAGAGTTCTCAGACCTATTATAATGGAAACACAAAATAATTTGGGATTTTTCAATTTTACTGATAGTAGTCCTCTTGCTCTTAATGAAAATTATCCCATTCCAACATATTCTCTTAAGAACATCCCCTTATTCACTAGGGAGAATCAAACTACTCTATCTAACCACATTCAGTATATTACCAATGTCTATGTTATCAATTAGATCATTTAACAAGATGTGGCTATTAGGTTGCTAGCGTCTTCATTCAAAGGAAGAGATTTGCAATGGTTTAAGAGTCTGATAGTAGGGTTAATTGCAAATTTGAATGCATTATGAACAACTCTCTGTAATCAATTTAGAGAGAAGGTGGACAATCTTTCCTTGCTTGAGCAACTGACTACCATCAAGAGAGCACCAAATGAGCAAATGGATGACTTAAATTTCAAATTCCAAAGAACATGGGTGAGGATTCCAATTTCCATAAGGCTGGCCACTAAAGGTGCATTTCTCTATTTCCTTAAAGCTTCAAATTCTAATATATCTGTTATGATATAATCTATGGGACTCATAACCCTATGAGGAGCTTATGTCATAGCCATTAGAGATGAGAATTTCCTAAATCAAGCTAGAAAACTTGTATTTAGGACACCTATGCCTATTTATCCAGAATAGCCCCTATTACTAACCCTTGAAATAATAGTTCTAATGAGGCTTCCACCTCTTCTTCTAGCACCTCAACTGAACTCCAAGAAGTTATGAAACAATTACTAAATATAGGGAATGAATTGGTAACCCTCAAGAGGCTGCAGGAAAAAACTTTAAGACCTTATCATCCTCAATCTCAACCAAATATGCCTCTATATCAGCCTAATGGACCTCTTGTTCAGGATGTAAATGAAAATCAAGGACAACTCCCAGCCACTAGACCATTTCAACCATATAATCCTAATACACCTTCAACATCCCAGGCCTTGGTTACAATCTAGAACAATATAACACATGAGTATGAATGGTGATTCCCATGTAATCAACCTCACAATTAGGCAAAAAATTTCAATAGTGTTTCCAAATAAGCAATGATGGTGACAACATTTAGTGTGCCTCAAGAAACAAATCAAGAAGAAGATCAGTAGCAAGAAGCTACTCAAGAAGCACCTTCAAGTGAGACTACACTTATGAACTCGAAAGCTGAGGATTTTTTGTGGGATGAATCAACATCCTTCTCAAGGGGTAGTAGCCAACACAAGGTCTAAGAAAATAAATATAGAGGGAGGACAATCATCAAATTTAGGTAACATTTAGCCTTCTATCACACCCCAAAAGAGTTGGTAGCCTAAGTCTAATCCCAATCCCACAAAATCATCCTAGAGTACCTGTTCAATTTACTCATGTACATGAGAAGGTAATGCCAAAAAAAGGACAACAGAAAGACAACCCATATCCATTCAACATCATTGAACACATGGAGAAAATTTTTGTTAAAATTTCTATGTGGGAATCTTTGAAAATTCCTAGACAAAGGGACCTTTTTCAAGAAACCATAACTAACTTTCCCATCTTAAATGATTCACCAAAGGACCAAGAGAAAGTACTCACCAATGCAGTGGAGAAAAAGGGGGATCAACCAAGTAGAAATAAGAAGCCTCCACCATTTTATGTGTTATTGATTATTGAGAACAACTTGGTACACAACTGTATGATTGACTCAGGAGCAACCAACTCAGTGATGCCAAAGTAGATTGTTGATCAGCTAGATCTCAAGTATGATCCTATTTCTAAGGGATTAATACAATTAGATGGGACAACAGTGGGAACCGTTGGAGTGATCAAGTATCTGAATCTAACACTGCATGCATGCCCAAATATCACAATTCAACAAGATATATTAGTGATTGATTTACCACCACTCTTTGACTTGTGTTTGTCAAGGGAATTCACAGCTAAAATTGGTGGGTACCTATCATCTAATAGGTTCAACATGCTCTTTAGAACAAGGTATGGAACTAAAGATACAATTATATCAAATCTAATTGCTAATTATCACATTGAGCCTCATGTTCCAAGTTTAATCAATTTCAATTGATAAGATTTTGATCAAGAGGATTGCCCAAACACTCCATAAAGAGGTACTAAATTTGGAGGTATTCCATTTTTAACATTATATGAATGGGAAAAAGGCATGCTTTTGATCCTTATAAGGAAATGGAATAAGCTGATTTGGGAATCTACTACTTGCATGAAGAAAATCCACCTCTCCCTAGCATCATCAAGAAGGATGACAACGAATTTTGGAAAATATTATTTAATGGCTCGAGGAGTATGAAAGGTGTTGGAGGAGGATCAATGCTTATGTCACCTCAATGTATAAATTATTACTCAAATTTTTGGTTTCAGTTTACTTATTCAAACAACATGGCTAAATATGAAGCCCTAATCAGTGGACTTCATTGGGAAAGGAAAAGAGGTGTTAAGAAATTACAAGTGTTCAGAGATAGTGAGATGATTTTCAATCAGATTATATGGTTAAATTTGAACAAAAATTACCTCCTCAAGAGTTATGAGAATTGGGTATGGGACCTCATTGAATATTTTGAGGCCTTTAATATTGTTTCCATCCCCAAGAAGAAGAATGAAGCTGCAGACATGCTTGCAGTAATTTGAGAAACATTAAATGTGTTTGGAAGTATAAAAAATACCATACTTAGCCTCATATCAAGGTATTCATTAGACTAGTAGTTTCAGACAACAACACTAGCTGGCAAGTGTTCAAGAGTGATTAGTAGATCAACAATTTCTTGTAGGAAAAGGCTGAGTTTTCTTCAAGGAATCAAGAAAAATTGAAGCAACAATATGG
The DNA here is from genome assembly GCA_019776745.2 of Taxus chinensis. Lineage (NCBI taxonomy): Eukaryota > Viridiplantae > Streptophyta > Pinopsida > Cupressales > Taxaceae > Taxus > Taxus chinensis. The sequence continues at coordinate 150,752,594 of CM034150.1, read as the reverse complement.
TGATCAAGTAGTCTAACTGAGAAAAAATAAGATGCCAAAAGGCTTAGTGACTCTAGAGTCAATCTTCAATCCTAATGATCAGTTCTAAAAAGAAAAAGAAAACATTACAGTCAAAGGAGAAGATTTAGAGCCCATTTTAGTTACAGACAATAAAGTACTCCAAATTGGTAAGGTGAGTACTGATAAAGAACAATATGATTGTGTATAGCTTTGCCCAGAATTACCATATATATTTTCTTGGAGATATGAAGATTTGAGGGGATTTAATCCAAAGTTAGCATAACACACCATTGAGCTAAATCAAGAAGATAAACCCACCAGGAAAAAGCAAATGCTAGTGACCCCTCACATTGAGCCCCTAATGAAGAAGGAATTGAACAAGCTCATAGAGGAAAGTATCATCTTCCCAATCAAGTACTCTCCATGGGTTGCTGAATTGGTACTGGTCAGGAAAAGAAATGGAGAAATCGGGTTGTGCATGGACTTTCAAGACTTGAATAGGGTGTCTCTCAAGGATCACTATCCACTTCCCTCCATAGAGTATATCTTGTAAGTAGTAGCTAGATCAGAAAGGTTTTCATTGCTAGATGGAAATTCAAGCTACAATCAAATCATGGTGAAAGAGGAAGACCAATTCAAGACAACATTCACCACAAAAGGGGGCACTTAGGCTTATAGGAAAATTTCATTTAGGTTATCAAACTACGGGGTTACATTTCATAGGACTATGGACATAGATTTCAAGGGGCTGAGAAACAAGATATTGCTTGTTTACCTTGATGATATCACAATGTTTTCCAAGAACACATCAAGTCACCTCCACTACCTCAAGGAGGTATTCAAAAGATGTAGGAGGTTTGGAGAGTCTTTGAATCCAAAGAAGTGCATTTTCCTAGCTCATGAAGGATAACTCTTAGGCCACATTGTGTCTAAAGGTGGGTTGACAATTGGTCCAGAGAGGGTAGAAGCTATTCGAGTAGTGCCATTACCAAGTCATAAGAAATCTCTCCATATTTTCTTGGGCAAAATTAATTTTGTTAGGAGGTTTGTTCCTAACTTTTTTAATCTTGTCAAGCCACTAAAAATGATCCCAAAGAAGAACATGGATTTCAAATGGAATTTCAAAGCAAAGAAAATATTTGAAGTTATAAAGCATGCCATTGTACAAGCTCCAACCCTTATAAATCAATATTTTTCAAAGGACTTCACTATATATGCTTTTGGCGGCATAGATGCAATATCTCCAATACTAGTACACCTAAATTAGGAAGGACTTGAGCAACCTATTGCATTTTTTCAGCCAAGGCCTTAAGGATTTAAAGGTGAGTTATTCATTCATTGAAAAGAAGGTCCTTGTTATGATTAGAATTTTAAATAAATTTAGGTATCTAGTGTCAAATAATAGAATTCATTTTCTAGTTTATCATCCAGTTGTGAAATATTTTCTTTTGAACAAAGAAATCAAACAGAAAAGAGTTGGTAGGATAACCAAGGTCATGGAGTATGACATTGATATAGTTATGAACAAATTGGTTAGAGGAAAAGGGTTATGTGAAAAACTAGTTTTAGATCAGCATGCAGATGAAGAGGCCATCCTTGTGGTTCAAGGCGATCAAGATAAATCAATCAATGTGTTACCCAATACTTGTTTGACTTGGGATATAGTCCACTTCCTACAAACATGTCGAAGCACTCAAGATTTGAGTGAGGCCAAGAGAAGGTATTTCAGTCTGCAAACTATACTCGATGTGTTTATAGATAATAATTTATTCAAAAGGGATGTGAATGGTGTCCTCCTAAGATGCATAAAAATAGATCAGATGGAGATGATATTTCATGAGTTTATGATGGAGAAACAGGGGGCCACTTTTCCCCAAAATCAATGGCTCTTAGAATCATGAAAGCTAGTTATTATTGGCCTGATCTTTTCAATGATTGTTACTCATGGATCAAGAAATGCAAGAAATGTGCCTTCTTCATAGGTAAAGAGAATTTATCAGCTCTTCCACTCCATCCCATTCTCGTAAGTGAACCATTCATGTAGTGGGGTTTGGAGTTTATTAGGGTGATCAACCCAAATTCTAGCTTGGGTCACAAGTGGATTCTCACAACTATGGACCACTTTACTGAGTGGATAGAGGCAGTTGCACTCTAGGAAGAAAATGAAGCAAACATTCTAGACTTTTATGAAGGAATTGTGACAAGGTTTGGTATTGCTTCCACTATAATATTAGATAATGCCTTGGATTTTCTTGGGACTAAGAAATCTGATTGGGTTGTTAGGAATAACATATATTTAAAAAAATCTTATAATTATTACCCTAAGGGTAATGACCAAGTTGAGTCCACCAATAATAACTTGCTAAGGACTATAAGGAGAACTCTATATGAGAACCAAAGCACTTGGCATACCAAATTGAAATTATCCTTGTGGGATGATAGAATAACTCCTAGGAAATCAACTGGTTATTCTCCTTTTAGGTTAGTCTATGGCAGGTAAATAAGGATGCCAATATCCCTAGTGTTACCAGGTTTGGAACTTATCAAAAAAATGGAGTTGTTTGAGTTTGAAGCCATGTAAGTAAAGTATGCAAATCTCATAGAGCTAGAGAAGCTGAGATATCAAGCCATGAAAGCAATACAAAATGACGTAGCTCAAATCAAGAGGAGCTTTGACAAGAAGGAAAAGGCTAGAAACTTCTAGGAAAGGTACTTGGTCCTTAGATGGGATAAAGATAGAGCAAAACTAGGAAGAATCTGCAAGTTTGATGCAATATGGAGTGGCCCTTATATAATTTCAAGATACAAATAAAATAATGATTTCCAATTGTCATAGTTACACGGAGAAGAATTACAGATTCCAGTCAATGGAATCTACCTAAAGCATTGATACTAAAGTAAAGTATCTTCCTTGTATATATTAGTTAAGGATTTCTAATTCCTCTAAGTGCTTGTAGCACATTGTTCTATCATACTGTAGTTTTTCTTGTGTAATAAGTGCTTGTGCACTCTTTGCATATTCCGTTTGGGATGTGTATGATTTTCATGTTTGTATATAGTTGTGCCTCTTATTTTTTTTGTACTTTCCAATGTTAAACAATGTCTTATGATGGGAACAATCAACCACCAGCTCAGGTAGTTTTAGGTGATAATCAATTCCATGCTTTTCTTCAGATGAATTCAAGGATGAGATCTTCAAATTTCATATCAGTTTTAGGGATATCATACTAAATCCATGCCTAATGGATGCTTCAAGGATATTGGTTTTTTTAAGATCTAGCGAATAGATCACCCCATAAGTCACTAATTATTATCCATATTTTGCACCCCCTATAAAATAGAAAACTTAAAAGGTTGGAGCGTTGGAAGTTGATGAGGGAAGAAAATAACTTATTGTGGCAAAGCGATGAGCCATTCGGATATAGGAAATGGTGGCAGGTATTACCAAATGATAACAAGAATAGTTGTTACCATCCAGTAACAAAAATTTGATGTTGGTCGAAAACAAAAAATTATCATGATAACCCAACATGTGTACAACTGTTACCAGTCGAAAACATGTGTACATCCATTACCAACTAGTAACAAAATTCTTGTACCAACTAGAAGTCATAGGACCATAGCTACCTGACAGCCCATGAGGTATGTATAGCCATTGATAGATAGTAACAAGAATGGTATTACTAGCCGGTAATAGAAACCAGCTCGATAACAACATGTACAATGGTTACTAGTTGACAATAGGTAAAACATTACTGACTGACAACACCTGGGCCAACATGTAGCTGGTTGTCAAATCTCTGGGTTAACTGGTTCTAAGCTGACTTATTCCCAACCGACATAATGAAAAAATGTTACCGGATGACAACAAAAATGTTGTTACCAACCAACTATAGGAATATCGAAGAAGGACCCTGTATGAGGTGAGGTAGGTGGGTGTAAAGATATCTCAAAAATTTGTTTTAATGAATTATGGTGCCCACGTCTTCTTCTATCAAGAAAGTACCCTCGTGAAACAAATTGTTATGGCTGCCCATACCTCTTTTAAGAGAAATTATTGTAGGTTGTTTCCTGGTGAAGCAAATTTGACTAAATACAATATAATATAACCCTCATCTTAAGAAGGGGGGGATATTATGGAATGTAGAGGAACTTTGTAAAAATTATTCCAACACTTTAGTGAGCTGCAGACCTCAAATTTTTGCATTATGTAAAGGATTCTTTCCTTGTGCTTGTATTATAATGGATTGTGCATCACTTTAAGCAATAAAATTTGTTTTTTGTGGCTTTTCTTGCCCTATCTTGAGTTGTATTTCCTTCTTTTCCTTTCATTACATTTTCAGGTATATTGTACATATTGTGCTCTTTTATAGGATTCAAATTCATTGTGCTCCATGAGAACGGAGATGTAAATACTATTTTTGACTGTGGCAATTTTGTCTACCCTCTCCCACATTATTTCTCCCCATTTTCACTCACTTACAATCTCTCCACCCCCTGTTCTTTATGTTATTACCTCCCTTAGTTTAGGAATTTATTTTCATGCATATTTCTCTTTTCTTGCCCTATCTCGAGTTGTATTGCTTCTTTTCCTTTCATTACGTTTTCAGGTATATTGTGCATACTGTGCTCTTTTACAGGATTCAAATTCATTGTGCTCCACGAGAATGGAGAAGTAAATGCTATTTTTGACTGTGGCACTTTTGTCCACCCTCTCCCACATTGTTGTTCCCCATTTTCACTCACTTACAATATCTCCACCCCATGTTCTAGGTGTTATTACCTCCCTTAGTTTAGGACTTTCTTTTCATGTGACTTTCTCTTGGAAATTCTAGGTTAGTGTTAGAATAGTTGTATTTCGCTTCTAAGCGTATTGGTAGCATTAGGAATAGGTAGAAGAACTGGCCTTATCTTGAGGTTTGTCTCAATAGCAAAGGTCCCCCACCTTGAGAGAATCCCATGTTAGTCAAAAGTATGGTTTTGTAACATGTAAATCCTAGGGTGCTACTTTCTTGACATAACAGAAACCTTGAAGGAGAGAATGACTACTACTCCTATCTTGCACTTTCTTTCCTGGAACAAACATTTTCTTGTACATGTTGATACATATGGTAAAGATATTGGTGTAGTATTGGTATAACCAGGAGAGGGTAATGTGAATCATCCCATGTGATTTCTAACTAGGAAGTTGACACCAGTAGAGAAGAACTATACAAAAAAAAAAGCACGTGGAATTTTCCATGATGTACGCGCTTCATAAATTTTTATAGTACTTATTGGCCATACCATTTATTTTCTACAAAGATCCCTTGGCATTTAAGTACTTGTTCAATAAACCTATTTTGCAAGGGTTCATTTATCGATATATACTCCTTTTCCAGGATTTTGATTTTAGAATTGTTATAAAGCCAAGAAAGAGAAATATGGGACTTGATCACTTATCAAGGATCAATTATTTAGAGGATATATAGAGTTTTGAGGAAAATATGCCTAATACACAGTTTTTCAGGTTGAATTATGTGTAGCTGATTTGGAAGACATTGCAGTATTATTGCACATTGGACTTGTGCCAGAAGAGATGAAAACATTGGAGAAGAACGTGCCATATCAGCTTCTCAGAGGAGAATTTTATAAAATGGGTAGAGATGAGGTCTTGCGCAAGGGTGTTTTTTTTTTGCCATTGTGTGTTTGTGTTGTCATTGATGTCAACCACATTGATGGAAAAGGGTGTCATGTAGTCATGTAAGCCCCCATAAAGATGTTATTTAGGTGTCAAATATGATTTTGTCAAGATCTGGTGAGTTCATTATTGTCCTGGTGCATGGTTGAGTAAGCTAAGTCACTATTTGAGCTCTTAGGAGTTCTTTGAAGGTTTTTATGATGTCATTCATGGTCTGTGAGGTGTTTTATAGGTGTCTATGTGTCTACATGAGGTTATCAAGGTCAGTTCATGATTTTCCAGTGTTGAGTTGGGTCATTCAAGCTTGTTTGTAGCCCTGGAACATGAAGAATGAAGTAGAGATGTGAGAATTGGAAAAAATAAGTCTTTTCGGAGCATGGTTGTAGTATGGTGGCAAGGTACCTAAGGTGTATGCTAATTTTTAGGTCAAAATTCGGCATTTTTCTGATTCTATGAGGTCCTTGGGAAGAAAATAGTGAGAAACAGGCAGGTAAGAACATGCAAATGAGATTGACTACAAATTTTCAAACATATTTTTCCTATTTGGTGATTATGGACAAGTAGAGGATGTTTTCATGACAATTTTTTCAAGCAAAAGTGGATCTTTTGATGATTGTATGCTTTGCATGAAAACTTGATCTCTTTGGAATAAATTCTGAATTCAACTATGAAGCTTTCACAAAAAATAATGAGATGGTTTTATTGTCACATTTTTTTGAACGATCGTTAAGAAGGTAAGTTTGTTTAAAACCCTAGCTAGGAGCATCTTGGAGAAAAGTTCTTGTACCAGCCTAGTTTTGATTGGTTTCTCAAACGTGATGATTGGATATTGTAGAGGACTCATCCAGATTTCCAGAAAGGTAAGATAAAGCATGTGATGATATGTGGGACTACCTAAATTTTCTTATTTCTGAAGAGTTTTAGTTTAAGAAGAATTTGTCCAAATGAGGATATGTATAAATTTCTATTTATGATAGCCCTCGAGTTGATCTATATTTCCAAAAAGGTTTTAGGTCATGGTGTAGTCATTAGTTTACCCTCAATACCTCTTTCTAACCCCAAGCATGTCATCCTATCACCAAGCATATGTTGGGCACTCACCCGAGGTACACACGAGCACCAAGACCCTCCTTTATGTCATCTTTACAAGAGATTTCCACCATTAATGGAGGATTATTTGTAGAAACAGAAGTACATGCATCTACTTAAAAGGTATAAGATATAACTAACATTTCTACACATTAATGAATCAAAAAAGGTAAATAAACATTGTATGAAGCAAAAGGAACCAAATCTGAGTCATGACAAGCCAAATAAAATGAGGGTTTACACCCATAAGCAAGATGAATTGAATAGATCCATGTTTATTGATTTAAAAGAGTTTCTAGTAGCCACACTACACTAAAGAGTCATTTCAAACCATATACATCAAATGAAAGAGATTTAACCCCTGTAAACTAATTTAATAAGAGATCCTAACTATGCTTTCCCCATTATAACCCTTGCTACATACCCTAATACCCATATATATGCTTAATGATATCCCTTACAATCCTCAAGAAAAAATAACTCTAAACCCTAACATCATGAGCTCCAAACCCTTAGAATTTCCTAAAATTTCTACAACACATCATTACCCTCCTTCTCTGAGAATTCCCGTACCTTCTGGCACCTTCGCACTACCTTCTCCCTTCTCCTTGTTTCTGTCCTAAGCACTTCTTTAAGTAGGATCAACATCCACCACCATGACTTCTCTCATTAGAAGATCATGTGCCAAGTGCCAATGTGGTCCTCCATTGGTTAATGCTTATCCTCTTTGTAACGATGCCTCAGGGAATATTCCCTAAGTGGAATATCCTTTTCTCGGCCTCCAAGGTTCTAGGTTGACACCTCATCCACTTATGACGCCTAGTCAGGTCCTCACATTTTTCCTTAAGTGAATCTATGATGCCAAATATGGATAATTCCTTTACACCCTTATTTTTCCTCTCGCGTGCACCCTAGTTTCACTTAAACCCTTTTCCTCTGCTTATTTTCCTGAGAACCCTTTTATTTATTGATCCTGTTCATGTGCCTCTTGGTACTTAGCCAATATTTAGGGTCCAACATCACCCCACACTATGCATGTTCTCCATCCTCATAAACATTCTTCTCCTTCAAAGAATAAAGAATAGTGGAATGTAAATAATCTAAATAAAGAATGAAGAATATGCTACTGCTACATGAGGAGTGGGAAATCCTTCTTTACGGATGCCTCAATCTTCTCCTAGGAATCCACTTCTCCCTGTGCCTGCTAAAGTAGGTCACCCACCAATGCACTTAATTCATAAAAAATTAGTTCATCACTCTTAGCTTTCAGCGTATCTACAATGCTTCCCATCTACTTGCTAAGATCACCTAGCACATCCATCATGTGAGTGACTTGGGGTTATAGTTCCTTTAGCCTATTCTTAACCAAACATTGCAAGGTTTTGATTGCTTCCAACTTGTTCTCAACCTTGGCCAAGATCTTATTGCACTCCACCCCATTTCCTTTTTTCTATTCCTGAATTTTTTTCAGATCCGCACCATGTGTATCAACTAATATGCTTACTACCATATCTTTTTCAGCACAGTTGTCATATAAAACTTCATCCATCTGCGTGGTGGTCTTTGCAGCAGTAAGGATCTCAGAGTAACGATTCACTATCTCCCCAATCTTTAGATTTTATTCCTCCTTTTGGCGTGCCATCACCTCTTCTTCTAACTCTAATGTGAGTGACCACCTTTGCATGGTGAGGATCTGAGTAAAGTCTTCTAAGCAATTCATGTTTGACTCATATTTATACTTATGCAGGGCTAGGTCTAGGTGTTTCAGGATAATGGCACTTGAAATGGCCTATATCTTCTTGTGGAGTTCACACACCTTCACCTTTTCATCCCTCAGGTCATGTCTTCAGTGCACACTGATCAATTCCTTTTTTTATCTCCTTGTACCTCTCAATGATCTCCTCATTTTTTTTCTCAAGCTCTTCCTCCAAGACCCTTATTCTATCATTTCTTCGGAAGAGTATTACTTCCACCTCCACATATACTTTATTGAGCATGTTGCAAACTTTATCATCTGATAGTTACTAGGTATTTATAAGGGGGTTTACTCCCTTGGATATGGTATCTTCATTAATGCATCATGATTTGACTTGAACTCATGTTCATTAGTTTTGGACTCAAAATCCCAGGATAGCATTTTCCTTGTGTGCGGGTATGTATCCTCTTCATCGAAATAAGACCAAGAAATGAGTTGGTTTGTGGGCATTGTACTTTAGAAGCGCACTTGAAATACCTTACTTGGATAGTTAATATAAGTCATATCATGTTCTTGCACCGCTATTGTGCCCTTCTCACCTATGTGTTCTCCCATTGGGAAAGTTACTGCTAAGCTGGGGTCTTTGCCCATGCTCCCATACTCCTTTCCTAAACTTGTGCTCTCCTCAGTTTCCTTCAACAATTCTTCAGCACTTTGCTGTACTTCGTGATATACCAATTGTTGGATGATACTTGTCATTTCCCTCTCTATAGTGTTATCCATTTTCTCCTCGATTAGGGTTAGGGTCTTCTAATCTTTCATGTTGACTTCCTCACTCCCCCCACTTTTCATGAGTTCCTTTCTCATTCTCACCACTTTCTTCATTTCCTTCTTCATCTGGCTTATGTACATTGTACACATGATGATTTTGAGCCTCACTATGCTCTTCATTGTCTTCATCGCCCTTGTCATCCACCATACTTTTTGTTTCTCCTAAGTCCAACCCTTTTTTCACCCTTTTCTTATTCCTTACTGGTGACTCCAATTCAGGGGACTTATCTTTTTATTCTCTCAGGTGACTCTTCCCTCTATAACAAATATTTTATAATGGGAGACCTCTTCTGGTGGATGTAAGTACTTGTGCCCCTATTGTCTATACTGTTTATGTGCTTGATGCCTTTTTCTTAGGAGCCTCCCCTCTTTCTCTTTTCCTTGGCATAATCTTTTACCTTATGGTGGGGTCCTTAATAATGGATACATCATCTTCAACATAAGCACCTTTTTCATACTTAGGCCTTAGGTGTAAATACACAATAGTTGTTTTCCTCCCTACAATAGGTAGTGTTACTAGTTTTAGCATGTGCATGTCATGTGAGACATACTTCTCCACATAGGTGTGCTTCTTGGGGTGTATTAACTTCCTACGCAACTCGTGGTAATCTTGATCTAATACACGTAGATCAAACCCAAGTTTTTTCACCTCTTTGAATCGATTGACCCCGACCTGGAAGTACTCCACCATAAAGGAGAAAGGAAACTTACACCAGGGACTCTTGGTGGAATCTATCAAAGTAAATATGTTGATACAAAAATGTTGGTATAATACTCGGGTATTCTCCATTCAGCCCCAAATGTGTCACACATTTGCTTATACCAATTTTCTAGGTGCGCCTTATGAGTGGTCGTCATGGTGTCACAAGTATACTATTCAAACCTCTTAGTAAGAGAGGGGTTCTCATTTGGGTATTCCTAAAAAAAATTATTCAGCCCATCGGGAACTCCAATATTGAAAATACAATGGTGAGGTGGACATTACCAAACATGATCTTCTCTCTGTCATGCATGACATTTATAATCTAATCTACACTTAAAGATGAGAGGTTATATATGGTCCCCTTTAAGATCTTAAGGCATACATTCAACTATGCCTTGTTGATTTGTGTCCATCACTCTTTCCCATTTAATTTTTTAACCAAGCACATGGCCATTCTCATCACAGGGTTGGTGATTGTAGATATTTTGAAGTAGCGTGAACCCTTCTTATAGTCATAAGCTTCAACAGTCTTCATAATGGCTTCTTTGTCTCCCAAATCATCATCCAATGATTCTCCTTCACAGATAAGGCTAGTGAACTTAGAAATCAGCTAGGGGTTATGTGCATCCTCTGACTTGTGAAATATAAGTGGTCTTCATGCATGTGCAACATAAACCATTTGTATAGTCACTCAGGCTTGGAAAAATAGGGCAACTCGTAGAGTTGCAACAAATTATCCTTCTCCATTTTCACCTTCACTTCATCATTATAAATAGGAATTCTATCTAGTATCCTCTTCTCTGTTGGGAAAACCAGTTCTAGTGTCATCTCATTTTCTGTGGTGCTCGTTCAATGGTTGTAATCACTGACGGCCATCTTTATGACATGAGACACCCATTCCTTACCAAGTAATACGTCGTATGGGTACTGCATTTCCACGTACCATTCTTCATTGAAACTGGTAGAAATGACTTTTTTTCCCTTTTTTGGTGAAATGTTTGCTACTTTCCTTGGTGTCATTCCTTCTTTGGGTTCTTAAAACTTCTTCCTCTCTCCTATTCCTATCTCTACTCAACTTCCAAAAGATGGCGTAACACCCATGGGATTCTTCCACACAACCTTATCCACTTATGACCGTGTACTCTTTTTCACTCTGGTTCATTGATAAAACTAGCTATGCACGTAAATCTTCACCAATATTCTCACACATTCATCATAAGGATGCCCTAGCTAATGAGATCTTTTTGATAACTTAAAATGTAAGGTAAAAAAATAATGCACACTCGATCTTCTATTTATAATTTTTTCTTTTCTCCGTAATAAATGCCATGCCGCCTACCAATGTAATTTTTTAATAAATTTTTTTTCCAATGCCAACCTTAAGAAATTTTCCTCCATGCTTAATCCTACATGAAAAACTTCGGCAACCATCAAGTGGTGAAAACCCCTTACTGACCATAGATCCTTATGTGTGTGCTTATAGCACTGAAGGCATTCTTCCTCTATGTCCTAATCCTAGTTCTTGACATTGGCTACCTCACGTTGTTCCTATGATTTTCATTATTATGCGTGGTTTCTATAAATCATTTTGAAACCATCCTTCCCTCATGTTTACCTCTTCTATCCATGATCTTCCAATCCACGTGTTTTTTATTTTTCAACCTGGGCCATCAACAACCATAAATTCTAGCACTCTTCACATCACTCTGCCCCACACAAAAATGGATGCACGGTCCTCTGTGAATATAAATTTTTTGAAATAATAAGTGGCCACAAACACACAAACACACAAAAAATAAAACAACAAGAAAGGGAAACACGAAGAAAGGAAACTACATTACAGAAAATCCTAGGCTAACTAGCAATACTTCCTTATTTACAAACACAAAGAAGACTTATTTATAATAGGGCTTCAACCTAATGCCATTGAAATGGCTTCACAATTGTAACTTGAAAGCACTTGTAATTAGAAAGAACCTAAATCAAGTATATAGGATACAATGTACGAGCCCAACCAATGGACTTTGAATTTCCCAGGATGGCATAAAAACATGGAATCATACAAGAGAACCATCTTCCCAACCTCCAAATGTTTGTTCTTGATGTCTCTATCATGCCATGCCTTTTGCTTGTCTTTTTCTATTTTCTGAATCTAGCAAGCAATACCCCACCTCTCATCCAACTGCATCAACTTGTCAATCCTCTCCTCAAGTGCTTATTCATCAGCTAATCCTCCTGCACACGCTATACTCAATGATGGTAACATGAATTCAAAAAGTAACACATCTTCTACACCAAACAATAATTTAAAATGTGTGGCCTTGTTTAGTCTCTTATAAGTAGTCTGATATGACCATAACACAACAAAAACTTTGTCATCCCAATCCTTTCTTCCCATATCACAAATATTGGTCAACGTATGATTCAAAATTTGGTTAAACACCTCAGCAGTCTCATTAAATATGGATGATAAGGGGTAGTCTTGTGATGGTCCACCATGAATTCAAAAAATAAAATTCTAACTATTTCATGTAAGAAATGAGTACCCCTATCACTTGTTAAGCTCAACGGGAATCCATACCTGTTGATTATATTTCCCCACAAGAACCTAGTTGTTGTTGCTGCTATAAAATCCCTAGTAGGCATTGCTTCTACCCACCTTGTAAGGTAATATGTGCATGTAATGATATAGCACAAACATTTCCTTTACGTGGCTGAAGAAATAAGGCCCACAAATTCAATTGCACATTTCTCGAATGACTTTGCAATGGCAATCGGTCTTAATGGAATTTCATCTCTTTTCCCTAGTTTACCAAGTTGATGGAAGTGGTCACAGACCTTACAATACTTGATACAATATTTTAAAACCATTTCCCACCAAAATTCTACTAGAAGGATCTTACGCGTGGTTTCATTCCCTGTATAGTGTCCCCCTGTAATTCCACCTTGAGCCTCTTCCATGATTGCAATGGGTTCATGCTCAATCATGCACCGGTAAAAACCATCATCATGACCTAGCTTGTATAATTCTCCACTAATTAACATGTAGGGCATGACACATATGGCTAACGTATTCCTTTCCAAAGTCTTGATTCTCTCTGGCACCGCACCCATTTTAAGAAACACAACAATATTTTCCAAGTCAGAGGGTGTGCGCTATAATCTGAATAGTTTTGCATTTGACATTGTATCCTCAATGCTCTGCGTGTCCTCTCCTGAGTCAATCCTTGATAAATGGTCAGCACCCAAATTACTCTTACCTAGTTATATAACAACCATAAAATAAAACTCCTGGAATAATAGGACCCACCTACATATGTGCCCTTGCAAGATGTGCTTGTTTACCAAGTAATTTAATGTCATGTGGTCTATGTAAAAGATAAAAGGTGTCGCTAGAAAATACTTCCTAATTTTTTATAGTCATAGATCACCAATAAAGCCTCATGCTCCATGGTAGTCTAATTTTGTTCTACTGGGGTTAGCTTCCTACTAGAAAACCACAAGGGATGGCAAAAAATTCCCTTTCCAGGTTGTGCTAAGATTGCTCCAATCACCATCCCTAAAGCATCAACATGTACATGGAATAGATTATCCCAAGTTGGAAAGCATAATATGGGTGCGATGATAAGACTATTCTTCAATGCGTCAAATGCCATTTGTTGCGCCTCTCCCTAATCAAATGTACTTTTGTACATTAGCAAATCCTTCAATAGTGTAGTGATCTTGGCATACCATGTGATAAATTTCCACTAATACCTCGTATTCCCAAGGAATATATGTACTAAGCATTGAATAGTAGGCTCCCCTAATCCCACAATAATAGAAAAATTGGTAGGATCCACCAGTAAGACGTTTTTACAATATGTCCTAACAGGGTACCAAATGGAGTAACGAAAAACATTTTTCTTAATGTTGAGAGATATACTCAACTACTAGCATCTCTCAAACATCAGCCTCTGATTTTCACAATGGTCCCTCACTAATCCATATATTTTCCAGTAATCCATGTAGACTTGTCAAAATTTATGGATGAATTCCTAAAATGCCTGAACCATAATGCCCGAAAAAACAATAGGTGCACTCTTCAGTCCAAAAGGCATGACCGTATAAGAAAAAATTCCCCATTTAGTGGTGAAGGTTGTCTTTTTTTTCCTCCTTTGTAATTCTAACCTAATTATATCCTGAGAATCCATCTGTGAAAGAATAGATCTCACACTCAACTACTCCTTCCAGGATCTCTTCGGCGAAGGGGATTTGAAAAGGGTCAATGACACACACCACATTCAAATCCCTATAATAACCAAAAATCCTTATCATTCCATCCTTTTAAATTTCAATGACCATTGGACTTATCCACTATGAATCCTCAATAGATGCAATGATTCCTGATGTGATCATCTTTTCAATATCCTCCTTGAATTTGACGCGTAGAGTCAGATTTATTCAATAAGGTATCTTCTAAACTAGGCACCGACCTTCCTTTAACTTGATCTTCATTTATCTCAAGGATTGGTGAACTAATTTAAGCTCATGGTACCCATGTGGAAACAAATCCTTAAATCCACACAACACATTAATAATATTTGAAACCTACCTTTCTATCTAGTAATCTCAAATATTCCTTAGGTTCCACATTAGAACCAATGTTAACCTTCTTGGTTTTAAGGGGTACATGGTAGGCGTGTGCTTTCTCATCAGCACTATCCATAACCTCATGCATACTAAAAGTATGGTTAACATCTAAGTTTTCCACTTCTTCACCATCTATCACGGAGAAAAAATTCCTCTCTTTTTCCATGCATGCATGCTCAAGCTATACCTCCTCTGATTCTTCCTCATCTAAGTGTGATTCCAAGCTAGGTTCACCCAAAAAATCCATTACTATGTCCTGTGTCATGGCACTATCTCCCATAGTTAGGCACTTAACAACTTGTAGTGCCTCATTCACTGATGGTTTAGTACTCTGATACTCAAAATCTTGAAGGAGATCAGTCATCAACTCATTCCAATTTCCTCTCTGATGGCACATATTTGAGTGAATGTATCACATGTATGCATAGCCTTGTAATGTGGAGTAAAGATTATGCACCCATAAATGTGGAGGAAATGCTTCTATGCCTTCTATCTAGGCCTTCTCACATGCCTGGAGATGAAACAAGGTAGGTTCCTTCCCATGATAATCTTGTATAACAATAGGTGCACTTCTTTGGTGAAACCTAATAGAGA
Organism: Taxus chinensis; assembly: GCA_019776745.2. Classification (NCBI taxonomy): domain Eukaryota; kingdom Viridiplantae; phylum Streptophyta; class Pinopsida; order Cupressales; family Taxaceae; genus Taxus; species Taxus chinensis. Next base: position 150,737,369 of record CM034150.1, on the reverse strand, counting down.
ACATGATTCTCACCTCATGTCACTCTAGAAGGTCATCACGATGGGTCACCCACCAACATGTTTTAGTCCTAAGAAAAGTATAGCTAAGCATAATTATCCTTTTAACATCACATCTCCATTGGTTGTCCATTCCTCACAGGAAAGCATTAGGGTTAGCTCCCTTAGCATAACTTGGAAATTGTTTTCCTCCTAGGTTCATGACTGAGCATGCCCTTGTTACTCTCATCATAGAGCCTCTTAACTACCTTCTAAATAACTCATATGTCCCATGAACCCAATTTTCACATGCCACACTAGTTGTATCACTTATAGATTGAGTTTCTTCCCTCTAAATAATGTCTTCTTTTGTTGGTTACATAACCTCAGGGTCCCTGATAGTGCGCACATAGATTTTTTCTAGGTATTCTTCTCCCAAGGGCTCAATATAGGGTGTTGACTTCCCATATATTAAAGGACTGATAACACATTCCTCCTTGTTCTCAAAACTTATATACCCCTTATTGAAATGTTAGTCAACATTATTCTTATAGCACCAGGGGTGCCCAAGTAACACTAGAAATTTTTCCACTTCAGCAAGTGCCAAGACTTCGAAGTCTCTAGTGAATTCTCCCCCTTGGATAGTGATAACAACATCCTTTAAAACACCAATGGTAATTTCCTTTGTCTTATTAGCCATATACAACACATTTGAAGATGGCTATAATGGGGGCCTTCCCATTTGATTCCATGTATCCAGGGTGATAATATTAACTTCCATGCCCATGTTAATTATAATATTACTTAGGAGCCATCCATCAATAATTACATTGAAGGTAATCTTCTTATCATAGTCAAGGTTGTGAGGAGGTAGATTAACATGCAAAATTTTCCTCTCACACTATCCTCAAGTGTTTAGTACTTTATCTCTCAACCATTCTCCTAATAGAGGGATGATATTCTCTTGGCATAATATCTTACACACCTCTCTAACATCATATATATCTGCCTGAGGGACCTCAGTGCTTTTTTTCTACTCCAACTTCCTAGATTGCTCTTTTAGACACTGAATTTTCCCTTGAAGACTTTTGATTACTTCCGTTGTCTCTTGATAGACTTCTTTCTGATGGGTAGGGTCAGGATACTTCCCATGTACAACTTCTTCTCTTGTAATCAGTGGTCTCTACTTTGGTATCTCCTTAGCATGTGTAACCTCAACTTGTATTGTTAATAGTGTAGATTCTAGCTATGACTCATGTGACACCCTTGGCATCCACTATTGATTAAAAAAATTTACACTCACCATCCCATTACCCTTATCCTTTTCCTTCTTCTAGATCATGTGTTCAAACAATTCTAGGCATTCTTCATACTTGTTATTTTTCCCACACCAAAATCACTACAAAAAATCGAGACACTCATGCTTATAGTGTTTTGTAGATCATCAGTTATAGTAGGTTCCAAAAGGTAATTCACTCCTTTTACCCCCATGATTTCCATGGCCTCTAAATCCTCCTCAAAAGCCTCTACTTCAATCTCCTCCATCTGTGTGCCCTTGATAATGATGACCATCATCCTTGGATATGTTTGTAACAATGGTCTGGGACACACTAGTATCAATGGCATCATGTATCTGGTCAATCAATCTATAATCAGTGGTCTCATGAGTAGTAGAGGTGCAAATTTTTTAATAGCATGACACGTTCTTACGGATCGCGCGTTGTAGTAGCAAACTATTAGGTTAATTATTATTTACCTTTATTAATTATACAGTGCATATTAATATGTTTATTTATTTATTGGTTATATGGTTATATTTATTCATAACCATGTAATTGTCTTTATTCTACATACGGGTGCTATTATATTGTTTTAACAATATAATTGTTTGATTGTATTTAATATTGGTTATGCTTCCCAGATATCTATTTGTAAGGTCGTATAAGTTAGATATTATTGCACCTGTGTAACTTATATTCTTGTGTGTATTCAGTTGTATAGTACCTATAAGTATTACATCTCATACAAATGTAATTTGGTTGATTTGATATTAATAAATTTTATCAAGCTTTCACCCTTGTTGCTCAGTTTACATTTGGTACCAGTGTGAGAATCTGGACCTGTGAAGCAGAGAAGGCTGGAGAGAGGAAGAAATTTTTTTTGGAGAAGATTATGCACTCTAGGGGAGCCTGTGTTGCCTCCAGCAACTTCTCAAAATGCTTTGGATCTCCATAACCTCCTGTCATTCTCCAGATGTTTATAAGGAATATTTTTTTCCTTGGTGCCTCCTGCACCAGGAATTTTTTTCTCCCTAGATGTTATTTAAAAGGAAACAACAATTATTTTTTCCCCATTAGGGGTTTTACCTCTAATAGTAGAGGAGCATTTAGTCACTGCTACATTGAGTAGTCTGTTATATTTGGAGGAATCAATTTGTGTTGTGCAGTGAACACAACCCCTAACTGAGCTATTTTCCTCTGGGGGAGTCACCTTCCATAGGCAAGTTGTTGATTTTAAATGTTGTAGATCAGGTTCCTCTTAAATATATTGTATTAGACAAGTTGTTTTATAAAGGAACCGAGTTCCATTTGCGAGAACCTCCCACTGGATGAGTTTTGTTTAAAGAGGACGAGATCTATTTTGAGGGCACATATATGACCTGATCAACCTACACAAAAGAACCCTACATTGTAAATGGTGTAAACACACCTCCACACTAACACCGAGCCCACTTGGAAGTCGATTCAAACATATGATAATCCATACCAAGTAGTGGACATTCCATACAAAAAAATGACTATTTTGATCTTTCGGCATACAAAAATCAACCAAAATAGCAGCTGAGCTGTGTTATTGGTTAGAACGGTCTCCTCCCAGCATCAACATGCCTGCACAGTAAAAGAAGAAAAAATATATGAGAAATTGTCAAAGTATCAACAAAAAAATGTAGCCAACCCTACTAATCTGTGGGAGTAACATCGATGAAATCGGTGGAAGCAATATAATACAAAGGCATTTCTAATAAGGTGTTGTGTTAAATACATTCAAAAGGAGATACACACGCTTCAGATCTGATTTCTATGTGAAGATAAACCCTAAATTCCCTCCTCTAAACACACAGGCCATGTGGGACTCCAGCCACATCACATTTTTAAAAAGGTGATTTGTTTTTCCTCTTTATTAAATATAATTTGCTTCGTTGCAATGAATAAACGATCATAGAGCCAAGCTAGATAAGAGGAATGACTTGGGGAAGAGAGGTTTAGGGTTCAAACCCCACCCCCAACACAAAAAAATTGCATTTTGAAATTTAGTAGCAAAAATAGTGAAACTGCCAAATTTGGAGGCAAATTTGGTGGAAAAAATTCCACTAAATAACTAGTTATAACTAAACAGGCCCCTAAACCTTTAGTTAGAAAAACCCTATTTTAGGGAAAAAAATATTTCTCCTATTAGGCCTATTTTTTTTATTCTAAGAAATATTTTCCAAAGGGGGATAGCTAAAAATTGCATTCTCAGCTGGTTTTTTACAATTATTTTCATTTTGGGTCGTATTGGGCTCCGGTGGCCACCATGGTCCAAAAAACAAAAAAAATTGTCTTCCATTCAATTTTTTTGAATGTAATTACATGCTTTAGTATATTGTACCAATTTACAGGTTTCCATAGTCAACAGAAAATATTGTAACTACTCAGAAACTGGCAGAGAGTTGTAATAAAAAATAGTAAAAATTGGTTTTAAAACACTCACGAGATCCTAGATCTCATTCGTAGCGTTCGGTATATACAGTGCCTCTGGGAAGAACTTATGGGTAAAGCCATTGTGAATACTACTGTACTTAGCACCTAATATAGCAACAAAAATGTTGTCTGGGCATCAACCCTTTAAATTGACGGGGAGTAATAAGGTCATAGTGCAGATACTATGAGCTATCTCATCCGTCTATGAATGATGGCATGACATAAATCCAGGCTAATAAATTATTCTATTATATAACAAAGTTACACATGCGTATGAGGATTTTTTTTGCACTGGTGTCAATAATCACAATGACCCCTTTCAAAATTGTCTTGGTACCATGTATTGACTTCTTTCACATACTTTAACATGTATTTCATGTACCACCAAGTATATAGTAAGGGCGAGCTTCTTCCATGTACCACCTAGTATATTGGAAGGGTGCGTATATAGAAAGGTTTGGCATATTGAACCGATGATATATAGATTTAGAGACCTTATACCTAGAGTGATAAGAGCCAAACCCTGTCAGTGATTTCTGTAAAATGGGCACTAATGCCCCAAAAAATTTCTTCCATAGTCACAACTACTCAAAGGAAACAACTGTGCTACCTAGAAGACAAAAATCAAAACACAAATTGAGTTTGAAGAGATATGGCCTATTGTGACTGGTACTCTGACTTGATTAATAACTAATACAACACAACAACGACAAATTGATAAAGTAGATCAGAAGGTCAAACTCATCATCTTGTTTGGAGTGTCCGATGATGTAAAAACCCACATTCAAAATGCCAAAACATCTAAAGAAGCATGGGATAAGTTGAGCACAGTATATGAGGCCAAAAACAATAATGTCATACTAAATTTGTAGAGTCAGTTACACACACGGAAGTTCAAGAAAAATGAGAAAATCAAAGCTTTCTTAAGAAGAGTTACAAAGTTAAGGGCTTCACTTCTAGCCCTAGGAAAAGTAGTCACAGATGATGTTGTCATTCACATTGTTCTAAGAGCACTCCCCTCTTCTTACTACATTTTTGTAACAACACTAAACGTGTCAGATACAACAGTTAATTTTGACAAGCTAGTAAACCTAATAAAATAATAAGAACCCATGTATAACAAGGATGATGAAGAGGAGCAGGAAATTTATTCTCATCAAAAATGGAAAGGAAAAGGTAAAGGAAAACCTAATTCCTATCAAAATTCCCAACATCAGAATCAGTATCAACATCAAGGGATAAACAATAGAAGAAGAAATGTCCAATCTCTAAAAGAGGACATGAGTTGAAATATTGTTAGTATAATACATACAAAAAAGTTTCATCAAGTAATTATGGACCTCAACACCAAAAATCTCACAAAGGACATAAAACTTACAATCAAGGGTAGAAAAAGGGGAACTAGAAAAAAAGACCACATCGGCAAGGAAATATTGTTGAACAAGAAGAATATTCAGATAATGAAGACTTATTGTACACTACTTGATCAAGTGAACCTTCCACGTCATCTAGTGATGTTTGGTATGTTGATTTGGGAGGAACTCAACACATGACCAGCCACAGAGACTAGTTTACTTCAATGAGGGACACACCTTCAAAAAACCATGTTTCGTTAGGATTTGATTCTTCATATATAGTTCACGGGATTGGGAACATTTCTCTACCCCTTGGTTCAAACAATTGTAGACTATCAGATGTCTTATATGTCCCTGGGTTGACTAAAAATATGCTTTCAGTTAGTCAAATCCTAGATCACAACTTAAAAATTAACTTTGACAGTCATTTTGTCAATAAAACATGTTTGATTTGAGACAAATCATGAGGCTAAAAAATAGTTACAAAAGCCTCCAATTTGGTACACATGTTCCAGCTTGATTTTGTCCACATAAATGATTAGGTGCTTATAGCTAAGAACTCTACCTCAACATAAGTATGGAATCAAAGACTTGGTCATGTTAGTTTTAAGTATCTCAAGACACTTTGCCAGTGTAATATGGTACATGGCTACCATCTCTTCAGAAAGATACAAACAAGTTTCCTCACTTCCTAGCAAGAAAATAACATGAAGCTTCATTCCAGAAGATTACATATTGAGCTCATGGTAATCTTGATTTCGTTCATACCAATATTTTTGGTCTGATGCAACCAAGTCATTATGGGCTCCAATACTTCATGCTATGTGTTGATGACTATTCAAGAAAAATGTGGATTTTTTGTCTTCACAATAAAAGTGAAGCTTGTGAAACCTTCAAGAAGTTAAAACTAGCTATTGAGAATGAAATTGTTCGTCATATAAAAAATCTCCACTTAGATTGAGGGGGGAAATTCACTAGTAATGAGTTCAAAGACTACCTAAAAACTCATGGGATTCATTGAAAAATGCCTCCTCCATACACACCGCAAAAAAATGGTCTTGTTGAGAGAAGAAATCAAACTATCATGGAAATGGTGTGATGCATGATCGATGACTTTGGACTTGTAAAGACATTCTGGGAATAAGCAACAAAGATAACAATGTATTTGTTGAACAGAGTGCCCACAGTTTCTCTTGAAGGGTTAACACCACAAGAAGCATGGTTAAAGCAGAAACCATATAGTGTACACCTTAGATTATTTGGGTTCAAATAAAGTATGCACATACCCAAGAAGAACAGAGATAAATTAGACATGAAGTCACAAAAACTCATCTTCATTGGGTACAGTGAAGAGACTCTTGGGTATAAATTGATGGATCCAAAGACCAGAAAAGTCTACACTAGCAGAGATGTTTAGTTTTTTGAGAAGAAAGAAGTAGATTCTCCTCATCCATACTCACCTAATGTAGATTCTTTACTAGTTGTAAAAAATGAAGCTAATGTTCCCACTGATGATGAAAGTGATGATGGGGATGATGGTATTGATATGATAGAACCAAGACCCATGGGAACAGTTCAACGTATGCCCAAGTGGTGTACTAGCATGTTACGAGATAAAAGAATGGATGCTCCATCAGCTACATCCACCCCTAGACCACAGACTCACAGTAAAGCAAGAGAAGAATTTAACTTTGCTTTAATGAGTAGAGTTATTAAATCTGATGAGTCCCTCTATAATCTAGGAAGCCCTACAGTTAAAATCTTGGAAAGATACCATGGACTCTGAATATCAATCAATAATGAAAAATAAAACTTGGCAGCTTGTCAATCTTCCACCAGGGAAGAAACCCATTGGATGCATATGGATATTTAAAAAAGATTACAAAATAGATGGGGCAGTGGACAAGTACAAAGTGATACTAGTAGCAAAAGGGTATGCACAAAAATAAGGCATTAACTATAAGGATACATTTTCTCCCATAGCTAAGATCAAAACAATCAGAATGATTTTTTCTCTAGCTACACAGTTTGGTTGGAAAGTCCATCAGATGGACGTAAAAAGTGCCTTCCTAAAAAGATATTTACAAGAAGAAGTATACATGACTCAACTTGAGGGATATGTAGTACCTGGTCAAGAAGTAAAGGTATGCAGACTCAGGAAATCTCTGTATGGCCTCAAACAGGCACCCCGGGCATGGTACATCAATATTGATGCGCATCTTGTACAACATGGATTTTTTAAAAATCCATATGATCCCAATCTTTACCTCAAAAATAAAGGGGGGAGATTGTGATTATTGTTGTCTATGTCGACGATCTAGTCATCACTAGCAGTTCAATGAGGATGATCGATGCAATGAAGAAAGATCTTAATTGATCATTCAACATGATAGATCTCGAGCTAATGTACTATTGTCTTGGATTGGAAGTATGGTAGAAATAGAATCACATATTTGTTTCTTAGATGAAATATACCAAGATAATGCTTAAGAATTTTTTAGGATGATGGATTGCACACCAATTTCTACACCTATGGATAATAGATTGCAGTTATCTCATTCAAATCCATCTCCTGAGGTAAATGCCACTCTCTATCGGCAGTTGATTGGGAGTCTCATTTACCTGACCTACACTAGACTAGATATCAGTTTTGCAGTGTGCTATTTATCCAAGTTTATGCAGGAACCCAAAATTTGTCATTGGAAAGCAATCAAGGCACATCTTAAGATATCTCAAAGGATTAGTGGATCTTGGTCTAGAATACAAGAATAATGAAAACTTCTTCTTGATTAGGATATTCAGATTCAGATCATGCAGGAAATATTGATGATAAAAAATCCACTTCTGGATTTGTGTTAGTTCATGGGATCTGTACCAATATCATGGGGAAGCAAGAAACAACACTTCATTTCTCTCTCTTCTACAGAAGTCGAGTATCACTCTGTAGGATAAGCTGTATGTGAAGTGATTTGGCTATGTCGCATACTAGAAGGACTTGGAATACCACAGAACAAACTGACCATCATGTATGTTGACAATGAAGGTGTTCTCAAGCTTGTTTACAATCCAGTTATTCCATGAAAGAAAAAATGCACATTCGAGGTACAAGTTCATTTCATACGCGAGCATGTGTTGAAGCACAACATCCAGCTTCAATTTTGTCCAACAACTGAACAACGAACATATATTTTCACGAAGTCACTTGCACGTGACAAGTTCGAGTTGTTTAGAGAATTCCACTCCTCATCCCTTGAGACAATGCACAATTAAGGGGGGGGGGGGAATGTTAGGTTAATTATTATTTACCTAATATTATTAATTATACATTTTATACATTAATTAACTATTAATTAGTTATTAATTGTTAAACGGTTTTATTAACCATATTTGTCTTATTCCATAGTTATATGATTATAATTGTTGCGTAGTTGCAACTTAATCATTTGTTTGTATTAATATAAATTGTTTGCTTCCCGGATGTATTATGGAAGCTATTGTAATTTTAGTTTGTACTTTCATAGTTATACCTTTCATATTTGGTTGTATCACATGACTTTACAATACCTATAAGTATTGCAGTCCATCCATTATAAATGTAGTTGATTGAGTTTCACATTAATAATATTATACAGGCTTTCACCCCTGTTGCTCAAATCTACATGCACGATGTATGACCCTAAGGGATGACATGTGATGGAAAATGGTTGTACTTGGAGTACCTATCTCTCTAGAAGGTAGCTAGTTCCTAAAGGGAATGCAAGGCTTCCTGAGGCTCTTCTTCATGATTTCCACGGCCTCTACCTACTCATAGTGGGGAGCCTAGGAGGAGGAAGTCCTACATCAGAGATGCCCTTGACTAAGGAGGACCATCATCCTTGCGAGGAGGTTGGAGAAAAGGAAGTGGTCTATGCACACAGGAGGATCAATGGACATCATGTGTTGTGGGTTACTCAGGATATACAATCCATTGGTCAGAGAGAGAGGAGGAAAAGGTGGAGAAGGATAATTTAGTTTTAGAGGTAAGACACATTCCTCATGAGGGATTGCATTGATGAGGAGTATGTGATGGGACATGTAATTCCCTAAGAGAGGGGGATGGTAACACCACCACCACTAGCTATACTAGACAATCCTACATGTGATGCCAGGAGATCTCTGAGTACAATGTAGATACTCTTCTCTCAAATTTCCTACCTCAAAATCCATACACCAGAACCCACTGCAGGTCTCATGAGCTTCTTCTTTTAAAACAATGTTTTCTAACTCACTATTGTTTTCTTTGTTTTGCAGCCACCGCTGATGGCTTCTAAGAGATATTATTCATAAGGTATATGTATCAATAACTTACTTCTACCTATGGGGAAGAATGCATGTGGAGCCTCTAAGGCCTCACAGAGGATATGAGGACAACCTTTGTAGGCCATAAAAGCACCCTCCTGAATGTGTTTGATCAGTCCTCTTTTGAAGGAAACCATTAAGATCTTGATTTCTTAGGACAAGAATGTCATACTACATAACTTTGATTCAAGAGAGGATGGCGAGGTAGATGCCATCTTGTGTAGCCAGGCTACGACTAGCGGCTGTCATTACCATGTTGAATCGCTTTCATCATACTTATGCACATCTGTTCTACAATAGGTATGTGTAACTCTGCCAAAAGGAGTCCCAATTACAAGCGCACATGTAATCCATCTGCGGGTTCCCAGAGAGAGGTGATGCTGCCTATACCAGCCTATGTGCATTTCTTTATTGCAACATTTTTTGCAAAATGCATTTCCTTCTGACTGTTTTTAAGTGATTCCCTTCATGCTCCATTGTGACTCGCATTTGTGAACATGTTCCATAGTAACCTGAATGACATTGTAATCACAGTAACTTGATTTACTATGATATATACAAATATATATTGACTGTGTTGTGGACCTTGTCCTTTACATCCAAGAGGTGGCTTCCCTCTATGGTTTAATTCACAGGTGTACCACTTAGACCCACTAGAATTTTTGATTTTATATGCTTTTTAGAATGCATGCAGTGGCCTAATGATATGCTGATAAAATGATTTTTTTTATTCTTTGTCCTAAACTGCGTACCAATAGTGTGATGATTACTGTAAGCACTCCCAGATGTAATTTCCCATACTTTGATTTTACAAGAAATGTTACTGATACCTTATTTTCCCACATCTTGGACAAATATTGTGTCATGACAAAATGATACCTGATACATAGGAAATGATTATTTCAACCACTAGATGTACCCCATGCAACCAATTTAAGATGCAAGGTGCCACTCAACTACCGAGAGACAGATAGGAACTATGAGTTATCAAAACTTATCTGATGGACCTGTAAATGGTGTGAGAAGGACAAGATTTTGGTCACCATAAACCTTAGTTTAGGTGACCTAAAACTCTCCTCCTATATACATATGTTTAACTACATATCAATAAGCCAATGTGATTTCTCTTCCACACTTGCCAAGTTGGGGTATCTAGACTTAGACCCAAGTAGAACTTCCTCGTGCATTGAACCTCAAATATGTTTTGCAAGGTTTTAACCTCTCATTAGATTCATACACATCTAACTCACATCTCTTGGGATGTTCTTGCCAACTCCATTTTTAAAGAACTTCGTTATACTTGAATGAAATCTGATCTCTCTCCATTTCCTCCACAAGTTCCGCCATTCTTTTCAGAGACCCCCTTTCACACCTTGCACCTCATACAAAGCAGTTTAGCTCATCACCAAGGATAAGCCTTCTGAACTGAGTAAGGTAAATCCCTAGGATCTTCCAAACCGAGTGGATTACCACATAAGTAAGATCCTGCTAGGCTCCCTTAACAACTCGAACTCAGTAATGGTCCAAGAAAGAATAGGGTGTAAATGAATTTTTTTTATTGTATAAGTAGTTAGCACTCTGAAATCCACTACATTTTTAAAAACACAGTTTTTAAGTCAGATCGTTTTCATGGGAAGGAGAGATATTCCTCCTAGGTCTCAACCCCATGTCAACTAGTACAGACTTGACAAGGGATGCATATAGTTGATAGCCATTCAGATAGGTGAACTTAGAAATAGCATGAAAAAAATGTTTACAATGATTTTTCTACCATGATATAGTTGATCCTTCTAGGGAAAGATATGACATCACAACTCAGCTTCTAGTGTTAAGATCTATAAGCAAAGACATCCTCCATAATATAAGGAATCTATAGGCATTTGAACTAAGTATGCAAGGCCTTGGTAGGATTAGTGTCATTACACATTTTGTCTTATAATATGTTGAAATGATAAAGTGATTAGAAATATTGATGAACCAATATGCAGTGGATGTATTGATAGAGACAATGACCTCTTTAATGATTTCCCAAACGTTTTCAGAAGTTTTTGACCCAAGGTGTACTTAAAAACTAATCCCTTCCTTGATGTACAAATTTGCACAGATATGAACTAGCATTAATGGAGGATTATTTGCAGAAACATGAAGTGAAATGCATGTACATGTGGAAATGAAAATGATATTATGCGTAATAGTATTTACACAGTGAAGTGAATTCACATATTCAGGTAAATTCATCACCCTCTATGAAGTACACAAGTGATATGGCCCATTTTTGTAGTCATCCATGACTCGATATGGGCCCAACCACTTGAGGCCTGACACCTCCTAAACAAGATGTCACCGGTAGATCCATGTCTATCTTGATTGTCAAAGTCTTATCAGTAGCCAAATCTCCATACAAAAGGGTCATATCACATTCATATACATTTCTTATGATAGAGATCCAACCCTTGGAACTAATACTAATCAGTGTAATCTCTAATGGTGAAATGCCTAATTAGCTCTGAGCCGAGCTTCATCGAGAGTTTCCAACTCATACATATGTTTAATGCCATACGATAAAACCTTCTAGCTCCTAAGAATTCTTTGTAATGATATACGTCATGAGCTGGGTATCTCAACTTAGCAAATGGTAAAAATGATTCCTAACCAACACACTAAATAATATGGGTCCTTCTCTCATCAACATTCTTACTGACATTCTAGTAGGCCCATAATGACAAAAATAGATTCTAAGTGCCAATTGTGCTTGTTTTCCTTAACAATTATCTAATTAGGATGATGTATTTCAACGTCTTAGTAGTTGACTCAGCCTGTCCATTGGCCTAGAGGGTAGTATAAAGAGGCTTTGTGATGATTTATTGGTGAATGCTTCTCACACAATTGCAGACACATCTTCCATTAACTATAATGAAGTGCCATTATCAGAGATAATGACTATGTGGAATCACCCTGTACTCAATAGATCCATGTGGTTCCAAGCTATGAACTTATGTAATTATCAGATCCAAGAACGTATGGTAAGAGAAATGACCTCAACTCACTTTTTGAAATGCCAATCTATGGACGTAAGTCCTATAAACCCTTATTCAGCCATCCCCCACGATGAGGGAGTTCACTTACACCCTTTACCTTGTACAAATTTCCCTAAGCACCCTTCTATGTGACTAATCCAAGGTGCACACCTCTTGGTACTTGCCCAATCAGTTATAGAGCTGTGGGCAGGAATGTGAATCTTGTGAGAGAATTCTTGATACTTGTATTACTTTCATACATGTTGTATTGTGTCATGTTCTAGGGTGGGCCAATAATAGCCCATCCAGTGTATCTTTCTAGATGGTTTCATGTCCACCAAATTGACCTCCACATGACCCCTACTGTGGGATCCATAGAGGAGTCATTTTTATAGTCTTCCTCAATGACAGCACCTATAGCATACATTTATGTTGATAGAGCTTGATAATAGAGCACTTGAAAATCCTATGAACTACGTACCTAGATTTGTTCTATGATGTGTATCCATATTTTTTGCTATGAAGATGTTCATCCCTCGAGGTATGTGTGGGAAATAGCTAAAATTGAGGTAATATGATGTATACTGATTTTATCACAGCAAAAAATGGGAGGTCTAACTTCTATGTAGCTATATGTACTCATCGGGAAAACTTAGGTCCACTAACTCTCCATGCCATCTAATGGGTTATCTTCCAACTGAGTTTGGATGTAATGGAGAAATTTTGTCCCTTAACTTAGACTTCTTGCGTTGATGTAAGGCATAACTCAAATTAGTTTGCAAATAAGAGCATAGTTGAATACATTCCAACTCAGATCTTGGACATCAGTTACCTATGTGTTATGGAAATGTCATATTTAGACAATTTGTTTTAATAATAATGCCATTGTTTCTTGGTTAAGGTCATATAATACCTGTTTCAACCTTTGATTTGTAGAAGTAACTATATGCTGGATTTTAGGACATTATTTGTTCCACCTGGAAGTATAAGTTAGTTGAAGCATCATATGTATAGAAACGTATGATTATTTATGATCACTCAAAATTGCACATTCGGGTGAATTTGTCATCATATTGAATGTGCTATCATGTAGGCCTAATGAGATGCATCTGTCAAGAGTTTTTATAATATAAGTTTGTAAAATTGGTTTTTGGAAATATTATTTTGGTAAAGAGTAAAGTTGTTTTGGTTTGAACCACGAGATGTTTCATGAACTATAACTCACATAGATAAGTTTTATAGGTCATTAGGTTTCCAGATAGAGGTCACATGCCATGGTTTATTTTATCTTGAGGGGTATTCAGGCCCAAAGGCGGATTCAGGTTGTTGGAAACAACTGTTTGGTAAGGGTAATGAGCCACTAGGCCCATTAAATGAAAGAATTTGATTGTTTCAAGTAAATTGCGATAATACTTGATGTTTGAATGATATATTATTAATTTTTGGTGAATATGGAAGCTTTAATAAAAAAAAATGGTGTTAGAGGATATTTTCCATTCCAATGGTAGGGTTTTAAGGCTTATTTGTGTATCAAAAGTGGTTTTTTGCTAGGCTGACCTACTTGGGTCATATGTGACAATTTTAATGATTAAAATGGGAAGTAATTAATTTTATTTTATCATGAAAAATGTTTAGGACTGACGAATGGTAAATTTGAAGGAAGAAAATCATATTTAAGTTCTTATTTGGTTTAATTTTGAACTATTTCTCTTGGAGGGAAAAGTGCGACCTAGAGGAGAATGAGTTATAGGTATTTGTGTATGATTTGAAGGATTAAGATTAGAATGAAAGTGTGATGACTGATTGAAGACATGCTAGAAAGATTTTGGAGAAAATACAAGTGGATAAAGAACAAGATTGTGTAAAATTTAAGACCTAGGGTTTGAGCTAGGGTTTGTGAGTTGAATAAGTTATATCCATCAGTTGTGACAGTAGAAAAATTAGAGATAAATCATCTTCAGGAGGATGAGTTAGTTCTTATTCATCATAGGGGGTTGTAGCCTCCTTGTCAATTTGGTGCTTCACTAAATTTGGGGTTGGTGCTCCTTGTAGGGATGGTGCTCTACTAAACTAGGGGTTAATGATCCTTATGAAGTTGGTGCTTCACTAAATCTCTTTTATGTTATGCAATATAAGCATAGAGTTTCATTGGGTTTTTCTTCCCCATGAGGGTTTCGCAGTTATATCTTGTGTATATGTGCTTCATCTCGTCATGTGTTATGGCTATTCTGAATGTATTGTGCACACCTAAATAAGCTCTCATTGAATGTATATGAATGAATGGATGTTAATGGATCTATGCAATTAATGGTAAATGAAATGATAATAATTTATAGGACTGATTCACCCCCCTCTCAGTAAATTGTGCTTCCAACAATTGGTATCATAGTTGGTCCTTGAGAAGTAATTTTAATCACTTGAAGAGGAGATTCTATAAGCACAAGTAATGTGAAAGTTTTTAGATGTTGAAGCATACCTAAGGAAGAAGTATGAGATTGTTGAGTCCCTAATCCATAAGTTGCAAGATCAAATTAGTTGCATGGAGAATGATCAAGGTCAAACCATCAAAAGGATAAAATCTCAAGTTGAAAGACATGTCTAAAGTATTAAAGGACAAGGAAGATACTTGTCTCAGGTATAGAGATAAGTCGAAGGATTTGGAATCTAATTTTGAAGATGCTTCTAACTAGGTTGAAAATGTATGAGAAGTTAGAAAAGAGTTATGAAGTTCTTGAGTGGAATTTTGAGAGGTGCAAAGAGATGTTAGTGACAAAAAAGGTCTAGGATTTCACTGGTGAACATGTGAAGAAAGATGATAAAGTTGGTCCAAACTCTTAAGAAAACATGAAGGTGACCAAGAAGGCTAATCCAAGAAGTTATAACTCTGTTAGAAAACCTAATGCTATGAGGTATGGTTTTTCATTTAATGGATATTGTTATGTTTGTAATTTTTTTGGTCATAAAGCTAGGAATTGCAAGATAGAAGCTATCATGAGTATGAGTCATCTTATGGAATAGGTGGTAGCTATTTTAATGGTAAATGTTTATTCACACTATGAGTATGGCCATAAGGCAACTGATCATTTTGGTTAGAATCTCAAGTGTATATCATCCTAGAAGTTGGAATATATGTTGTGTGTTATAAGTACTCACAAATAAGGTCACATGTTTCTAAGATATTGTAAACAAAGTGAAATCTTTGAAGAGCCTACATTAGGTTTCAAGCATCCTAATGGGCTAAATGGAAGAATTTTTCTAGGAGGAAAAATAGTTCCTATGAATTATTCTAAGGTCAAGAAGCTGATATTTCTAATCTTGATAAAAAGTGTTAAGAAGACACTAAATTTGTCAAGGACATCAAGGAGAATAAGGACTAAAAGTGTTAGTGATGGAAGAATTTATATTCATCTATTAGCTCTAACCTGTCAAGTATTTCCTGAAGGATGACAAGGGTGTCAAGGAGAAATAGTCAATGATATCTAAGGGAGAGTCAAGCTCCTCCAGGTTACCAAGGTATTTTGATATGATTAAGAAGGATGCAATCAAGTTTGTCAAGCCTAGTTTAAGTCAAGAAGGACTATTAGCCCTAGTTGAGAAAGATAGAAGTAAATTATGAACTTAATGTGTATCATACTAATCTCAAATTAGAATATGAAGGATTTGTAGATAAAATTTCTATTCCAAGAGGATCATCCAAGATCTCAAAGGATATAAAGGGATAAGATGCAATCTTTGAGGTTGTTTGATGATTATATACTATTTTAGTGGACCTAATGAACCAGGCGTGTCCTTCTCTAAGCTTCTAGAAGAAATTCATCATGATAAATGAAGCATTGGTGTTGATAATGAGAGTCTCTAAGATGTTGTTTCAACCTAATCTAAGGTATGCATGTCTTCAGTCCATTCACATGTTTGTGTCATGTAAAAGTGTTTGTCGTCTCATGTCAAAAGTCTGAGTTTCAGGTTGTGTCAAGTACTGATAGAAGAGTGTTAGAGTTGTTAGGATCATGACTCAACGTTAGTGTCAAATGGTGATTTTGTTCTCAGTTAATGACTACCTAAGGTATGAGTAATATTAAATGTCTTAATATCAATAAATGTTCTGTGTGTTTCTAGTCATCTTGTAAAGAGTATTAGGAATGAGTTGTTTTCAATAAGTCAAATGTGATGTCTCAGATTGACCTATGTCTAAGTGTCTAAGTGTCTAAGTTTTGAATGTGGATTGCTATCCTTGATGAATGAGATTCAGTCATGAAGGTCAATGTCAAGATATGTCCTATTTATCTACTGTTTGGTAATGACATGAAAGGTATCAATAATTGTTTATATCAATCCATGAAGTATGAAAAATGTCATCAGTCCACAAGGTATTGTGTGTAAGTAATAGAGTAAAGTGTGTGAATCCTTTAGTTGTCCAGGGATCTATTTTATGGTATTTCGAAAGCTGATCTTGGTCCTGATATATGTTATTATGCACATTCATGAAGAATGTCTATGTACCTAACTGATTTCAAGTGTGATGCGTGTCCCTCATCAAGTCAATGCATGTTGTATCTTTTGTCTCAAGAAGTATTACCTACAGGTATATGAAGGTGCAATTTCCTACCTAAAGCCTGAAGATGATCTTTGTACCCCTTGAATCTATTATGTACTCAAAAAATGTGTTTTGAAAGAGTGCTTAGGTACTATGATGGATTCAAGGTGTAATTGCAAGAAATCTAGGTCAAATTGCATTATCAAGATCAAAATGAATGCACTATGTGATGGTCAAGATAAGCTGAAGAAGGTGAATGTGACATGACCTGCTAAGACACTACATGGTACATGATATATAGCAAATGCATCTATTATCAGTCATGAGAAAATCAATTATGGAAGTCATGCATAGTTTGTAGGATGACATATTTTTACATTAAAGGAGATCCTTGATTTACATAAAGTGGGTTACAAGTGTGAAGTTGGTTTTCCTTATTGATCCAAAGGTATCAAAAGGATAGTGAACGTTGGATTATACATGTGTTACAATATCTATTGAGATAGTGCATCAAAATAAGGATTATATTCAAAGGAAGATCAAATGAGTATGTTTCCAAGAGCATGTATGTTCTTCAAGGTGTTACAGAGTTGAAGAAATGACAATTAAGGTCTGAGACAACGTATCTTGACTCCTTGAGCATGGTGGGTATAATCATGTCTTTGTGCTCATATGTAAGGAGTTGTAGATGCATAAAAGTAATCTAGGTACAAGTTGACAATAATGGAGACAAATAAGTGTCTTGATCTTAATATCTACCATTTGTTATGTGCATTGTGTCCTAATTTTGTGTTTTCTCAACCTATGTCAAATGCTTGTCAAAGTAGAATGAATCTCTAAGGTCTGTGAGGATTCATGTGAGTCATAAATGGGGTATGAATGCTTTGAAGGTTATATTCAAGAGAAAAAATGATTCATTAAGGAACGTAGCAATGCACTAATAGTTTACTAAGGCTAAAAGTTTTCATTCAAAGTGCAGGGTACTCTGATTCATATTTTTGTGGAGAAGTCTCACTCATGCATTATGAAGTTTTTCTTGAAGTTTCTTCTTATTTGCTTATATGCATCAAAAATCAATTCTTAAGGTTATGAGACTGTAACTATGCTCAAATAGGTCCTAATGTATTTTGAAGTATGTTTAAAGGTCAAAACCATCTGCTACACTATGATACTACACAATAGGAAAAATTGGATGGTATTTTGGGTGTTCAAGGTTGAATGAAGTGTAAAATGGCAAGTTAGGTCTAAGTTCAAGGAGTGAAAAGTAAGTAAAGGGGTTGATACTTGACTTTCAAGGTCTTAATACTCATGTTTTCTTGGTCAAGGGTTGTACATCAAAACCAAATTTGTCTAAGTGGAAATTTGGACAATATGCCTTTTATCAAAGTACATGGTTATAAGAGTATGAAACTTCTACTGAAGTTGATTTTGATCTGTAAAGTATGTATAATTGTGTATATGGTCTAAAAATGTGCACTTAGGGGTCTACAATGGTTATGTGATTGGAGTAGAATGTATCAAATACATGGGGGTAGTGAAGTGTTATTATGGAAGAGCTAGAGAACTATTCTTGAGTTCAAAGTATGAGCCTCTGATGTGATTAGATGCAAGTGATAATTATGTAGCTGGTAAAATATTTGTTAATTCATGACATATTCTAGTTTTTAAAATTTGACACATTGGCAAATTTTTTTGGGAAGGGAGTAGGCCTAGTTCGCCAAATTTTTTAGGTACAATGTTAATTTTGAGGGGTTATTTGCCATCCCTGCGATAAGAGAAGCATCTAACAATATTTGCGTTAATATTGTCAGATGGTAGCATACAATATATGTTTTCTAGATAGAGCTATCATAAAGTATATGTTGTCATCTGGTAGCTATCAAATATGTGCTACCTACCGGCCGATACTCATATATTATGGTAGTCGAAATGGTAGCATATAAAATAGCTTACCATCGGTGGTAGCAATGAGATAGAAAAAAAAAATAATTGCACCATATTTATGGGAGGACATATTTCTCATCTGAGACAATCATTTGGTAACTGCATAACATCAAAAAGTCTAAAAAAAAAATTCCCATATACTTATTAGCGAAATTTGTATTTTTTTCACAAAAAACTGTGACTTTTGTAGGTATTTTTTTGTTAAATGCCAGTATTTGTGAGGACATATTTCTCTGATCGAGCTGAGTCCATTGCTCAGACTACTTGATTGTCAAAAAAATATTTTCAAAAATTTCATAGTAGTATTTTTGGCCGACATGCATACACTATTAGTTGATAGCATCATCTAGCACTGAAAATCAAATTTTCCAAATTTTCCTTATAGCACGAAAGTCAATTTTCCCAGATATCTCTAGACGAATTTCTCGAATTTGTTTTAGATAGGGGTAGTCTTAAAATTTATCCATGCTTATAAATGTTGTAAGTAGATGCTTTTATGAGTGCAATAATACATAATCCATGAAGAAATTTGTGCTATCAAACTTTGATAGAGAGTTTAGGAATACTTGTATATCCATTCTAACAAGTATTGTAATATGGTGTTTTTGCATCAAAATGGACTGAAATAGAGAAGTTTAGGTCTATATGGATACATTGAGATAGGAGGTAGCCTCCTTTTTTCATCAAATAAGGTGTCCTAGATGTCATGGAGTGACCTATGAAGGCATTTAGGAAATTATGAATTGGAGGAATAGTTGGTCATGTAATTCAAGTTCATATGATCTAGTTAGGTTGTATTAGCATGCTAAGGAGGTTCAAATCACTAAAAGAGTGTCTTCAGAGACAGTAAGGAATGACTTGAGTCATCTTTCATGGTATGTGTTTGAGGTAAGATATCCAATTTTGTTGTTACACTAATCAGGGTAGAAAGTAAATGATGATAGCCTTGCAAAGGGAAGCAGTTTGAGGGATTATCTTACATGCTGATAAGTTAGATTTTAGTAACATTAGGAAGAGTTTGGTTCACTTTTGGTACTGAATAAGTTGCTTTAGGGAAAAGTGGTCCTAATGATTGACATCTTGGTTTTTGTAAGCATTAAAAGAAAATATTGGGATCTTAAGTTGAAACAAACCTACAAATTGATATGTACAAAACTGAATGAAGGCCAAAATGAGGGAGTATTATGTTTAGGGGGAGCTATTTTTTGGCTCATATACAGGTCTAGATGGATCTTCAATATGCTATTGTAGAAGACAATTTAGTCACAGGAGATATCTTCAGTCCCAGTAAGTGAGCTATTTGAGTCAAGTTTCCATTGAGTGTTGTACATTTTTTTCAATGTAGTGTTAGTCATTGTAGCCTTTATCATAGATATAAAAGGGGGATAGAGAAGCTTCGCAAACATGGAAAATGAGGTCTTTTAGGTGTGGTTCAACTTATCGGTTGCCATCAATGTTTCTGAAGGATTGTTTGCCATCAATGAAAAATAGGGATATTTTTGGGGATTGTCTGCTTTGTGTTGTCATTGATGTAAACCCCATTTATGGAAATTAGTGTCATGTATTCATTGTGTGTTTCCAATGAGGATGTAATTCAATAGGTCTCAAGTATGAAGGTTGATTGAGTAGTGTCCAAGTTCTGGTGAAGTTCTAGTGAGGTCCTTGGTGTATGGTCTGAGTGGGTTAAGTCATTGATTTGAGCTCCTCCCGAGTTGAGTTAGAAGGTTTTCATGAGGTAATTAATGGTACTATGAGGTGCGTTATAGGTGTTGATGATTTTGTACACGAGGTCAGAATGATCATTTCATGAGGTTTCATGGTTGAGTTAGGTCATTCCAGGCCTATTCCTAGCCCTGAAGTATGTAGAATGAGATGGAGGTATGATATTTGGAGCCAATCATTCATGTCAAAGAATGGTATCATCATGGTGGAAGTATACATGACATATATGGATAGTTTCAGGTTAGGTATCAAAGGTAAAGTGCATGTATGAGGTCCTTGAGAAGTAAACATGTGAGAAACATGAAAGATAACACATATAAGTCTTAATTTATAGATATTTCCAGGAATATTTTGGCTATATGGTTAGAATAAAAAGTTAAAATATATTGTCATGATGATTTATGATAAGTTTTAGGTCATTCTGAAGAATTATTTGCAAGATATGTCAGTTTTGGTAAAACTGGGTGATTTATAATATGTTTTTGAGACAAAATTTGACCTCATGATGCTCACTGCGAATTGTGTGCTATTTATGGGAACCAGATACTTTCAGGGATGTCTTTCCATGGAACTAATAAGGTTTAGAAAAAATAATGAGGTATTTTTATTGTCACGTTTTTATGAATGATCGTTAAGAAGGTAAGTTGGTTTGAAACCCTAGCAAAATCCTAGTTACGAGAATATTGGAGAAAAGTTCTTCTACCAGCCAATTTTTTTTTTCCTAACAATTTATAATTAGATGTTGTAAATAACTCTTTCATATTTATAGAAATGTAAGATAGAGCATGTTGTGATATGCTAGACCCACCTAAATTTTCTTTTTCCTAAATAGTTCCAGTTTAAGGAGAATTTGTCCAAATGAAGATATGTCTAAATTTAAATTTATGATATCCTTAGATTTTTTATATACTTCCATGAAAATTTCATGTCATGGTTGTGTTGAAAAAGTGAATTTTTTTCCCTATCTATGTTGATTGGTTTTTGGGGCAATTTGGAACAACCTGGTGTAAAATTGAGATTGCATGAGCTACATGGGGAGTTAGGAATCCATTAAATAATCTTTGTGAAATTGGTATAGATATATTTCCATTGGTATATCAAACTTTATTATTTGAAAACTTATGCAAAATTTATGTGTTGTTCTTTGAGGGTCAAGTTTGGAAGATGCTCATTCTAGTAGAGTGCAAGTAACTATAAGAGGTAAGTTGATGAATCTGATTTGATAAATCTTGGTGAAGGTATTTTATTTCTTATGCATCATTTCTAAGTGTTTTCTATGCTTTGGTGAATCTTAGAAGTGATTTTGGAGGCGATGGAGCAATTTGGGCTCATACTTAGTTTTTGAGTCCAAGAATGCATAAAAAGCAGTTTACAGAGATGGGCTTGGTTGAAGGCCTTCCACTTAGAGTTGGCAGGATTTATTATATGTTATAAAAAAATTATTCAGATATATTTACACTTATGTATGGATTATTTCTTGGTGAGGTCAATTTTTGTATCATTCAGGCTGATTTGTGAAGAAGTTTGTATGTTGGATTTTTGGACAGTTTTGTTCTTGCTAGAAGTTTGAATTGGTTGAAGCATCAAAAGGTTTTTTTGATGCTTTATATCACATGGAAATTGAATAGGGGTGAATTTTTAATCAATTTAATTAATTTATAAGTATTTAAAGTATCAAAAAGAGTGTTTATCAACTGAGTTTGTAAAACTAGTTTTTGGGTAGCTTATTTTAGTAAAGAGTAAGGTTGATGTGGTTTGAAATAGGGGATGTTTCATGAGATCTAAATTACATACATGTTTTTTAAATTTCCTTAGGTTTCCATAGATTTTTCACATGTCATTTTTTAGATCATTATGATGGGTCTTGAGGCCCAAAAGCACACTCAAGTTGTTGCAAACAACTAGTTGGTAAGGGTAATGATAGTGCACAATATGAAAAATTGGATGGTATGTTGGGTGTTCAAGGTTGAATGATGTGTAAAATGGCAAGTTAGGTCTGAGTTGAAGGTATGAAAATTAAATAAAGGGGTTGATACATGAATTTCAAGGTATTAATACTTAATTTCTCTTGGTCTGGGGTTGTATATCAAAACCCAATTTATCTAAGTGGAAATTTGGACAATATGCCTTTTATAAAAGTGCATGGTTATAAGAGTATGAAGCTTCTACTGAATTTGATTTTGATTTTTATAGGATGTAGAATTGTGTATATGGTCTAAAAATGTGAACTTATAGGTTTACAAAGGTATTTAAGGTCTTGTTAACAAATACAAGTGGGTAATGAAGTGTTATAAAGGAAGAGGCAGAGAAATATTCTTTACAAAGTATGAGATATGTGATCAGTCGCTATATTATATAGCTAGTAAAAATTAAAAGGAATAAAAGAATTTTGAAATATGAAACATTTAGTACTTGATTATTTCATTTCAAAGTCTTTATGTTGATTCTGAGATTCAACCATTATTGGGATAAGAAATGATCTCTCAATAATAAGATTCTGTGATTTACCTTGCAAGGTTGTGATCTAAATAGAGCTTCAAGAGTTATGACGTGTGTGTCACTTCAATTATGTTTGTGAAACTCTTAGTAGGTATAGGAAATGACATTCATGATTATTACTAGTGGTGTGAGCTCCCAAAATATATAATCTAATATGTATATGCATCTTGTATCTCAAAGTCCAGTGGTTGCATGAGTGATGGATCTAATGAGAAAATACTATTACTTATTCATGTATGTACATTGAACTGTGACTTATGTATTTATAATTGGTTAAATGATTGATTGTAACAGTCTTGATGGTTGAGAACAATGCTCAGATACTTGATTGCAATAGTATAGATCTCAAGTAGTATGTTTCATGCAAGATTCAGGATCATCATCTAACTGTCAAGAAAGAGTTTAATTGAAGGTATGCGAAAATTTCAATATATCTAGATGATTTATAAGTTGTTTTAGATAGGGGTATTCTATGTTTATCATTTAAAAATTTGTAGAGATCTTCATGATCTATTGAATAAATAAAAATTTGGGTTTAAGTTTTTTAGACAACAAGGAATACTTGTAAATCCCTCTAGCAATATATAATATGGGAAATAACTCAATATATTGAAACAGAGAAGTTGGTCTATATGGGTACTCTGAGGCAGGAGAGAGAGTGTTCATATCCAATAAGGAGTTCTTGTGTAAAGAAGTGACTTGAAGACTTTTAGGATGGGAATTGCAAGAATATTGGTAATAAAACATGTTCCTTTAACCAAGTTAGATGCATTAGCAAGATAATAAGGTAGAAAAAACTAAAAGAGTGTCTCAGAGCAGTGATGTTTGAGTTGAATAATATACATAACATAAAAACAAGGTCAGAAGCCTATTTTTTTGTTTTTTAATTAGAAGAAAGTAGTATTAGCCCAGGGGGAATAGTTTGGAATTATTTCATGCTGACAATTAGATCCTAGTGCTTGGTAAAGTTTGGTTCAAATGTACTCAATAAGTGGATAAGGGACAAGTGCCCCTAATGATTGACATCTTGGTTTTGGAAGAAAAATAGTGTTTTTGAGCTTGGGTAATACCTAGAGATTGATAAGAAAAATGAATGAAGGCCAAAATGAGGGATATCATGTTTAGGGGGATATTTTGTAACTCGTATCAGGTTCAGAGGATCATGATTACTGTTATAAAAGATAATTTAGTCACAGGGGGAGTTCTTGAGTCATGTAAGTGATTTTTTGAATTGTTTCCATTGAGTGTTGTCATTTTACATGTAGTATTAGCATTGTATCCTTTTTTATAGATGGAAAAGGGGGAGAGAGGCATCACAAACATGGAAAATAGGTCATGTAGGTATTTCAACTGTCGGTTCCCATTAATGTTTCTGAATGATTGTTTTCATCAATGAAAAATAGGGAGATTGTTGGCCATTTTATGCTTTTGTTGTCACTAATGTCAACCCCATTTATGGAAAATAGTGTCATGTATTCATGTGAGTCCCAATATGATGTTATTCAGATCTCAAGTATGAAGATTGAGTGATTGTGTCAAGATCTGGTGAGTCTAGTGTTGTCCTTGTGTATGGTTGAATAAGTTAAGTCATTGTTTGAGCTCTCTATAGTTGGTTAGATGATTTCAAGAGCTCATTCATGGTCCATGATGTGTTTTATAGGTGTTTATGTTCCTGTATGAGGTCATCTTATGATTTTTTAGTGTTGAGTCAAGTCATTTAAGGCTTGTTTCTAGCCCTATAACATGCAGGATGAGGTAGATATGTGAGATTTGGACAAAATAAATATTTTTGGATTATGGTTACAGCATTATGGTAGTGTACCTGAGGTGTATGGTGAGTTTTAGGTCAATATTATGTGGTTTGGGGATTCTATGAGGTCCTTGGGAAGTAAACAATGAGAAACAAACAAGTAAACACATGTAAGTGAGATGGGATAGATATTTTCAAATATATTTTGCCTATGTGGTGATTATGAAAATGTATAGGATGTTTTCATGATGATTCATGACAAATTCCAAGTCATTCTGAAGAAGGAATTTGAAGTTATGCAAGTTTTGGAAAAACTGAGTAAGTTGCAATGTGATTTTCAAGAAAAAATGGATCTTTTAATACTCGTTGAGAATTATATTATTTTAATAGGGACATTAGATATTTGGAATATATTATAAATTAAATTATGAATCTTAAACAAAAATAATTAGGTGGTTTTATCATCATGTTTTTATGAATGATTGTTAAGAAGGTAAGTTGGTTTGAAACCCTAACAAAATCCAAGTTACGAGCAGATTGGAGAAAAGTGCTTCTACCAGCCCAATTTTGATTTTTTCTTAAAAATTTATAATTTGATGTTGTATATTATTCTTTCATATTTCTAGATATGTGAGATAGATCATGTGGTAATATGCTAGACCCACATGAATTTTCTTTTTCCTAAATAGTTCTAGTTTCAGGAGAATTTGACCAAATGAGGATATGTCTAAATTTCAATTTATGATATCCCTAGATTTTTTATATACTTCCATGAATATTTCATGTTATGGTTGTCTTGAAATATTGAAAAGTGTGCCCTATCTATATTGATTTTTTTTGGGGCAATTTGGAACAACCTGGTGTAAAACTGAGATTGTATGAGCTATAGGGGGAGTTAGGAATCCATTAAATATTTTTTTTGAAATTGGTATTGAAATATTTCCATTGGTATATCAAACCTTATTATTTGAAAACTTATGAAAAATTTATGAGTTGTTCTTTGAGGGTCAAGTTTGGAAGATGCTCATTCTAGTAGGGTGCAAGTAACTATAAGAGGTAAGTTGATGTCTCTAATTTGATAAATCTTAGTGAAGGTATTTTATTTATTATGCATCATGTATAAGTGTTTTTCATGCTTTGGTGAATCTTAGAAGTGATTTTGGAGGTGATGGAGAAATTTGGGCTCATACTTAGTTTTTTAGTCCAAGAATGCATAAAAAGTAGTTTACAGAGATGGGTTTGGTTGAAGGCCTTCCACTTGGAGTTGGAATGATTTATTATATGTTATAAAAAAATATTCAGATATATTTACACTTATGTATGGATTATTTCCTGGTGATGTCAATTTTTGTATCATTCAGGCTGATTTGTAAAGAAGTTTGTATGTTGGATTTTAGGATAGTTTTGTTCTTGCTAGAAGTTTGAGTTGGTTGAACCATAAAATGGTTGTGTTGATGCTTTCTATCACCTAGAAATTGAATAGGGGTGAATTTTTCATTGATTGAATTCATTTATAAGTATTTAAAGTATCATAAATAGTGTTTATCATCTGAGTTTGTAAGACTGGTTTTTGGGTAGCTTAGTTTAGTAAAGAGTAAAGTTGATGTGGTTTGAAATAGGGGATGTTTCATGAGATCTAAATTGCATAGATGCGTTTTAAAGTTCCTTAGGTTTCCATATATTTTTCACATGTCATGATTTAGTTCATTATGATGGGTCTTGAGGCCCAAAGGTATATTCAAGTTGTTGTAAACAACTATTTGGTAAGGCTAATGAGCCAGTAGGCCCACTAAATGAAACAATTTGATTGGTTCAAGTAAATTGAGACCTTTTTTTATGTTTAAATGATATATTATTCATGTTTGGTGAATATGGGTTCTTGAATAAAAATATTTTTGGTGTTAGAGGATTTTTTCCATTCCAATGGTAGGGTTTTGAGGCTTGTTGGTGCATTTTTGGTGAGGCCGACCTACTTGGGTCATATGTGACCATTTTAATGATTCAAATTGGATTTAATTAATTTTAGTTTTTTGTGCAAAAGGTTTGGGACTGACCTATGGTGAGTTTTAAGGAAGAAAAGCCTATTTAAGTGCTTGTTTGGTTCAATTTTTAACTAGTGCTCTTGGAGGAAAAAATGTGACCTAGAGGAGACTGATTTACAACTATATGTGCATGATTTGAAGGATAAATAAGAAAATGAAATTTTGAGGACTTATTTAAAACATGAGAGAGAGTTTAGAGTAAAGAACAATTGAGAAAGAATAAGATTGTCCAAGATTGAAGACCTAGGGTTTGAGCTAGGGTTTGTGAGATGAATAAGTGATCTCCATCGGTTGTGGAAGAGAAAAAAATAAGAGATCAATCATATTTAAGAGGCTAGGTTGGTGCTTAGTCATCCTAGGTGATTTTATCCTCTTTTTGGAGTTAGTTCTTCACTAAATTAGTGGTTGGTGCTCCTTGTGAAGTTAGTGCTTCACTAAATATCTTTGCTTTGTGTAATATAAGCATAGTTTTAGTGGGTTTTCTTCCCCATGATGGTTTCCCACTTATATTTTGTGTCTATGTGCTTATTCTCATATGTTACGGTTGTTTAAATGTATTTTATACACTAAATAAACAATGGTTGAATGTATGTGAATGGTTAAATGTTAATGATTGCTGTAATTAATGGTTAATGAATTGAGTAATTTTTAGGATTGGGTCACACCCCTCTCAATACATTGTGCTTCCAACATTATGAAGCATGATCAAAAAGACATTACAGAAGAGGTACATGGAGGAATTGAAAGAAGACACTGTGCAAGAGATGTAACTATGCACAAGATCCTTCTTGTTAGATTATGGTGGGAAACATTTTATAAATATGCTAGGGATTTTTTCAAATCATGTGATCACTGTTAGAGGATTGGGAATCCTAGAAGCAAAGATGATTTTTTTTTGTGACCTATAATGAACATTGAACCTTTCGAGAAGTGGGATGTTAATTTTTTAGGCCCTATTACACCACCCATGCATAGGACATGGAAGCACTATATCATTACATGTACTAACTACTTGAAAATGTGGGTGGAGGCTGCACCTATAGAATATTATACAAAAACTATAACGAAAAGGTTCCTTTGGGAGAATATTATCAACAAGTATGGATTCCCTTTGAGCTTGACAAGTGATACATAAACTCATTTCATGAATGAAATAATTAGAATTCTATTGGTGGGGTTTACGGTGGCACACCATAAGACTACTCCTTATCACCCTCAGGAAAATGACACCGCTGAAGCTTTCAACAAGATCTTGGGCCAAACAATCATGAAGATATGTGATGTTGGAAGAAAGGATTGGGATGACAAGGTATCATCCATTTTTTGGGTATACATAACAAACTATAAATGGTTGAACAAGGCCACACCCTTTCAGTTGGTGTTTAGTACTGAGTCTATATTACCTATGGAATTTATGTGACCATCCTTGCATATTACGCACGTAGGTGGATTATCTTATGAAAAGGCTACAGAAGAGCACATTGAGAAATTGATGTAACTAGATGAGTGGCCCACAATTGCATGTTGGATATAGAATACAGAAAAGGAAAGAAAAAATGCTTGACATGACATACACATCATGAAAAAGTCCTTTACAGTTGGGAAGATGGTCCTAATCTATGAATCTAAGTTTTTGTGCCACCCAGGGAAATTAAAGGTTCATTGTTTGTGACCCTTTGGAGTGACCAAGATACTTGAATTAGGCACATGTCAATTGTAAGTGTTGGATGTAACTTTGTTTCCTAGTTACTTCAATGGGAGTAGGTTGAAGCCATACTATAAAGTGCATGTAATGATGACTGTAGCCTAAGAAGTAGTGGTGTGCCAGAAGGTTATGATTGTTGCACATGGAAGAAAGTAGGGAAAAGCGTGGAAAAATAAAAAAGTGTATTTATAGTGGTAGTACGATGGTAGGTGAGGAGAAATAAATGTAGAATTATATTAGAAATATATAA
Organism: Taxus chinensis; assembly: GCA_019776745.2. Classification (NCBI taxonomy): domain Eukaryota; kingdom Viridiplantae; phylum Streptophyta; class Pinopsida; order Cupressales; family Taxaceae; genus Taxus; species Taxus chinensis. The sequence continues at coordinate 150,708,497 of CM034150.1, read as the reverse complement.
AATGGATTGTGAACGAGTTCATTCTTACTGTACCTTATGAAGAGTTTGAGTGATTAAAGAGTGATAGAGAGTGGGTTTGTGTGCAATTGTGAAGATCCAAGGAAAATCAAAGTGAACTAGAATGAGATAGCACATGGCTTGATTTAGGAGCTCCTTCAGGTGGAAGTTAGAGAATGGGGAATGCATGGAGGTTTGGTCCATCAAATAAGTTCTTTTTATTCATAAAACTAGTGTTGGGAGAAGAATAAGTGCACAAAGTTGAAACTAGAGCACAAAATTGTCAAGGAGAAATAAGACTTGGAGCAAGGATGGTGGATGGAGTGAATGCTTGGTGTGGGTGTTTAAGAAGAATTGTATTTAGCACCTAGGGCATGGAGCTATTTAATTGGAATTACTAAGTTGTGAACTTGAACAAATGGCACCAAGGAAGGCATCTGAAACATCACCCATATGCAAGGTAAAGCGAAAGAAGCCCATAGTAGCCGATGCACCTGAATAATGGTTCTTTGAAATGCAATATTAAGGAGAGGTGATTATTGGTCAACCATGGGAATTAAACTTGATCAATTTCAATATTAGTGACTTCAACCATCATTAAAAGGAAAGTGAGTGTGAAATACAGAAGCAAGTAATGAAAAATATGGATGAGAGGACCCTGGATGAAAAATTGGTTTATGATGACAAAATACAAAAGGACCTAGAGAGCACGGGAGTTATAAATATTTATGAGATAGGTTTCTTTGGTAATAATTATCTCTTATATTGGTGGTTGTTATCATGTGTCCATGAGGACTACTAATTTCTAGAAAGAAGGATGCACATCAATGTGTAGTTAGTCGGGAGAGTCGCAAGCTTTCATAGCTTAGGCCTGGAGATAGAAACTTATTTAGAGGATGATGTGGAAGTATAATCCAGTGTCATTGCATTCAACTACCAATGGGGAGGCCATGTAATGGACATTGTGAAAATATATGACCTAGCTGTAAGAGTTATCACGTGCCTAGTTAGATACAAGTTAAGCACATCAGAGAGGTGGACCCAAGTGAACAAGAGGTGGCTCCACTTCACGCAGAAGATGGAAAATAAAACTATAAAAAACATTTCCTCCTTAATTTTTGAAGGAATTATTGAATAATTGCACGAAGGTGAGAAGATAACTTGAGGTTCCATCCTCCTATCAATTGTATTTTTAGAAATTGGGGTTCCAAATGGGCCAAATGATAATGTATGGAAGTATCCTTTGGAAGAAAAGACCCCCGCAAAGAGGTTCACTGAGTATACTTACGATGGGATAACTATTTCATACAAACTCAGGGTGGATATATGGTACAAGAGGATGCATGAGGCATTCAAGCATGAGTGGCAAGTACCAAGGGAGTTACCTTTGGTTCTGGATGGTCAGGCCAAGTTTGTGGTGTATCAACATTTCTACATGGGAAAATTCTATATGAATAGTGGTGATAAAACCCCCTGGAGTAAACTCCCATTTTATTTCACAAAGATATACTTTCAAGTTTTAGTGAACAGGTTGTATGATACATGGAAATTAAATTTTAAAGAGGATAATGTGGATGTTTTTTTATCACACATTACAAAAGAAATTTATGTATCCTGGTAAGATGACTTATGTGGATACAATGGAATCTAATGATATAGAAATAAATTCACAGACTCTAGAAATAGGAAAGGAAGAAGCAACAAATTTCTATATCTATTTGAAGCCTATATTAGCTAATTGAAAGTACATTGATGAAGAATACTTAATCTCCCAGAACCATTAAAAGGAAAATAGATGGTGGGTACTAAATGACCATGCGAGAAGAACCCTCCTAGGTGAGAAGAATAAAATACGAAGGATGAGGAGGAGGAGGTGGTGGAAGAAGAAGGAGATAGCACCACACTCGATCATGGTCATAGGAGAAATTTGGGAAGAACATGCATGGGACAAGACAACAATGTAGGGACTTAAGAGCCAATAAATAAATCCCCAAGGGTCATTCCACCCCAGCTGAGTGCAGAGAAGGAGACCCCTCTAGTAAGGAGAAGGAGAAGGTTGGTGACCAAAGAGGATAGTGATGAAGAGAGGCCAAAAGGAGAGGCAACACGAAATGAGGAAGTTTCGTTCATCCATAGCTTAGATGATGATGAAAAAGATATTGAGGATGAGAATGTACAACTCAATGTAGAGCTACATGGCATGCACAAGGGAGGATCTGAGGAAGGCGAGGGCAATGGTGAGCCAGCATAAGGTGTGGGAGATTCAAGAGGATATACAAGTAATGTGCACACAAGTGTAGAGAAGCTTCCAACAGGTAGGTGCACTGGTGGAAGAAAGAGGAAGGAGGAGATATTATGCACACCATAGTTAAATCATATTGATGATCACACAAAGGTGTTATGTGCAAGGTCCCAGAGTACATTACTAAACAAGGACCTCTACAACTAGGAGATGATCAATCCCAAAGGTGTGACCATATGGACAAGGAATATGCTATCCTAGAGTATGAAAACTCACACAAAAGATATGGAATTTTATGTTAGTGATTAAGCATGTGTGAGGCATGGGATAAAGAAAGCTCCAGTTACAACCCATGTTACTATCATTCCCATAGAGTTAACTGATGAGAAAGCTAGCAATGCTCTAAACAATATGGCAGTAGAAGTGCCTCAGAGGAATTTAAATAAAGGGGCCACTATGAGTGTTTTGATTGAAGATAAGAAGAATAAGGAAAAATAATTCCAACAACTTATGGAGATGTGGGATAAGGTGGAGAATCATGCAAATTATGCACTTGTTAAAGTTGAGCATATTAAAAATTCAATTACTATGGTACACCCAGACCTCAGAAAAAAGGGCTAAAGATGAATATCCTACAACACTACACTACTTAGAGGATCTAGTAGGAATGTTTCTACATGAATAGAAGCATTTGCAAAGGCCTTCTAAAGAAAAATTGTCTGCAATGCAAAGAAAGAATAAGGTAGCTATAGTGTGTAAATTAGTAGATTATGAGGCACTGGGTACCATGATTAAGGGTGAGTTGAAGAAGGTAGGATGGGAAATTGCCCATTGTTAAGATCTTGACCCTTGCACAAAGTCCATGCTCATTACTTGCCACTTGTACTGAGGTATGATACGAGGATACAATAAACTGGCTGGGTGCATATGTTTCACCTTAACATGTTGACATTCAAGGCAATGTGTCACAAAATAAATAACATCCTTTTTCATTCCTTTCCATAAATATTGATGTTTAATATCAGCAAGCATCTTTCTAATACTAGGGTGTCTAGAAAAAGGTGAACTGTGAAATTCTACTAGCAATTTCTTTCTTAAATCATTTAGAGAAGGTATGTATACTCTATTTTCAAATCTTAAGATTCTTTCGTTATCAAAGTGAAAACATTTATACCTCAAATCATTTGAATTTGCAGTAAGCGATGTCTTTACTTGCTGAAAGTAAGAATCAGATTCCATAACCCTTTTTACTTCATCCTTAAATTGAGTTCTCAATGTTATAAGAGCATAAATGTGCTTCCTACGACTTAGAGTGTCAACCACTCTGTTTTCCTTACCCTTGATATAATTGATGTCAAAATCATATTGAGATAAAAACTCTAACCATCTTCGTTGTCTTGTATTTAGATTTGGCTGAGTGAAAATATACTTCAGCCAAGATGATCAATTTTCAATTCAAAAGGTTTACCAAGTAGGTAATGCCTCCAAACTTGTAGTGCATGAACAATGGTAGCAAGCTCTAAATCATGTGGAGAATAATTCAACTCATGTAACTTTAGTTTTCTACTTTCGTAAGCTATGACATGATCATTTTGTAACAAAATACCTCCTAGACCTTCACCAGATGCATCAGTTACTACCATAAAGTCTCCATTAGGATCTGGTACTATTAGAATAGGTGCTGAAGTTAACTATTCCTTCAAAGTTCTAAATGTAGATTCACATTTCTCACTCCAAACAAACTTCTTGTCCTTTTTCTGTAAGGAAGTTATTGGTGCAGTCACCTTAGAAAAATCTTTTACAATTTTTCTATAGTAGCCAGCAAGCCCCATAAAGCTTCTAACTTCATGTACATTCTTTGGTGTAGGTCACTCAGTTATATATACAATTTTATAAGGATCTACAACAATTCCATTCTTACTTATTACATGTCCCAAATAGTGCACTTCGGTGTCATAGAAAGAACATTTAGATAGCTTACCATATAACCGTCTCTTTCTCAAAATTTCAAAAACTATCTTCAAATTCTCATGGTGTTTCTCAATACTTTTAGAATATATGAGAATGTCATCCAAGAATATGAGTACAAATTTGTCCAAGTATTCTTGAAAGATATTATTCATTAAAATCATAAATGTTGCAATGCATTTGTTAATCTAAAAGGTAAAACTGTGAACTCATAATATCCATACCTTGTTCTGAAAGCTGATTTATGAATGTTCTCATCTTTAATCCATAATTGATGATATCTAGATCGAATATCTATCTTAGAATATACCGATGCTCCATTCATCTAATTAAATAGATCATTTATTCTAGGGAGTGGGTATCTATTCTTGATTGTTTCTTTGTTTAACATTTTGTAATCAATGCACAATCTAAGTGTTCCATATTTCTTTTTCACAAATATTACTTGTGCTTCCCAAGGTGAAACACTTGACCTAATCAAACTTTAGAAAAAATTTCTTGCAGCTAAGCCTTAAGCTCTACTAATTCTATAGTAGTCATTTGATACAGTGCCTTAGAAATAGGATTAGTTCTAGGCTTGATCTCAATTGTTAAGTCAAACTCCATTTTGGGTGGAACACTTGGTAATTCTTCTAGAAACACATCATTGAAGTTTCATAACAGTGGATATCATTCCATGACATCACTACTCTCTTCAGCTGTTTCTACAATCCTTACTGCATATAAGGTACAACCTTTATTTTTGGCCTTTTTAAGTTGCATAGCTGTTAGTTTTCCAACAGAAATCTCAAGTTTCACATCTTGAATCTCTATTGTTTTTTACAGGTCATCTAAATAACTAATGTGTTTTTCAAAATAGTCCACTTTAGCCTTATGTTCTACAAACCAATTAACACCTATGATTACATCATAAGATCCCAAAGGTGCAACATAAAGATCAACTTCAGTGGGAAAATTAGGTGGCTCAAAGACTGCTCCAAAAAGACACATACTAATTATATGAACAACATTATTTCCATAATGTATAGTCCATGTTTTATCCATGTTTCTAGCTTTTCTTTTTAGTTTTGAAGCTAATTTACTAGAAATAAAACATTCAGTAGCTCCGGTATCAAAAATAATAGTTATAGGTAAACCAAATAACTTATCTGGAACCTCTATGTGCATGGCCTATTTCTCAGCCTACTTGTCAGCTATTGCAGTGTGTATCTTGTGCTGCTGATTACGATCATCATTTTTCAAAGGGCGTTGACTTGCGTGATGATCTTTTCCACAATTATAATAGCCTCTTACAGGTCTCTTTCTACGCTCAAGTTTATTTCCAACCTTTGGGTTATCATTCTGACCTCCATAGGACTTCTGTCCATTATTATTGTTCTTAACAAAGTTGTTACGTGCATTACCAACAAACTTGTTTGTTGCTACTTTCTTATTAGTATAAGATGAAACCTTAATTTTCATTCCAAATTTCTTCCATGGTCCTTTCTTAGGTGTAAGAGATGATGAAGAGGAGTTGGGGATTTTCTTCCTTACTTCCTCCTTATGAGCAGAAATTACCTTCAAATTTTGTTCCTACCTTATGGCCTTTTCAATAACCCCTTCCATCGTGGTTGGGCTGAGAACATCCACCTCTCCTCTTATGACGGGATTCAATCTTATGATGAATTTTTGTATCCTGAAATTCTCATCAGTCTGATACCAAGGTACATACTTAAGGAGTTTAGTAAACCACTCCCAATACTCAATTACAGTTAGCTTTCCTTGAGCTAAGTTCTGGAATTCAGTCATTTTCTTATCATAGTAAAGTTGTGGTAGCCAACGTTGCCTAAATTAACCTTTAAATTGATCCTAAGTAATGTTAGTTTCATCAATGTTTAACTCAACCTTACGGTTGTCCCACCATGAATATGCCTCATGGGAAAGATGATATGCTCCCCATATCGCCTTTGTTTCTTCTGAGAAATTCCTTATTGCAAAGTATTTCTCCATTTCACTAAGACAATTCTCAGCTTCATCCCCTAATGTGGTGCCATCAAACTTGGGTGGACTTATACTTTTTATAACATTAGTGAGTTCACTTGCCAGCCTAGCCTTTTTTTTTCAGGCTGATCAAGTATGTTCACATTAATATTATCAACACTAAATTGGCATTTTCCTTAGGAGGTGGCTAATTATTGTTACTAGCTTCTTTTTCCTCCTCATTTCCCATTACTTCTTGTTCAAGTACATCCAAACGGTCTCTTGTGTCCAACAGGGCAGCAAGGATCTTATCAATTTTTGGGCAATTGTTGCTCCTTCCTCAGGTGGAGGATTATTTACAACATTTCCTCTTGTTCTAACCATTTTTTGTTAACAATAAAATTTCAATTTCATCATATTATGGACACGATAGGTCCAAAAGCTACAACCTTTAGCTCTGATACCAAGATGTAACATTCCCATTTTAAGACTTTAGAAACAAGGGAATTTTTTTTTGAAACATAATGTTATCTGTTCTAAATAAAAAATCATTTAGACAACACATTCCATGCCAATCAATCTCATAACAGATAACCATATGTAGTTGTAATGACTCGGTATACTACCGATCTCTCATTCCATGACTCGGTTACCAACCGATCTATCATGTTAACTTAAAGTATAGAATACTTTATGTATACTACATATACTTGGTTCTCTTACCCTATTCCAGGTACTGAGTGATTTGTTTAAAGAACCTATCTGAATATTTGTTACCAATATTCATCTGACATCACGTTGCTTTAAACTAGGTGACAGAGGACAACACAACCAGTAGCTTACAATACTTTGGCCAAATATTTTCAACATACTATTCATGTTATTATTCCTAGATGGCATACTCATCATTCCAGAGTACATCCTTCACCTCACTCCTCTGTTATCTATAATGGTCTTTACTGACTACCATCAGTACACTTGCCTAAGGTTTAACCCTAGCCCTGGCTAGCATCATAGTTTGTTATAGGAAGATGCTCACAATTACTTAGGGTATATGAACATACTTGGCTGACCTAAGTCATCTGAATGTGCCAAGGTACCCTGAGTCATAAAGAGCTACTACCTATCCAAAACATGCTACTAACTTGACCTAGAGGGAAATGAAGTTCAAGTCTAGATGTGCGTAGATCTAGATGAAAAAATACGGAAGGGTGTTGCCATATGTCAACTGCAACACTGTATCCTTGAGAAGTCTAGGGACTTCTCGAGGGTACAATCCTTAAGTTGGCGTGTGCCAACATCCATTAGAACTAATTCATTAAGATGTACATACCCCCTTAGTGGTCATAAATCATAATTAAATTGGATTAAGATTCAGATTACAACAACCATGCCTAACCCTAATTCCAACATTCCTTAAGTTCTTTATCCAACACTATCCTAATTAGATATGGAGAAATTCATTAATTCATGTTTGCATTGTTATTCGTTAACGTAGCATAACAAGCAATTATCCCAAAAACAGGATGGCAAACATTAAACGTTTAATTCTTAATGCAACCTAGCTGTCCAAATCAAGTGTGTCATCCACCTAGATTTAGCTAGTGTTTACCTTATAAACTTAGTATGAATATTAGAAATCATAACCACTATTCCTTTCATCTTTCATTCCATGAAAGAGGAAGAGTCTTCCTCTACATGATTAGAGATTAGGTTTAACATAACCTTTTTATCATTCACTACTTATATAGTTTAATTTTATGTCCTAAGCATATTTCATTATTAAACTATCGTTGTGAGGTTAGAGAACGACACCTTTGCAATTTAACAAGTTCATTATAATAGGGAAGATTATACTTATCTCCTTAATCCAACTTATTATTTTATAACAACAATAGTATACAACAAATATAAGGAATACCACAAGGATATCACTATTATTTCCATCATACAAGTACAAAAATATTCACGTCACAAATTGGAGTCCAACACAAAACCTTTCAATTCATGATAATAAATATACATTTACAAGACTATGGATTTTAGACATTTTGCATGTCAATCAAAATTAAGATCTTAAAAGAACAACACTTTTCTTTTCCAATACAACTCAAGAATGAACTGAAATTCTTTATAGAAGATCCAAAATTAAATAATCCAATGCATCATATAATTTTCTGTCTTCTTTGATCACTTAGGATGTCCATCTGCAAAAATTGCTAGCACGGGTCAGTTCAATGAACTGACCATGATAAGCATTAAGCATTAAAGTAAAGTGTATTCCACTAATTGTTCCATTAAAACAACTCTACTTTAATGAAACAATTAATATATCATAAAAATAATCATAAGTAATAACATCTTAGAAAAGAAGTACATTAAAAGAGTCTGAATTTACTTTTAAGAAAAGAACTTAATATAATCTGCAACATCAGAATTATATCACAAGGTTTAATTGATCATATCAATTACTTTAAACCAATCAACAGGTTTTTTCATCCAATTGTTTCATAGTTCTATAAGAATAGAAATACACATTTATCTTTACTAAGTAGAAAAAGAAGTTAATTACCACATAGATCATATTAGAATGCTTCATCTTTTCATATAACCAAGGAAGAAGAATAAATACATACTATTCTCCAAACACTAATAAATTGAAAGACAATTACAGGTTTAGAACACACGAATCTGCCGTAATTCAAAGATAACAATACAAGGATTCTACATTAAAGAAAATCATCTAACAAGAATCCAAAATCAATCCAAGTAGGGTAGAGAGTCAAAATAGTCCCTCCCTCAAGTCAAAACTGACTCCCATATGTTAGAGGATATAATTCAAAGATCTGAAACCAAATGTTCCACAATAAATTTTCCATCTTAGAAGAAGATCAAAAACAGAAAAGTTTAATCAAATGAACTTATCCAAACAACAGAAAAAGGATCTCAAATAAAAAAGGACCCAATCTACAATTCATTTCATTTATACTATGAAATGAATTCCCATTTCTATTTCAACTTAGTAATTCTTTATCTAGTTCCCAAAAGAGAACACAAAACCAAATCCATAGTTAAAGAAACCACACTTCTAGTTTTCATTTACAAATATTACAAACTTTTTTACCTATTTCCATTCATCAAGCATAACTTAAAATTCAAATCTCAGAACAAAGTACACAGTACAGTCCCAAAGCAGTATACTGTCCCCAAGAAAACATGTTCCTTTCTCTATAAAATTTGGAGATTCATTCAATGAATCCATAAAGGAGTAGAAATCCTCAAACAGTAAAAGATATACAAGTTTAGAAGTAATCACAAACTTAAGAACTGAAATCCCATTGCAAGGCTTCAATATCTCAATACAAAGAATTAAGTAGTTTGCGATCCAAATAAGAACAATAATACAAAACTATCTGCACAGAGATAAAATATATCCTTTCATACAAAATTCACTGCACTAAGTTACTCAATCCATCATTTTAGTAAAACCCAGAAATCAATTTAAAAAAACAAAAGAGATTGAGAGAGTCTAATAATGTTTAAGTCAAGAGATGTCCCATTCTTACCTCCATCAAGGCTGAAACAAAATCACAACAAGGATTCCCGAGTTTCATTTAAAAATATTATAACAAGGAAGGAAATTTTTTTGGGCATCTATTACTAGAAGGAGAATGATTACTGCATTTCCATAAACCTTCAAAAACTGTTACAATTGTTCCAAATGAACTAAAAATCAACCAAACCCACAACAAGACATAGTTCCAGTCTATTAATCCTATGAACAAAACAGTCAAGCTTCAACAAGATGCAGGTTCGCTCAGGGTAGAGAAGGAAAGATATACTTCGCATTCACTCACCCTATCTAGTTCAAGGAAGGTGTACAGTCTCCAAAACAGAAGTACCAAAATAATTCCAACAAGAAGCTACAAGGAGAAGATCTCAAAGAGATTACCAAGTCTACTTCTAAATAAAACAAATCTCTTAAGACCCTTTTGAACAGACAGTCCTTAAAGCTTCTCAAATCCTTAATACCAAGAAAACTCCTACTCATAATATAAGTTTATAATAAAACACGTCAATTCCAACACAAGTTCAAAACACACATGAATGGAATACTGGTACAGTGTCGAACATGAGCTTCGAACAAAAGTTTAGAACTTCAAAAGGCTCTAATACTGGCTTAGACAAACACAAGTTCAAATATGAGCCTATAATGAAACACAAAGCCCTAAATACAAGATCAAAACAAAACACCAATGCTCTAATATGAGTTTAAGCATTTTTAAATCCTTAAATAACAATAAAACTTCCAGCTCAAAGTACATATATAGAACAAAACTCAATGATTCAGCTACAAGTTTGAATCACACAAGTACTGAAATGAGTACAGTGTCGATCATAGAGCTTCAAAAAAAGTTCAGAACAATACAAGCTCTAGTACCAACTCAAATGAAACACATGACTACACATAATAGTTCAAAACAAAAAATAAGGCAATGAGTGCTTGTTTAGGCAACACCAGCCTTGTAAATAAGTTTCATAATGAAATACAGAGCTCCTAATACAAGTTTCGCATGCATGCCACCATTACACTAATATAGAGAAAGTTTCCCAAAAACTATCATTGCCAAAAAAGGATTTACATTCTAAAAACCACATAGATTCATAAAAACATGCAAGTAGCTAACAGGACAAATCATGCAAATATTTATCTCATGAGAGCAGATTTGTTCTAATGAATCACTTAGAAGAAAGCAAGAAATCTTAATGGGTAGGGCCTATCATGCCTGATAGTGCTTCTACAAATTTGAAGAAGACTTCCATCTAAGTTTCTAACGCTTTTTCTTCTCCATGACAGATCAAAAACGAAAAAAATTTTCTTCTAATGCCTCTTATACATTCCCTTGATTGAAAATAGACCAGAGAAACCAAAAATAGCCAAGAAGAAGAAGAAGTTGAACCGCTGGTTCAAATAACCAGATAGCTCCATGTAGAGAAAAATTCACGAGACATGCAAAACAAAACAACCTCCCACAAATCCTCCCCCCTTATTTCCAAGATGGTTTACACACAAAAACCGAGATCCCTTAATGTCATTACTCCCAATTCTCCCACTTATCTCTCCTTGCCACCACCTCCCAAAATTGGCGAATACCAATTCCAAATCAGCATACAATTCCATGCTTAGTGAATCCTCCACGTAAGCCCCACTAAATTTAACTAGCCCTTGCCAAAAATGGTAGTACTTCCTTGCATTAATACCTAATCAAATCAAATAAAAGCCATTGTAACCATCGCCATAGTGCCATGCGACCCTAGGTCCCTCTTTAATTAGTTTAGGCTAGATTTCCTAAAACTTAGGTTAGTCTAACAATAATTTCCTTAGGTCTTATAACATTCCAAAGGTAATACCCACTTTAGGTTAGATTAAATTTACTTCCATATAGTATTAGGGTCTAATATTACTATAGTAATCTCCCCTTCCCATATTCATTTAGCACTAGATCTTAGGTTAGGTCACCCCCCAACACAATAGAATAAGAAGCTTAGGTTAGATTAAAACCCAATTAAGTAGACGTAGCCAGGAAGTAGGTGCTCTTACCTAGTTTAGGATGCCAGTAGGTTAATCCTTTAGTTTAGGATTAAGATCCTCTTCATAGTCATAAGCAGACTATTTTTTTTTATGCCAATAATGTCCTGCAGATATCGATCCCAAAGACCCAAGCACAAACATACAACCAAATGAAGGCACTTTCACACAAGACCATCGAATTTACAAAATACAAAAGTTCAGTCTGCTACGTCTCTTAACTAATGAATGTAAATTTACCATTCAGTTCGTTAAAAAGATTTAAAACATTCCTTGGATCACTGAAATTGATCCAAGGATGAGTTAGTAAAGAAGATAAGTTTGCAACTCTCAAAACTAGATTGTAACTTACCTATAAGAAGTGAAAGTGGATTCTTGCAAGCCATATCATTTCATTCTAAAGAATCCAAGAGCAGAAATGATTTATCCATAACAAGCATGATTTTCAATAATCAAGGGGACACACCTTATTTAAGAAAATCACATGCCAACTCTTGTAATGCAAAGAGCAATATAACATTTTGCCCAAGGTGTTACAATTTGCACATTATTATTTTTATTCTTGAGCGATATTATTTGGTTTAATATTGCCAAGGAATGACAATATCCCTAGTGTGGGGTAATGTTGGTCAAATAAATTGACCAAGTGTCCATGAAGCATTGAGAATTACGTGAAAGAACGCCACATGCAGAAGATCATAGTAGCATGTAAGGGGAATGTATGGAGGTAAAACAGGTCAGCATGTGGAGTTATGCGTAGAAAGACATGAAGTTAATGACTTAGCCAATTTTCTAGAAAGGGTAAAAATAGAAAAGTAGATTTACAATGTCGCTCAAGAAAATATCCAGAAATAGAGAAAAGCATTAAGACTTAACAACCAAGCAAGAGAAAAGAAAGCACGTGCATGGAGATGACTAATAATAGGAATTAAATAATGTTATATTTAGGATGATCTATTATTGTGAAAAGCATGTAAGCTATTTTTGTACACACTCCTATTATTAGGAAAGTGTATGAAGTGGTGAAGGGTAAGTCCCCACCCTTATATATAGGTCGTGCATCTCTAGTGAAAGAGGAGGGATAGAAATAAAAAAACATGTGATGTTATACTATAATTCCAGGTATGAGTTGAGGTTTGGAGTCTGTATGTATGAATGCATGGTCTAACGCACTGGTGTAATGAATGATTATGTGATCAAATTTCATATTATGTGATTGACAGTGGTTTATAATGGATAATTTTGGTTGGATAATGATAATTGATGTATCTGAAGATGGTGTTTGGATAGTATAATTTACCCTTTTGATTGTTTACTTGTATTGATTATTTTCCTTATTATGTCAGGATGATGATTATCTATACATGAATGAATGTTTTTGTTATAAATATATTCAACATGCATGCTAACATTATGATAAGAAAAGAAAAGGAGGGACATGGTGGCTACACGAGCTTCGGGTGAGCTTCCAAATTTTTCTGGATGAATCACCAATCCGTATAGCTCTAGTTGATAAATAAAATACTACAACATTCAAAGAACTCAAGCCATATATAATAAGCAATTAAGTAGTCAAACAATCAAGAAATCAAGTAATAAAAAAATGAAGTAGTCAAGTAATTAAGTAACCAGCATAAGAAAGTAATGAAATTAATGTAACAAGTGTAGTGAATAGTGATGGTAAGAACATAAATAACAAGCTAGGGTAACATTGCACACAAAACATGTATTAGTCATTTTAGCTCAAAATATGGAATAGACATAATACTAATCAAGTGTAACGAGGAAGTGTAAAGTAATTGTAAATAAATAAAAGCACCTCTATAGTGTATTGGATACCCCCAAATAATAATATCAGTGGGAAATGACTAAGCTAACACCTACCATGCTCTATCAACCTATGTGAGTTTTACATCAAGCTTAATATACCTTGTGAATGCATGCGTGTAAAGAGTATATCAAAAAAGTATGCTTCCATCACTCCAATATGATAAAAAAACATGTCTATAGTAACAAGATAACAAATCAAATCGTGAAAAGGTCCTAAAGTTTTCATTCTTATCAATATTTGAATGTTCTTATACTATGTGATTACTTAAACTTTTTAATTTTATAAAAAATAGCTATGTACCATAAAGGGGGTAACAAAACATCCTATATTTCATCAACGATATCATATGTGTTAGGATAAAAAATGATGGGCCCAAGTTGCAGCGATTTTATAGTTTTTCAAGACATGGGCCTTTGAGTTTTCTTCTAATATAGGAGCATCTCTTGTAGCATGTTATTAGGCTTGGCATGCTAATTTTTTGTTCGTTTATATGGTCTTAGGGTCATCTGGACTTTTTCTAGGGTGTAATTTGAGTCTAATTAGTCAGAATTTAAATTTGGGTTTTCCGTATTTTTTTTATCAGTTGAATTTCTAAAATCCATTTGGACTTGTTCACATGGTGTAGAGAGTCTAGGAGGTTGTTAAGAGCATGTTAGAGGTATTTGAATCATTATTGTGTCTTAGGAATGTTTTCATGTGGTATATTTGGTCATATGGATCTTAACGCTTGGTTTTAGCTCCTTCTCTTAAGATATGACCTTGTTTTGTGACCATAATAGTTATATATGGGGTGGAATTCAAGGAAAAGGAAGATAAGTTATTTTTTATAAATAATTTTCATATGATTCATTCGAATGAGAAAGTACGGGAGCTCCAAAAATATTTTGAGAGGAAAAACTTATTTGAAAAAAAGTTTTTGATAGCCTTTGGATATGTGTATGATCATTTGGTGGATATTTAATTATAATGAATTCAAAATGAGAAGGAAATTATATGTTTGGTAATAACTCATATTCATTGTTTATATGCTTAGAAGTGTAATCTCTATTTTATTTGAGGTGAATGCTTTGACAATGAAGAGTATTTTGTAACAAATTGTGTTTTAGTTTAGTCCATACAAGATTAACACCTTAAAGAGTGATATTTATCCAAAGAGGAGGAGATATGCTTGAGATAGTATAAAAGGAATGCATAGACTCCTCAGAGACCCTGAGAGAGGAAGGTTTAATTATTATTTCATTTGAAAGCCCTTAACAGTTGGAAATACTCTATTTTAGGAGACAAAGTACAGAGGTTTTGAGTTGAATTAGCAGGTGGTGGATGTAATTATGTTTAATTGAGTACATTGTAAAAATCCTATAGGAAGTGGTTACAGGGTTTGAAATCACATGGAAGCAATTTGGTGAGTGAATAATCCCTCTCGGGCTTGTGAGACACCCTCACTAGGGTTTTAAAAGAAAGGAGTTTTGAAAGAGATACAAAACAAATCAATCCTTGAAACTTTCAAGGAAGTATTAAGGAACCCTTATTTGATAAATGTTAGTGATAAGAAGACTAGAAACTATTGTGATTTCTGGGAAAATGTGACACTCATGTTACAGGCTTGTAGGTGTGGATTAGAGGACTAAGAACAAAATTGGCATGAGTAATAGAAGGATTTAGGAGAAACATTGAGTTTCCAAATTTTGTGTACATGTTGAATAAGGTAAAGGGTATTCAAATATAGTCTTAGTTCTAATCAAATATTGCTACTTTGGCCTAAGTGATATTCTTGGAGGTTAAGAAGCCTAATTAGGCCTTGGAGAGAGAGGTTTAGCTAAAAATAGAGGATCTAGGATTTGAGAAAAGACTTAAAAAATAATAATTTGCAATTACTCCATGAAGGGTGTCATAAAATCAAATTATTTTGTGGTAAGCACCCATGAAATCAAAAATAAGTTGGAAAAACCCTTAAGGAAGGGCTACAAGGAGGAAGGATTGAAGAGGGTAGGTGAATTATAAAAAGTGTACTTAAAATCTAAGTTGAGAATCCAAGTTTACCTCACACATTAAGAGGCGAAATGGGTTCTAAAAAGTGTTTATATTTTGTCTTGGTTGTTTGTGAAACTCTCCTAACACCAACTCACCCCAGACATTTGGGTTGAGAAGCTAAGGAGGGCAGTTTTAGGAAAGTGGATGTTTTTGAAAGTTTCTTTAGCATTAAATAATTTTTCTTGTTATTTTGGCATGGTATAGGATTAACCACATATCCCAAGCTTTACATAATATAATTTGGGTTTTAGAGATAAAAATTACATGATTGAAGGGTTCTTGAGTTGAGAAAATAAGCCAATTTTATAAGTTTAAGGGACTGATTTGAGTTGTTTTGATCATAATAACTTGTTTGAATGGTGGAATGAGTTATGTGCTCTGTATGATCTTTTTTTGTGAAATATATGTAAGACCATGATATATTATCCATCTGTGTAAGGTGAATCATGTTTTTCCATAACTTGTGTCTAGTGTGTCATATTAGGGCAATAATAGAGAATCCATCATTATGAATAGTAAACATACTATAAATCAAGGGGAAGGTAATAATAGAGTTATGTGTATTAGTAACACCTCGTAAATATAGACACAAAATCATGCACTTGGGTATATTTCTAGGTCCATAAGCACATACTAGGATTCATATGATTCCTAAGAAAGAAAACTAGTAATTGAAGACTATCTTTGGCCTTTTCTCTATGTTTTTGGTTTTCTATTTGATCTTGCACACCCTACAACCTAGTAGGTAATTTACTTATTTATATTTTATGGCTAAAGACACTAGTTCCCAACCAGGATAGGAGCACCCATGTCCCCTATGGGATCCGCTGACCCTTTCACACCTTACTCACTTCTTTTGGGTCTCTTTTATCTTTTTGCACACCTTTTTCACTTATGGGTCATCCTTTTAGTTGTCACTTATGAAATTCAAACAAGGGAATCATATAAATACATAGTTGTGTGACCAAAAATAAAGGACCAAGCAATAATTATATACTATCATCACCTAAGATTGCATCAAAAGGCACCTAAATCACTCTAAAGCATCCATCTAACACTCATTCAAGGGACAAGGGAATGTATTTTCTGCATACACAACATAGGAAGGGGAAGTTTCTTTATTCCATCCACACATCTATCTACATTGTTACATCTAGCTACAACCTTTTATCAATTGAACTTGCACAAAGGCATCCTACGAAATGATTATTTCACACACTCATCATAACTACATGGATTCAGAGATGTAGTGCAGTGCTCGATCGTAAGTTCACCCTCGGGGTAACCTTTGGGGTCAGTTTGATTCCCCATATTGGATGTTTATTTTTTTGATTTCATGTGGTATTGTGGGATTCACAAGTTGTATCTATTTTATAGGTTATAGGTACCCTCTTCGATCAAAGAGAGACACATAGGTGATCAATAGGGAATATTTGTGACACTTGTACGACACGTAAAAAATAGATTCCAACCATTTGTGTAGTCATGGGTACCGAGTAGTAGTCTTCAGCACCTGGTTGCCCCTATCCAGCCATGGGTGCCCATGTTCCACATCATCCTTGAGATCTAGAATTTATATTGAGCATTGACGACACAATACACCTCCTCTACAGTAGTTTTCCCAGTTCAAAAAATTTTAGGATCAAACAAAAATTAGTCAAGTTAATATTTCTTTACCTCTTTCTTAGGGTTTTTTAATTTTACTTTCTTATTGTTTGTGTCACATTATACTTAACAGCTATTTATCATTGTTTATATCAGTTACTCTACAATTAGGGTTTTTGAAAATTTTATTTCTATTAAATCATTTGGTGAACCCAAACTGATTACGCAGAGGGTCAAGATCTACATTTTTTAAAGTCGTTAGGGTAACGTTATCACTTCCTATTGGTCACCTGATATTTTCACTTGGATCACCAAGGATTACTGTAACTTGCAACAAAAACCATAACTACCTGCACAAACTCACAAACACATCAAATTGGAATGAAAATGTAATATGTGAAGTCAAACTGACCCCGACGGTTACACAATGAGTGAACTTATGACTGAGCGCTAGACTACATTCCAGACTGCATGTAGTTCTTTATGCTTGTGTGTTTAATATTTTCCTTAGGTTGAACTTGCACCAATGATGCCAAGATAATGAGCTATAGCTAGATAAGATGCAAATGTCTAATATGGAATTGAGAAATTCCCTTTCTTATGCAGTGTATGCATCCCAAAAATGTAGTCCCTTGAAATGGTAATGATAGTACGTAGATATTTTCCCTTAGAATTTCCACCCATAATAATAGAGTGTATCTTTTGTATATATATGGATCTCTTGTTTGAATTTCAACACTAGTGACATAAAAGGATGACTATGAGATAAAAAAACTAAAAAGGCCAACCACAAATGTCAAAATAAGTAAAAGGAACAAAGAGGACAAGAAAGCCCAAAATGGACTGAAGCACTTGGGTTTTAGTGTCTAGAATGGGTACTAGTGTCTTGGGATAAATGAATACAAGTGTGAAAATTATGATAGAGAGAGATCCTTGTGACTTGACTAGAACTGGGTACATAAATGAAAAATGTAAGAGATAATTACAATATAGACAATCAAAACAAGTGGGTGGACAAAGGATTGTGTCACCATTGAATATTCTTCTTACTTAATATCCATGCATATAAAAAACATATTGATGCCATAATAAAATAGTAATATGTGCATGAATTTATGTCTACATTTTCCCCCCTTTATGCTATTTGAATGAAATTCAAGTAGACTAAAGGAAGTAAGGAACATACCTGCCAAAATTTTGGAGAAGCAATGTTGAAAAGTGTGTGTAGAGTGTTGAAACTTGTGGTGTAGCAAACCATGTATCAACCATTTGACCCATGTGGCATGAATGGAAATAGTAGACCATCGTAAGGAGAACTTCAAGAAATATTTGTGATTTTTTGTTGGATTATTTATAGATTGTATATTGTTTGTTCAAGGTGATAGAGAGGGGAAGAGAGTGATCAATTCCCAACCCAATTTTGTTTAGAAGTGGGAGGATTTGGGCCTCCTAGTGCTAGAGGAAGAGTGTTTGGAAGAGAGGTATAGTTTTACTCTCCATCCATGACTACATCCCCAAAAGGTCCAACCACTACAGATGGATAGAGACAAAATTTAGTTCCGTCCTCTTTTTTATTGTTCTATTTTGAAGAACCCATATAAGAGCAGTATAAGAAAGACAATGAAGTCTCCTTACCCCCACTCCTACAATAATGAGTGATCCAATTTCAATAATGCTAGATGGATACTAAGTTAGGTCATCTTGAAGCGATAGTAATGTAATGTAACTCCCAAGTTACTTCATCTAGAAGAGATAGTAAAGTGATATAACTTGCAAGTTAGGTCATTTGGGAGAGATAGTAAAGTATGCTTATTGTACCAATTGATTGATTTGAATTGAATTATAGAAGATTGTTTTGAGATTGTGTATGTAGTAGATTACTCACGGAGTTTTTTTTCTATGTTTTTCCCCGATATTAGGTCATTTAGGGGAATAGATTTGAAATAGCAGAGAGTATTGATTCTAGTATAGAATGATTATTCCTTTGTTCAAATGAGATCAAAGAAAATTGTAATGGTAATGTGGTAGGAGTGTTGATTGATTTTATTGTAATTTGAGAGGAATTATGGGATGATCCTGATTTTTTGCCCCGATTTCAACGAAAGGGTGAAGGGTGGAGAAATGAGAACTGAGCCGAAAGAAATGTGTATTGTAATATCAAATCCAAAATAGTATTATATAGTTGTAGTATGAAGAGATATTGAATAGTATATGTAACAGATGTAAATAGGAGATGCTGAAATATGTATAGTATGATGCTATAAGAAATCATGATCCATATGGAATAATTGGAAAGAAAAACAAAGACATTTACGAGGCACAAGATATGAGAAAACTGTACAAGGTGTATTAGTTATAAAATTGGTTGCAAAAGTTACTATAGTATAAAGTAAATAATAATTACTATATATAGTAATAGTGAAAAGTGAATAGTATTTTCATTTATACCGAGATTGATTGAGATTTGGAGCTCTGAGCTAGGAGGATGCAATGTGCTAGAGAAATGAGTTTGACGAGGTTTGAGCGAGTAGTAGCAGCAGTAGCTTTGCAGAAGACTGATGAGTTGGTAAGTGTGATTATTTTTGAACTGTTTTGTCAATTATATCTGTGTTTGTCAATTTAAGAAAAAATTTCATTTTATTATTTTTCTTTGTTTCTATCCTTGGGGATGCTAGCGCCCAGTTTCAGGCACTAGTGATGTGATGTTGGGCACTCGTGACTTTCTCCTATGCACTGGCATCCTAGATTAAGTATTGGGGACTGTAGTGTGATCTGTAGATATTCTGATCACTTTGCTACTATCCTGAGTGATCATTACATTATGGAATTTTTTTGTTGCATTTTATGTTGTGTAGAGAGATATACATTCAAGAGAGATTTAGGCGGGATTTCATTTGAGTACATTTCTCACTTTCAAGTTTTCATATGCGGAGGGGGATATATTTGAATGTTCCAGCCTATGGAAGATTATTAGATTGGGGGGAGGTACCCCATAATATCCTATGTTTACTATGTTGTGCGATAGATGGTGCGTAAACAGGTGTAAATTTTTGTTTCCTACTAGTGAGATGACAGTGACCCTAGAGGATGTATACATGATATTATGATTTCCTAATGTAGGAGAGAGAGAGCACAGGGTATGACTATATGGATTCCCAGAGGTAGATTAGGATGACTAGGTGATATATTCTAGGAACGTGAGTATAGAAAGAGATGCATATCAGTCTAGATGTAATATTGAGATCTAGTGATCCACGGTTGTAGAAGTTTATTGTATTGATTTTATCTTCGTAGGTTGTAGTGGAGGGTGGAGGAGTTGGGATATTATATAAGATGCATGATATTTGTCTCCGTATAGAGGAGCATGGGACTAGGTATGCATGGTGGCAGTGTGTATTGGCCCATTTTCATAGATACTTATATAGATTTATGCAGGAAGATCATGGGGGTGGGCTAGGAGCCATGAATTTTTTACACGTATGGGCATATGAGCACATTATTATATTGATGCCACTCAGTGGGCCATGGGATGAGTGGGCTCATCCTAAGATATTCACAGCGAGGTGGGTGAGTAATTATAGGAGGAGGATGTATATGGCCACCTATAGGTCGATTCTAGATCAGATGAGCCCTAGGGCCATTATATGGAGACCTTATAGAGACTATTGTGGATGGGTAGAGGATGGTATGGAGTTACGGTGCATTCGATACACCATGTGCTTAGAGGATCGCTTCTCAGGGGTGATATAGTTATTCTAGGGTGAGCGAGTATCAAGTAAATTTGGCATGGCCTAGGATTTGCCCACTAAGCCATATATATGGTTGAGAGCTACTAGAGTGGCGAGACGAGAAGGAGAAAGGCCTAGTCTAACAAGAGCAAAACTAGTGCATCCTACTCCAGATGAGGTAGATACAGATATAAATCATATATAGGTTGATGATGTAGGGTGCACCCAAGCCTACATTGAGTGGTGAATGACACATCGATTATTGTTTCTGTTTCCAGTAGTGGTAGATGTGACTAGTGGAGTGGATATTAGAGGGGTAGAGGGGTAGGAACCTACCTATGATGTTAGCATAGATCACCCCAAACAAATGTTTAGAGATTCAACATAATATAGTACATAACATAATTAGAACAGGAACAAAATTAAAAAATGACCCAAAATATGACTTGGGTCTTCAGCACAAAATAGACACCAACACCTAGGTTTATACAAGAATGCTTGGGAACCTATGTCCTCCCTTGGGTGCTAATGTACTAGGCACACACCTAATTAGTTTCTCAAATCAAGACAGTTCACAAGAATTTACATAATAGTTTTCATAGTATACACATAGTCCTCTAGCAAGCAAGCATAATGCATTCTATTTCCATTTTCAATCAGAATAAACAATACAATCACAATAAATTAGGGATAAAATGAAAAAATTAGGGACACACCTTCTACATTGGTGTTTATCGGAAGGATTAATGGAAGTAGATTAACACTAGACCTCTCTCCCCAACACTTTCTCTTTAGTGTGAGATCACCAAAAAAACTCACATTTGGCATGATATCACCCAAAAAACTCACATTTGGCGTGAGATCACCCATAAAAATGGTGATAGATAATGAATGATTTGGTAATGAGAAGATAGGCCATGGCTCAATGATAGACCTTGACATCTCATCATGCTCAGAAGAAGGTGAAGATGGAATAGAAGAAGAATCAAGTTCCATGACCTTAGGATTTTCCTTTATGTTTTGTCGAAAA
This sequence comes from Taxus chinensis, assembly GCA_019776745.2. Classification (NCBI taxonomy): domain Eukaryota; kingdom Viridiplantae; phylum Streptophyta; class Pinopsida; order Cupressales; family Taxaceae; genus Taxus; species Taxus chinensis. The sequence goes on along the minus strand of CM034150.1, from coordinate 150,686,516 downwards.
GGATCAACTTCTTTTCCCCAATATGCGAGCGTATTGAGTTCTAGAAAGAATCGTTGTTTGCAATCCTCTAGAGGGATATTTTCATGTACTCTAATTTTTCCTTCATTCTGAGAGAAATCAATTAGTAGAAGTTGTTTTCTTTAGTCATAGAAGGTTGAATAGAAGAAACAAGTCTGATAAGAGGGGAATATTGATTGAGAGAAGAAGATTACTCAAGAGAGGAAGTAGTATTGGTGGTAGGCGTCTCATGAATAGACGATTTGGATCTAAACCTAGATTTATTTTCTAGAAAACGATGCAATGTAGGAGAGAAAATAGGATCACATATCCATTTGTTATGTTACAACGTATGAGTCAAGTTAGAAGATTCACTAGAGGGAATCCAAGCCATGGAACTCTTTGATGGAGGAAGAGGTCGTTGAGATGACTAGTGAAGGAGGTCCTGCGAAGAAAGGGAGGACCGTGACTCAAGAATCAAATTAGATGTTTGATCGATGGAATTTGGAACCACATGAGTCTTCAAAGGAGTAAGACATCATTGAGGTGAGTTGGAATAAAGGTCCTGTGAAGGAAGGAAGGACTGTGATTTGGGATTTGATCTAGGGGTATCCGAAGAATAGTTAGGATCCGAGTCTTCAGAAGAAGAGTGGGAGTCCAAATGGTTATTTGGATCTGAATAAGAAGAAGAAGAGTGGGGGGAACCTGGATAATAATTTGGATCAAAAGCATCCAAACCATACCACTAACTATGAGCTGAAGGTGGGGAACAGGGTACCGAATGGGCTCTATAGCATGAATAACCAAACAAGGTTTAGTTGTAATGGGAATATTTTGATTTGAATTTCTAAACCTATGTTCCATATTGTAGTAAGTGTGAGAAACCGTGTGATAGTCAGTCATTGTTACTGCGAAAGTGGTATCGAAACAACACAAACAAAGTAAGTGACACTCTTCGATATTTTGGACAATTTTGAAGTAAAAACAAGTCAAAGTATACTAAGGATGCACTAAAATGTGTACAGCTTAACACCACAATGCGGATACTTAGATCAAATTTACTAAAAACATGACATAAGTATCTTGATTGTGTCGAGACAATGTGAAAAATATAACACACAAAAGGGATATCAAATGATGAATCAATCCGAACTATGATGATGATCTTGAAATCAAGATCAAGTGGCCATCAAATATATGAGGACGCATCCACACACTTTAGATGTTTAACAACTTAGCCACAAACATGGATGATCATAAATGGAAAAAAAGTGGTGAACACTATCTATGACAACACTCTTGAAAGATTCCTTCTCTTGCCCCAAATGAACAACAAGAATGCAAAGGTGTAGATCAAAATATGAAAAATAAACTAAGTTCCACTTGAGCAGAGCTTCACCTCATCCGAAGACATGAAAGAAGCTAAGCTAAGTGAGGTGTCATGTAATTTCTGTGATGAAAGATATACTTAGATCCAAATTAAGTGGATTCTTTTCCTTGTTCAAAAAACAAGGTTCTGAATCCAAACAAGTTATCACTTCGTGATGGCCAAGACATGACAAAGGACTAGTAAAGTGGGCCTCAAGACAAAATGGTCTCGTTAATAAGATCTCTCAACTAAGTGTCACAAGTTATCTAAGAGCGAGCACAATTTACCCAAAAAGTCACACTGACTAATTTGGGAGTATCTAAACTTTTCCCCCTTCAAGTATAGTGGGCACTGATTGCATCCATTATGTACTCTTACCAGGGTTGCGATACGGAAAAATTTGTAACGCTAAATCACAAGGAAAAATAGTCAAGTGGGTAAGCGAGGCACTTCCTATTTCATCCACGAGGTTACACAGTAGTGGACTACTTTAGGGTTCTTGGTACCACCCCCATTGTTATAGCTTAAGTTATTATGCCAAAGGGGTTACATTCCAGTTAAGCAGAGAGGGACGTACCCTTTTCTGAAACCTGCAATACAATCTTTTTGAATATGGTGTGTTTTTTAATCTTTTTAACTTAAATGTGGTTTTAAGTGGCACACCATTCGGCAACCTATAAGAAAACGTGTATTTAGAATTTTTGTGTTGTTTGTTTTGATGCCCTTCTTTGATATGTGATTTTGGTCCTACATACCAAGATTAGTAGTTTTCCACAAAAGATCATGGTATCAAAAGAGAGTTTGTGTGTTGCTTTTGATTCCTAAGATCACCAAAAGGCATGAAGGAAGAGCATAAGCAATGTGAAAAATCAACTAAAAATAGTTTATGGAAAATACATTAATTTTTTTTGCAGAAGGAAACTCATTTTAGCCAACTTTGAACTTTAATATATTTTAAATATTAAATTGAAGTGTTTTGGAAGCAAAAATAGAAGGTTTTTGAAACATTTTTTATTCCTAAGATCACCTAAAAGGTGTGAGGGAAGAGCATATGTGTTTCAAAGGACCCCTACAAATGAAAAACATGAACTCAAAAAATGATGAAAAAGCAACTTGTAAATCACTATTAGTGTCACAAAACATTTCAAAGTGTTAGAATGGTCAAGAAAATAAGTTTTCAGACTTTAAGACACGTTAAAAAATGACTATTTACCTAATAATTTAAACCATAAATTTGTAATTCAAAATAATAATTTTATGATTCGATTATTTAGTTCTCTTCAATACCTTTCCAACGCAACAAAAACAAAGTCATTTTGAGTTTGGGAGAAAAAGTTACGACCTCTGGAAGATTGGTAATGAACACTGCCCGACGCATATGCACCAAGTACTGACAGGTACTCACCTGTTTCAACTGGTACATACCCAACTCAACGGATACGCACCCTAGTGTAAAAAAAAGTGACTGTGAAAGGTACATGCCTAGAATGACGCATACGTGCCCCTTTCAATGGATACACACATTTTTCAACAGAAACACATCTGTTTCGATGGATACGCACCCAGTTCGACGGAGACATGCTCCAGTGGAAAAAAACACAGTAATGGTGATGGATACTCATCCAGAATGAGGGATACATGCCTATTTCAATGGATACGCATGAGCACATGTGTTTTTGTACCCCAAAAATATGTGTGTGCACCTGTTTCGATGGAAACGTGCATGTTTCAACGCATATGTGCCGACCCAGGACATGTACACGCACCCCCTGTATAACCTACAAAATACATGAAAACCAAAAATTTTAACAAGCAAATAAGTTAGTTTTTAGTCAAAGAGGCCTATTTCTAGTTCAAAACCACAAAATATATGTAAATAAGTGTGATTTAGCTAGTGTTAGAAATAGAAATGAGAAAATAACAAGCTATTTTATCCAAAAAACTTGCAAATGAGCTTTGAAGAACTCAAAAGACCTCCATTTATGGAAGATGGACATAAATGTCCCACCAGGCATGTCATACGTATGCATGAGAAGATTAGTTATGTTAATAAACAAGAAACTAGCTAAGTAGTTACATGATCTAACTAAACCTATCATAAACATCAAGATGAGTGCTAAACAAGATAACTTCTACAATAATGAATTAAACTAAAACACTACCATTTTATCTCTAACTACTCTATGATTACTTATAGCATAAATTGAACCTAGTTAAACCCATGGATAATCAAATTAGATGTGTCTTTTTCTTCAATGGAGGTGAAGAGGTCTCTCTAAAAATGGCTACAAGGCCAAGTTAGATACCCTCCTAATAACCTACTATGAAGTTATGGATGCAAGATGGAGGAGATTCAACAATGGAGGATAGCCAAGATCAAATGCCTATTAGCTTGGCTAATGCAAATGAGGTCTAATGCCAATATCTCCAAATGTGAGAGAGATTTTGTTATGTAAACAAGTTGTAAGGTTGAGAGGGAGGGGTGACCATTCTATTTATAGTTTTTCACTTGGGAGAGTTTGGAATTTGGGTGCATGTGGGACTAAAGCTCAAAAATCACTTTTAGATTAGATTAGTTAAACATGCTTTGAGCTTAGTTAATCTTGGTTTAGGCTAATTAAATGGGGTTTATTCTAGTTAAACCTGATTAGCAAGTGATTAGAAACTCATTGAGAGTTGGGAGGGGTCTTGATAACCAATTGTGACTGATAGATAGCCTAAAAAGCCAATAAAAGTGGTCTAGAGAGAAATAGGGAGGTTCTGAATGGTTGAAAGGAGGAATGTTTAGCTAATAAGAGAGATATTAGCCAAATAAGCTAATTATAGTAGGAATATGAAAGAGATGGTGTTGTGAATGGCCATCTGAGAATGGATCAAAGAAGGGTTGATTAACGAAGTGTCGTTAATTGAATGGATTGGATGAAATGCTAAGTGTAAGCATATATTATGTGTTCACAAGTAGGATTGCTGCTATGAAAGAAATATGTTTCAGGTTTTGTTCTCCCTTGCTAGAAAAATGATAGAATCATGTTTTACTTCTTCTTGATATTAAATGAAGTTGAATATTTACTTACACCTTAAAGCTGTGAGAAGACTTGTTAGTGACTTGCCTGATATTGGGTTTGAATGAACATCCTCGAAATAATGTATCTGTATAGCATGGTTGATAGCTATCCTGTTGGCGTGATCTGTGGAAAGCTTTATTGAATTTATTTACATCTTTTCTGAAGTGAGTTTGAGTGTTTCAAGAGTTTCCTTATCGATTCATCTTGTTGGGATTGATTGGTTCTTTTTATTTAAATTTGATGTACAATTGATACTATAGGAAAGTGGTATCTTGGGTTGAACTGTTGAATAACTCAACCATGTATATCTTAAGGAAATGGACTATAAAGTTTTCAGTTTATAAAATTCTTCTTTTGAACTAAACTTCAAGTACTTGACTTGGGGTCATGTCGTCATTTCGTTGTTTCTCCTTATGGTCGAATCTGGGTCAGGTTCATTCTTCCTAAACCAGTAGTCTGTTCCATTGATTCTTGTGAAGTATGTCAATTTGGGTTTGCTTAAATGGAAAATTCAATTGTTAAACCTTGATCTCACCTTTTTTCATTTCACCATCAATGGATGAGTAAGCTTTGTGTGCATTACCACTTTGAAAAGAAATCGTGGCCAAAAAAGGGTAATTTACTTCAACGTTGCTATGAGTCTTCTCTGTTTGTGAAAAGTAGAATAACTTCTAAAGTTGATGCTAAGAATGTTTAGAATGAATGTAATGTTTAGTTATTAGTTTTGTTTTGCTTCGGATACTGTTATTAACTGCAAGTATATGAATAACCATTTTCAGTTTGTAGATTTTGCGCTACAGTTACTTTTCTCGTTTATATGCTGGGAAAGCATCATTTTTCAGTTTTTGAATTTCATGTTACAATTGTTGATATCGATTGTCATATTGAATATTTCTTTGTGTTTCAATGGTTATTGGAGTTGAATGTTTTCTTGGCTTTGGAAAATCAAATTTGTCTTAGTTCATTTCAATCTCGGTAAGTATACCTCTTTTTAGGAAGGAATAATGAGATCTTATCACATCTTTATTCATTATGATCCTTTCCTTCTATTTTGAGTTAAATTATTCACAATACCATCCTCTTCAAACTCTAAAGGAAGATATAGGTTGTTCTCTTTCTCTCTTGTCATTCATCTCTCACCTGTATTACTCTTGTGAAAGGAGATGACCTATACAGTTTTTGTTTCACTGAAAGATTTGTAGGGTGGGTAGTTGATGGATAAATCTTTTATTTCTTCTCCTTGACTGTTACATTGGTATGGATGTAATTGTTGTGATGTGTGACTAGTTCTAAGTGCATGTAAATTAACTTCATCTTTTGTTAAATAAGTTGACACTGATCTTAAAATTTAGGCTAGAGTTTGACTCTGAACTTGGATTTAGTTTCTTAAATAAGAAACTATTACTTTAAGGTGTTGTTGGTTCATCCTAAATTTCATCATAAATTTAATTGAGCTGTGTATTAAATATTTTAGGATGTAGTAAATTTAATGATGTGTAATTTGAATTATTGTTCCATTTAAAGTAATTGTATTTCTATAAATCATTAGAGTTAGTATTTTTTTTTGGTTACAGGGAATGAATCAAGAGATCAATCATAAATATCTGTAAATGAAATGAAGTTAGTGATCTTGTTGAAATATTATTTATCTGAAATAATTCTTTCATGAAATCATCGGTTGAATATTGATTTTTATTACACCATGATCTTTTCTTGATGTTGATATGGATTATCACTTTGTTTCTCCCTCTTATGACTATTATTTCTTAAGATGTGTCTTTCTGTAATGCTTTAACTGTTTCATAAAAATAGAGTTCTTTTTTTGAAACAGTTAGTTGAAAGCACATTGTTTTAATGCTTAGAGCTTATCATGATCAGTTCACTGAACTGACCCATGCTAGCAATTTTTACAGATGGACTTCGTAAGTGGTAAAAGGAAGACAAGATCTTTTATTATGTTACTTTTGTTTACAAAAAGAATGGATCCTTTATAAGGAAGTGTGATTCATTATTAAAATGTATTGTGGAAAGGAAAGTTTTAGTTTTTATAGAGCTTATTGTTACTGTTGACACTAAAGATGACTGGAGTGTTTGTACTTGCAATGTATGAATTCTAACTTGATAAATGAAAACGTTTGTGGGTTCATTTGTACTTGATGTGTCATCTTTTTGCATGTTCTTTGAATAGTAGTGATAAGCTTATCTCTATTCTTTTATATATTTGAAATGAACCCCTTTTGGGTTGAATTAAAAGGAATTAGGTGGTTAGGGTACTAGATACACTACCCCTTTTATTTAATGTAACTTATTAAGTTGGAATTCATGGTTGATCATTTAATTAAATCACTTTGGTTTATTAAAATGATACTAATGGTTAAACAAATCCATTATGATAACTTGTATAATGTTAAGAGTTTACAATGAACCCTAATTCTTAATAAGAAAAAGGAAGACAAATATTCCGCAATGGTAATCTATTTGTTTTAGAATCCTTTAGAATTAAACCTAATGTCATCTTAGAAAGAGGAAGATGTACTTCCTATTGACTAATATCTTAATCTGAATAAAACAAATGAAATGTATATATAAATATATAATAGTAGACTTCATTTCAATGAAGTCTATTATAAAAGAATCATATTCGGAACTTAAACTAGCTAAGTCATGGTTAAGTTAAATAAGTGAACCATATTATTAGTATGTTGATTTTGTTTGTAAAATTGAATCCTAAATTAGGAAGTTAGTGAAAAAAAACAATCTTGATGTTTCTACAAGGCAATTACAATTCATTTATTATTGGCAACCTTAAAGGTTAATGAAATTACGGATTCAACATGGTTGCTATAATTAGACTTTAATTAAAGAAAATAATTAAGTAATTAAATTTTTTCTTGGGTATGTACATCTAGATGGGATGACTCAATCAGATGTTGGCACATGCCAACTACAGCACTGTAACTCTGTTAAGACTTGGTTCTTCATGAGGATATTATATTGCAGTTGACATGTTGCATCACCCTTTAGAGTTGAATCATCTATATCTACATAAACTCGGACTTGATCTTAGTTATACCCTAGGTTAGGTTGGAAGTATGATCTAATTTCAGGGGCAACTCATGATGAATTAAGATAACTAGACACACATAATTGACTTAGGTCGATTGAGTATGTATATGTACCCTTAGTCACCGCGAGTATCCTTCTACACTAGACTATGTTTCTAACCTTGGTTAGGGTTAAACCTTGAACAAGTGGATTGATAGGAGTCAGTGAATGCCATTCTAGATAACAGATGAAGTGGGGTGAAATACGTAGTCTATTTGACGAGTATGCCATCTAGGAATATTAACATGAACAGTATGTTGTAAATATTTGGCCAAAGTATTGCAAGTTGCTGGTTGTGTTGTCTTATGTCACCTAGTTTTAAGAAGTGAGATTTTAGATGAATATTGGTAACAAGTATTCAGATAGGTATCTTAAACAAAACAGTTAACACCCCGAAAAGGGTACGAGAACCGAGTACACCTAGTATACAATTCAATGAGTTAACATGAGACATCGGTGTTTCACCGAGTCATGAAATGAGAGATTGGTGTTATATTACAACTACATATGGTTATCTATTATGAGATTGATTGACATGGAATGTGTGTTCTAAATTATGATTATTTAGAATAGAGAAAATTATTATTAAAAAAAATTATATTGTTTCTAAAGTCTTAAAATGGGAATGTTACATCTTAGTATCAGAGCTGAAGGTTGTAACTCTTGGACCTATTGTGTCCTTAATCTAATAAAAATTAAGTTTTTTTGTTAATATAAAATGGTTAGAACAATAGGAAATGCTACAAACAACCCACCACCTGATGGAGAAGTAGCTACTACCCAAAAACTTGATGAGATCCTTACTTCCTTGTTGGATACAAGAGATCGTTTAGTTGTATTTGAATAAAAAGTAATGGGAAATGAGGAGGAAGAAGATGCTAGTAACAATAATCAACCACCTCCCGAGGACAATGCCAATGTTGGAAATTTGGGTGTTGATAACAATAATAGAGCCAATGTTAATGCTAATGCACCTAATCAGCCAGAAAATAAAAAGGAAAGATTGGCAGCTGAACTCACTAATGATATAAAAAGGATAAGTCTACTCAAGTTTTATGGCACTACATTAGGAGATGTAGCTAAGAAATGGTTCAGCAAAATGGAGAAGTACTTTACAATAAAGAACTTCTGAGAAGAAAAAAAGTAATATGGGGAGCTTTTCAGATTTCCCACGAAGCATCTTCATGGTGGGACAACCGCAAGGATGAGTTAAACATTGATGAAAAAAATATTACTTGGGATCAATTTAAAAATTATTTTAGGCAATGATGGCTGCCACAACTTTTCTATGATCAGAAAATGATTGAATATCGGAACTTAGCTCAGGAAAAATTTACCATAACAGAGTATTGGGAGAGGTTTACTAAGCTTCTTAAGTATGTACCTCAGTACCAAACTGATGAGAAGTTCAAAATATATAAATTTATCATGGGATTAAATCCCATTATAGGTGGGGAAGTAGATGTTCACAGCCCAACCACTATGGAAGGGGTTGTAGAAAAATCCATAAGGCAGGAGCATAAATTGAAATTGATCTCTGCCCATAAGGAGGAAATAAAAAAGAAAGTTCCAAACTCTTCTTCGTCTCTTGCACCCAAAAAGGGACCATGGAAAAATTTTGGTAGGATTTTTTTTTTTGGAGAAAAATAAGAGATCAACAACAAATAAACTTGTTGCTAATGTGTGAAATAACTCTGTCAAGAACAATAATAATAGGCAAAAGACGTATGGGAGTCATAATGATAACTTTAAGGCTAGAAATAAATTTGAGCATAGGAAGGGACCTATAGGAGGTTGCTACAATTGTGGCAAGGATCTTTACACAAATCAATGTCCTTTGAAAAAGGATGACTACAATCCGCATCATAAGATACACGCCGCAATAGCTGACAAATAGGCTAAAAAGCAAGCCACACCCATAGAAGTTCCAAGTAATTTATTTGGTATATCTGTGATTATACGTTTTGATACGGGAGCTACTGAATGTTTCATTTCTACTAAATTAGCATCGAAATTAAAATGAAAATCTAGAAAAATGGATAAATCATGGGCTGTACATTATGGAAATAATGTTGTTTTCATAGTTAGCATGTGTCTTTTTGGATCATTCCTTGACTTGCCTAGTTTTTCCATTGAAGTTGACCTTTTCGTTGCTCCTTTAGGGTCTTATGATGTAATCATAGGTGTTAACTGGCTAGCTAAACATAAAGAAAAGATTGACTATTTTGAAAAACATATTAGTTCTTTGGATGACCTACAAAAAACATAATACATTCAAGGGATAAAATGTGAGATTTGAGTTAGGAAATTATCAGCTATGTAACTTAAAAAGTCCAAAAACAAAGTTTTCACCTTGTATGTAGTAAAAATTTCTAAAACAACTGATGAAAGTGGTGATTTCATGGAAAAATACCCGTGTTAAGAAATTTCAGTGATGTGTTTCCAAAAGAGTTACCCGGTCTTCCACCCAAATGGGATTTTGACTTCATGATTGAGATCAAACTAGGTATCAAACCTATTTCCAAGGCACTATATAGAATGAATACCATTTAATTAGTAGAGATTATGACACAATTGCAAGAAATTTTGTCTAAAGGTTTAATAAGACTGAGTGTCTCGCCTTGAGGAGCATCGGTAATTTTTGTGAAAAATAAAGATGGAACACTTAGAATGTGCATTGATTATAGGATGTTAAAAAACCAACAATTAAGAATAGATATCCACTTCCTAGAATTGATGATCTTTTTTATTATATGCATGGTGCTAAAATAGATCTTTGATTTATATATCATCGGTTAAGAATAAAGGATGAGGATATTCATAAAACAACTTTTCTAACAAGGTATGGACATTATGAATTCACAGTTTTACCATTTGTATTAACAAATTCACCTATAACTTTTATGAATTTAATGAATAAAATTTTTCAAGAATACTTAGAAATTTTTTTGCTCGTATTCTTGGATGATATTCTCATATACTCTAAGAGCATTGATGAACATCATGAGCATTTGAAGATAGTTCTGAAAATATTAAGAAGGAGAAGGTTGTATGGTAAGTTGTCCAAATGTTCCTTCTACGAGATGAAAGTACACTTTGGGTCATGTCATAAGCAAGGATGGAATAGTTGTAGATCCTTCAAAAATTGTTGCAATAACTAAGTGGCCTACACCTAAAAATGTACATGAAGTTAGAAGCTTCATGGGTCTTTATGGTTACTATAGGAAGTTTGTTAAAGACTTTTCTAAGGTTTTTATACCAATAAATTTGTTGCAGAAGAAAGATAAGAAATTTGTGTGGAATGAGAAATGTGAATATGCATTTAAGACTCTAAAGTATTAGTTAACATCAACACCTATCCTGGTTGTACCTGATCCTAATGGAGACTTCATTGTAGTGAAAAATTCTTCTAGTGAGGGTCTTGGAGGTATTTTACTTCAAAAGGATCATGTTATTGCTTATGAAGGTAGAAAGCTCAATTTACATGAACTGAATTATGATCCACATGACCTAGAGCTTGTTTTCATTGTTCATGCACTTCAGGTATGGAGGCATTATCTTCTTAATAGGCCTTTTGAACTAAAAACTAATTATATTGGGTTGAAGTATATTTTTACTCAACCAAATCTGAATGCAAGACAACAAAGATGGTTAGAATTTATATCTCAATATGATTTTGATATAAGTTATATTAAAGGCAAATAAATAGAGTTACAGATGCTATAAGTCATATGAAGCACATTTATGCTCTTATAACATTGAGAACTCAGTTTAAAGATGAAGTAAAAAGTGTCATGGAATCTTATTCTTATTATTAGAAGACGTCATTGAGGTGACTGATAAAATGGGTCCTGTAAAAAAAGGGAGGACCGCGACGTAGGAGTCATATTAAATGTATGATAAAGAGGTTCCTGTGAAGATAGGGAGGACCATGACATAGGAGTCACATTAGATGACTTAGGAGTCAAATTAGATGAATCCGAATAGTAGTTTGGATCTTAATCATCAAAAGAGTCAGAGGAAATATTTGGATTAGAATCCTCAGAAGAAGAGGAAATGTCAGAAGAAGAGTGGGGGGAACTCGAATAATAATTTGGATCAGAAGCGTCCAAATCATACCACCGACTATGAGATGAAGGTGTGGAACGAGTTACCCGTATGGGCCCTCTAGCACAAAGAACCAAACAAGGTTTAGTTGTAATGGGAATCTTTTGATTTGAATTGCTAAACCTAGGTTCCGTATTTTTGTAAGTATGGGGAACCGCATGATAGTCAGTCATTTTTTGCGTTGTTTTAAGCGCAAATGTTTAGATCTAGATAGTGTGATGGAACTCCTTCAAAGGGAAGGAAGTGACATGTCAATTTTGGTAGCATAAGGACAACTAACTAGACATTTTGTAAGTATTGATATGTGTGTGTGATTTTTCGAAGAAGGTCCAAGGAAAATAGACATCGTGATGATGTAATATCGATGAGATAAAAAGGGATTGTCCTAGAAAATAAGTTTTCTGAATGAATAATCATAAGGAACAATCATGGAAGTGTGAAACACAAATCCAATCAACAAGGAAATACACCCTATGCAAATGCGTGTACAAAGTGACAGTTCGATGCAAATGTGATCGACACAATGTCAATATTTACGTCAAGTTTGAAATGAAAAATGCGTAAATATTAAAAAAGGGTAGATGTGACTCCTAATCAAAGGATACCATGACAAGTTTAACAACCAAGAAGGCCTAAATGTTAAAGGGCGAGGTTTACAAATGTAAGCCACGTAAGCACACCAATTGGACACCTCTATCAAGCTTCGCGGAGAAGTGATATATTAGTGTCAAAGTGGTATCGAAATGATATAAAAAAAGTAATCGACACCTTTCAAGATTTGGGACAATGTTTGAAATCAAACTAAGTCAAAGTATACTAAGGATGTGTTAAAACATGGGCAGCGTAACTCCACAATGCAAATACTTAGATCATGTTTACGAGAAACGTGACATAAGTATCTTAATTATGTCAAGACAATGCAAATGAGGTAACATGTCAAAGGGAGATAAAATGATGAATCAATCCTAACTATGATGATGATCCTGACATGGGTATTAAGATCACAAAGGCTACTGATGATATAAATATGTCTCCACACACTTTAGACATTTAACCAACCCAGCCACAAACATGGATGGGCATAAATGGACAAAAAAGTGGCGAAACAATCAATTGATAACGCAAAGGTAGTCACCCTTCTTTTGATCAACAAAGTGTCAAAATAATGTGAAGGAAGTAGATCAAAAATGGGGATGAAAAATGCTAGCTTCACTTCGGTAGAGTTTTGCCTCGCCCTAAGGCAAGTTAAAACTAAGAGTTTCGTGTCACACGTTTTGTGATGAAAAGATGGCTCACAACTCAACATTGTTTTGAAGTGGTCAAAGTGGGCTCCTGGTCAAACAATATCCTCCTAGGTGGTTCTCTCGTCCTAGGTGTTACAAGGTTTTCTTAAGCGAGCACGATTTGCCCAAAAAGTCGCAATGACTATTTTAGGAGTATCTCAGCTTTACTTTGCCCCCTTCAAGAACAATAGGAAACTATTGCATCTACGTGTACTATCACTGGGGTCACCATACGGACAACTGGTAACACTATCTCACAAAGGAATCACTAGTTAAGTAGGTAGTGCAGAGCACTTCCCATTTCGTCCACAAGGTTTCCTCTTGCGTGGACTACTTTGGGGTTCCTAGAACCACCCCCATTGTTGTAGCTTAAGGTGTTATGCCAAAGGGGTTATGTTCCCGTTTAGTGGAGAGGGATGTACCCTTTTCTGAAACCTGTAATACAGTGTTTTGAATATGGTGTGTTTTTTATCTTTTTAACTTAATGTGGTTTTAAGTGGCACACCATTTGGCAACCTGCAAGAAACACGTGTATTAGAGGGTTTTGTGTTTTGTTTTTGATGTCTCCTTTCTTTGACAAGAAATTTTGGTCCTCCACACCAAGGTTAGTAATTTTCCAAAACGTCATATAAAGGAGATAAGATGTTGTTTTTGATTTCCCAGATCATTATAAGACACAAGGAAAGAGCATACGCAACAAGGTATCTCACTCAAATTTGTAATAAATGGAAAATTCCTAAGTACAATGTGAAAATAAGTTCCTTTTAAATTTAAAATGTATTTAAACCATTTCGCAAGTATGAAGAAATTGGTGAAACATTTTGATTCCCAAGATCACCTAGAAAGGCGCAAGGGAAGAGCATACGCGTTTCAAACCTTCACAAATAAAGATGTAAATGTTTTTTATTAAGTTAGTATAAATAAACCTAATGCAAAGGAAACCTGTAAACCACTTGTTAGAACCCTGCAAGAGTTAGAAAACCAAGAAAATCAAAAAATTCTAGAAATCCATTTTTTGCACTTTTTAAACAATTTTTAGTAATTTGCATTTTTAGAGGTCTCCGGGGCATTTTGGGAGTTTTGTGATAGAAGTTGATATACCAAAGGTATCTAACTTTTGGAATTTCCCTTACTAAGTACACTTTGTTATCTATCTGACGCTTATTCAAACTCCAAAAATAGGTTAACAAGTTAGAAGTTATGATCAAAATAAGGAGCACTAAAAAGTTGTAACCAAAACCGGATTAAACAGATATACCTGCCCCATTTTATGCATGTGCGACCCCCCCATAGAGACACCTACACCACCAGAAAGGCGTATGTGCCACCAGAAAGGCATGTGCGCCACCAAAAAAGTGTGTGTGCCACCAAAGATTAAAACAATCTCAAATTCTGACAGAGTGCTTGCGCCACCAGAAAAGTGCCTGCACTACCATAAAAGCGTGTGCACCACCGAAGATTAAAACAATCTTAGATTCTGACAGAGTGCTTGCGCCATCATAAAAATTTCTACGCTACCATAAAAGTGTGTGCGCCACTGGAAAAGCATGTCTGCCACTGCGAATTAAAATAATATCAGATTCCGATAGAACACTTGCACCACCAGAAACATGCCTGCGCCCCCAGAGGAATGCCTGCACCTGGGTTAGGGTGTATGTGCTGGTCTGACAGGTTTCGTGTTGCAGTGAAGGTACAATACGAAATAGTGTTCGCACCCAGTTTAGTGTGCTTGTGCGTTAGTTAGGGCATGTGCACTAGGGTTAGTGTATGTGTGCCGGGGTCGACAAACATAAACTCAAACTCGAGAATGCGCCTGTGCCACCCGAGAGGTGTGTGCGCCACCATAAATGTACCTATGCTCCTGTTAGTGCACCTGTGCCACTATTGCAACCAAAACACGACAAAAAAGACAAAAAAAAATCACAATACTTCAAATTTTTAGCAAGTTAGTTTAAAAATGGCAACAACCCATTAAAATGATGGCTATGAACAAGAACCTACACATATAATATTAGCAAAAATTCCAAGAAAATGGACATTAATTACTACATGTGCATATCAAAAGTTAGCCAAAATAATAGAATTTAAATTAAAATGCCAAGGGACTAGGTCCAACTGGGCGTGCCAAATGTGTGCATAATTGCTAATTTAAGCTAATGAAAATAAAGGCTAACACCTAGTAGTCTTAATTAACAAAATTAAGAAAAATACAAAGGACCATCAAGATAAGAATTAGACAAAGTTAGACACTAACATTTATCATATTAAAACTTTGAAACTTAACATGCTAGTTGTCTAAATCCTCTATTCTCTTAATTAACAACAAAAATTAAATGGGTGAACCTATGTGGGCTCTATGGCAAATCAAAGTGGTTGTTTTTGATATTTCCAAGAACTTAGGAATGGGGGCTTATCAAAGTTAGGCTACAAGACCCTTTTGACACCTCCCATATGACCTAAGCACTTTAGGCTAGAAAATGGGCTTAACTTTCCAAGTGGTGAATTCTCAAGAAAACAAAGAAAAGCTTTTAGTCTATTTTGCTATATGCTTTACTTTTGTCTTCTCAAGAAGTTTAGGTGTAGGTATAAAGGTAGAAGGAGGGATCCTTATATAGCCCAATGGATAAAGAAAACATTTCATCCCCTTGCATGTGGGATAAAAGGTAAAACAAGATTAGGAATGGATAAGGTTACTTTATAGAAGGTAACCTTACTTTAGAAGGGTTTAATTTATACTTAGCAAGTCATGGGAGTTGGGGGGGTTTAATTAATCAAAGGTGATTAAATAATAGGTAGATGTAAGCTTATAGAAGCTAATTAGAGGAATATTAGTATGATTTAGGCTATAGAAGGGGATTAAATCAATTAAATATTGATTTATTGGTTAAATGAAAGGGAAAACTAATTAATTAATAATAATTGATTAGTCCAGATAGAAGGGGTGATTAATTAACGGAAGGTCATTAATTAGGGTGTTTGTTGGATAGGTGACTTAGTTAATTAGCGTAGTATAATTAATTAACGATGATAAGAGAGAATACAAGCACTTTTTGACGATATGTCACCAATTTGCAAGAAGGGAGATAATTAGTGCAATTTAAGTATTTAAATTGCTCGGGTGTAATTATGGGTGTCTATACTCTTTTTGGGGATTAGAGTGCCCGATGGTCTAGATAAATTTGTTTGGGAGTACCCAGATGAGAACCCTTCTCCTGCCAAAATATTTGAGCAATACACTTGTGACATCATGACAGCCGCCCACAAGGCGCACCTAGAAAAATGGTATAAGTGAATGCGTGACACATTCGGTGCTAAATGGAGAATACCCAAGTAGTTACCTGTTAGTGCAAAATCACAGCACCCCTGGATGTTGATCAGATTTCTAGTTTGATCATACTAGCATCCAATGTGATTGCACAACATGGAATCCTTTCTCCAAGTGTGGGACTTGTGAAACTAAGAGAGGAATCTCCAGATTAGAGGCTGGTTCCTCAAACTCCTCTAATTAGATCTAATGCTTGCACAACTACAGAGGTTCAGATCCTAATCCTACTCTAAATTGCAAGGAGACAGGGATAGAAGTGCAAAAATTGAAACTAACTAAAGATGGTGATGCACCAAAAGGAGTGGTGAATATTTTTGTCATGCAAATAGACACAAACCAAAGATTGGAACATAAAACATACACAGGCTGATAAGATATAATTTAGGATCTGAATTGAAGCAAATAATACAAACAAAGGACTGAAACCCATTCACAAAGCTTGCATTATCATTTCCAATGTCAAAACCACTGCATTACAACCTCAGAGAGGTAGAAAACCTGTTACAATCTTTGAAGAGGTCTGATTCTTGCAACAATCACTTGCTGGAGGTGAAAGAAGAAGTTTTCTTATGCCAAAAGTGTTCCACACTGAAGAAATGAGCCAAATCTGAATTTTACATTGCATGGGTCGAGCCCAAGAGAGAGAAAACGTACAAAACATGGGAGCCCATTCCTCATTGACTGCAAATGCATTAAAATGGCATGGGGGACCTTAAAAACCCATACCCTATCATTTTTGACCGAATTGGAGGAGAATGCGACCCATCCTGTATTAAATTTGGTCGCTGAAAGGTCATTTCTACCCATGGACACGTACCAGAGCCATTTTTGAATTTTCTCTCTTGAAACTGAACCAAAATTCAAAATTGACCATGAAATCTTTGTAGATAATTTCATAAGTTTTCCAATGATATGAAGAACGTGCAAATCCGAGCTCTGGATCAAAAGATATGAAGGTCTGAAGTTTTAGGGAAAAACGGTCCAAAAAAGGGATGTCGGGAAAAAAAAAATTTAAATTTTGACCTTTTTGCATTTTGGAAATTTTTTTGAAAAATTTCCATGCTCTGCTGGTTGGATGGCACGTGTCAGGTGCTGGTTCACTGAGCAATTCTCTCTCCTCCACCTTTCCGCGGGCTTTCTCTTGAAATTTTGACCTTTTTAACCCTTTGGAAAATTTTCCACTTTTTCCCCCGTGCCCCGCCACTTAGGACACGTGGCACGCTTTGGTTGGTTGACAGGGGTGCGGGGGCATCTTTTACCTTTTAGTTTTTTGGCCAAAACTTTTGCCAAATTCTCCAAGTCCTCCCCGAGCTCCGCACTCCCCTTCTCCTTAGGACACGCGTCCTCTTTTTATTGGCTCGGGCCAACGCTCCAAACTTCACCTTTGGAAACTCGGCAAAACATTAAGTTAAAATCTCACCCTTTCCTCCGCCGCTCTGACCCACGAAGACACGTAGCACGTTCTGATTCATCGGTGGCTCTTTCAGCTCCCCGCGTCCGCCGCGTACTTCTGGCCCGGATGTCCCAGACTGTCTGGGACAAATTCTTCCGATTCACCCGATTCGGGCTTCCCTGTCCCTTTTTGAGGTGAAGACACGTGGCACATTTCCATTCGCTCTCGGCTCCTTCGGCTTTCCGCGTCCCATGTGTCCCTTTGTCCCAAATGTCCCGGACTGTCTGGGACAAATTCTTCCGAACCGCCCGAAATGGGCTGCCTTTGCTCTCGGTTGCTTCACCTTTTCGCGTCCCCACGGCCCGGATGTCCCTTTGCTGCGTGGACCGCCTGGCGGCCTTTCGGCCAATTCACGCCTCGACATCCCAACTGTCCCAACTGCTGCGAGGACTAGGACTTAGCCGATTTTCATGATTTTTTCTGCCCCAAGCTTGTTTTTTGCAACTTTTTCACCCTTTTTTAGAACTTGCTCTTTTCTCCTTGGATAGGAGAGTTAGAAAAAAGCCGAGGGGACCCCAGAAACATGATTTTTTGCCTTGAATCAATCTATCTTCTCGGGATTGAATAATCTGATGCATGTTATCAAAATTTACCCTGGGGGGGTGAATTTTGGATAACATTACCTTCTTTACTGCAAGATGAGGCTAAATTTGCCATGTACCAACATTTTTTGTATTGGCAGGTTTACTTTGGTTGATGGCGCCAAGGGTCCTTGGTGCAAATTATCATTCTCCTTCGCAACACAATACTTCCAGGTTGGGGTCAATTGATTCAAAGAGGCAAAGAAGCTAAGGTTTGACCTCAGCATGATAGACCAAGATTACCACGAGTTGTGCATAACATTGATATATCCAAAGAAACACGCCTATGTGGAGAAGTATGTCTCCCATGACTTACATATGTTGAAGCCAGTGACATTACCTATTGCTGGGAGGACCACAACAAGGGTATACCTGTGTATAAGGCCTAAGTATAAGAAATACACTTACATTGAAAATGGTTTCTCTATCCCAAAAGACTCCATCGTAAGGAAGAAGGTCGTGCCAAGGAAAAGGGAGAGAGAGGAGGCCCCTGAGAAATAAACACCAAGTACACATACAATGCAGTCTGTAGCCACACAGGAGTCGGGTGAAAAACCAAGCACCTATACACGAAGGAAGAAGTCCCCCGCAAAAGAGAAAGATAAGACACCTGAGGAAGAGGCTCTAGGGCAAGAGAAGTCCCCTACGAAAGAAGAAACACCGGTAAGAAAGGAGTCACCTAGGGAAGAAGAAAAACTAAAGTCTCCTATATTGGAATCAACAGTTAGGAAAAAGCAAAGAGTAACAGACAATGCAGACTCAGAAGAAACATAGAGCATGGATGCCGACAAGGGCGACGAGGATGATGAAGAGCACAGTGAGGCTCAAAACCATCCTGTGTACAATGTTGATGAGTCAGATGAAGAGGGAAATGAAGAGAAGTTTGGGGATGAAGGAGGTGCTCATGGTAAGCGGGGAAGTGAAGAATTAAACATGAAGAATCAAAAGACTCCAAGCCTGACCAAGGAGTAGATAGAGGATGCCACGGAGAGGGAGGTAACATGCATTATAAAGGAATTTTTGGATCAAGAGGTGGAGTGCAGCGCCAAATAAGTACTAAAGGAGACAGAGGAAAGTGAAAGTGTGGGAAAGGAGTATGGAAGTATGGGCGGAGACCTTGGCTTAGCAGTAAGCTTCCCAAAGGCAGCGTGCATAGGTGGAAAGGGCATAGTAGCAGCGCAGGAACAAGACATGACTTACATCAATGATTCAAATAAGGTATTGCATGGGCATTTCCAAATACCATGCCTTCAAACCAACTCCTTGCATGGTCTTCTTTGAATGAAGAGGGTGCGTACTCATGCACAAGGAAAATGCTAACTTGGGATTTTGAGTCCCATGTTGATGAACCTGAATTCGAGGTCAACCGTGAGGTGCTGATGAAGATACTAGATGCCAAGGGAGTAAAACCTCTAGTGAATACCCAAAAAATGTCCAGTGAGCAATTTTTCAACATGCTCAACAAAGTATGGGTAGAAGTTGAAGCAAGGCTCTTCGAGAGAAATGAAAGAATAAGGGTCTTGGAGGAAGAGCTTGAAAAGAAAAATGAAGATATCATTGAAAGAGACATGAAGATAAAGTAGGAGCTGATCAGTGCACAATTAAGGCATGAGTTAAATGATGAAAAGGAAAAGGTGCGTGAGATCCATAAGAATATAGAGATTATTTCAGATGCCTTAATCTTGAAGCACCTAGACTTGGCCCTGCCTGAGTAGAAATATGAGTCAACCATGCAATGCTTGGAAGACTTGACCCACATCCTCACCATGGAAAGGTGACCACTCATATTGGAGTCGGCGGAAGAGGCGATGATGTACCAGAAGGAGGAAGAAAAACTTAAGATTGGGGAGACAACTACTTGGAATTTTGAGCTCCTTTCTGCTGTAAATACCATCATGCAAATGGACGAAGCTATATATGACAATTGAGCTGACAGAGATAGGGTAGCAAGCATATTGGTTGCTACGCATGAGGTAGATTTGAAGGAATTTCAAGAAAAGAATAAAGGAAATATGACAAAGCATGATAAGATCCTAGCTAAGGTTGAGAAAAAATTGGAAGCAATCAAAACCTTACCGGGTTTGATTAAGAATCGGCTCAAGGAGCTATATCCCCAGGTCACTCGCAGAATGGGCACGTTGGACGATCTTAGCAAGCAACTAGAAGGAATTGTAGATACATTGAATGCTAAGAGCAATGGATTAAGTTTTGATGAAGTGAGCGCTCTAGTAGGTGACCTACTTCAGCAAGCGCAGAGTGAGGTAGATGCCTCGGGAAAGATTGAGGCTACTGTGAAGAAGGAATTCCCACTCCTCCTACAGCAGTAGCGGATTCTTCTATTCTTTCATTCTTTATTCAGATTGTACTAGTTCCACTATTCTTTATTCTTTAAAGAAACAAGATGTTTCCGAGGATGGAGAACACGCACAGTGTGGGGTAATGTTGGACCCTAAATATTGGTTAAGTACCAATAGGTGCATGTGCACAGGACTAGTGAGAAGAAGGGGGCTAAAGGGAAAGCACTCAAGACAAAGGGGTTTAAGAAGGGTTTAAGTGAAACCAAGGTGCTCGTGGGAGGCAGGACATGGGTTTAAAGGACTTAGCCATATTTTAAGTTCTAGAGGCACTTAAGGAAAAGCATGAGGACCCGACTAGGTGTGATGAGTGGATAAGGTGCCAGCTTGGAACTTTGGAGGTCAAGAAAAGGATATTCCCCGGAGGGAATATTCCCAAAAGACATCATTACAAAGAGTGGAGAGTTTTCAAAGGGATAAACATCCACCTATGGAGGATGAAATTGACACTTGGCACATGATCTACACTTAGAGAAGGCATGGTGGTGGGTGTTGATCTTATATAAATAAATTCTTAGGCCAAAGACATGAATATGGGAGATAGATAGATAAAGAGGAGAGACGAGAGATAGACAGGACACTCAGGCAGAAATACATAGAGTAACGAAGTGGTGTAGTAATGCTAGGGTTTAGAGCACTTAGTGCTAGAGGGTTGTAAGGGATGCCATAAGCATATGTATGGGTAATGAGATCTGTAACATGGGATAAAATGGGAAAAGTATAGTTAGGATCTCATATCAGGAAGGTTTGTAGGAGATAAGTCTCTATCATTTAATATATATGGTTTGAGATGACCCTTTTTTACTGTAATGTGGCTATTAGAACTCTTTAAATCAATATATATATGGGTTCGTTCTATATAACTTGTTTATGGGTGTAAACCCTCGTGGTATATGACTTATCATGGCTCATATCTAGTTTATTATGCTTATTACAATGTTATTTAGCTTTTGTGATGCATTAATGTGTAGATCTATTAGTTGCATCTTCTACCTTTTTAAATAAGTGAATGTAATTTTTCTTCTGTAAATAATCCTCCATTAATGGTGGAACCTTCTCACAAATCTCACATAAAAGAGGGGCTCGGTGCTCGCGCGTGCCTCTGGTGAGCACCCAGAGCCCGCTGGGTGATAGGCCGACTTGCCTGGGGTTAGAGAGAAGTATTAAGGGTAAATAAATGACTACATGACTTTTACTCAATTTTATTTTCACCCATCTCACTATGGGAGATTTTAGGAAATATCTTAAGCATCCAGAGGTGATGTTAGGTAATATTGGAAGTGTTGAAGGTAATTTAGGAAAGGTTTGATCATTCAAGGACTATCTCCTCAACATCAAGTTTTCTAGGTGCAGGGAACAAACACTCTAATGGTGAAACCTAACTTTTCTAGAAGATTCCAAGAGCTCTGTAAGAAGTTCGAAGGAAAAAAAATAGGCATTATAAATCTACGTAAATCCTCTACATGTTGGAGACATCATTTTTCTCCAAGTATTGAAGGTGTCATGAAGAATTTCAAAATAGTGAAGCTGCCCATTTTGGTTCCAAAGCAACACTTCACTAATGTAACACTTCATGACACCAAAACAGGGCACTACCAATCAAACTTCATACTTCTTGATGATTGACACCTCATGTTGACTCCTATGCCACCTAGACACCCTTTGCCATAAATGCAACCTGACATCAATAACAACACCAATGACACTATGTCCAACACACGTGTTTTGATTTGTTATGTATTATAAGACATTTCATGAGTGCATATATTTTTGCAGCTGTTGTTTCCTTTTAGAGTTATGAGGTTTGTAAAATATAATTTTGACACATCTAACACTCATACAATTGTTAATAAACAATCCAAAAGGCCCCAAAACCTAAACAATGACTATATTCATTGCCAAAATAGACATTGATTGTAGAATTTAAACACTAAAAGATTTAGGTTGAATGTTGAAATCTTGAAAATTACCTATGTACTGACCAAATTAGATTATAAAAACTATCTTCTTAACTGTGACTCATAGAGTTGTGAGACTAGTTTCATAAGGTGCAGAGTGACCCTAATTTCTTTTATTTACTAAAATAAATTTAAAGTATAAGAAATAATAATACCAATAATAAAAAACCATTTATCAATAATACTGTTGTCTATTTTTGCACCCCTTGCAAAAATAGAACAATTTGGATTGCCGCAGACTTGGAACAAAGATCACGGATGATGATTCAAAGCCGCACAGAACTAGTAGAGGATGCAGGTCAAAATAGAGCAGTTGATGAAACCACAGAAGTATTTCAACATGCCGTGGTTGAAAAGAAAAAATCATGACTAAGGATATAAAGCCGCCAAAGTCAAAGAAGTTGTGAGACAAAGAACGAAGTCGCGGATAAAATAAAATCCAACAGGCCGCGGGGTGAAGGAAAGGAAGTCCGCAGATGTTGACATAAAGTTACGCTGAACTGGAAGCCACAAAATGAAGAAGAGAGATAGGAAAATGTGCATAACACAAGGAAGAGCCGCAGAGGTTGAAAAACTACGTAAAACTGAAAAGAGAAAGCCACGTATCAAAGGAAAACAATAGTTTTCCATGGGAGACTAAAATCGCTATATCTTTCGATCTGATGATTCGATTTTTCAAACCTTATATCAATGGAAAGCTCTCATCGTCCTCTATGCCATGGAAACTGGATTTTTTATTTTTTTTAGGATAGATGCGTGGAAAGGTGAAATAATTCTCAAACATGCAAAAATATACAATTCCAAGTAGCACAACTACTAACATTGAATGCAGTATGGGCGCCCATATTTTCTTCAAAAAGAAAATGGTGTGTTGTAGTGGATAACTAGAGGCATCTAGATTATTTTAGGGAATTTATTGACTGCTATTGGTGGTTGGAAATTTGAGTTCAAGTTTCCCTCCCTTTCTCTTCTTCTCTCCTTCTTTTTCTATAAATGCAAGAGCTTTGCTCATAAAAAGGGATCCGTCTTTGTTGTAACAACACCATGTCAAAATGGTGGCCGACTTCCCATGGGTTTCAGACCTTGGAATGGTCTTTGCAATGTATTATCGCCTCCTGTCATGAATGTAATCGAATGTGTATCCCTTAAGCAATAAAATTAGGTTTTGTGGAACTTTTGTCTACCCTTTTCTCATTTTTGCTGCGTCTTGCCTTTCATTCACGTTTTTTGGCATGTTGTGGATTTCATTTTCATCTGTTGTTAATATGAAGAAATATGGATCTACATGATTCTTATATGTGGCACCTCTGTTTTTCCCTCTCACCCGTGTTTTCTTCTTTTCTTCCGCTTGTGGAGAGTAATCGACCTTTTCCCTGGTGCTATCACCGCCCCTATTAGCTTAGGATTTCCCTTTTCCTGCATCTCCTTTTATCCCAGGTCCCTTTGCATGTTTAGGTTAGGATTTTATTTATGCATTAGGAGTAGTGTTAGCATTAGGAAATCATTAAAAAAAATACTCACTAAAAAAATTATATCCCAAACGAAATGCTCACATCTATCTTTTTACCAAAGGGTTTTCAAAAATAATAAATAGTGCTCAAAAAATGGGGGGAGGGGGAAACACGACCAACTGTCTACTATGCTTTTTTACAAAAACATGAGCACCTATTGACATTTTCAAAATTTAACCCACTTACACTTAACTATTTTAAATAAAAATTAGTAGTTTAGAAACTAGAATCAAAATGCTACAATTCATGTTCTTATAAAATTTTCATATAACTCGTACAAGTTGAAGGTTTTTATTTTTTAGAAAAAAGTGTGTCCACTTAAGACCCCCTTTTGGCCTCCCAACTTGGTGTACTTCTCTCTCTCTCTCTCTCTCTCTCTCTCTACATATATATATATATATATATATATATATATATATATATATATATATGCTATGAAAATGAAATATAAATAGCTTAATTACATTAAAATATCATATTTTCACTATAATATTGCAGACCATTTCAAGGGGGAAGACTCCTTAGAGGCTCAACACAGTAAAGTTTGTGGATGCCCCTTACACTATACTACACGCAAGTAAAAATAGCCCTTACTGCAGATCCAAATGATGTGAGGTATAAAGGTTTTCACTTTGACAATGAAGGAATCTTAAGGTTTGAAAATAGAGTATACATAACCTTTGTTAAATGAAATTAAGAGAGAAATTTTTAACTGAATTTCATAATTCACCTTTTTTCGGACACCATGACATTACAAAAAAGTTTGCTAATATAAAATAACAGTATTTATGGAAAGGGATGAAAAAGGGATGTGATTGATTTTGTGACACACTTCTTAGAATTTCAGCGTGTTAAAGTTGAACATATGCATCCAACTAGTTTACTGTACCCTCATAACATATCGTAATATAAATGGAAAGTAATAAGCATGGATTTTACACAATGGTTTCCTATGTCAAGAAATAAATGTGATGATATTCTAGTTGTTGTTGACAAACTAACCAAAGTAGTACATTTTTATTGTTGGTAATCTTAAGGATGATTCACCTGTTTTATTAGCAAAAATATTTGTGCACAAAATTTTTAGATTACATGGAGTACCTGAATTGATCATATTTGATAGATACCCAGAGAATAACATAAATATTTTGGCAAACAATTAATACAGCCCTAGGGACTAAGCTAAATTTCAGTTCTACATATCAATCTAAAAATGGATGAACATAATGAAAGAGTTAATCAAGTGTTAGAGGATATGTTAAAAATTTATTGTATGGATCAGCATTATAAATGGTAAGAGTGAATTCCATTAGTCGAGTTCACTTATAATAACACATATCATGCCTCTTTAAAAATGGCACCTTTTAAAGCATTATACGGAAGGAAATGCAGAACTCCTATTAGTTGGGATAACATAGAGGATAGATAGGTAATTGGGCCTAAAATCCTTACAAAAATGGAACAACAAGTTAAAATGATTCGTGAATGCTTGAAAGAAGCAACAGATAGAAAAAAGAGTTATGCAAACTTAAAGCAGGTTGATAGGAAGTTTGAACTTGGTGAGAAGGTATCTCTTCGGGTTAAGCAGAAAAGGAGTTCTATAGCTTTTGGAAAGGCTTCCAAGTTATCACCTCATTATGTGGGACCCTTTGAAATTGTTGAAGTAATCAACCTTGTAGCTTATCATTTAGCTTTACCTCATGATTTATCACGAATGCATGATTTTTCCATATTTCTCTACTTAAGAAATATGTTTCAGATTTATCACATGTGTTAAATTAGAATTCCTTACAGGTCCAAGACCCAGGAATAATCATGGTTAAACCCATTCGAGTGCTGGAAACTCACTAGTTGCACTTAAAAAATCATGAAATAAGTCAATAGTAAGGTCCAGTGGGATCAATTTAACAAGAAAGTACAACCTGAGAAAATCTGAAGATATGAAAACTATTTTCCATATTTGTTTGAACTAATTGATTCTTTTGATTGATAAAATTTTAAGATTTTATTCATGTTATGTCAATAAATCTTCATTCTTGGGCAGATACTACACTATTTAAAATGGACAACTAATTTAATGTTGATTATGGAATTTGAATTTCTCAAATCTACATTGTTATGAACATATAAATGGAAGGATGATAATTGGATTTTATCCTATACTGAAATTTTTTGACTAAGTTAATCATCGGATGATGATTCTTTTTAGGAGGGAGTATGTAATAGCTTTGACATGGCTATTATGGTGATGACTTCCACTCTTGACATTGCAAATGTTGACAAGTGATTTGTCTTAGGAAGGAGTACTCTTATGATTTTAGGAAATCATGTTTGCAATGGATAATTCATTATTTGTTGAAAATAATCATTTCTAGTTGTGAATTCTGCTTACTTGAAAATAATGCCATTCATCTCTTTGTACAACTTAAATTCACTTTTAATAAGGTGATGAACTTGTATTGTGTAGACATAATTTATCTTGTGTAAACAACAAGACCTTGGATCAATTCCATTGATCCAAGGTATGCTTCAGTTCTTCTTACCTTCTCGTCTTGTTGTCTTGACATTCAGAAATGGAAGGTGAGCTTGACTATGACTTGTTTTGTTTACCATGGTGAAGAATTCTTCTTAGGGGTCCTTGACCGACATCAGGACTTAGGGTGATAAGCATGGGCCTTCTTGTTAAATGATTTAACATTGTAGCATACGTATATCATAGACCTAATAGTGAAGTCACTAAGATGGGTATCATAACCTAAGTTGGGATGTTCTATACGAAGTTTGGATTATAACCTAAGGTAATTAAGACATACCTAGGAACTAAGGTTGATTTCTAACCTAATAAAAATCTAACCTAAACTATTGCTAACCTAAGGGATACCTATGGACTACTTGGCAAATGGTAAGGTCAGTGGTGTTGCTTTTCAAGGCATTGATTGGAATTTATTTTGGTTTAAATGCTACAAACTACCAATTTTGGCGGAGGCATTGGGAGTTTAGGGAATGCCTAGTTGGCATCACCACTAAATGGAAATTGCATGCAAATTTTGAATTAAAGGCTCGCCAAACTTGGATGGCAATGGCGTGGAGAATTAGGAGGGAAATTGACTGTCCTTCACATTAATTGATCTTGGTTATGGTGAAGAAACTGCACTAGGAGAAATGCATGGTGAATTTTGGAAAGGTTGTTTGATCTTTAGTTCATTTCAATTTTTTCTCTACATGGGGTTTTCAGTTCTTCAAACTAGTAGTTCTATTTTTTATCTATTTGTATTCTTGGCATTCTTGAGCTATTTTTGGATCCTGTGGAAGTATAAGAAGAAGTGGAAAGATTGGATTAGTTGATGTCACTTGGAAAAAGAAGAGACTATTGAGGCTTGGCTAGGAAATTGTTTACAAATCGAGAAGAATCTCTATCAGGCATGATAGGCTCTACCCATTAAGTTGTTCTTCTTTTTCCTAAATGTCTTCATTAAAAGTACTCTGCTCTTGGGGAATAAATGAGTTCTTATGTGTTGTATGATCTTGATTTTGAAAATTATTTTATCTGTATGGATTCACTGATATGGTAGAAATATGTTTTGGGTTTGTTTCCTTTGTTAAAAAAATGAATGAATCATGCTTAATCCTTTGTTTGGACTTGAGATGTTGTCGAATCTTGAGAACTCCTATTGGACTATACTGAAACTGAGTAGTATGATTCATGGCTATGCTAGAAAAATGTTTTGGGATTTGTTTCTTTGTTGGAAAAAGGTAGTAAACATGTTTTACTTCTGCTGAACTTGAGATGTTGTTGAATCTGAGAACTCCAGTTGGACTATACTGAAACTAGTTAGTAGGAGTACTGCTATGAAATAAATATGTTTCGGGTTTTGTTATCCCTTGCTGGAAAAATGATAGAATCATGTGTAACTTCTACTTGAACTTAAATGAATTCGATTCTTTACTAACACCTGTAAAGTTATGAGAAGACTTGTTAGTGACTTCCCTGATATTGGGTTTGAACGAATCTCCTCAAAATAATGTATTTGTATAACATGGTTGATAGTTATCTTTCTGGCATGATCCATGGAAATTTTTATTGAATTTATTTGTGTCTTTCCTAAAGTTAGTTTGAGTGTTTCAATATTTTCCTTATCAGTTCATCTTATTGGGATTGACTGGTTCTTTTTATTTAAATTTGATGTACAGTTGATACTGTAGGAACAGGGTATCTTAGGTTGAACTGTTGAATAACTCAACCCTGTCTATCTTAAGGAAATGGACTGTAACGTTTTCGGTTTAGCAATTCTTCTTTTGATCTTGACTTCGAGTACTTGACTTGGGTTCATGTCTCCATTTCATTGTTTCTCCTTGTGGTTGAATCTGGGTCAGGTTCATTCTTTCTAAACTAGTAGTTTGTTCCATTGATTCTTGTGAAGTATCTGGATCTGGGTTGGATTGAATGGAAACTTTGACTATTAAAACTTGATCTCACCTTTTTCATTTCACCATCAATGGATGGGTAAGCTTAGTGTGCATTGCCACTTTGAAAATAAATCATGGCCAAAAAAGGGTAATTTAATTCAACGTTGCTCTATCTCTTCTATGTTTGTGAAAAATAGAATACCTTCTCGAGCTGATGCTATGAACATTTGGAATGGATGTAATTTTCAGTTGTTATTTTTGTTTTGCTTCAAATATTGTTATAACTGCAAGCATATGAATAAACATTTTTAGTTTGTAGCTTTTGTGCTACAGTTACTATTCTCGTTTGTATGTTGGGAAAACATCAATTTTCGGTTTCTAACTTTCATGTTAAAGTTGTTGATATCGATTGTAATATTGAATGGTTCTTTGCATTTCAATGGTTGTTGGAGTTGAATTTTTTCTTGGCTTTGAACAATCAATCTATCTCAGTTCTTTTCAATATCGATAAGTAAACCTCTTTTTAGGAAGGAATAATGAGATCTTATCTTGTCTTTATTTGTTATGATCCTTTCCTTTTATTCTAAGTTAAGGTATTCACAATACCATCCTCGTCAAACTCTGAAGAAAATATCAGTTGTTCTCTTTCTCTCTTTTCATTCATCTCTCACCTGTATTACTCCTGTGAAAGGAGCTGACATGTTCAGTTTGTATTACATTGAAGGATTTGTAGGGTGGGTAGTTGATGGATAAATATTTTATTTCTTCTCCTTGACTGTTACATTGGAAGTGATGTGATTGTTGTGATGTGTGACTAGTTCTAAGTGCATGTAAATTAAATTCATTCTTTGTCAAATCAGTTGAAATTCAGGCTAGAGTTTGAATTTGAACTTGGATTTAGTTTCTTAGATAAATAAACTCTTACTTTAAGGTGTTGTTGGTTCATCCTAAATTTCATAAAGTTAATTGAGACTTGGCATTAAATATTTTAGGATGAAGTAAGTTAATGCTGAGTAATATGAATTATTGTTCCATCTAAAATAATTCTATTCCTATGAATCATTAGAGTTAGTATCTTTTTTTGGTTAGATGGAATGAATCAAGAGATGAATCATAAATATCTGTAGAATGAAATGCAGTTAGTGATCTTGTTGGAAAATTATTTATCTGAAATAATTATTTTATGAAATCATCGGCTGAATATTGATTTTGATTACACCATGATATTTTCTTGATGTTGACATGGATTATCACTTTGTTTCTCCCTCTTATGACTGTTATTTCTTATGATGTGTCTTTCTGTAATGCTTTAACTGTTTCATAAAAATAGAGTTCTTTTTATGAAACAGTTAGTTAAAAGCATATCATTTTAATGCCTAGTGCTTATCATGCTCAATTCACTGAACTGACATGTGATAGCAATTTTTGTAGATGAACTTTGTAAGTGGTAAAAGGGAGACAAGATATTTTATGATGTTACTTTTGTTTACCAAAATACTGGATTGCTTATGAGGAAATATGATTCATTATTAAAACGTATTGTGGAAAGGAAAGTTGTAATTTTTATAGAGCTTATTGTTATTGTTGACACTAAAGATGACTGAAGTTTTTGTACTTGTAATGTATGAATTCCACCTTGATAAATGGAAACATTTGTGGGTTCATTTGTATTTCATGTGTCATATTTTTGCATGTTCTTTGAATAGTAGTGATAAGATTATCTCTGTTCTTTTATATATATTTGAAATGAACCCCTTTCGGGTTGAAATTAAAAGGAATTAGGTGGTTAGGGAAGTAAATACACTACCCCTTTTATTTAATGAAACTTATCAAGTTGGCATTCATGATTGATCATTTAATTAAATAAATTTGGTTTATTAAAATGATGTTAATGGATAAACAAATCTATTATGATAACTTGTATAATGTTAAGAGGTTACAATGAACCCTAATTCTTAATAAGAAAAAGGAAGACAACTATTTTGCAATGATAATCAGTTTGTCTTAGAATCCTTTGGAATTAAACCTAATGTCATCTTGGAAAGAGGAGGATGTACTTCCTCTTGACTAATACCTTAATCTGAATAAAACAAATGAATGCTATATATAAATATATAATAGTAGACTTCATTTCAATGAAGTCTATTATAAAAGAATGTAATTCAGAACTTAAACTAGCTAAGTCATGGTTAAGTTAAATAAGTGAACCATATTGTTAGTATGTTGATTCTATTTGTAAAACTGAATCCTAAATTAGGAAGTTAATGAATAAAAAATCTTGATGTTTCTGCAAGGCAATTACAATTCATTTATTATTGACAACCTTAAAGGTTAATGAAATTAGGGATTCAGCATGGTTGTTGTAATTAGACTTTAATTAAAGAAAATAATTAAGTAATTAACTTCTTTCTTAGGTATGTACATCCAGATGGGATGACTCTGTCGGATGTTGGCACATGCCAACTACAACATCGTACCTCCTTGAAGACTTGGGTCTTCATGAGGATACTATGTTGCAGTTGACATGTTACAAGACCCTTAAGACTTGAATCATCTAGATCTACATAAACTTGGACTTGATCTTAGTTATACCCTACATTAGGTATGAGTATGATCTAGTGTCGAGGGGAAACTCACGATGAATTAGGATAACTAGACACATGCAATCGACTTAGGTCGATTGAGTATGTCTATGTACCCTTAGTCACCATGAGTAGCCTTCTACACTAGACTATGTTGCTAACCTTGGTTAGGGTTAAACCTTGAACAAGTGGACTGATAGGAGTCAATGAAGACCATTCTAGATAACAGATGAAGTGGGGTGAAGGACGTATTTTGTTTGATGAGTATGTCATCTAGGAATATTAACATGAACAGTATGTTGTAAATATTTGGCCAAAGTATCGCAAGCTGCTGGTTACGTTGTCTTATGTCACCTAGTTTTAAGAAGTGATATTTTAGATGAATATTGGTAACAAGTATTTAGATAGGCCTCTTAAACAAAACACTTAACACCCTAAAAAGGGTATGAGAACCGAGTATACCTAGTATACAAATTCAATGAGTTAACATGAGAGATCGGTGTTTCACCGAGTCATGAAATGAGATATCGGTGTTTTACCGAGTCATTACAGCTGCATATGGTTATCTGTTATGAGATTGATTGGCATGGAATGTGTGTTCTAAATTATGATTATTTAGAACAGAGAACATTATTATTAAAAAAATCCCTTGTTTCTAAAGTCCTAAAATGGGAATGTTACAGAAATAACCATGTTTAGGTGTTTATAGGAGTGGGTGAGTCCCCTAAGGTATTAAGTAATCTCATTTTTATCTTACAATTTTCAAGGAGATAAGAAGTCTCAGTATAATTCCAAGATAAGTGTGTTTCTTGTATAACTCTTAAACATTCTTGATTTGTGGTATAAGAAAGAATAAAAAGGGAATTATAGAAATTGATTCTATCTTTGGTAATAATTTAGAAAAGTGTTAGAGGTAATTTTAAGGTTTTATGAATTCCAAAAGGAGTATTTGAGTGTTTCCTTACAAACTGTGCATGAGGAAAAGATGGTATTATAGTGAAAAAGGTGTGCAAAGTGTGTTGGTGGAACCATTACACAAGGATTCACTATAAGAAAAGATAAAAAGGGAATTGTAGAAATTTATTCTAGCCTTAGTAATAATTTAGACAAGTGTTAGAGGTCATTGTTATCCAAAATGTGCCCCCTGCTCATTTTGTGGCTAACTCCTCTCATTCTTCCTTCTCTTGTGCCTCAGTCACAAAATTTTGCTTTTCAAGCACTCAAAACCTTCTGGAAATGGCACCATTGGATAGAGCTCTTTCTTAGCTTTCCAGAAAGGTAAAGTTTTCCTCGTAACTCATGTATTTTTCAAGTTATGGCTCAGCAGAGTTTTTGTGGGAAATTTTCCCCCAGAAGGCCCGCAGCCAATCAGAACTCGCCACGTGTCCAGGCCAAAAATATCAAAGCAACCCGATTTGGCCCTGTTTTTCCCTAAAACTTCAAATCGCCATATCTTTCGATCCAGAGCTTGGTTTTTCACTTTCTTTATATCAATGGAAAGCTGGTGAAATTCTCTACAAGATTCCAGGGTCAATTTGCATTTTGGTGGAGTTTGGAGAGAGAAAATCAAAAAACACTTCTGGCACATGGTCATGAACAAAAATGATGTTTCAACCACCGATTTTAATGAAGAATGGCTCGCATTCTCTCCCAGCATGGTTAAAAATGTCAGGGAATGGGTTTGTCAGGTTTCCCATGCTGTTTTGATGGCATTTTGGTCAATGGTTGAATCCCTTCCACATTTTCCCACGTTTCTCTCTCCTGGGCTTGTCCCTTGCACTGTAAAAGCCAGATTTAGCTCATTTTTCAAAGGGTTGAACATTTTTTGTGTATGGCAAGCTCCCTTTTTCACCTTGGAAGTGATTTAGTGGAATAACAAACCTTTTCTAGAAACTGCAACTGTATTTTTGCCTTTCAGGTGTTTGAATGCAAGTGATTTTGATGTTAAAATAACAATACAGGCCCTGTGATTAGTTTTTATCCTCTGCTAGTGTTGTTTGCCTAATTTATAACACTTCATTACAACTATCAGTTTGTGCATGTTGTTTTTGTTGCATTTTATGAACTGTGTCAATTTGCAGAAGTAAAAAATGTTCACCACTCCTTTGGTGCATCACCTATTAGCATTAGTTTTAGTTCTTTCTTTTTGCCTTTTTTATCCTTGTCCCTTTGAAATTTAGAGTAGATTTAGGAGTTTAAACCTCTACAATTGTGCAAGTAAAATAGATTATCAGAGGAGTTAAGGAACCAGCCTCTAATCTAGAGATTTCTCTTCCATTTTTGTAAGTCCCACACTTGGGAAGAGGATTCAATGTTGTGCAATCACACTGGATGCTAGTATGATCAAACTAGAAATCTGATCAACATCCAGGGGGTGCTGCTGATTTGCAACAACAGTCATTTTCTAGAGTTATGAATGCCGAAAGGAGGATTCGAATGTTTCCTAGGAAACTATGCATGAGGAAAATAGGGTATTCTAGTGAAAAAGTTGTGCATAGTGTGTTGGTGGAACCATTACACAATGATTCACAAGTTGATGCATAAATAAGAAAGCTGAGGAATTATTTTACAGAGTTTTTGAGATAAAATAGAAGTTTTTAAACCATTATTTGTGTAAGTTATGGCCAAAACTCCCTCTTGGGTTGTGTAAAACCTTAAACTAGGGCAAGAATTGAAAAAAGTGTGTAATTTTTTATTCTGTGGATGAAATTAATTGAAAATTGGAAAATATCATTTTGGCATACTCATTAAAAATATTTTATAGTTTAGGAGTGATTTGACACCATACAGTCCTTTTTCTGTCTAGTAGTCCCATACTATGCTAAAGGAGACCTAATTTGAAATGATTAAATTAAAAATTGGGAAACTTTTCCTCAAGATTCACCTTCATGGTTAATTGGGTAGTTATATGGGCTTAACGGGTTCTTGAAAAAGTTACTGTTTTTCAAAGATATTGATTTTATACAAAATTATCTCTAAATCATTTGAGTGATAGGGATACAAGTTGTGTAAGGTAGTGTTGAAGGGTGAAAGAGAGTTAGAAGCCTTGGATTAAAATTTTTTCTTCAAAGGAGGTTTATGAAATTATAAGGAACTTGTTGAAGTTTTAAACTATTTTTTAAGATCCTTTGAAATGATTTATAACATAGCTTGTATTAGTAGGTCTTGAGAACCTAGTCAAGTAAACATTGAAAAAGAGTTCTTGGAAAGGATTATTTGCAAAATAAATTAGTAAGTCTATTGACTAAGATAGGGGTATGTAATGTGTGTGAGAGTACAAGAATCCATTTGTGGAAGATTTATAAATCTAACATGTTAAGTCTTGCATAAGGAGACCATCACAAACTCAGAGCACCAAACAAGAAAATAGAGTTGATAATATGCACCTTTGTAAAAGAGAAAAATCATTATTCTTGTTTGAAGGTCTAGATAGTAGGGGATAAGTCATCTTAGAATGTTTTAATGCATTAAAATTATTGATGTAACTAATCAAGCTTTAGAAAGGTGGGAATATATGGTGAGGAGATAAGTGAGTCTAAGAGGATAATCTAGAAGGATATGGAAAAAGGCATAACTTCTTGAGAAGTGAATAAAGGATGTTAAGGGTACATCAAGGTTAGATTTGGAGTTTTTTGTTATTCATATCAAGTGGAGGACAGTGAGGAGAAGGATTAGAGGAACCCTTATTGAACTAATGGACTTATGAAGGTGCTAGAAACTATAACTAATGTACATTTGATAATTTTTTACCTTGATTGACATGATCATGTGTTTTTATCTAGAAGAGGGTAGAGTTTGTAAGGTAAGGAAACATAAACCAAACAAGAATTTTCATTTCTTTTCATGAGAATTTGAGTTATGCATGGGCTCACAATATCTTGAATACAGTTTATACATTGAATTTGCTGAAATTATCTTGATACTCTACATCAAACACACTCTATGGAATTATTTAATATGCCACCATTTAATCCAAGATAAAAACCTAATGTGGTTAATAAATATTTTAAAACCATTCTAAATACATATTATAAAATGGTTAAGGATTCATGCAAAGGTGGAGCGTTTAACACATGTGAGTGTGAAGTGGTAAAATTAAGTTCCATTGTGTGGTTAATATGTTAAACAAAAAGGAGGGAAATTACCATCTTGCCACGCATTATAATAAATCCCACATAATATGCTAATTCAAAGAGCTTAAATAACATATGGAGTGGATAAGTATTGTTTTGAACATTTTTTAAAAATATATATGTCCACACAACTCCCATGCAAACCTCATAGCAAATAACGAAAGGCCAAGTGCATTGGTAAGAGGTGATTGAGATAAGAGGGGCATTTAGTTAGGTTTTATTTTTTTTTAAAGGTATTAAATAGAACCTATACCCACCATTCCAACCTGCCACTTCATAATAAATGCCACACATATAAGGAGTTAAGGGTTTAGTAAAATGCTAAGTGGGTAAATTAGAAGAGGGAGTATATAATATGTTTGCAAATAAGATGGTCCCGCCAGCCAATTCATATGGTCCAATGAAAAAAATGAATAACCTCTAAATGTGGAGGTTGTATTCTAATTTGGAACCATCCCAATTAACTGTGAAAATTTTCTTTCCTACAAACATTAGATTATAGGAAAGAATTTAATTTATGCCAAAGTTTAAAATTTACAAAATACCTTTACATAT
This sequence comes from Taxus chinensis, assembly GCA_019776745.2. Classification (NCBI taxonomy): domain Eukaryota; kingdom Viridiplantae; phylum Streptophyta; class Pinopsida; order Cupressales; family Taxaceae; genus Taxus; species Taxus chinensis. Next base: position 150,650,731 of record CM034150.1, on the reverse strand, counting down.
ATGTACTTAAATGTAAAGTGCTCCTGTTTTAACCATCTAAATAAAACAAATTTGAAGGAGTTAAATATTTACAAGAGACATGTGTGCACAAGAAAAACTGAATTGAATGGAGCTCATTTTATATCCCGAATGGGGTAAAACTACCCCAAGTAATTTTTCCACCAAACCATTTAATAAATATCATTATTTGATAGGTTTATTTAATTTAAAATGCTTTGATACCATGTCAAGTTCTGAGAAAATAATAAAACATTGTAAAGTTATTTAAATATTACTAATTAAACTATAATAAAAACATAGTAAATATAACACAGTGAACACCTATTAAGAAAATAACAAATTTCTCTAAGGTGTAGGCATGTAAATGATTCATGTGCTAGAGCAAGGCACATTTGAGGGAGGGGAACAATAACAGAATGAGTGTGTGCTAAAACACTTTGAATTTAGGACTTAGCAGTTTTTTGGATAAGGGTTATTTTTAAGATAGCGTGTAGAGCACACAAAGACATGAAGACTTCCAGTCCATGCAATGATATTTTGGGAACAAGTGACAGCTAAGTGCCATGCATATTTTACGCTAATAATAGGATTTCTACTCAGAGTTAAGTACAGGTAGTCTATTGTTAGAGAACTTGCATGTGTGCATCTTATTCTAAAGGCGCATGACTATTTTTAACATGTGACCTATTTTGAGAAGTGCATGAGTGGTGAAGGGTAAGTCCCCACCCCTATATATATATATATATATATATATATATATATATATATATATATATATATATATATATATATATGTATGTATTTATTTTCATGGGTTAGTGTGTGTGTGAAAAAATATGGTAGAGTTATGATGTTGGTTTTTTCGTGCACGTGACTCATGAAGATATTTATGTAATGTAAGAATCTTTTGTGTTTTATAGTACTTAATACAATGGTTCATATTGGCTGGATAATGGTTTTGAATATGACTAAATCTGGTTCTTACATGTAGATTTTTTATAGTCATTGTTTAGTTCATTTTATATCTATTCTAAGAACTAGATCTAGTTTATGCACTGTGTGTTGTTTACTATTGATAATGTATTTGGATATCTATATGCACCATCACGCTAACATTCTATAAAGGAAACTCTAAAGAGGGACCTAATGCCTTTGAACATTTCAGGTGAGTGCTCAACTCTAGCTGAGTGATGTGCATGCGCACTTGGGTCATTTACTGTAAATTTTAGGGTGCATCATTGGTTCTTTTTTCGGGACCTCTTTTTCAGATTTTTTCAGGATGTTGTGTGATGAATACGTACTGGTTGAAATTGGCAAGTGTTAAGGAGTGGATAATAGATCTAGAAGAAGAGCACGCTTAGAGATTCAACACTAGATTTAAGTTTGATGCACCCATGTAAGTGGAGCAGAATTTGTATGAATACTTATATGAGAGCTTCTTTGCCACTTTTCCAATTGAGCTATATGAGTGGCTGGTTGCTTACATGTCTAAAAGGAATTAGAGGTTTCACACACTTGTCTGGATGCAAGAATAATTTCAGGCCCTCTATGATGTTGATCTAATTTTGACACATGTTGTGGACACTTGGCCATGTAATGTTCTATATAGATATATTTTAGAGTACTCAATTTACAATTATTCTTACCTAGAGGTAGCCAAGTTTTAGTTTCTATGTTATCCCAGGGGAGCCTATCTACAAGGTATTCCACTGGCATTTAAAATATTGTTGGTAACCCTGAATTTGGAAGAAAAATTGATGGCTAGATAAACCCCACCATGCATGAAGGCAAGAGTTGGTGTGGTGAAGGATGGTGGACCTAGCAGTAAAGAGGAAAAGAGAAGAAAGGTGGGTTGAGTAAAATGAGGTATTGCGAGGGATTTAGGAAAGTAACATGAGATTATTGAATGGATGGCGTTGAGGATAGAGATGGCTTGTGAAGGATTTGGAGCTCACACAGGGGAAGTGGAGACAGAGCATCTGAAACTCCCCCATTTGGGAAAGCATGACAGGGAACCCTCATCGGCCTCTTACGAGAGTGCAGAAGTAGAGACAACATGGGTCATGGGCATGCATCTGAATCTACCTAGAAACCTATCCCTTGCGCTTGGTTTTCCAGTTTCTAGTGCAGCTAGTAGTCAACAAGCTAGTTTGGGTAGTAGAGTAACAAGAGGTAGAGTTGACTTATCAACAAGATCAAGAGTGAATCATATAGCAAGTGCATTTATGGCTGAGCATACATCTTCCCTATTATTTGGAGGACCATTTGGAGGAACCTTTTTAGGAGCATCATCGACACAAAACATAGGTGCACATAAATTTGGACTCACATCAAGGAGTAGCAAAACCTTGCAGACTATAGGAGTTTAGTTTAGTACCACTATTGGGACACATGGACGTGCATCCTCTGGTCTAACTCCTACTACATGTGGAGGATTAGGAGGAATAGGTAACTTGAGATATGATGGATTAGGAGGTGGGGGTCACATAGGAGGTTCTGAATCTAGTGGGCATGGTCCTTACTAGCCCTAGAATATTTACATTGAGATGTCACTTCATCTCCCAAAGTATACGAGAATGTAAGATGCTGCTGAGTATGTGCATATGTGTGAGATACTGTGGCATGCTAAAGGAATAATAGATTCAGAGTGCAAGGTTAGTTTGCAATTACATTGTAGGGACAGGCACATAGTTAGTACAGAAAGTTTGACCCTAATTAGACTTGAGTGGATTATACAACGTTACGGGATGCTTTTATTAAGGAATTTTATATACCTAAGTTCGAGAAGAAAATTAAAACCATGCTCAAATACATCAAGTAGGGCACTACTGAGAGTGTCCGGGAATATGATGCCCATTTCAAAACACTCTTGTCCAAACTATCATATGATATCCATGTAAGTTAGCATGCACAATGGTTCTTCGGAGGATTGATTATGCTTTTTAGGAGGGTTCTCTAACATAACACTTATACAGACCCATGCAATGCACTTGAAGCATCTCTGTGCATTGAGGCTGTTGGGATAATAGACACTGGAGTGAGCCCATTCTTGGAAGCTTAGATTGTAGCAATGACAAAGCAGTTGGAGAAATTGTCAACTAATACAACACATGAGACACATAGTAGAATTTGGTACATAGATTGTGAAGTAGAGGGGTATACTAAGGATAGTTATCCTTGTAGATTAGTGTGCTCCTTGTTATTGGAATGTGATAAATGTAATTTGGACCATGATGTAAGCCATTGTCCATTATTGTAATGCACAGTAAGAAAGAATGTGTCCTGCTATTGTAAAAATTTTCAATCCATGATTCACAATACTGAAGATTGCAGAATGATTTATTAGATCCATGATGCCATTGATATTAGTGTATGATAGATGGGGGTTTCAAATAACTCTAAGGATAAGGGTGAGTAACATGATCATGATCACACTCAAGGGTGCTTTGAGGGAGGCCATGGTAGAGGTCAAGGATATCATGGTGGATTCAAAGGTCTAGGCCATGGTGGTGGACGAAGTGAGTTCCCTTGTGGAACATGCTATATTTGCAGATCCCCTAACCATTACAGGAGCAAACCTCCCCTGAACAATACTTTTTCTTTATGCAGAAAGAATCATAACTATGAAGAGTGCCCAGACTTATATGAACATCTGAGAAAGAAGCACAAATAGGAGAACAAGGGTGCATGGATGGTTAGGATACAACTTGTTGTGGAAAAGAAACAGACACTGAATTTATCACCAGATTCGGAGGTAGTACCTACGAATATTACTATACATGTTGTGAATGTGCACACCAAAGAAATGTTGCAACAGAAGCCTACCATCACTAAGGAGGAGCTTTTACATGCAAAATACACAAACCCTACACATAAGAAGGAGTTTTTTCAAGAAACCATGGAGGTACGTAGAAATCTGTAAGGAGGAGATACAATGTTTAAAAGAATAGTCATAGAAGTTGGAACAAAAGAAGGAAGCTGAGACTTTCCAGTCAGATGTTGATTATCTGAGGGAGGTGTGCAAGATTTTGCGTCAGGAGAACAATATTCCATTACTAGGGAGCTATTTGAAAAGAAACACTCCACGCGTTGGTATTGAGATTGGACGGAAGATTTTGCATGCTAATATCCCTCCCCATAGCTTAGATTATGACAAGGAGATCACTCTGAATGTTGTTGTAGATGGATGGATTTTGAGTAATATTTTGATTGACATAGGCGCAGAAGTGAATTTGCTTACCTTAGATGCATGGGTTCAGATGGGAAGACCTTCATTGCAGCCATCTTCTAATGTAATGTATATGGTAAATCATACTAAGGCCATGCCTATTAGAGTATTGAAAGATGCATGTATTACTATAAAATGGGCCAAGTTCACTAGGGACTTTGAGGTTTTAGCACTTATAGAAGCAAAAAAATTCCCAACTCTACTTGGGCACCCTTGGTGCTATGAAAATAATGTTGATCTACGGTTCAATAAGGGATATATTAATTTTGAGAACAAGGAAGAACATGTTATTATCCCTTTAACAGATAGGAAATCTACACCTTATAAAAATACCTTAAGTGAAGAAGACCTAAAAAGAATTAATGTGCGCACCATTCAAGATCTGGAAGTGCTTGACCCATCTAAGGAAGGAATCCTCCAGTGGGATGATGAACATTCCTTTAGTGATACTACAAGTATTACATGTGATAATTGAGCACATGGCACTTATGATATGGTTGGGCATGAAGTAAGAAGCATTGTTGCATGGGTAAGAAGGTCACGTTGTGTTAGAAGGTTAGTAAAAAACCCTGTACCCCGGTAAACTAGAGAAGAAAACCTTGAGGTATTCTTACAAGCCATAGAAGTATAGTGGAAGGATAAATTAGATAGAAGGAATATGTAGTGTATACCCTATGTGGTACATCAATGCATTGGTGGATGGTTCATAGGGATAATCTCAAAGAATGGAGAGAAGTGAGAATTTATCTATTAACCTGGTTTTTTAGGAGTAATGAGCCTACTCAAATATGTGAATATCATGGTAATAATCCCATTTAGTATCACGTTCATCAATGTGAGAGACTCCAAACAGAGGGTCAGGAAGATTTACCACCTTCATTGTGGGTGCATAAACTTTATTTCACCTTGAAAGGTTGTACATGTGCTTGGTATGTTTATGTGGAGCTGCATAGGGAGACTAGAAATTGGCAAGATTTGATTGCAGGAATGATCCAGAATTTTGACTACTTCTCCACTAAACCTCCAGTGAAAGAGGTATTATCAGATATGAAGTGATTGACCATGGGAGATAGTGCAAAGGATGAAGAACTCATTTAGGATTTATTTAGTGAGTCAGATCTAGAAGCACGTTTTGATGAAGTAGATGAGAGACATGTAGAATTGTTTGAGCATGCTTACCTAAAGAAGGAGAAAGTAAAGATGGTTTATATGGTGGAAGATGAAGAAGTGGAATAGTTAGACATAGATCATTCATAGGGTATGCGTGAGGTTTTAGACATTACAGATGACAAGGTGTGTACCTACCATGAACCTATGACGATGAAGAAAGTGAACATTGGCACATATGTTGAACCTAAGGAGGCCATAATTGGAGATTATTGGTCTGACTCTGAAGTGGTTAAGATAATTGAATTGCTACATGATTTCTAGGACTTGTTTCCTAGGGGCTACCATGAGTTGAAAGGGGTGCATGAATCTTTGGGCAAGATGAAAATTAAGTTGAAGGAAGGTGTGTGCCCAGTTAGGAAGAGACCGTATAGGATGAACCATAACCTACATGTAAATTTTAAAGAAGAAATAGACAAGATGTTGGAATTTGGCATGATTGAACCCATAGAGGAATTGGAATGGGCTATCCCTATGGTAATCATCATAAAGAAAGATGGAAGAATTGTGATTTGTGTGTACTAAATGGAGCTGCATGTTGCATGTGTATGGGCTTATCAAGGATCATTGTGACGATTTACACTTAATGTTTGAGAGGTGAAAATAGTTAAGAATCTCTTTAAATATCAAGAAGTGCGTATTTGCTATAACTTCTGGAGCTCTGCTAGGGCATATCATCTGCAAGGAGGGTTTGTTAGTAGATCCATATAGGGTTGCTGTCATTTTAGGCTTAGAGGAACTCACCAGTCAAAGTGATGTGCATGGATTCTTGGGCCACATAGGGTATTACAGAAAATTTATCAAAGGATATGCTAATATTTTTTCACCTTTGGAGGAGTTATTAAAAGATAAAGGAAAGTTCTATTGGGGAGAATTGCAGCAGCACACATTCAAAGCGCTGAAGGACAGGCTTACTAAAATGTTTATTTTACATATTTCTTCATGGAATCTACCATTTCACGTACATGTGGATTCCTATGGTATGGACATTGGCACATTTTTATCTCAGCTTGAAGAAGGTATTGTATATTACCCTATATGTTTTGTTAGTAGAAATTTGAATCTTGTAGAACAAAATTATACTACAGAGCCCGAAGCTTTGTCAATGGTCTACACGCTGCATAAGTTTATATAGTACTTGCTACAAACACCTTTTTTGTTCTATACAGATCACATGGCATTGAAATAATTAGTAAATAATCCTATTTTATAGGGGTGCATATGCCTTTGGAGTATATTATTTCAATATTTTGACTTTACAGTTGTGGTAAAGACAGGTAAAAATAATTCTTTCCCAAACCACTTATCAAGGATTCAATCAAGAGAGGATACGTAGAGTATTCAAGATACAATTTTAGATGCATAGTTATACAAGTTAAACTACGCTCCCTTGGAGTTAAAGGGTATTTTTTAATTTTTACGCATAGGTATAGCACCATAAGGGATGAAAGCCTTGGAAAAGAAACAACTTACAATTCGTGTCGCACCTTTCATATCGATTAGTGGTGACTTATACAAACTAAAACCAGATGAAGTAATGCACCAGTGTGGACTAGAGCATGATTACATGGAAATCATGGAGGAGGCTCATGGCGGTATTGCAGGTGGACACTATGTAGGTGAGACCACTATGCATAAGATTCTACTTGTTGGTTTATGGTGGGAAACCTTATACAAGGATTGTAAGGAGTATTTTAAGGCATGTGATCACTATCAGCGCCTTGGAAAACCTGGGTAGAGAGATGAAATTCCTTTGAGACCCATTAATAGTGAAGATCCTTTTTAAAAATGGGAAATAGAATTTGTGGGTCCTATTTCCCCAGCCGTAAGTAGAACTGGATCGCGATACATCATCACTTGTATAGATTATCTTACAAGGTGGGTGGAAACAACACCTACAAAGGATTATACAATAGCTACAACAACAAGGTTTTTGTGGGAAAATATCTTACCATGTATGGATGTCCTTAGAGTTTGACAAGTAATAATGGAACTCATTTCCTAAATGTGACAATCAAGATATTATTGGATGAATTTATGGTCACACACCACAAGACAACACCATATCACCCTTAAGGAAATGGGACTACTGAGGCTTTCAATAAGATAATAAGCCAGAATTTGACAAAGATTTTTTATGTTGGAAGGATAGACTGTGATGATAAAGTTTCTATTGTACTTTGGGCATATAGAATAACCTATAAACAATTGAATAAGGAAACACCCTTTCAGTTGGTGTATAGCATAAAAGTAGTTTTTTCCATGGAATTCATGTTACCTTCTTTGTGTATCACACACGTGGGAGGTCTAGATGATGAGAAAGCATTGGAAGAAAGAAGTGAAAATTTGATATAGGGGGATGAGATGCGTGCTATAACACATTGGATTCAAAAGCAAGAGAAAGCCAGAAGGAAGGAATGGCGCGACAAGCACATCAAGGAAAAGAAGCTTGAGGTTGGGTAAATGGTACTTCTTTATGATTCAAAGCTTTTGTGCCACCAAGGAAAGATTAAGGTGTATTGGTTAGGACCATATGTTATCACTAACATACTTGAATTAGGCATTTTCCAGTTAGAGGTGCTTAATGGAACACAGATACTTGGTTACTTCAACAAGAGTAGGTTGAAACCTTACTATAAATAAGTCTTCTTGGTATTTTTAATAAGGCACTATTTCCATTTAAATTATATTTCCCTTACTATATTTCCTTTAACATGTTTCCTTCTTCGTTGCTATGATTTTTCAATTTAGTTTAGTGTTTTGTGTATTAAGCTCGCTTGTGCACCAAAAGATGATTGCAACCTCAAGTACTTTTATGTGCAGAGGACTGCACATACCCTTAGTGTGGGGTGGTTGTCATTCAAAGATGGGTATGCATAAGGAAAATTACTGGTGTAGGTGATTTCTCTTATTAGAAAGTGTAGATGGTATGGAAAAGTGGTGCTAGAAAGAAAATTACTCCTAAAAGAAGATCATAGTTGAAAAACAAAATGCCCAGTATAATGCAAGGTGAGTTGTGGTCATGGAAACTACTTAAGGGAAGACAAAGTGGTGAGGTACTTTTGCACATGGAAGTGCATGAAAGGAGTTATGTGGGAAAAAGGTAGAAATGTGCGATGGAAGGTTATGACTAGGGCACGTAGGTGTATCACATAGAAATTTGGTAAAATATTAAATTAATGAGAGGATTGGTGGTAGGTGGAGGATCAATAAATGTGATTACTTTTTCAAAATGTATGTAAGAACATGATGCGGGTTCATTTTTACCTTTACAATTATGAGTTTTAGAGCGAGTTGTTTGCGACCCAGCTTTGCGAGACACATTGAGGTGCAAAGAGATTTAAACCCAAATGAGAAGAGTGGATTTTTTGCATGAAATTGGTTTTCATCCCCATTGGAGAAGGGTTTGAGTGAACTAGAAGCGTAAAAAGAGGAAAAATAGGGCACCAAGGTTTGAGAATAAACTAGGGAACAAAGTTTCAAGTTAGGGCATGTGGTTTTAAGATAGAGCATGCAAGTTTTCTTGATAGAGGTAAAAAGACAAAACCTTTTTTTTTCATGAAACCAAGGAAAATAGTTGGAGCAGGAACAAAGGGGAAGAAGAAGGTAGAAACTGAGGTGGAGATTGAGGATGCTCCCGAAAGAAGGTTTTTAGAAATGTAGTACCTAGAGGATGTAATCGTGGTACGTGAATGGGATTCTCACATTTGTAAGAGCAAGATAAGTGACTACAATCATCACATGAATGACAAAAAGGAATATTTGGATGCACTTTGAAGTAGAAAGACAAACAAGCGCACAGTCGATGACATGCCTATTTATGATGATTCTTGACAAAAATTGTTGAAGAAGGTAGGGGTCCTACAGATATATGAACTCCCTTACATTAGAAAACTAAAGAAACTATACCAATATCTTATGAGCAGAGTCCACAAGGACTTATTTTCTTTTTCTGGGTGGCAGATGAGGATCACCGCACCCTTAATTGAAATCCTGACAGGTTTAAAGGGAATAGGGACATAGATTACCAGTGAGTTATCTAACAAAGAAGATATTTTTGCCACCCACAAGGATTTGGATTACTCAAAGGGTCTGCATGGAATGGATATTTACAAGTTAAGGAAGTACCCTATGGTACAGGTGGCCACGCACTTACCAAGTTGAATGATTAGGAGATATGGTCAAAAGCAAACACCATGTGGCTACATATTTCTAAGAAGATATCACAGGGGGAAGTTTACAACTTGGCAGGATACATAACAGATACCATCATTGAAGAAGCACATAAAGGTGAGAAGATAATCTTTGGAACCATTTTTCTATCTCTTGTTTTTGTTGAAATTGGAGTGCCTGATGGGCCAAAGAACAAGATTTGGGAGTATCCTATAGAGAATAAGTCTCTAGCAGAGAGGTTTGAAGAAGTATTTATGTGAGGGATCTATGAGTGGCCCATTCAGGAAAAGGGTAGAGATGTGGTATGATAGACTTCACATGGCTTTTGAAGAGGAGTGGAGAATTCCTAAGGAGCTTCCATTAGTAGTTGGGAAGACAATAAAATTTGTTGTGTACCAAAAAATTTGAATTGTGAGTTTTACAATGAAGGATGGGGCATGGATTCCTTAGTGTAAACTCCCTTATACCTTTATAACACAGTTCTTCCAGGTGGTAATTTAGAGATTTTCTTATTCATGTAGGATAATCTACAATGCTGAAAAGGTAGATTGTGATTACCATACCTTAAGGAAGACTTACACATACCCAGGTAAGTCTTCTTATATTGAGAGGTTCATATCAGATGATATAACCATGAGGCCTATCAGTTTGGCCATTGGAAATAGTGGGGCCACACTAATCTATATCCAGCTTAAGCCTAGGTTGGAAAATGGTAAGTATGTCAAAAATGAATGTATGCTACTAGGGGCACTAAAGGGAAACATACAATTTGGAGCCTGGTGGATGAAAATTCCACTTCACCATTAGAAGAAGATGATGATAATTAATATGAGGATAACAGTGGATTAGTGCATAGGGGATGGAGGCATCCCTTAGAAACTAAGGAAAGTAAGCATGAGGTTACTCCTCCTATGCAACAACAATAGGAGGAAGACTTAGAGAAATATGCGCCAACCTTAGATGCAGACCCAATAATTGAGGAAAACAAATTTAAAAGGGTTTTAAAAAGGACAAGTAATCAAAGCATGGGGAAATCAAAACCTCCACGTAGATCACCTCGAATCTCCCCTCAAAAAGAAGTAATTGAGAAGAAGAGGAGGAAAAAGTTAAATCTTGGAGAGGATGAGTCTAGTGAAAGCATGTCAGGAACCCTGGTGCAACCTGAAAATGTAGAAGAGCCTCATGATGAGGAAATGAAATATGATGAAGATGGGTTTAAGGAGATAGAAGAGGAAATAATTGAGCCATATGGCATGCCTCACTCCACTCTGGAAGGTGAAGGAGCCACTACAGATTCTAGCACCTGGGTTCCTAAGGGAAATAAGGCAAGAACAAGAAACGTAGGTGAGGATTATATGACTCCGGCTATGGGCTACATAGAGGACACCAGCAAGATCATTTGTGCTAGGTTTGATAGCATGATAGGGCCAAAGGATTTATATGGCTAGGAGTTAATGGAAATTGAAAAGGCCAATGCATGGACTAGGAAACAATTGTCCTAGTCCATGTAGACACATATGGATGAACCATATTTTGATTTGTGTGAGGAGTCATGTGTCTTGCATCAGGTAAATAAGCAACTGCATATTAGGCACATGAATATCAAGCCTCCGGTAATGTCTGAGGAGAAAGTAAGTAATGCCCCGGTCAAGGAATCTACTGAAGTGGCATGAAGGAACATTGATAAGGCCACCACCATTCAAGTGTTGCTTAAAGATAACAAGGATAAAACGGAAAAGATAAAGAACTTACAAGCATATAAGGAATGAGAAGAGGCAAAGAATGACGCCTTTATTAACATCACTTAGAAAATTGGTGATCATATTCTTAAGGTAAGGCCTCGTTTGGAGTCTAAAGTTCCTCAGAAATTCCCTTCCATAATGCATTATTTTCACACTCTTGTGGGTATAGTTTTGAATGAAACACCTGTTGTTATGGCCACAAAAAAAGATCCTATGGAAGAAACAAAAAGAGCAAGGGATACCATTGTTAAGAAACATTGAAATATGAGCTAAAGAAAGTGGATCAAGATTTGAACATGTGTGCAAATTCGGATGCCATAATAAGAATAAGGACTATATCAAAGGATAATGAAGTGTTGAAGGCAATGAGCTACGAAACACTCGGGCATGCAGAGAGGTTATCCCTAGTAAAATGAAAAAATGAGGCCCTTATGGTAACCCAAGATCCACACAAAGATAGGATTGATGAACTTGGGAAAATTATAGTGTAGAAAATTGACTCCATGGAGGGAATGGTCTCGAGTATGGCACATGTTTTCCAAGTACTACAAAATGAGAAGGAAAATATCACTCAGGATGAAATGGATGCTATCATAATAAATATCTTGGAGAAGACAAGAAATTTGCTAAGTGACTGGAAAATATTGGAGGATGAACTCAAAAAGGAATATTCAAAGTTAGTATTGTCTGAGGAAGAGGGTACTACAGAGTAAAATTCAGTCTTTTATGCAGTGCTTCATTCATTATTTCATTCATTATTCTTTATTTTTTAATGCATAGGAAGGAATTCCCATTTCTGGGTAGGTAATGTACTTTAGTGTGGGGTAATGTTGAGTAGCTAAAATATTACTCTAAGGTGAAGGCACATAAATGATGTGCACGTTGGAGAAATGCACATTTGAGGGCATGGAAGAATAGTAGAATGAGTGCGCACCAAAACACTTTGAATTCAGGACTTAGTCATTTTTTGGATAAGGGATATTTTTGGAGATAGCATGTGGAGCACAAAAAGATATGAAAACTTGCAGTCCATGCAATGATATTTTGGGAACAAGCGACAGTTGAGCATCATGCATAGTTTAGGCTAATAATAGGATTTCTACTCATAGTTAACTATAGGAAGTCTATTGTTAGAGAAATTTCATGTGTGCATATTATTGTAAAAGCACGTGGCTATTATTATCATGTGACCTATTTTGAGAAGTGCATGAGTGGTGAAGGGAAAGTCCCCACCCTATATATATATATATATATGTATGTATGTATGTATGTATGTATGTATGTATGTATGTATGTATGTATGTATGTATGTATGTATGTATGTATGTATGTATGTATGTATGTATGTATGTATGTATTGACTTGCATGGGTTAGGGTGTGTGTGAAAAACTATTATAGAGTTATGCTACTGGTTTTGTTGCGCACATGAATCATGGAGATATTTATGTAATGTAAGAAGCTTTTATATTTTACATTACTTAATACAATGGTTCATATTGGCTAGATAATGGTGTTGAATATGACTGAATCTGGTTCTTGCATGGTAGATTTTGTTATAGTATTTTTTTAGTTCATTTTATATCTATTCTAAGAACTAGATCTGGTTTATGCACTATGTGTTGTTTACTATTGATAATGAATCTTGATATCTATATGCACCATCACACTAACATTATGTAAAAGAAACTCTAAAGAGGGACCTAGTGCCTTTAGGAGTTTTAGGTGAGCACTCAGCTCTGGCTGAGTGATGTGCCAATGTGCCTGGGCCATTTACTATAAATTATAGGATAATTAAACATTTTAAATTTATTTAAATATTACTAATTAAAATATAATAAAAACATAGTAAATATAACATAGTGAACACTAAAATAACATGTAAAATCCCAAAGGAATCAAGGTCTTATTCTATTGGTGAGTTACAAGTAGGTTGTAATCATCAACCCAAGTTCCATTCCCATTGAGGCCATTGGAAACTTTCAATAAGTAGCCATGGAGACACCTTGAGGTAGGGGTCTAACTTCTCCATGTAAACCTAGTGGAACACATCAGGGCACATTAAGGACCAAATCCCACCTCCATGTCCCATTTAGAGAAAGTGCTCCTCCAAAACCACCATTCTAGTTCATAACTCTGGTATAATAAAAGATTTTACCATCAAATGTTTTAGGGACTCAAGTTAATTATCTATTGATGAGTTATAAGTAGTTTTTAATCATTAAAAAAAATTCATTCCCATTGAGGCCAATGGACACTTTCAATAAGTAGTTATGGAGACACCTTCAGGTAGGGGTCCAATGTCTCCATGTGAACCAAGTGGAACACAATGTGGTGCTCTAAAAGTGGATCACTAAGTGGACATTAAGGACCTAAGCCATCCTCCATGTCCCACTTAGAGAAAGTTCTTGTCTAAAAACACCATTCTAGTTCATAGTTCTGGTATAATAAAAGTGTTTACCATCAAAAATTTTACAGTCTCAAGGTATTGGTCTATTGATGAGTTACAATTAGTTTGTATTCATCAACCCAAGTTCCATTTCCATTGAGGCCATTAGACACTTTCAATAAGTAGTTATGGAGACACCTTAAGGTAGGGGACAAACTTCTCCATGTGAACCAAGTGAAACAAAATGTGGTGCTCTGAATGTGGATCACTCAGTGGACATTAAGAAACCAAGCCCACATCCATGTCCCACTTAAAGAAAGTGATCCTCCAAAACCACCATTCCAGTTCATATCTCTAGTATAATAAAATCATTTACCATCCAAAGTTTTCATATAATCTCTTACAGTAGGAGTGAACAATACCATGGAAAATGAGGTCTCTTTCCTTCTAACAGCCAAAAATTTGAATTTTGGCTGCCATGGCACTACTCAGGAGGCTTTTGAGATTTGTTGGATGGCTGCAAACCATTTTGTGGTACCTCTTTCTATTGAGATTCTCAAAGATACTTTATTAGAGGGGCCTGATGTTTCAAACAATGTTTCATCAGAAATCATCAGACATTCTAAAGAAGTGTCTTCGAATTCTCCATTGAAGATTTATGGACAAGGTAAAGTGGAGTTAAACAAAAATAATAACAAAGTGGATACTCTCAAGAAAGTTGTCCCCTCACTGTCTAAGCCAAAATTGGACCCCGTTGATACTGGAGCTCCCTTGGCCAGCTCTTTTTTTTCTAGCTCAAAGGAAAAAAAAGGAATCCATCACATCAATATATTTGATATTTTCCTTAATAGAGCTATTTAAAAGAGTCAAATGGAACTAATATGTAATTTTGTGGGACCTAGACCCAATATTAATGTTGTTAGGAGATGGGCTTCAAGGAAATGGAACCCTTTAGGGGATTTGTCGATCTCTTCTATGGCCAATAGATTTTTATTTTGTAAGTTCTCTCTACAAGAGGACATTAATTATGTTCTTTCGGTAGTCACTTGGTGTCTGGGTAACATGGGTCTATTTATAAAATGATAGTACCCTACTTTTAACCCTTTTAATGAAAATATCAACACCATTCCCATATGGTGTAGACTCCCTGGGATTCCAATGCAGTTCTTGGATGATGAGATTCTGTAAAATATTGTAAGATTGATTAGATCTCCCATCAGATCAAATAGTTCCACAAGAAATTGATCTCTAGGTTGGCTTATGTAAGGTTATGTGTCTCTTCAGACATGGAACAAGAGATTTCAGATCAGATCATTCTACAAACAAGGATGAGACCATGGATCCAAGCTTTGATTTATGAATCCTTTCAGATGAGATGCTCTAATTTCCATAAACTGGGTCATTTTACTAGTAAATATCTAGATCTCAAATAACCCTCTAAAAATAAGGCTCAGATGTAGAATGAGAATCAATATTAAAAAGGGCACTTTCAAGAAAACCAAGGAAAAAGAATTCAAAAATCATGTTAAGAAACCAACTATTAGAATAACTCTCTGGGTTCCCAAAACCACGCTTAAGAAAGTGGATCTCAACAAGGGATCATCTTTTGCTAAGAAATTAGGTGAAAAACTTGTTGATCTCAGCCTACAGGCAGTTAAAGACCATCATATTGTAAAGGTCACCTTAAAAACCATGATGTGCAGATGATAAGCTAAGTATGACTCCAATACAAGAATAAAATATCATTCCTTAGACCATCTCGAAGGTTGATGCTAGGACACATCCTTGTAGCCCTACAACAACACCATAACATCCATAGATTCAAGATCATTATGAGTTTGTCATGGAGGAAAATTCTAAGTATAGTAGCTCGGTTAAGATTCCTATCAAACCCACTCATGGAAAAAAAAGGAAGTACACGAATTGAGGTTTGAATCACCTCAACTTCTCAAAACAAATGAGAATTGTTTCCTAATTGTTGACTCTGAACAGTATTGTCCCAGCAATTTTGAAGCTTCCCCTTCACCTCCTTTAAAGAGAATCATTGAAGAAATTCAAAGGTACCCTAGCCTAGAAAAGGAAGAGGGAAAATTAATAGCTACTAAGAGCAACATTCCAAAGGATTACACTAATACACACTCCCCTAAGTTCACTCTGGTCATCACCAAAAAGAGGAAATCTAAAAGCTATGAAAATGTACCAGACGCTTTGTTTTTTAATAAGAAAAAGTCTCCAGGAAAATGGTACTACATCCAGCTCTAGGGTGACTAGATCTTCAATAATACAAACAAATACAAGGGAAAACATTACAAAGGGAAGACCCACTAAAAATGATCAAAGGAAAAAAAAGATCAATAAGGCACTGGTAGATGGTACACAATCCTCTTTAGACCATCCAGTTCATTCTTTCCCCCACATCGTTAAATGAAGATTGTTTCATGGAATATTAGAGGCCTTAATGGAAGTGGAAAGCAACATTCTCTTAAATATCTAAGGAAGACCTACAATCTGACTATTTTGGCATTTCAAGAAACCAAAATGAGTGTAAGGTACTTCACTACCGGAACAACGTAACACGTGCCCCAATGATGATACAGGTCTCCTCGCAAGGTGTTCAGGATCTAGAAAAGCTCCCCAAGTGTGTGTTAACATCCCGCATGCCTCACTTAGCCCCTACGTGCTTTGTTGTTCTCTTTTCCCCTCTTTTCTTTGCGTTTTTCTCTTCAGTTACGAAACCGCCACCCTGACTGGGCGGCGGTCTCATGACCGCCGCCCAGACAGGGCGGCGGTCCTGTAACCGCTGCCCTGCTCAGGGTGGTGGTCCTTCACGCATTTTCCAGAATGTTCTTTTAACGTGACTCACGTAAATTTCAATGTTTACCAGCTTTTTTCACCACCTTTGGCTTGCATTAATGATTCTGGTTCCCTGGAATAGTGTTTTGGCATTGTTTATGGTTTAAGAGATCAATTTGGTTTTTACCTTTGGGTAAATGCAAATGCTATAAATAGTTGGCTTGTGCTCAAGCAAATGGCCCCTCAAATTTGCCTCTCAATTTCTCATTTCAGTAGTTCAGTCTTTCATTTTTCTTAGGATTCATAGTTTTGTTCATTGCATGCTTAGTTAATGTTATTTTGCTATTAGAAAGCCACATATCCATCTTGTGCAAGTGTTGTCATTACTTCATGCAGTCCATTGAAGTAGAACAATTTAATTCTCAGTAGGAAGCCATTAAAGTTGCAGGTTTTACTCGTCAAACAGGATAGTTTCAGGTTCTGGACGTTTTATGTTGCATGACTCGCAATAAATCCCACTAGGAATTACATAAGCCAAGCTCTGTACTCTTGCGCTATCCCTCTCCTACTCGCATTGTATTCAGTCTGTATCCTAAGCTGCCTTTGTTCCAATATCTACTTCTGTTGATGCTAGCATTACACACTTTTCTGGATCCACGTGAGCACGAAGGAACGAGGAGATCACACTGAGGGGACAAAACCACACACACCATCGGATTCGCCACTGTTCTGCAAAATCCAGGTTCTAGCTTTCAAAGTTCTAGTTAGAAGCATATCAAATAGAGTAGCCAATCATCTTATTTCAGTCAATTTTACTTTCGATATTGCCAGGGAAGCTGTGGGGATTGATAGTTTCTGAGAAACTATGATTCATTCCTCACTTCTGAGGTAGGATCGAGAGTCTTTCAAATAGATTAGATTAGTTATTTCATTATTTAGAATAGACTTACAACTGCACAGGCAAGTAGCTATACTCGGCTGCCTTGTTTGTTTTAAATTTCGTGATTAGTTTAGTTGTCAATTGCTAGATATTTTAAAAAGTTTCTCTTTCAATTTCGTTCGAATAGTTCATCAGAAAAATACAAAAATAGAGAAGTTATATATGCTATAGATATACTTCACATAGTTAATTTTACTTTGCTACAATTAGATTTACATTGTTGCTTTTGTATGACAATCACGGGACCTAGAGAGCCCAGAGAATACGTATTCGAGCCAATCATGCCCCAACCCAATCTCATCACAGCAATAACTGATATAGATCAGAATCTTAGGATCCAAGTCTTCCGAACAACGACAAACTTACAACAGATCAGCTTCCAGTTAAGCGGGTTAAACATAGAAGACGACCAAGCGCACACGTTTTGGTCAAATCAACCAAACTACAGATTACCCTAGATATATATCTGCATGACTGTAGAAGGGCTTGAAAGAGAGAAAACGTTCGGTTGTGATCCTTTGGTCCCACAACCAGACGCAGGAGACACTCTCATAGACATAGATACCAGCTTAAGAATTCAGGTTGCACAAACACCTGTGAGATACTCTGAGAAGATCACACAACTGTTAATTCTGAATATAGAGGCTGAGAAAGCATACGACTATTGGATACTAGGGATTAGGGACTGATTCCACACATGACCATAGCAGGACCACAACAAACACGAATCTACGGTTGTGACCCACAAATCCCACAACCCAATGAATCCACAGGTGAATCAGACATAGATGCTGGCCTACACACATTAGTATTCAGATCTACTCCACTTCCACCTATCATCATCGAACAATTATCCTTGTTAGACGTAGCAGCTAATAAAGCTAAGGAATTCTAGACTAGACCAGATAATCACCCGTAGAGTCCGCTATACCCATCATCCACCCTATGACCCTGTCTGGAGATATACACGAAACTATCCCAGGTCATTTTCTGTGTATCCCACAACCCATAGACCGAATCATGCCAGAGCTCGATATTGATTGGAGCCTTCGAGCAGTCATCCTTGCCGATCGATCTATCACACCAGTTCAGGTTAGGAGGGCCTTCTTTGCCTTAGATTCACAGTTTCCACTAGTGCGCATCGAAGACATCAGATTACCTAACTAGTTTGTCTACATCCCACACGTATTCCATCCCCACCGGCTGTCTCGGCATGACCTCGGGAGGTCGGGTGCGAGGAAGAGTTACTTGTAGATTCCCACGCTCGCTTGTCACTTTTCCATCGTACAAAATTGGTGTAGTCTCAAAATTTTTCAACATCCAATTGTGAACCCGAAACGAAACAGTTCTTCCTCTTTTATTTTCACTTCTTCCTTCCACCTTCACTCTTACCCATTATTCTGCGGGTATTCATATACCCCCCGAATATGTCGGGATTCGATGCATATGGTAGACCTCTCCTAGGTCTTGAAGCATACTACGCTCAACTGAATAGACAGTCATCACCCTCGCTCTCAGTATGGGGTGAAAACTATTCAAATAACCAATTATCAACACAAAATCCACCTCCAAGGACTAGATATGGCTCATCTTTCCAAACAGAGGAGTTGGATCAGCTCACTCAAACGCAACACACAGAGCCTTCAGGCTCGAACAATATGACATTCACAGGAGAATCTGGTTCGTCTCCTCAGGTACTACTTAGACCACAAATTAGTAGACAATCAGACCCATACCTGGTTTTAGATGATGAACATTCAGTGCGTTATGCTAGAAATGAACAAAGCTCTCAGAGTATGTACCCACCCGTAGGACGTTTACAAGCACAACCCGAGGTCTCTTTTCAAGAAAATACCTCCATGCCACTACATATAGGAAATGCCCTCGGGGAAACTTGGCAGGGCAACAATCAGTTCATAGCGGGATATCACATGCCTATACAACACCAGGATATACAACAAATGCCACTAAGGCAAAATACCGTGACTTTACCAAATGAAGTCATTTCGACTTTAGTAGAAAAAGTTAGGGGGTTAGAAATTGCTCAGGCAAATCACCATTCTCAATTCATACAGGCAGGAAATTCTAATCCTCCACACCATCCTAGCCAAGTAGACCTCCTCACAGGAATAGGCACGTTAGGCATGACTCCTCAGTATTCACAACAAACGCCAACAAGAACCGCCATTTCTAACACCATTCCGATACCTCCCGGTCTAGTACAAAATAATCCATTCCTAGACAATCCCCCTTCATACTTAAACATGTACTCCAAATCACCACAAGGGGATATGTTCTCCTCTCCCAACATGTTTACTCAACCACAGGGGTTTCCTTATGCCCCTACCAGTGCATACGCTACACCATATCAACAACCCATTCCACCGCCACCCCCTCAGCAGGCACCATCAATGGTCGAAACCTACGCGATAGGGACTTATTCAGAATATTTGAAAGAACCCTTAGACTTCACCATACGAAGCGTTATGCTTCCAAGACCTCTTCCTGATTTTCCCAAATACAAAGGTGAGGGAGATCTGAATGCACATATCAAGGCTTACGCCACAGCTATTCGAGAACTACTCCCTTGGGATGGGGTTGTTGCTAAAATATTCCCCAAAACTTTGGAAGGTATCACTCTCGATTGGTATTATAGAATACCTGAGGCTTCCATCCATTCATTTAAACAACTCATTTCAGAGTTCATTAAGGCATTTGACATGAACAAACTATTAAGAACAGGAATCAGGGAATTCTTGCACATTAAGCAGGAACACAATGAATCTGTTGCTCATTTCATCCAGAGGTGGCGTACAGTTCTTTATTCTTCAGCCAGTGCTCCAAATATGGACCAAATGGAACTATGTGATTTATTCCTTCATTCTCTCAGTAGAGAAGTGAAGGAAGAAGTCCAGAAGTTCCCACTAAGGACTTACGATGAAGTACTTGAGAGCGCTCTCCGAATAGATCAAGCTGGCAATAGATAGCGGTCGTAAGACGTATGGAACAAATGGGAGGTTAATCACCTCCAACCAGAATACTACGGCTTATCCTACTACCACAAATACCAATCAAGGACCTAAAATCCTTAATAAAAATCACAGAGTGACAACAGATGGAGTAACTGATCAGGCCAAAAGGGTAAATGTTGTGAATACTCCACCACTAGTAAACAACCAACGAAATAACAACTTTACCCCAACAATCAATGCAGTGGATTTCAATCATCATCAACAACAACAACAACAACAAAAATGGTGAAACCCTACACACGGTCCAAGCCAAAACTCAACTGGTTGTCAAAACTAGAATCAAAACCAAAAACAACAAATGCAAAACTTTAATCCTAACAGGTAACGGTTTGATCAGAGTTTTGGGCCACAATATGCACCAAACCAGTAGACTAGGAATTACAATCCTAACTCGTATTGTGGTTTTCACAAAATCCGAGGCCATGACACTAGAACATGTCGTGACTACAATAAATTCATGCAACATTTGCCAGAGGAACAAAGACAACTTTTCATAGATATGTTCTTGGCAGATCCTACGTCACCGGCACCAAATACTTTTACAGGGGCAGTTTCCCCTCAAAATGCACCCCTTAAGATCTTCAATGATCCACTCCCAAATCACAACAACAACGGGTTAAATTCTAATGGGACAAACAAGGGTGTAATGACAGGAAACAACGATCATGAAGCCTCAACTTCACTAAATCCATTAGTTGCGCCACAATTAGGAAGTCAGCCGCGACCCAAGATAGTCGGTTTAGTGGAGTTAGACGCCGAACTACCCGTAGAGGCTGTAACAAGGACACGAGAGTATTCCTCTCAGCCAAGTCCAAGTTACCTACCAGAGACAGATAACATCCAACAAATGTTAGTAAGACCCGTAGGTGCCTACGATTTAATTAGTGATCTAACAAAAACCTTCTTGCACATTTCTTTTTTGGACTTACTAAAGAATTCTCCTGCCCACAGGGCTGCTCTTTTAGAGGCATTAGGTTTAGGTCATCTAATTAACATCACTCCACCTCCCGAAACACAGGTAAACCATATAGACTTTGATATCCACCCTCCGGGGCAGCCGGATAGGGATACTGAATTCATATTCGAAATAAACAAAATGCCAACAGACGCTGAGATTACACACCGAGGTGATCCAGCCTTACATTTGCAAGTATGGGTTTATAACAATTATGTGAAACGCGCGATGGTTGACGATGGGGCAGCAGTTAACATAGTCCCCTTCTCTTTCCTTCAAAAGCTAGGGTATGGAGAAATGAATTGTTCCACAACTCGAAATACACTAAGAGGCTATGATAGCCTTAAAGCCACGTCAATTGGAACTATAATACTACCGGTCACCTTAGGACCCAAAACAATCCTGACTGAGTTTTATATTATAGATCAGGAAACCAACTATAATATGATCCTTGGCCGACCATGGATACATCGTATGAAGGCAATCCCTTCTACATTATTCCAAGAAGTAAGATTCTTGCATTTAGGAAAGGTGTTCATAGCCAAAGGTGATCCAAAACCATTCGATATACACCTAGCTGACTTAAAGAAAAGACCAGGCATTCACTCGGAATTTGAACTCCCAACAAACCAACTTAATAAACCCACCGACACAAAACCGGAGGAAAAGCTGGTACCTACGACAGATCTTGAGACTATGAGCCTAGTCAAGATGATCCCAGCCCTCAAGGATGAGGTTAAGATTGTAGAAATAGTATCATTAGGAACTACTACAAAAATCATTGAATTACTAGAATAGGATCTACCAATGTTCCTACCATTTGATTCTGTAGGCATGGGATATACCCTAGGTGTTGGTTCTCTTCCAGCAGAGGATCTCTGCATGGTAGAAGTAGAATATGTTAACACATCAAATATTCTGACGCCCATATTCCCAGCTGAATATTGGACTCTCCATTTCGATGGAGCTAGATGTCGTTACGGAGCTGGGGCAGGTGTAATCTTTACTTCTCCCGAGGGAAAAGTCCTACCATTTGCCTTTAAACTAAATTTCAAATGTACAAACAATGGCGCTGAGTACGAAACCATCCTCCTTGGCCTCATCCTAGCTAAGAGGATCGGTGTTAATAATATCAGGGTGTTAGGAGACTCACAATTGGTAGCAAACCAAGTCTCTGAGATGTATGAAACCAGAGCCGAGCACTTACAGCTCTACAAAACAGCTGTATTGAATTTAAGCAAGGAGTTTGACTTCATATCAATTGAAGCAATCCCACGAGAGAAAAATCTTCTCACCGATTCAATAGCAACCTCGGCGTCACGCTTCACTCCAAACAGTGAGTTGGAAGATACCCGTTTCATGGTATCCCTTCGTACCGAAACCATTAGTGAAAAAAATGTCAAATCCTCTTTTAACAAACAGAAATGAAAACAAATCTACTATCCTAGACCACATTGATAGTGATACAACCACTCTGAATTACTTAAACGCCTATGCAGCGTTACATCTCACCCATCACGCAGTAGATTTATCCTTAATCCCGCATTCGTCTTCCTACTTTGGAAATTCCATGATAGAGCTTCCCCCACAAAAGGAGCTCAGCATATACATGGTAGAGAACGGAGACGATCTGGAATTACCTCCAGCCCCGCCTAAGTTTGAAGAAGGTAACGCTTCTTTAATCGAAGAAACAATCGATATTAACATTGGAACAGAGGATGAACCAAGGATATTGAAGTTAGGATCCTCGTTAACTCCATCGGAAGTAGAAATACACACTCAAATCCTCAAGGAACATCAGAAGGCTTTTGCATTTAATTATAAGGAAATGACAGGGGTTGCACCACACATCGCAGTACATAACCTCATCACTAAATCAGACGCAAAGCCGATTAAACAAAAATCAAGACCAATGAAACCTAAGGTAGCTCTCATGGTGAAAGAGGAGGTAATGAAACTCCTCCAAGTAGGATTCATCAAACCAGTCGATTACTCTCAATGGGTATCTAATATCGTTCCCGTTCTCAAAAAGAATGGGAAGATACACATCTGCATAGACTTCTGAGACATTAACAAGGCATGTCCTAAGGATGACTTCCCGTTACCATCCATAGACGTCATTGTTGACGCAACAGCTGGATTTGAGCTTTTGTCTCTCATGGATGGATTCTCAAGATACAATCAAATCAGAATATCCTAACAAGATCAAGCTAAAACCATGTTTATAACTCCTTGGGAAACCTACTACTATGTTGTTATGTCATTCAGTCTCAAGAACGCTGGTGCTACATACCAGCGGGCTATGACATATATATTTCATGATCTTATTCATAAAATTGTGGAATCCTACGTAGATGACTTGTTGGCCAAGGCCAAGAAGCATTGTGACCATCTGGAAGTGCTTCGCGTCATTCTTTCACGTCTAATAGAATACGGAGTCACGCTAAATCTAGAAAAATGTGTCTTTGGTGTAACAGGAGGGAAGCTCCTAGGTTACATTGTATCGTCACGTGGGATCGATGTTGACCCAACCAAAATTAGGGCTGTTCTCGAAATGGTCCCACCTTCGGATGAATCTGGAATCAGGTCTTTTCTCAGAAAGCTTGGTGTAATCTGGAGATTCATCCCAGACTTAAGCTTCACCATTCATCCAATCAACAATCTACTTAAAAAATATTATAGTATTGATTGGACCAAAGACTGCAATGAAGCTTTCGACGCAGTTAAGCATTTCTTGTTATCACCACCTACGTTAATGCCACCTAAGCCAGACCGCCCGTTAATTTTATATTCGCGAGCTACCAATGTCTCGCTAGCCTGTATGCTGGCTCAAGAAGACGATGACAAAAGAGAACGCGTGATCTATTTCATTAGCCGAATGTTGCTCGACTATGAAACACGTTATACACAGGCAGAACGAGAATGCCTTGCCATAATTTTTGCAACCAAATGCTTAAGACATTATATGCTAAATCAAGAAACAAGGGTCATTGTAAAGACAGACTATTTACGAACTTTCCTCACACAAGGGTCCTTGTCTAAAAAGGCTGGATGCTTTATAACCTTAATGGGGGAGTTCGAATTAACATTTGTAAATCAGAAATCCATTAAAGGACAAATCATCGCGGATTGGTTAGCTGATAACCCACTAGACGGAGGCAATCTAGTAGATCTGGACTTTCCTGATGAATGCATATACTACATCGAAACCAGACCTCCTATCTCTGAATGTCCTTGGTATGCTGATATTATTAATTATATCATGGACCATATGTATCCAGAAGGTGCTACACTGCAACAAAGAAGGCGGTTACGCATTATCGTAGCTAAATACGTCATTATAGAGCAAGTGCTCTATCGTAAAGCATTCGATGGAATGCTTCTAAGATGTGTCGACACAGAAGAATCCAAGAAGATTCTCCACGAATCTCACAGTGGAATATGTGGAGGCCACTTCGGTGGCCATGCCACCACTCGTAAAATACATCGGATGGGCTATTTCTGGCCTACTCTAGAACACGACGCAGTAGAGTTTGTACGAAGGTGTCATAAGTGCCAAGAATTCTCCCACGAGATCCACATGCCGGCACAAGCTCTACAACCAATCGCTACTCCATGGCCCTTTTCTACGTGGGGCCTAGATTTGATAGGGAAATTCTCCCCCTCATCTACAGATGGCCATAATTTCATAATCACGGCCACCGAATATTTTACCAAGTGGGTAGAGGCCATGCCTCTTACTACTGTACCGGTTCTGTAATCGCCAAGTTCATTTTGAACCAAATCATTTGTAGGTACGGTGTCCCACAAATCATTATCTCGGATAATGGGACTTCTTTTAAGAATGACGAAGTTCACGAATTGTGCAATAAATTTAAAATAAGCCATCATACGGCCTCCTTGTATTACCCTCAAGCCAACGGACAAGCTGAAGCGACAAACAAAATGTTAAAATCCATTCTCCTTAAAACTGTGAAAGAAAACAAATGAGATTGGCATTTGAAGTTATATCCGGCCTTATGGGCCCACCAAACCTCGATAAGAACACCAACAGGAGTGACTCCTTTCTCGCTAGTATTCGGGGCAGAAGCAGTTCTCCCGCTTGAGGTTGAAATACCCAGTCTCCGTATCTCATTACAAGGGATTCTGGACGAAGACGCTTATAGAGAAGCATGTCTCTCCCAACTAGAAAGCCTAGATGAAGCTAGGTTAGATGCTGAACAGCGGCACAGAGTCTATGCTGACCGGATGTGCCGGTAGTATAACAAGAAGGTCTATGAACGAGACATATATGAAGGTGATCTAGTTCTAAGGCTAGACAGCCGGATCGATAAAAAACCAGCAAAGGAAGGAAGTTCTAGCCCAAATGGTTGGGCCCATACCAAGTCATAAATGACTATGGAAATGGTGCATATCTCTTATGCACACTAGAAGGTGAGGAATTTGGTGAAACAGTCAATTCCCTACACCTTAAACGATTCTATGCATAAGCAACCAGCACTACTTGTATAATTATATCTACATTGCATCTTCATATGGTTAGGATCATTTTGTCCGCTTGTTTCGTACAATTTTGTGATCAAGGAATTTATTCTCAAAGCAATTCATTACAAACTTATGATGGTATTGGCATAAACACTCTAATCATACTTCTTCATTTCATAATATCATCACCTGTTTCAGAATCATCTCATCAAATAAAGCTAGATATGACAAAGTCTTAATGGTAACCATACCAAGATCTGCAGGTTTGTTCTCACTTTTGGTTTCTTCCTAGGATAGGTGTCTTGCCTATGGTCTGTTCTAGAAGCTTCATCATGTGTCACATCTATCCCATACGTATATCTCTTTGGAAGTAAGAACATACTGACACTTTGCTCAAGTAAACGAGTCAAATATAGATCAAACAGAAAATTTTAAATTTACACATTTCCTTGCCCCACCAACCTTTGGTGATGAGCTTGCGTCTCTTACTAGTGACGTAGGGTTGGGAAAGGATGGAAATGCCCTTACTCGCCTATGCCTTGCCCACGGTGATAAACCCACGCTTCTTACTAGTAGCATGGGGCAAGGTGTAGGGGGTCCTCTTGACAAACAAATGTTAAAGGTCATAAACAAACAATTCAAATCTTGAAGTCTTGAGTCAAAAACAAATGAATCAGATGTCCAAAATTCCAAGAGAGTTAAAAACCCTAAAACCCATATTTTGTCTACCATGTGGCCATCTACGGATCTAAGTCTAGATAAACCACAAAGCAAGTTGCATCCCAAACTATGGAGTCACTCGAGTAGAGTAGGCTTGTAGCATCCTAATTTGGTTCCACCAAAGCTTTGTCTATCTTTCATCACTATCATTTCAACACATTTCATAACTTGTGCCCTTTCTAGCTCTCGGTGATGAGCCCTCACATCTTACTAGTTGCGTGGAGTTAGGAGTGGGGCAAGTTTATCTGCTCATCATACCGGCTTATCTTCACCACTTTGCCAAAACAGATATGAGGTATCAAAGTTGCTTAAAGAAACTAAAGTTCAAAATCACATTGTATTTACATTATCATATATCAGCACCATGAAATACAAAAAGAAGGTTAACATTTGTACCATTTCTTCTCCATTGCATACATTCTAAAAAGCATATAAGCATAACATAATAGTTTACATGTGGAAACAGAAATGGATGCAACGTCATAGATGCCAAGAGTCTGATCCAAAAATAATATGTATATAAATATATATATAAATGGTCAAAATTCCTGTACAATGCCATCATGCGCTAAGCATGGTCAAAATGCTCAAAGAGCCCGGGAAATACAAAAACATCATACAAAAATCTAAGAGAGCCAAGTGGCTTCTCAACCCCTATGAGATCCCTCTGAGGGTGCACACCCATGCCTAGGACTCCAGCTACGCCGGCGCTCTGAGTGCACGGAGGGCTCACGATCCCGAGGGGCAGCTGCGGTCTCGCCATGAGAATGACTCCTCATCAGGTGCTCTGCTGTCCTATACCCTGCCAGCTCAGTACGGAGGGTAGATACCATCCTGGCCACATGCCAGATGGGGGAAAAGATGTCGGTATGTCTGCCAGCTACTGAAGGCTCCCCTGCATCCACAGATAGCTCTGCACGGGTCCTCTCCATAGGGATCATCAGGGTATCGGTGCATACCCTGCGAATCAGGTCTCGCCACTCATCGGTGGTCTCTGCAAACAAAGGAGAAAATGAATTAGAAATAAAACAAGAGATAAACACAAGTGTAAACAAAAGGAGAGATAGCAATTAAGGTGATCCTAACTCGAAGCAAAGGGAAGATAACTTACTCGGATCGCCGGGCCTCCAGGATGGATCTCTAGGGTCAGCACCTACCACAGATGCCACTGCTGACTGAGGTACTCCTCCCGTGGCTGGAGCAACGTAGCATCCCGCTACGGACTCATCCTCCCCACCATGGCCCTGGGAGAGTGGCTCCTCTGAAACCAGAGTCACCCTCTCCACGCTCTGCTCCACCCTCTCTGCCTGCATGATATCCTGAGTGTCATGCCACTCAGGATCACTATCCTCCTCTCCACCCGACTCGCTAGCCTCAGCCTCAGTCTCCTCCTCCATCTCTCCCCCTGTGAACTCCTCAGACTCAGAGTCTATGTCAATGGGGTCATCACTGCTATGAGCGGGACCGGCAGCAATCTGAAGTAAGGGTGCCTGAGGAGCACCGGCTCTCCCTCGGGCACGTACTACCCGCCTAGCCATAATAGGAATGCCAGGGGTAACAACTGTCCAACCCCGGCCCCTAGGACCCCCTCTGGCCTCTCGAACTGACCTGTATACTGGCACCACCGGGGGAAGCATACCCATGTAAGGCAGGCCAAACTGTTGAGGAACTCGGCAAAGGGATGTATCTCCACTCTCCCTACCCTGTCAACAAGCTGCCCTGTGGTGGAGTAGGAAATCAAAGTAAGAGCCTCCTCACCCCATAAACCTGCCATGGCCTGATACGGTGTGGCCTCCATGTCATCGGTGGTCAGGGAAGCAACTGGCTGGTGAGGTGCTCTGAGCACCGACATGTCTGTCCATCTGGCTACCCTCACAGCTCCGAGATCTGCCACCTCTACACCTCTGCCATAGGGGATGAAGTGCTCATAGACCCAGCTCATAACCAGGGTCGGATGGCTCAAAGACTGCCCCTGTAAATGGACCACCCTGTACAAATCATGGTAGGTAGTCCCAAGTATATCGGCTCCCCAGGCGTAAATCCGGCCATGTCCCTCGATCTGTGCAATGATGGGGGACCAGCAATATAATAGTGTGTCTCCTCCCTTGTCCCCGATCAATCTCGAGGCAAGGATCCCCATAATGGCCTGACGAATCAAGGGGATGGGTAGGCTAGGAATAGATCAGACCCTCACCCCCTTCTTCGAACCAGTGGAGATAACTGCATCTCCCATGTAAGAGGCCCACTGTGCTATCTGAGCCCGTGAACCTGCTGTCTCAAGGGTAAGTCGTCTCCCGATGATCGGGACCCCCAGGATACGGTAAACATCCTCCAAAGTAATGGTCCACTCACCTCAGACCCCTGGTAATCGGAAGGTGTTCCGATCAGCATCCCAATATGAAAATAAGTCACAAAGTATGTGACTGGACGGTGCAACATGTGGAACCCGTGATATACGCAGTATACCGGCCCTCTGAAGAGTGTCCACCTCATCCTGTGAAAGGGCATCTAATACTGCTGGGAGCCAGTCACACTCTCTCTCTCTCGACTCCATCGAATGTACTCCTCCCTCGCCTGTATACACCAAAAAAAAAACACACAAAACAGAGCAAGTTAGCATCCGAATGACATTAGAAAAATCATGAAAACACATAAAAATGCTAAAAATGCAAAAATAATTTCAAACAAGTGTTCCTTTGGCATTCTGTGAAGAACCGCCACCCTGAGCAGGGCGGTGGTTTCGTAACCGCCACCTTAAAGGTGGCGGTCTTGTAACCGCCGCCCTGAATAGAGCTACAATCATGTGACCGCCGCCCTATTCAGGGTGGCAGTCGTGTCCCGAAAACCCACTCGGGTTTTGTACCTTAAAAAGGCCTAAAAATGCAAAAAAGGGACTATTTTAACTAAAACAAAGCCTACCCAGTAGGCGCCCCCCCTAGATAGACCTTTTAAACCTAACATTTTCAAAAATAGTCCCCCACGACAAAGATTTTAACATTTTAAAATTTTAGGGGTAAAAACGGTAAATTGAGAAAAACTAACCTGTGATCTCGTGGGTCGATGTTCCACTCGCGGAGGCATGATCGCTATCTCGTCACGAACATTTTGACTCTACTCTCGTAAGAAACCATCACCGTGGGTCCCAGAGCTCAAAATCGACCAAATCAACACGCGCAAATGAATAGGAAAATGGGCCCACTTTCATATATATAGCAACCTGACTCGTTTTGAATCCCCTTTTCACAGGTTTGGAGCGCCGACGGAGGTAAGTTCTTATCCCCGCACAAATGGTATGTCCTCATTTCATATTATTTTAGTATTTATTTTCCGATCTATTTTGTCTATCTGCACTTGATTCCTCTTTTCATTTTGTAGGTGGCGGGAATTTTGGATGGCATCATTTCGACACACGGACGTATCAGGTATAACTTCCAACTTCCCATTTCGGGACCACCATACTCAGACCCACCGTTTTACGCCTCTTCATGGCTAAAACGCTTCTCCGAGGGGGCAATATGTACGTACCCAAAATTGTAAGGTACTTCACTGCTGGAACAACGTAACACGTGCCCCAATGATGATACAGGTCTCCTCGCAAGGTGTTCGGGATCCGGAAAAGCTCCCCAAGTGTGCGTTAACATCCCACATGCCTCGCTTAGCCCCTGCGTGCTTTGTTGTTCTCTTTTCCCCTCTTTTCTTTGTGTTTTTCTCTTCAGTTATGAAACCGCCACCCAGACAAGGCAGCGGTCCTGTAACCGCCGCCCTGCTCAGGGCGGTGGTCCTTCACGCATTTTCCAGAATGTTCTTTTTAATGTGACTCACGTAAATTTCAACGTTTACCAGCTTTTTTCACCGCCTTTGGCTTGCATTAATGATTCTGGTTCCCTGGAATAGTGTTTTGGCATTGTTTATGGTTTAAGAGATCAATTTGGTTTTTACCTTTGGGTAAATGCAAATGCTATAAATAGTTGGCTTGTGCTCAAGCAAATGGCCCCTCAAATTTTCCTCTCAATTTCTCATTTCAGTAGTTCAGTCTTTCATTTTGCTTAGGATTCATAGTTTTGTTCATTGCATGCTTAGTTAATGTTATTTTGCTATTAGAAAGCCACATATCCATCTTGTGCAAGTGCTGTCATTACTTCATGCAGTCCATTGAAGTAGAACAATTTAATTCTCAGTAGGAAGCCATTAAAGTTGCAGGTTTTGTTCGTCAAACAGGATAGTTTCAGGTTCTGGACGTTTTATGTTGCATGACTCACAATAAATCCCGCTAGGAATTACATAAGCCAAGCTCTGTACTCTTGCGCTATCCCTCTCCTACTCGCATTGTATTCAGTCTGTATCCTAAGCTGCCTTTGTTCCAATATCTACTTTTGTTGATGCTAGCATTACACGCTTTTCTGGATCCACGTGAGCACGAAGGAATGAGGAGATCACACTGAGGGGACAAAACCACACACACCATTGGATTCGCCACTGTTCTGCAAAATCCAGGTTCTAGCTTTCAAAGTTCTAGTTAGAAGCATATCAAATAGAGTAGCCAATCATCTTATTTCAGTCAATTTTACTTTCGATATTGCCAGGGAAGCTATGGGGATTGATAGTTTCTGAGAAACTATGATTCATTCCTCACTTCTGAGGTAGGATCGAGAGTCTTTCAAATAGATTAGATCAGTTATTTCATTATTTAGAATAGACTTACAACTGCACAGGCAAGTAGCTATACTCGGCTGCCTTGTTTGTTTTAAATTTCGTGATTAGTTTAGTTGTCAATTGCTAGATATTTTAAAAAGTTTCTCTTTCAATTTCGTTTGAATAGTTCATCAGAAAAATACAAAAATAGAGAAGTTATATATGCTATAGATATACTTCACATAGTTAATTTTACTTTGCTACAATTAGATTTACATTGTTGCTTTTGTATGACAATCACGGACCTAGAGAGCCCAAAGAATACGTATTCAAGCCAATCATGCCCCAACCCAATCTCGTCACAGCAATAACTGATATAGATCAGAATCTTAGGATCCAAGTCTTCTGAACAACAGAAAACTTACAACAGATCAGCTTCCAGTTAAGCGGGTTAAACATAGAAGATGACCAAGCGCACACGTTTTGGTCAAATCAACCAAACTACAGATTACCCTAGATATATATCCGCATGACTGTAGAAGGGCTTGAAAGAGAGAAAATGTTCGGTTGTGATCCTTTGGTCCCACAACCAGACACAGGAGACACTCTCACAGACATAGATACTAGCTTAAGAATTCAGGTTGCACGAACACCTGTGAGATACTCTGAGAAGATCACACAACTGTTAATTCTGAATATAGAGGCTGAGAAAGCATATGACTATTGGATACTAGGGATTAGGGACTGATTCCACACATGACCATAGTAGGACCACAACAAACATGAATCTACGGTTGTGACCCACAAATCCCACAACCCAATGAATCCACAGGTGAATCAGACATAGATGCTGGCCTACGCACATTAGTATTCAGATCTACTCCACTTCCACCTATCATCATCGAACAGTTATCCTTGTTAGACGTAGCAGCTAATAAAGCTAAGGAATTCTGGACTAGACCAAATAATCACCCGTAGAGTCCGCTATACCCATCATCCACCCTATGACCCTGTCTAGAGATATACACAAAACTATCCCAGGTCATTTTCCGCGTATCCCACAACCCATAGACCGAATCACGCCAGAGCTCGATATTGATTGGAGCCTTCGAGCAGTCATCCTTGCCGATCGATCTATCACACCAGTTCAGGTTAGGAGGGCCTTCTTTTCCTTAGATTTGTAGTTTCCACTAGTGCGCGTCAAAGACATCAGATTGCCTAACTAGTTTGTCTGCATCCCACACGTATTCCATCCCCACCGGCTGTCTCGGCATGACCTCGGGAGGTCAGGTGCGAGGAAGAGTTACTTGTAGATTCCCACACTCGCTTGTCACTTTTCCATCGTACAGCTCCTCTCTTCCCAGAATTATTTTTGACCATAGCCATAGTGTTCCTAATATGTTGAATAATGATAGGCCCACACATCCTTCTTTAAAATTTGAGAAAATTTGGCGGGATCATTCGGATATTGATGAAAAAATTAAAGATTGGTTGAGTTTACAGGTTGAAGGGACAACCCAATTCATATTTGTTCAAAAACTTAAAGATATAAAAAAGAAAGTCAGGTCCTGGAATAGAACAATTTTTTGGAATGTTTTCATTTAGAAAAAATGATCAAAGGTGATATTGAAGCTTTAGAAAATAAAGTTACAGCTATGGGAATGATTCATGAGGACTATGCTCAAGAAAAAGATATTTTAGCTAATTTGCACACTATATGTGCAAGAGAAGAAACTTTTTGGAGACAAAAATCTAGAGCAGTTTGGATTAAAGAAGGTGATAAGAACACAAAAAATCCATACGAAAACTCTAAAGAATAGAGCCCACAATAGGATTTATGAAGTCACTCTATAGAATAGTGATACCAATTTAGATCCTAACTGTATTAAAGAGGAGGTTGTTAATTTTTATAAGAACCTCTTAAATGATTCTCCTTGTTTGTCTTCTGAAGCAACAAATAATCTTGTCAAACCAGAATATTTTAACATTCTTAGCAAACCAGATTCTATGGAAGAGCTTCAAAATTCAGTCTTTTCAATGGAGGGATACAAATCTCTAGGGTCAAATGGTATTTCTACTTTTTTCTATAAAAAATTCAAGGATATTTGCATTTACAATCTTCTCAAAGTAGCTAATGAATTTTTTAGGACATGTAGGCTTCTAAAAGAGATAAAAAATACTTTTATTTTCTTGTTCCTAAAAAATTTGGGTCAAATAATTCAAAAAATTTAGGCCTCTAAGTCTTACTAACTTCCTATACAAGATATTTACTAAAATTCTTACTTCCAGAATTAAACCTCCACTCCCTCACATTATTTCCAGCCAATAAGGTGGTTTTGTGAAAGGTAGGATTATACAAGATGGATTGGTTATGGTTCATGAAACCATCTATTCAATGGAAAAAAAAAAGAAAGCAAACATGGTTTTAAAGTTAGATATGAAAAATATTTTGATAGGGTGTCACAGACTTTCCTTGAAAAAGTAATGGAATTTTTTTACTTTTATGCTCATGTAAGAAAAATCATTAGCACTTGTTTCTCTACCTCCATATTTTCAGTTATTGTTAATGGTACTCCTGTGGGTTTTTTTCCAAGCAGTTGTGGCATCTGTCAAGGAGATCCTATTTCTCCCATTCTCTTTATCATTATGGTAGACAGTCTTAGCTGCACCATTATTAGAGTTGTCTCCCTAGGATTTTTGCATGGTTTTAAGCCTACTTCTTTGGAGATTACGGTCTCTCATCAGCATTTTACATATGACACCATTCTCCTCATTATTTCTTCTATTCTTGAAGCCAAAGCAATACATAATATCCTACAACTCTATGAAGAAGCCTCGGGACAATAGATTAGTTTTTATAAAATATTTCTTTACTTCTTCAACACTCCACTTGCAAGACAAAGAAAAATTGCTCTAATCTTGGGGTGTGAAATCAAATCTCTGCCCACTAATTACTTTGGTCTTCCTCTTGGCACTAACAAGGTTCCCTTGAGTGTTGAAATTTTTTACTTGACAAGTTTCAAAGAAATCTTGTTGGTTGTAAGGGAGCTACTATCTCTAGCACAGGAAAATGTTTCCTTATTAAAATAACACTTTAAAATATGCCAATTTATTTCATATCTCTCTTTTTCATTCCCACATCCATTGTGGAGAAAACTGAGAGAATTTTAAAAAAATTTATTTGGACAGGTACAGAAGAGAAACAAATATCACCTGCTTACTTAGGATAAGGCTTGCAACAAAAAAAGGAGGCATTGGAATCAAAAAAATTAGAACTATGAACGAAGCTCTTGTTTCCAAAATGGGATGGATATTAATCAAAGAGAAGCATCATTGAGAAGATCTTATTAACGCCCAAGATTTATTTTCCAATTCTACTCATCCCAATGCTTCAAACTTTTGGAAAAACCTAGTTAGGATAACAAAAGATCTTGAATCTAGATGTAAATGGATTATTGGTAATGGTGAGAACATAAATTTTTAGAATGATAGATGGGAAAAAATTAGCAATTTGAACAACAATGGGAAATAGGATCAGCTGAAAAGTAACCTTTCAGTAGCCTTGGGATAGTAGGTCATCAGCTATATTAGAAACACATAAGGAAAATTGTATTAGAGAGATCTACAATTTGCTCTTCCAGATCAAAAATATCTTCTTTTGGACTTACAAAACACTCTAATACATATGCCTATCAGCCAAATTTAGACCTGGGATGAATTTTTATAGTCTCACTCTTTTGATGGTAACTACACAGTTAGATCAGGATATTAATTATATGTTAATGAATGTGATTGTAACTTTCCTTGGAGAAAGATCTAGTTCAAAGAACTCACACTGAAAAATAAACCTCTTCCTATGGATGGTTCTGAATAAGGGAATTATAACCAATGATAACCTTATCAAAAGGGGATCTACCATGCCTAATAGATGTTATCAATGTAAAAATGATAATGAAACTATTCACCATCTTCTTTTACACTATCCAATTGTTGAGGCTCTTTGGAATCTTATTTTCAATAGGTTTGGCATTGATTGGTCCTTCCCAGATGACATCATTTAGTCCTGGATTTAGTAGTAACCTCCTTTCAAACATTCTCTACTTCGAAGGATTTGGATAATCATACCCCCCCATACTATATGGAGGATTTGGAAATCTCAGAACTCCTTAATCTTTAGAGATACCAACAAAACTTTAAAAATTATTCTAAATGAAATCATATTAGCTGCAAAGGAAAACATCTTGAGGTTAAAACCCCCTAAAAATCATAGTATCCTAAAGAGGAGGAGGGATTCTTAAAATCTTGAAATATCAATGTTTAGCAGATTTCAACTCCCTTACCAAACATTAAAAAATCCCTTGTTCATTGGATTCCCCCAAAATATGGTTAGTATAAGTTGAACTTTGATGGTGCCTCTAAAGGAAATCCTAGGGCTGTAGGTGGTGGAGGTCTCATAAGAAACCATCAAGGTCAATTCATTGCTTCTTATGTAGGCCCCATGGGAAAATAATCCAATCTCTTTTTTGAGGCCTTATGAACTCTCTAGGGAATCAGAATGGCTAGGATTATCAATGTAAACAATCCCATTATGGAGGGGGATTCTATTAATATCATTAACAACCTCTCTGGTACCCAAACACCTAATAGGACCATAAGTAATTTCATTAATGAAGCTAATAAGCTTTGCAATGGTATTAACATTATTATCCAACATGTGTATAGAGAAGGAAATAGTGTCGTTGATGGACTTGCCAATGTCGGGGTTTACTTGAATAATTACAATGAATTACATGATGAGAAGGACCTTCCCATCCAAGGGCAATCTATCATCATTAATGAAACTTCTACCCAATCCATAACTTCTATTTAAGAGGTATCCTTTACAAGTGTAGAAATCCCTCTCTTGGTACTTGAAATATATCAATATCATGCATTTTGATTTATTTCACAACTTGAAAATAGAAGGTGGTGTTTTTTTAAACAATGCTGGATTAAGGAGAGGGGTTTCTTTAGGGAATTTGTTCAATATTCAGGATGTTGAATTAATGTCGAGAAGCTTTATCACTACTACCATGAATCTCTTTCACCTTGGAAACCAATTTCATCCAAGATGGGAGGATCTCCATATTGTGTTGAACCCATTTTTGACCCCCAATGAAAGGAAAATGTTGAACTTTGGAAATCCCTCAATATTGGTGGTTTCACATATTTCATTCAACGCATCAAGTCTTGTGACCAACATATCTCTCTATAATTTTTTGATAATTACAAGGACAAAAATATTAAGTTCAAGGGAAGATATTTCAAATTACTGAACATTTTACTTCCTTCATCACTGATTTAAGAATGGCTGGAAACAATTTCTTTTGAAATAATTTTGATAAGAATGTAGAAGAAAGGCTATTCTTAGATGATGGGGAGGAAATTCAAATCAAATGAGAAGGCGTCATCTACTCTTCAATTCCTTAGCACTTCGACGAAGTTTCCGGCATGATGGTGTGATACATTACTCTTGAAGGTAGGTTCTCCACTCTTCCCCTACACCATTTGGTTCTTCTCAATAATTTTAGGCATGAAGCTAAGGCCAGTTTTCCCTACTACATACTTCATTCTATGGAAAACATTGTGTTAGAAGTCTAAGGGCATAGGTGAATTTTACCCCTCCACCAGGATGTCATCTTGCTTATTCACCAATTCATCCTTGATGTAGTGGAAAATGACCCTGATCATCCTGTTTCTCTACCACCTCCCCAACAGCCCCTTATTCATTCTAAGAATCCTCTCATTTGAGACTTGGTTACTGAACCCCCTTCTAAACAAATTATTGGGAGTGGAAAAAATGATAAGGACATTGTAGGGGTAGATAGCCTTTACTAGTTAATTCAGGGTAATCCATATGTACATACCACTCCTTCTGTTATGGATAAGTTCAAGCATCAAGAGGATGCGTTGAAATCTATTGACGATAATTTGGATTTTCTCATTCACTTAGTGCCTTTTGTGCTTGTGTTTTCAGTACAACTATTTTGTTGTTTTTTTTTAGTTTTAGTTTTCCTATTATTGGTTTGTTGTAGGGATTCTTGTAATGATTAATTGGTCTAGCCAACCCTTAATTAATATGGGTCCATCACTATTATATAGGGTAAATATTTAAACTATGAAATACTTTTCTATTATTAAATATTCATACTTAGGTAATATACATTAGGTAAGTATTTAATAATGTGAATAATTTATGTTTGTATTTATTAAATACACTCACCTAGGTATATGTGTCAACCATTTTAGGTTGAAAATTTGGTTTAGGAGATATACCCGATCACCTTATATATAAAGGACTTTAGGTCCTCATTTGATATATTCGGGAAATATATCAAAGGTGTGCAAATCAAGTGATTTAATTTTACCCTTGGTAAATAGGGTTTCAAAGGAGTAGGTGATCTTACTGAATGTAAAATAAGTTTTCTAAAGTAAAAGGTAATTTTCAAAGTGGTTTTTACCCTATTGGGGTTTTCCACTATAAATATTGTGTCACATGTGTTATTTATTTCTATAAGTATTTTTTATTTATTTATGTTATGATGTAATGTTTATTTAAATATTTATTATAATATTATATAATATGTAAGTTGATTAAATCCGTATTTATTAGAATCCTCAAATTCTAACATGGTGAATTGAGGATGATTAAATCCCCATTGTTCAGACTGGACAAAGGAAATCCATCCCCATTACTCCCCTTCTTCCCTCTACTTCCACATCTTTTGTGTCTAACAATGCAAAAAATCAGTAGTCCCTCACATATGTTTTATTCCCAACCAGTCCCATCATGTTTGATGATTATAGAACTATTAAAGAATGGTATGAATCTGATTGGGAAAATGAGATTATACAAAGTGATCAAATGAGGGAAGTCAATTCAAAAAGAATTCAGTCGTACTCAAAGTATGTTGTTTTGGAGGAGGAAGATTTGTTTACAGAGGTAGAAAAGAGCACAAACTAGCCTACAAACATCCACCTTCTTTAAGAAAGTTTGTAGGACATCTCCATCCACGGGGATAAGCTTCAAAGAGATGGGAAAATAATAAGTATCAAGCCATTGGTTCCCAAAGCCCCTTTCCTAATCAGTTATTTGGATAGCTTGGAACCAAAGATAGAGTTTCTACCAGTCATGCTCATTTGAGAGCATGAGGATGAACTTCAGCACACCAAAGGTTAGTAGCAATGCCTCCTAAATCCAAACAACTAAAGGGGGTATTATTTTTATTTTGTATTAATACTTTGGAAAGGGTGAGAAATCAGCTTCATGTCAGTTTTTCAATCTTATTAGTGACCATGTTCAATGCT
Organism: Taxus chinensis; assembly: GCA_019776745.2. Taxonomy (NCBI): domain Eukaryota; kingdom Viridiplantae; phylum Streptophyta; class Pinopsida; order Cupressales; family Taxaceae; genus Taxus; species Taxus chinensis. The sequence goes on along the minus strand of CM034150.1, from coordinate 150,612,130 downwards.
AAATCAGTCACATGGTCTTAATTTGTGAGTAAGGGAAGCCACTTCTCCCTGTCAGTTGTAGGATTCATTTAGTTCCCCATTTCGCTAGTTAGAGAAGGGTAAGTGTAGGTTTTATTTCAGAAGAACAAGTTCTTATGCACACTCTACATGTTTCCACTTAGAAAATATATGATCTTCCTTTTTTATATAGCTTTTGTGTCATTGTTTCTCTTACACAGTTCATTTCAGAAAATGTAGTGTCCATGGGGAAATCAGTTCTTTCAAGCAGTTCCAAGTGCATCCATCAAATCAACATGTTTTCCAGAACTCTACATACTTCATCTTTGCTAAGGAATCATTTTAGTTTTTCTTCATACTTAGCATTAATCATACTTTGGGACATTTTTTAGCGAGTATTATTCATCCCATCATATCAGTTTGCAAAAGTAAAGAGTGAAATTTTCAAATTTAAAGCAATTTTCCACTCACATAAAACCTTGTTAAGAAGATATTTATGATGTGAATGAAAAATTCAAGCAAGAAACAAATCGGCTCCAAGTTTAAACAGTGCTTCAACTATCTCAGGGGTTGAGTTTCATTTTTTCATATCATATTTCATGATTACCAGGTTGACTCCATGCCCAATGGATGTTCAAGGCCACTTATCAACTCAGCTAGCAGTAAGATGTTCCCATGAGTCACCAAATTGTTATCCATTTTTACCTCTTGCCAAAAATGGACATGTTGAAAAAATTGGACTTGGTCATTTGATAGAACTTCAATGGATAATCTACAAATTTCAGGTAACTTCTATGATTTTTCACACTTGTAGTTGATTTTGAAGAAATTGGAACCACTTTTTGGCATTTCCCTTTATTTCTAGGTTATGCACATAGTCACATTTGAGATAAAATGGATAAAATTGAGAGAATTTAGATTCGGGGAACTTTCTTCCACTTCTCCCAACTCCTTGAATCTTCACTGGGCCTAAGGATGTAGAAAAAATTGAGAAAATTGAGTTAAGCTTCAAAAAATAGTGTATTACAGACATTTCAGATTTTCAGAGCACAAAGAGTATAAGTTCCTTTGGCATTTGAGTTACCCAAAATCCTAACTTTCTATATTTTCTAAGGAGTTGGAAGAGGGTAGTGTTATGCGGATAAGTCAGATTCCTAGGCCCCAGATAGATCATGTTCCCGTGGGACTGAAATTATCATAGTGTAAGGGATTGGCATGTATTGTGGGCCAAGGAGAATTTTAGAGAGATTGAGCTTTAGAGGCCCAAGTGGAATGGGTTTCATGGGGTCATTTTTTCCCTGCATGCCCACTTGGTTCGAAATACAAAGGCCTAGGGTGTTTGTGATGTAGAGGAGAGTGGTGTACTAAGAACTGGGGGCTATAGGGAAACCTGAAAGAAAAGAATAATGGAGTGTAGAGATAGCCAATGATGCAGACAATGCAATATTGTAAGGCCCAAATGACCCAGTATCTCTGGAACACGTAGGCCCTAATTTATCTGATCCAAAGGATTTAAATGGTAAAAAATATAAATTATAAAGGGGGAATACATTATAACTGTGGAATGTGTATTAAAATATGGAACACATGTTCCCATGACCCCCTACAGATCTGATTATATATATATATATATATATATATATATATATATATATATATATATATATATATATATATATATATATATATATTGCCTAGGTGCACAAAAATTTTATTTGTTAGATAGTCTGCAAATGTATCTTCATCCTCTTCACCATGGAATCAAGAAAATCATATTTATGTGGAGATAGATGAGTAAAAAAGTTAAAATTGTCTAGATTAAAAAGGTGCAATTCTAGTTTCTTGCAGCCAAAATTTAATGCACTATGGTCATTTTCCTTCTTCCACAAGGCAAGGGATATTAGAGAATGCGTTTGCTAGGCTACCCACACCTCTTCTCAGTAAATTAATGCATCTTGTTGGTGGGTGAAGGGGGGATTTCCATATTCTATCTCTATCTCTCTCTCTTTCTCACTTCTTCTAAATATTGTAAACTTATCATTTTTGAGAAAGAGGGGGATATTATGAAATGTGGGGAAACTCTGTTAAATTTTTTTCTCAACTTCAATGAGCTGCAAGCCTTCACATGGGCCTAGAAAGTGTTCCTGTGCCTCTACTTTATAGATGAAATAGACTGTTCATATTGTCAAAGCAATCAAATTTAAGTTTTGTGGTGTTCTTTCAACCTGACATTCATGTTATTGTATATCCTTTCCTCTCTATACTATTTGTTTTTTGTGCATGTATTTCTCATTTACAGGTTTGTGATATTGTTTTTCATGGAGAAAATATGGTGGATGGAGCCTTGGTTTGTGTCATAGTTGTCTAATCTTCCCTTCTCCCTCAAACATGATATTTCACACCCTTTTCTTAGTGCTATCACCTCTTTTAGTGTAGGATTTCCCTTTCAAGCATCTTTCTAACCCTCTCTCTCTCTATGGTCCCTTAGAATGGTTAGAATAGGATTAGTAAGCTGAGTATTTCCTTCTAGGAGTAGTTTAGCATTAGATTAGGTAAAGTAACCAACCTTCTCTAGAGGTCCATCTCAAGTAGCAAGTTCCACAACTTGAGAGATGGTCCAATATTACCCAAAAAACATAGGTTTCTCATTCATAGAGACATGAAAAATCAGAGGGTGTTGTCTTTTGGTGATAACAAGGCCCCTTCTCGTTGTACTTCACAAAGTTCCATAATAATATATGAAATTGTTTCTTATTTGTTTACAAAGGTTTTTATAAAGTTATTTTGGTAATTTACTTTCATTTTATTGAGTGTTTTGTTTTATTAGCATATGAGTTCTTTGTGGCTTGGAACGATATGTTTATCCTTCCTTTTATGGTATCAAAGCAGGAGATTGTTCTTGAAATCCATCTATAAGTTTCATTTTGTAAACAAGTTTTTTTATATTTATATATAAATAATTTCTTATTATTCTTTTGAAATGTGTAGTTTTATGCCAAATAGAGGCCTCCATTAGATTCAAAAGGTGGAAAAACCCTAATAATGACTATAAACTTGAACAGTAATGGAGACTTTTGTTTGTTGATTTTTTTTGGATTTGCAAAGGTGGATGCACATATAGACCCACTTTGGAATTTGTTTCTACGTGGAAAAATACCTAGAAAAATGGTTTCTAGTTTTTCCTAGATTCTAACTAGGTTTTTTCTTTTGTGCTGAAGCATTTGTGGTTGACGGGGAGTGGAATTTTTCCAGTGGAGCATTTTTTTCCTTATTTTGGTGTACACATGGATTCTTGTGTTTGGTCTGTGCATTTTTCGAAATATGTACACTGTTATTTTTGGTGTGGCAAGTCATTTTCTACATAGTTCATAAATACTAAGTTTTTCTAGAAAAGGTCATGTGATGTGACTTTCTTTGGAATAAGGAGCACACCCCTAAATAGAAATTTGAGTGTCATTTTTTTTTCAAAAGTGTTTATTTTTTCGTGTTTATTCCATTGGAACTATTTATTTTTATAAATTCACTACAATTATAAAGTGATATATTGTATCATGCTCTCAATTAAAAAGTTCCAAATTTAGGGGGTCTTGTTTCCTTGCTTGATTCTTGAATTTTTTGCTAATTTTGAGAATGACGTATTTATCTACTTCTGAACTAGACAAATTAAGCCATTAACAACACATAATTACCACACATGGAAATGAAGAATGGAAAAAATCATTACACACAAAGGATTATTGATTTTAACTTCTTCAAAGAAACCAATTTTTGACTAGAGAATATGAGAAATTTTAGTACTAATGCAAATTTTATGAGTGTATGGGTTTGATAGGAACTTATGTAAGTGATAGTCTTTTGTTTCATTTGGAAAAATGTGGCCCTCCTTTCAAAATATGAGAGAAATTGAGAGGGTTTATTTAGTAAGGTGGATCACATGACAACTATGAAACATAAAATTCAAATCACCTCTCTTAACCCTGAATATTTTCCACCAATTATAGACTATCTTACTAATATCAAGCATTTGTTGACACAATTGAAGGGGATTGGAAGAGATAAGAAAGATGAAGAGTGTGTTTACTTAATTATATCCAAGTTGAGAGGTCCATTCAAAATCTTTTCTTCTATCTTTTTCTCTACCATAGATGCCTTATGTGACACATTCCAAATGCCTGACTTAGAAACAATTTGTGAAAGAATTACTAAGGAAGAATCCAATTTGTCTAAGCTTGAGTATTCCACCTATCAAAAGGCATTAGTATCATATAATCCTAAGGGTATGGGAAAACGAAAAGGTAAATTCAAATTAAGTCTTTATCCATCTCAAATTTCTCCTAAATCCAAAGAAAAAAATTATAAACCCAAGGAGTATTCTAAATCCAAGAATAAGTCTAGCCTTCCATGCTCTTTTTGTGGAGGTAGTGGTCATGTAGAAACTAGGTGTTGGAATGCAATTGTTAGAGGATGCAATCAAAAAAAAAAAATCTCTATCTCCACTCCAACTCCTTTCAATGAGTATGGAGAAACACTTAATGTTTTTGGGAGATCTCAATCAATAATTGCATATAGTTGGGTTAAATATTATTGTGCTTCTCATCACATGGATTCTTCTAAGGAGTCTTTTGTATCTATAGGTTTGAATTATACTTCAAAAATTAATGTTGGATATTATTCCTTTATTTTTTTAAGGGAAAAGGTGGCATACATTTTGATGGTGGTAGTATTCAAGAAGCATTGTATGTTCCTAACATCACTAGAAATTTACTTTTTATATATCAAATTTGTCATTCTAGTCAAGGAAAAATAGTGACTTTACATCATACCGGGCACAAGTACAAACCTTATTATAGCATTATTCACTTGTTTCTCAATGTATTTTTTATCATGGTTCTAGACTATATCACTTTAAGGGTTTTGATGACACTTCCTCCATAGGGACAGACTTGGTTTCTCATTCAGATTCAGAGAGTAAGATTTGGCACAAGATATTTGGACATCTCAATTATAGATATTTGAAGGAGTTGATAATTCATGGTATGGTTGATGGTCTTCCTATAGTTTCTTGTCTTGAGGGATTTTTCCCTTACCATGCATTAGGGAAATAACACCAAGATTCTTTCTCTAATAATTTTTCCAAGAGAGCTTCTTCACCACTTAAGCTTGTGCATAGTGACTTGATGGTTATTCTTATCCCCTCTTTCAATGGAGATAAGTATGTACTTAACTTAATTGATAATTTATTAAGGCATACTTGGATTTATTATCTCAAGTACAAAAGTGATGTTTTTTCACACTTCAAATTATTTAAGGCTTTTGTCAAGAAAGAATCTTCTAGCTATATAAAGAACCTTTACACTGATAATGGGGGGAGTACTTCAACAAAGAGTTTTATAATTTTATATAAACTTGTGGCATTATGCACTAGAATTTTGTTCCTCATACTCCACAATAGAATATCTTACTAGAACGTAAGAACTAAACTTTGAAGGAAATGGCTAACAACATGACACATTCTAGAGATTTACCTCCTATATACTAGGCATAAGTATTTATTTGTGATGACTAAATTAATAATCACACACCACACAAAGCCCTACAGAATTTGACTCCAAATGAAGATTGGTTCAAAACTAAGTCCGATGTATCATTTTTTCAAGTGTTTAGGAGCCATAGCTAGGCCTTTATGCTAAAGAAGAAAATTAAATCCTTGGATAAGAAGAGAAAACCATTGATCTTTGTAGGGTAGTGTGAGCACATGAGATATTATCGACTTTTTGATCCTGATACTCATGAGGTTCATTTTCGAGAACATTTTCATTTTGATGAGTTCTTCTCTCCTCATGATTCTTTTTCTTCTTCCATGCCTTCTTCTTCTTATTTATCTCATCTTGAGGATACCTTCTTTGAGGATGTTGATGAGGAAGTTATGGATTCCGATGAGGATCCTATTCCCACTGATGTTTTCAATATGCCTAATTGGGATCGTACTATAGTTTCTAAGGTACCACCTTTCATACAGGATCTTCCACCCACTAGGCATCATCATGCACATTCTATAGGTTCTAGAATTATGTCAGGTAGTTTTTGAGGATCCACAGTCTTTTTCACAAGCTCATGGGATACAAGAGTGGAATGATGTAATGGTATTCGAGTATTCTTCTTTGATGAATAATAATAATTTGGATTCAATATATATTCCTAAAGGAATAAATATGGCTAGGTGTAAGTGGGTATACCATACCAAATACGCAGGTAATGGGTCCATTGAAAAGTATAATGTTTGTCTTGTTGCAAAGGGTTTTTCACAAGTTGAAGCTATTGATTACTCTGAGAATTTTACACCCGCTGCCAAGATGGATTTTGCACACCAGGTAATTATTATTGTTGCGTCACAAGGGTGGCCCATATACTAGATGAATGTGAAGAGTCAATTATTACATGGATATTTACAAATGGAAATATAGATGGAGCAACCTACTGGATTTTTTCATGACTCTTATCTTATTTCTAGACTCTAATGGACTGTTTACAATCTCAAAAAATCCCCTCAAGCTTGGTATGAGAAAATGGATTCTTTTCTTTTATCTTCTAGTTTTGTTTTATCCCATTTTGATCTTACATTATATATTTAACATGTTGGTGAGGATATTGTGATACCTGTCTTGTTTGTTGATGATTCATTACTTACTATAATATCTTATTCCCACATTCAAACTATTTAGAGGGATCTTTCCATGCATTTTTACATGACAAATCTTGGGTTATTACATTATTTCATTGGTTTGCAGATTTCTCAGGCAGATTATAGGATTCATTTGAGTTAGCAATAGTACATCCATGATATTCTTCAACATTTTGATATGGCTAATTACAAGTCAATTCCATCTCCTTTTCGGTTTGTGGTTACTCTTACTTCCACATGTACCACTCCACTTTGTGATCCTACATTGTATAAGTAGTTGTTTAGAAGTCTCGTGTACTTGAATCATACTCTCCCTGATAGTTTATTTACAATAGGGCTTGTATCTTGGCTTACACATTCTCCTCATAATAGTCACTAGCAGGTTGCTAAAAGTATTTTATGCTATTTGGAGGTTACTCCCCACTTTGCACTATACTACACTAGGGGTTCTACTCAGTTGGTTGGATATACAGATTCAGATTGGGCAGGTTCTATTGATGAGAGGCATTCCACTTCTGGCTACATTTTTTTTCTTGGTTATTCTCTAGTTGTTTGGGCATGCAAAAAGCAACAGGCTATTGTACTTTCATCTTCATAGGAAGAGTACAGGGAAGAAGTTACATCAATTCAGTAGATTATATGGTTTCGATATTTATTTACAAACTTTGGATTCTATCAGGATTCACTGACTATACTTTGGTGTGATAACCAAAGTGAAATTCACATTTCTCGCAACCCTTTTGAGCACCATCAAACCCAGTATATTGAGATTCACATACACTTCATTCATCATCACATTCAAGATTAGCTTCATTTCTTGGATTACATTCTGACTCAATAATAGGTTGCTGATATCTTTACAAATAAGTTTGTATCACCTCACTACCTTGAGTTGTGTGGCATTCTTGAGGTCTCAGAAGTTATTCTTGTGGGGTGTTTTTGAGAACATCTTCCTTCTTCTTTCTATATCCTTCTAGCATGATTTTTTCCTACTTTTGGTTTGATATTTCTTCATGGATATATTGTACATGAGTACCTGATTAGGCCTTATTTTTGGGAATCATATTTTGTATATGCTAGTTTTATTTTGGGCCCCTAGCTTCACTTGAGGGGGTGTTAGATTAGGTTATTTACATTATCTCATGTTTACTTATGTACTTTATTTACCTTCTCTTTTATTTAACCTAATCCATTTATGTGTGGATATTTATTTTATCTTATTTAGATATTAGGAAGATATTATCTAGTTAGTAGGTATAGTTCTTTCATTGATCTATGATCTTGACTAGTTCTTTGATTACTAGTTATTTCCTAGATATATGGCTTGATCTATGGATTTTACTAGTTCTTAGATTAATCTTCCTTGCATGTATAAGTAAGGCCCATTCTCATTGTACTTCATAGAGTTCCATAATAATATATTATATTTCTACTCAGTTGTTTGCAAAGGTTTTTATATAGTTATTCTGGTAAATTTATATCATATTTTTGAGTGTGGTGTTTTTTTATTATTTTATTTCTTTGTGGCTTGAAACGGTCTGTTTACTGTTACTTTTAATTCTAAGTTGAAATCCTATATGGAGGATTTGTTTCAGCATGTGATACCTTTTAAGTCTCACATCAAAGCCTTTAAGAAGAAACAAAGGACAATCAACCTCATCCTTGGAACTAAAATGTAAAAAGAGATTAAAAGACTCAAAAATGGAGGCATCATTCAGCCTACAAGATACTCCTTATAGGTTTCCAATCTAGTTTTTATAAGACAGAAAAATGGGGAAATCAGAACTTGCGTTGAATTCAAAAAACTAAATAAGTATTCATTTAAGGAAAACTACCATTTTCAAAACATGGATAACCTTTTGCAAAAATTAATAGGGTTATAAATGCTTTTAACATTGTATGGTTTCTCTTAATAAAATCAAGTGGTGGTTACAGAAAAGGAGCAATAAAAGACTATTTCCACCACTTTAGGGAGAACATATGTCTATATCAAAATTCCATTTGGTCTAATGAATCAAGGAGATAATTTTTAAATAGAAATGGATCTAGCATTTTTTGGATTCATCAATGAGTTTATCATGGTTTACCAAGATAATATCATAGTATTTTCCAAGAAGATGTGGGATCAGTTAGAGAACCTTGAAAAGATCCTAATCAGGTGTAGATGATTTAGTATCTAATTGAAACCTAGAATATTCTATTTTGGTGAGAAAAAGGAAAATATGTTGGGGCACATTGTCTCTCAAAGTATTGACCCTGAGAGGGTGGAGGTAATTGATAAAGTACCCATCCCCCACTCCAATAAAGTTATACAATATTTTTTTGGTTAGATTAACTTTGTGAGAAGGTTTGTATCTAAGTTTTATGAGATCAATCTACATATCATAAGTATGCTAAATAAATACTAAATTACCGATTGGGGAGATGAGGCAATGCAAGAATTTAATGGAGTGAAATATGTGTTAAAGACTGCCACTATGTTGGTTAGTCTAGATTATAAAAAGGAGATTCATGTTTTCTCATTTGCATCTAAATTTACAATTTCCTAAGTTTTATTGCAAAAGGATGATGAACACCATGAGAATTCAATTCGATTCTTCAACAAGACCTTACAAGGATCTAAATTTAATTACACAATCATGGAAAATCAAGATTTTTCTTTGGTAAATGCTACTAAAATTTTTAGACCTTGCATCTTGATCTCAAGTGTTTTTTCCTATGTGTCACACACTATGCTCAAATAAATTCTAACACAAATGGAATATTAAAGAAAAAGGTGCATATGGGTTAACAAACTCCAAGAATATGACATAGATATCCAAACCACCAAGTTGGTAAGAGGCCTTGGTTTGGAAATATTAATGTAAGAAACAAATCTATAAGTTATCGAAGTAAACAATGTTGCTTTTTATCTAGGTGATCCTCATGAATAGGTATGTGCTTCCATTTGGTATAAGGACATTTTATATAAATTGAATAATATGAATTTTCCCTTTTTCCTAGATAAGAATCAAAGAAGGAAATTGAATTTGGTGTCCTAAAAATAAATCTTGATTTAATTTGGTTTTAGCTTGGAAGAATTTGGAAGGGGTCTTGTTAATATGTATAACTTAATATGAATCCCCTAGGTTAATTAATGAATTTCATGGAGGAATTTTTGGTGGCCATTATGCTACTAACCTCTCATAATATTTTGAGGGAATTTTATCATTGGCCATATCTTTTTAGAGATGTTGCTCAAGTTGTAAGGAGTTGTGAAGGTTGTTAACGTTTCTCAAGTAAGCTAAAAGATTCAGGATCCCTACCATTGCAATCCATCACAGTGGAGGATTGTTCTAGGAAATGGGGGCTGGATTTTATTGGTGAAATAATAGATGTATCTAGTATAGGCCATACATGGATTTTAGCTGTTACAGATTACCTAACCAAGTGGGTCAAATAAATCCCCACCATGAAAGCTACTCGCCAAGTGGTCATGGATTTTATTTTTAATAACATCATTTATAGGTTTGGTGTCCCTGTTAAGTTATTTGTTGATAATTGCATGAGTTTCAAAGCTAAACCTCTTGTGGCAATGTGTAAAGAATGTGGTACAAACCTAACTTACACATCTAACTATAACCCCCAAGGAAATGGGAAAGTTGAGTCAAGAAACAATAAATTTCTCAAGATACTTAAGAGTACCTTGGAGGTTAGTAAGAAGATTTGGGGTGAGAAATTGAAATTTTTAGTATGTGATGATAGAATCACATGCAAAAGGTCAATTAGAAGGATCCCATTTGAGATAGTCTATGACATCAAAGTAGTTCTTTCTATTCATTTGAATTTTTTAGTTTATCAATTCATGTAGCAACTTGGAGAGGAAGAAGGAGTTGATTTTTATACAATAAGGATCAACCATATTGTTGAACTTGATGAGGTTTTGAGAGAATATCACCAGAGATACATAAAGTTTGAGGAAAATTTTAAGAAGATATTTGACAAGGTCTCTCCTAGGTGTTTCCAATTTGGAGACTTGGTGTTATTATGGGAAATCATGTATGAAGATAAGGGAAAGCATGTAAGGTATCAAGTTATTCATATGGTCCCTTACTCCATAGATGTTATAATTGGGGAGCATGCCTTTTTCTTTAGAGATTTAGATGGTGAAATACTTGAGTTACCTATCAATGATAGGAATATAAAACACTTCTTGCATTAGGTTTATCCCAAATCATTCCCTTTGTATATTGTATGTTCTTTCATCTTTTTTTTTTTTATTATTCCCTTATTTTTGTTTCTTTTATTCCTTCTTATTTTCCTTGCCAAGTTTTTGTAACTCATGTGACCTAAAAATGTTAAAAAAAAAAAAAAAAACCAAATTTTTACCCATTTGACTTCAATTCCCAATCCATAGGTACTTGGTTTACTTCTATGAATTTTTTTGTTGTTCTTTGGGTAACCATTGGGGGTGTCCATCCATAAGGTAGAGCCAATATGATGCCAATTTGGATCCCCAGGTTTCTTGGCACCATCTTTACAAAACCCTTCAAAACATGTTAAAGTGGTCTTTCCATTTTACCCATTATTCCCTTTATTCTGCAAATTTCTTGGTAGTTATTTGATGCAAAAATTTATGTTTGTGCTATATTAAGGCCCTATACTATGTATTTACACTTACATCTTGGCTTTCCCTTTGGTTTTAATGATTTCACAAAGTTACAGTGTTATGTAGATTTCAAGGAGTAGTATTCCATGAATTGAAGAGAATGTAGCCTTTTGCAGGTTTTAAAGAAAAATAGAGAAGCAATGGAAGTCAGAGGATAGTGTTCCATAGGCTGAAGAAACTTGCAAAGAAAATATGTAGAATAAAGAGGTGAAGAAACTTAGTGCTTTGTGGACTTGGTGATCATAGTGTTTTGTGGAATTCATCATTCCCGTAATTGATGTAACCTAGAATTTACCAGATAACACCCTAGTCGCACTAACACATCACTTAGCCTTGACTGAGCGCTCACCTGAAGCGCACAAAGGTATCAGGGTCCTCTTTAGGGTTGTTGTAATAGGATGTTAGCATGATGAAGGGAGAAACATATAGATTCATAACTAAACCACCATTCTACAATGCATGCTACCCTCAGATCTATGAAAGAACAAGCTTAATCAGTAATCATGATTGAATTAATAACACACAATACTCAACTACACACAGAATGACACTTAGATTCAGCCAATATCTTCCATTTATTAATAAATATAGAAGCTCCTTCCAATATTTTCAATCTATACCAACGCGCGTATGGATCTAATACAATAATGCAGTCATATGCGTATATGCACACTTCACACTCTGTATATCCTTTGTTACACATACATCCTCACACATTCATACATACTTCTACTATGTACCTAACATCATATATATAGGGTGGGGACTTTCCCTTCACTACTTATCTATTCCAGAAATAGGCGGCATCCTATTGATAGCCACATGCTGTTTACAAACATAGCCACACATGCAAATTTGCTATCTATAATCAACTTGCAATTAACTGAAGTGTCAATTCTATTCTCATCTTGTCTCTATGCAAAAAACTTCAATCTGCTTCTCCAAAGATAGATAATGCATGGTGAACACAATATTATATTGTTGGTGTGTTCCGCACGCCACCTTTTAAAATAGATATTCATGCTCAAAATCAGCTACGTCCTGAAAGTTGAACTTGCCTTTTGCACGCAAGTCCTTCTTGTCCTTCCACACCCTTGGTTCTGTGCCTTTTTTATTCCACGCAGACTCCTTGTGTGATCTTTTACATGTATTCTTTGATCAACATTACCCCACACTAATCTCATTGTCATCCCGACAATGGGTATCTCCAAAAATTGAAGTAAAGAATAAAATAATGGAAAGAATGAGAATGAAGGAATGTAGAAAAATAAAGAATTTTTATTATACATCCTCCTCTATATCACTTTGCAATATCAACTTTGGATACTCCTCCTTTATTTCGTCTTCCAAAATCTTCCATTCAATGAGTGCTTGTTCCACTTTTTCTGGGATGTCCATAGCAATGGATTCTAACTCATCTCACTCAATCTCTCCTTTCTCATTCTGTAGAACTAACACAACACAAGACATTGATGTTATTCTTCCTTCTAAAAGGTTCATCTTCTATGCATTTAGTTTCCCAAGCTCTTCCAGCTAAGTCTTGTGCGGTTCTTGTGTTGTTACCTGGCCCTCATGCTTTTGTTTAACCATTGACAATATTTCTATGCATCCCAATTTCTCATCTTTCATCACTTTCTAGACTTCATTGTTCACTTCTAGGGTCTTTATGTTGATAAGCATCTTTGGGGTTGTACATATGTTTAAATCCTAGTTTGCTTTCTTCAATACTTCATGTAATGCTTGTAACAACACTTCATAAGATGCGATCTTTCTCATCATCGAGGCTTTCTCTCGTTCGGCATCTTGCTCTGAGATTCTTGGCTCTGGCATGCACAAAGGTTCATCTTCAAGTACCAATTCCACCAACTTTCCTACATAATGTAGCACTGAAGAAAACATTTATGGTACCTTGGCCTCGAAGTGTGGCCTTGCTCTGATGACATTGTCCCCAATATCCTCTGTGATGTTGATAAACACTTCATTTTTCTTCTACACAAAGTCCCTTTCCTAAGTTATGTGTGTTATCTCTACATCCTTTGTCTTCAGCTCCTCATACATCACTCTGATCATGTCAGCTTTGTCCGTGTTTCTTCTAGCCATCTTAGCAAAAACTTTCACCAATGCATTGCTGACCTACTTATCTTACATGACAGTAGGCTTTACTATCATGTGTCTCACTTGGGGTTCCTTCTTCAATCATCTCAAAATGCATGACTCTTCATACACATCAAAATTAGGCTCATCCATGTGGGTGTGGATTGACTACGATAGTTTCTTTTGAGTGTGCATAGTCATCATGTCCTCATCCATTAACTCCCAACTGAATAAATCCTTCTATGTTATCTTTCTCTAGAAGTGGGCGTAGAGAATTTTTCCTACATCCTCTGCATACCCCATGGCTAGTGGAATGTTCTCTCCACTTGTTCTTCTAGATTGTTACTACTTAGGAACTTTAGCTTCCAAATTTGGGACTTTTGTCTCCATGTCTAGAACATTCTCTACAGCTATCTCGTTAGGTATTTTCTCATCCTCTTCTTTTTCCTTTGATTCCTCACCCTGTTCTTCTATGTTCTCTGTAAGTGTAGGAGAATTAGGCGTGCTCTCCTCTGACTCTTCCGCCTCCTCATTCAACTTTATTTTCCTCCTTCTCTACGTGGTTAGCTCCTTCTGTGGAGAGAGTCTGGGTGATTTTCACATAATGGTTGGAGTATCACCTTGGGTCCTTGTCCTCCTAAATACCCACTTAAACCTGTGCTCCCCTTGGACTGCATTCAAGTCCTCATCATCCCCATCTTGTGGTTGAGGTGGTGTAATTGTGCACTCAGTTTCACCCTTATTTGTAGGATGTCTCCTACCTCCATGCTCTAAACCCCCACTATCTTTGCACTCCTCCTCCTCATCCTACACTTCAATTGGCTCTGTGGGCTTAGGCACTAGGATGTTCTCCACTGTATGCTTTCCCTTTGGTGGTGCTGGAAGTGCCAACTCACCTTCCACATATTTGTTATTCTCCATCTTTAGCTTTAACTAGAGATACACCAATGCTTCTCCCACATATACTACATCCAAACTTATTGGCTTAATATTCAGCACTTTAGAAATTATCCTCTCTGTATAAGCACTTCTACTAGGATACACATACTTCTTCCTCAATGTATGGTAGTCACAGTCTACCTTATCTACATTGAATACCAGTCAGTGTGTGTCTATAAATATATGAACAGATGCTTAGAAATACCTTGTAGTGAATGCGTAAGGAAATTTACACCAAGGGTTCCAGACTCCATCTTTCATTTGGAAGCGTGCGATGCATAAATTTTGATTTACAAAAAATTGAACTTGTTTCCCTACCACTACTGGTAGGTCCTTTGGGATGCACCACTCTTCCGCAAATGTCACACGGAGCCTGTCATACCACTTCTCTGAACTTTCCTTTACATCATCTGTTATGGCCCCCTTGCATAGGTACTTGTTGAATCTTTCAATTGGGGACTTTTTCTCCATGGGGTATTCCCATAATTTTTCCTTTGGTCCGTCTTGTACTCCGATCTCCATAAATACTAGTGATAGAAGAACAACCCCAAAGTTGATCTTCCCTCTTGTGTGCACTTCTTCGACTATTTGCTTTGCAATATAGCCTACAATGTTGTATATTGTCCCTTTTAGCATCTTACATGCCACATGTAACTACATAGTATTTACCTATGACCACTGCTCATAATCATTCAACTTTGTAACAAGGTGGGTTGCAGCTTGCACAACTAGAAAGTTCTTCAATTTTTCTATGTCCATTTTGCACGGACCCTTCAGGTACCCCAACTCCTATTTGGTCCCTACAATCGTGGTTTTATCTGCGAGATCACCTTTTATTTCCTCTCCTCTAGCCTTCAAACCTATGACTGATGAGACAAGCGCAGATGAGATTCTAACTCTGTGTCTTGAAAAGTAGAAGAAGTCTTCATGCACCCTACTCATCAGCCACTGATACAAGGGCTCATAGTTCCCGAAATATGGAATCTCATACAATTGGTAGACCCCAATTCTCTTCAAAATATTCTCATCTAAATCGTCATAAACAAGCATGTCATCTGTTGTGCACTTGTTCATCCTCAACGTGAGCAAGGAATCAAGCTCCTTCTTATTCTCTAGAGTCCTATGATTGTATTCACTTACTTTACTCTTTCTAATGGGTGAATCCCATTCTTGGCTGATGATGAATCCTTCTAGATATTGCTGATGAGGCTAGTATATGTCTGATTAATGTATAATATATGATCTCATCATACTCTCCTTTTGATTAAGTTTGATTGCATTGTGTGACTTTTAGTTGATCTGATATGAGTTAGGATGTAACTGTCTGTCTTTTGATTAATTGTGATCATAATGTTAAAGAATCTGAAATTCCTAACATAGTGTGTGTTTAAATTTAGTTTTGTAATAAATTAGGTCTAATCAGTCGAGGAAATGAATTAGGTGGCATTTAGTATGTTTTTGATAGTGTTTTTTCCTACACAGCTTAGTTTCAAAACTTCCAAGCTAGTTTCGAAACTCCATCACACAGTCATCATTTAGTTCCGGAACTTTCAGACATAGTTTTGGAACTCCAGAATTTAGTTCCATAATTTTCAGATTTAGTTTTGGAAATCCTGAGGACAGCTCTGAAACTCTCACAAATTTTGGTTCTTAACAATTTCTTATGGTTTCAGAACTTCTCCAAAGTTTTGGAACCGATGGGAGTTATCTATTTTAAGCCACATCCAAAAATTTTACATCTACAATCATGAAGGATGAGAAGATTTCTAAACATAGATCCAGGAAGAGTTATCCTATAGCTATCTGATCAACCTCCATCCAACTCAACATCTATTCTGGGCATGATTTGATTTCATCAAAATCATTGAGACAACTGTGATTGAAATTTTTTTATAAAGCAGACCTGCATTAGATACAAATGAATTTAATTAGAGATATAGAACAGAGAAAAGAAATAGATTAAATATCCATATCCAGTACGTTTCGTAATACTAAATTTTTTCATTAATAAAATAGCCATTCTGATTTGAGAGAATTCTGAGTTGTTAAAATCATAATTCAATGAGGAGCGAGGGCCCACTCCCCCAAGGACCAGGATATTCATTTATTTTGTACTTATATTTCTTCAGCAAATAGCTTAGATCTATTAATTGTATATTACTTTAGTTCTTTCAGTTAAATTCTTTTGTATATTTGTTCCTGCAGGTGTTTAGATAAATCTTTATATTTCTTGCAATTGCTTTCAAGCATTTTAATCTGAGTATTTACTTTCAAAAGCAAGTGTGTTTATTTTCCAACAAGTGTGTTTTTTTTACATGGTGTGTTTCCTTTCAGCAAGCTTTCAGTGTGTTATTACTTTCAGCAAGTTTTCATAGTTTGATTTGAATAAGGTTTTACCAAGAAGTCCTTAAGACATTAAAGAGATCCCCCAGAAAATATAAAAATAATTACAGTCAACTACTAGATCAGTTAAAGTACTCTTGTTGTATATATCTTTAGACACACCCCTGGTTTGATATGACATCAACAAGAAGTTGATTAAATGAAGGGAATGATGACACCCATCACTTTTGGTGCCGTTGCCAAGGAAAACTAGTTGGAATTTTCTAATTAAGTATTAGTAAGAGCAACAAAACATACATCTAGTATTTGAAGAATCTTCCCTACTATATCACAAAATATATGAGTAGACCAAGAGACTCACAGGGTAGATTCCTTCCAAAAAACATCTTCACAAGAATTCATAACATCTTCTAGCAAAATTAAGGAAATTGATCAAGAATTGGAGGCACCACCATCCCCTGTCAGACAAGAAATAGAATTGCCATTTTTGGAATTCTTAGATCAGTCACCTGAAGGGAGTAGAACTTTTTAGGAGAAGGCTTATTACCCAAGATCCATTGAGGGTAAGTTTTGATTCTCAATTGAGTAGTCAACCTCCTTCTCCTGATTTTTCACCTTCCCCAAAGCATACAGCTTACCACATTGATTGGGAGGAAACTTCAGAAAATATTTTTTAAATGGCACGAGAAGCTGAGGGAGTACCTGATAGGACCTTTACCTATCCAATCCAATTGGGAGATGATGAAAAATCAATGAAAAATATCTCACTTGCACATTTAAGCAACTTCAGAGGGATTATTGCAGAGGAAGAAATAAGAAGTAAAAATTCTTCAAAATCAAGCAGGAAGAGGACAAAAACATAGAAGACCATTTAGATAGATTCCTCTTTATTAGCAAAAGATGTGGATTTGTGCTTACAGAGGAATTAAGTAAAATCATTTTTCTCAAAGGTTTGGATGATGAATCTAGAGAATCCCTTAACTTGATAGGAGGGGGAGACATTGATCAAATACAAATGAATGGAATTAAAGAGATTTGTAGAGGCTATTCCAAAACAAGAGGTGGACCTATAAAAGGAAAATCAGTAAAAATTCTGAATTCAGATATGAACAAACTAATGGATGAGTTAAAAAAATTTAAAACAAACATTTTAGTATAATTAACCTCTACTATGGATGGATTACAGGCTAAATCAAATTCCAAAATTGAACCATTGGCTATATATTGTCCTAGATGCAGGAAGAAACATGTATTAAGAGATTGTCCTTTGGATAAAACAGAAATGTGTCTTATTTGTGAATCTAAAGAACATGATACTGATGTTTGTTCTTTACTTGTTGTCATTAAAAATTAGCTTAAACAAACCAGTGCCTCATCTATAACTGAAGAATTGAATTTTGTTCAAAGACAACCTAACCAAGGGTAGTTTATGCCAAGGTCAGCTCCTAATCCATGGACAATGTCATGGGCTGCTCAGGCAATACAAAAAAATTGGGGACAACCACCTTGGGTACCTTAACCAACTTAAAACCCTCAATATTGGGAAAATCAAGCCTAGTATGCTCAGGGACATCAACAACCATGGGTTGGTCAATGAAACCCTTATGCTTGGTCACAACCTAGATGGAACCCTAATTATTCCCAAGGAAGAACATATCTAAATTAGAATCAACATGCCATCATAGGATCCCCTCCACAAAATTCACAAACTAGGAATGTAGTCCAAACACAAATGCCATCACAACCAATAACAAACCCCAAAAAAAAATAAACAACTCGTGTTTATGGATAAGAACCTAAAAAATCAGTTGATTTACATACTATGGATTGTAAGGATATTTAAACTAGATCTGGGAAAATCATTAACATTCCACCCCTTATAATCACTGAAATGACAGAAGAAAATGAGAACCCTAGTACTGCTATTTCAAAAGAGGATATAGAAAGAAAAGAAAAGGAGCCAGATAGCAATACTACTGAGACTCCATTTCCTGAGAGATTCAAATAAGATATAGAAATCAAGGAGTCTGAATTGGTTCAAGAATTAAGGAAATTGAATATTGAAATACCACTGTTACAAGAAATTAAAGATATTCTAGAATTGAACAAACTTATCAAAATGTTATGCATGAAAAATCTTGGAAGAAAGAAACAATATCCCAAGAGTATCAAAGTAGATGGGAAACTTGTTGATTTATTAGCAGGAAAACTATTACTTCCCAAATATGGAGATCCTAGAAGTCCCGTTATTTATGTCTATATAGGAAATAAAGATGTACATAATGTTTTGATAGATTTGGGAGCTGCTATCAATGTAATGATAGTGGATACTCTGAAAACATTACTATTAACGGGTATACAACCTACTAATACCATATTACAGATGGCAGATCAGTCTATAGCAAAACCAGAAGGAATTATTGAAGATGTTGTGGTTATGGTAGAGTCGTGGGAATATCTAGTTGAATTTCTTATATTACATCCAAAAGGTAAAACATTGGGTTATCCCATTATTTTGGGCAGGCCATGGTTAGCTACAATTGTTGCTTTGATAGATTGCAGGTCAGGTGATATGACAATCTCAAATGGTAAGAATTCTAAAAAAAATTCCTTATATCCTACCGCACAACCTTTTACTGACATTCATGAACAATTGTGGGTTGATTCTTCTAAAACTAATAAGTAAAATTTGTCTTCTTTGGCTATGATCACATTGCAGGATCATGTAAGAGAAGTAGAAGAGATGATTAATCCACCATTGGATGAGAACATGTTGTCTTCAGTGCAATCAGAAATACTTCCGCAACCCGTGAAAATAGTTTTGTAACCCAAAAAATTAGTTCTGGAACCCGCAAACTTAGTTCTGGAACCCGTGAACTTAGTTCCAGAACCTACGACTATAGTTTTGGAACCACTACAATTAGTTTTGGAACCACGACAATAACAGTTCTCTTTAATTGAAAATGATTTCACTTCGGAGAAACAATATTTCTCGTGAGGAGAGGATCAATTAGTATCTTTAGTTTCAAGTACATTAGGAAGTGGTGAAGAATTTCTGGAAAGTAGTAGTGACAAGGAATTTAGCCTGCAAAGAGATAACTATTATAATTCTCATTACTGTCCTTTTTCCAGTATTTTGTCTCAAGGAACTTTTAGATATGTTGCTACATACCATATGTTGTTACCAAATGCATGTCCATTAACTACTTTAATGTAACCCTTTCCACAAATAATTTCATCACATATTGGAACCAAGCATGTTGAAATTCAACCAGGTAAAACTTTAAACATCAATAGCTGGTTGAAAGAGGATGAAGAAGCTAAATTGTTTAATGTTCTAAAAAATTATACTAAAGCTTTTGCTTGGGATTACAAAGATATGAAGGAGATTCATCCAATTATCTTAACTCATCACATCTATACTGAAAACACTAAACCAATTAGGCAGCCTCAAAGAAGGATTAATCCAACTTTAAGGGATATATTCAAACAAGAAATTGT
The DNA here is from genome assembly GCA_019776745.2 of Taxus chinensis. Taxonomy (NCBI): domain Eukaryota; kingdom Viridiplantae; phylum Streptophyta; class Pinopsida; order Cupressales; family Taxaceae; genus Taxus; species Taxus chinensis. The sequence goes on along the minus strand of CM034150.1, from coordinate 150,591,926 downwards.
AAAACTATTACAAGTAGGTTTCATCTACCCTAGCTTAGATAGCCAGTGGGTATCTCCTCTTGTAATTGTTCTAAAAAAGAATGGAAAATGGAGAATATGTGTTGACTATAGGGAACTAAACAAAGTCACAATGAGAGATTATTTTCCCTTACCATTCATAGATCAAGTCCTAGATAACCTTTCAAGTAAACAATACTTTTATTTCTTGGATGGATTTAGTGGGTACAATCAGATAAGAGTTGTTGCTGAGGATCAAGACAAAACTACATTTACATGTCCATGGGGAACCTTTGCCTATAGAGTGTTACCATTTGGTTTATGCAATGCTCCTACAACTTTCCAGAGAGTTGTACTTGAAATCTTTGTTGATCTAACAAATGATTGTGTTGAAGTATATATGGATGACTTCACTGTACATGGAGATACATTTGAAGATGCTTTGAGAAATCTAGATAGAGTGTTAACAAGATGTGAACAACACAACCTGTCTCTTAGTGATGAAAAATGTTTGATGATGGTGGATGAGGGAATTGTATTAGGACACCATATTTCACAAAAAGGAATTTAGGTGGATCAAAACAAAATTAGGATCATTTCAAATTTACCTATCCCTCAGACTCCCACAGATATCAAATCATTTTTAGGACATGTTGGGTACTATAGATGTTTTATAAAATATTTCAATAAAATTGGTGCCCCCATGTTTAATCTGCTAACCAAGGACTGTGAATTTCTTTGGGATGAAAAGTGCCAGCATGCTTTAGAAGAAATTAAAAACAAATTAATCAGTGCCCCAATATTGAGAGGTCTTAATTGGGAAAATCCATTTCATATCCAAAAAAATACCTCAAATTATTCCATTGGTGCAGTATTGGGACAAAAAGGTGAAGAAGGAAAGATGTATGCCATTTACTATCTTAGCAAGAATCTTACTCCCACTGAAAAGAATTACACCACCACTGAAAAGGAATTTCTTGTTGTAATTTATGCAATCAATAAATTCAGACATTATATTACAGGGTACAAGATATTTGTATACACAGATCATTCAGCAATTAAGTATTTAATGAACAAACCAGTGGTTGGAGGAAGAGTCATTAGATGGTTATTACTTTTGCAAGAATTTGATATTACCATTATGGACAATCCAGGTAAATCTAATGTGGTAGCTGATTTTTTGTCAAGACTAACCACCACAGGGGAACAAGATCCAGTCAAGGATAACTTTCCAGATGAACAACTATTTGCAATCTCAGCAAGTACACCATGGTTTGCTGATATGGAAAATTATCTTGCAACAAGGAAGTTCCCTCCTTCTTTCACTAAGAAACAAATAAATAAGTTAATTAAAACTAGTGCACAATTCAAATGGTTAAATGGAATTCTATTTAAGTGTGGTCCTAATTTTGTCTTGCGCAGGTGTGTAAGAGATGATGAAATCTTTGACATCCTCAGAGCATGTCATGATGAACCAAGTGGAGGACACTATTCAGTAAAAATAATAGCTCATAAGATACTTGGCACTAGTTATTATTGGCCATCTCTGTACAAGGATGTGAAAATATATATCAAGAGGTGTGATCCTTATCAAAGGATGGGATAGCCAAATTTCACAAATGAAATGCCTCTTCAGCCTCAAGTTTTGGTTGAGCCATTTGAGAGATGGGGATTATATATTTTTGGTCTCTTTAATCCTCCTTCACAAGGTAAGGAATATATTATTGTATGTACTAACTATGTGACAAAATGGGTAGAAGTGTAGGCATTGACAAATACCACTGAGGAAGCAGTTGCTGATTTCCTTTGGAACAAAATTATGATCAAGTTTGGAGCACCAAGGAGCATAGATTTAGATCAGGGACCACAATTCATGTCTAATATGATCCAAGCTTTCACAAGGTATTACCAAATCAATCATAGGAAGTCATATCCTTACCATCCACAGTCAAATGGACAAGCTGAAGTAACAAACAGAGAATTGGAGAACATCCTTACCAAAATGGTTGAAGCTAGGAGAAAAGATTGGGTAAAGAGACTACTTGAAGCTGTCTGGGTGTATAATACAACTTGGAAAACTACAACAGGGTTTTCACCATATGAATTAGTCTATGGGAAAAATCTCTTGTTTCCTATAGAATTTTAACTTTAGACATTGAGGACAATAGTGAAGGTGGGAATTAAATTAAATGCATCTCAAAAAGAAAGAATCCTTCAACTCAATGAGTTGGATGAATTAAGGTTGGAAGCACTTCAGTAGACAGAGATGATTCAAGAGCAAAGGAAGCAATGACATGACATACATATCAAGAAAAGGCAATTCAAAGTAGGAGACTGGGCATTACTGTTTGACTCTAAGTACCAACAGTTCAAGGGAAATTTGAGAACCAGATGGTTGGGACCTTATTAGATTGATCATATTTTTTTACAATGGTTCTATTCAGTTACTTCCCATTGATGGCAGCAACAAAACACTCTTTGTCAATGGACATAGGCTGAAACTCTACAGGAAGCCTCCCACTAAGAATGAATTGTTGAGGAAGATTGAAGCAGATAAAGAATTTGATCATATGGAAGAACTCAGTTCTTCCAAAATGATCAAATAATCAAATGATAGATCCATAATAAAGGGAAGAAGATGAAAACCAACAAATGGCGTCTTCTTCCCAAAAAAATAAAAAAATATATTAAAAAATTCTCTCAAGGTCAATTGAAAACCAGCAAATGGCGGTTGACCTCTTTTTGGCTAGTTCAAATAAAGGAATTCTTTTGAATTCCAGTTGTCTTATCTAATCATGTTTTTTCCACTTGTAGGAATGATGAGTCATCATAGCAAAAGACTTACATCATCAAGGATGGTAATTATGTCTTTTAACTTATTTAGGGTTGATTAAATGTTTGCATGTGTGATGTGACTTAATTTAAAAGTAGGTATGATGAGTCATCTATTTATACATTATGATTACAAGTGTGTAATCATGATATTGATTTGGATGGAATAAGTGGTGGCATGATTATCATTAGTAATCATTATTGCAAACATCAAGTGACATAAATATTGTAGAAATATCTTGAGGAAGGAGCAATGAATTGAGTTTGTATTCTACAGCAAAGAGTAGATAATTCAGAAGTTCCATAGCTGAAAACTAAGGTTCTGCAGCTAAAAATAGAGGTTCCGCAGCCAAGCCATTAGTTCCATAGATAAGAAGAAGACCTACAACCAATTTGCATAAAATCAAGAGAGACATAACTCAAGCTGATATGGGGATTAAGAAGAAATCAGAACCAGAGGATGATTCCCAGCTGCTTGCAGACGAAGAAGAAGCATCTATATTTGAGCATGTCGGATGGCTTGAATTCCTAAAGAAATTTTCAAGGCATAATGATGAATTGGTAAGAGAATTTGTCATAAATCTAGAACAGACTAGAAAAAAAGTAAGAAATGTCTTTATTGATTTTTCTATAAATACCATAAGTAATGTGTCTGGAGTGCCCATTGTTCATGTCCCACAACCTGTAAAGGGGACTTTGAAAGAACTGGTTGAAGTCTTGCTGTAAGAAGAAGAAGCTGAACCCCAGTATATCTATAATACAAATAAAATCATAAAAGGGGTCAGAAGGGCCAGTTTTCCCAAACCCTTTGACAGGGTAGCATTTTGGATAGTAAAATATTTAACCTGTGATGGTCAGTTTGGGTCTATGGGAAAATAAGTCTTAAAAATGCTCATATATCTGAAGTATGGAGCCACCAAGCCTGAATACATAATAAACCTCCCAGGGTTTCTCTTTGATTCCATTCAGACCATGGCCCAGAGATATTCCTAGGGTGTTGGAAAAATTAGGCATCATGGTCTAATTCATTTGATATGCCAACACCATTTCCTTTCAAAAAAGAATGGAGAAGAAATTTGGGACAAGTTTCTTGGCAAGTTCAAGAAAAACCCTAATATTATTAGGACAATTCCATCCCCATTCTCTCCTTCAGCTAATCTAGAAATTGATGTCCCTGTAGAAGGATAGAGGGAAATGGAAAGAGAAAACATACCAAGGAAAAGAAGGTCGATGAGGAAGATAAAAACAACAGAGCCTTCTATACCTGTGAAGGAAATTCCTTCTTCCACAATAGCTTCAGAAGATCCAATATTTGTCTCTGATAGAGATAGCTCACCCACACAAGAACTAGAAAGAATAGTAAGAAGAAGTAATAGAGGTAAATTCACTACTGGGCATGTTGAACTTCCCCAGATAAGAAAAATTCATAAGAGGTCAAGGGGAACTCAAGAAGGAAGGAGTGAGCAAGAATGGATGGAAGAGGAAGTTGTTGACATTTTGGATAGCATGGCCATGACTCCACCTGAGCCAAGTCATCTTGAAATGGAAAAAGGAGAAGAGAGATTTGATGATCAATATTTTCAAGAGTTGGCTGAACCTTCAGTAGTGCCACATGAAGAAGAAGAGTTGGAATCTAGGATAAGAAAAGAAAAATTTCCTTTAATAGAGGAAGAATGCCAAACTCCTCAAATAATTTCAGAGGAAGAGGAAAGACAACAAGTTAAATAGGATCTATTCTTATCTAGAGAAGATCTCATTATCAGAGAAAAAGATGAGGAATTGGACTTCCTCAAACTTAAATTGGAACAAAGGGAAACTCTCATTAATGTGTCAACTAGCTTGCAACCAAAACTAAGAAGTCTTAGAAACCAAGAAGCAGCTCATATATCTAAAGTATGGAAGCCACTTCTAGACTTCTAAATACATAGAGTGTTGTGTCCACAACCTCCACAGGGTTTCTTTTTTGATTCCTATTCAGACCATGGATCAGAATGGGATGATATCTTGCAGGAGTTGGGATAATTAAAACATCAAATGGTCTAATTCATTTGACCAAAATGCCAGCAAGAGATCCTTTCAAGAAAGGAATGGAGAAGAAAACTTTTATAAGGAGGAAGGAAATAAATATATATGTCTTGCAAAAATTCATATGAAAAACCCTAATATTATGAGTGAGAAATTGCTTTTCTATAGGATACTCTCCTTCAGCTAGTTTGTCTTTGGAAGATTGATGTCATTCCTGTAGTTGTCAAGGATTACATGTGGGCTTCCACATGAACTACAAGATGAAAATTCATGACCAATAACTCTCTATCTAGTGAGGAAGATAAAAATCAACAGAGTGAATTCTATACCTTGTGAAGGAAATGCCTACTTCCAAATATAGGATTTATGATTTTATATGAGGGGAGATCCAATCAATTTGTCTCTCTTTTGAGATACTCAATTACATGGAAGGAACCAGAGAATCTGAATTTTTATTGAAAGAACTCAACAAGTTCATATAGCTCATTATGGTAAATTCTACTACCTCACACATTTTAGAACTTCCCCAGATAAGAGAAATTCATTAGAGGTCAAGGGGCTATTCCAGAAGGAAGAGTATTGATGCCTTCATCTTATGGAAGAGGAAGTTGCTGAAAGATTTTATGATAGCATGCTCATGGGAACTCCTTGAGCCAAGTCATCTTTGAAATGGAAAAAGGGAAGAGAGATTTCCCCTATGATCAAGATTTTCAGGAGTTGTTTGAACCTTCAATTCAGTGCCACATGAAGATAGAAGAGTATGGAATCTAGGATAAGAAAAGAAAACCTCTATTTCACTTCTAATAGAGGAAGAATGCCAAACCCCTCAAATAATTTTAGAGGAAGAGGAAATAAGACAACAAGCTTAAACAAGATCTATTCTTATCTAGAGAAGAGCTCATTTGATCAGAGCAAAAATATGAGGAATTGGACTTCCTCAAACTTAAATTGAGAACAAAGGGAAACACTCATTAATGTGCTAATAACTCAGCTTGCAGCTAGAATTGAGGAATTATCAGCAGCCAAGAAGCAACTGATAGAAATAGAGGAAGAGTTACAGACTTCCAAAAAACAAAGTGTTGTGTCCACAGCCTCTGCATAGACTGAGTTGACCTATTTTTTACTGAAACAACAATGGGATGATATTTTCAGAGAGCTAAAATAAGCCAAAACATCAAATGAGGAATTCCAAGACCAAGAACTGGAGGACAGAGATGATTTAGGCAAGAACTCTAGGAATGGGAAGAGAAATTTTATGAGGAAGGAAACAAATATAAATGTCTTTCCAAAATTCATATGGTTTGTATTATGAGTGAGAAATTACTTTCTTGCAGGAGGCCTTCTCCTGCATATAGTGTGTTTTAGGAAGAGTAGTTCATTCAATGGAAGCTGTCAAGAATTGCATATGGGCTTTCACATGAACTACAAGATGAATCTGAATTTGTGGAAGCTTACTCTCTATCCATCCTTGAATAGAAAAATATCTTGTGTGAATTTTATCTTTACAATTATATGCTACAGAATAACACAATATTTATCATCAACTTATATGTAGGGGAGAACCAACTCAATGCATTTGTCTCTCTTTTGCAAAACCAAATGGAATGGAAGGAAAGAGAATATAAATTTTTATTGAAAGAAATCTCAATAGGCCTCTGCATGAGAGCTCATTATGGTAAACCTTTTACCTTCCTCATACATTTTAGAACTAATGCCTTTGATAGGATATTCAAGACACATTACCCTGTCATTATGTAAAAGAGTACTGATGCCTTCACCTCCTATGAGGAGGAAAATTTTGAAGATATTTATGAAGGATGCTCAAAGAGGTGGGAATTTTTTACTGTTACTTTGAAAATAAGGGAAGTAATTTCCCCTATAAATCTGATATGGAGTTTAGAGAGGGCCAAAGCATTATGCACAATAATTCCTGAAGTCAATGAAACCTACAACCAAATATGGATGGGAATGCAAACAAGGACACCTCTACTTCTCACCCCCATGTCTCCTTGGAAGAACAGAGTACCTCAAGACCCTACTGAATTTGAAAAGTGGGAGAGGAAAATAGAAAAAGGATCTGGGTACAGTACATATGAGCTTAAGCATTAGAAAGTTCAGTATTAGGCATTTGATTTGAGTAATCAAATGGAATGCAGAACATATGATCCCACTTTTGAAGAATGAGTTTGTAAAGGGACTTACAAACAAGTAAGTTTGGGGGAAATGATGAGGCCATAATATGTCTGATTAATGTATAATATATGATCTCATCATACTCTCCTTTTGATTAAGTTTGATTGCATTGTGTGACTTTTAGTTGATCTGATATGAGTTAGGATGTAACTGTCTGTCTTTTGATTGATTGTGATCCTAATGTTAAAATATATGAAATTCCTAACATAGTGTGTGTTTAAATTTAGTTTTGTAATAAATTAGGTCTAATTAGTCGAGGAAATGAAGTAGGTGGTGTTTAGTATGTTTTTGATAGTGTTTGTTCCTACATAGAAAAGTTCTGGAACTTCCAAGCTTGTTTCGGAACTCCATCACACAGTCATCATTTATTTCCAGAAATTTCAGACTTAGTTCCGAAACTCTAGTATTTAGTTCCATAATTTTTGGACTTAGTTTCAGAACTCCTGGGGATAGCTCTGGAACTCTCACAAGTTTTGGTTCTTAACAATTTCCTATGGTTTCAGAACTTCTCCAAAGTTCCAGAACCAATGGGAGTTATCTATTTTAAACCACATCCGAATATTTTACATCTACAATCATGAAGGACAAGAAAATTTATGAACATATATCCAGGAAGAGTTATCCTACAGCTATCTGATCAACCACCATCTGACTCAGCATCTATTCTGGGCATGATTTGATTTCATCATAATCATTGAGATGGCTGTGATTCTAAAATGTATATAAAAGTAGACCTGCATTAGATAGAATTATTATTAGAGATATAAAATAGAGAAAATAAATAGATTAAGTATCTAGATCCAATACGTTTTGTAATACTGAATGTTTTCATCAATAAAATAGCCATTCTAATTTGAGAGAATTCTGAGTTGTTAAAATCCTGATTCAAGGAGGAGCAAGGGCCCACTCCCCCAAGGACCAGGATATTCATTTATTTGGTATTTATATTTCTTCAGAAAATAACTTAGATCTGTTAATTTTTTATTGCTTTAGTTATTTCAATTAAACTCTGTCATATACTTGTTCCTGCAGGAGTTTAGATAAATCTTTTTATTTCTCGCAATTTTTTTCAAGAATTTTAATTCAAGTGTTTTTATTTCCAAAATAAAATGTGTTTATTTTCCATCAGCAAGTACGTTTCCATTCTACACAATGTGTTTCCTTTCAGCGAGCTTTCAATGTTTTACTTAAAGAAAGTTTTCATAGTTTGATTTGAATAAGGTTTTACCAAGAACTCCTTTAGACATTAAAGAGATCCCCTAGAAAATATAAAAATAATTACATTCAACTACTAGATCAGTTAAAGTACTCTTGTTACATATAACTTTAGACACACCCCTGGTTTGATATGACATCAACAAGAAGTTGATTACACCCTTCACACCTTAACTCAATCACTTGGCTCTTTGTACTTGGCTCTTTCCTCAAATACTCTTAGTCAAAACAGTAAAAATGAATCCACATTCCATCCTTATATAATTTTTTTCAAATTTTGATGCATTTATTACTCCTTCACCTACCAAATATCCCCTCATTCATTGACCAAATCTGGCTGTTCCGCAAGGTACATCCTCGTGCCCAACTATAACCTTCTAGCACTCCTTCTTACCCTCTGGTCACAAACTTCTCTTCAGCGTGTGCCCCTGTGCCTGAGTACCTCGTCATTTTACCTTCTCTTGGTAGCTATCATGGCCTCTTCTTACCTCACGTTATACTATCCTTTCTTTCATCTCCATCCTTGGTAACTTTTGAGAAGCAATCTTCTTTTGACTTAAAGCACACCCATAGTAGCTTATTCCTTTCATCTTTCAATTCCCACACTCTTTTTCTTGGATAACTAAAATCATCCCACACTAAAATTATGTGTAGTCCTCTGCACATAAACATTATTCATATAGTAATTAGCTTTATACGTGCAAGCGTGCTTATTCCACAAAACTAAAAACTAAATTGACAAAACATAACGACAATGAAGGAAATACATTAACGAAAATACAAAATTTAAAACCTAATCTAAATGGCAATGCTTCCTTATTACAAACACCAAGAAGACTTCTTTATAGTAGGGCTTTAACCTACTCCCGTTAAAGTAACCAAGTAGCTGTGTTCCATCAAGTGCTTCTAACTGACAAGCACCTGATTCAAGTATAGAAGTGATAACATACGACCCCAACTAATTTACTTTGAGCTTTCCTGCATGGCGTAAGAACTTTGAGTCATAAAGAAGTACCACTTGTCTAATCTCAAACTTCTTATCCCTTATGTTTTTGTCATGCCATGCCTTCTTCCTAGCCTTTTCCTGCTTCTGAATCCATTTTTCTATGGATCAACGCTCATCCAGCTGAACCATCTTTTCGATACGCTCTTCTAAATCCTATTCATCAGCTAGACCTCCAGCGTGCACAATGCGCAAACAAGGTAACATAAATTCTATAGGGAGAACAACTTCCATGCCAAACACCAACTAATATGGCGTGGCTTTGTTCAATCTCTTGTAAGTTGTTCTATATGCCCAAAGCACAACAGACACTTTGTCATCCCAATCCTTTCTTCCAACATCACATATTTTTTCAAAGTCTGGCTCAAAATCTTGTTGAAGGCCTTAGTAGTTCTTATTTCCTGAGGATGGTAGGGTGTATTTTTATGGTGTGCAACCATAAACACATCTAATAGAATCCTAATTGTCTCATTCAAAAATTGTGTACCTCTATCATTTCTCAAGCTTAAAGGAAATACATATCATGTAAGAACATTCTCACATAGAAACCTAGCTACTGTAGCTACTATACAGTCCTTCGTAGGTGTTGCTTCTTCCCATCATGTGAGATAATCTATACAAGTAATGATATAGCATGATCTAGTCCTGCGCACGACTAGTGAAATAGGTCCTACAAAGTCAATGGCCCATTTCTTAAATGGTTCTACACTAGTAATTGGTCTCAAAAGAATCTCATCTCTTTGACCTAGTCTTCCACAATGCTAACAATGATCACATGCCTTAAAATATTCTTTATAGTCCTTATGCAATTTGCTCTTAAACCTGGTCTTAAATAGATTGCTCTTGAATGAGATTTTATTTCCTAAAATTTCATAAATTTACTTAGAAATATTCAATTCTCTCTTAAATCACCCTCATATGCTTTACATTTTCTCTAGACACTTCCTTAGGGTGTTTGATCAGCTACAAAATGTCGAAAATGTCATTTTTAGGTCTTAAGAGGAAGTAGTCTCTCATCAAAACTAAATGAGTTGATCAATCACCTTAAACACCATACCCTACATGCTTAAACACATTAAATTATATTCTTAGGAATTTCCTTTGATCCATGGTAAATTTTGAAATAAGGAAATATGCACACTTCTTAAGAAGACTTATTTTCAATTAAGGGCTTAGTTGTCATGCTTCAAAAATGTAATTTTCATGCTACTTATTTTGGCCTTTCTGGAGCTAATCAAACACCCTCTGGGAGATTTTAGTAAATATATTAAGAATAGAGAGGTGATGTTGGGGATTCTTGGAAGTTTTTGAGGTAATTTATTCACATTTAGGAAAGTTTTACTCATTCAAGGACCATTTTCTTAACAACGGGTTTTCTAGGTGCAAGGAACAAACACTCTAATGGTGAAACCTGACATCTCTGAAAGATTTAAGGAGCTCAATAAGGAGTTAGGAGGAAAAAAATAGGAATTGGAAAACTGTGTGAATCCTCTACATGTTGGAAACATCCATTTTTCTCTAATGTTTGAAGGTTTCATGAAGAATTTAAAAACAATGTAGCTGCCCCTTTTCATTCCAGACAAAAATGGGACTAAACTTTTAGGTTCTAGAAGAATCAAGTCTTGAAAGTTATTCAATTAATATTATAATGTGTTTTTCCATTTATATTATAATTTTTATACTCATGGTTAGGAAAGTGAGTGAAATTTGAGACTCAAGGAGTGATTTGGTGATCTCCATATCCTGACTTTTTCATTAGGTTCAAACCTTATTCAAAGAACAAGCTAGGATGAGCTAGTCCAAGCTACCAAGGCATCAGGGACCATCATATGTGATGGAATGAGAAATAATATAAGGATAAATTTACACACATATTAAAACTTTAGTTTCTTTTTCCCTCTCTATTAAAGGTTTAAAAACCTTTCACGTCATAAAAATCCCTTTCTACATGGGAACAACAAAAATTCTCACAATACATTTCTAGGACTATGCCTTATGGTAGAAAAGAGATTCAAAAGATGATTTTATCATAAAATTAGAGTCATGGAGTATTCTAAATCAATTTATACAAGCATCAGACCTTCCTAAACATCATCCATGCATTGGCTCAAGGAGAGAGGTAGTTTATCCTATTTGAGTCATATGAACTTAATTATGATGATGTGATGAGATATAGGGATTAGTTGGTCTTAATAAAATCATGCACACTAAATCAAATGTGACTCTATGATGTTTTTTTGGGTTTTATCGACCATAACTACATCATTATCTGAAATAATTAGTTGTATGAGTGAAGAAGCCTTTTAGATTGATGAATTTTTGTAGCCCTGTAAGGTACACCGAGAGAAGAAGTGAGAAGTGATTGATGAATGGACCATTGAGGTCAATAAATAATTCCCTTTCACTCAAACCAGTAAATGAAACACTTCCATGTCATTATAAACCTCTTGGATTTAATGAGAACTTGAAAAAAATTCCCACACAATGCAACCCTGATTATCTTTCCACCTGGGAAACATAGTGATTAATGAAATGTGAGACCAAAAACCTTCTGACCTTGAAATGATTAGTCTACATCTACTTTTATACCTTCTGATAGAATTAAAAGTGATATTGGTTAGACTTCAAAGGATGCATTACAATGATCGATCAAAACTATTGGTCCTATACCAATACAAACCACAAACTTTAGACAAACTCTAAAGCAATCAAACAGACTTCTGGAAAAACTCCGAAGCATTATTCTTGAGATAACTTCCATCACCACTCATGGTTATCCTTTCTCATCATGAGCTCATGATGATCATTCCCTTGATGACTTGAATTTCAATGAGGTCCTTGATGTTTCAAATCCTTCATAGACCTCATGGTTCATCTAATTACACCCATTTTCCAAGTGGCTCTCTTTTGTACACATTGACAACCTGATCTATTCTTTATCACAGTTTTATCCCCATGATGTCCCTTATTAAGCCTCTGGAGGAAGTTGTCTTTCGTTGAATCTTAATGAATTAATTTATCACCTTAGGTAATCATCCCTCCACACTAAAATAAACTTGAAAATATTGTTAGGAATTTTATTTGAGCCAGGATGAAGGTTGAATTGAAGGTAGGTTGGCTAGATGAAGGATGCATAGTGAATGAAAATCCTAATTTTCAATTAGGGGCTTAGTTTTCATACTTAATATCTTCATTTTTTCATGCTAGATATTTTACATCACAACAATGAATTTGGACTCAATTTTACCCCCTAATTATATCATGCATTACTTATTTAGTCAATTTTTTCAATAAGAGAAGAAATGTTGATTACATTGAGCCATGTGAAACTTATTGGGTATATATGGTTTGAATTTTTACTTTATCTAGGACTAATTAAAAATATAGGCATGAATAAATTAGTCAATTCAATTGAGATTTAAGATACAATTTGTGATGTAGTTGTACCATGGGGGAATTGAATTTCTTATATAACTTTTAAAATATTAGTTAATTACATAGGCAAAAACAAGGATGGTGAGAAGGATAATGGAGAAAGTAGAGTGCAACACAAAATTTGGGTGATGGTCACAATTATGCATGGCTTTCACAAATGCTTTGTGCAATAGCTGAATTTTATAATGTGTATTGATTAAAAAAATGAAAGAGCATTATGTGTGTATGAAGTGAGTCAAGTATACCATTTGAGGGGATAGGATAACAAGGAGTAGAGAGACCAATTGAGTCGCATGGAACAAGTAAAAATTTTTAAGGGTCATGAAGAAACACCGTTGTAATACCTTTAGTATTTTTGTTTGTTTCTCTAACAACCACAATAATGGTAGTAGTATTTGTAGATTTCATCAAGGATTTTCAAATTAATAAAAACATGTACATGTTTTATGATTTGTTATGTGCTTTAAGGGATTTCATGAGTGCATATTTTTGAGCAATTGTTGTTTCATTTGAGATTTACACGAAGATAATTTTGACACATCTAAAACTATTATAAATGTCAGTAAAAAATCCAAAAGGCCCCAAAACCTAAACAATGACTATATTATTTCCCACAATAGACATCAATTATAGAATTTAAATGCTAAAAGATTTAGGTTGAATGCTGAAATCCTGAAAAATTACCTATGTTATGACCATATTAGATTATAAAAAATTATCACCTAATCGTGATTCATGGATCTCTGAGACTAGTTCCATAAGGTGCAAAGCGACCCTAATTTCTTATATTTACTAAAATAAATTTAAATTATAAATTATAATAAATGAAAAACTTATATTTATTTTTGTAACTATAAACCTTCCACAAACACATATAATGCATATACTCTAAGGAACATGTACATGTTATAACACATACGCTTTATAACATGTACGCATTCCCTTATTTATGGACCCAAACCAAGACTTTACAAGCTTGGATTGAGCCTTAGACCTGCAAAAACATAGCAACCTGCGTGTTTTTGACAAAATATGCAAAAGACTCTCCTTTCACCATGGTAAATCCTACAAAAATTATTCTTATCTTTCTTTTAAAAAAATTCTACAACATCAAGAAAACTATCCTCTTTATAAATATATGGTTTTTATATTTTTCTAACTATTATAAGGTGTCCATTTAAATTTATTTCAAACTATATCTTTATGCATATATTTTTAGTGATTGTAAATGTTGATCTTTTGTCATGTATCTTTTTTTCACTTCTTCAAATTAAAAAAAATTATACATTCACAAACTAGAACTAATTCTATACATATTCAAAAAAAAATCAATTTTGATATTTTTTGGGGTAGTTGGGGGGGCATAGTCGGCTATCCATTATTTTTTAATTTTCAAAATATTTGTACTTAAAAAATCATAAAAAAAATAAATACTCATTAAAAAAATATTTAAAAATTCTATCCCAAACTAGATGCTCATATCTATCTTTTTACCAAAGGGTTTTCAAAATTTCTAAATAGTGCTAAAAAATGTGGAGCACAACTGATTGTCTAATATGTTGTTTACAAAAATAGGAGCACTTATTAACATTCTAGATATTTATCCTGATTACACTTAACCATTTTTTAAAAAAAATAGTATTTTAGAAACTAGACTCAAAATTCTACAATTCATATTCTTATAACATCTTCAAATTTTGAGTGTTACTATATCAAATAACTCATACAAGTTGAAATTTTTTATTTTTTAGAAAAAACTGTCCACTTAAGACTACCTTTTCACCCCCCATTTCCATGCACTTACCCAAATGTGTCAAGTTTCAACAACATTCCAATCTCACATATATTTGTAGCCATGTTTTTCAACCAACTCAAGATATGTGTCCCTTTTCACAATGGGGATTAGACCATATTGGCCTTATCTACCCTCATTCATCATAATGACATAATTCCATCATTATAGTGACTGAATATTTCACAAAATGGGTGGAGCCGATTCCCCTTATCTCCACTAAAGTAGATAAAATTGTTGACGTCATTCATCATCAAATTATCTATTGCTTTGGTATTCCTCATAAAATCATCAAAGATAATGGAAAATCCTTCAAAAATAAGAAATTTTTGAAACTTTGCAACACTTAAAACATAAATCACATCTTTTCATTTTTTTACTATCTATAAGCTAAAATGACCAATCAAAAGCATCCAACAAAGCACTCAACAAAATCCTCATGAAAATTGTTTACCAAGCTGGTAGAAATTGGCATCTTCAAATTCCATTTGTATTATGTGCATATCAAACCATCTTTCAAAATCCTATGAGTTCTACACCTTTCTCCTTTGTATATGGCACCGAATAAATTCTTCCTATCAAATTTCAGATCCCGTCCTTATGTGTTTCTCTCAAATACTTCATCCTCAATGAATAATATAGTTAGGAAAACCTATCACAACTAGAGTTGTTAGATGAACGTTGTCTAACTGATATTGAACATATCAACATATATCAAGGAATAATCAAATGATACTTGTTAGTGCAAAATCACAGCACCCCTGGATGTTGATCAGATTTCTAGGTTGATCATACTAACATCCAGTGTGATTGCATAACATTGAATCCTTTCTCCAAGTGTGGGACTTGAAGAGTGAGAAAGGAATCTCCAGAGAAGGTTGGTTCCTATTCCTCTGTTCAGATGCACACGAAATATGCAGAGGGTTTTCTTTTAAAACCTAAACTAATCTGCCAAGGAGACAAGGTAAAAAAAAATGCATAAAAATAAATCTAAACTAATGGAGGTGATGCACCGAGGAATGAAGAACACTTATTTTGCCAATAAACACAGACCACTTGAATGTGATATAAAATCATGCACAGATGACAGAAACTGCAGTAAAAGACCAGGAGGATGCAAAAAATGAACACAGAGAGGGTTGAGAATCATCCACAGACATGTATTACTTGCTCCAAAGATTGATACAATACACTGCAGAATGCCAAGAGGCAGAATAGTATTACAGTTCAAATGAGAGGTTCGAACTCCACAAATTCGCCTGAGGAGAAAAGGGAGAGGAAAAACAGAAAAATGTTCCACCCAAAAGAAGCTTCCCTTTTACAATATATAGAAAGAATGAGAGAGGAAAGAGAGGAGGGAAAGCCAAATCTACCCCAACCACCTCTAGGTCGCATTCAATTCATCCATCATGGTAGAAGCGGCGGATCCTGGCAAAACGGCGGGCTGCCTAACAGAAGCGGCGAACTGTCTGCTGCATTAAAGTTGTTTGTTGAAGCATTACTTCTGCTTGTTATTTCGTGCCAGAGGCGTTTCTCAATTTTCTCCCTCCAGGTGTAACCAAAATGCAAGATTGACCCTGAAAACGTGTAGATAATTTCAACAGCTTTCTGTTGATATCAAGAACGTGCAAATCCGAGCTCTGGATCGAAAGATATGTCGATCTGAAGATTTAGGGCACGGAACAGGCGAAAACGGATTTTGAAATATTTTCCCGCGCATTGCCACCTGGACGACACGTGGCATGCTCTGATTCGCTGGATAATTCTCTCTTCTTCTACTTTTCGGCGGGCTGTCTCTTGAAATTTGACCTTTTTGATGATTTTAAAACATTTTCCACTTTTTTCCCGCTCCCCCGCCACTTGGAAGATACGTGGCATGATCTGGTTGGAGGAAAGGGTGCGGGGTCAACCTTGTCTTTTAAAATTTGGGCCCAAGACTTCTTCAAAATTTCTAAGTCCTCCCCGAACTCCGCACTTCCCTGCTCCATTGGACACGTGCCTAATTCCTATTGGCTCGGGCCAGTGCTTCAAACCTTGCCCCTTTGACTTTTGGACTTTTCCCCTGAGACACGTGGCGTCTTTTGGTTGGTTCTCGGGCCTGCCGGGTCTTCCGCGTACTTCGCGTTCATCTGTCCCGGATGTCCCATTTGATTTTGGACCCTTTGTGACAATTTTGCCCGACTCGGCCGGTTCGCGTACCTCTGGCCCGATTGTTCCATTTTCCTTTGGACCGCTTGGGACAATTTCACCCGGTTCGAGTACCTCTGGCCCGATTGTTCCATTTTCCTTTGGACTGCTTGGGACAATTTGCCCGGTTCGGCCGGTTCGCGTACCTCTCTGTCCCAAACGTCCTGAGCAACACTTAGCCAATTTCTTCCTCCTTTCGGCTGGATCGGCTTTTCGCGCCTTTCACGTACTTCTGGCCCGATTGTCCCAAATGCAATTTGGGCCGCCTGGAGGCTTTTCGGCCGATCCGCGCCTTGACGTCCCAAATGTCCCAGTTGCTCCCCTTAGCAGGACTTAGCCAATTTTTACACTTTTTCCTGGATCAACCTGTTTGCCTTTCTGCAACTTTTTCTGCATTTTCAGAGCTTGCTCCTTCCTTCTGCCTCGGCCAGAGGAGTTAGAAAAATATCTGAGAGAACCTCAGAAACATGATGTTTGCTCTGAATTAACCAATGTGCCTGGGACTTGGATATTCTGATGCATGTTATCAAATTTACCCTGGGGGGTGAATTTTGGATAACAATTTGGCGACTCAGCGGGATCATCTGCCTGCTAGAAGAAAAGACCAGCTGCCTGAAGCAATCCATTGGGCATGGAGTCATCAAATATTCTGTTAGAATCCAAACTGACTCAGAATGTGTGAGGAGGAAGATGGAACGTGACCTGATGAAAGCAAAGACATGCTAAACATCTCCATGGACAGCAAACTGTGCCAAGGCACTTAGGGAAAACAAAACTAACCTACAGCAAAACAATGTGCACAAGCACTTGGAGGAAAGAAAATCTAATCTAGTATTTACAGATGTAGTGAACCTCCCTCTAGAAGCAACGCTTGAGATAGATTCCATTTACTGGAATCTGTAGTTCTTCACCATCCAATGAGGCCAATTGGAAAGCATTGTTGTTCTTGCACTTTGTGACCATGTATGGGCCACTCCAAATGGCATCAAATTTTGAATGCCTTCCTGGTTTTGCTCTGTCCACATCCCATTTTAACACTAGATCTCCTACTTGAAAAGATCTATCTTTGGCCTTCCTATCAAAGGTCTTCTTGATCAAAGCCTGATCCTTTTCCATTGCTTCGAATGCCTGATCTCTGATTTCTTGCAGCTCCATCAATTCTGCATATCTCACCTCCATGGGCCCAAACTCTAGCAATTCCAGCTGTTTCATGAGTTCCAACGTTGGCAACTCAAGTGACATGGGCAAGATTGCCTCTTTTCCGTAGACAAGCCTAAATGGAGAGTTACCTGTCGATCTTTTGGGAGTTATCCTATCAGCCCATAAGGCTGATTTCAGTTTGGTATGCCAAGCCTTCTGATTCTCATCAAGAGTCCTCCTAATGATCCTCAGCAAGTTTTTGTTTGTAGACTCGGCCTGGCCATTACCTTGAGGGTAATAGTTTGATGAAGTGCTCAGGTAAATCCCATTCTTGACAGCCCACTCAGTAACTTTAGATCCAATGAATGCCAATGCATTATCAGAGATTATTGTAGCAGGTACACCAAATCTGGTAGTTATTCCCTCGTAAAAGTCCAAGATGCTAGACTCATTCGCCTCTTTGACTGCTACTGCTTCTGTCCATCTGGTGAAGTAGTCTGTGGCTGTCAAAATCCATTTGTGCCCTTGGCTCGAATTGGGATTGATGACTCCAATGAAGTCCAAACCCCATTGCATGAATGGCTGGTCAATTGAGATTGGATGTAATGGGAGGGCTGCAAGTCTCTCTTTTCCTGTGAAGAATGCACAATTCTTACACCTTTTGATCCATGCATAGCAATCACTGAATATTTTAGGCCAATAATAACCAGCCTTCATGATTTTCAGAGCTGTCACTCTTGGTGCAAAATGGCCACCAGTTGGTCCATCATGAAACTCTTTTAATACCCTTTGGATCTGACCTGTGTTAATGCATCTTAGCAGCACTCCATTCACGTCCTTCTTGAACAAAACTCCATCAATGATGGTATATGGAATAGCCTGCAACCTGAAGTGTCTTCTTTTTGCTTTGCTCATTTCTAGAGGGCACATACCCGTCTGTAGGAAATGTATCATATTCTGAGTCGAACAGGGAGTGGACACATCATCATTTTCCTGTTTTTGATCATCTTGTAATAGCAGGACAGCGTCTTCTTCATCTTCTGGGTTGTCTAGTTGTTGGGAAGCGAGCTTCTCACACAAACCTTTGCCTCTTACCAGCTTGGTGATCTTGATCTTAATGTCATACTCCATGACACGGGTGATCCATCCTGCCCTTTTCTCATTCAAATCCTTGTTGAGGAGGAAGTCCTTAACCCCAGCATGTGAGACCAGCAACTGGACCTTGTTGTTTGAGACTAAATGCTTGAATTTCTTCAAGCTCCTGATTACTGCAAGCACATGTTTTTCAATAAAAGAGTACCTCAATTCGCAGTCATTTAGGCTTTGGCTGAAGAAGGCAATCGATTGTTCATCATTATCTTTGTTCTGTTGTACCAGAATGGCAGAAATAGTGTCATCACCTCCAAATGCATAGAGGATGAAATCCTTGGAAAAGTCTGGGTTGATGAGAGTGGGCGCTTGGGAGATGGCTTCTTTGATTGCTTCAAAGCTCTCCTTTCCTTCTGCCGTCCATTTGAAAGCCATGATTTTTTTAACATTTTGGTAATGGGCTTGACAAGGGCTGCAAAATCTGGGACAAACCTTCGAACGAAGTTTATCCTTCCCAGGAAACTTTGAAGAGCCTTTTTGTGACTTGGCAATGGTAGAGCCCTTATGGCTTCAACCCTCTCTGGATCAATTGCTAATCCTTCCTTGGAGACAATATGGCCAAGGAGTTTCCCTTCATGTGCAAGAAAGATGCACTTTTTAGGATTCAAAGACACTCCAAACTTTCTACACCTCTGAAACACTTGCCTGAGGTGAAAGAGATGGTCTGCAGCATTCTTTGAGAAGACAGTAATATCATCTAAGTATATCAGTACTATCTTGTTGATCAAGCCTTTGAATGCCATATCCATAGCTCGCTGGAATGTTGCTCCAGCGTTCGACAGTCCAAATGGCATCTTCTTGTAAGCATATGTGCCCCATTTGGTTGTGAAGGTTGTCTTGAACTGGTCTTCCTCCTTCACCATAATTTGATTGAAGCCTGAGTATCCATCAAGTAGTGAAAATATTTCTGAACCAGCTACGACCTGCAATATTTGCTCCATGGAAGGGAGTGGATAATGGTCCCTGAGAGAGGCTCTATTCAAATCTCTGAAGTCAACACATAGCCTGATCTCTCCACTTTTCTTTCTGACCGGAACCAAGTTCGCAACCCAGCTTGAGTGCTTGATAGGGAATATAATTGCTGACTCAATCAGCTTGTCCAGCTCCTTCCTCATGAGAGGCTCCATGTGTGGATTGACTGGTCTCTGTTTCTGCCTGACAGGCTTAGTATTTGGATCCAACTCGATGGTATGCTGAGCTAAGTTGGGATTGAAACCTTTCAAGTCTTCATAGCTCCAAGCAAACACGTCAGGGAATTCTTGACAAAGCTGTATGAACTCATACCTCTCTTGCTCAGTTGTCATTTTTCCAATTTGCAATGGCTTGTTCTCTTTTACCAAGATGGATACCGAATCTTCCCTCTTGACCTGAATATTTGCTTTCTCCTTTCTAAACTGATCATTGGGGTTAAAAATGGACTCCAAGGTGACAAGTCCCTTGGGCAGCTTGTCAGTTCTTAGCTGTATCACCTGGTCACCATATTGCTGTTCCAACTTCTCTTGATTCTTAGCTGAGAACTCAGCTTCTTCTTGCAAGAAGTGGATGATTTGCTGGTCATTCTTAAATACTTTCCAATTGACATCGTTATCCGGAACTGAAGGCCTCACAATCACGTGGATGTTTGGTTGTACCTTGTCTTGTTGAATGTTTTCTACAATGTCAAAGGCTGCCCCTACTGCTGCAAGCCTGTCAGCAGCTTGATTCTCTTTCCTGGGAATAGCCTTGATGCCGAAACCCTCAAAATCTTCCATGAGGTCCCACACTCTATTCTTGTAGCATCTGAGTAGATCATTTTTGGCAGCATGTTGTCCCTTGACCTGATTTACAATCAGCTCACTGTCCCCAAAAACTTGCAAGTTCTTTATTTTTCTCTTGATTGCCCAATGCATCCCTTGCACCAAGGCTTCATATTCAGTAGTGTTACTGGAGCATGCAAATTGGAATCTAAAAGCTGAATAATGCTTTATTCCTTGAGGTGAAACAAGCATGGCTCCACCTCCTGCACCTTTTCTACTCCTCGATCCATCAAAAAACAGCTGCCATACCTCATTTTCATCCTTGTGGTTTGGCTTGGTGATGCTAGGAATAGGTTGACTTTCTTCGTGTATACAATAGAATCCTAGCTCAGATTCCTCTATTCCTTGATAAGGATCAAAAGCATGCACCTTGCTTGCCCATTCATCAAGAGTCAAATCTGGGATGCTTCCAACCTTAGTGTCGGCTTCATCAGTGCTAGGGTGATCTTCTTGATCAAATGCTGAGCAATTGAAATTAATCTGACTTGGAGTATAGGGCTCAATGTGGAAGTTTGCAATAGGTTCTGATCTAATTGTGGCCTTAGTTCCATACCTTGTTCTGAATAGCATGTGAGACCAATCAGCGGACAAATATCCCTCAATCTTGGTTGTGAAGTCCCTTGACAAGCATAGGGCAAAGAGTGGTGGAAGGTCTATGACTGATACATCTTGTAAGACAACAACATTTGGACATGCATGCAAGGTAAGACTCAAATTTCTAATCACTCCAACTGTTGATATTGCTGTCCCATCCAGCTGCACTACTCCCTTAGATGTTATTTCATACTGGAGCCCTAGCTGATCAGCTATCTGTTTAGGCATTACTGAGCTACTTGCCCCAGAGTCTATCATGCAATTATGCACTAGCTGATTTCCAATGATTAACGAAACATAAAAAGGGGGGGCTTCAACATTTTACCTTGTTGTGCTCCATGATTTCCTTCAGGATGGGTAGCATTTGTAAGCACTTTGTCTTGCCTCTGAACCTGCTGATTCGAAGTTGGCCAGTCCTTCATAGCAGCTTGCAGCAGATCTCTTTGGCCTGGGATGGATAGGGATTCCCACATAGATATATTGACGTTTGTCTTCTTCATTTGATCAATGATACTGAATGGTAATGAAGGATCTCTCTGCTGTCCTTTGGTTTGCACATTTTCTCCTTGAATGTGGGCAGCAACAGCTGGCATTTGAGTTGGCCAAGGGGCTGTTCTTGGCTGCCCTTGTGCATTTGAAACTGGGTTTTGCTTGCCAATCATTTGTGGAGCTGTGGAAGGTTGTGGATTGGCTGGGGCTAACGGCTGTTCTTCACCCAAATTTCTCCTTTTTGACCTTGTGTTGGCAGCAACACCTTGAGAAACTACCTGATTCATGCCACAGAAATCCTCTGCTTGCCAATTTACCAATGTGGTGTCATTTGGGGCAGGTTGCTGTTGGAATGTTTCTTGTTGTTGGCTGTTTTCATGACTACTTTCACCCTCCACACCAGCACTTGTTACCATTAAAGCTTGGGTTAAAGCACCATTATAGCACATGGATTGATTATGGGGTTCATTACATGGAAAACACCATTCATACTCCTGGGCAATGTTGTTTTGTGCTGGTACTAATGCCTTAGAGGCAGATATGGCATTTGGATTATAGGGCTGGAATGGTCTATTGGCAGGAGGCCTTGTTTGATTCATATTTGCAGCTGGATTAGGTGGCCTTTGAGGCTGATATGGCTGCCTATTAGGTTGAGCTTGAGGCTGATACGAAGGTCTAAAACCTTGAGCTTGCTGTCTTTTGAGAGTAACCAGCTCATTGCCTAGATTTTGCAATTGCTTCATGACTTCTTGAAGCTCATTTGGGGCGTTTGGAGATGAAGTGGAAGCTTCATTTGAACTCTGATTTCTAGGAGTGGGAGAAGGAGCTAAGACAGGTGCTTGACTAGTACTTGGGCTCTCTAAACTTGGATATAATGGCATTGGAGGCCTAGGAGCTAGCTTGCCAGCTTGAATCAGACAATTTTCAGCTCTAATGGCAATACTATAAGCAGCAGGGATAGTTGTGCCTCCCATAGATTGAATCAACATAGAAATATCAGAATTTAAAGCTTTAAGGTAGTATAGAAAAGCACCTTCTGTTGTTGGCCTGACTGCTACTGGAATTCTATCCCAAGATCTTTGAAATCTGAAGTTGAAGTCAGTTAGTTGCTCATTGGAAGCTCTTTTGATGGTTGTCAGCTGCTCCAAAAGAGACAAGTTGTCTCCCTTCTCTCCAAATTGATCATGAAGTGCAATACACAGCTGATTCTAGTTTGCGATAGAGCCAGCTTCAAGGCTCCTAAACCATTGCAATGCTTTCCCCTTGAATGAAGACGCCAACAATTTGACAGCTACTTGCATCTCGTTAATCTCATGGATTGCACAAATGTTAGCAATGTCCTTGACATGATCACCAGGAGTGGTTTGATTTTCTCCAGTAAAGTATGGAATGTTCTTCAGTGCTGCAACTGGGATTGGATTTTTTGCATTGAGAGCAAGTGGGCTGCTGCCTGTGAAGTTGACATAGGGGTTTACTAGTTGCGCCATTCTGATTTGTCTTAAAACCCTTGTATATTGAAAGAAAGGCCTGTCAGGTGGAGGAGTTGAGAGAGTTCTGTTTGGTGGAGATGGAGACCTTTGAATCCTTCTTCCTCTTTGCCTTCTTCCTGAAGATAATTGCAGGTATTCAAATGGCACTTCTTCTTCTCCAACTCTTGACCTTGTGATTCTTCTCATAAGATTTTAGGCATGTACTGCTGAAACCAGTTGATTCTTCCCCTTGGAGTTACCAGATATGCAAATAATAGCTCTTTTTAAGCAAGAAAATTGCAGCAGATGCATATCAACTTTGCTGCAATAAAAATGAGACCTCTAGGTCCCACCGGGCGTGCCAAAACTGTTAGTGCAAAATCACAGCACCCCTGGATGTTGATCAGATTTCTAGGTTGATCATACTAACATCCAGTGTGATTGCATAACATTGAACCCTTTCTCCAAGTGTGGGACTTGAAGAGTGAGAAAGGAATCTCCAGAGAAGGCTGGTTCCTATTCCTCTGTTCAGATGCACACGAAATATGCAAAGGGTTTTCTTTTAAAACCTAAACTAATCTGCCAAGGAGACAAGGTAAAAAAAATGCATAAAAATAAATCTAAACTAATGGAGGTGATGCACCGAGGAATGAAGAACACTTATTTTGCCAATAAACACAGACCACTTGAATGTGATATAAAATCATGCACAGATGACAGAAACTGCAGTAAAAGACCAGGAGGATGCAAAAAATGAACACATAGAGGGTTGAGAATCATCCACAGACATGTATTACTTGCTCCAAAGATTGATACAATACACTGCAGAATGCCAAGAGGTAGAATAGTATTACAGTTCAAATGAGAGGTTCGAACTCCACAAATTCGCCTGAGGAGAAAAGGGAGAGGCAAAACAGAAAAATGTTCCACCCAAAAGAAGCTTCCCTTTTACAATATATAGAAAGAATGAGAGAGGAAAGAGAGGAGGGAAAGCCAAATCTACCCCAACCACCTCTAGGTCGCATTCAATTCATCCATCATGGTAGAAGCGGCGGATCCTGGCAAAACGGCGGGCTGCCTAACAGAAGCGGCGA
Source organism: Taxus chinensis (assembly GCA_019776745.2). NCBI lineage: Eukaryota > Viridiplantae > Streptophyta > Pinopsida > Cupressales > Taxaceae > Taxus > Taxus chinensis. Next base: position 150,567,516 of record CM034150.1, on the reverse strand, counting down.
ACTGTCTGCTGCATTAAAGTTGTTTGTTGAAGCATTACTTCTGCTTGTTATTTCGTGCCAGAGGCGTTTCTCAATTTTCTCCCTCCAGGTGTAACCAAAATGCAAGATTGACCCTGGAAACGTGTAGAGAATTTCAACAGCTTTCTGTTGATATCAAGAACGTGCAAATCCGAGCTCTGGATCGAAAGATATGTCGATCTGAAGATTTAGGGCACGGAACAGGCGAAAACGGATTTTGAAATATTTTCCCGCGCATTGCCACCTAAACGACACGTGGCATGCTCTGATTCGCTGGATAATTCTCTCTTCTTCTACTTTTCGGCGGGATGTCTCTTGAAATTTGACCTTTTTGATGATTTTAAAACATTTTCCACTTTTTTCCCGCTCCCCCGCCACTTGGAAGATACGTGGCATGATCTGGTTGGAGGACAGGGCGCGGGGTCAACCTTGTCTTTTAAACTTTGGGCCCAAGACTTCTTCAAAATTTCTAAGTCCTCCCCGAACTCCGCACTTCCCTGCTCCATTGGACACGTGCCCAATTCCTATTGGCTCGGGCCAGTGCTTCAAACCTTGCCCCTTTGACTTTTGGACTTTTCCCCTGAGACACGTGGCGTCTTTTGGTTGGTTCTCAGGCCTGCCGGGTCTTCCGCGTACTTCGCGTTCATATGTCCCGGATGTCCCATTTGATTTTGGACCCTTTGTGACAATTTCGCCCGACTCGGCCGGTTCGCGTACCTCTGGCCCGATTGTTCCATTTTCCTTTGGACCGCTTGGGACAATTTCGCCCGGTTCGGGTACCTCTGGCCCGATTGTTCCATTTTCCTTTGGACCGCTTGGGACAATTCACCCGGTTCGGCCGGTTCACGTACCTCTCTGTCCCAAACGTCCTGAGCAACACTTAGCCAATTTCTTCCTCCTTTCGGCCGGATCGGCTTTTCGCGCCTTTCGCGTACTTCTGACCCGATTGTCCCAAATGCAATTTGGGCCGCCTGGAGGCTTTTCGGCTGATCCGCGCCTTGACGTCCCAAATGTCCCAGTTGCTCCCCTTAGCAGGACTTAGCCAATTTTTACACTTTTTCCTGGATCAACTTGTTTGCCTTTCTGCAACTTTTTCCGCATTTTCAGAGCTTGCTCCTTCCTTCTGCCTCGGCCAGAGGAGTTAGAAAAATATCTGAGAGAACCTCAGAAACATGATGTTTGCTCTGAATTAACCAATGTGCCTGGGACTTGGATATTCTGATGCATGTTATCAAATTTACCCTGGGGGGTGAATTTTGGATAACAATACTATAACAAAAATCTCAAACAATGTGACTTTAACATTGGTGATCTTGTTCTCAAAGAAAACTAACATGTCACTAACATGGAAAAGAGAAAACATGGAAATTTTTCTTTGAACAAGCTTGGAACATATATAGTCACTCATAAATATGGGTCTAACACTTATCATTTTATCCTCCCTTGATGGTAAACATGAAAATCATCCTCTTAACACCATGTACTTGCATCCATTATATTATTAAAATACCAACTCATGATGCCTTAGTCAAACTATGATCTCCATCCATTAGCCCACACATCCTATCACTCTTATAATGATTTGGAACTATGTTTCTTTCCATTGGCACATCATTCATGACCTTAAATATAAAAATCATGGCTCTGCCCATAGCATATTCCTCATAGACAAGTTCCCTTTTGACGATTAGGGAACCCTGCAATCATTACCCTCACCATCCCCTTATCCCATCTTATATTACCATGAATTATATGGAGGAAATTATTAAGGATAGAGGCTCTCTAAATATTCCATCATCACTACAATATGGAAGAGAACTATGAGAGCTTTCCAGTGACTATTTAAACAATGAAAATGGAGTCCGCATGTGCAAATGGTGGCCGGTCAAATTTTAGGTCAACCCTGGTAAATAGGTCAACATGTGGACCAATGGCAAGATGACGTGGCAATAGGCGGCATGGAAAAAGAAGGTTGTTTAATAAGTTTGCAACCTTTGGTCTTCGTCAGGTGTAAAATTTAGCTCATCTGAACAAGAGGCTCAATTTTTGTAACGGAAGGGAGCTCGGCTGCCATGAGGACTATTTTACTATCACCAACGTGGTAGGTCCTCAAGCCACAATGTGGCTCACCACCATGAATCAAATTCTCTCAATTTTCCTATCAAGATTTGACATATGGGATCTATTGGGTTTTAAAATGGTACTTTAACAAAACCATAGTCAGGGAACAGCAAGTCCCTCCTCTTTATGGGAGAGGTTCCCTTATTGAAAGCAAACAACTAAGCTTATATACAAAAGTACAAATTTCATCTTAAGGATGGACCACTGACATCTTGAAATGATTTTACACCAAAATAGATTATCAATACAAATAAATGGAAGAACTAAAGAAAGGAAAGAGCAGAATATAACAGTACTTTTAGGAAATATAGATAACAAAGTACAACCCTATACGTACTGAGCAAGAGTGATACAAAATAGAATCATTCACATTCACAGCATAAGATATCATTCCACAGACACAAAGTTCTAGAAATCATATCAATAAGAACATAAATTTTCTTATCATAGAAGATAAATGATCCATAAATTTCAGGTAAACAAGAGGGGACAATGGAGGAAGATAGAGAAAAGGGGAAAATCCTTCTGTATTTATTTACTTTCAACTATAATTACACTTCAAAAGTATAAGAGTCCAACATTTGCAATGAACTAAGCTCTTACATTTATAGATGAATTGAACAGAGGAGAAGAAGAGAAGGAAGAAAATCTAATTTGGAAGCTCAACCACCAACCATCAATGCCCCTGCAAATCCACCTACAATCTGTCAAATTTCGTTTTGCATGTCTTTGGCATGCCGAAGAAGGGGGGATGGAAGATCATTTGAAATTTGATCTAGTTGAAGTAGTTTGATCACGTATTAATGGTACGAAAGATGTTTTCTATATTTTCACCCAGATCAAGATATCTAGTTGGTTCTCCATGTCTGTTTGGCATGTTGGAGAAGGAAGGATGGAAGATCATATTAGATCTGGGTAGTTGAAGCAATCGGATCCCCTATTCATGGCTTGAAAGACTCATTCCATATTTTCACCCATCAAAGCCTGCTGAAAATATTATTTTATGCTTCCATGGCATAGAAGAGGTCGAGTTCTTTCCAATGGTACCAATTTTTTTGAATTTCAAGCATTGGAGCGAAATTTATGCTTATTTGAATATTTGAATCGAATCCATACAAAAATGGTGAAAAATGGATCTGCGGGCCCGAGATTGAAATTGCGCCTTTGGAACAAAAGATGCAAAAGTGCAAAATTTCCCCACAACCCTATAAGCCCACAACTTCACATTTTATATAGGTCTGACACGTGGCTTTACCTGAGTGGTAACGAAGTCGTAGTTCACTTTATCACTTTACACCTTTTATGGAAACAAGGCTCAAAATCTCCAAGTTCTCTACTGACCCGCCTTCCCGCTTTGACTTTTTAAGGTGGGCTCACCATTTGACTTTATCCCTTGTCATGAGCAAGGTTGTGGTTCACTTTATCACTTTACGCCTTTTACGAAAACAAGGCTCAAAATCTCAAAGTTATCCGTCGAGTTGCCTTTCCGCTTTGACTTTTGACGTGGGCTTAACATTTGACTTTTTCCTTATGGAAACAAAACCAAAATTCCCAAAATGCTCTGACGGCCTGCCTTCCCTTTTTTTACTTAAAACATGGCCATGTGTCCCTTTGCGGGCATGTTCTGTATTTTTTTGTTTTGACTAAGTTCTTCTATTTTGTGGGGCCATAGGGCTAACCTTAGACATGTGGAGGGTTAGTGCACATTTAGGACTTGCCTTCAGATTTTTCCTTTGAAGTTACGTCGAGATGACACGTGGAGGCTTCCACAAACCATTCTATACTTATCTGATTCAATGGCTGGCTTTGCCCCTTCTTTGACTCTGATCACATGGTGAGTCCGCGCACACTTGGGGACCTGCTCTTGATTCTTCCTTTAAAGTTGTGTCAAAGAGACACGTGGAAAGCTGGCGCTCATTTGGGGTTTCACCTTGGGCTTTGACCCTTGAAGGTGCACTAAAGAGACACGTGGTACCATCCACTAGCCTTATAATTTTCAACGGATGATTTTAAATTTTTGAGGCTCTGACCACGTGGAGGTCTGACGCTCATTTGGGGTTTGTCCATTGGGTCTCACTTCTGAAGTTACGCTGATGAGGCATGTGGAGGCTTCCTCTGACCCTCTTATACTTAGTCGATTAAACAGATGACTCTGCCCCTTTTCTAGACCTTAGACACGTAGAGAGTTGGCGCTAGTTTGGGGTCTCTCTTTAGGCCATACCTTTTGAATTTGCACTGATGAGGCACGTGTCGAACCCACCCTCACTTAGGATCCTAATTTGAACTTTACCTTTGGAGGTGTGCCGAAGGGACATGTGGGGCTTTCCGCTAGTTCTCCTTTCCTTATCTGATTCAACGGTTAGTTCTATCTCATTTTTAGACATAGGACACGTGGAGAGCTTGTGCTCACTTGGGGGACTACCTTTGACTTTGACCCTTGAAGGTGCACTGTTGAGACATGTGGAGACTTCCGTTGGTTCTTTTATACTTGGTCAATTCGGGCCTGCTACCCATTTGACTTCTATTAGACCCTAGACACGTGGAGGGTTCACGGTCATTTGGGGTCTCCATTTTTGTACACCATACCAAAAGTACACCGAAGAGACATGTGGAACCTTCCACAGTATTTTGATACTTAGCCGATTTGGACCTTGATTGAACACTACAAATATCCACTTTGAATTACGAGGCAAGATCAAGAACCATAGAAAAAATCTGACAACCTCGAGGTAAGATCCAGACGAGAAGATAAAAATTTTATCAAACCATGTGGACTGTAAGATTTTAAATTAATGGGGTGAGATTGCAAATGAGCACCAGCTTCTTCAAAGCATGAATTTTCCCATCTCTCCAGACTTCTCAATCTACTCAAACATCTCTCAAAGGTACCAACTCAAAATTTTTGAAACTTGACTTAAAAAATGAGGGGAACTTTGAGGGTGATAACAAGACCATATGTTAATTCAGCTCAGCGAGCTAAATTTCTAACTCTGTGGGGTGGTCAAATCCCCATTGAGGCTTATATTATCCTCAATGGTCGAATTGAGCACATTCTATATTGGTCTAGCTTATTTCCTTATGCTTCAGGTGTTATTTCCACATTGGAAGGAGTTAGGATTAATTCACATGGTGGTTCCACATATTACTCAGAAACCGATAATAATCCACAGTGAAATGCCAACTCATTCGTATGACTTGGCGGTTTAAACAATGCATATCCCATATGACTCAGCGTGTACATGTTACAACTCAACACGATAACATCTTATCCACACAGCCTGCATGGGAACTTAGACAAACAACTCGCCACATCATATCTCGCTACGTATATGTGGCTGAACAAAAGAGTGGAAGGTGTGACCTAAGTCACATATTACATTGGCGGTCAATCCCATTTTAAACCATGAGCCCACCATTCACGTCAGACATGTGGGATAAATCCCATGGAAAATTCAAATGGTCCACGCAAAAATCATAGGCGGGATTTGATCTCTTGACCTCTCCACTACAAGTGGAGTGGCCTCACTAGCCTACCTATATAGGTGGTTATGATAAGGAATGGAAGATGTGGTATATAACCACATATTTTGGGTGATTTAGCCTATATAAGGGCCCCTCTCTGATTCTATACACATAATTGGAATGTGACGAGCTAAGATTTATTAAAACCATATTGGTGGCTATGAGATTAATATAGTTTCAAACTATATTATAGTCCTTGATTTAATTAAGTCCTAAGAGAAATACAACGAAGGCATTAGGTTTTTTTAATAAAGGAGCTCGAGGAGAATATTAAGAAATAGGCCTTATAAATTGTAAAAGGAATTTTTGTAATAAATTCCTAATTAATATTTTAATAGGAAAATATTGGGGAGCTAAGTCCTATTATTTTAATAGGAAAATTATAAAATTGGGAGTTATTATAAACTCACCAATTGGCACATAGCGCCACACTTTTATTTTTGAAGCCTGAAATTGTTGACCAGAGAGCCATAGGGTGTATTGTGAATGTCTGGAGGGCCAATCAAGTTTTGAAGGATTATTGGGCACCAAGAAGGTGGAGGATGGACTGATTGATCATTGGTATTCTTTGAAAGGCTGGAGCACTTTATAGGAAAATAAAGTTCCATTAGGTTTTAGTGTAAGAAATAACATTTTACTTACAAATTTTGACTAGTGGAATGATTCAATAAGAACCCGGAGACGTAGGCTATTGCCAAACTCCGTAATCAATCTGTGCGCGGTGTCATTTAAATTCTTACATTATTTTGGATTTGTTTACTTAAAATGGAGTAAATTTTAATGGTAATTTTTAAAATGACCTAGAGTTTTGGATCAAGTTGGTATCAAAGTAGGTGATCGTACTTGTAAACTTGCTAATCTTTGAGAAAGTTTTGTATTGAAATTGTTTGATTTAATAGTGTGATTACTTCAATTTGGTGCAGTTGGTTTAGTTTGTGTGAACACGGTATAGTTGCACCATGGGCAAGATGTCCAAATAGGTGAAGCTCAAATAAATTGAGGCATATAATCACCAAATCAAGGAAGATAATTCTCTCCTTCGATTGATGTATTAATCCTTAGAAGAAGAGAATGCTCACTTGAAATCAGAACTACAAACCAAGGATGAGCTGTTAGCAAGGTTGCAGTGTGGTGATCATAGAAAGGAAATACCTTCAAATTCATATGCAAAGACCATGGTAGATGATTTCATTATAAGTTGTTCACCACATGAATCTTCTTCCTTCCATTCGGTTTCAAATTCAGGTAATGATGCCTTTGGATCCAAATTGTTATTTAAAATGGGATTTGATGGAAGAGGCCTTGGTAAAAATGGCCAAGGCATTGCTGACCCAATACAAGTCAAGGATTGTCCTCATTTTACAAGTTTGGGATTTTCTAGTGTGGAAATGGATATTGGAGATTTCTCCAAGAACACTGATAGGAGAGAAGCTTCTGAAAGCAAAGTGAATACCACACTAGTCCTGCGAGAAGATTCTCAGCAAGAAACTTGTCCTTCGTCATCATAGGAAGAATGTGGTAAGAAAAATCAGCAAAGATGTAATGAAATTCCACCTCCAGTTTCTTACCATAATCACAAGCATAGTAAAACTTCAGATCCACTTTTTCAGCTTAAGAAGCATGGTTGTGATTTTCAGAAAATGTAGAATTCCTTTCCATGTACCTTTTGTGGATTACATAATCATTCTATGGCTAGATGCTGGAAAAGAAGGAAATTGATGAAGAAGTTGATGTCGTTCGTTAGGAACAAGGAAAATCAGAAAGACCAATCTCGTCATGCATACTCAAGAAATGGCAGAAAGATTTCCTCATCCTAGAAGAAGGAGATTAAGAGGAATTTTGTGCTCATTTCTAGAGGAATGGGTAATGGCTGGACAATTGCTAGAAATTACATCCATCTTGCCATTAGAGTAATGGAAATCCAAAGATGGAATGGAGACCTATTGTAAAGGCAAAATAGGTTCATAATCCACCACCAGATGACAATTCAACCCAGGACCAAGTAATACCTAAAATTGAAAATACTATTAAAATGAAGAATATGTCAATGTAATAATCTTCAATTATATATTGCATAATGTAGATTGATGAATATTATGCAGTATTTGTTTGAAGATCATATTTTGTGAGAAAATGTTGAGAGAAAGGTTTACCATACTCAGTGGAATTTCTTACTTAGAAAATTTGATTAATACTCCAAACACATATCCTAATCAGCTTGTGAGTTCCTATTATAGCTTAGATATAGGCTTTAACTCATATTAATCTTGGAGATCTATCAACCATATATGCAGACATTTGAGCTCACTGGTGTAATCTCGGAACTTCATTCTATGTAGAGGCATTGTGACCATGTAGCAAAATGGTAGTTGAACACCATTGGTATCTGACAGCAGGTCGAAACTTCATTCTATGTAAAGGCATTGTGACCATGCAACAGAGTAATACCTGATAGTCATTGTCAATGGAAGGCTTCTTACTATGTAGAGGTAGTAGTTGTGTAGTGGGGTTGAAGTCACCATTTTTGAACTCGTGAGAAATCATCTTGGATCTTAATTCAGTGTATAGGCAATGTGATTGTGTAGCATAATTGTAGCTAATCATCCAGATGTAACATCATGCAGTGGAAGTGTTGAGGTCTTGAAAGATGACTTAGCACCATGTAACTGGAGTGCTGAGGTTTGGAAAGGGACATGACATTAGGTCGCTTCTTCATTCTATGTAGAGTCTCTTATATCCCTGTAGTAGGATGGTACCTGACAAGTCATTGTCCATCACTAACATCAAATCACTCTTATATCTATGGAGCGTGGAGTTCCTTTGGACCATTTTGGATTCTACATAATCAAATCGGATCCAGGAGTTATGATATAGAGTAAAAGGGGATCATTTTCATCAGGTATCTGGAAGCTTAGTAGTGCATAGTGGGAGAGTTGAGGTTTCATTGGGAAACTTAGCACCATACAATGGAGGTGTGTACGTATTCTTCAGATAGAAAAGTGGTGCAGTAGGAGGCAGTGAGCCCAAGTGCTACAGGTCCTAGAGTTTGAACCATCATTTTTTGATTGTGGAGTTGGTAGAATACTACATAGAAAGGGATGGAAGCCTGTGAAACATATTAATCTGAATCAACCAGGTACAATGGTGCAAGCTACAATATTTATACATATTGGATAGCTGGGATATAAACAAAAGAGGAGTTGTAACAATGCAACATCAAATTACATCTGGGGAAGCACAACAATAATATTGTTAAAACAATATAACAACATCTATAATGTTTTGAATAAAACAATAATATGGTTTATAATATAACCATATACATAATAAATATATTAATTAATATCAAATGCATAATTAATATATATTTAATTAATAATTAACCTAACATTCCTGCCCTTAATTTTGCATTGTCTCAAGGGATGAGGAAAGGAACTCTCTAAAAAACATGAACTTGTCACGTGCAAGTGACTTTGTGAAGATATCTACCCGTTGTTCAGCTGTTGGACAAAATTGAAGCTAGATGTTATGCTTCAACACATGCTCATGTATGAAATGAACATGTACCTTAATGTGCTTTGTTATTTCATAAAACACTAGATTGTGAACAATTTTGAGAACACCTTCATTGTCAACATACACAGTGGTCGGTTTGTCCTTTGGTATTCCAAGTCCTTCCAGTATGCGACGTAGCCAAATCACTTCACATACAGCTTCTCCTCTAGAAAGATACTCAGCTTTTGTGGAAGAGTGAGAAACGAAGTGTTGTTTCTTGCTTCCCCATGATATTGGTCTAGTACCCATAAAAAATACAAATCCTGAAGTGGATTTTTTGTCCTCAATATTGCCTACATGATCTGAATCTGAATATCCAGTCAAGAAGAAGTTGTCGTTCTTCTTGTATTCTAGACCAAGATCCACTAATCCTTTGAGATATCTTAAGATTTGCCTTGCTACTTTCCAATGACAAAATTTGGGTTCCTACATGAACCTGGATAGATAGCTCATTGCAAAGTTGATATCTAGTCTAGTGTAGGTCAGGTAAATGAGACTCCCAATCAACAACCAATAGAGAGTGGCACTTACCTCAAGAGATGGATTTGGATGAGATAACTGCAATATTTTCTCCATAGGTGTAGCAATTGGTGTGAAATCCATCATTCTAAATTTCTCAAGTGTTTTCTTGGTATATTTCATCTAAGAAACAAAAAATTTATTCTCTTTCTGCCATACTTCAAATCTAAGACAATAATGCATCAGCCCGAGATCATTCATGTTGAACGATCGATTAAGATCTTTCTTCGTTGCATCAATCATCCTCACTTAACTACTAGTGATGACTAGATCATCAACATAGACAATGATAATCACAATCTCCCCCCTTTATTTTTGAGGTAAATATTGGGATCGTATGGATTTCTAACAAATCCATGTTGTACGAGATGCTCATCAATCTTGATGTATCTGGTCAAGAAGCAAAGGTATGCAAAGGTATAAGATGCTCATCAATTTTGTTGTACCATGCCCGGGGTTCCTATTTGAGGCCATACAAAGATTTCCTAAGTTTGCATACATTTGCTTCTTGACCAGGTACTACATATCCCTCATGTTGAGTCATGTAGACTTCTTTTTGTAAATCTTTGTTTAGGAAGGCACTTTTGACATCCATCTGATGGAATTTCCAACCAAATTATGCAGCTAGAGCAAAGATCATCTTGATCATTTTGATATTAGATGTGGGAGAAAATGCCTCCTCATAGTCAATGCCTTCTTTTTGTGCATACCCCTTTGCTACAATTCTTGTTTTATACTTTTCCATTATCCCATCTGTTTTGTACTTTGTTTTAAATATCCATCTACATCCAATGGGTTTCTTCCCTGGTGGAGGATTGACAAGCTACCAAGTGTTATTTTTCATCATTAATTGTATTCAGATTCCATGGCATCTTTCCAAGCTTTTGACTGTAAGGCTTCCTGGACTGTAGAGGGCTAATCAGATTCAATAACTCTACTCATCAAAGCAAAGTTAACTTCTTCTCTTGCTTTACTGTGAGTCTATGGTCTAGGGGTGGATGTATCCAGTGGAGCATCCATTCTTACATCTTTTAATGTGCTCATACACCACTTGGGCATACGCTAAACTGTTCTTATAGATCTTGGTTCTATCTTATCAACACCATCATCCCCATCTTCACTTTCATCATTTATGGGAACATCAACTTTAATTTTTACAACTAGTGTAAAATATACATCTGGTGAGTCTAGAGGAGGATACTCTACTTCCTTCTTCTCAAAAAACTCAACATCTTTGCTGGTGTATAATTTTCTAGTCTTCAGATCCATTAATCTATACCCAAGAGTCTCTTTATTGTACCCAATGAAGACAAGTTTATGTGACTTCATGTTTAACTTATTTATGTTCTGCTTGGGTATGTGCATACTTGCTTTGCACCCAAATAATCGAAGATGTGCAATAGATGGTTTCCATTTTGACCATGCTTCTTGTGGTGTTACTCCATCAAGAGCAAGTGTGGGCACTCTGTTAAACAAATACACTGTTGGTTTTACTACTTCTTCCCAGAATGTATTTGCAAGTCTAGAGTCATCGATCATGCATCGCACCATTTCCATGATAGTATGATTTCTTCTCTTAACAACACCATTTTGCTGTGGTGTGTGTGGAGGAGGCATTATTCGACAAATCCCATGAGTTTGTAGGTAGTACTTGAACTCATTACTGGTGAATTCCCCCCTCGATCTAAGCGAAGAGTTCTGATGCAACAACCAGTTTCATTCTCAACTACTACTTTGAACTTCTTGAAAGTTTCAAAAGTTTCACTTTTCTCGCAAAGAAAAAAAATCCACATTTTCCTTGAATAGTCGTCACCACATATCATGAAGTACTAAAATCCAGAATGACTCGGTTGCATTGGACAACAAATATCGGTATGAACTAGATCAAGCTTACCATGAGCTCAATATGTACTCTTCTAGAATGATGCTTTGTGTTGTTTTCCTTCTAGGAAGTGAGGACACTTGTCTGTATCCTCATGAAGAGATGGTAGCCCATGTACCATATTACACTGGTGAAGTGTCTTGAGATACTTGAAACTTACATGACCAAGTCTCTGATGCCACAACTGTGCTGAGGTGGATTTCTTAGCCATAAGTGCTTGATCATCTCTATGAATAAAATCAAGTTGGAACATGCGTCCCACATTAGAGGCTTTTGCAACTATTTTTGACCCTCTTGATTTGTCTCAAATCAAACATGTTTTCTTACCAGAATGACTATCAAAGTCAATTTTTAGGTTGTGATCAAGGAGTTTACTAACTAAAAGAAAATTCTTTGTCAACCCAGGGACATATAAGACATCTGATAGTCTACAGTTGTGTGAACCAAGGGGTAAAGAAATGTTCCCAATCCCCTAAACTGTATATGAAGAATCATCTCCCAATGAAACATGATTTTTTGATGGCATGTCCCTCATTGAAGTAAACCATTCTCTGTGGCCGGTCATGTGTCGAGTGGACCCCAAATCAACATACCAAACATCACTAGATGACATGGATGGTTCACTTGATCGAGCAGTGAATAAGTAGTCTTCATTGTCTAATTGTTCTTATTGCTCAACAATATTTCCTTTTTGATGGGGTCTTCTTTTCTAGTTCCCTTTTTTCTAACTTTGATTGTAGTTAGAATGTCCTTTGAGAGATTTTTTTGGAGGTCCAGAGTTTCTTGACGAACCTTTCTTGTAAGTATTGTACTAACAATCTTGTAGGTCATGTCCTCTTTTACAAATTGGACATTGCTTCTTTTATTGTCTGTCCCCTTCATATAGATTTTGATTTTGGGAATTTTGATAGGAATTATGTTTTCTTTTACCTTTTCCTTTCCATTTTTGATGTGAAGAAAGTTTCTACTCTTCTTCATCGTCCTTATTGTGCATTGTTTCCTCTTGTTGTAGTAGGTTTACCAATTTTTCAAAACTAACTGTCGTATCTAACAAGTTTAGTGTTGTTATAAAAATACAGTATGAAGAAGGGAGTGCTCTCAGAAAAATGGGAATGAGATCATCATATTTGACCATTTCTCCTAGGGCTAGAAGTGAAGCCCTCAATTCTGCAACTCTTCTTAACAAAGATTTGATTTTCTTACTTTGTTTGAACTTCAGTGTGTGTAACAGACTCTGCAAATTCAAAATGACATTCTTGTTTCTGGCTTCATACACCATGCTCAACTTATCCCATGCTTATTTGGTTGTTTTGGCATCATGAATGTGGGGTTTTACATCATCAGAAACTCTAAATAAGATGATGATTTTGGCTTTCTGATTTTACTCTATCAAACTGTCATTGTTGTGTTGTATCAGTAGTTGATCTAGTCATAGTACTAGTCAAAATAGGTCGGATCTCTTCAAACTCAAGCTATGTCTTGATTTTTGTCTTCCATGTAGCATAGTTTTTTCCTCTGAGCAGTTGTGAATCCAAAAGAAAAAAATCGGGGGCATTAGTGCCCATTTAGCAGAAAACACTGACAGGGTTTGGTTCTTATCACTCCAGTTATAAGGTCTCCTAATCTATATACCGTCATTCTGATATACCAAACCTTTCTATATATGTGCCCTTCCAATATACCCAGTGGTACATGGAAGAAGCTCGCCCTTTATATATACTTGGTGGTACATGAAAGAATTCAATATTTGGTACCAAGACAGTACTAAAAGGGGTCTGTGTGATTATTGACATCGGCTCAAAGAAATATCCTCATACGCATGCGTGACTTCGCTATATACTTGGATAATTTCTCAGTCCAGATTTATCTCATGTAATCATTCATAGATGGATGGGATGGCTCATAGTGTGTGCACTATGACCTTATTACTCCCCGTCGATTTAAAGGCTCAATGCCTAGATGATGTTGTTGTAACTATATTAGGCATTAAGTGAAATAGTAGTCATGATGGCTTTACGCGTAAGCACTTCCCAGAGGCATTGTATATACCGAATGCTGCGAATGAGATCTAGAATCTCGTGAGTGTTGCAGAACCAATTTTATACTATTTTTTTATTACAACTATTTTCCAGTTTCTAAGAAGATACAATATTTACGGTTGACTATGGAAACCTACAAATTAGTACAATATATTGAAGCATACAAATTACATTCAAAAATTTGGTAAAACTAAATGGCAGGCCAAAAAAATTGTTTTACGGGCCCTGGTGGCCTTCGGAGCCCAAAATGACCCACTATGCTAAAAATTTACAAAAGTATAGCAATTTTTGTATAGGCCTCCTTTTGCAAAAAATGCCCGGAATGAAAAAATAGGACTATTAAGAGAAAAATAATTTACCCTAAATTAGGGATTTTCTCGTTAAAATTTGGAGGGATGTTTAGAGGTGGTTTTTCCACCAAATCTACCTCCAAACTTAGCAGACTCTACAAATGTGCCACTAAAATCAAATTGGTTTTAAAAATAGGTTAGGGATGGGGTTTGAACCCGAAACCTCCCACTCCTATTTCGTTTCCTTTAACCGCTTTGGCTCTATGAGAACTTACGCTAAAATGTGAAGCATATTATATTTAATAAAGAGAAGAAATGACTTGCCTTTTAAAAAAATGATGTGGCTGGAGTCCCACGTGACCTGAGCTTAAATGAAGGTAGTTTAGGGTTGTTGCATGCTCAAAAACTGGATCTCATTTTCTTTATCTCCTCGTTTTGCTTTTTTTTCACCACTTGTTTTCTATTAATTTGGCCAACGTATTATCTCCACATTTTTGTTTGGTTGAAGGTCCACTCACCGATCTCCAACACTGTACTCAACTACTTCATTGATTGATGCCATCGGTTTGATTCTTTGTGCAAGTTTGAGGGATCTAGGACAGCTCTGCTCAGTTTGAAAGAGTTCTCCAACTCATGGAGAAGAGGAGTTCATACAAAGGTGTTATTAAAATTTGCCATGGAGAAATGTGGATCGGGGTGTGTATGCAAGTCAGAGGTTTCTGTTAGAGTAGAATCACAGCACCCCTGAGTGCCTACAACTAGATGAGTTGAGACCATCAGTGTGATTGCACAACATGGTGCATCTCTCAAGGTGTGGGACCTTGCGAGTTGAGAGAGCTCTCCGGATTAAGGCCAGTTCCTATTCCTCCGTTTAGGTGCAAATAAATAAATTGTAGAGGATCTATTCTAAACCTACTCTATCTTACCAAGGAGATAGGGTTGAGAAGATACAAAATATAAACCTAAGCTAACGAGGTGATTCAACAAAGGAATGTTAAACACCTATTTTGCAAGCTAACACAAACCATAAAAATGTAAATGCAAACACCATGCACAGATAACCAAACTATAATGAGAGATCAAAAGGCAACAATAAACACATGAGAGGGTTGAGAATCATCCACAGACATATATTATTACTCCAAAAGTCAATACAGTGCATTATAGTGGCCAAGAGGCAAAATCTTGCATTACAAATTGAATGGGAGGTTTGGAAACTCCACAAATTCACTTATAGACAAGGGAAAAAGGGAGGGTACAAAATAGAAACGTCCAATGCTTTCAATGAGCCTCACCCCTTCTTTTATAGATTCAACACAAAGAGAAGAAGGAGAGATGTGGGAAAACTAATTTCAAACTCAGCTACCGGCCATCAATGCCCCTGTAAATCTACCCACAATCTGTCAAATCTAGCTTAATTACTTGTTCGGCGTGTTGAAGGAGGAAGAACTAGCGGATCAGATAATATCCGATCTGGTTGTTGGAGAAAATGGATCCTATATTAATGGCATGAAGACATTTTCCATTTTCCCCCACCTAACTTCTTCAAAATTAAAGTTTCAGATTTCCATGATGTAGACGAGGTCGAGATCTCTCCAATGGTGCCAAATTTGTTGGATTTCAGGCACTAGATAAGAAGATATGCCCATTTGAAGTTTTTTAAATTGGGTCCATACGAAAAATGGTAGAAGCTAGTTAGTGAAATGGGTCTGCGGGCCCGAAATTCACTTTTTCCCCTGTTTTGGCACAAAAATACAAAAATACAAAAATTACCCTGCAATACCCTTTTGTCAAAAAACCATCTTTGGGTCTGTTGGTCCGCATTTTTTCATTTGGGAAAAAAATCACTTCAAAGCCCACCAGTCCACTTGTAATTTAGGCCTAACATGTGACTCTTTGGGCATCGGTGGAGGCACGACTCTTTTTTATACTTCATGTCTCTCAAGAACAAAGCCCAAAAGTTAAAATTACCTTCGATGACCTGCCTTCCCGCTTTGACTTGGAACATGGCCACGTGGAGGGTTGGCACTCGTTTGGGGACCCCTTTTAGATTTTTCTTTTGAAGTTGCGCAGGGCTAACACGTGGTTCCTTCTAAGGCTTTTCTTTATTCCTTTATGTTTTTTACTAAGTTCTTTTGTTTGACGGGGCCATACATCTGACCAAGGACACGTGGAGGCTTGGTGCTTGTTTAATGACCCATTTTTAGATTTATCTTTGAAGATGTGTTGAGTTGACATGTGGAAGCCTTACACTCATTTGAGTCTTCACTTCAGGTCATGCCTTTGAATGTGCACCATTAAGACATGTGGCACCTTCCACCTACACTTTTATACTTAACCAATTTGGTCCCACTTTTAGATTTGACCTCTGTTGACCCCTAACCACATGGAGGGCTGGCGCAAGTTTGAATCTCTGCCTTGGGCTCCCATCTTGAAATTGCACCAAGCTGACACGTGGTTCTTTCTGCTTGTTTGGACTTTTCAACGGTTGGCTCTATCCTTTTTAGGCTTGGGATACGTGGAAGCTCCAAACTCATTTGAGTCTACTTTTTAAGTTTAGCCCTTGGAGATGAGCCGATGAGGCACGTTGAAGCTTCCACTGATTCTCCCATACTTAGCCAATTTTGGGCTCCTTCTTGATCATTTGCAAAGCCCAAAGACTTTGTCTTTTCTCCATTCCTTTTCCTTTAAGCCTCTAGTTTTCTTCTATGTTGTTTGCTCCCTTCCCTGACTCTGCTCCTCCATTTTAGAGCCCGTCCGTAACCTGTTTGTTGGATTTAAAACATGGGCTCATGTGACAGAACCGTCCCTTGAATTTCTCTATGCACAAGGTCATGTTTGATTAATTTTTCTGGGGCAAAAATTGAGATAAAAATTTTACAACTCAAGGGGACGTCTTCCTACTAGATGAATAGATCAGTTGCCTTATTATATCCATTGGACACAGAGTCATGGTTGGTGACCTGGTGTTGGTCCAATTCTTTTGGAAATGAACACTTTGAGACCTGATTGTAGTTGCTTTGTATTTTTTCAATTTAAAAATGAGAAACTGTTGTAAAAACTATGGGTCCCCTTGTTGCAAAAATGTTGAAGGGCCTGGCACATTCACCTGAAGGCACATTGAATTGTATAACGATGCAAACCTGGATCAACAAAAAAAATTGTGCCACAACACTTAGGGAAACAAAACCTATGCTACAACAAAACAATGTGCATACGCACTTAGGGGAAATAGAAATTCTATGCTTATATTTACAAGGGTGAAACCTTCCCTTTTAGTAGCAATGTTTGATATGGATCTTGTTTATTGTGATTTGTAATTCTTCACCATCTAATTTAGCCAGCTAGAAAGCATTTCTACTGTTTCACCTTGTGATCATGTAAGGGCCACTCCAAATGGCATCAAATTTGGAATGCTTTCTAGGTTTTTCCTTATCTGCATCCCACTTTAGAACTAAGTCCCCTTCTTGCAAGGTCCTTGTTCTCACTTTCTTGTCAAAACTCTTCTTGATCAATGCTTGATCCTTTTCCATGCTCTGCATTGCATGATCTCTTTCTTCTCCTACTTCCATTCGCTTTGCATACCCGATTTCCATGGGTTCAAAATCATCCAATTCCAACTATTTCATGAGCTCCAAAGTGGGTAAATCTAATGATATGGGCAATACTGCCTCTTTTCCATATACAAGCTTATATGGGGAGTTGTCTGTGGATCTTTTGGATGTGATCCTATCAGCCCATAGAGCTGATTTGAGATTTGTATGCCAAGTTCTCTTGTTTTCATCAAGAGTCCTTCTCATAATCCTTAATAGGTTCTTGTTTGTGGACTCTACCTAGCCATCACCTTGAGGGTAATAGTTTGATGAAGTGCTCAGGTATACACCATTCCTGACAGCCCATTCAGTGATCCTTATACCAAGGAATTCCAATGCATTATCTGATATAATAGTGGTAGGGAATCTAAACCTGGTAGCTATTCCTTCATAGAAATCCAAGATGTTGGATTCATTTGCTTTCTTAAGAGCCACTACTTCAGTCCACTTAGTGAAACAGTCTATTGTTGTAAGTATCCACTTGTGGCCCTAGCTTGAGTTTGGGTTAATCACTCCAATGAAGTCTAATCCCCATTGCATGAATGGTTGATCCACTAAAATTGGGTGAAGGGGCAAGGTTGCTAACTTTTCTTTCCCTGTGAAGAATGCACACTTCTTACACTTCTTGATCCATGATTAGTAGTCCCCAAACACTGTAGGCCAATAATAACTAGCTTTCATGATCTTGAGAGCCATTACTCGAGGATAAAAGTGACCTCTTGCTTCTCCATCATGGAACTAGTGTAACACTCTCTCAATTTGGCATGTCCCAATGCACCTCAATAGAACACTATTGATATCCTTTTTAAACAAGACACCACCAACAAGCACATATGGAATGGCTTGTAACCTAAAGTATATCCTCTTTGCTTTATTCCATTCTAGAGGGAACAAACCTATTTGGAGATAATGCATAAAGGCTTGAGTCCAACATGGAATAGGTGCATCATTAGTTGGATGCTCTTGATCATTCTGCAATAGAAAGACAGCCTCTTTTCTATCCATTCACTCAACCTGTTGCTTAGAGGTGAGATGTTCACACAGACCCTTTCCACGAACTAGTTTTATCACCTTGATCTCAATGTCATATTCCATTACCCGAGTGATCCAACCTGCTCTCTTCCCATTCAAGTCCTTGTTCAAGAGAAAATCATTGACACCAACATGAGATACTAGCAACTAAATCTTATTATTTGAGACCAAGTGTCTGAAATTCTTCAAGCTCCTAATAACATCAAGGACATGTTTTTTAATGAAAGATTACTTTACCTCGTAGTCCTTCAAGATCTGACTAAAGAAGAATATGGGCTATTCTAGACCTTCCTTGTTTAGCTGGACCAAGATAGCTGAGATGGTGTTTGACCCTCCAAAAGCATATAGCATGAAGTCTTTTGAGAAGTATAGGTTAATGAGAGTTGGAGCTTGTGATATTGTGAGCTTGATGGCCTCAAAACTCTCTTTTCCTTCTTCTATCCATTTAAATGCAAGACTCTTCTTTGACATCATTGTTAAAGGCTTCACAAGAGTGGAAAAATCAGGTACAAACCTACAAACAAAGTTTATCCTCCCCAAGAAGCTTTGGAGAGACTTTTTGTGTTATGGCAATGGAATTTTCTAGATGGCTTCAACCCTTTCAGGGTCAATTGTCAACCCCTCTCTTAAGACAATATGGCCCAAAAAGTTTCCCTCATGTGCCAAGAACACACACTTCTTTGGATTCAATGATACTCAAAACCTTCCACACCTCTGAAACACCTACCTGAGGTGTAAGAGATGGTCTGCAGCATTCTTTGAGAAGACAGTGATATCATCTAGATACATAAGGACAATGTTGTTGATTAACCCTTTGAATACCATGCCCATAGCTCACTGAAATGTTGCTCCGGCATTTGACATTCCAAATGGCATCTTCTTATAAGCATATGTCCCCCATTATGTGGTGATGGCTTTCTTAAATTGGTCTTCCTCATTCACCATTATTTGGTTATAGCTTGAATATTGATTTAGCAATGAAAACCTCTCAGAGCCAACTACAACTTATAAGATCTATTCCATTGATGGGAGTGGAGAGTGATCCTTAAGTGATGCTTTGTTCAAATCACGAAATTCCACACATATCCTGATTTCTCCTTTTCTTTTCCTCACAGGCACCAAGTTTGCAACCCAACTTGAGTGTTTGATAGGGAAGATAATGATGGCCTTAATTAGCTTGTTCAACTCTTTCCTCATGAGAGGCTCAATGTGAGGATTTATTGGCCTTTGCTTCTGTCTGAAAGGCTTAGATCCTGGATCTAGCTCAATAGTGTGTTGTGCCAACTTTGGGTTGAAACCTCTTAAATCTTTGTAAGTCCAGGCAAAGACATCTAGGAATTCTTGACAAAGTTGAATAAATTCAGATTTTTCTTGTTGAGTGCTTACCTTTCCAATCTACAACGTTTTTCCTTCTTCTATGAAAATGGGCTCTGAATCTTCACCCTTTACCTGAATATTCACCTTCTCCTTTTAGAATTGGTCATTTGGGTTGAAGATTGATTCCAAAGTGATAAGACCCTTTGGTAGTTTATTGGTCCTCAGCTACACCACTTGATCACCATATTGCTGCTCCAGTTTGTCTTGGTTCCTAGAGGAGAACTTAGCTTCTTCTTGTAAAAAGTTGACAATTTTCTAGTCATTCTTGAAGACATACCAACTTGTGTTATTGTCTAAGATAGCTGGTCTCACAACCACTTTGATATGGGGCTAGGACTTAGCACTCTTGATACTCTCTACAACATCAAATGTAGCCCCAATTGTTGCCAATCTGTCTGCCACTTCATTCTTCTTCCTTGGGATGGAATTGATGTTGAATGCTTCGAAGACCTTGATGAGGTCCCATACCCAGTTCTTTTAGCTCTTTAATAGATAATTCTTGGTAGCATTTTATCCTCGGACATGATTAGTAACTAGCTCACTTTCGCCAAACACTTGCAAGTTCTTGATTCCTCTTTTCCTTGCCCAATGCAGTCCATGGACCAAAGCCTCATACTTTGTTGTGTTGTTTGAATAGGAAAATTGGAAATGGAAGGCTGAGTAGTATTTAATACCTTAGGGGGAAACAAGCATAGCTCCTCCTCTGGATCCTTGTCTACTTCTTGAGCCATCAAAGAACAACTTCCATACCTCATTATCATCTTTGTGGTCTAGCTTAATGATGTCAGGAATAGGATTATCCTCCTCATGTAAATAGTATAATCCTAGCTCAGATTCCTCCATATATTTATAGGGTTCAAAAGCATGCCTCTTATTCACCCACTCATCGAGGGTCATGTTTGGGATACACCCCGCTTTGGTATCTGCTTCACAATTGCTTCGGAGATCCTTCTTATCAAAGGTTGAACAATTGGCATTGATCAGGATGGGTACATAAGACTCAATATGGTAATCTATAATGGGCTCAGATCTGATTATAGCCTTAGCTCCATACCTTGTTCCAAAAATCATGTGTAACCAATCAGCAGACAGATAGCCTCCAATTTTAGTGGTGAAGTCTCTCGACAAACACAATACAAAATGTGGCAGTAGGTCTATGACTGATAAATTTTGCAATACAGTCACATTCGGGCAGGTGTGTAGTGTGAGGCTTAAATATTTGATGACTTCAACTTCCATTACCGTTATCCCATCTAATTGCACTACACCCCTGGAGATGACTTCATATTGAAGACCCAGTTGATCGGCTATTTTTTTTGGCATTATAAAGCTACTTTCCCCTGAATCAATCATGTAATTATGTACCAGTTTGTCTCCAAGTATCAATAAAACATAAAACAGAGGGGGATTTAGATTCTTACCTTGTTGTTCTCCATTTTTTCCCTCAGGCTGAACCGCCTCTATAAACACTTTCTCTTGTTGGTTAGGGGGCTGATTTGAGCTTGAACAATTGGCCATAGCAGTCTACAATAGATCTCTCTATCATGGAATGGCCAATGACTCCCACATTGAAATGTTCACATTTGTCTTCTTCATTTGTTCAATGATGTTAAATGAGCTATCCTTTTGCTTCCCCTTTCCTAGTACATTTTTCTCTTGCACACGGGTCGTTACAAATGGTGCCTAAGTGGGTTTAGAAGGTGGCTTGGACTGAATCTTCATATTGGGAGCTACATTCTGAGTGCCAATACCTTGTGGAGTAATGGATGGTTGAGGATTACCTGATTTTGGTGAAGTTCCCTCTCCCATATTCCTTTTCTTGGACCATGTATTGGTAGATACACTTTGAGAAGGGTGTTGATTCATACCATAGAAATATTCAACCTGCCAATTGACAAGCATAGTCTCACTTGGAGTTGCCTCTTGTTGAGTTTCTTGCTACTGATTTTCCTCTTGACTAGACTCTTGGGACACACCAATGGTCTATACCATCAAGGTCTAGTTTATTGTACCATTAAAACACATTGATTGGTTATGGGGCTAATTGCATGGGAAACACCAATCATATTCTTGTACCATGTTGTTTTGTGTTGGAACCAAGGCCCTTGATGTTGAAGCTTTATTTGGATCAAATGACCGGAAAGGCCTAGCAGCTTGAGGTTTTCCTTGGTTGGTCCATAGGGATCCAGAAAAACACACCACTTCATCAATTCCATCAACACCAAGAAGGAGAAATAAGAAAAGTGAGAAAAATGAGGTCCTGAAACTGCCACCTAGCCAGGGTGGCGGTCCTGCGACCGCTGGTCTACTCAGGGTGGCATTCCTGATATTTTCGAATAGAAAAGAAGAATGGAACACGAATCAACATGAATTGGAAGCGCCCAACCGTGTATCTTCCCTTTCATGCCCTTTCACATTCTCCATTACATAGGAGGACATGTGAAGGCCTATAAATGCATGAAAGGAACAAGAGAATAGTCATTTAAAGATCCAAAGAGATCCAAAAGTAGAGTTTAATGAGAGCAGTGAGAAAGATCTTCAGTGTTGGAATGGAATTTTAGGAGCAAGGTGTAGAAACATAGCAAACAAGTAATTAGAGAGAAGGTTTACATTGTTGATTTTTTTCATACTTATTGTAATTTGTAATTGTCTATATTAGACCAATAAAAGTGGGAAGAAAGAGAAGTTGCCCTTCCCGACTGGTTTTCCTCCATTGGAGGTTTCCAGGATAAAATTGTTTGCATTGAAGTTTGAATTATTTAATTCTCTACAATTTCCTTTCTATAACACTAGATAATCAGTCACGAAGCTCTAAAT
The DNA here is from genome assembly GCA_019776745.2 of Taxus chinensis. Taxonomy (NCBI): domain Eukaryota; kingdom Viridiplantae; phylum Streptophyta; class Pinopsida; order Cupressales; family Taxaceae; genus Taxus; species Taxus chinensis. Next base: position 150,544,751 of record CM034150.1, on the reverse strand, counting down.
TTCAAGCAAATATGTCATTTTCCAAAGTTGAAAGTAGAACAGCATAGTTGTACGATTCATAGAGTTCCAAAGTAGGAGTTTACGGATCATTTTGGTATCGAAGCTGATTATATATCTAGAAATGTGGTATTTGAATATTTCTTGTGATTTTGTATGACATTCCTACAACCGCCGATCTACTCAGGGCAGTGGTCCTGATACTTTCAAGCATAAAATAAGAATGGAATGTAAATGGATGCAAATTGGAAGCACCCCAGCCGTGTATCTTCCCTTCCATGCCCTTTCACATTCTCCAGTGAATGGGAGGACATGTGAAGGCCTATAAATGCATGAAAGGAATAAGAGAATAGTCATTCAAATATCCAGAGAGATCAAGAAGCAGAGTTTAATGAGAGCAGTGAGTAATATCTTCAGTGCTGGAATGGAAGTGTAGGAGAAAGGTGTAGAAATAGAGAAAGAAAGTAATTGGAGAGAAGGTTTACATTGTTTCTTCTTTTCATACTTATTGTAATATGTAATTGTCTATATTAGACCAATAAAAGTGGGAAGAAAGAGCAGTTGCCCTTCCCGGCTAGTTTTCCTTCATTGGAGGTTTCTAGGATAAAAATTTTGGTGTTGAATTTTCAATTATTTCCTTCTCTACAATTTCCTTTCTATAGCACTAGATAATCGATCACGAAGCTCTAAATTTCAAGAAAAACTGTCTTTTTCCAAAGTTGAAAGTAGAACAGCATAGGGTACGCAATCATAGAGTTCCAAAGTAGGAGTTTACGGATCATTTTGGTATAGAAAGCTGATCTATATATCTAGAAATTGGTATTTGAATATTTCTTGTGATTTTGTATGACATTCCTACAACCGCCGATCTACTCAGGGCAGTGGTCCTGATACTTTCAAGCATAAAATAAGAATGGAATGTAAATGGATGCAAATTGGAAGCACCCAGCCGTGTATCTTCCCTTCCATGCCCTTTCACATTCTCCAGTGAATGGGAGGACATGTGAAGGCCTATAAATGCATGAAAGGAATAAGAGAATAGTCATTCAAATATCCAGAGAGATCAAGAAGCAGAGTTTAATGAGAGCAGTGAGTAATATCTTCAGTGCTGGAATGGAAGTGTAGGAGAAAGGTGTAGAAATAGAGAAAGAAAGTAATTGGAGAGAAGGTTTACATTGTTTCTTCTTTTCATACTTATTGTAATATGTAATTGTCTATATTAGACCAATAAAAGTGGGAAGAAAGAGCAGTTGCCCTTCCCGGCTAGTTTTCCTTCATTGGAGGTTTCTAGGATAAAAATTTTGGTGTTGAATTTTCAATTATTTCCTTCTCTACAATTTCCTTTCTATAGCACTAGATAATCGATCACGAAGCTCTAAATTTCAAGAAAAACTGTCTTTTTCCAAAGTTGAAAGTAGAAAAACATAGTTGTGTGATTTGTAGAGTTCCAAAGTAGAAGTTTATGGATCATTGGTTTTGGTTCTGATTTACAGCAAGTACACATCAATCTTGCTACAATAAAGATGGAGAGCTCTTTGGTCCCACTTGGCATGCCAAAACTGTTAATGCATAATCACAACACACCTGAGTTCTTGCAACTAGATGAGTTGAGACCATCAGTGTGATTTCACAATATGGAGCATCTCTCAAGGTGTGGGACCTTGTGAGTTGAGAGAACTCTCTGGATTAAGGTTTCTTCATATTCCTCTATTTAGGTGCACACAAATAAATTGCAGAGGATATATTCTAAACCTACTCTATCTTACCAAGGAGACATGGTTTAGAAGATACAAAAAATAAACCTAAGCTAATGACGTGATGCACCAAAGGAATGTTAAACACCTATTTTACAAGCTAACACAGACCATAAAAATGTAAATGTAAACCACTTACATAGATAACCAAATTCTAATGAGAGATCAGAAGGTAAAAATAAACACATGAGAGGGTTGAGAATCATCCAAAACCATATATTATTGCTCCAAAAGTTGATACAGTGCATTACAGTGGCCAAGAGGAAAATTCTTGCATTATAACTTGAATGGGAGGTTTGGAAACTCCACAAATTTGCTTATAGACAAGGGAAGAAGGGAGGGTGCAAAACAAAAATGTCCAACCCTTTACAATGATCCCCACCCCTTCTTTTATAGATTCAACATAGAGAGAAGAAGGAGAGAGGCGGGAAAACTAATTTGAAACTCAACTACCGACCATCAATGTTGTTACAAATCCACCCACAATCTGTCAAATCTACCTCAATTACTTATTCGGTGTGTTAAAGGAGGAAGAATCAGATGATTAGATCAAATCTGATCTGGTTGTTGGAGAAAATGGATCCTATATTAATGGCACAAAGACATTTTCCATTTTTTCCCACCTAACTTCTTCAAAATTAAAGTTTCATAGTTCCATGATGTAAACGAGGTCGAGATCTCTCTAATGGTGCCAAATTTGTTAGATTTTGGGCACTAGATCAGAAGATATGCCCATTTGAAATTTTTTAAATCGAGTCCATACAAAAAATGGCAGAATCGAGTTAGCAGAATGGGTCCGCAGGCCCGAAATTCACTTTTCCCCCCTTTTGGCACAAAAACACAAAAATGCAAAAATTGCCCTGCAGCCCCGCAATACCCTTTTGTCAAAAAACCATCTTCGGGTCTACTAGTTTGCATTTTTTCATTTGGGTAAAAAATCACTTTAAAGCGCACCAGCTCGCATGTAATTTAGGCCTGACACGTGGCTCCTTGGGAATCGGCAGAGGCACGACTCATTTTTATTATTTATGTCTCTCGGGAATGAAGCCCAAAAGTTAAAATTACCTCCGGCGACCCGCCTTCCCGCTTTGACTTGGAACATGGCCACATGGAGGGTTGACGTTCATTTGGGGGCCACTTTTGGATTTTTCTTTTGAAGTTGTGCTAAGCTGACACATGGCTCCTTCCATGGCTTTTCTTTGTTCCTTTATGTTTTTTACTAAGTCCTTTTATTTGGCAGGGCCATACATCTTACTAGGGACACATGGAGGCTTGGCGCTTGTCTAAGGACCCACTTTAAGATTTGTCTTTGAAGATGCGCTAGGTTAACATGTGGAAGCCTTACACTCATTTGAGTGTCCGCTTTGGGCTGTTCCTTTGAATTGCACCATTAAGGCACATGGCACCTTCTAACTTCACTTTTATACTTAATTGATTTGGGCCCAATTTTAGATTTGACCTCTGTTGACACCTGGCCACATGGAGGGCTAGCACAAGTTTAAATCTCTACCTTGGGCTCCTATATTGAAATTTTTCTGAGGTGACATGTGTTTCTTTCCACTTTTTTGGACTTTTCAACAACTGGATCTATCCTTTTCAGGCCTGGGATGCATGGAAGCTCCATGCTCATTTGAGTCTACTTTTTGAGTTTAGCCCTTGTAGATGTGCTGATGAGGCACATGGAAGCTTTCACTGATTCTCCTATACTTAGCCAATTTTGGGCTCATTCTTGATCATTCGCAGAGCCTGAATACTTTGAGTTTTTCTCCATTCCTCTTCCTTTGAGCCTCTAGTTTTCTTTGATGTTGTTTACTTCCTTCCCCGACCCTGCTTCTCCATTTTAGAGCTCATCTGCAACCTATTTTTTGGATTTAAAAATTGGCCTCGTGTGATGGAACCGTCCCTTGAATTTCTTTCTACACAGGGTTGTGTTTAATCAATTTTACCAGGGAAAAAATTGAGATAACAGTTTCTTGGAGCGCCAAATTTGATGGGTAGAGAATTCCACATAACAGTGGACTTGGTCACATTTTTTCCTAGTTCAGTCATTACAATTTTGTGCAGGTCACAGGGTTCAATGTATCCAACTGCGAAGTGGCATGGTTGAGGTCGTCCAACAAATAGTAGAGATGTAGGGGGCTTGTTCAACCCACCTATGGTTTTATCTATTCTAAAATAAATCAAATGAAAATGCCTCAGTAAAAAAATGTTTAGCTCGGCATCGACGAGGAAGACAACACGGTTTCCTCCAATATAACCCAATATATATACCATGTAACCAGCTTAGTGAAGAACTCTTCAACATGGTAGGGGGATCAAGGGAGAGCTTGGATCACCAATTTTTAGTAGGATTTTCTCCAACCATAGAAAAATCCTTAATATAGCAGAGACTAGATGCTTCTCTAAATTAGAGACAGTACACCTATTAGGGAAAAGTTAATAAGTATTTTAAAAAAATCAATACTTGCTGCAAATTTTTCCTGGTGCTAGGTGCACCAATGCAAAAAAAATTATGTTCCAAACACCTGGAATGAGCAAGAGGATCTGGGGAGGTAGGGATGGGGCTGAGAGGTTACAGGAGGCTACACAGGATCTCAATTGATGTAAACGCTTTTCGACTCTCCTCTATCTCGACTACTCTCTTTTGCCACACCTTCACAAGTCCAGATTCTTTCTCTGGTACTAAATGTAGAATAGGGACAGAATCCTGTGAAATATATTAATCTGAATCAACTAGGTACAATGGTGCATGCTACAATATTTACACATATTGGATAACCAGGATACAAACAAAAGAGGAGTTGCAACAATGCAACAACAAATTTAAAATACAGTAGCTTTCAAATTACATACGAGGAAGCACAACAATAATATTGCTAAAACAATATAACAACATCCATAATGTTTTTAATAAAACAATAATATGGTTTATAATATAACCATATACATAATAAATATATTAATTAATATCAAATGCATAATTAATATATAGTTAATTAATAATTAACCTAACATCCTTGTTGTCAAGTATCTGGAAGCTTAGTAGTGCACAATGGGAGAGTTGAGGTTTCATTGGGAAACTTAGCACCATACAATGGAAGCATGGAGGTCTTCTTCATATATTAGAGTGGCGCAGCAGGAGGCATTGAGCCCAAGTGTTACAGTTCCTAGAGTTTGAACCATCATTTGTTGATTATGGAGTTGGTATAATACTGCGTAGATCTCTTCTCAGCAACATGATTTGAATTTTACAATATTTTCATGACAAAAATACTTTACCATTAGGGAGGCATGATTCAGAGGACATAGGTTCCTTAAATCTTATAGGTTCACTATAGTATGGAAGAGCACTCCGAGAGCTTTCCGGTGACTATTTGAATTCGAAAACAGAGTTCGCATGTGCATGATAGTTGGTCAAAGTTTAGGTCAACCCTAGTCAACAGGTCAACATGTGGACCAATGGCAAGATGATGTGGTAATTAGTGAAAAAGAAAAAGAAAATTGTTGATTTGGTTTGCGACCTTCAGTCTTTGTCAGGTGTAAAATTTGGCTCAGCGGAACAAGAGGCTCAACTTTGGTAATAGGGGGGAGCCCATCTGCCGTGAGGACTATTTTACTATCACCAACGTGGTGGGTCCTCAAGCCACCACATGGCATTCCACCACAAATCAAATTCACTCAATTTTTCTATTGAGATTTGACATATGGGACTATATGTTAATTCAGCTTGGCGAGCTATATTTCTAGCTCGGTGGGGTGGTCAAATCCCCATCGAGGCCTATATTATCCTCAATAGTTGAATTGAGCACATTCTATATTGGTCTAACTTATTTCCTTATGCTTTAGGCGTTATTTCCACATTGGAAGGAGTTAGGATTAATTCACATGGTGGTTCCACATATTACTTGGCAACCAATAACAATCCAAAGTGATATGCCAACTCGGTCGTATGACTTGGAAATTTAAACACTGCATATCCCATATGGCTCGGCACATCCATGTTACAACTCAGCAAGATAACATCTTATCCACACAACCCACGCGAGAACTTAGACAAACAAATGGCCACATCACAGCTTGCTACGTATATGTGGCTGAACAAAAGGGTGGAAGGTGTGACCTAAGTCACATATTACATGGGACGTCGAGCCCATTTTAAACCACAAGCCCACCATTTGCGGCGAATATGTGGGATAAACCCCATGGAAAATACAAATGGTCCACACCAAAATGGTGAGCGGGATTTGATCCCTTGACCTCTCCACTACAAGTGGAGTGGCCTCACCAGCCTACTATATAGGTGGTTGTTATAAGGAATGGAGAATGTGGTATATAACCACATATTTTAGGTGCTTTGGCCTATATAAGGGCCCCTCTCCCATTCTATACACACAATTGGAATGCGACGGGCTAAGATTTATTAAAACCATATTGGTGGCTATGATATTAATATAGTTTTAAACTATATTATATTCCTTGATTTAATTAAGGCCTAAGAGAAATACAACGAAGGCATTAGGTTTTTTTAATAAAGGAGCTCAAGGAGAATATTAATAGCTTCCAATTTATTTCAATAGGCCTTATAATTTTTAAAAGGAATTTTTGTAATAAATTTCTATTTAATATTTTAATAGTAAAATATTGGAGAGCTAAGTCCTAATATTTTAATAGGAAAATTGTAAAATTGGTAGTTATTGGAAACTCACCAATTGGCCCATAGTGCCACACTTTTAATTTCTAAGCCTAGAATTGTTGACTGGAGATCCGTAGGGCGTCTTGCAAACGTCTAGAAGGACGATCAAGTTTTGAAGGATTATTGGGCACCATGAAGGTGGAGGATGGACTGATTGATCATCGGTGTTCTTTGAAAGGCAGGAGAACTTTATAGGCAAGTAAAGTTCATTAGGTTTTATTGTAAGAAATAACATTGTACTTACAAATTTTGACTAGTGGAATGGTTCGATAAGATCCTGGAGATGTAGGCTATTTCCAAACTTTGTAATTAATCTGTGTGTAGTGTCATTTATATTCTTGCATTATTTTGGAATGTTTTACTTTAAATTGAATAAATTTTAATAGTAATTTTTAATAAGCCTATAGGGGTCCGAATGTCTTATATATATATATATATATATATATATATATATATATATATATATATATATATATATATTAAAAAAATTGACCTAGAGTTTTGGATCAATGAAAAGGAAATAAGTGTAGCTAGCATGTTTACTTATCCCATTATAAAGTGGTAATCCAAGCTTTCCCTCAGCTCAAAAAATCAAAATATATATGGGATGGATCCACTCAAAATATAGATCTATCCCTCAAATGACGAATATCAAAAATCAAATAATGTCAATAAAAGTTATAGACCACTCCCTTGAAGGATGAGTACCATAAAAATTAAAAAACAATAAAATCGTAGACCACTCCTTCAAAGGATGGCTAGTCAATCAAAATATACAATGAGGACTTCACATATTGATAAGTCCTCATGTCAAAAAGGGTTTCCCACATCAATCAACCCTCATATCAAAAATAAAAATAAAAACCATCCCAAGAAAGCTTCCTACATCAACCAGATTTCATGTCAAACGCAAGCTTCCTACATTGATCAGCTTGTTCTATACAATAAAATCAATGGAAAACCTTAGGACCAATCATGAAGAACCTATTTCCCCATACTTGCTACACACAAACCTTTTTTTTGTCAGAAAAGGATAGATACAACTATCCCACACCCAGTTATGATCCCAATATAACTAACCATTATGATTCATATATTAACACTATATACAATGTTGCATGTGTAATACCATACAAATAAACAAGTTAATCATCATTCATTATATGTGTCAAGAACAGTAAAGAAGTAAACATTTCACATTTTCCCCTATTCATCGTATAGTGCATAAATCTAATAATAAGATCATCATCTATTGCAATCACATCTAAAATCATCAGAATCACATTGAACATACCTAATCTAAAAATACACCTTTCACATAGATCCTTAACTTACCATATCAAAATTATCAACTAAAAGATCATCATCAACTACATATATCACATTGCACTCATTATAAAAACTCAAAACATAACTCAAAAAAGCCAAAATCATGTGTGTATGTATCATATGTCTATATATCATCGATAAGGGATTCAAACAAGCCTCATACATCAAAATCTATCTACAAAAATATCCAATGAACTGAATGTTTGTAAATTAGACACTCTCTTGAGAACTACTCCCCTGATCATCAACTGGGCCTTTGATTGGTCCCTTGCCTAGACCTCTAGGTAGATGACCCATACTCATGGTACTACCTAAAGGGACATGTTGTGGTTGAACTAAAAATATAGTATACCAAGGCTCATCGAGAATTCTCCACCTCATTATGTCCTCAAAATATTAAATCTCATCACACAAGGCCTAGTAGTTTGCCATGCCCACATATTTAGGTGGATCCATCTAACCACTAGTCTAAGCTCTGGCTACATATAGCTCATCCCATGAGATCGATGGGCTTGCCATTATGAAGGTCTTCTACAAGGCCTCTCTATCTCATATATATCTATCTATATCAGCTCTTTCATGTGTGATCTTGACTTGTATAACAACAAGTTGTTGACTCGGACCATCCCTCTCGCATGTCACACTATCTCCCTTATCTATCAATATCACCCTCTTGGCTAATAATGAGGCCTTCTCAGCCTCTAAACTCATTATAGCAGCCTCTAATAAATCCACCCTATCATCCTCATCTCCACCCTCACCACCACCACCACCCTCTTGAGATGTAACCTATACACGAACCCGCACCCGCCTCTCACATCCATCTGGTTTCCACTACCACCATGCAATGTAGACGTCTATTACTCCAACATCATTAGGCCTCGTCACTAACCCCCTACACATCTACCCTTACCCCTCCTCCCTCCTTATCTTCTATATCAACTTCCTCCTGAACAGTTGGCAGTGTTACATCTGACTATGTATCATCTCGTTGATAGGATACTTCTACCTCCTACACATCCTAAATCAAGCACAACTATCGTCTGACATGACCAAATCTGATCAGCTCCCACTAGTCCTCCCTCTGACCTTGAACCCACCTATCATGTTGTAGTTCCCTCAACTCCTCCTCTATACTAGGCCATACCAAGAAACCTATATAAGGCCCCTAAATAACATCTACACTTTGTAAGCCAACTAGGAGTTGTCTATAATAGTCATTACCTCTAACTATCCTTGTGGCTGCATGATCTGACAGACACCTCATAAAACCTATTGGATGCTCCAAGTCTACCCATCTCATCCATAGAATTTCCCCTTAGTTTATCCACTACAATGTTCGCATCGACCCAGCACTCCAATGAAAATGATACATCCACCACAATTATGAGTCTAATACTCTAAGACCACAGTTCCCTGTAAACATGTGCCAAAAAATCAAGGGCCCAAGTAAACTCTATCCTTTATACCATCATATCAACTAATACTCTAGTCAACATCCATAAAAATCTCCCTCTAGCGAAATCTAATAAGGCATAGAAGCTAATACCCATCATCATCATTGTGACTAGGGCTTAGCCATTCTCATCATCACTATATAATACTCTATATGAAAAAACCCCTAAATTATAAACCACATCATCCCCATCATCACCATACAAAATCTACATCACATCACACCTACCTACCTCGTTAATCACATATACTTGTTCACCATATACTAGTAAGCATAAGATTTAGTGAATATCCTCCAATTTCATCATCATCTCACTTGTAGATAGCCCGAATTTGCTAGTGACATGGTCCCATCACTCAAACAAAGACAATATTAAACCCATGTCTCTTTATATGCATCTATAATGGTGTATAATCCAACCTCCTCCAACTGATCCAAATAAGTGTCTGACAATCGAGCTCAAACATTATCTAATATCTTCATAATCCTATCTTGTGTAGTCAATATCTCTCTAGCCTACATTCACAACAAAACAACACATCATAAAAAATAATCAATCAAATACAATTTACAAATTACAACTTTTTATCAAAACATTGGAATCACCAGCGATTATACTTGAATCACTGGCAACCCTATTAAAATTACTAGCAAACCATAAATCACTAGCAATTTCATATGAAATCACTTGCGGTTTCAAAATGATTCTAGATTTCTAGAAAAAAAAACACAAAAATTTGAAAAACATCACCTACCTCAGCACGTGTGGGCCTTTGTCTCCTCTGCACAACTCTAGCTGCCTCCATCCCATTAAAATTTGAGAAACTCAAAAATTAAGGTTTATTTTGGTCTCTTAGGTTCTTAAAGTGCAAGTGTACCAAATAAACCTCCAAACTACATTTTATATCAAAAAGATCTACAGCCACCCAATCACCGGCAATCGGGCTACTCGCCAATGATTTTATCAAATCGTAAACGATTACCTCCCCTTAATCCAAAACATCAGTGATTGGCCTCTGAACCTCACAAAACCATCATTTTAGTCATCCTTGTCAACAATTACACATTTTTCATGTGTGTACTTCCTTTTTAGAGCCCTAAGACCATCTTAAAATAAATATCAATCATGTCTATAAAGAGCCTTCCTCTATCAAATCCATTGTGAATTTCACATCCTTTCAGGAAAACGTATTTCCTTTATCACCATCAAGTCATACACCTATAGGTCATGAACCCATTAATTCCCCCTATCACTTGACTTCATGGCCACGTAAGCCCGCCTTTTGTGGCAACATCCTTTATCTTGAGCTTGTGTTTCCCGATACACCATAGATACCATATGCTTTTGGGAACCTTTTCCAGTAAGTGCTTCCTATGAGTCATATGTCTATAGGTTGAAAACCCATTGGTTCCCCTATCGCTTGACTCTCTAGTCGCACAATTCCACCTTTTTGGAAATTTATTTTTATGGCCAGTCTTGGGGTATTTTAAATAGAAACAAAACATCACATGATCCTATCTCATCTAATAACCTATTCAAACAAGTGACCATCACACTTCACTGCCATGAGCCATAGTTTGAGGGGGGCACTTATCCATCACAAATCTGATCATTCCACTCATTTTGTCCATTGGCTTATCCATCACAAACCACTTGACATAAAGGGGAAAATGTAAACACATATTTCGGTACCAAACATTATTTATCCAAGATCCTCACATTCATACTCAAAACATTAAAATACCATATTATCATATTAATCATGTCCTCACTAAATCACACTTTTCCTTCTGTAAATACTTATTTATTCACCCAAACTACATTAACCACTGAAATCCCATCCTAGACCATTTTAACCCTAACCATCTAGCATCCTAACATCCTTAACCTCTTCCTAACCATCCGCACTCACCCCCATACCCAATTTAACCTTTTAGATGTGGTTAAAACCACTTCCAAGTAGGTTTCCCCATTTTTCTTGGGTTGTCATTGATTCTAACCAATCTTCAGTGATTATATAAGCAACATCAAACCTCTTGTTATGGATTCTCATATGTTTGCAGTGAATCTCTAACTCATTAGTGACCTATACGACATCAATACACTCATCTTATCATCTTCAGCATCCTTTCCATGTCCTTGGAAGATCCATAATCTTTGTAAGAATCCTATGGCATAATTTTCAAGCATTCATCATCAAAGGTAAGTCTTTGTCTTTCATTTCCATATTCATCTTTTCAATGCATCACATTAGATCCCATATCAAGTCCTACATCACTTATTTTAGATCTAATTTCCATCTTATCAAATAATATATCCTTTTCACAGTAATCAGTAGTGATAGATCTGAATCACCATCGACTGTACAGAATCTCTAGCAATCCCTATCATTTCATCAATTTATCCTATTTTTCATATTTGCAATCAATTTTATAAATTTGTTTCTTGTCTAATCTACCTATTTTCAATTTATTTATCTCTATAGATGATTGTACCAGGTTAAGCACATCCCATTACCATGATATCCGACCTTCCTAGTGTTTCACAGCCACTAGTTTGGGAACAACTCGACATCGCACATGAACTTAGCCTTTATGCGATCACCTTGACACCAAATGTTGAAGACATCTAAAATCAACTTGAAGTCATACGTGAAGAACAAGACATTGTTGAGCAAGCCTTGTTCGATTACTTTTTGGATTTTTAGCTTTTTGTAGCCCTCGCCTGGTCCACCTATCACATGGAACAGGATATCTCTATCCCTCTATATTTTTAATCATCCTTTTATTGTCAATTATCTTACTATAAATATCACTTGATTCTAAAATGAGTTGACACCCTTCAAGGAATCCCTTTGGTTTTTGGGATCGGCCTTTTTCGAGTAACTCATCATATCCTTATCTAATATCTATCTTGTCTAGTCATGTTTCTATGTGTAGGTTTCTCTCATCCATGGGAAGCAGGATTCCCACATTAGTTTTTCATCCACACACCTCAGAATTGCATTGTCAACATAGGTATCGCTAAACCCCATCGTCTTCTAATTTTTTGGTGTTTTTTCATATAATTTATGAACCAAAATTCATCACAAAACACTCCCTTTTTGATGTTTGGATGTGCTTTGATATGTAGATATTTTTTATGTGATCCCGACACAAGTTACTATGATCAAGGGATTTACTAAATTGGAAGACATCTCATCAACATGGCTTAAGTGTTATTTTTGAATATTCTCGTACTAAATCAAAAAATATTTCTCAATTTATGTAATTTTTCTTGTGATGGAAATGTTCTCTTGAGATATCAAATGTCTTACAAGGACAAGGTGTAAAAAGGTGTAGGAAGGTACTAGGATTCTTATATAGCTTTCCCATTTGGAAGAAGCACACATCCTAGTGAATGTGGGATAAAAGTATATGTAGAATTAGGAGTGATAAGTATGATTAGAGGAGATTAATTAGGAATTTGTAACCCATGTGAGTTTGATAAGGTTTAATCAATCAATTGGTATTAATTAATAGGCCAAGCTTAGCTTGTGGAATCTATTTGGAGATGATTTGGAGGGAAATGAGAGGAATTCGAGGGGAATTTAATTAATAATATGGTTTATTAATCAAATACATGGTTTTGAAAGGGTGATTAATTAATGATGGTTAATTAATTAATTATAAAAAATATTTTACCTAATGAAGCAATGTTAATTGGCATCCAAGATGAGGGAAAAATCCAATTAATTAATGAAACATCGGTAATTGACCAAGTATATGGGGTATATTAGCTAATTAGCATAAAATCACTAATTATAATGGAATGATGGGAAAGTGGATAATTAGTGCAATTTTATTATTAAAATTACGTGGTTGAAATTAGGTGTCTACTCCATGGGATAATGTTAGGAAAATTCCTTAGGGAACCTAATTATCAATGGGCCTAGGGTTACTATTAGGTCACTCACATAGATCAATGATCCATGTGTCGACACTAAATCATGCACTTTGGGTAAATCTTTAGGACCTAGTCACATACCACTATTCATATGATTTCTAAGTGAGAAAATTACTAACTAACCACTATCTTTGGCCTCTTTACTTTCTTTCTAGTTTCCTTCTTGGTCTTACACACCCTACTTCCCATTATGACCTTTAATACTTCATATTTTCTGATTATAAACACCAGTACCCAGCCAGGACACTAGCGCCTAGGTGCCACCTTCCCCTCTGGGCACCCTGACCTCTTTGTATTTTGCTCACATATTTTGGGTCTTTTCTAGCTGTTGGACATCTTGTTTTCTTATGGGTCATCCTTTTAGTGGTTAATTATGAAATTCAAATAAGGTAATCATATAAATACAAAGATATGTAACCATAATAAAGGACCAAGCTCTAAACATTTACTATCACCACCCAAGGTTACATTCAAAAGGAATTCTCAAGAGCATCAAAGCATCCATCTAGCTATCATTCAAGGGAAAAGAGACTACATTCTTCTATATACACTTAATAGGAGGGGAAGCTCATTTTTCCATGCACACATCTATGTACATGTAGCTATTTCTTGATATTCAATGCATCTTGCATAAGATCTACCTCAGGAACAATTCTACACACACACACATAGAACTACATGGAGTTTGAAATGTAGAACAGTGCCCGGATCATAATTTTACTCTATTGGGTGACCTACAGGGTCATTCTAACTCCCCATTTGCATCTTTTTATTTTTAGGATTTAATGTGTTTTGGTTTTTTGCATGTTCTCTTTATCTTTGCATGTTTCAGGTAAATTCTGTGGGCATAATGTGACATACAGGAGACCAACAATGAATATTTGTGACACCTTTCGATCAAGAAAAAATTCATAACCTGAGTAGTTGTCTGGACACTAGAGCCCAAAACTAGTCACTAAATCATGGGTGCTTCTAACCTTCTGTGGGCACTCGTGTCTGCTCTCATTCTCACATTCCAAAATTTATATTGAGCATTTACAACATTGTTAACTTCATGTTTAGCATTTTTCCTAGTCCAAAGTAATTCCAGATCAAGCATGAATCATCTAATTTATTCTTCCTTTCTTAGGGTTTAATACGTAATTGCTTATTTCTTGTGTCATATTATATTTAATAGTTGTATATCATTTTTTACATCAATTACTTTGTAAATACAGTTTTACAAATTTTAGTATTTGTTAAATCACCGTGACCTAGCACTTTGCCACTGCCTTAAACTATGTTGTGTGCCTATGGAAGAGCACTCTAACCCATTATATAGCCACCTCCATGGACCTCCACACACAGAAAAAATAGCAACATAGCCTCTCAACATTATAAATGCATAAGTACAACTATTTATAACAACATTAACATAACCATATAGTTTCCACCATTGTCGAAACACCAAACAACCACATATGTATAGTCGAACAACCTGCCAAATAGAACACACACAAGTATAATGCCCAGTAATAAGTATGTTGCAGGTGTATAAATATCCTTCATAATGAATGTGACTACTAGATCTTTGAAGCTGAAAAAGAACCACTGATTTTCTATAAAAACCCAGAAAACTCAAACTTTTGCATGGAAGGAAATTCCACCAAATAACCTCAAGATGACCATAAAAACATGAAAAAAACTTGGCCTACTTAAAAGAATATTCAATTTTAATATCGATTTTATGGTTTTAGCATGGTCCAGACTCAATGGTGTAGTTTGTTTCTTCAAAAAATGTACTAAATGAAACTTTTCTTACAAAACCACCTATTTTCTTCTCTCTTTTATGATTCTCCATATCAACCAAAGATGCAAGAGAAGAGCATACTCATAGATCAAAGGATCTACAAAAAAATCTTGAAATAAATCAAGATTCAAAAATAAATAGAACAAAAATGTGGTGTTTGATTACCACAACACACTCTAATACCATATGAGAATGTGGGCCAAGATCAAAAAATAATAAAACACGAACGCAAAAAGAGAGTAAAGTTGCATGTTTGAGAGAGAGGAACCAAACATGAGCCAAAATATTTCTTATATATTGAATGCAATAAAAATATGTTTATGAGAGGTGTATATATAGGAAGTGGGGAAATGTAATGACCACTTAAACATGTGGAGAAGTGTAACCACCATCTATCCCACTGACACTTAAGAAAGATAAATACATGTGTGGTAAAAACCATGCAATGGGATTAAAAACCTTCGCTAACACTAATCTTAAGATGTGATGTTATTTATTTTTTTGAGATCTTGGAGTGCTTTTGGAATTGTTTTTAAAACTATAATGTTGAAAGTTCCATGTGAGATAAAAAGGTGTGTTAGAATTTCTTGTATAGGATTTTCTAGGTGATGTGTTACATTAAGGCCAATCTATGGGATATGAACCAACCCATAAAATATATAAAATTGAAAAATTTATTATTGGGTGGCTAGGGATGGAAAAATCATTTTCATACCAATCAATTGGATAGTTTGGTCCTAGATGAACTATCCCATACAAGAAATTTATGGGATTCTAAAAAGTTTTAATGTCTAGGAGAAATATATTGTTGTGAACTAATGCAATTAGTTTTTTTATCAACTAATATATGTAAATACAAAAAATCATGCAAGTGAGATAAGGATAGGTCGCCTAGGATTGGAATGTACACACACATCATGTTTTAGGTATAAATCCAAAGTTTCATTGCCAAATTTAGGTGTTTACATGTATATGGATCACCAATCACTGAAATTTATCAATAGTTGGGTAAGATCAATCAAATACACATGAAACATGGGTTAAACTATTGTATTTAAATATTCATTTGTCTTGAAGTATTGAAGCGGGAAATCAAACAGAGTTATAGGTTCAATGAGAAAAATATTTGTCTTATTGACAGAGATGCAAGTAGGAGTAGTAGGGTTGAAGTGATTAAGAAACTCTATATAGGAGATGAATAGTTTTGGGAAGCATAGAGAACATGCACTAAATCAATGATCATCTATCACATGACACAATCAAGATACTTCTTGCATGAAGGGTTATTTTTCAAAGGCACGCATTTTTTTGTGATGTGATGATCAATAAGGGAAATCTTGATCCAAGAGAATAATTGTTAAGGATTATCAAGTCATTTTGGGATATACAATATCTTGGTATAGTTAAGTGATATATATTATTATCCATGAATGGCTACAGATGCACATGGATATGTACAAAGATGCAAAGTATGTCAATTGACGAAAGGGATGATTTAGAATATAAGGTTATATCAATCACTTTCATTACCTATGAAACCATGGGATCATATGAGTATGGATTTTGTTTTGGGGTTACTTAGAATGCAAAATCATCATGATTTGGGCTTTGTTATTATCGATAGATTCTCTAAAATGAATCATTTTATTTATTGTAATAAATTTATTGATATTAGGCATATACCCAACTTATTTTTCATAGAAGTTGTGAGACTATATGGATTATCACGCGCCACTATATCTGACAAAGATACCAATTTTATGGACATATTTTAGTGAAAATTGTTGAGGAAGATGAAAATGAAGTTACAGTATAGTTCTATGTATCACCCAAAAATAAATAACCAAACATAGGTTGTCAATCGAAGATTTAGCAATTTTTGTGATGTTTGATAGGTGAAAAGGAAAGAACATGGGATTAATTACCTACATAATCATATTTTCTTATAAAAGCTTTATAAATAGGAGTACTATGAAGTTTCCTTTCAAGGTTGTGCATGTTATGAGTCTAAAAGGAATTATGAAATTGCAAGAGTTACCAAAAGAATAAGGAATAAGAGTAGAACTGGAGGACTTGGCATGATCCATGAAGGAAGTATATGAGAAAGGGTATACATAGTAATAATGAAGAAACATGTAATATAAAGAGGGAAAAAATTAAGGAGAATAAACTTGGAGTTTGAGGTTGGAGACTTGGTTCTTTCACACCTATGTAATGGCAGATTTTCACAAAGAATATATGAAAAACGCAAGTGTAAAAACATTCGACCTGGTAGAGTCCTCAAGAAATTTGTGTAGAATGATTTTAGATATAGTTATCAAAGGGGATAGATATCTCATTTGTATTCAACATAACATATTAATTGAACCAGTGATAAAAAAAATTATGTCATATTATTTAATATTTTGATTAGAATTAGCAATAGGAGATATATTATAATTAATTAATTCAATATCAATGTGTAAATTATAGTGTACCTATATTATCAATGTGTAAGATAAATTGATTGAAACAAGTGCTAAATGTGGTATGGCACAAGAAGGGATATGTACTTAGTTGATTGGATTAATAGAAATTTGATCTAATAGTAGAAGGATGAAATAGTTATAAAATATCTAAAATTGATTTGTTTATGGATATGGGAATGCAAATTGAACAAGGACCAAATTGTTGAAGAAGTATGAAATATTTTAGCACATCCATACCTAGTTGGTAGTTATGTATGGTTAATCATCAACATTCTACAAATTTTTGGGATTATACCATCCTATGAAATATACTTCATTGTGAATCTCTAGGTTTCACAAATGTGTGAAATCCTATATAAGACTTGAAATAGCTTCAATCCCTAACCATGGTAAGAGACCCTACATAGAGATTAATGGTTGGGTTGAATTATAATCAATACACTGGTTACCTTGGTAATACTCTGATGAGGCCTCAAACTACACATAATTCTCCACCACATAGTTCTCCACCTAACATGTGACATCCATATGGATGAAACTAGCTTTGGTAATTTGATCACTTCATAATGTAGGTAATGGATTGGTATTATTTTATTGACTTAGATGGTATCTTAGGACGTGTGACTCTAAAACCTGGTTGAATCCATTCATTATTGGATGTGATATTTTCCCTCTTCCTCTCTCTTTCTCCATAAGAAGAAACTCAATGTCATTTATAAAACATCCTCAATTCATTTAGTAAATTTTCCATGTAAAAATGTTAAATGAAATTTAAAGTTTCATATCTCTGATATGATCTTTTGTAATGCATCCAAAGCCTTCTAAGTGACTGTAATAAATTGTGCATACTTGTAAACAATAATATGGTGTCGAATGTGGCTTATATCTTCCCTTTGGATTAAATTATTATCTTCTTTTCTCTTTTTATTTTCATTTCATGTTGTGTATGGACTATATTTGTATGGATTTAATTTCATTATGTCATATATGTAGGGATTCAAGTCAATGGAGTTGTAGAGTTGTATTGTGTCTAGTATCTTCCCTCTCAACCTTGCAAGAGTATTTCTTGTTTCTCAAAACTTACAGAGAGATATCCCATTTATTTGGTGCTATCTCCACTCTTTTATCTTATTTTACCTTTCATGCATTCCCTTTCCCTTTCCCTCCTGCAATTCAGTATCATAGATTATCTGACTAGTAGTGTTAGCATTAGTAAGATAGGTAGAGGTATTCATCTTTCTCTAGAGGTTGATCTCATATAGTCAATTCCCAAATTGAGAGATCATCCCATGTGTCACTAGGGTTTTGATCCATTCAATTTCATCAAGGGTACAACTTTAAGTGATAAAAAGTCCCGTAAAAGTGTGGATTGAGGTGCTTGAAACTTATTGAAATACCACTTGGAAGTGATACACTATTATGGATTAATGAAAGAAACTTTGTAAGTGAATGAGTAGTAAAAATGAGGAGAGAAAGTCATGAAATATGGTTAGAGATATAGGAAAATTATCTAAAATGTGTGCACAAGTCATTATTTATGGATTAAGCCAATATTGACATTATCAAGTGATAATTTTTCATTTTTTAATGTCATATATATATATATATATATATATATATATATATATATACCCATATTTTGATAGGCAAACTAATGGAGAAGTCTAAGTCGTGTAGAAGTAGATTGAGACATAAATTACAATAGTAGAGGTGAAAAAAAATTGAATACATTTTGAATGATACTTAGTGAAGTAAATACACAAAATGGGGCATAAAGAATATCTAAAGAATTGGAGAGACAAGGAAGAATATCTAATTAAAGATTTCTAAAATTGGTCATTATATTATAGACCTTCACAAACCCACTTGAGCAAGATATCAAGCTTCTTCTTACTTGATGTGTATGATATAGGATAATTTGGGTTCACAAAAAATATTGCATCACCCAAAGTTATTTAGAGTTAGGAAAATAAAAATCTATGCAAAATTGTTCCACTCCTAAGCATGTCACTAGAAACCAATGATTTAGTCATTTCTTGTAGAAGTTGTAGAAGCCTATCCAAATAACGTACTATTATACTTAGGTACATAGTTTGTTCCATGTTGTAAAAAATGTTCACATTTTATAAATTTATCTTTAGTTTGATAATGACATATATGTTGTACACAACTGCCAAATATGTGAAATGACTTTTACATAATGTCCCCTTGTTGTGGAACACTAATTATTTTTTGTTGGAGTCGTAAAACTTTGGACACATTTTCAAAGGCTTGTTTATGTTGTGATACACTCTGGATGACACTAAATAATTTTAATGTCATGAAGTCTCACATTTATGTAGGACCACAACCATTTTCCACCATGATTGGATATGCATTTGACAGGATCTCCTATCAACATCAATATAATTAGAGGAAGGTACATAGTGTACCTGATTTTTCTTCCATGGATAATGAAAGGCTGAGTGACAATGTAAAACTTGATCACATGGAAGATCTTGCATGAAAATATACCCAAAAATGGGATAGGAAGATCAATGACGAGCAAATAACTTTGTGAGAATATTTGTAAGGTATATTTACTTGCAAAAGGATTCTTGTTCTTCTTCCTTTTTCATAATGAATTTTTAAAATAGAATGGAATTGTAAGCATGTAAAGAACATATTAGTTGATTGAGAAAGGAATCTAGTGTGTGGGTGTTAAACTAAACATGTGTGTTTTTGTAGAAGAAAGACACAAATTCTGCAAGCTTAGGATAAGTCATAGGATTGTAATTCTTTGAATTATTCTTATAGAATCTTATCACAACACTATCATTGGAGTGTAATAACATTATTTCAAGTTTGTAATCTTTCCTTACATAAATAGAAGATTTTTTTTTTCTTTTTAATAGTTATGCATGTGATGTTTCTTTGGTGAGGTATGACTTTGATATATGTTGTGTGGTGTAAGGAATGCCTTCATAGTGAACCCTGCAAAATAATGCATCAAATCAAGGAGCGATTATCGAGCTTGAAATGAAATGTTATTATTGTAATTAAGTCTAAAGGGCTCAATATTCCCTAATTGGGTACCCCATGCAACTAATTGAATGATTAGTTTCAAGGGAAACTCAAATAGGGTATATCAAGCCAAAATCTTTGTTAGATTTTTGCTTGATGGCGCTAATATAGGGCATACTGAACCTAAGATGACATATTAGGTTGTGATTCATATGTTTAGGGTTCTCAATATGCCATAATTGAGTGCCCCATACAACCAATCAAGTGACATGCTACATGGGGAACTCAATTAGGGCATATTGAGTAAGAAATGACATAAGATTATAATAATTGATGCCTAAGAGGCTCGATATTCCCTAATTGTGTGTCTTATGAAAACAATTGAGAAATTGATTACATAGGGAACTATAATAGTGCATATCAAATTTGAAATGACATCAGGATTTCATAATTGTGTTTATGGGGCTTAATAGGCCCTACTTGTGTGCTTCATGCAACTAATTAAGCAATTGATTACATCTGGAACTAATAAATGCGTATATATTCATAAATTAAATTATTTTAATATAATTGTGTTTGGGGTATTTTATATGCCCTAACAATATGCCATGTATAACTAATTGATCTATTAGTTGCATGGGGCACTCAAATAGGGGATATTGAGTCTAAAATGACATTCGGTTGTTGTAATTGTGCTTAAAGGCTTATTATGATTTAATCAAGTGCTTATGTATAGATCTAATGGACTTATTTATTACACGTGGCATTCAAATAGGACATATTGACTTATAAATGACATTAAGTTATCATAATTTTGTTTATGGGGCTAGGTCTACCCTAATTGTGCGTACCATGTAACCAATTATGGCTTATTCAGTCAAAATTTATTAAATAATGAAATTTTATCAAGATAAAATGATAAATGATTCCCTAATTGTGTGCACCTAATTTGTACTTTTAAGTTTGGAGACTTCAAGAGCATTTTGCAGTCGTCTGCTGTGATGTTGTTCTGCGGTCACTGTGTTGTTGCTATTAATATGTTGTTAATATGTTGTTAACGTCGGGATTGTTTTTCCAGCCATGGGAAGTTGAAAGATCACGACTTTTAAACTTCTAGGGTCAACTTTAGGACTTCTTAAAAGGATTGTAATCCTATAAATAGAGGTGTTAGGGTATAATGAAGATATCTTGAGTGTTCAAGAGGTCTTGAGTCTTAATGATCAAAAGGTGATCAAGAGTGATCAAGGTTAAGTAATTGGGTTTCAATTGTGGTTTAGATGTGGTTTAGCATCTTTGGAATTCTATTGTGAGTTCATAACTGAGAGAAGACTGTAAGAGTTGTTTTACTCTTGTTGATAATAAAATCTGAGAAAGGTCTTGGTGGACGTAGCCCACATTGGGTGAACCACGTTAACTATTGTCTTGTCTTATTTTGTGCATTATTCATTTTTGGTGTTATATTTGTGCAAGTATAATTCTGCTATATAGTTTCCTACTACTGTGGTTTGAGGAATTATTTTTGCATATTTGTTCTCTAATTCCTAACAATTGGTATCAGAGCTTTGGTGGTGTTTTTGCTGAAGTTGTAAATCACAGGGAAAGTTTAGTTTGAGTGGGAGCTATGCAAGATGAGGGCAGATCGAGGGTTGAGAAGTTCAATGGGCAGAACTTTGGTTTGTGGAAGATGCAAATGGAGGATTACGTATATCAGAAGGACCTCCATGTTCCTTTGGCTGGAAAAGCAAAGAAACCTATAGCCATGTCGGATGAGGATTGGGAGTTGTTGGATAGAAAGGCACTCGAGGAAATTTGTTTATGCCTTGCATCTTCGGTTGCTTTCAACATATCACAGAAGAAGACCAAGGAAGGTCTCATGAGTGTGTTGGGGAAGTTATATGAAAAACCCTCTACCTCTAATAAAATATTTTTGATGAAAAAGTTATTTAATATGAAGATGTCTGAAAATGGTTTTGTTGTTGATCATTTGAATGAATTTAATACGGTTGTGAGTATGCTAAACTCGGTAAAAATTGACTTTGATGATGAGGTCAGGGATTTGTTGATTTTGTCGCTCCTTACCAGATAGTTAGGACAGCTTGGTTATGGCTGTAAGAAATTCAGTCTCTAATAACTCAAAGCTGAAGTTTGAGGATGTAATAGGTGTGATCCTAAGTGAGGAAATGCGAAGGAAGAGCATTGGAGATTCTTCTACTTTTAGAAACGCTTTGACGGTGGAGAGCAAAGGGAGAAAAAAGAACAGAGGGAAAGGCAACCATGGGAAGTTAAGTGATCATGGAAGGTCAAAGTCCAAGAGTAAGTTAGGATGTTGGCACTGTGGGAAGGTTGGTCATGCTAACAAATATTGTTGGGCTCTTCGAGATAAGAATAACAAGGAGGAAACTAAAGAGGTAAATTTGGCAGTAGGTGATGTTTGTCAGCATGTCTTAATTATTTCTTTAGATAATATTGTTGAATCTTGGGTGTTATATTCAAGGGCTTCTTTCCATGCCACCCCACATAGACATTACTTTACTGATTTTGTTCAAGGTGATTTTGGACATGTATATCTTGGTGATGATGAACCATGCAACATAGTAGGGAAAGGTTTTGTTTGGGTGAAAATGTAGAATTGGAACACATGGCTACTTAAGGATGTCAGGCATGTGCCTAAGTTGAGGTGGAACTTGATATCAGTGGGATAGTTCGGTAGTGATGGTTGTATGGTTAGTTTTACAGTGTATTCTTGGAAGGTTACCAAGGGAGCTCTTGTGGTTGTAAGAGGTAAGAAAACGGGTACTTTGTATTTAACCAGTGGTGCTGATTATTGCAATTTAGTTGCTACAAATGGAGATGTAACTTTGTGGCATGAGAGACTTGGTCATATGAGTCATAAGGGCATGCAGATTATAAAGGACAGGTTTCCCAAATTAAAGGAGTTAGATTTAGACTTATGTGAGGACTGTGTTTATGGGAAACAGAAGCGGGTGAGATTCCTCAAGGTTGGACCTACTAGGAAGGAGGGTAAGTTGGAGTTAGTGCATATAGATGTATGGGGGCCAGCTAAGGTAAACTCTATTGGTGGTTCATGTTATTATGTCACTTTCATTGATGATACAACTTGAAAAGTTTGGGTATATTACATTAGAAAGAAATATGATGTGTTTGAAATTTTCAAAAGATGGAAAGCCTTGGTTGAGAATGAAACAAGTCTCAAGTTAAAATGTCTCAGGTCAGATAATGGAGGGGATCCACAGGAAAAGAACAGTTCCAAATACTCCACATGAAAATGGAGTGTCAGAGAGAATGAACAGGACAATCATGGAGTGTGCTAGGTGCATGAGGTTACATGCGGGGTTGCCACTCATGTTTTTGGCGGAAGCGGTAAACACAGTTTTTTATCTAAATAACAGAGGACCCTTTATGGCTTTGGATGGAGGTATACCTGAGGAGGCTTGGTCTAGTAAGAAAATTGATTACTCATTTCTTAGAGTATTTGGATGTGAGGCATTTGTTCACATTGATAAAGATGATAGGACCAAGTTAGAGGCTAAGTCTGAGAAATGCACCTTTGTTGGATATGGTGAAGATGACTTTGGTTTTCGTGTTTGGAGTCTTAAAGACAAGAAAATATATTGGTCTAGAGATATTGTCTTTAATGAAAAAGTCATGTATAAATATCGGTTGCAGGAACAAAAAGAGGAATCAAAGAAAGAATACACAGTGTTAGAGGACATTACAGACAACAAGGTGTCCAAGGGGCCGGTTCAGGTACAACATGTTTCGGCACAGCCAATTCTGGTACCTACTCATCAGGAACCCCAAACTCTTGAGGTGAGAAGGTCTTCTAGGGTAAGAAGGGAACCTGAAGGATTTACTCCATCTTTGAATTATTTATTACTCACTGACAATGGAGAGCCAGAGTGCTTTGAGGAAGCAATGTAAGTGGATGTCAGGAAGAAGTGGGAGTAGGCCATGGATGAAAAGCATAGATCTCTTATGGAGAGCCGGACTTGGGATTTGATGGAGCAACCCGAAGGTAAAAGAGAATTGATAAACAACTAGGTGTATAGAATCAAAGAGAAATATGGAGGCAGGAAACGATACAAGGCCCGGTTCATGGTCAAAGGATTTGCACAGAAGAAAGGTATAGAATTTGATGAAATTTTTTCTCCTGTTGTTAAAATGACTTCTATTAGGATTGTTCTTGGTTTAGTTGTACTAGAATACCTGCACTTAGAACAGTTGGATGTGAAGACTGTATTCCTTCATGGTGAGTTGGAGGAGGATTGTACATGTAACAGCCACAGGGTTATGAGGTCAAAGGGAAGGAGAGGTTAGTGTGTAAATTAAAGAAGAGCTTATATGGCCTGAAATAAGCTCCATGGCAGTGGTACATGAAGTTTGACAGTTTTATGTAAGAGCAAGGTTACTCCAAGTGTCACTCAGACCATTGCATGTACATCAAGAAGTTTCTTGATGGTAGTTATATTATTATGTGCCTGTATGTAGATGATATGCTTGTTGTAGGGAAGAACGTGTAGGAAATAAAGGTACTCAAGAATCAACTAGGTGACTCCTTTGCTATGAAGGATTTGGGGGCAGCAAAACAAATCCTTGGTATGAGAATAATTCAGGACAGGAAGGAGAGGAAGCTGGTATTATCTCAAGAAGAGTACATAAAGAAGGTCTTAGAGAGGTTTAGTACTCCTTTGGCAGGTCACTTTAAATTATCAAAGGAGCAAAGTCCCAAGACTGAGGAGGATAGAAACCATATGTCCAGGGTACCATACTCATCAACAAGTTGGTAGCTTGATGTATGCTATGGTATGCACTAGGCCTGACATTTCCCATGCAGTGGGAGTAGTGAGTAGGTTTATGAGTGATCTAGGTAGAGAGCACTGACAGGTAGTAAAGTGGATCCTTCGGTATTTGAGAGGGACCATGGGAGCAACATTGTATTTCAATGGATCAGACACTACATTACGTGGCTATGTAGATTTGGATAGCAGGAGGAGTGTGACAGATTATGTATTTACGGTTTGTGATATAGCAGTGAGTTGGATTTCATGGTTACAAAAGGTTGTGGCTTTGTCAACCATAGAGGCTAAGTATGTTACTGCCACAGAGGCAATCAAGGAGATGATTTGGCTACAGCAATTGATTGATGAGTTGGGTCATAAGCAGGAAGTTGGGAGACTACACAGTGATAGTCGGAGTGCTATTCATTTGGCAAAGAACTCTGCTTTCCACTCTAGGAGGAAGCACATTCAGCTGAGATATCATTTCATCAGGACAACTTTGGAAGAAGATAAGTTGAAGCTAGAAAATATTCATACCAGTCAGAATTCTACGGATATGATGACCAAGGTGGTCAAAAGGGAGAAATTGAAGTTGTGTTCAACTTTGATTTGCCTTCATGGTTGATAATGAAGGGTTAAGAACTTTTCTGAGTGGAAATAGTCTCCAAGTAGGAGATTTTTGGGGTGTGGAGCTTGTTTTTGGTCTTCTTGAATTAGTGTTACAATGCTGGAGCTCGAACGGTTAAGTTTGGAGACTTTAGGAGCATTCTGTAGTCATTTTTTGTGACGTGGCTGTGTGGTCGCTGTGTCGTTGCTGTTAATATGCTGTTAATATTTTGTTAACGTCGGGACTGTTTTTCCAGCCGTGGGGAAGTTGATAAGATACAACATGGTCAACTATGTGTAGGGTCAACTTTAGGACTTCTTAAAAGGAGTTTTAATCCTATAAATAGAGGTGGTTAGGGTATCATGAAGATAATCTTGAGTGTTCAAGAGGTCTTGAGTCTTAAGTGATCAAGATGGTGATCAAGAGTGATCAAGGTTAAGCAATTGGTTTTCAATTGTGGTTTAGATGTGGTTTAGCATCTTTGGAATTATGTTGTGAGTTCATTTTGTGAGAGAAGAATATAAGAGTTGTTTTACTCTTGTTGATAATAAAATCTGAGAAATTTCTTGGTGGACATAGCCCACATTGGAGTGAACCATGTTAAATCTTGTCTTATCTTCTTTTGTGCATTATTAAAATCACAAGTTGCAGAAACATATGGTGTTAATATTTCTGCAAGTATACATTCTACTCATATAAACCTACTGCAATGGTTTGAGGAATTGTTTCCGCATATTTGTTCTCTAATTCCTAACAGTGTGTACATGAAAATTCATGTTTCCATATCCTCTGAGCTCTCAGTATCTTTAAGAAATATGAGGTTTGGTAATTTTATTTTTGGCATGCCTAAAATTTCAACAAACATCAATGTTTAATTGGGAAGGAAAAAAAACCTATAAAATGGCCATTGATTTCCCAAAAATAGACATCATGTGTAAAAAATAAACCCAATAACCTTATGTTCAATTTTGAAATCTTGAAAACGAACAACTATGTGACCATATTGGTTTCAATTTTAAAAATTTCTCTCAAACAGTAGTTGTCATACGACTTTGAAACCAATTCTAGAAGACACAAAGTGGGTCTAAATTCTTATAATTAATTTTTAAAAAATAAAAAATGTAATATAAAATAAATGTAAATGTATATTAATTAATGTCCACCCTGTACATTACATAGTTTGCAAACCTTGTGATTACTAAAAAGGGTGGACGTCATGTGAACTATAAAGGGTGTGCACCCATTGTATTTTATGGGGTATGTATCCATTTAGCTTCATTTGGGTTTAAGAATGTTTTAGTGATCAAGTTTGAGATATGTCATTCTTCAAATCATGAGATAATGTCCATTTTTTTTTGAATTTGTGGGGTTGGGTTTGCAAGAGTTGTGTTGGCTAGATTTTCTGCATAGCATCAAACCTAGGCAGTCATGAAATAAATCTCCCTCATTTAACCGGTGAGGCTCCCGTGTCAGATTTGTCAATAAAAATGTGTTATTATCTATCAAGGGTTTTACTTTAACCACTTAGTTCATGAACCATAACTAAGAAGTTCTGCAGCAAGTAAGCAGTTGTTTAAGAAAGGAAAGTTATAGAAGAAGGAAGTAAAGGAAATACAGAGAAGAAATGGGGAAGATGTGCATCCTAATTAGTAGATAGCAGAGCTAATTGCATGCACATAGAAGAAACTTAATAGATATGAACACAGAGAATTATAAAACAAAGGCAGCTCTAGATCCAGATCTATAATAACACAAAGTTTACTTAAGAGATCTAAGATTTAAAAGCAAGAAACAAAGTAAACCGTGACACAAAATTCTCCGGAAACCTGCTCCTTTGTATTCCTTTGCTCCAAGTTGCTCTCAGGGGTTCAGCACAAAGTCTAGAACACAAGATTGTTGCTTACAAATTCTGATCGATGATTAACCCGGAGGTTCTTCTCCTACTTATAGAATGTAGGAGGGAAAGTACAAATGGAAAACTCAAACTGAACTAAAACATAAACAACAAGTAAAGATGACATTTGGCAATCATCCTCAACTATCTTCTCCTTAAGTGACACATGTATCACTTAACTAATAGAATGGTTCCACATGACTTTAAGTAATGGTTGCAAAACCAATAAATTAGAAGCTTTACAATTTCATCCAGGAACATAGAAAATAGAAGAAGAAAGAAATAGAAGAAGTCATGCCAGCTGTAACATTTATGTCTTCTTCTTGTTCTGATATCGGATATACTTATCGAACATGTAATTCAGCATCCTTCCAATCTGTTTTAGCCACTGCTTCCTTCTCTATCCTGAATTGCAACAACCTTTCATTCAACACTTTGATGCATGCTTCCACATCTTTCAATCTCGGCCCAATCCTTGTAATGTCTTCCTGTAGCGCCACCAGTCTACTGATAGAATTCATCATGAAAGGCTTGGTAGCTTTATCAATTCTCTTTCATACCATCAGAAGAGAACCTTCCAGGGAATTAGGCACCTTAGTTGAGACAATCTGTAAGTATGAAGTAACACCTTCATCCACTCTTTCCTCAGTGAAAGAAATGACACTGTCTGGTAAATCTGATGTCCTACTCTCAAGTGCTTGCATCCTCTTCAGCAAAACTCTGCAAATTTCCAAACAGAAAGATACTGCAAACTCTAGCTGCTTCCCCCTCTCGACTGATCCGTCTTGTATAATTTGTTCATAGTAATCAATACATCTCCCGGTAGCTTGTTGATCTTTGCCAAAATACTCAGGTTACTCTCTGCAACTGTATTCATGCCTTCTATGTTTGCCATCAGTTACTTTAGTTGATTTGTTGCATCGTTCATAACCTTTAAGCGGGGTTGGCACTTCTCCAAGTTGTACAGAAGTTTGACGAATAATCAAATCCTTCCATTCGTCAATAGCTTTTACTTGATTGCTTACATCCTCCATTTCTTGCATAAGATGATCACTCACCTATTCTGAAATGGGCTGAATAGAAGGTTTAGCAACCTTGGCTATGATCTCACATAATTGAGATACTTGATTCTGCAGCTCTTCTTTCTCTGCCTTTTCACTGTCAAGCCTAAGGAATAAAGAATCCATCAATGTTCTGCGTGTCCTTGCTTCAATCCTTCAGTGGTGGCTTGACCGAGGGGTACTTTGGTCACTGTCACATCTTCTGTCGTGAGCTCCTCCTCTATCTTTCCTTCTGCCGGAATTGATATCTCAGCAAACTTCTCTCCCGAATCCTTGATGATCAACCTAGAAGTTGCTTTGGAAACTTTAGGCCTTATGTCTCTTCTGCCCAAGATTCTGGAGTAGCTGCAAGTCGTGCTCCTCTAAGTTCATCTCCATTCTCACTTCTGGAACCAACTGCGAAGCCAACCATTCCGAGAAATTACTTCTCAAAGAGAGAAATGAGAAGTCACTGAGTGTACTACCACCTTCCACTCTGCATCCTCTCCGTCAAAAAGTGCCACAGTGTTATGGCTGCCATCTTCTGAGTCATCTAAGGACAAATTCCTTTTGAATTCCTCCATCTGCAGCTTCAACGTATCCTTTGGAACAGGTGCTGAACGAAGTGGCTGAGGGGAGAAGATGAATGCCTCTGGATTCAGTGGAGGCATGGAAGCATCCTGCTGCTGCGGTGCAATAGTTTGTGAAGTATTGAGTACTAGAGAGACCAGAGTTAAATTCATGGTCATAGAAGTGATCCTCTCCTTGGATTGAGATCTTCTATGCACTTCCAACTTCTCGACTTTCCTGCTGCTTTCTCCTCTGTGCTTTCTCTTGAGGGAATCTCCTGCGCCGAAGTTTCCCGTGACTTGATTCATCAATGCTTCATCAAGGCAATATCCCTTCGTCAGCAACCAGTTCATGAAGTATTCACCAACACAACTCCCGACCTTTCTTCAATTGTGTTAGCAGCATCCTATGTTATTTTGCAGTATGGCTTTATCTCCTCCCATTTGATGGTAAGTGTCAAGTACCACATTCCCATCATCTTTAAGATCCGTAGGTATCCATGCACCTAGTCCAAAGTCGAACACTTGCTTTGCTGATAGCCTGCTGAAATCTCTCTTTCTAACCTCATACTCACTTTTGCACTTCATCCAGAAATCTTCTAATGAAGGCACATGTGCGTACTCCTGGGAGATTGTCTTCCTGGCTACTCCAAATGGATCGAAGTTCAGCCGTGCAGGGAAGAACTCTTGCTCATACTCAGATAACATTTGCGCTTCCATCCCCCAAGCTCTATGAATGCTAATGCAGCTGTAATATCCCACAGTGATTGGGAAGAAGCCCGTAGACTTGTGCCACTTTGATTGAAGGTAGTGTAACTCCACAAGTTTCCTGCTCAGCGCCATGGTCATCAATCTATCATTTGGATACCTGGGCATCTTTATTGGTTCTCCAAAAAAACCCGTAACCCTGAGGTATGTAAATTCTAAAAAATTGAATGAATAGACTACCAATCTTGGACACAGCTTCCCACAATTCCTTGCTTACATTGTTGGCCTTCAAGTCTTTGTCTAGCCTGCAGATGAAATCGTAGAAGAAGTCATCGTTGATCACTTTCAACTCTTTCTCACATGCAGGTGCAGTAAGTTGTGGGTAGAACTCGAAAATGGGGTCCTTGGAAAGAACACCACATCTATCCAGCTTGGAAAAGACACCTTGTGAAGCTGCAGCATACACCAAGTATGAAGTCATCTTGAAGCTGAAAGTATGCTTCACATTCCAGAGTTGTTCACCGATGTTGTTCCTAATAATTTCTGACCAATTGATTATAGAATCAACCTTGTTGATTTCAATAGTCCTGATGAAAGCGTACATCCATGTATCGAAAGTGTAAGCATTCTCTTTTCCATTCATCCTACATAGCAATTTGACGACATCATCTACCTCCTGCACCAAATTGGACCGTGGAAGAGTTCTTGGGAACTTTGAAGGAGATCTAGGCTTCTTCATGTATCGGTTATTCATTATACTCACGCAATGAGCTCTATGCTTCTCCCATCTACTGTCAGCATCTTGAATGCTAATAGAAGTGACCACCTTTCACACTAGAATCTTCAAACAAATAATTGATGAACTCTGCGTCCAAACCAATTATTGTCTTTCCCGAAGCAATCATGCATTGATCTGGATGAAGGATGGTAAGATCTAGCACACTCCATAACAAACTCTAGCAACTGGGTTGTACATGGAAAAGCTGCAGCTCGTATAATTCCATTGCTTTTAACCACACGCATGAGTGAAGTCTTTCCCGCTCTGGATCTATCAATCAAATCAGCAAGAGGTTTCGGGCCTAGATTTGTGTCTCCTATGTCTGCAAGTTTGGAAGCAATGCATGACTCCATCATGCTTTCTTTTTCATCTCCTTCGCCATGGCTTTGTCTATCTTCAGTCTGAATAATTCTTTTTCTTCTTATTTGGCTGGATTTCTTCAAAATTGGTGTAGATCTGGAAAATTCTTCAGATTCGGAGGATATATGCAATGTATTGGACATTGATAAAAGCTCTTTTTCCTTTGTAAAGCACCTGTATTGAATTCCTGTAATTTATTCAGACAAAATTGGCCACCGGAGCATGAATAGTGAAATTTAATTGTAAAAATCTGCACTTTTCAAGCCCTCTGCCCCAAAAATTGGTGTTTAATTTACACATAAAGAGAGCATGAATCCTTTCAACAACACTTGAGCACCTGTAACACCTATGCAAACAATTATGCAGACAAAGATCAACCTCCTTCAAAGCATGCGCCAAATCTGGAAGCTTTTAGCCTTGTTGTCACCTTGTCTGAGCAAAATCCTTCTTCTAATGGGGGCGCACTTTTCCACTTGGCTGCAATTCTTTACTTGTGAATCAAATAATTCACCCATATGGTTGCCCATGCTTATATAACCTTCACAATTCTATAATTAATAATTTCCCTAACAATTAAAGGTAATTAATTAATTAAAAATCATGCTTTTCTCTTTTAAAAATAGCATGTTTAAGGACAGCCATCCAATAAATTAAATTAATCCAATTTAATCCTTCACACATCACTTCACTTAAGCTTCACAGTGTGCTTTGACCATAGCCACTGAAAATAGAAATTAATTTAATGTTTTAATGCCTTTAAAAACATTAAATAACTCCTAAATGGGGCGCACTTTTTGAGAGGAAGGGGGCAGCCACTAAATAAATTAAATTTAATGCATTTAACTCCTTTCTTTTATTCCCTCTTTGACTTGTTGACTTCCTCCAAGCTTGGGCGCACTTTTTGAAAGAATAGATTAATTAAAATAATCACTTAAAGGTTGTCATCGTCTCACCAAAGGGGGCGCACTTTTTTGCACATATAATTCTATTTTTAAGAATTTTTTCACAATGGGATTCTTTACCCTGCAAGGGAGGCACCAAAATCTCGTGATCCACTTAAGTGATTTGACTTTGACAATGGGATTATTTACCCTGCAAGGCAGGCACTAAAATCCCATGATTTCACTTAAGTCACTTTCCTTTTATTTTATCATGGGAATTTTTACCCTACAAGGCAGGTAATAAATTCCCACCTGCCTGCGGCCTCTAACTTTCCCACTGCAGCTTAAGTGAATTTTATAACATGGGAAAAAGTACCCTGCTAGGCAGGTATAAAATTCCCACCTTGTCTACGGCTTCTATTTTTCCCATTGCAGCTTAAATCCTTTGTTTTCCAAAAATGTGCCCATCCCCGCAGGGGCTTTTCCGTGCACGAATTCACTTTTTCCCAGTGATCCAGACCTCCGATGGTGACTTCCTCCAGGCATAATGTGCGTATATGTTTTCTAGCTGCTCCAGGCCAAAAATCGGGCTTACCCGGCAAAGGAATTGTTCTAGAGAAATTTCACAGAAAACAAAACAGGACAACACAAAAACATGAAAAATTGCCAAAAGTCACAAATAAAGCCCAAAACTTATTCCAAGTTAAAACCCTTTTGGTACATAAGAGTAATGACATATTCGATCATAACAGAGTTAAAACGGAGTGCAAATAGCCTCATACAGGGCTCAAAATAATTAAATACAAATTTCTCACAGACAAATCCCGACGACAGAATATAACAACTTTGGGCATCTGGGTATTTGGTGAAAAAGGGCTAATATGGCTCTTTGGGATTATCTTGACGCAATACAAGAACTTTTAGGCAATAAAAACACAAAACGACCCATTATTTTAAAAGTATGAAAAAAATTCGGATAGGGTAGTCGCAGATTTTAGGGTGAAATCTGGGTGACACCAGTCGGCTCCGTCTATGGACATATTTTTCTTTGTCAAAATGAAAAAGGGAAAAGATGATATCCTAGCATCTCTGGTTTCATATCTTGTCCTTTGGGCATGGGGTCAGGCAAATGAAACACAACACAACACAACACCAAAACAAGACAAAACAAGGAAAAACAAACAAAGATTTATTTATGTACATACAGGTTTTACCCTGCTTCTCATGTCTGGAACAGCTTCAAGTGTTGCCCATTGAAAGGCAACGGCAATTCAACTCCATCCTGATGAGAAAGAATGAAGCTATCTACTCCATGGCGATCCTTTTAATCACAAAAGGCCCTTTCCATAGTGAATCGAACTTTCCATGCATGCCTTTTGTTTCTCTTCTTTTGTCCCATAAAAGGACCCAGTCATTGACTTTAAACTTTCTTTCCCTGGCCTTTTTGTCGAAGATGACTTTCACCTTCCTTTGATGCTCTATCAACCTATCTACAACTTGAGTTTGCAGTTCCCTCAATCCAGTCAAGCACATAATTATTTTATCAATAGCATCCGTGAAAGTGGAATCCTCCAGGGCCTTAGAGAGTTGCAGGGCAGGTAGTTCCAAGGTAAGAGGCAGCTCCATGTCTCTACCGTACGACAGCTGAAATGGGGACATGCCTATCACCCTTTTTGGTGTGATCTTATTGGCCCATAATGCATCAAACAAACTTTTTATGCCATGTCCTTTGATTTTCTGTTACAAGCTTGTGCACGATAGTTACCAAGTTTTTATTACTAGATTCAGCTTCACCATTCCCGTGGGGATAGTAGTTTGAGGAATGAACTAGCTGAATCCCTTAAGTGTAGCAGAATTTGACCATATCCTCAGAAGAAAGATTTGGAGCATTGTCTGCTTCAATTTTGTTGGGCATGCCAAACCTGACAATAATATTTTCTTTTATAAAATTACACACCTCAACGGAAGTGGCATTCTTCACAGGAATAGCTTCTACCCACTTACTGAAATAATCAGTAGCTGTTAGAATGTAATGGTGACCGGCACTGGAATCCAAGTTAAGCATTCCAATAAAATCCATTCCCCACTATTGGAAAGGTTCTTCAATCACAATGGGTTTTAAAGGTAATGCAGGTAATTTCACACGCCCAACAAAATGTTGGCATGCTTGACACTTAGGTACCCATTCTGCATAGTATCTTAAAAAAGGGTTGGCCAGTAATACCTTTCTCTAAGGATCTTGTGTGTAGTGACTCAAGTTAAGAAATGACCACCGCAAACCATGTCATGAAATTGTTGAAGTAGCTGATCCTATTGAGCTTTATTGACGCATCTGAGAAAAACATCGTCAATTCCCTTCTTGTACAAACCATTATCCCAAAGAACAAAATCTTTGGATTTCAGTATGATGGTTCATTTCTCTTTTCTAGAAAGTTGATCTGGACATTCTCCATAAGTCAGAAAGTAAGCAATGTTACTATACCACTCCTCTACTAGATCTATAAAAACTACTGCAGGTAAATCTCCATCTAGCTCATCTTGATATGCTTCAGGCACTGATGTTTTCATCTCCATCATTAATTCACACAGACCTCTTCCTCGAACCAGCTTTGTTGGTTTAATATCTAGGTCATATTCTTGAACCTTTTTCACCCATGTGCCTCTCAACAATCCTAACTCTTGTTGAGTAAGGATAGATTTAACTATAGTATCTAGAACCAAAACCAGAGTGTGCAAGGAAAGAATATAATACTTGAATGATTTACACACCTTCACCACTGCATATGCGTGCTTTTCCATGGGAGTGTATTTCAAATCATAGGCTTTAAGAGGCGTACTCATGAAATCAATAGGAGCTTCTGCATCCTCTTGATTTTTCTGCATCAATATTGCTGACATGGTGTGTTCAGAGGAATAACAGTAAAGAATAAACTCTTTACTGAAGTTGGGTGAAACCAAGACTGGAGATTTCAACAGAGCCTCTTTAATTTTCTTGAAAGCTTCTTTCCCTGCACTGCTCCACTTAAAATCTTGTGTCTTCTTCATCATATTTGAAATATGATGGGTTAGCTCAGCAAAGTCAGGAATGAATCTCCTGAGAAAATTAACTTTTCCAAAGAAAGAGTGAACTCCTTTTTTGGATGTGGGAAAAGGCAATATCTAAATGGATTTGACACGCTCTAGATCTATCTTTTTTCCTTATTTGGAAACAACGTGCCCTAGTAGTTTTCCTTTAGTCACAACAAAGATGGATTTCTTGGGATTCAAAGAAATACCATGCTTGCGGCACAGTATGAAAACCTCTTCCAAGTTCGAAATGTGTGTGCTTCTATCTTTGGAAAAGACTATCAAATCATCTAGATATACCACTATGCTTATATCTTTGAGATGAGCAAAGGCTAGATCCATAGCTCTTTGAAATGTAGCACCAGCATTAATCATGCCGAATGGCATTGTCTGATATGTGAAGGTTCCCCAAGGTGTGATGAATGCTATTTTGTATTGATATTCCTCGGCCACCTTGACTTGATTGTAGCCTGAGAAGCCATCAAGCATGGAGAGCATCTCAGATCCAGTGACCACCTGCAGGGTGTGATCCATGATGGGTATGGGGTAGTTGCCTTTCAGTGAAGCTTGATTAAGGTTGCTGAAATCCATGCACAACCTAATCTCACCGCTCTTCTTTCTTACAGGGACTATGTTGGCCAACCACTCTGAATGATGTATGGGATAGATGATCTTTGCATCTAACAACTTCTAGATTTCTGTAAAGATGGTTCCCGAAATGGTAGGGTTGTGCTGCCACAGCTTTTGCTTGAAAGGCTTTTATTCTGGTTTAAGTGGGATGTAGTGTTGAACTTCCGTAGGCTGATATGTTTTAAGATCCTGTTAAGACCAGGTAAAAACATCCATGTATTTCCTAAGAAGCTCAGTAAAAGCTTCTCTTTCATCCTCTGAGCAACACTTACCCAGATTTACTAATTTGGGATCATTACCGGCTCCCAAATTTAGCAATTGTGTGTCGGAAGAATAACCTTCCCCACTTTCTTCATTTTTCTTAAGCATCTGATCATGTTTATCACACATTTCCTCAAGAGATACCAAACCTTTGGGAATTTTATTTCCCTTTAGCTGGATAATCTCCTAACTTCCTGAGACGTCCACATCCATTTCTCTGATAGTAGTCTGCCTAGAAGCTGAATTGCTTCCCTCATAGTAAATTTCTTCAAAGTTGTCCTTCTATTGGAGAAACGTAACAATCTGCATGTCATCATTGAAAACCTGCCGTTTCTGAACGTTGTCAGGAACCTTTGGGCAAAAGACCATCTCCACCTTGTAGTCCCCCTATCTAAAGAACGCAGGAGGCTGATTCGGATTCAACAAGGATGCAGTTACTGCAAGTGAATCGGCTCTTGAATTTTGTTCTCTCGGAATGTAAGATACCGAGAAAGCTGAAAAATCCAGGATAGTAGAGTAGACCCGATCTCTATAGTGCCACAGTTTTTCTTTTTTGACTTGGTAGAGGCCTCTTATCTACTTCACGATCAGCTCAGCATCTCCCTTTACGTGTAATAATTTAATTCCCATTGTTCTTTCCTGCTCCATGCCTAACAACAACGCTTCATATTCAGCTGTATTGTTAGTATTTTTGAACATCAATTTGAAGGAGTGCGCATGCACCTTCTCTTCAGGAGAGATAAGAACAATGCCTGCACTGGATCTAAATGAATAGTAGCTGCCATCAAATTCCAAAGTCCAAATCTTGTTATTAAGTTGATGTGGTTCTTGAATCATCGATTGAACATCTTCTTTATCCATTTCTAAATAATAGACTCCTTGATCCAATTCTTGAAACAAGATCTGAGATCTAGGATCCTCAGACTTTGATACTGTGTACTTAGATTTCTTCTCAGGTTCCAGCTTCTGATTTACTCCTTTGATTGGTATGTGCACACAAGACCAATCCATCTTGACTTCTCCACTTAGCTCTTTGCAGAAATTTCTACTGAACAACATGCCATAAGAGACTCGAATGTCT
Source organism: Taxus chinensis (assembly GCA_019776745.2). Taxonomy (NCBI): domain Eukaryota; kingdom Viridiplantae; phylum Streptophyta; class Pinopsida; order Cupressales; family Taxaceae; genus Taxus; species Taxus chinensis. The sequence goes on along the minus strand of CM034150.1, from coordinate 150,507,642 downwards.
GCTACAAGGATAGTCATTTTCAGTCTTTTATCTAGAAAAGAAGCAAGTACTTCCTGCACATCTTTTATTTTCCCCACAAGAGGGACTTGCCTTTCCATTGAATAACATCTCCTGATGGTTTTTGTCAATGTGAGACCCAAGGCATCAGTAACTTTGGCAGGCATGACTTTATTATAAGCTCCAGAATCCAAAATGCAATTGCTTAATTTATGTCCGTCGATGAGAAAAGATACATAGAATAGCTTCAATCCTTTCTGATGTAGCAGGAGAAGAGGTAGAAGGAGAAGAACTTGCCACTGCATTATTTGTAGGAGTATTCTTTGGATTCGACAAGATACCCCGTGAAGTATTATTTGTTGGGTTGGACCATTACTTTGCACATATTTGACCAATCTATTCAGTTGATCAGGAAACACCCTCAAATACTCAACTTCTGACATTTGGACCTTGTTCTCTCTTGATGTGATCAATTATGTCAAAAGTTTGACTTGCTTCAGCAGGATGTGCGTTGGCTTTTTGCTGCGAATTGAAAGAATTTGAATATTTATCCTTAGGTGCTAATGAAGAAGGAAGAGTGTTACCTCTTTTCAAGATAGTAACATCCGGGCCAGGATCTTCTCTCTCTTTTTGGCCACTTGTGGATGCTTCGACATTTTGGCACGTCTGAGACCTTGTAAATACCACAAAAGTGTGACCATCAGAATCCTTCACAAGATTCATAATATCCATCGTCAGATTCTTAGTTCAGGTAACCAATATTGGATTTGCCAGCGGGATCTATAAAGTCTTCATCATCGAATGATTCATCAATGCCGAGATCCTCTTCATTAGTTTCCAAGTTATTCCTTGGAGAAGCTTTTATTGCCAACCGCTGTGGTGTAGCAGCAAGTCTGTTTTGGTTTTGATTTTTATTTTGACCATTAAAGGTCCGGGTAGGAGCTATTCTTGAGGGGGGTGCATTCCCTGCTTGAGAGATCTGCTTCTTGATCTGCAGCATGTCATTAGCTAATTTCTGCAACAAAGGATCTAAAGTACTAAAAGAAACACCATCACCTTTGTGAGATGGTTATTTGAGTTTTCCAACCATGATCAAGTCGTCCTCAACCTCCACGGCAACATTTTGTGCTTCAAGCAGATTTACCAGTCTTGCCCTTCTTAGCTGATATCCAATTTCAGGCAATAGAGCATTTATAAAAAACGTCTTTTGATTTTCATCACTCAATGCAGCAGAAGTGGGGATTTTATACAAAATCCTTTGGAACCTTGCAATAAAGTCCCACATGTTCTCATTGGGCTCGTTCTTCAACTACATTAGTTGGGTGATCAATGTGCTAGCATCCTCTACAGGCTTGAATCTTTTTAGGAATTGCTCACGCATAGTCACCCAGTTGGTTATGGTGCCAGGAGCTAGCCGATAAAACCATTCTCCCGCCATGTCATGTAGAGTCTCAATGAAGAGCCTGAATGAGACATCTTCATGCTCTACTGCAAGCACACCACATGATATAAAGAAGGCCGCCAAATGATCGTCTGGGTTTTGCTTTCCATCTCCAAAGAATTTCTGGAAAATTATTTCTGGATCCCTTTGGTAGTTCATTCATAGGTGGAGCCAATTTCAGAGGTCCAAAAGATGCTCCCCATGGGACAGGTACAATCTGATGTGCCATGTTGACTTGAGCACGTCTCCTCCTTATGTAGACTTTGATAGACTTGATGGATAATTCCAGCTACTCGGATTATGCTGAATACGATCCAGATCTGGATGGATGTGTACTCTCCTTCCTGGTGAGAGACTAGATCTATGGTTTTCTAACTTGAGGAGGATGATTTAAATTGAATTTCTCCTATATTCATAAGAAATCATCAGTCCTTCCTTGTGCCTTCATAGATCGGGTGAATGGATGATTCAAACAGGTTGAGATTTGTGTGGAAAACACTCTGATCTTCAATAGATAATCTTTGATTTGCAAAAATAGTTGTTTCCCCAGCGGAGTCACCAAAAAATTGTTGGCTAGATTTTCTGCATAGCATCAAACCTAGGCAGTCATGAGATAAATCTCCCTCATTTAACCGATGAGGCTCCCATGTCATATTTTTCAATAAAAACATGTTATTATCTATCAGGGGTTTTAATTTAACAACTTATTTCATGAACCATAACTAAGAATTTCTACAGCAAGTAAGCATCTGTTTAAGAAATGAACGTTATAGAAGAAGGAAGTAAAGGAAATACAGAGAAGAAATGGGGAAGATGTGCATCCCAATTAGTAGATAGCAGAGCTAATTACATGCACATAGAAGAAACTTAATAGATATGAACACACAGAATTATAAAACAAAGGTAGCTCTAGATCTAGATCTAAAATAACACAAAGTATACTTAAGAGATCTAAGATTTAAAAGTAAGAAACATAGTACACCGTGACACAAAGTTCTCCGGAAACCTGCTCCTTTGTATTCCTTTACTCCAAGTTACTCTCAAGGGTTCAGCACAAAGTCTAGAACACAGGATTTCTGCTTACAAATTCCGATCGATGATTAACCCAGAGGTTCTTCTCCTACTTATAGAATGTAGGAGGGAAAGTACAAATGGAAAACTCAAACTGAACTGAAACATAAACAACAAGTAAAGATAACATTTGGCAATCATCCTCAACTATCTTCTCCTTAAGTGACACATGTATCACTTAACTAATAGAATGGTTCCACATGAATTTAAGTAATGGTTACCAATAACTTAGAAGTTTTACAATTTCATCCGGGAACATAGAAAATAGAAGAAGAAAGAAATAGAAGAAGTCATGCCAGCTGTAACATTTATGTCTTCTTCTTGTTCTGATATCGGATATACTTGTCGAACATGTAATTCAGCATCCTTCCATCTGTTTTAGCCATTGCTTCTTTCTCTATCCTAAACTGCAACAACCCTTCATTCAACACTTTGATGCATGCTTCCACATCTTCCAAGCTTGGCCCAATCCTTGTAATGTCTGCCTGTAGCGCCACTAGTCTACTAATATAATTCATCGTGAAAGGCTTGGTAGCTTTATCAATATCTCTTTTGTACCATCAGAAGAGAACCTTCCAGGGAATGAGGTACCTTAGTTGAGATGATCCGCACGTATGAAGTAACACCTCCATCCACTCTTTCCTCAGTGAAAGAAATGACACTGTCTAGTTAATCTGATGTCCTACTCTCAAGTGTCCTGCATCCTCTTCAGCAAAACTCTGTAGATTTCCAAATGGAAAGATACTGCAAACTCTAGTTACTTCCCCTTCTCGACTGATCCGTCTGGTACAATCTGTTTCGCAATCAATACATCTCCTAGAAACTTTTTGATCTCAGACAAAATACTCAGGTTACTCTCTGCAGCTATATTCATGCCTTCAATGTTTGCCATTAGTTGCTTTAGTTGATTTGATGCATCGTTCATAACCTTTAGGCAAGCTGGCACTTCCCCAAGTTGTACAGAAGCTTGACGAATAATCAAATCCTTCCATTCGTCAATACCCTTTACTTCATTTCTTGCATCTTCTATTTCCTGCATAAGATGATCACTCACCTACTCTGAAATGGGCTGAATGGAAGGTTTAGCAACCTTGGCTATGATCTCACATAGTTGAGATACTTTCCACTGCAGCTCTTGTTTCTCTTCCTTTTCACTATCAAGCCTAAGGAATAAAGCATCCATCAATGTCTGCATGTCCTACTTCAATCCTTCAGTGGTGGCTTGACCGAGGGGTACTTTGGTCATTGTCATATCTTCTGCTGTGAGCTCCTCCTCTATCTTTCCTTCTGCCGGAATTGATATCTCAGCAAACTTCTCTCCCAAATCCTTGATGATCAACCTAGAAGTTGCTTTGGAAACTTTAGGCCTTCTGTCTCTTCCGCCCAGATTCTGGAGTAGCTGCAAGTCATGCTCCTCTAAGTTCATCTCCATTCTCACTTCTGGAACCAACTACAAAGCCAACCATTCCAAGAAGTTACTTCTCAGAAAATGAGAAGTCACTGAGTGTACTACCATCTTCCGCTCTGCATCCTCTCCGTCAAAAAGTTCCACAGTGTTATGGCTGCCATCTTCTGAGTCATCTAAGGAAAAATCCCTTTTGAATTCCTCCATCTGTAGCTTTAACTGTATCCTTTGGAACAGGTGCTGAATGAAGTGGCTACGGGGAGAAGATGAATGTCATTGGATTCAGTGGAGGCATGGAAGCATCCTGCTGCTGCGGTGCAATAGTTGGTGAAGTATTGAGTACTGGAAAAACTGGAGTTAAAGTCATGGTTGTAGAAGTGATCCTCTCCTTGGATTTTAGATCTTCTATGCACTTTCAACTTCTCGACTTTCCTGCTGCTTTCTCCTCCGTGCTTTCTCTTGAGGGAATCTCCTGCGCCAAAGTTTCCCGTGACTTGATTCATCAATGCTTCATCAAGGTAATATCCCTTCGTCAGCAACCAGTTTGAAGTATTCACCAACACAGCTCCCGACCTTTATTCAATTGTGTTACAGCCTCCTATGTTATTTTGTAGTATGGCTTTATCTCCTCCGATTTGATGGTAAGTGTCAAGTACCACATTCCCATCATCTTTAAGATCCGCAGGTATCCGCGCTAGTCCAAAGTCGAACACTTGCTTTGCTGATAGCCTGCTGAAATCTCTCTTTCTAACCTCGTACTCACTTTTGCACTTCATCAAGAAATCTTCTAATGAAGGCACATGTGCGTACTCCTGGGAGATTGTCTTCCTGGCTACTCCAAATGGATCGAAGTTTAGCCATGCAGGGAAGAACTCTTTCTCATACTCAAATAACATTTGCGCTTCCATCCCCTGAGCTCTATGAATGCTAATGCAGTTGTAATATCCCACAGTGATTGGGAAGAAGCCCGTAGACTTGTGCCACTTTGACTGAAGGTCATGTAACTCCACAAGTTACCTGCTCAGCTCCATGGTGATCAATCTATCATTCAAATACCTGGGCATCTTTATTGGTTCTCCAGAAAATCCCGTAACCCTGAGGTATGTGAAATCTACAAATTGAATGAATAGACTACCAATCTTGGACACAGCTTCCCACGCTTCCTTGCTTACCATGTTGGCCTTCAAGTCTTTGTCTAGCCTGCAAATGAAATCATAGAAGAATTCATCATTGACCACTTTGAAGTCTTTCTCACATGCAGGTGCAGTAAGATGTGGGTAGCACTTGAAAATGGGGTCCTTGGAAAGAACACCTCATCTATCCAGCTTGGAAAAGACACCTTGTGAAGCTGCAACATACACCAAGTATGAAGTCATCTTGAAGCTGAAAGTATGCTTCACGTTCCAGAGTTGCTCACCGATGTTGTTGCTAATAATTTCTGACCAATTGATTATAGAATCAACCTTGTTGATTTCAATGGTCCTGATGAAAGCATACATCCATGTACAGAAAGTGTAAGCATTCGCTTCGCCATTCATCCTGCATAGCAATTTGATGACATCATCTACCTCTTGCACCAAATTAGACCGTGGAAGAGTTCTCAAGAACTTTGAAGGAGATCTAGGCTTCTTCATGTATCAGCTATTCATTATGCTCACGCAATCAGCTCTATGCTTCTCCCATCTACTGTCAGCATCCTGAATGCTAATAGAAGTCACCACCTTTCGCACTGGAATCTTCAAACAATAATTGATGAAATCTGAGTCCAAACGAATTATTGTCTTTCCCGAAGCATCACACACTGATCTGGATGAAGGATGGTAAGATCTAGCACACTCCATAACAAATTTTGGAAACTGGGATGTACATGGAAAAGCTGCAGCTCAGATAATTCCACTGCTTTTAACCACACGCATGAGTGAAGTCTTTCCTGCTCTGGATCTATCAATCAAATCGGCAAGAGGTTCCGGGCCTAGATCTGTGTCTCCTATGTCTACAAGTTTGGAAACAATGCATGATTCCATCATGCTTTCTTTTTCATCTCCCTTCGCCATGGCTTTGTCTATCTTTGTCTGAATAATTCTTTTTCTTCTTATTTGACCAGATTTCTTCAAAATTGGTGCAGATTGGGACAATTCTTCATATTCGGAGGATATATGCAATGAATTGGACATTGATAAAAGCTCCTTTTCCTTTGTAAAGCACCTGTATTGAATTCCTATAATTTATTCAGAAAAAAATGGCCACTGGAGAATGAATAGTGAATTTTAATTGTAAAAAACTACATTTTTCAAGCCCACTGCCCCAAAAATTGGTGTTTAATTTACACATAAAGAGAGCATGAATCCTTTCAACAACACCTGAGCACCTGTAACACCTATGCAAACAATTATGCAGACAAAGATCAACCTTCCTTCAAAGCATGCACCAAATCTGGAAGCTTTTAGCCTTGTTGTCACCTTGTTTGAGCAAAATTATTCTTCTAATGGGGGTTGCACTTTTCCACTTGGCCGCAATTCTTTACATGTGAATCAAATAATTCACCCATATGGCTGCCCATGCTTATATAACCTTCATAATTCTATAATTAATAATTGCCCTAACAATTAAAGGTAAGTAATTAATTAAAAATCATGTTTTTCTCTTTTAAAAATAGCATGTTTAAGGACAACCATCCAATAGATGAAATTAATCCAATTTAATCCTTCACACATCACTTGACTGAAGCTTCACAGTGTGCTTTGACCATAGCCATTGAAAATAGAAATTAATTTAATGTTTTAATGCCTTTAAAAATATTAAATAACTCCCAAATGGGGCGCACTTTTTGAGAGGAAGGGGGCAGCCACTAAATAAATTAAATTTAATGCATTTAATTCCTTTCTTTTATTCCCTCTTTGACTTGTTCACTTCCTCCAAGCTTGGGCGCACTTTTTGAAAGAATAGATTAATTAAAATAATCACTTTAAGTCATGCCATCATCTTACCAAAGGGGGCACAGTTTTTTGCACATATAATTCTATTTTCAAGAATTTTTCCATAATGGGATTCTTTACCCTACAAGGCAGGCACCAAAATCCCATGATCCACTTAAGTGATTTGACTTTGACAATGGGATTATTTACCCTGCAAGGCAGGCACCAAAATCCTATGATCCACTTAAGTGATTTGACTTTGACAATGGGATTATTTACCCTGCAAGGCAGACACTTAAATCCCATGATTTCACTTAAGTCACTTTCCTTTTATTTTATCATGGGAATTTTTACCCTGCAAGGCAGGTAATAAATTCCCACCTGTCATGCAGCCCCTATACTTTCCCACTATAGCTTAAGTGAATTTTATAACACGGGAAAAAGTACCTTGCTAGGTAGGTATAAAATTCCCTCCCTGTCTGCGGCTTCTATTTTTCCCATTGCAGCTTAAATTCTTTGTTTTCCAAAAATGTGCCCATCCTCGCACAGGGGCTTTTTCCGTGCACGAATTCACTTTTTCTTAGTGATCCAGACCTCCAATGGCAACTTCCTCTGGGCATAATGTGCTTTTATGTTTTCTAGCTACTCGAGACCAAAAATTGGGCGTACCCGGCAAAGGAATTGTTCTAGTAGAAATTTCACAGAAAACGAAACAGGACAACACAAAAACACGAAAAATTGCCAAAAGTCACAAATAAAGCCCAAAAATTATTCCAAGTTAATGCCCTTCTGGTACATAAGACTAATGACATATTCAATCATAACAGAGTTAAAACAGAGTGCAAATAGCCTCATACGGGGCTCAAAATAATTAAATACAAATTTCTCACAAACAAATCACTGACGACAGAATATAACAACTTTGGGCATCTGGGTATTTGGCGAAAAAGGCTAATATGGCTCTTTGGGATTATCTTGATGCAATACAAGAACTTTCAGGCAATAAAAACACAAAACGACTTATTATTTTAAAAGTACGAAAAAAATTCGGATAGGGTAGTCACAGATTTCAGGGTGAAATCTGGATGACACCAAGTTGAGTTTATTTATTAGAAATGACACTTTTGATGCAGGAGCATCACTCCCCTAATTTGTATATATGGTGATCACATCCATTTTTAGCTTTCCTACTATATTGATAGGTGTTGTAGGTTATCTTGGGATTCATTTCAAGTTGTGTGCGTGTTAAGTCCTTCAAAAATTCAATTTTTTTCATTTCCCTCCAAAATGACAATTTGAACCTAGAAGGAAACTTTTGTTTGTAATTAGTGTTGTAATGATTCCTTTGAGTATCTAAGAATGTATTAAGTGGGTGGAATTTCTCTTGAGGTCATATTAAAATCATAAATTTAATTAGGTCTGTGGTCTTGAGTTTTAAGTCCAAGTTAGGTCTTAAAGGTGATAAAAAAATGTTAAACATGTAATAATTGAAGGCTCTAGAAGCCAAGAATTAGTTAGTCGGGCCTAAGGAAACATATATATACCTCAATGTAAATGTGTCACTCCATCATTCAAATGATCCAACTTGGAATAAGGAAGCTCCAAGGAGTTTGAATCAAGAAACTTATGTATACACAATATTGTCATGATATTTCATTGATTTTGTACATTTTGTTGAGTAGTAAATATGTTACATGCAACCTAGGAGACGCCTATTCATGGTAATAAACTTAATTCTATGCATTTTATTTGATGACTAAGGATATTCATGCTCGCATGTGTATATAATTTTGAAGATAGTGTGTAACACGTGATTAAGTGTTTATGAACAGAGGTTGGGAGGTAAGCTAGAACAAATTTCTGAATGAAGAGTCAAAGGGAGATGGAAAAATAATTTGATAATTTTTTCAAGCTTTTACAAGTATTACAAGACCTTAATAAATATATAAGAAGTTCAAATATTGACTCAGAGACCCTAAAGATTGAGAAACTTTGTTCTCAAAGGAAGGGGAAACGGTGATTGAAGTCACGTGTGAATTTAGAGGAGTTTGAAACACTATTGGTACAGGATAACAATGAAGAAGGCTAATACAGATCTTTGAGACTGTAATGCCCCATCTGGGACACCGAAAAACACATTAAACAGGCTAACAATTCTAGGGTAAATTTTTTTTTTTGAAGAGTATAGTTAAATAATGATGCATATCTTAAACTCTTTCCCGATTACTAATTTTATACCTTTTTTTTATTTACCCAATTAAATTACTTACTAGCCTAAACCCCGTTTGCTGTTTGTTTAATTACATTTTAACTCAAGGTGGCCTTCTAAGGGAAAGACTACACCCCTCATACATAATTAAAAAAATCACCTGTTTATCTTACTTATTAAAATTCATCCCACCTTTATTATTATTATTATTATTCTTTTATTTTTTTTTTTTTGATGCCCTAAAGGAAAGACCTAGTTCTTCTTGTGTTCTTCCTACTTACCATTCTTACTATTTTTTTTTTTTTAATTTATTTTATCTTCAAGCAAGACCAATTGAACAATACCCTATCACTATCATATATATATATATATATATATATATATATACATATACAGATATGTATGTGTGTGTGTATACATATATATATATATATATCTTTACTTAGGTTATTTCCATTTTATTTTAACACTTACCTTTCCATTTTGTTTTGTTGTTATTTTAAGTGCAACTGTCATCACAAGCATATATATATATTTTATCAATATGTTGACAATTAGGAAGAAATATATTTAGGGTTTGACTGGAAGTGTGGTCGCGCGGCTGGATGAGGCGGCGCTGCGGAAGGGAAGTGGAAACAGGTGAGGGGGGGTTGGAGAGGTTGCGGGGCAGGTCGGAGGCGGCGGTGGCAGGGCCGAAGGGGGACAGGGGTGCGGGGTTACCCCGGCCGCGGGACAGGGGCAGAGGCGTCGCTGCGCAGGACAGGAGAGGGCGGCGGGACGAGGGTCGGAGGGGGATAGGGTGGCTAGCGCCCGGGTCGGGGCTGCTCAGGGAAGCGCGGGAGTGGCGGAAGGAGGCGGGGTGTTTGGGGGGGGTCGGCGGGGGGGCAACGCCCACCCCCCCCATTTTTTTTTATTTACAGAAAAACAGCCCCGCTGGGTTGAGGGGGGCCGAACCCCCCCACTTAATATTATATATTTTGTGTTTGGTATATGTGGTAACCCGTTTTTATATATATATAAAATATACACTATTAAATTTAAAAGAGTAAGTATATATCTATAGATATATGTATAGTATATATATATATATATATATATATACTATATATATACTATGTCTGTGTTTAGCACAGCACAGAAATATAATGTATTTTAAATACATACATACATATGTTCAAGGGATTTTTCAGTTATAAATACAAACCTATTTCTTTTGTAAAAGATAATGTAAATCTACATATTAAAGGGTCATCACAAGAAATTTTTTTATTTTTAATTGCCAATCTGCCATATTCCTAAAAGGAAACAAAACCAGAGAAAGATAGTGTTGTCTTTTGTAATCTAAAAATAAACCAGCAATACATTCCTTTGCACGAAATAAAAGAAGTAACATTTCCATTTCACAGGCCATGACAAAAGAAAAGAGACAATGGGTGTAAGTGGTAGAGTAATGAGTTTTAAAGTATATGTTTCCTTTCCTTTACCATTCTATGCTCAAACAATGTATTCCTTCATTGTCAAGGAAAGTAAATGACAAGGTAAGAAACTTGAAAGAAACTTGAAAACATATCAAAAGAAATTGCTACAAAAAAATACATATCTTGAAATTGCTTTTCTAATGCAAGTAGTCATTAAATTTTTACAAAACAAGGAAGTGCAAGAGAATAATAGATTTCTTTACTTAACATAGTCTCATCAAAGTTGGCAAGGAAACAAGGCTATGACGAACAACTCCTTCAACACACCACTTTTTCTTTTTCTTTTCTAAATATGCAAGAGTTACAACAAGATTCAAGTAGATAGTTTATTTACTTCATTACTTCATTGCTTCACCACCACAAGCTTGGGATTACATGCATGTTCAAACCCAAGTAGCATCAAATCAAATATACAAGTGATACAAAATGTGTAAAATGAAGTATTTACAAGGAGATGTGAACTCTCACATACTATCCTCTAAAAGAGGATTACATTTCAAGGAAGTATCACAAGGAAGGATAAGAACTAAAAGAACCCATATTGCCACCAATCCAACTTGAAAGCCATCTTCTATGTCTTCCCAAACCATGCAAGGAGAAAAAAAGAGCTTGTTTACCACCCAACCATAGGCATCATCACATGCCTATCCCAAGGTTGGGATGCATGCTAGCCTCCCCCAAGCCCATGGGAAAGAGGATAGCTAACCAAAACTTGCACAAGGTGAAGGGTAAACAACAATAAGACAAACACAAAGACAAACATTTAGACACAACAACACAAGACTCCAAAAGAAAAAAAAAAAACTTACAAGGAGGAGAACCCATGTTCATCCTCCAAAAATGGGGAAGAGAGGAGAAAGTTCTCCAAAATAAAGCATCAATATTATTTGCACATAACACATCTTCTTAACCTCCTTATTGCTCCTTATTCAAAACAAAACCCTCCTTATTCCTCCCCCTTTCTCCAAGTCCTCCTTGGAAGGATTTTCAAACCCCAAAAAGGGGGTTTCCTTACCAAGGATGGGGAAGGAGATTCAAGCCAAATGAATCCACTTCCCCACCTCAACCATTGAGGGGAAAAATAAAAGACCCTACAAGGCTTGGCCATCAAGCCTTGAGGGTTGAGAGGGAAAATTCCCTCTCTCTTCCCCCACACTCCAAACTCCATCATGCCATATGATGGAGGGAGTAAAAACACACAAACAACACTAAAACTTCATTCAACAATAACAATTTTCAACAAATCAATCTATCAACTAAAATAAAGCAACACAACAATAAGATCTAAGAGCCTACCTCAAGGAAAGCTCTCCAAAAAGCTTCCTAACTTCAAGATTTCCACCCCTAGCTCCAAGCAAATCCCAAGCTCCAAATCACCCAAGCATCCAAGCAAGAAAATCCAAGCAAAAAGTCCATTTTTTCCTCCATGAATGAGAATATGAAGAGGAGGGACCAAGCATCCTCACAAATGAGGGGGTGACATGTGTCACCCCTCTCCCTCCTCATGGTCAAAGATGCTAAGACAAAAGAGAGAAAGGGTAAAATTATCTTTTTACCCTCTTCTCCCAAATTTCCCTTAAATGTTAGCAAGACAAAACTAGTTGCACTTTTGATAAACACACAAATCCACATCCCTTACATGGATGTGACAAAACAAGGGTAGAAAGGGAGGGAAAACTCCTTCTAGCCTTGAAAACAAGCCCCCCTACCCATTAGGTAGGGTCCAAGGGCTCATTTTTGTGATAGGGGGACTCCCAAGCTACAAAGGGGTCCCCAAAAATGCCCAAAATACCCTAATTTCGGGTTTTGTATTTTGGCACAAGGGTAGAGGGTGTGGGGACCACCCAAGGGTCTCACATGTGACCCTAAACCCTTGTGATTAAGAGACTAATTAACAAAAATCAACAATTTAAAAGAAAGTGGGATTATTAACTCCCAAAACAAGTTTACAACTTTACTAACAACCCTAAACAAAAATTAATAAATCAAAGCAAAATACTTTACATACATTGGGGTCACTCAAAGTGCCCAAAATTAATAATCATCTATCCTAGGGCTTCACACAGTGAACATGGCTAGGACTCAGCCTGTGGGCTGCTTGTGCAAGTTTTGAGTAACTGGCCTGAATCCCACGTTCTCCTGTAAACCTGTCACCTGCACACTCATTGCACACATTAACTGCACCTGTCCAATACAATATAATTAAGTGACATAGTAAGATATCAATGCATGCTAAACTAACCTAACATCCTACTGAAATCAAGATGCAACAACGTGCACATTTATATTCTATATTCTAAAAGTTAGACAAGATGATAAAGTAATATATAATCTCACCATGCAACAATTATCCATCACTATAATTAGATTTCCAAGCACATCATATTCATTAGTTTCCATGTCATAACAAGAAAATGCGACAATAAGAAATTAGGCTAAATTGGCGCTATACGCCTGAATGTCACACATGTCTAATATAATCAATATCTAAATATAATGTCCAAGATATCACCAATCACTGTCAAAACATGTCTATGAGCAAATAAACAACCAGCTACTGAGCTATAAAAAGTGTGGGCACTACATCCCCCTCTACTAAAATTAGACTTCCTCCTGGAAGTCACTGAAAGAGGTAGGGATATCTAGCCCTCAAAGGTATCGCATCCTCCCAAGTAGCTGCTGTCTCGTCGTACCGGTCCCACTGTACTCTAACCTGGTCCAAGTCTCGACCCCGAAGGGCCAACCTCCGGTGCTCCAGTATGCGTACGGGCTCCAATCTCCACTGTCCTCCGTCCTCTACCTGTAATGCCGACCAATCCAAGACATGAGAAGCATCAGGTACATATCTACGTAGTATAGAAACATGAAAAACATCATGGGCTCGTGCAAGGCGTGGTGGCAAAGCTAGGCGATAGGCAACTGGACCGATGACCTCTAAAATATCAAAAGGCCCCACAAAACGAGGCGATAGCTTAGAACCCTTTCCATAACGGATAGGACTCTTATGCGGACGAACCCTCAAGAAGACCTTGTCACCCACTGAGAAGTGACGATCAGTCCTCTTGGTGTCTGCATACGCCTTTTGGCGTGCTCTGGCCTGCTCAAGACGTTGTCTAATCAGAACAACCTGCTGCTCTAAATCCTGAAGGTAGGCTGGTCCCAAAATGATCCTGTCATCTAATCTATCCTAACTCAAAGGTGTCCTACAAGGTCGTCCATACAAAGCCTGGTAAGGAGCCATGCCAATGGAACTATGATAGCTGTTGTTGTAGGCAAACTCAACTAGATGCAAATAATCCTCCCATTTCCTCTGCTGATCCATGACATACATTCTCAACATGTCCTCTAACACCTGATTAACCCTCTCTGTCTGCCCATCTGTCTCTGGATGATAAGCTGAACTGAAATTGATCTGAGTACCCAAAGCGGCCTGAAAAGATGTCCAGAAAACTGAAGTGTAGATAGTATCCCTGTCATTAATGATGGTCTTCGGAATCCCATGCAACCTAACAATGTCCTCCATAAATACCTTGGCGATGGCCTGTGCATTATAGGTGACCTTGGTTGGCAAAAAATGGGCAACCTTGGTCAACTTATCCACGGTGACCATAATGGCGTCATGACGATAAGATGACATAGGAAGTCCGACTATGAAGTCCATGGAGATCACATCCCATTTCCACTCGGGAATATCATGGGGATGTAAAAGTCCTGCGGGATGGGAATGCTCTGCCTTGACTCTCTGGCACTCAAGGCAACGTGCAACAAAATCTGCTATGTCCCGTCGAAGACCTGGCCAATAATATAACTCCCTCAGATCGGCATGCATTTTCTTTACTCCTGGATGTGCCGCATATGGGGCTCGATGAGCCTCTGTGAGGATGAAGCTACGCAGATCACCAGACTTAGGCACGTAGATGTGCCTGTGGAAACGAAGCAAACCATCTGTCTCTAAAACACACCCAGAATATCTGCCCTCTAATGAACCCTGAGACTCTAACATCTGTTTAGCTCCCTCATAAAATCTGTCCTCTGGAAGGTGCTCAAGAATCCTGCCTCTCAAATCTGACTGAAGTGTCAAAGAAGCAAGCACATGTCGTCGTCTACTAAGAGCGTCTGCAACAACATTTTCCTTCCCTTTGATGTACTGAACCTCCATGTCATACTCACATAGGAACTCCATCCAACGCCGTTGACGAGCGTTGAGGTTTGGCTGTGAGAAGATATGCTGCAAACTCCGGTGGTCTGTCCTCAAAATGAAAGGCCTACCCAAAAGGAAATGTCGCCAACGCACTAGAGCATGAACAACTGCTGCAAGCTCCAAGTCATGAGTAGGATAATTAAGCTCGTAGTCCTTGAGCTTACGAGACTCAAAAGCAATAACCCGACGCTCCTGCATAAGAACTGCTCCCAAACCCTCTAGTGATGCATCTGTACAAACAACAAAATCCTCTGTCGGGTCTGGAACTGCTAAGATGGGCGCCGTGGTTAACCTTTCCTTAAGCAACTGAAAGGCTTGCTCACATTTTTCTGACCAATCAAACTTCTTTCCTTTCCTCTGAAGAGAAGTGATAGGGTGAGCAATCCTAGAAAAGTCCTGTACAAACCTGCGGTAATACCCTGCCAAACCCATGAAACTCCTCACCTCAGTAACTGATGTGGGTGCTGGCCAGTCCAAGATAGCCTGTATCTTAGAGGGATCTACAGAGATACCCTCGCCTGAAATGATGACCCAAATACTGAATCTTTGACTGAAAGAAGCTACATTTTTCAAAGTTCCCATACAACTTCTGCTCTCTCAAAACCTGAAGTACCTGCCTCAAATGCTCCTCGTGTTCCTCCTCGGAACGAGAATAAATCAATATGTCATCAAGGAACACTAAGACAAAACGATCCAGAAAAGTCCTGAACACTCCATTCATGAGGCTCATGAAGACAGCTGGGGCATTGGTCAAACCAAATGGAACCACTGTGAACTCATAATGCCCATATCGTGTGCGAAATGCTGTCTTATGGATGTCTGCATCTGAAATGCGCAACTGATGATACCCTGACTTGAGATCAATTTTGGAGAACACTCTCGCTCCCCGCATCTGATCAAACAAGTCATCAATCCTAGGGAGCGGATAACGGTTCTTTATTGTGACTTTGTTGAGCTGCCTGAAGTCTACACAAAGCCTGAGAGAACCGTCCTTCTTTCTTCACAAATATGACTGGCGCTCCCCAAGGAGATACACTAGGGCGAATGAGACCCTTATCCAACAACTCCTCTAACTGAATCTTGAGCTCATGAAGCTCTGGTGTCGTCATCCGATAAGGTGCCCTAGAAACTGGTGCTGATCCAGGTACTAAATCAATGGTGAAATCCACCTCTCTGCGGGGTGGTAACCCTGGAAGCTCGCCTGGAAAAACATCTGCATACTCCCTCAAAACTGCATGATCATCTAAAGGTGAATGCTCTGGAATGCTCTCAGATCGATCACTGATGGTGATAGCAAACAACTGACAACCCTTACGCATGCTCCGCTTGAGTTGCTTAGCCGATATCATGCGCAAGGAGATAGGTCTCTGCATCCCTGATATAACAACTGCACTCCCAAGATCATCCTGACACTCAATGACCTTATTTCTGCAATCCACCTTAGCTCGATGAGACTCGAGCCAATCCATGCCCAAAACTACCTGATAGGAACCTAGAGGGATAACTCGGAGGTCAAGAGTAGTGGAGAAGACTCCTAAATCAAGTACGCAACTCTCCACATACGAGTCCACGGCGAGTTTGGCTCCAGAGGCCAACTCAACCTGCCAACTATCTGGTTGCCTAGCCACCACTAGCCCACACTGGTCCACTATAGAAGGTGATATAAAGGAATCTGAAGCACCTGAATCAAAAAGTACAGAGACAGAAATACCCCTGATAGTACCTGTCGTCTCAATGACCGTGGCCTGATGCTCGGCCTGGCGGTTGTCAACCGCTGCATAAACACGATGGGCGCGTCCTACGTCACCCACCGTCTGCTCGGATCTAGCAGCTCTCTGTGCATCCATGGTATTGGGTTTGTGCGGGCACATGCGCACATAGTGATCTGGAGATCCACAAATAAAACAACCTCCTGTACCCCTCTGAGATGGGGTCCCTCCTGTACTCTGGTGTACTGATCCTGCTGGTCCAACCCTAGCAGACTGCTGAGTGCGAGCTGGCTGTGTCTGCTGAGTGCCCTGCCTCCTATCTCTGGCTCCACTAAAACCACCTCTAGAAACACCTCTCTGAAATCCCTGTGTCTGCCTAGCCCCCTGCTGCGGGTGGCTCTGCTGCTGTGTCTGTCGCTGTGGGTGCGGTGGAGCCCTCGTGGCTGCTGGCGGAGGCCAAAATCCTCCTCTAGGGGGTGGTGCAGAACCTCGTGACCTCTGACTCTGAAATGCCTGTATCCTCTCCTGAAACTTGCTCTTGTTCCTATCACGATGCTCCTGTGCCTTGGTCCTGTTCTCCTCAGCTAAGTAGGCCTTCTCAACGGCCTTCTCAAGTGTGGGAGGAGATAGCATCCTAACTGCTCCTGCTATGTCTGCATTGAGCCCTCGAATGAACCTGTTAACCTGCAATTTCTCATCTTGCAGGTAATCCACGTACTGAAGAAGATCCAGGAACCTGCTCTCATACTGCGCTACTGTGCCAGATCCCTGTCGCAAGTCGTGAAACTCGTCGATCCTCTTCTGAACAAAATGCTCTGACATATAACGCGCCCTGAAACGCTCCTCGAACAACTCCCAAGTCACTGTCTCTCGGGTCAGATGGAGCTTCCGCTCCTCATTCCTCCACCAAACGCCTGCTGCGTCTCGGAGGAGGTGTATGGCGAACCTCGCCTTGACGTTGCTCTCGTAAGAGTGCAAGCCAAAGCAACTATCCAAGCTAAGGAGCCATGACTCAGCCCCAAAGCCATCTGTAGAGCCGGTGTAAGTGGGCGGCTGCAAGCGAAGAAGATCCCGGATCACACTGCCTGTATCTCGATCCTGGCGATGTAGTCCAACAGGCGAAGGGAGTCGCCTATCCTCGAAAGGTCCCTCGAGACTGTGTGATCGGCTGCGACGGAATGAAGCTGCCCTCTCGTGAAGAACGGAAGGGCTGCGTGACCTCTCCCGCCTCGGTGTGTCGTGCTCTGGCGGCTCCGAATGCGCGTCCACGCCTATCGGCTCCTCGTCTCCCAAAGATGCCTCCACTCTCGTCTCCTGTGGCTGTGGTAGGCGCTGCTCCACAACGCCTATCAGCTGGCGTAAGGCCTCTAATATCCGAGGCCCAAAATCGGGCGTCGTCGGCTCCTGCGTAGATGCGCTACGCCCCATACCTCTGGCTGATCGTCCTCGCTTAGGCGCCATCCTGTGCACGAGGTGAGCGAGCAATTTATTAATTTAAAATTTAATGGTAGAGGGTGACTTATTTTAACTGTTTATTTTTATTTGTTTAGTAAATTTTGTGTTGTTAAAATTGACATTAATTATCTTAATTTGTTACCCAGTGGTCCGCGAGTGCGAACCCCAAGCTCTGATACCAACTGTAATGCCCCATCTGGGACACCGAAAAACGCACTAAACAGGCTAAAATTTTAAGGTAAATTTTTTTTTTGAAGTGTTTGAGAGTATAGCTAAATACTAATACATATCTTAAACTCTTTTCCTGGTTACTAATTTTATACCTTTTTTAATTTACCCAATTAATTACTTACTAAGCCTAACCCGGTTGTTGTTATGCTTAATTACACTTTAACTTAAGGTGGCCCTAAGGAAAAGACTACACCCCTCCTAAATAATAAAAAAAAACACCCTCTTCTTACTTATTAAAATTCATCCCACCTTTATTTTTATTATTATTATTTTTTTTTATTTTTTTGATGCCCTAAAGGAAAGACCTAGTTCTTCTTGTGTTCTTCCTACTTACCATTCCTACTATTTTGGTTTCTTCATCTCTTGAACAAAACCTCTATGAAATCCTTTATATATATATATATATATTATATACATAATAAGACATATATGATATATTTATATCTATTATATATGTTTAGTTTCCATTTTATTTTAACACTTATCCTTCCATTTTGTTTTGTTGTTATTTTAAAGCAACTTCATTACAAGCATATACATATATTCTTATCAATATGTTGACAATTAGAAGAAATGTAATTAGGGTTTGATGGAAGGGGGTCGCGCGGCTGGAAGAGGCGGCGCTGCGGAGGGAAGTGGAAACAGGTGAGGGGGGGGGGGGGGTTGCGGGGCAGGTCGGAGGCGGCGGCAGGGCCGAAGGGGACAGGGGTGCGGGGTTACCGGCCGCGGGACAGGGCAGAGGCGACGCTGCGGAGGACAGGAGAGGGCCGGGACAGTTCGGAGGGGGACAGGGTCTTTGGAGGGTCGGGGACAGAACGTGGAGGAGGCGGGGTCTATGGGGGGGCGGTGGGGGCAGCGCCCCCACCCCCATTCAATATGCAGTCTGTGCAGGGTTGGGGGGGGCCGAACCCCCCCACAATTTTAATATATATATTTTTTATTTTTGCTTTATAACGTTTTTATATATATATAAATATACACTATTAAATTTAAAAGAGTAAGTATATATATATATATATATATATATATATATATATATATATATATATATATATATATATATATCTGTATATGTCTGTGTTTAGTGTTGTGTGTTAAGTGTCTGTAAAATAGCAAGAATATAATGTATTTTAAATACATACATACATATATTCAAGGGATTTTTTTCCAGTTATAATTACAAACATATTTCTTTTGTAAAAGATATTGTAAATCTACATATTTAAGTGTCATCACAAGATATATTTATTTATTATTATTTTTTTTTTTAAAAGGAAACAAAACAAGAGAAAGATAGTGTTGTCTTTTGTAAATAAAAATAAACCAGCAATACATTCCTTTGCCCGAAATAAAAGAAGTAACATTTCCATTTCACAAGCCATGACAAAAGAAAAGAGACAATGGGTGTGAGTGGTAGAGTAATGAGTTTTAAAGTATATGTTTCCTTTCCTTTACCATTCTATGTTCAAACAAGGTAAGAAACTTGAAAACATATCAAAAGAAATTGCTACAAAGAAATACATATCTTGAAATTGCTTTTCTAATGCAAGTAGTCATTTAATTTTTTTACAAATCAAGGAAGTGCAAGAGAATAATAGATTTCTTTACTTAACATAGTCTCATCAAAGTTGGCAAGGAAACAAGGCTATGGCGAACAACTCCTTCAACACACCTCTTTTCAAAAAAAGAACAAAAGATTCGCAGATAGTTACATTGCTTCATTACTTCATTGCTTCACCTCCACAAGCTTGGGATTACATGCATGTTCAAACCCAAGTAGCATCAAATCAAATATACAAGTGATACAAAATGTGTAAAATGAAGTATTTACAAAGAGATGTGAACTCTCACATTCTATCCTCTAAAAGGGGATTACATTTCAAGGAAGTATCACAAGGAAGGAAAAGAACTAAAAGAACCCATATTGCCACAAATCCAACTTGAAAGCCATCTTCTATGTCTTCCCAAAACCATGCAAGGAGAAAAGAGCTTGTTTAACCACCCAACCTTTAGGCATCATCACATGCCTCTCCCAAAGGTTGGGATGCATGCTAGCCTCCCCCAAGCCCATGGGAAAGAGGATAGCTGCCAAAACTTGCACAAGGGAAAGGATGCACTAACAATAAGACAAACATGCAAAGAAAAATAAGACACAAGCAAACAAGACTCCAAAAGAAAAAAAAAACCACAAGGAGGAGAACCCATGTTCATCCCCCAAAAATGGGGAAGAGAGGAGAAAGTTCTCCAAAATAAAACATCATCATTATATGCACATAACACATCTTCTTAACCTCCTTATTGCTCCTTAGTCAAAACAAACCCTCCTTATTCCTCCCCCTTTCTCCATGTCCTCCTTGGAAGGATTTTCAAACCCCAAAAAGGGGGTTTCCTTACCAAGGATGGGGAAGGAGATTCAAGCCAAATGAATCCACTTCCCCACCTCAACCATTGAGGGGAAAAATAAGAAGACCCTACAAGGCTTGGCCATCAAGCCTTGAGGGTTGAGAGGGAAAATTCCCTCTCTCTTCCCCCACACTCCAAACTCCATCATGCCATATGATGGAGGGAGTAAAAACACACACAAACAACACTAAAACTTCATTCAAAAATAACAATTTTCAACAATCAATCTAATAACTAAAATAAAGCAACACAACTACAAGATCCAAGAGCCTACCTCAAGGAAAGCTCTCCAAAAAGCTTCCTAACTTCAAGATTTCCACCCCTAGCTCCAAGCAAATTCCAAGCTCCAATTCACCCAAGCATCCAAGCAAGAAAATCCAAGCAAAAAGTCCCATTTTTTCTCCATGAATGAGAATATGAAGAGGAGGGACCAAGCATCCTCACAAATGAGGGGGTGACATGTGTCACCCCTCTCCCTCCTCATGGTCAAAGATGCTAAGACAAAAGAGAGAAAGGGTAAAATTATCTTTTTACCCTCTTCTCCCAAATTTCCTCAAATGTTAGCAAGACAAAACTAGTTGCACTTTTGAAAAACACACAAATCCACATCCCTTACATGGATGTGACAAAACAAGGGTAGAAAGGGAGGGAAAACTCCCTCTAGCCTTGAAAACAAGCCCCCCTACCCATTAGGTAGGGTCCAAGGGCTCATTTTAGTGAAAGGGGAACTCCCAAGCTACAAAGGGGTCCCCAAAAATGCCCAAAATACCCTAATTTCGGGTTTTGCATTTTGGCACAAGGGTAGAGGGTGTGGGGACCACCCAAGGGTCTCACATGTGACCCTAAACCCTTGTGATTAAGAGACTAATTAACAAAATCAACAATTTAAAAGAAAGTGAAAATATTTACTCCCTAAGCAAGTTTACAACTCTACTAACAACCCTAAACAAAATTTAATAAATTAAAGCAAAATACTCTACATACATTGGGGTCACTCAAAGTGCCCAAAATTAACAATCATCTATCCTAGGGCTTCACACAGAGAACATGGCTAGGACTCAGCCCGTGGGCTGCTTGTGCAAGTTTTGAGTAACTGGCCTGAATCCCACGTTCTCCTGTAAACCTGTCACCTGCACACTCATTGCACACATTAACTGCACCTGTCCAATACAATATAAATGACATAGTAAGATATCAATGCATGCTAAACTAACCTAACATCCTACTGAAATCCAGATGTAACAACGTGCACAATTATATTCCATATTCCAAAAGTTAGACAAGATGATAAAACGACATACAATCCCATCATGCAACAACTATCCATCAATGTAATTAGGTTCCAAGCACATCATATTTCATTAGTTTCCATGTCATAACAAGAAAATGCGACAATAAGGAAATTAGGTTAAATTGGCGTTATACGCCTGAATGTCACACATGACTAATATAATCAAATATCTAAAAATAATGTCCAAGATATCACCAATCACTGTCAACACATGTCTATGAGCAAATAAACAACAAGCTACTGAGCTGAAGAAAATGTGGGCACTACAGAGACAAGTTCTAAGATTTGAAAGTAAGTAACACTCTTTTGATAACAATATATCACTTTCTTGGGTCTATGTGAAAACCCTCATTAGGGTTTAGAAGAAATTTAGGGTTTCTTTATTTCTAAAAGGAAAAAATAACTCTAATTTTCAAGATATCATTAGGAGAGAAATATAAAGGTGTTCCCAAAATATTAAGTTCTAACAATATTTCCTTTGCAAGAAATTCGTACCAGACCATCTACATGCCTATGAGTAGTATGAAGTGACCTAGGGTTTAAGGGTAAGGAGTAAATTCAAGGGTTAGAGTAAATTGGACAGGAACAATGTTCGATATCCATTCAGAATAATCAATTGGCCTGATGAATCCTGCTGCAAGCAACCTTTCCAACTCTTCTTTAACTAACAAGGCCACTCTTGGGTGCATCTTTCGAAGCTTCTGTTTGATAGGCTTAGTGTCTGCATGCACAACCAAGTTATGCACGACCAAAGTTGGATCTAAGCCGGGCATGTCTTTGTAAGACAATGCGAACACATCAATAAACTCTCACAATAGCATAGTGAACGTCTTTTGTTCTTTGGCTAAGAGTGATGCTCCCCAATTTTACTATCTTGGGATCTTCTTCAGTACCAATATTGACATCAATGGTTTCTTCAACTAACAACTTTGATAAATCCTCCATACGCATGGGATCGGGGAGGTAGGTTGAGATCTTCATCCAAGGATGTCTCTACGAGATTTTCATCCCTGGTGTGGTCACTTTGTTTGTCCTTTGATTTTCTTATTTGTTTGTCAGCCAATGCCTCAAAGAGGTTTTCACTGTGTGACTTGGACTTTGATTTTTTTCGAGGCTTTTCTTTAGAACTCTTGCCCTCGCTTTTCTTTAAATTTTGCTGACCACGAAGTTCAGCCTCCTCGCCGAAGTAGGCACAGGTGTCTAAGTCGATAAAGAAACCCTTCTTGTGATCTCCAATCAGAATTGTATCCCTTATGCCCATGAACTTTGCAATAGCCTCATCATTCTCGAATAAATCTAGTGGCACGTGACGTTGTTGGTCCCATTCAACAAGGGAGGGGTATACAAGGTCAAGGGTTGGTTCATTGGGGGTGATGGTTAGGACAGCATTATTCATGAAAAGGTTCGTGGAGGCCAGATCCTCATATTGGCTACAACAGGAATCCGTATCGCTGTCTAGATAATCGGAGCTATCCTCATGCTCAGAACAAGTCGCATCTTGATCGTTGGGGTGTGCTCCATAAGGGTGAATCCCAATGCCATATCTTTCTGTTTTGAAATGTGGAAGAGGGACTGGTTCTCTTTGTCCTTGTTCATTCCTCCCACATCCTAGGCCTTTGTAGCCCATGGAGTACATCATTCTGCTAGATTTTTTCATATTCTGGGGTTTGATAACAAGATGGCTGAGTGTCCTCAGGGACCCAAGTAGTAGGTGGATCAAGTAATTTTTCCTCAGCTAACAAGCCTCCAGGTAGGAACGGACCCAATAGTATGTTCCTCTCTAGGTCTCCTGAAGCAGTAGTTGGGTCGACCTCTAGTCTTGGGCGACAAGGAGAGGTCTGAAACCAAGAGCGTTTGTTGTACATTATACTCCCCACAGCCATAGTCTAGAATTTTCATCTCCCATGAATTAAATGGAGATGTTGAAGTAGATGCCCCATGAGTGCAAGAACGAAGAGAATTTGAATCTACTCGAGATTCCATGGCCTCAGAATGAAGAGGGACAGCTATATCTGTGGAGGGACATGCATATGTACCCTTTCGTGCAAAGCTATTAAGAGCTCTACAATGAGCAAAGGGCTCTGAGGTCTCCTGGTATTGTTATTGTATGTCCCTCATGCTTCAGCTTGATGTATTGATGAAATGTTGATGGCACTGCTTGCATGGCATGGATCCATGGTCGGCCTAGAAGCATATTATATGGAAGTTCCAAGTCTAAGACGTGAAACTTTGTCTGATGGCAAGTGGGGCCCACCTCCATTGGCAGCGTAATGGTGCCTGCTGACTCTCTTTCCACATTGTCGTATGCGGTGATAGTGATGATATGGGACTCAAGATCTACCTCTGTATGTCCCAATTGTTTTGACCAACTTAAGCGTGCAAATATTCAATCCTGATCCATTGTCCACAAGCACCCGTTTGATTTTCCTGCGGGTGACAACTACCTCAATGTATAAGGGAAGATTATCTGTAGGATTCTCAGTAGGGACCTCCCTATGGTTGAAAGTGAGATGCTCACTGGGTGCAATATTTGCCACCGCGGCTTGAAGGTATGCAGGATCAACTTCTAAAGGCACTCCCGACCCCTGAAGAGTTTGATACAAAATTTCCTTATGCACATTGGATATCTTGAGAAGATCTAAGATCGAGATCTTAGCAGGTGTCTTCTCAAGTTGTTCTAAAAGGTTATATTTACCAGTTTGTGGGGGTCAACAGAGAGGGTTCTGGAATCACGAGGCGGGCACGCCTTTTTACCGCAGCGCAGTCCTTTCCCTTGATCTGGATGGTATTGACACGGTCAGTAGGGGAGCGAATACATCCGATAAGTGAATCGTAATGATTGTTATCTCTCTTGGTATACAAGTAATTCGTGGCTTTATAGGTTTGGGATGACTCTCCCCGATCCGGTTTTTCCTTTTCCGACTTATCATGCTTGGGGAATGGTTCCTTATAAATCCCCATTTTCTTGTTAGGTGTTTGCATGTGGCTAGGGTTATCCACCTCTATCTCCCCGTTGTCAATGAGGTCTTGAATATAGTGGCGAAGTCGCAAACATTTGTCTGTTTTATGACCTTTAACGCGATGCATTTCGCAGTATTCATGCTCCTTATACCATGAAGGTTTAGGAGTGTTGTCATCGAACGGTTGTGTTGTAGGATAGGTCATCATGTGGGCCGCATCCAACTGTTTTAGTATGACAGACAACGGCTCATTGAGGGAGGTGAATGTTCTTCGCTTTGGTGGTGGTTGAATTGGGCCCTTGGTCAGTTTAAAAGGTTGACTGGTTTGGACCATTTGAACACGTTTGGAATCAGTGATTCCGTCTCCCACCACGTTTTTGTTTTTGTTAAAGATCTTTGGCTTTTCAGCGGGTTTGACACTTTGGTTGTCTTTAGATTGGGTTTTTGAGGGTGCCTTTGGCAATGAGAGCCTTTTCTATTTGAATCCCTTTCTCGATAACCTCCTCAAAGGTGCAGACACAATGCATTTGGAGGTGGAAAGCTATATCTGGGTTGAGATTAGGGACGAAAATACTGACTAGCTGCTTCTCAGGGAAAGCGCAAGGGAAGCGACTAGCTATCCCTCTCCATCGTTGGAGGAAGCTGGCGAAGGTCTCATTTGGGCGTTGTTTTGTGCTGCATAAGTCTGCCATGGTGACGTCACTCTCTATGTTATATGAGAAATGATGCACGAATCTTTCCGCCAATTCTGGCCAGGTGAAAATTGATCCTCGTGGCAAGCACGTAAACCATTCTAATGCTTGACCTCCGAGACTCTTAGGAAAAAGTCTGATGAGGTAATTATCACTATAAGACACCTCTTGACATGCCATGTAGAAATCTTTAACATGATCCCTTGGGTCTCCCTTTCCTTTGTATTTGTCGAACTTTGGCATATCAAATTTCTTTGGAAAGGGTTGAAGGGTCATTGTCTTGTCAAAAGGATAGGGGCATAGTTCTTCGTATTGGTATTTCCTAATACTCCCTATATTGCTTTCTTGTATGCTCGCAAGCGTTGCTTTCATAGATTGTACTTCTTGTGCGAGCAATTGTTCTTTAGTGGAGAGAAACGGGGATGTGTACATGATGATACCCTGTGTCTTCTTCTCCTTGGTTTTCTCGATGGAGTTCGTGGATCCTAAACTTAGGCTTTGACTTTTGAACATTCTTGTTTGTGTCTTTCTGTACTTGGAAAGTAAGCAAAGCTAGTTGTCGGCTTAAGTTACTGAGTTGTTGTTGGATTGTGACTTGGTTTGTGTCTTCTTCTTCTAAAGGTTCCTCCTCTTCGTATTGTGGAGGTTCTTCCCCTGTCTCATGTTCTATCTTGTTTCTTCGTGGCACTTTGATGAGGGGTATTCTATGCCCTACCACTTTATCATTTTCTACATAAGAAGTGGAAGCATGTCCGCCTGTTAAAATATCTTCCATATTGATAAGGGGGTGTTCCTCCTTAGTAGTGTCATTTGTTTGTAGTATTGGTTCCTTCTCAATGGGCAATTTGGCCCCTAATTCCATGACCCGTGCCAAAACTCTATCTTTGTTTCTAAGGAGAAACTCATCTAGTAGAGTGGGGTCAAAATCAAAGTTTGCGTGGTGGGTGATTCTAATTCATTTCCACTATGATCGACCATCTCTTCTGTTTCCTTTTCTGCAGAAAATAGTGGTCCTAGATCGTGTCCGATAAATGGGTTTGACCCTTGTCTGTTAGAGGTTTCCCAAGCTTGCGCCTGTTGTTCCTCATATGATTGTTTCTTTAACCCTAGACGCGTCTTAGGAGCCATGTTTTCGTGATAAGTTTCACTAAGGTAAGTTGTAGATTTGTTCAAAATTCAATGACTACCCCTAAGTGAAACACAAGATGTACGTGTTAAGAGTAAATTAACAGTGTGAGAATACCAATGTGATAGAATGATAAAGTCACCAATGAAACAATCGTTTGGTATCAAAACTTAATCAAATGAAGTACCTCCTAGATTACGTTTTAAAGTAATTTACGACGCCAGATGATTAACAAGATGTCTCCACTTATGCCAAGTTCAAAGGATATGAACAAAACGTAAGTAAATACATGAAGTTAAATGCGATCTCCCAATCAAGATATATGATGAGCAAGCTCAAGTCTGATTAAGACCTATATCTCAAAAAGTGTCAATTACGATTTGCGAATGACACAACAATATCACCAAGATATGTTAACCCACTTTGCAAGAAAGTGGGAGTATTGATATCGAGGTGTTATTGATATAACACGCACAAATGGTAGTTACCTAACACCTTTTGAAATCGAGGTAATAATAAAACTGAACAAAAAAAAACTCAAAGTATAGCTAGGAATAGTTAAGAATGTGTGCAGCGTAACCGTACAATATAGGTATTTATGTCGAGTTTACAAGAAACAAGACGTAAATATCGAAATTGTAATGATACGAGACAAACAAACTAACTCCTCTATGGAAGTCCGCAGTGATGAACCACGCCTAACTACAATGACGATCTTGACGTGGGTATCAAGATCACAATGGCTACCAAATGACGTGAAAACGCCTCCACTCACTTTAGACGTTTAACTAACCCAGCCGCAAACATGGATGGGTGTAAACGGACATAAAAGTGAGAGAAACAGTCGAATGGCAACACAAAGGTAATCACATCTCTTTTGATCAACAAAGTGTCACAAAGAATATGAAGGAAATAAATCAAGAAAAAAAAGACAAAAAATGCTAGTCTTACTTCGGCAGAGTTTCGCCTCGCCCTAAGGCAAGTAAAAACCTAGGTGAAAGTAATACATCACACGTTTCTCAAAAAGAAGGTTCACAAACCCAACACTGTTTTAAAGTGGTCAAAGTGGGCTCCTGGCCAAAGTATATTCTCCTAGGTGGTTCTCTCGCCCTAGGTGTTACAAAGTTGCCACGATGCGAGCGTGATTTACCCAAAAAGTCGCACTGACTAGTTTGGGAGTATCTCGGCTTTACTTTACCCCCTTCAAGAACAGTAGGCAACTAGTGCGTCTACGTGTACTATCACTGGGGTCGCCACAACGGACAACCTGTAACTCTATCTCACAAAGGAATCACCTAGTCAAGTAGGTAGTGCGGAGCACTTCCCGTTTCGTCCACAAGGTTCCCTCTTGCGTGGACTACTTTGGGGTTCCTGGAACCACCCCCATTGTTGTAGCTTAAGGCGTTATGCCAAAGGGGTTATGTTCCAGTTGAGCGGAGAGGGACGTACCCTTTTCCGAAACCTGCAATACAGTGTTTTGAATATGTTGTTCTTTTTATCTTGTTTAATTAGGTGTGGTTTGCTTGAACACCTTTTGGCAACCTGTATAACAACTGTATTAGTAGTTTTTGATTTCGTTTTGATTCCTCCTTTCTTTGACAAGCATTTTTAGGTCCTGCACTCAAGCGTTAGTAGTTCTCCAAGAAAATCATATTATTTAAAAGAGGATTAAGAGTTGCTTTTGATTCTCAAGATCATCCAAGGATGCAAGAGAAGAGCATACACAACAAATAATCCAACTAAAAAGTAAATAAAATCTTTTCAATCAATGAACCATACAAAATTTTTGATAAATGTTCATTCCCTTAAACCAAAAGTGAAAGATGAAGTTTCCAATTTACCAAATGTTATAAAATGAAGACTAAAGTTGCTTTTGATTCTCAAGATCACCCTAAGGTGCAAGAGAAGAGCATACACACACTTTTAGCCCAACTATATAGAAATGGAAAACTTCAAATCAAAGGACCGTTGAAAAATGCTTTGTAAAAGGTTCATTCCCTTAAGCAAAATGAATAATTAAACTTCCAAGTTTAATCCCAATGTTAAAAATATATAGATCAAAGTTGTGTTTGATTCTCAAGATCACCAAAAGGTGCAAGGAGAAGAGCATACACACACTTTGATCTAAAATCGAGTAAGCATGGAAATACAACATTCATCAAAACATTAGACAGTTAGAAGGTGACCACTTCTTAGGAAAAATGAGAGAAGGAAAACTCATGTAGGTTCTTCAACATCAATGGCTACAAAAAGTGTATTGGGGGCATAATCAAAAGGCAAGGGTAAACAATGGAATGTCAGTGGTTCTTCACAAGAATCCTCTAATATAAATGTAATTACTTTTACGAAGCCTAATTGGGAGTATTTTTATCGTAAGGAACCTACTCATTTAAATAAATATTGTCATAAGAGTCAATAAGATTTGGAAAATAAGATAAGGAAATCATAATCCATACATATGGCTGAAGAGGATAAACAAAGTTCAGCGGGTGAGTTTGCATTTGTGGCAACACATAACCATGTAGAAGAGTCAAGAATATGGTACTTTGACTCAGGAGCATCAAAACACTACATGTTTCACAAAGAATGGTATATAAAATTTAAATGAATCTATTTCTATAGGTGATGGTTGCGTTCACTATGTGAAAGGATGTGGAGATGTCTTTATTTCAATGAATTCTATGACATACACTTTTCAGAATGTTTGGTTTGTACCTAATATGAACAAAAATCTTGTTTCTATAACTAAAATAACTACAAAATCTAACCTTTGTATGGACTTTAAAGGAAACAAATGCATGGTTTGTAATAGTCATGAGTAAAAATTCGTAGTTGTTATATTTGGTAATAAACGATTATATAATTTGGTTGATACAAAACTACAAATGATCATGCACTAGTAGTGGTCGAAAACCCCAGAGAAATGTTGCATAAGAGGTATGGTCACTTCAGTTATCAACATTTATATACAATAATTCACATTAACCTGGTGAATGGAAAGTTTTATATTCACAAGAATCATAATGTATGTTCAGGTTGTTAGATAAATAAGAAAATTTCACATTCATCTGACATTGGTAAGACATGCAGAGCTAAGAATGCATTGAACTACCTTTCGTATATGGAGCAATGTATTATTTGTTTCTAATAGATAGCTTCTCTAGGAAAATGTGGGACCTTGTGTTTTCTACATATAAATTCATAATGTTTCTCTAACTTTGTTTCTTGGAAAGTTATGATAGAGAAATGGGGAGGGAAAAATATAAAAGATCTTGGATCAATGAATGAAGAAGAGTTTGTCTCTAAAACATTCAAGGAATTCTACAAGAAATAAGATATAGCATGTTCTACGCAACATAATGATGATACGACAAGGCAGAACATGAAATTCATGGAGATGGCATGTTGTATGGTGGATAGCCAAAATGTGTCATATCCGTGTTGGGAAGAAACATTGAATACAACCGTGTACACTCTCAAAACGAAGTCCCACACAAGCTTTGCAATATGTTATACTAGAAAGAGCATGGTTTGGAAATACATTTGATGCAAGTAATTTTTGTGTTTTCAAATCCATTTCTTCTATATGGGGAAAAATTTACATGTTTGTTGGTTATTATGAGCTGAGGAATGCATACAAGTTAATAGATGGCTCCACATACAATATTGTGGCGAGTAAAAATATTGTAGATGAGAAACTACCATTCTTTTATGATAATGGTCAATCTACTAATAGTATTGTATTGGTACATGCTGATGATATTTATGGGATAATTTCTGGTACTGAAATTGAACAAGGTTCAGAGATAGAAAAAATAGAAAAGTCAAGTTCTAGTGGTGAAGCAAGTATTTCTCACTCTTCATAATCAAATCTGGAAAAGTCTACACAAAAGGCTTAAGTGGTACCACACCACAATGAATGATGTGTGAAAATATGAATTGCCTTATTGGTAATGAAATGTTCAAGGTTAGGAAAACAAAAGGTGTAAGGTGAAGAGCAGGTAAAGTTTACTCTTATTGGTTTACAGGTATTGAAACTGGGCATCATTTCAAGGACCAAAGTCAAACCCAAATGGAATTTTTTTGTGAAGGTTGGTGAAAGAGGAAGGGGTATACAAAAAAGCACATGTATTTTGTGTACAATAAATGTTCCAAAATAATTCAACAATGGAAAATAGTAGGTGTTGGGTCTTCAACAACTCAACGTAGAAATATCTCTTAGTAGATATGCTATGTTGTTTAAAGTCTTAATGTATATTCTAAACTTTTTGTTAGAATTAATCACTCTAAGAAACATGTAAAACATGTCACATTCAAGACATGACAACACTTCAATGAAACAATATAATCCAATGATCTCCATATTTGGCGATTACAACGGCTAGTTACCCATGTACTTCGATAAGGTGGATTGGTGACAATATGGACATTTGGATATATTTTTGTACTGGCAATGAGACTACATTTTGGTTAAGTTCATGTATGAACTTGATCATTTCATTGTAATAATGACTAAGTCGAATGTTTTAGTCATTAAGGGAGGGTGTTAGAATAATATTAGCCAATAAACAATATATTGTATCTAGTTGGCTTATGGCTATATTGTTAGTGATTTGTTAGATTTGTTAGTCACGCGTTTTACCTTTAGCTAATTGTAGCTAATATCTATTGCTATGGTTTTGGCTCTCTTTGTTTGTAGCATTTCTACAAGCTATTTATATGGCTTGTTATTTGTAATGCAAGATCGCTTGCAACATCTTCATTAAATCTTTTAAGATTCAATCATTTAAAGAGCATTATAGGATTTACAACTAGTTTTGCATTCATTGAAAGATAAGGGTGAGATGCTTGCACACACCATATACTTCTTTTATATTTGCATCAAATGTTGATTTCAAGACCATTCCCTTAAATGGGCTCTAATTGGGACAAGCCCTTGAATCCAAACCTCAATTTTTACCTTTTTATAGAGTGTTGAGGTCAGATTAAGTCTTTCCAAGCAATGAGAACAACTTCTTGGTGATCTTCATTAAACAAAGAAATGTGGGCAAGAATTTTGAGGTCCAAAACTAGTTGATTGCGATCACAGATTCCATTTCACACTTTGATGTGGGTACCTTTTATATATTGTATGAAATTGGTCATGTTAGTTATGTAGTTCCTTTCTTTTTGCTCAACTTGACTCACTCTCTGGACCTATTACATGTCGGTAACTAACGATCACCTCCAAATTTGTATTGTATTGAGTATTATCTTATGAAACCTTATTTATCTAGTCTTTTCAATTAGTTTTAATTATTTCTAAATTTCCTATGTTTTAGATATGCCAATATATTGTAATTGAGTCTTCTTTTTATTTTCCATTATAATTTAACTTGATTGCACCAACATTCTAAAATGTGGTTAATTTAGTATATTTGTTATTGTAGTAACACTTTCCACATCTACAATTCTATATGTATTCAAGTAAACAAATACCTATAAGAAACAAAAATGTGAATCAAGCTCACTCTTATAATATTTTTTTGCAATTTCCTCATAAATCATTTCCTTTACTTAAATCACTTCATATTGTGGCTATATTTTATACTATTTATATATTGTTCCAGTTCTTACGTTGCGAGGCATAAGTTATAACATACACTGTGGTGAAGTGTAATCTCAATTGTGATATTTTTAGCATGTGGTGAAGTGCAATCTCAATTATGATATTTTTAGTATGCGGTGGAGCTTGAAATTTTGAAATTTAAGTATGTAGATTGAGATTAATGATCGCCAACCCTTCAAACGATTACACCGACGGTTAATTGCACGAAACCATGGTGCTGAGCTTTCATTTAGCTCGGTCAACTTCATGACAATGACAAGTTTCACGTCACCATTGGAATTCGGTTCCATGCAGAGTGTTTCTGAACGAGAATAAACATATTTAAGGAGAATGAATGTACACCTCCTCTTTGCATGTGCATCGTCTCCACTCGATAGAAGGAACCAGAATGCAAGTACAGGCAGACACATACAGTCCATTCGATAGAAGGAATCCAATGGAGAAGAACCCACGTATTAATGGTTACATTGATTTTACTTACCAACTTTGATTTTGACAAGACGTATACGTTCAGATTCCATTTTTTGCAGGCCTCTTTACCCGTGAACACAATTTCTTAGTATTCTTCTTCTTTTGAGAATTTCTTTATTCTCCTTCAGATAAGCCTGTACAATTTAGAACCAAATAGCTTGTCCTTTACATGGCAAGGCCTATATTTCTTTTATTCGGAATCCATGAAATTTATATTCAATGTCTATATTTCTTGGATGTCATTTCTTTGATATAATCTGACTCATGGAAGCTTTGCTTTACTTAAACAAAAGCAACATGCACCGACTTGTTGCACTTTGAATATCGTTTCTTTGATATAATCTCTGACTTATGGAAGCTTTGCTTTACTTAAACAAAAGTAAAGCACTCAAAAAAAGGAACGAGCGTAAGCTGATTTTTTGTGAGTTAATGCTCATTCATGTCCAGAAGTGGAAAACATGCTGTGTGGATTAACATAAAAAAACATGAATTTTTTGATATAATCTCTGACTCATTAAAGCTTTGCTTTACTTAAACAAAAGAAAAGCACTCAAAAAACGAATGAGCGTACGTCGCCCCTACATTCTAACTGATTTTTTGTGGGTTAAATGCTCATTCATGTCCAAAAGTGGAAAACATGCTGTGGATTAACGTAAAAAACATGAATGAGCACAAGTCGCTGATGCTTCTAGCTGACTTCTAGCATTCAAAAATGAATGAGTGCAAGTCGCCAGTGCATTCTAGCCGACTTTTCGTGGTGCATTAATGCTCATTCTCGTCTAAAAGTGGAAAACACGGTGCGTAGATAAACATTGATAGTGGATTTATGCTAAAACGCACCAGCTAGATAAGCTTCTCCCTAAAAAAACACTAAAAGTGCTAAACAATTCATGAATTAACAACCAATCAATACCAACT
Source organism: Taxus chinensis (assembly GCA_019776745.2). Taxonomy (NCBI): domain Eukaryota; kingdom Viridiplantae; phylum Streptophyta; class Pinopsida; order Cupressales; family Taxaceae; genus Taxus; species Taxus chinensis. Next base: position 150,474,061 of record CM034150.1, on the reverse strand, counting down.
CACCCACTATTTAAACTCTTCCTCAGGCTTCCCCAGAATAAATCCTGGACTTCTGAGTGCGAAAAAGTAACAAAGAACTAGAACCATACAACGTATAAACTGTAAAGGGAGCTCATTGAATCCATGGTGCTTGGTTTGATCCTACCATTCAAGAGAGAGTTACAGAATAAATTCAACACAGGGCTTTGGTCGAATTACTAGATTGCAATTTTCATTAACATCAGAAAATGGCATGAAGCTGCCTATTTACTCTTGAATACATATCTGTTCTGGTCTTCCCTGGACAAAGGTGACATCAAATTTTAGACTCATTTTGCTACAATCCTATGATACAGATATGTGTGTGAGAAGACTCTTTAAAAGCCATGCACACCCTTCAACTATCTCACATCTATGCTTTCTTGCAGAGGGCATTGATCAATACACTGCAAAATAATATATATATATATAAGAAGAGATTTTGCCTTGCCAAGTCGCTTCCACCTCCATAATAATACCCACGCAAGTATACATAGTGCTTAGTGCATCCAATAAGGAAAAAAGATAAGATACACCACCTGTAATCACCTTGTGCTTGGAATTTTTTTTCATATGATTTTTATGAACCATTTTAGTTTTACTACATGTGATGTTACTCCATGATTGGACTGAACGGAGAAGAAAGCCTGATGAAGAAACCTGACAAAAATGCCTTCTTGACCTTCTCTCTGATGGTAAATTTAGTCTTCCTTTCCCATCATAAGATATTTTTTTTTGGAATTCAATAGCACTCCATCTTTATGTTTGCTTAAGATCTGCACACAACAGTAAACAAAGCCTTCAGTAACTATTTTAAGGGTTTTTCTATGGTCATTTTGAACATTATAAGGATTTTTAGAGAAACAAAAATGTTCACCTTGCCAACCCGGCCTGCCCAGGGTGAACTCTAAACTTGGGCTTTTGGGTATCATGTGATTAACCTGTGGAGAAACTAACTTTGAGAAAGTTGAACTATTAAAATGTGGATGCGCGATTTGTGTGCTGTTTTGATGAATTCCATCGGTTACTCGATGCAAATTCAAATACTGGTTCTGCTTTTGCGTAAAACCATTTACCTGCACATCATAATGCAGTTAATGGTATCATCAGCTTTATAAAATATTGAAAAATAATGACTTTATTGAGGTAGAAATAAACAATTCACAAATTCAAAATTTAAAAGCATGTATAACATATTAGTAATCTACCTTTTTATTTTTAAAAAAATTGACATTTTCAAAAAAGTAGCTGTTTCTCTGTTGATATTTTATTTATAAGCAATTGTTTATTTGGTAAAACAATTCCCCAATGATTTATTGCTGTAAACTCTAAATACATTTTTGTTTAGAAGGTTTTATACAACAAAATGTAGACTATGAATTGCATGCATTCATTTGAAAAATTTTAAAACTGCTATAACAAATGGGAAGAAGAGCTTATATACTGAATATATCAATTAAGATTTAAAACTTTGCATAACATTTCAATATTCATTTATGTTAATCCACAAACAATCATCTCACACTATGGAATAAAGGCCTTCCTAGAAAAATCAATAAATACACCAATATTTAGCATAGATGTTGGAATTAAATTAACAATTTAATTATCATTTTTACCTGATGACTACCAATCAATATTATCTCTCCATATAAATTATGGAATAAAGGCCTTCGTAAATGTGGGCTTTTGTTAACCATAACAATAGAGGTATCCTGGTGCAGGGACGTTGTATGTTTGTTGATTTATCATTTTATGAAGAGATCATCTTACCAAAATAAGAAAAAGAAAATTAAAGGTTTGTATTTATACCATTTTTCATTCACAAGTATATAAAATTATTAAACAATAATTAAATCTAAATACCCCTAAAAACAAAAGAGGCTTCATTAAGATTAAACACCAATCAAACCTGTAAACTCTTCCATCTTTGGTTGTTTTGATCCACCTTGGTAGAGATCCTTGAAATGCTCTAGGATTCTTCTCATTTTTATCGAGCTAAAAAAACCACCTTAGAAGGAAATACCATCACTGTCATCCAAAAGAGTATATTTAGTGAAACTTGCATACAATGGATTCAACCGATAAATTTCCATGTTTGCCAAGTCTTCCTCATGTGTCTCCCATGTTCTCAAGAATTCTTCATCCAACTCCTAAGTTGGCTCCATGGGAAAATACTTTGTTTAAATCTGAAGATTCATATTCTTGGCACCATGGAAAGATCCTTCGTTTGAATATGAAGAATCATAAATTTCTTGGCTCCATACAAAGATCCTTTATTTAAATCTGAATAAATCACATCCTTGGCTCCCCGGGAGGATCATTTTTTTTTTAATTTAAAGAAGCATACATGAAGTAGTACCAGTAGAAATGAAGTAGTACAAGTAGAAGAGCCATCAATTGAATCTGATTAAAAATCGCCGTCCTCGGAAAAAGTATCTTCTTAGCAGCAGTCCTCAAATCACTATCGGGAAATATTTTGACCTTTGTGAAGAGCTCCTGAAGAAGAATGACTACTACTAAACTATAGTCTCAAGTGCATGAACCTGGTACACTTTTCGTCATATTCAACTTTTGCACAAGTGAGTTATAATTAAGATCTGGATCTTCGTCAAGGCATAAAAGGCCTTCATGTGGTGGATCATGGAAGCGTGAGGACAAGTGATAGGGTTTTTTATTAGCATCAAGAGATCCTTAGGTAACAATTTTGAAATAGATTTTGATATTCGTTAATACGACTGCTTCGGGTCAAATGTTAGGACCTCAATGCCTTAACTGTTGGAAATAAGGTGTCTCAACCTTGTTTGGTTTATTCAGTCAATATTTTCTTACAGCCGTTTCACATTGTCAGTTATCTAAAAATAGAAATAGGAGTTGTCAAAAGATTCTCATATGATAGTATATCATGGAAGGTCTATTTTTAGAGATATTATGACATATTTTATGACATCTATGAGGGTCAAAAATAGGGGAGAATATTGTGGACGTGGGAGCCTATTTTTAGACCGAAATCTTGCTCTTTAATGTTATCCACCTCATGAGAGGTTTGGCACATGGTTTTGTAAACCATAGGTGGTTTCTTGTATAACCGGAGGTCTATAAATTGAAGGCTTGGAGAAGCAATTGGGTGAGCTGTGAGTACTTTAATCCTCCTAGAATTATTTCTGGTGATACTTCTGTAAGAAACTTGCTCTGCAAGTGTATGTAATCTTGTTATTAGATTTGAAATACATTGAGTGGGCTTTTGGAGTGTGGGTTTTTTTATCCGAAAGGATTTTCCCCACGTATATCTGGTGTTTGTGTTCTCTGTTATGAATATGTTGCTGATATTTCTGTAACTGCTTTACTATGTTGAAAGTTTTGCATAATATCTCTCCTCAAGATTAGCGTAGGAAGTTGTTCCGTTACTCTTAATTTCCTATCAAGTGGTATCAGAGCCTGATCACCTTTGGTTTCAGTTGTGGGTTGTTGGGTTTTTTGTGCTAATCCGGGTTTGAGTGGGAGCTTGTGCAGAGAATACTTTGTTATCTGGTTGTAGATATTTTTCAAATGGCGAGCACATCTGGGAGGATTGACATAGAGAAGTTTTCTGGCACAAACTTTGAAATGTGGAAGCTGAAGATGGAAGATCTGGTGGTTGATCGAGATCTATGGGATGCGGTGGATGAGAAGGTCCCTAGGCCTACGGATCCAGTTTTGGCTGCACAATATGATGTAATGGATAGAAAAGCTAAAGGTCTTATTAGACTATGTCTTGCAGATTCTATCCTGATAAATGTCCATGAAGAATCCACTTCGGAGAAGCTTTGGAAAAAGCTCGGTGAAATATACCAAGCTAAGTCTTTAGTAAATAAGATTTTCTTGAGGAAGAAGTTGTTTTCCTTAAGAATGGAAGAAGGTGGACAAATATCTGAGCATCTGGAAACATTCAATATGTTGGTGACTCAGTTGAGCTCAGTTGGGGTTAAGATGGATGAAGAAGAAAGGTGCCAAACGTTGTTGGTTTCATTGCCAGACTCATGGGACAGCCTAGTCATGGCCATTGGGAGCACTTCAGTCACTCTAAAGATGGAGGATGTTGTTGGTTCTCTACTCTCCGAAGAGATGAGAAGGAAGGTCTCTCTGAATGCCAAAGAGGCTTTGAGTGTTCGAGGAAGAACAAAAGAACGAGGCAAAGATGAGAAGAAGCGTGGCCATTCCAAGAATAAGGGGAGATCAAAATCCCCTGGTAAGTCCAAGGCAATATGCTGGAACTGTGGCAAATCTGGACACTTCCGAAGGGAATGCAAAGAAGAAAAGAAAAAGAAAAAGAAGAAGCATGATTCTGATTCTGAGTCCGAAAAAGAAGATGGAGATGCCTTTATTGCAGCTTTGGCCACTCGTGCAAGTGATAATGCATGGTTGATAGACTCAGGTGCATCTTTCCACATGACTCCTAACAAAAATTGGTTTAGTAAGTATGAAAACTATGATGGTGGTAAGGTGTATTTGGGTGATAATTCTTTCCTTGAAATTGTTGGTCGTGGTAGTATTCAGGTGAAATTTTCTGATGGTAGAATTAGGAGATTTGATGGTGTCTTGCATATCCCAGGACTAGCAAGAAATTTATTATCTGTTAGCAAGCTAATAGATGCGGGTGTGCATGTACAATTTTCTGAAGCAGGTGTGAAAATGGTGAGAGGTGCTATGGTGATAGCAAGAGGAAGTAGATTGGGTACATTGTACCAACTTGATGCATGCACGGTTGAGTGCAATAGCACTTCGGATAAAACTAAGCCAGTAACTACTTCGCTGAAAAAGGAGAGGGTTTCCTCCTCTGCGGATGGTCGTGGCTTCTGGGTACCCAAGGGTGCTCTGTCTACCGAATCAAAATTACCTGTAGAGAAGACTATGTTATGGCACCAAAGGCTTGGCCACATTGGAGAGAAGGGTTTAAAAGCCCTGAAAAATAAGAACCTCGTTGAGGGGTTGAATGATTGCAATCTGGAGTTTGATTTCTGTGAACATTGTATTTATGGCAAACAGAACCGCGTTCAGTTTTACTCGTCTACTCATAAGTCTTCATGTATCTTGGATCTAATCCATTCGGATGTATTTGGTCCTGTTAAGGTTGCTTCTATTGCTAAATTAGTTTACTATGTTACTTTCATTGATGATTTTAGTAGGAGAACATGGGTATATTTTTTAAAGAGTAAATCTGAAGTTTTTAGTCGTTTCAAGGAATTTAAGGCTATGGTTGAAACTCAAATTGGGAAGAAAATTAAGTGTTTGAGATCTGATAATGGCGGTGAGTACTATTCTGCAGACTTTGAAAGATTTTGTACAGATTGCGGGATTAAAAGACAAAAGACAACTTCGTATTCTCCGGAGCAAAATGGAGTTGCAGAAAGAATGAATAGAACGTTGATGGAGAAGGCTAGGAGCATGCTTATTGGAGCTGGTCTAGAAAAGAGGTTTTGGGCTGAAGCTGTTACCACTGCTTGCTATTTGATAAATAGATCTCCTACATCAGCGCTTGTTGATAAAACGCCAATGGAGGCGTGGTTGGGGAAAAAGCCTTCAATTAGACATCTGAGAGTTTTTGGCTGTGAGGCATATGCACATGTGCCTAAGGAGAAGAGAACAAAGTTGGATTCTAAGGCTGTCAAATGTATCTTCATCGGATATGGCTATGGTGTGAAAGGATACAAGCTTTGGGATCCTGTTGCACAAAAGGTAATATACTCTAGAAGTGTTATTTTTAGAGAGATTAAATCTTTCCCTGTTAATTTTCAGCCAGAACAACATAAAGAAAATGAACAAAAAAAGGATGTGGTTCAACTTCCTTCTACACCTGAGAAAGTTGAATCGAGACCCCAAAATAGACAAGAAGTTGAGGAGAGCTCACCAAGCTCTGAATCTTCAGAAGAGGAAGAAGAAGAGGAAGAAGTGGAAGAATCTCCACCTCAGCTTGTCCGAAAGTCTACAAGGCAAAGGCAACCACCTGAAAGGTATGGGTATTCTCCTGATGATTGGAAGTGCATATTTGCTTTGAGTACTAACATTGATGAACCGAGATCTGTACAAGAGGCTTTGGGTATGAATGATGCAAAGTCCTGGCAAATAGCCATGGATGAAGAAATGGCAGCCCTTAAAAAGAATGATACATGGGACCTTGTACCATTGCCTGAAGGTCGGAAACCTGTTGGATGTAAATGGGTGTTTAAGAAAAAAATTGGTTCAGATGGAAATGTTGAAAAGTATAAGGCACGGTTGGTTGCGAAGGGTTACTCTCAAGTTGAGGGTATTGATTATGGTGAGATATTCTCTCCTGTTGCTAAAATGACATCCATTCGGTTTTTATTATCTATTGCAGCAGCTTATGACCTAGAGGTTGAACAAATGGATGTGAAAACTGCTTTCCTTCATGGTGATTTGGAGGAAGAAATCTATATGACACAGCCAGAGCACTACATGGTGAAAGGTAAAAGAAATATGGTTTGTAAGTTAAAGAAATCCTTGTATGGCCTTAAACAAAGTCCTAGGATGTGGTACCAAAAGTTATAATTCATATGTGTTGAGTTTGGGGTTTGTGCGGTCTAAATCTGATCACTGTGTATATTTTAAATCTGATGGTGATTGTTTCCTGGTAATTACTTTATATGTTGATGACATGTTGTTTATTGGGAAAGGAAAAGGTTTGATTGCAGAATTGAAATCTCAACTCTCTACATGAAATTTGAAATGAAAGATCTTGGTGCAGCAAAACACATACTTGGGATGGAGATTAGAAGAGATCGTGAGAACAAAAAGCTATGGCTTGGCCAGAGTTAAGTATGTTTGTTCTGTTTTGCAAAGGTTCAACCTCATGCAGGATTGTAAACCACTTTGTGTTCCTGTTACTTTGGGAACGAAGCTCTCCATTTCACAATGTCCTTCATCCCCATCGGAGATGGAAGAAATGAGCAGAGTGCCTTACCAGAGTGCAGTTGGAAGCTTAATGTATGTTATGGTCTGTACAAGACCAGACATTGCCCAAGCAGTGGGAGTTCTTTCTCGTTTTATGTCTAATCCTGGAAGAGTGCATTGGGATGCAGTTAAGAGGGTCTTCAGATATTTGCGGGGTACATCAGAGTACTCTATATGTTTTCATGGAAGAGGAGATCAACATTCCCTACGTATTCATGGTTTTGTGGATTCAGATTGGGTCTGGTGATGTCGATAGCAGAAGATCCACCAGTGCATATGTGTTTACTCTTAATGGTGGTGCAATTAGTTGGATGAGCAAGCGACAGGCTGTGGTCGCTTTGTCCACTACTGAGGCAGAGTACATGGCAGCTACTCATGCCTGTAAAGAAGCCATTTGGCTAAAGTGTTTGTGTTCAGATATTGGATTGAAACAAGGTGCAGTTACAATGTATTGTGACAGCCAGAGTGCAATCTGCCTTGTGAAGAACCCGACTTTTCATTCCAGGACCAAACACATTGATGTTCAGTATCACTTTGTGAGAGATATGGTCGAGGATGGAAGGGTGAAGCTGGAAAAGGTAGAGACAGTTGCAAATGTTGCAGATGCATTAACTAAGCCTGTGAGCACAATGAAATTCAGGTGGTGTTCCGAGTCTATGGGCCTCTCGGCCCTTAGAAGTTGATCCATGATGGTATCTTTCCCTTGACCCTTGCAAGGTATTCGACAAGTGGGAGATTGTTGGAAATGAGGTGTCTCAACCTTGTTTGGTTTATTCATTTAATATTTTCCTACAACCGTTTCATATTGTCTAGGCTCTAAAAATAGAAATAGGAGTTGTCAAAAGATTCCCATATGATAGTATATCATGGAAGGGCTATTTTTAGAGATATTATGACAGATTTTATGACATCTATGAGGGTCAAAAATAGGGGAGAATATTGTGGACGTGGGAGCCTATTTTTAGACCGAAATCTTGCTCTTTAATGTTATCCACCTCATGAGAGGTTTGGCACATGGTTTTGTAAACCATAGGTGGTTTCTTGTATAACCGGAGGTCTATAAATTGAAGGCTTGGAGAAGCAATTGGTGGTGAGATTTGAGTTTAAAGTTGGAATCCTCCTAGAATTGTTTCTGGTGATACTCCTGTAAGAAACTTGCTCTGCAAGTGTATGTAATCTTGTTATTAGATTTGAAATACATTGAGTGAGCTTTTGGAAGTGTGGGGTTTTTTATCCGAAAGGATTTTCCCCACGTATATCTGGTGTTTGTGTTTCTTGTTATGAATATGTTGCTAATATTTCAGTAACTGCTTTACTATGTTGAAAGTTTTGCATAATATCTCTCCTCAAGATTAGCATAGGAAGTTGTTCCGCTACTCTTAATTTCCTATCAAGTGGTATCAGAGCCTGATCACCTTTGGTTTCAGTTGTGGGTTGTTGGGTTTTTTGTGCTAATCCGGGTTTGAGTGGGAGCTTGTGCAGAGAATACTTTGTTATCTGGTTGTAGATATTTTCCAAATGGCAAGCACATCTGGGAGGATTGATGTAAAGAAGTTTTCTGGCACAAACTTTGAAATGTGGAAGCTGAAGATGGAAGATTTGTTGATTGATCGAGATCTATGGGATGCAGTGGATGAGAAGGTCCATAGGCCTACGGATCCAGTTTTGGCTACAAAATATGATGTAATGGATAGAAAAGCTAAAGGCTTTATTAGACTATGTCTTGTAGATTCGATCCCGATAAATGTCCATGAAGAATCCACTTCGAAGAAGCATTGGAAAAAGCTGGGTGAGATAAACCAAGCTAAGTCTCTAGTAAATAAAGACTTTCTTGAGGAAGAAGTTGTATTCCTTGAGAATGGAAGAAGCTGGACAAATATCTGAGCATCTGGAAACATTCAATATGTTGGTGACTCAGTTGAGCTCGGTTGGAATTAAGATGGACGAAGAAGAAAGGTGCCAAACTATGTTGGTTTTGTTGCTAGACTCATGGGATAGCCTAGTCATGGCCATTCGAAGCACTTCAGTCACTTTGACGATGGAGGATCTTGTTGGTTCTCTACTCTCCGAAGAGATTAGAAGAAGCGTGGCCATTCCAAGAATAAGGGGAGATCAAAATCCCATGGTAAGTCGAAAGTGATATGCTAGAACTGTGGCAAATCTGGACACTTCCGAAGGGAATGCAAAGAAGAAAAGAAAAAGAAAAAGAAGAAGCATGATTCTGATTCTGAGTCTGAAAAGGAAGATGGATATGCCTTTATTGCAACTTTGGCCACTCGTGCAGGTGATAATGCATGGTTGATAGACTCAAGTGCATCTTTCCACATGACCCCTAACAAAAACTGGTTTAGTAAGTATGAAAATTATGATGGTGGTAAGGTGTATTTGGGTGATAAATCTTTCCTTGAAATTGTTGGTCGTGGTGGTATTCAGGTGAAATTTTCTGATGGTAGAATTAGAAGATTTGATGGTGTCTTGCATATCCCAAGACTAGCAAGAAATTCATTATCTGTTAGCAAGCTAATAGATGTGGGTGTGCATGTATAGTTTTCTGAAGCAGGTGTGAAAATGGTGAGAGGTGCTATGGTGATAGCAAGAGGAAGTAGATTGGGTACATTGTACCAACTTGATGCATGCACGGTTGAGTGTAATGGCACTTCGGATAAAACTAAGCCAGTAACTATTTCACTGAAAAAGGAGGGGGTTTCCTCCTCTGCGGATGGTCGTGGCTTCTATGTACCCAAGGGTGCTCTATCTACCAAATCAAAATTACCTACAGAGAAGACCATGTTATGGCACTAAAGGCTTGGCCACATTGGAGAGAAGGGTTTAAAAGCCGTAAAAAATAAGAACCTCGTTGAGGGGTTGAATGATTGCAATCTGAAGTTTGATTTCTGTGAGCATTGTATTTATGGCAAATAGAAACGTGTTCAATTTTACTCGTCTACTCATAAGTCTTCATGTATCTTGGATCTAATCCATTCGGATGTATTTGGTCCTCTTAAGGTTGCTTCTATTGCTAAATCAATTTATTATGTTACTTTCATTGATGATTTTAGTAGGAGAACATGGGTTTATTTTTTAAAGAGTAAATTTGAAGTTTTTAGTCGTTTCAAGGAATTTAAGGCTATGGTTGAAACTCAAACTGGGAAGAAAATTAAGTGTTTGAGATCTAATAATGGCAGTGAGTACTGTTCTGCAAACTTTGACAGATTTTGTATAGATTGCAGGATTAAAAGACAAAAGACAACTTCATATTCTCCGGAGTAGAATGGAGTTGCAGAAAGAATGAATAGAACGTTGATGGAGAAGGCTAGGAGCATGCTGATTGGAGCTGGTCTAGGAAAGAGGTTTTGGGCTGAAGCTGTTACCACTGCTTGCTATTTGATAAATAGATCTCCTACATCAGCGCTTGTTGATAAAACGCCAATGAAGGCATGGTTGGGGAAAAAGCCTTCAATTAGACATCTGAGAGTTTTTTGCTGTGAGGCATATGCACATGTGCCTAAGGAGAAGAGACAAAGTTGGATTCTCAAGCTCTCAAATGCATCTTCATCGAATATGGCTATGGCGTGAAAGGATACAATCTTTGGGATCCTGTTGCACAAAAGGTAATATACTCCAGAAGTCTTATTTTTAGAGAGATTAAATCTTTCCCTATTAATTTTTAGCTAGAACAACATAAAGAAAATGAACAAAAAAAGGATGTGGTTCAACTTCCTTCTACACCTGAGAAAGTTGAATCGAGACCCCAAAATAGACAAGAAGTTGAGAAGAGCCCACCAAGCTCTGAATCTTCAGAAGAGGAAGAAGAGGAGGAAGACGTGGAAGAATCTCCACCTCAGCTTGTTCGAAAGTCTACAAGGTAAAGGCAACCACCTGAAAGGTATGGGTATTCTCCTGATGATTGGAAGTGTATATTTGCTTTGAGTACTAACATTGATAAACCGAGATCTGTACAAGAGGCTTTGGGTATGAATGATGCAAAGTCCTGGAAAATAGCCATGGATGGAGAGATGGCAGCCCTTAAAAAGAATGGTACATGGGACCTTGTACCATTGCCTGAAGGTCAGAAACCTGTTAGATGTAAATGGGTGTTTAAGAAAAAGATTGGTTCAGATGGAAATGTTCAAAAGTATAACACATGGTTGGTTGCGAAGGGTTACTCTCAAGTTGAGGGTATTGATTATGGTGAGATATTCTCTCCTGTTGCTAAAATGACATCCATTCGGTTTTTATTATCTATTGCAGCAGCTTATGACCTAGAGGTTAAACAAATGGATGTGAAAACTACTTTCCTTCATGGTTATTTGGAGGAAGAAATCTATATGACACAGCCAGAGCACTACATGGTGAAAGGTAAAAGCAAGATGGTTTGTAAGTTAAAGAAATCCCTATATGGCCTTAAACAAAGTCCTAGGATGTGGTACCAAAAGTTTGATTCATATGTGTTGAGTTTGGGGTTTGTGCGGTCTAAATCTGATCACTGTGTATATTTTAAATCTGATGGTGATTGTTTCCTAGTAATTACTTTATATGTTGATGACATGTTGTTTATTGGGAAAGGAAAAGGTTTGATTGCAGATTTGAAATCTCTAGCTCTCTGCGAAATTTGAAATGAAAGATCTTGGTGCAGCAAAACACATACTTGGGATGGAGATTAGAAGAGATCGTGAGAACAGAAAGCTATGGCTTGGCCAGAGTAAGTATGTTTGTTCTGTTTTGCAAAGGTTCAACATGCAGGATTGTAAACCACTTTGTGTTCCTGTTACTTTGGGAACGAAGCTCTCCATTTCACAATGTCCTTCATCCCCATCGAAGATGGAAAAAATGAGTAGAGTGCCTTACCAGAGTGCAGTTAGAATCTTAATGTATGCTATGGTCTATACAAGACCAGACATTGCCCAAGCAGTGGGAGTTCTTTCTTGTTTTATGTCTAATCCTGGAAGAGTGCATTGGGATGCAGTTAAGAGGGTCTTCAGATATTTGCGGGGTACATCAAAGTACTCTTTATGTTTTCATGGAAGAGGAGATCAACATTCCCTACGTATTCATGGTTTTGTGGATTCAGATTTGGTTGGTGATGTCGATAGCAGAAGATCCACCAGTGCATATGTGTTTGCTCTTAATGGTGGTGCAATTAGTTGGATGAGCAAGCGACAAGTTGTGGTCGCTTTGTCCACTACTGAGGCAGAGTACATGGTAGCTACTCATGCCTATAAAGAAGCCATTTGGCTAAAGCGTTTGTGTTCAGATATTGGATTGAAACAGGGCACAGTTACAATGTATTGTGACAATCAGAGTGCAATCTGCCTTACGAAGAACCCAACTTTTCATGCCAAGACCAAACACATTGATGTTCAGTATCACTTCATGAGAGATATGGTCGAGGATGGCAGGGTGAAGCTGGAAAAGGTAGAGACAGTTGTGAATGTAGCAGATGCATTAACTAAGCCCGTGAGCACGGTGAAATTTAGGTGGTGTTTCGAGTCTATGGGCCTCTCGGCCCCTAGTAGTTGATCCATGATGGTATCTTTCCCTTGACTCTTACAAGGTATTCAACAAGTGGGAGATTGTTGGAAATAAGGTGTCTCAACCTTGTTTGGTTTATTCAGTCAATATTTTCTTACAACTGTTTCACATTGTTAGTGCTCTAAAAATAGAAATAGGAGTTGTCAAAAGATTCCCATATGATAATATATCATGGAAGGACTATTTTTAGAGATATTATGATAGATTTTATGACATCTATAAGGGTCAAAAATAGGGGAGAATATTGTAGACGTGAAAGCCTAATTTTATACTGAAATCTTTCTCTTTAATGCTATCCACCTCATGAGAGGTTTGGCACATGGTTTTGTAAACCATAGATGGTTTCTTGTATAACCTAAGGTCTATAGATTTAAGGCTTGTAGAAGCAATTGATGTGGTGAGCTTTGCAAGTACTGTAATGTTGGAATCCTCCTAGAATTGTTTCTGGTGATACTCCTATAGGAAACTTGCTCTGCAAGTGTATGTAATCTTGTTATTAGATTTGAAATACATTGAGTGGGCTTTTGGAGTGTGGGGTTTTTTATCCAAAAGGATTTTCCCCATGTATATCTAGTGTTTGTGTTCTTGTTATGAATATGTTGCTAATATTTCTATAACTGTTTTACTATGCTGAAAGTTTTGCATAATATCTCTCCTCAAGATTAGCGTAGGAAGTTGTTCCGTTACTCTTAATTTCCTATCACTAACCATCTAACATTTTTGTATTGTAACAGTTATAGTTGTCTTTTGGCTTGGGAACCTACTCTATGTGTGGGGTTGACCCAACTTAAACATTGTACGATCGAGGTTTGTAATGAAGCTCAGATGCCCGTGTGTTGTAAGGACGACACTTGAACATTAAAGTTAGGGTTTTAATGCATGTATATTAATATTATAAGGATGAGATAGGGATATCTTTTATTGTTGTAAACAAGGTCTAATGTTGAAATGCCTATATATTGATATTATAAAGAAGAGATAGGGATATCCTTTGTCGTCGTAAATGAGGTCTTCTCAAAAGGAGGTTGCCCCATCGAAGAGACCAATGATATTTGAATATAAACAAGTTCGAATTTATTTCATGAGTTCATTTAGCATTCCAATTCTTTGCATTCTATTGTTTCCATTTTCATTAACATTTTGCAAACAAACTCATATCACCAAAACTCTACTTTAAGTTGGGCATATAAAAAACATCATTATTCACACAATGTGTTAATTTTTTTAGGATATTGTTACATAGTTGCAAGTCAATCTACATTGATGTAAATTTCATAAGTAGTAGTTCACAAAAACACATTTCTCATGAGCATGAAATATTTCACCACTTCAATACCGCCTTACCAGTATTACCATTGTTGCCAAAACATGTTCCTCTTAGGCCTGTAGTAGTCCATCATACATTTTCTATCTTTGTTGCTTCTCAAGTTCCCTCTACCTTATGTGTGTCCTGTTATCAAACCTTTTCCAATGGAAATAGAAAATATTTCTTAATATTACCACTGCAACCATAACATATACCATATGTATGGGCTTGCAACAATCCATCATGCATTTTCCATCTCCATTATTGCTTAAGACTTCTCTACCTCATGTGTGTCTTACTATCAAACCTTTTCTAAAGTGGTTAGCAAATATTCCTCCTTTAAAAATTCAATTTTGATTGTTTTTTGGTGGAGGGGTTTCAAGAGAAGGACGGAATACAACTAAAATTTCAACAGCAAACAAAAATACTAAACTATGAAATTTTATATTTAAGTATCAATTTATTGCTACATATTTTTTTTAAAAACATAGTAATTTTTCAATACCTTTTCAACAATGTAAGTTCATTTTGACTAAGTATAACTTGAAGCTTTTCTCAAAACCCTAACTAGAATATGTAGTGATCTTTAAAACCTTAAGTGTTAACCTTAATTCTCTAATAACATGTTAGGAGTTGTAATGTGCCATGTCTAGTTAATCTTTATTGTTATGCAATACAATATCATTTGAGCTTTTAAGGAAAATAATATAATTAATAAATTGTTACACATTTGAATGTAAGTTGAAAATGAAGATTATCGTGACCAAAAAGTAGGAAACATAAGTCCTAACATTTTTTGTAGATTAGAATGTTTGAACAAAATGACCATTTGAATATGCACCCATGCATCGCTCTTTCTTTGGAGTCAAATGACTTACAATGAGATAATTACAAAAGAAGATATTTAAAAAATGATTCAACTTCTATAGAGAATGGCGGTTTGAATTCATGTAAGATTTCAATTTTCCTCCCATATGCATTATATGGTGACACATATAAAGGCATGACACGAGCTATGGAAGTGCCACTATGGCATTTCTCCTTGACTCATGATAGGAGTCCACTCCATTAGGATTGAAGGTAACATTGTTGCATGTAGTGTTCAAAAGATAAAAGGGGTACTACAGAAAGAAGGAAGGTAGCCATGAGTGGCCATCCTACACTTAATCGCTCAATCAAAATTATTGAGCATTTTACTCTACTTTATAATTTCATATAAATTATTCAAAAGCATAATAAGATTGACCATGAGTATTTTAGGCTGCGGTCTCATGTAAAGAGAAAGGTAAATTTTTTGAGTAGGTGAGGGAGAGAAAAAATAGCATATTTTAGCATTAATATGGTCCCATGAATTTTTATTTTTCTCTCATAGACAAAATAAGAGTCTTTAGCACTAACAGAAATATGATCCTATGAATCCCAAATAAATCATTAAAAGGAAAAAACCAGAAGGAAACATAAACTGAAATGCCAAGTGTCACAAAAGCTCCCTAAAATTTATAAGCAGCTATTTTTTTTTTCTTTTTTGTGCCACCAACTGCTTTAATGGGGCTGGAAATCCTCCCCTAAATGTAGCTGCTGAGAAATTTTAAGAAGTTTGTTGAGTTTTAGCAGCAATAATAATTATTTTAAACATGGGACCATATTTTCCATACAAATAGGAGCAGTAGCCCCCGTATGGGACCACCCTCTTACTGTATTCTATAATTGCATAGAAATTATCCAAAAGCATCATAGGATTGACCAGTAAAATAGTGACAGAGAGAAAAAGACAGATTCGGCAGTTATAATGAGTAACATAAATCATTGTCACTTAATCTAGTACTTTATGGTTTGTGTACATCAAATGGCACACCCACGTATTGTGGCATGATGTATTTAACATCGGAGAAAATGCACTAATGGGACAATACACAAGTTCATGTATCTTCACTGTAAGGATACACATCATCCTTGGTGTCTCGTGGGAAGTTAAGCCATATGGCATAGATATTAGGAAACGTCAACAGTTTCAGATCAGTAAATGTGCATTTAGGACCAACGAGTTACAGTTCCTAAGAATCCAGTCCTTTGTGGTAGGAATATGAATGAAATAGTAAGGTGAAAGGACACATATATATGATGTGGAAAGTACATCTTAGCAGGCATGAGGTGGACCGTGGGAACATTGTTATACTCGAGAGATATTTCTATTTGCCACATCTAAAACAAAATGGTATGAGATGAATTAGATCTTGTACAGCTTGTACCAGGCGAATCAATCAAACTAGTACACTCACGGACTTTCTATCAGGCTGTCTTGCTATCAAGCATGGCCATTATTGCGTTCCTTTACAAGTCAGGTTTTATAAATTCTTTTTTCTATTGCCATGTCAACAACTATTTATAATTCAAGATACAACAAAGATTCTTTTAGTGTAGGGTTTCATTTTGATTTTCCAACAACCATAGTTTGTAGGGAGAATGCTTGATTTTATTTTTTTTATTTATTTATTTTCACATTGTGGTAGTCTTTGGAATGATAGATACGAAGATAGTTAAATACATAATATTAAATTAAAACACGAATAGAAGTGGTAAACAAAATGATAGTGTATTATCGTGGAGTGGGGTATTTGCATCCAATTCGTGTGTGGAGTGGGATATGTGCATTCAATCTTGATTTATCCATGGTGTGTAGGATGGGGCATTTATGTGTTGCATGGTGGTTATAGTGGCCATGGGGACACCTTAAGGTAGGAGTCACACTTCTCCATGTGGACCAAGCAGAACACAAAGGAACATTTTGAATGCAAATAGCTCAGCAACATTAATGACCAAACCCGTCTCCATATTCCACTATCACCATCATTTGAAGTTAAAATCCCCAAAGGTTGTGCCACAACGGTAAGCCATTGCATTGGTGATTGACATGTCATGAGTTTGTTTCCTGATTTACCCGCAACATGTGGAGTGCAGCATTTGCATGTCGCATGGTGGTTACAGTGGCCATGAGGACACCTTGAGGTAGGGGTCGAACTTCTCAATGTGGAACAAGTGGAAGACAATGTAGTGCTCCGAATGTGGATCGCTCAATGGACATTAAGGACCAAAGCCAACGACCCCAAGTTGCACTATCACCATCATTTATTAGCGAAAATTCCTAATCCCTATAGGAAGCCTCAAATCTTTCATGTCCCTAACGCCTCTATTTAGGCATGTTACAAATCTTGTGGAAGGAGTTTCGCAATATATTTTTGGGATTGGGAGTCCCAACAATGACAAGATCTAAAATGGATCCAAATCCAATGGTCTCAGAATTCCTCTTCTAACCCATCTTAACAATAAAGCAATAGATATGGTAGAGACTTTTGCAAGTCCAACAAAGGAATCCTTACAATAGATGTATGGGTTGATTGTGAGCTCGTGGGTATAGCCTGATGTAAGAGAATCCAAGGTGCAAGGAAATCCTACACAACTTTTAGCTAAGTGTGGGTGCATACAAAGAGTGTGCGAGAAGGAAGAAGAAGCACATCAAAATGAAAGGGAAACTACACAGAAGTGCACGAGGACTTTATGCAATGGAAAGTAATAAAAGTGAAGTGCGTAGTAGGAGTGAGTGCACAATAGTGCGTGGAATGTTTGGTGGAGTAAAATATGCATAGAGAATAATGTGCAATAGTGTACACAGGATTTTGGGGGCGTTGCAGAGTTATGAGTCAACATATTTGACTAGAGACATGTAGATATTGTGGGAGGAGTTATGCGCAATGGAAGTGAGTGCGTGAAATGCACAAGAGAAAGAATGAGGGATAGCATAATATCTTGAATTGTGAAAGAGGTGTGTTAATATGTGGAAGAAGGCCTAGTACCCCAAGGACAATGCATGGAAATAATGTTTAGGTACAACTCAAAGCTTAGAATGTGCAGCACAACTGTTAGGAGGCGTGGCAAAGGAGAACAAGCTAGGAATACACCATAGAGTTTGTGGTTGGCAGAAATGAAAAAAGGCGTCTGAAACTATCTGATCAAGATGTTGATAGGGACTCAATAACAAGAGAAGCCCAACAACCAGATCGATGTGGCACAATAGGACGTTTATATGGTGATGCTCGATAGCTCAGAGCATTTAGAGCCCAAGTTCAAATTTGAGTTTGAGTGGGAAGATTTGGAAGCATCTAGAAGAGACCATCCCGCCCAAAAGAATTCAAAATGAGGAGAGAGAAGTGGGAAAGCACAGCTATAAAGGGAGGATGAGTTCACCATTTTGGGGCTAGTCAACGGAGGATCAGGAATCACTTAAGGAGCGAGAAACAACCAAGTGAGATGAGAAGCCAAAGTTGTTAAATGTGCATGTAAGGCACAAGAATACCAACTTAGCATAGGTCCATAGGAAGAAATCACCAATTCTATTTGTAGCTCCATACGATAGTTGTAAGCTCTATAGAGAGTAGTTGTCTGTAGATGATGTGAAGGCGCGACATTAATACAATTCTGCAACTTATTTGTGTAGCCCATTGTGTGACTCTATAGAAAGGACGATTCCACCTTGTGCCATAGCCTGTTATGATCCACATGTGTGGATTTCACTAATGCCTCGAGGTTTTGGTGTAACGGTTCGTTGCATTTGGTATCAAGGAAACCACCAATGTTCGAGTCCTGACATGGGTGGCTACACTAGCACTGCAGTATTCACCCGGGTCTCGTATAGGGCAGGGCATGATCCCACTATACAGGCACAAATCTAGCCCGGGGTCATGGATACAGAAGCATGGTGGGATGTTATGATCCTCGTGTGTGGATTTCACTAATGCTTCGAGGTTTTGGTGTAACGGTTCATTACATAACCCAACTGAGGGTGCATGTGAGGCTTACACTAAGGCCTCTAGTTTGTGCTAAGTCCACTCCCTCTTTGACCTTTGCGGAGGGCCTGATAATAAAAGCTACTACATGGCCAAAGAGGTGATTTTTTGGTTCAACCAGTTTTGGCCTTGTTTTCCTACTCTCCCTAGGTGGATTTCAGATTCTTGGTGGCCCCTTATGGAAGGCAGTCCAGAGATTTATCATTGTCACTTTTGATCTTATTAGGGATAGGGATGTTGTACTTTGTGATTGGATATGGGCTTGGGGTCAATATTATCTCTTGATTAAACAGTGGTGTTCATATTTTAATCCCTTAAATGAAGTCTTTAACATCAAGCCTCTTTGGGTAATATTTTTACATCTTCCTCTTCAGTTCTAGGCTAAATCATGCATTAAATCCATTAGCAATACTCTGGGTGGATTGTTATTTACTGGATCTTCTACCATGCGCTTCATGCACACTACTTTTCCCCACATCATTATGGATATTTATATCTCTAAATATCTTCCTACTAATATTGACCTACAAGTTGCTAACCATTCTTGGTCACAATCTATTGATTTTGCGGGTTTCACTTTTAGGTCTTGTTGGCGCATTAAAATAGGTGACATGGATTCAAACAGAAAAATTCTGAAATGTAAGGTGGTTGATACATTCTCTTGGTGCAAGGATGTTCTTCCCCATCTCCTTACTATCAAAGGAGTTGTTGATTGTTCCTTTGAGACCCATATCTCAGAAGTCCAAGAACAGAATGCCTTTGATTTTCCATGAAAGCCAAAAGATGATTTGGTGGTACTAGTGGATGGAGTCTCCATAATGGTGGATTTTGAGCCAAACCCATCTACCTAGCTAAAAATGAGAAGATCGTTTCTTCTAAGGGTGTATCCATCTCTCTTACCAAATATTTCTTTTAACCAATCAAGATGATTAAAGTTTCTTTCCCCTACACTCCAAACTTTAAAGATATGGGTGACATAAAGGCCTAGATTGTTGTGCAAAAGAAGAAAAAGGGAAGCCTAAACAGGTCTTTAAACCTATTAAAATGACTCTTCAATCCCAAAATGAAGTGTGAACAATGGTTTACTAGGTGATTGTTGTTTTTCATTGTTGGTCCACTATTGGTTAGCAGTCACTTCATAGATTGGGTGGTTGTAGCCCAATTTTCTTTTCTTTTCTTTGTATTTGGGATTGATCTTTTTCCCTTGTTTCTTTTTGTACTTCTGTAAGTGGTCATGAACTATTATCTTTTTGGTTTATTATGTAAAATGGTGTACCCTTTTCAAAACCCCCCTTTACCTACTAATCTAAAAAGATAATGTATTTATAGAGGATATACAATTTTAGGCATCATCAAACTTGAGATGAAAGTCTATTATTCGTGCTACATAACTATAAGAGAGTAAAAAATGATTCCACAACACACAAAATTTTAAAGTTTAGTTGGGTTTCCAATTTCCTTGGCACCAATCGATACAACTTATACTTCTTTTTATAGCAAAACATTCTAAAACTCATAATGAAGTTGAAAAAGTTGTGAGTTTATTTAATATCATCCAGCTTAAAACCACAGGACTTGTTTACTTAGTAAAAGCAATGCCCTTATCAACATGGAACATAACACTAACATTTGCAATATGGGGGAGAGCATGGATCCATTTATAGCATGGATCCATTTATAGAATGGAAGACTCTCATGTCCTCACAAAGAGAGGACTCATAAGTCCATACAAAAATACTATAGCTTTCTCATTTGGACCATATGCCATCACTAACCAAATGGGAGATGATGCTATCAAGATAAATCTTTCCTCTTACCTCAACCTCTACATCTAAGTTTTAATGTTGACCTTATACGTCCATACTATTTTCTCCTCTTGGAGGTACGTCATTTACATGAAAGAACAACTGTAAACAAAGGAGATAAATCATGAATGGGCCAAAGCATATAATTATGTCCCACTTGTCAGCTAAAAATAATATTCAAATCTAACTAGTAAATAAATCTTTAAAAATACTATAAAAATTTAAAACTTTTAGGTAAATTGTAGACGCTTTGCACCTTGGTACATTTAAGCTCTAAAAAATACATATTTGGTCATTTACATGTGTTTGGTCATGTTTTGGTTGTGAGAAATATTTTTTGAAGGCAAAAAAAGTGCAAAAATGTGGGACACGGTTATATGGTTATGAGAAATATTTTTCATATTGTATACCAATTAAGGTGAGTCGAGTCATGGATGTGAATATCAAACTTGAAAGTAACTACATGGTCAATATCGAAAAAGGTCAAATACCTCACAAACAATTGATTTACGATATTAGATCCAAGAATTCATCTAAGTAATCAACATGATACAAAAATTTTGATCTTCCTAATAGATAATTCTTGTTTGACATTAAGAGACCTAGATGGAAAAAGAACACGATGTGAATCATTTGACTTATGTTATTGTCCTTGTCAAAACCTCATTAAAGCATGTATAAATATATATCATAGTGACCAACGCAATGATTCACTCTCTTGAGAGTCACATGCTAGCTTTGAATAATGGCTTTGAGATGGATAAGTATTACTACACTCTAGGACTTTATCCTCCTTTAGAATGAAGCTCTCTTTTTTATCTTGAAATGTTCAAAGGATTACCATGATTCCTAGTCATAAACAATTTATGTGAGCTATTTTACAATGTTTCAAATTGGATGTGGTTTTTCTATGAGAGGTTGAGGAAGTTGGTCTTGAGATTCACAATAGGATGAACTATTTGTGGAATGGCCCCTTTTGGGATTCACAATATTCTTAGGAGAGTGGAGGGGTAGTGGTTTCCTTTCATCTTATAACTTGCAAGACTTTGTGGCTGCCTCTGCTTCGGACGCCAAAAATTGGTGTGTCTGGATGGTTTTTTGGTTCAGGATCGTATGATAGGCTTATGTGTTTTCTTTTCTCATTATATCAATTCAAATAAATGTGGGATTTGGGATTGGTTGCATTCATCTCTTCTAGTTATAGAGTGGCTAGTTGGTCATGGGGATTTTAATATGGAGTGGGATGGAGATAGATATGGGGGTTTGATTTTTGTTGTCAGTGGCTTAGAAGAATAAGCTTGATGTCAGTATAAGGACTCTCTCCAAATTTTCAATCCCAATTAGAAACAAAAGAGGTTGGACTATGATAGATGGTTCACTTGGTCCAATTATTGTTCGTGTAGACATAGGGTTTAGACATTATTAGATCGTTTCTATAGACCTCATCAGGAATTGAATTTCTCAAGATGACGATGTTGTGTAGAGGTGTTCATGGATGTGATAGGATGGGACCATCTGACGATTCAAACAAAGATACATCTGATGATTCAAACAAAGATATTTGATCCTTGGCTAATTTTCCTCCTTTATTCAAACTAAATATGTCTCATCTGGATTCAAAGGACTTTCATGCCCTTGTTAAAAGAGTTTGAAACCTTTCTCTATGAATGGTTGGTGATCAGAGATGGATCCTTTAGCGGGAAGTTGTCTGCCACAAGGTCAAGTTTATGAGAGGTTGGGGTAGGATGATATCTCAGAGATAGAGAAAGGAGTTGCATTCAGGCTCGACAATGTCTTAAGGATGCTCACATCATCCTTGAAGAAGATCTGCATAATGTGTCGCTTCAAGAAGAGGTTACGAAGTTGGATATGATTGTTCACCGAGGTTAGGATTATATTTTTGAGGGTGCACGAATTTGTTCCCATCTTCAATGGATCTAAGAGGGAGATGAGGGTTCCAAGTTCTATTTTGACTTCCTCAAGAGGAAGGTAGTTACAAAAAGGGTGTCTGGATTACGAAGGACTAATGATTCTCTTATTGAGGATCCTTAAGAGATCATAAGTTTAATTCATCTGCATTTCCAAAATATTTTCTTCTCCTTATACTCTGATAGATGGGGTGGTGGTTGGTAGTGATGTTTATTGTAGAGTGGTTCCCCACAAGGTAGCTAGTGGGGATTGGGACAGATTGGATAGAGAAATCACAAAGGAGCAACTTCACTCAACTTTAATCTCTATAAAAAATGGTAAATGTCTAGGTATGGATTGTCTTGCTTGTAATTTCTACAAGGCCATATGGGACACCAATGGTGAAAATTTCTATTAATTTACCTATGAGGTGTTCAATTTAGGACATCTTTCTAAGCTTCTCAATCAAGGGCTAGCGAAGCTTATTCCAAAGAATGCTCCCAAAGACAATTGGGGAATGGCACCCTATTATGTAATACTTACCGAAAATTACAACTAAGGTCTTACCTATGAGGATTCATGTGCTTTTTAAATATGTAATGCACCAGGAGCAAGATGGGTTCATGCACGGGATGTTTATTCTTGACGATGTGGCTTCTGCTTGTGAAGTTATGCTATGGGCTAAAGGGACTGGATACGTCTCTTATTTTGATAAGGCTTATGACCGGATTGATTGGTCCTTTATCTCAGAGATGTTGACTTTCTTTGGTGTTGGACCTCGTTGTGTTGTCATGGTGTCCACTCTCTTCACTAATGTTTCAACCTTTTCTTTCATTTAAAAATGCTTTATCTCCATGGATCTTCTTTTATTGTTTCATCCATCAAGGGTGTCCTTTGGCCCCCTATATGCATGTCTTGACAGAAGATGATGTCGCTTACTTATTTGAGGCTTCCCGTGTTGCAAAACAAATTCAGCATATCATGTTTCTAGATGATTCAAAGATGGTCAATAACCACTTTGTTGATGACTCCCTTCTCTCCTTTAGGTTGGAGCAAGATTTTGTGGATGGAGCCCTTGCATGTTTGGACACATTTTTCTCCACCTTTGGATCTGTGGCTAGTGACCACAAAACAAACTCCTAGTTAGTTAGATTAGATGCTCGTCTAGACTAGATCCCTTCAACCTGGTGTTATATCCACCTAGGGTCATTGTGTGATACTTGGGTATTCCCTTTGGTGTTTTCTTGTCTCTATGTGGGATTGGTGTCTTCAGAGGCTTCAGAGTAAGATTTATGTTTGGCACCATAAGAACCTCCCATCTGGTAGAAAGCTAACCATTTTTAGTTGTATTCCCTAGGCCTTTCATATTGACTGTCTCTTATTGAATTCTCATTCGAAATCAATTCCGGTGACTTGAGAAGATTATGAGTACTTATTTGTTGTCTAAGTTCGGTGGGGAGCTGGGTCTTTCTTTAGTTCCTTTGGATGTATGCACCATGTCCAAGGATAGGGGGTTTGGGGCTAGTTGATGTTAGCACCTAGGGTAGCAATATTTTGGCCAAGAAAATGTTGCATTGGCCCAAGGATACTGCATTTTGGCAGATATTATTTCGGCATCATATGATTACTGCACAACATGCTAGTACAGTTTGGGGATCTTTTGGTTTATGCCATATTCTCTTGTCATCTCATATATTAACGGTGTCGGGTTTCCTCATCTTTTAGGAGAATCTAGCCAACTTGGAAAGTAGTAGTTTGATTTACTCACTAGCATTGGGAGGGTAGTAGGGTAGTTGGGATTTAGTGTGCCATCCTATATGGAGTTGGAGGGAGTAGGATTCTTATGTTTCGGAACTGCCCCACTATCAGAAGGAGTGGTGTGGTCTTGCTAAGGAATATGGTCTCCTTGCATTGACCATCTCTTGATCATGGAGTTCAGAGGTCTTATTCCTGAATAAAAGTTATTTAAAACGAATATCAAGGTGCTTGGTTTGTTATGTAAGAATTGAAGGTAGTGCTTTTTTCGTGTGCTTCTTCAATATGACTCCTATCAAATGTATTCCATGTTGCATTTAAGGCACGTGTTATCCCCAGTCCTTAATGCTCGTTAGCTCTCCACGGACCCTTTCCTTGCACGATTCTATGTAAATATTCTTTTGTTTTTATAAGACGTGGCTTTCACCTTTGAAAAAACGTATTATAGTGATCGAAGAGGGGTTCTGGGTCCACTTGTTATGTATTAGAAAGTTCTCGGATAACAAAACACTTATCACTGCAATCCTATAACGTGTTGGTAGTGAATGGGTCATTGTTTGGTCTTTGGAATTCAGTGTCATATTTTTATTCACAAAAAACATTGGGATTTTTGTTCAAAGAGAAGAGGACACTTTTCTCTGATTTAAGGATGATATTTGCAAAATGCCAATTACATAACGGCTATCTACCACATTTTTATATAGTGTTTCTGTCTGTGCTCTATTTGGGTTGATCGAGGTTTTCAAGTAATATCATTTACAACATGTTTCAGAGGTAGTAATTTAGAAGCTGAATGTGAACGTGAAATATTGTTCTCCTGTAAATGTCATTTTTAAGGCTGCAGGTATTTACTACTTTCATTCTTTCTAGTAGTTAAACATTTTGAGTTCTGATAAAATTGATGGCTCCATAGCCTATGCTAGAATATTCTGATTTGTCAAAATGATAGCCAATGATTTGTCAAAATGATAGCCATAGGGAATGGCTGAGAGGGGTATACCATTGAGGAAGGATGCACTGTCACACATAGCACATGGGCAATATATCGCAATGGTTGGGTGATCTGAAGAAAATCTAATATGAAAAAAGGGAAGACAATAGAGGGCAAGGGCTGTCTCAAAGATTGAAAGCATCGAAGAATTTAACTCAAATTTGAATGTGCTTATCTCACAAATTCATGTTAAATGCAAATCTGTTCTAGACATGTGGCAAGACCACATGTGGCAGAAGAATATTGTGCACTATGTGGGCCTTTATATTCTCACGAATCTATATATTTAAAACTTACTTGTATACTCCTTAATATTTCCTATTCGGAATGGGATGACCACACACAAGAACATCATAATTAGTTTCCACAAAACGTGAGCCTACTTTATTGGGACTACGAAAATCTCTGAAGTACGTTGAGAATATGTCAAATATTTTTTTCCCAAATTGAAAAGTGAAGAAGGTATATTTTTGGGAGGCTTTAAAGTGTCGCTTATTCTAAAGATCATATATGTTTGGAGATTGAATTACTTCATTAATTAATAAAAATATATCTAAAAAATGGTTAAAATGTTGGAGGGTGCAGCTAGGCAATATGTGAAATTTTATTTCGAAAATAAAAATGTATCTACTTATTAGCTAGAGATGCATAAGTAATGGAAACACCTAAAACAAAATTGGCTTCTTATATAAGAATTTTAGGTCATTCAAAGAGAAACAGATGCATCAATAAAATACAATCATAATTGTAAATATCAATTCCTCAAATCATATAGTTTCACGTTAAATGTGTAGCCTTGCAATCAACAAGTGGGACATCCTCTTATTAGACATAACATTTAGGTACTTCCATGGCTCTTATAAGATATTCCTCAAATATGGTTAGGGAAATCTTACACCTCTTTTATTGTTAATTCATATGACTTATAGGGAAGAGCTTATCCATCAACAAGATTACATTTTTTGGGTTGTTTTATTAAAACTACCAATAATTGTTAGTCAAAATCACTTTGATATCAATTTTTACGGAAGGGATAGTAACATATTTCATTGTTATCTTTTGTCCTTCTGGGATTCACTTTTAATTAAAGTATGGTACAAGCACATCATATGTTTTCAATAAAAAAATTATACCAAAATAGTAAATTGGTGGTGTGATTGTAGGAAAGTTGGGGCTTCGAGACTAGGCAGATCACATCAAATTGGAGAAAGGGGTAAACAACTTATTAAAACAAATTTTTAGTCGATGGAGCTCTGAACATCATTTTTCGGCTAACTATGCATCCAAACTCCACGAACATGTCTTGTTTCTCTAATACAAACTTAAAACACTTGGATGTGGGTGGCTTGGATACAATGACAAAGATGAATTCATCTTATAGTTACATCCTAATGATGGCTTTGGATGCTACCATCAAGAACATTTTATTCCTACACATCCATAACGAAAGATCCAATTTAGAAGACATTATCTTAAATACCTTGGCATTGTCCAAATTAAACACCTTACATATATGATACTATTTTGTGTTAATTCGTGGAAAGTCTTGACAAGAATATGTTCTTACTTTGGCTCATTGACCCAACTCTATGAGTATTTTAAATAACAACACCCTGCTTTCTTAGGCTCCTGTTTATGCCTATTAGTATTATGCTTTGGCACCCTCGATATCTTTATATTCTTAATATGGTTTACGTGTTGGCCGTAGGATGATGGTGTTGCCATTTTTATAATATAACCTTCATGCAAATTAACACATAGCACCAAAAAAAGTCATAATAAAGCAAAATATTCAGTGGTGATGTTTCTTTAATTGCAAAGAATAGAAAAATACTTAACTTTTGACTTTTCTTTCTTTCTTGAAAAGACAAGGAATTTCTTGACCTAAAAGATTACTTCTCTTTATGTACTTTTGCATTGACCAAGATAGTTCAATCATACCTCTGATAAATGAATGGAACTTTGTTGCATTCGCAAAGAGTGCTGCAAATTACTTTGATCGGTTGGAGATAGTTGCAAATCTTGTCTCGGGTCTCTCACTGGCCAACATCCTCCGCTATAAATACACACACTCAAATTTAAGTAAAGGATTGATTTACATATTTGAAGAGCTTAATATACTTTAGAATGTCTACTACATAGTAAGCATCAAATACATTACAAGAGATGCCACAACTTGTGACTAGTACATAAAAGTCAGTAGTTTGGTTATTCGGCCTATAGAATTAAATAGTTTGTTAACATATGGCAGAGATCATTGCAATATTTTTTTTGGGATGAATGAATAAAGGAAAGATTTTAATGATGTCCACAAGACCAAGTAATCTATGGGACAAAGAGTTGAAACGAAACTGCATGGCATTGACATGGCTGCTTGACACTTTAAGTTATAATATGATAAAAAATGAAATGGGCTTCTCTTTGAAGTTAAATTTTTTTAGCCGGAGAGTTAAAAAAAGATGAATACGAATATGGAAGAATTAGATCACATAAAAATAATTCTTTAACATTCTTTTAAATTTAGAAATGCTTCAAAATAATAGCAAATATTTTTTTATTATATTTTTATAAAAAAAGGTGAGTAAGAGGAGAATTTACCTCTACATATTACCACTGGACTTTACAATTGGTTTATTCAGCACTCACAAACTAGTGGGGTCATCTCTATGTACCATTCACAATTTTAATAATATTTAATAGTTTTTTATAATAACTTTGTGATTAGAGAAAAATATGGACCCCACCACATTTGTAAGTACTGATTATGGCCAGCTTATTATGATATGAATCTACTTCTTATGAATACTTTGTAAAGTTGATAATATGTTAATTCCCATCACAAAGTCCATGATTGCCGGCCCTCTATAAAGAGGTCATCTGAATCTACTTCTTATAAATAATAAGTTGTAAAGTTGATAATATTTTAATCTTCTGCATATGAATCTATTTGTTTCCCCTTATTCTATGTTAATAAACGGCTTGTCATGGAACCCAACTGTGCCACGTGGTTTGAATCCATCTTAATTGTTCGCCATATTCAGACAAAGAATAAAAGCTAATGCAGAGATTATTTAAGCTATGCTACTCTGAAAATATGCAAATTATTCCAGCACCATTCAATGTTATTCTTAAGCATTTTCTACACAGCATCTTCCCCTGAAAAATGTCCATTAGAAAAATTCGACCGGACAAGAATCTATATATTATCATAAACCAAAATCTACATTTACAACTGCAGACTTATTAGGCGATAAAGTTCAGTAACTACAGTCAAAAGCTATTGAGAAATCACCAAAGATTGCTTTGAAAAATAAATAAATAAGTACATGTGGGCAGAAAAGATCCTTTCTCGTAATGCTATTCCTTAGACTTTGAAAGCAAAGATTGCAGAATCAATTTGTACACATTCCATGGACATGATGTAACACAATTGCAAACATAATACCAATGGGAAGAAACACAAATATATAATTTTTTATGCCATTTAAAGTGAATCGACAGGAGAAAAAGAGAGAGGAGTTCACTGTAGATTGTTTTTGACGTCCCATCAGATCAGATGGACGACATTTGAGAGTGGTTGATGAAATAAAGTAAAAATAAATCTGTTTAAAGTTTATATACCCCACGTGATGCCCATTAACTACATTCCCTGAGAAGAAGGGGTGACTGATTAAATCTGTACGTTGGCGTGGCCCGCATTCTACGTCAAGAATCTCCCAACCACTACGTAAAGAATAAAAGTATAAAAGAACCACTTTTGCTTGCAGAAAACGCCAGTCGGTCATACTTAGATTTCATCTGTCTGCTGTTTTTATTTGACGAAAACAAAAGCTAGTGGCGAGAAAAAGTTTGTTGAATTATTGTACCGCCTGTGCGGAACAAAATTGAAAGCAAAGACTCCCTACGAGACAAATTTCAAAGTCTGTTAACTGTCTTTTTACCAAGAGAATATTATTATTATTTTTAGGTATCTCGAAAAGAAGATGGGCGAACTTCTTACCATCCATTCTGCCATTCAAACATATGTACATTCGCCTTAATTACACGTGAGTGGATGATTCTCTGCACGATTGCGTTGAAAGAAACGCACCCGCTCCATGCAAAAAAGAAAAATTTATTCGGTTTCGAGGAACTTTGTGTTAACAATTTTAGTTTAGGAGTATAATGTCTGATATGATTTTGTAAAAGTTCAGATTTCCACCACGTCGCATCAAATTCCATTTCACGTACTGTTCGTCAGACAGTTTTGTTTAACCCCTGTTCACACCAGTATCCAAGTTACTGGAGCCATGCATTTCATCACAACTTGCTTACAACACCCGGATATGGCTGCTATATAAGTAACCATATCTGATCTTATCTTTTGTTTAGATTGGAGAGACCACTTTTATTAATAAAAATATAGAAATATATAGTATAAAGTTGGTCTTACAAAAAAGATAGGTGGAAAGAGTCTCATCCTAGAATGCAAGTCTCATCGAGTCAAAAAGACTTAAAAAAGAAGGCCAACTCACTTCAAAGTACCATTATTAAGGCTGCAGTTATATCAGTAATTAGATCGCAGTTTTTAATTATAAAATGGGTGATAAAACCAAAGCATCAAGATCACCATATACAAGACAATTATATAGCAGCAGTGATCATGGGAATCGACAAAGGTTGACTATCTAATTTGTCCCCAAGGCACTGGTGGTAGACAAACGCATCATATCTGGGATGGGGTCCCATCTAGCATTTCGTTGTTGCTCTTCTTCTTCTTCATTGTAGCAAGTATGTGAAATGGCCAACACCAGTTACGACATAGAATTCATTTTTTGAAAAAAGATTGGTATATTCATTTATATATAAATTTAATCATAAAATACTATCTTTAATTTATTTCAAATTAAACCTTAATAATATTTATTCATAAACAAAATCATGTTATCTTATAAATATATATTATAAATTTCACAAAAGTTAAAATTTAGATAAGTATTTAGATAGAAGAAGTATTTTCTAAATTACATATGAAAAAGATAATAATATAATTATGTAAATAAAATTTATTATGATTAGTATTAAATTGTAACCCACATTGGTTATAATGATTAACATCAAATTATAAACAACAAATATAAGATTATTGACAATTTATTAAGTTTAGATCTTTTCAAATTACCCTACCATCATAAAATAGATTGGAATGAAATCATATGTAGATAAAACTCATAGTATATTTCCTATGCATATGGGTTTCTTCAAATTGAATTTTGATAGAATTTCATGCGGTAAGTATAATGTTTCAGATGCCGATTGTGTCATCCGTGACTATATAAGGTCACTTATTTGATAAGTTTCTTATTTCTTCTCAAATGAACCCAATTACAATGGATTGGAAACCTGAACATTGGTTAAATTATCATCTAATTCGTAATCTATTGTGTAACTAAGAAACTCCATATTGAGTGAGATTCGATGGTGATAATTAAGGCTTTGGAGAATAGGGGATCCCATAGTTGAAAGCTAGGCCCAACACTGTTAGATATATTTGGTCACTTCATGACAAGCTATTCCTTGGGAAGGTTGACATTCGTTCTAGGAAGCCAATCAAATGGCATACTCCTCAAAAAAAATGTGGCAATATTAATCAAACAACCTCTTCGAGAATGAACAATGAATTAAGTTCATAGCCTAGTCTTAAGAGCTATTGGGTTAAAGATCTTCCCTAACCAATTCCATCCTAATGGACCCCTTTGGTTTAAATTTCTTGTGTTGGCCCTCCAATCAATAAGCATCAAGACTTCCTTGTTTTTTCCCCATCACCTATTAATAAACATATTAGTTTTATAAAGGTAATTTGGGTTGACAATTGTGTCACCATAAGATGTATCTAGATCATACCTAATTTTCTTTGGCTTATGAAATTGGAGCTCTCAATGTAATAATGCAACATGAGTTTGTGGGCTGGTGGCTACGAGTGAATGGGATAGGTGGAGGTGGCACCACACGTGCCAAAGAAATTACATTAACCTATTAATTAGAAGTGACAAGAGTTTGTGGGATGGTGGCTACAAGTGAATGGGATGGGTGGAGGTGGCACCACACGTGCCAAAGAAATTACATTATCCTACATAGATCCTATCCATTCCATATATTTTCTCATTCTAAGTTTACATTTCATCTTTGGTCTCAACTTTATCAAAATATGGTCATTCCTCTTGCCTCATTTTTTATTGATTGGTGAAAAGAGGGAAATTGCATTTCAATCAATAATAGACAAGAAGCTCCAGACTATTGTTTTACCCAATATGGAGAGGTTTTAGGAACTAATTATATGGAGTTAGAGATGAGAATTTGTGTGAATTCGGAGTTGGTTGCAATGTTTGTCTCAAATCTAATCTACTTGATTCCAAAAAACTACGTAGTGTTAGTCATTCTTATGACTTTTGTTCGAGTTGAGCATATGATCGATTTGGATAAGATTCTAGAGGAGATCAACCTTATAACTCTTTGAGACCTACCCATCTCAAGAGTGTTGGTTAGATGATTAATGTTAATGTCTTTATTTTAGGATTTGGAGACTCATTTCCTTATCTGGGTTGATGACACATGGAGAAAGTTCATATCTTCCTAAACTTGGGTCAAACACGAGGAAGGGCAACTCCTCTATGGTTGGAGCTATCTGCCATGTGAAGGCCTACATTACCAACACATTTCTTGATGGAGAGGAAGACAATAGAGCTAGCAAGGAAAGCGGCGAATACTTTTTGCATTTGGCTAGGGTAGCAAATTTTAATATAACTTTGAGTGGCTTTATGAACTACCATGGAGGCATGTCTTCTGGCTAGAGGTGTTGGTCCATCTAGTGATAGGAGATATAGTGATATGTTTTCTATATAGACAAAGATAAGATGTATGGTTGGTGTAGATGGTTAAGAGTATAGATGGTCTCTTTAAATAACTTATGTATAAAAGATTAGTTGGGCAAGTAATAGCTAGTAGTTATAGTTGGTAGGCATAAGCTGCCCACAAGGTGTTTTTTGGTTTTAAAATATATTCATACATTTTTAGAAATATTATATTCGGAAAATATTATTGGCTTATTCTTAACTACAAAATACAAAGACAAAAGTGGAGGAATATTTGTTTATTTCCATGAATTTAGTATGTCAAAATTTTGATAAATATTAGATCCAATTTAAATAGTTTAATCAAACAAAAACATAATGAAAATTATTATTATTAAATATTATTTTATTTTATAATATTATATAATATAAATTCGTTATAAAATCTAAAATACAATGATAATATTTTGTTATGTTTACAAATTATATATATAAGATATTGTATACTAATATTTTATTATTAAAAATATTTAAAATGATATAAAAAACATCTTTTATTTTAAAAAGATTATGATGATTTATTAATATATAAATTATTTATTTACTTTGTATATAAAAAAGATATAAATTTTAAGAGAAAAATGTAAATAAAAACAAATATATGAACATTAAATTTATATTCATTATCAAACAATCAAAACAAATATATAATTTTTATTCTTCCCTATGACTTAATTTCTACTGATATAATAAATGTATTTGAAGACTAAAACATATCTTCCACCCCATCTTCAAGTCTTTTTTATTGAACCTGTATTTTTGCACGAGTGAGGTGTACAAAATTCTTAGTCTTAGTTGCCAATGATTGAGGGGTTTCCATTATGGCGAAGTCGCCCAGGGTACAATCCCAACCTTATCCCTTATTACAGTATCTTTATGCCTTTGCACTCAGCAAGAATTGAACCCTAGTGGGTTCTTTGTGAGCCAAGCAACTTCACCATTAGACTAACAACAATTCAATCCCATTTTTAAGTATTTAACTTCAATACATATGAATTGAAGATAATCTTAATATAAAATTCGAAAGAAAGTTAAATTTTCTTATAAATTTATTAGTTTTGTATAGGTAATCTCTTAAATATTATTTATAATTTAATCTATATTAAATTAGATTAATGTATTTGCTTCACCATTTTTTAAACCGTTTTACATTCATTTGTTTATTAATTTAATATTATATATAGACTGACATTATTATATTAACTTTTTAATATAGTGGGAAAAAAGGAATCTGAGCAAATGAAGGAAAGAAGGCGAGGTAGTTGCAGTCATTTGTGACCTTACACAATGTGACACCTATGTCTTATATCTTACTCCAGCAACTAATTAAGACGTGCCAATGTTCTTCTACTCCCACTACGTATGGCCTATTCCAATAATGGTTTCTTCTTTCTCCACCTTTTTAGGGGGACTCCCTCAAAAATTCAATCTCCGTGAACTAGGATTCTAGGAGAGCTTAGGGCCCATGCTAACAATACAAGAAATGAATTCCTTTTAATGAAATGTGGGTGCATTAAAATGACTTAAGAGTCAATTATCAGCTTTCAACAGAGTGTGATTCAACAAGAAATGGTTGCTCTTTGAAATTGGACTTTAATTTGCAAGTTCGGGGATAGAGAGTCTCGTTAGCAATTAAAGAGCATGAATAAGAAAATGAAAGGATATGTTTGTGTGGCTTTGTTTATTGTCTTTTTTGCTGAAGAGGATATAGTATATTTGTAGATGAGGGTTATTCATGACACTTTGGAACTCTAATTTTGTCTTGACACCAAAAAAAAAAAAAATTTATAGAAGCTTCAATTTGGGTCAGATTTTTTAACTTTTCATCTCATTTGTGGGTGGAAGCCATTTGTTAAGGATTGGAAACTTCATTAATAAGATTATTTGTATTTCTTCTTAAATTCGTAATAAAAAATATATTGTTTATGCCAAAATTTGTGTTTAAATGAATATGCGTACGTCTTATTCTAAAAAACTATGGTTAAAATCTCTAGATGATGATTTGTTTGAAAACCCACTAGACTAGGAAAACTCCCATTTTCAGTTTTGTTGGTTCCGCAATGGATATTTAGCTCATGATTGCTCCCTATTTCCCAAAAGAAAGAGATACTACCACTAAAAATGAGAAGAATAAGAAGGAATGTCAACGTACTGATAGAAAAGACAAGCAAATCCCAAATTCTAACTGTAGAAGTATAAATAAAATCCAAGAAGACATAAAGGCCATCAGTTCATATGTCGATCTAAGCTCCAACTCCTTTATGGTTCTAGATTTACAGAATGACCTTCATGTAGACAAGACTTCATAATCACGAGAACTATTGAAAGAAATTGTTGCAATCACCTAGAATAATTAAGGTAATGGTTTAGTTAGAAACTTTTTTGAAAGCCTTGGTCTATTTAATAGGGATCCCAATACTTCTCTTTTAACACTAGCCCGTACTTTCAAATCCCTTGAGAATTTGGGAGATACAACCCCTTCTTACATTCCTCAAAGAAGAATTGAGGTTTTTACTTTTTTGTTTTTGCCTATGTTTATGTTTTAGTAGTGTTTTACTATGTTTTTACCGGTGATCTTCTACTTTCTTGAATTTATATACCAATTGATCACCTTTTTATTGTAACTTTTATAACCTATTCATTTTTGTTGAATAATATAAATTATCCAGACTGTTTCGGTATGGGTACAAGTACGGTACACTGAAATGGTAAATTTTTAAAATCCTCGGGTACTGTACTCTGTAGGTAGTTCGTACATTATATTTTTAAAAAGTAAAAAATATAAATATTTATAAAAATTTAAAGAAAACAACAAGCTTATGGTCTCATCAACCTATAAAATATTGAAAGCCACCAACAAGCTAATTATGAATCAAAACCCATCTAAAGCAAGATTTCTTTGACCGAATACAAGAAGACCACAAAACATTAAATCTATGAGTCCATCTACTAATGGGCTCACAAACATTCCACTTATTATTAAGGCCGAGGGAAAGGTTTGGGGAGAAGGCAATCTTTTCATAGAGTTTTTTGGAGGTAACCTCTTGGAGAAGGGGCCCTTTGAACCACCTCATAGTATCTCAAAAGACATTCTCTTCCTCCATAATTAATCCAGTACAGGGAGTTGTGAAAGCATTTTAGAGCATTGTATACATTCTGAATTGAGATTGAGGAAGCTTATAGAAAGCTTTAAGGTTTGTCCATTCCATCTACTTCCCAAATCTATACAATTCATGAAATATTTTAATTCCTTTCTCAAACCAAAGGATAGCAGAGCAACCTCTTCTCAAGGCAAGGATCTTGTCATTTATTTCATATTCGAAAAAATTGATTTGTAGGCTTAGCACCTAGTTTCAAAGGAAGAGAATATAGGCTATCCAACCACCAAGTGCTTCACTTTTCCCATGCCTTCCAAATTGACTGAAGAATAAAGGACCCATGGGGAGCAATAAGAAAGCACCTAAATAGTAAGTCAACCAAATGAAGTCCTTTTCATCTCTCTTGACCCTTAGGAACCTATTGACAATATTAAATCTCACACGAACTTTCCAAGGTTCAATTCCACTCAAAGCCCTCAATATTTATTTATTTTTTGCACTTAAAAATAAAACCATGTGGCTATGTACCCACTGGCCCTGGGTACATCCTAGATACATATTTTTGTACCTAGGACATACCCAAGGCCTATGGGTACGTACCCACGACGTATTCAAATTGTACTCGTACTCATACTAGTACCCGGTACGACAACGACATGATTATTAGGGGCGTGCTCTACCAATGAGCTAATAGTCCAGCATGGCCCTCTTAGTAGGGGAGGTCCTCCAAAAGCAAGAGAAAACATAAACATCTCACTTACTTGCCTATTTTATACTTCTATTACATGTTGTCACATTGCCTGGGTGGGGGGAGGAGTGTTGGAAATATGCATGTGATGCATATTTAATTCCAACCGTAGCTTTTTTTTAGGAAAGCTAATTTTAGCTTTAGTCTTGTTTTAGTTTGCTTTAGTTAAGTTAGCTTTATCTTATTTTTATCATTAGATTTAATTCAAATAAATCTGTTTTAATTCATGCATAGCATGCAACTGTTTTAAAGCATGAGTTTAGATTTAGAATGCTCGGTTGAAGAGCTGTTTGTGGGTGAGTTATTCTATTTAAATAACAGCAATTGTAATTGCTTTGGATGCACACACAAAGGTGTGAAATCTGCACAAGCAAGGAAGGATGTGCATTGAAAGCACACAGCTGCACGCACAACTTGATTGTAAAGAGCTGAAGCTCTGAGTATGATGAAGCTTTTATTAATGGAGATTATACACAGCAGTGCTGGTTCGAATATTCATCTGTTTATGCAAGTTATATAAGTATTCTGTTTATTTCTTTTATGTTGTTTGTTGTATAAGACTGCAGATTTTTTACAAGGAGGAGAGTGGAAAGAAGGCCCTCAACAACCGCACTCAACTTGAGACGTATCAAGCCTGATATGGAGAGTACTTGGCATTTCCGAGTAGTTTAGTAAATTATTGATGAATTCCAATTAAAATAAGAGTTTATATATAAGCACAAAGATTTCAAAATTTTCATTATAAAATCATTTATATCAATAAATATCCATGCAAATACGCTTTAGTAATCAGTTAGTGGTCCTTAACAAGGCACTATTGAATCTTCTCAAAACTTTCCACAAAAGTCTTTGAATGTTTAAAATTCACTCAATATTTTCCACTGAATATAAAACGAAAAGAAAATCTATGGGTTTTTTTTTGTGTATTTGAATTTCACTTCCAATAGTTTTGGGTGAGTATAAAAGAGAGAAAATGTAAGGAAAACATATTGTACAATTTCTTTTAATATTAAAAACTCTGCAGTTCTAAGATTAGTGAGAATAATTTCCAAATAAGGTGTATACCTTAATCTCGAGAAGTTTATTGGTACAATTGTATATATTGAGTAGTTCTTAAGGGTTCGATGGAATGATAAGTTTATAAACTTATTAATTTCCCATAAGAGAGGCCAAAGTTTAAATTCTGTGGACATGTTGGGTCAGCTTTCACTTAACCAGCATTCACTTGGGCTGTATAGGACAGTATAGAATTAATACAACCAGCATTCACTTGGGCTGTATTCTACAGAATACAGTCAGCATTTGGTACAAGAGTTTAGATAAACTGAATGTTTTGAGAATGGTAAAAATATTTTTAACTATGCAATTCTAAACGACCAACATTTGCTAGGAAGTAGAACTTTTAACAGAGCGTAGAAGGCAATGACACATCCCTTAATTCGCTGTAACTAAAATTTAGATTTAGTGTAAATTTGGTTCCCTGTGGTTGCTTTTCGTTGGTAGTCAGCACAAGTAGACAGAATATATCATTTGGAGTCTCGTAACATGCTAGATTTTGTCAAAATATATGTTGATTTGATCACATCGTATAAAAAAACCATCAAAATAGAGTATAACGTAAGTCAATGGTAAAAAATAAACATCTATGTACCGGAACTATAATGTGCACATAAACCCAACTGTTTTATAAAAATTAGGATTATTATTTTTTAGTTATTTATATTCATTAGGATGATAAATGCTTTTTAGTGTAATTATTTATATGTTAAGAAATATTTATATAATTAAATAGTTGTGGTGTTGATGATAGACCATGAAAAAAATACAATATCTAAAAAGTTAGATTAGGGAAGTCCTATTTATTATAATTTATAATAAAAAACTGATATATATTTATTATCTTTTTTACTAAGAAATGTTTTATGATATATGTTATCGGTGTTCCTAATTTTAGCCCCCTATCTTAAAATTATTGGAAGGTATAATAGTGACAAATCATAATATTAATATTGAAATAATAATTACAATTTATAAGAAATAATTATCATAATGATAATTTCATATATATACTCCATATGGTTTGAAATCTCTTTATCTTTGTCACCTCTAGTGCATATGTACCTTCTAAGAAAAAGGATCATGCATGATATAAATATATTTTAACAAAGGATAAGATTTTAATTTGTAAATCATTCGAAGAGGATAGAGATCTTTTCGTGTTTACTTGCATGTGTGGTAAATTTTCAAATCTTTTAGGGTGATTTATTTTAAAAGAGATTTTGGGAACTCTCCTAGCGTCTAAAAATAGGAGAAAGCAATGGAAGTGGAGATAGACTAGAAGTCCCCCTTCTTTTCTTTTGCTAAGTCATTATAAGGGACCGAATGGAAATGAAGCGAAAACAAGTGAATGTTTTATGTAAAAGGCAAACAAAAGGAATTCATGTCTCACATGTTGAGAAATGTTTTTCTAGATGTAAAGGAGGGCACCCTGATTTTAATAGAAAATCGGATATAGAAAAAATGGAGGATAACATTCTTCATTTGGAAATGTAAGAGGATTAATATGTCATTTCTTTCACATCCTATAATCAATTGAGGATCTAAACTCAAAAAAGGAATTTTTAAAAACTCACAAAGAGTATGAGCTCAATTTTTTTCCTAGGGATTACTTTATAGTAATTGTTGATAATGAAGTATATTGTGAAAAATTCTTTCAAAGGGGAATATGGTTTTATTGTAATGTGGGATTTATTCATGAAAAACCACATATCTTAAAGCTTCAAATCCACATAGAAAATTCAATCAAGGGTGCCTATTTGTATTGGGATATATACTTCATGAGACGTTTCAATAGCATGACAAAAACAAAATTGCTAAAGGGGCGTAGCAAATTATGCAACAATGTGTAGAGCTATGATTGGATCAACCTCTTTTGACAAGTAACATTAAAAGTTGGTAAGTTAGAATGTTAACATTCTATTAGTTATGAATGTATTCCTTTTACACATTGTGGTTGCCACGAGTATGGTCAATTGGTGTGAGAATGTCTAATGGTGTCAAAGATTATGAATTGGACCCAAAAATAGGTTGCCTAGTATCATGGACAATAAAAATCAATAATTATTATTATTTTACCCAAATGAATGTCAGAGAGAAGAATAAGGAAAATGAATTCCATAAGTAAAAAAGAAAACATATTATAAACCCAAACAAATATCAGAGAGAAAAATAAAAAAGATGACTTCCATAAGCCAAAACGAAAATATGTTGATAAAATATGGGTGAAATTGGAAGACATGAATTTCATGCAAAAGGAAAAAAGTGAAAAAATAGTTAAATTGTTCAAAACCAAAGTCTCAATAAAAGTACAATCCCTTCAATAGTATTGATTTGAAGGAGGGAAAAAGAGCTACCAAAACATTAAATTTATCAAGATAAAATTGAATATGTACTATTGTATAATCGAAAGAATGACTATTAAGGTCATGTAAATCTAAGATCTCTAAAAATAACAATACTTCTAACATCAATTGAAAGATAAGTAGACTTTTTATGATATAGAGATTTTTTTAGAATAAAACATAGACATGCAAACAACCAAAGATAAAAGCAAAGAGAAAGCTTTTTAAAAAATAGTATTTAGCTACAAGTGTTTAAAAATGGAGAGAAAGTGGGAGAGTTAACTAGCTCAATTATATGCTTTCCCTAATGAAAAGAAGGCATGTGTTGTTGGGAAATGAAAGAGAGGTCATGACATAACAATTGTCACACTTCGTAAAGAAACCTTGGTACATGTAACTAATGGCTATCAATTCATCTTCTACGCATGCATCTAAGTAGTAGACCATTCAGTTTCTAGCTTTTATATACAAAAATTATGGGTGCATGCAAACATTATTAAACTAATGGAAGTAGAGATAGGTATGCAACACGTTTGTGTGTAGTAAAATTTATAAAAATAGGATTTGATTAATATTATGTATATATTTTTTAGAAATTTTGATAGGATAGGGTTAGAAGGTTGAAACAATTATAAGTATATATTAAAATATTTTTTCCACATTTTTATTTTTAAAAATAAATATTGAAAATGATTACATAATTTTTTACATAATAGAAAACTTAATTCCAATTTTTTGATGATAAATTATCTACTTGTATATATAAAAATGAGCGCTCTAATGAATAGATAGAGATATATGTAACAAATTATATAATAAAATGTAAATATCAAAAACAAAATTAATTTAGAATTTTCACCCTTAATTATATTTAATATTAGGAAGCCTTCATGACACATATATAATACTTTATTAGTCTTCTAGTCTCCCACAATTAAATTTAATTAAATATTACTAAAATAACAAAATAAAGAATACAATAAATATTAATAAAATTAAGTTATGTTAAGTTAAACATTGAAATAAAAAAGTGACCTATTTTTTATTTAAAGTTTAGGTCATCTCAATGAAAGATTCTTTAAATCCATTACAAACACACGAATGTATGTTCTTTCAAGAAAATAAAAAAGAAATTCATCTAATTCATAGTGTTGTTGAGAATTCGATAAATCCCCATTTAAATACGAAATTACAGAGTTTTAGATGTATCCTTGTTCCTCTGACCACCGACTAACAATATGGAAAACTTCAATTTCAATGATATTCTTATCCAAAGCCAACACAAATTTTTACTATGATTTGAGTATTTTATTAATTTATTATAAAATCCAAGGGACATTTGGAGGATGCAAAAACTTAATTATTGAACATATTAACATCAATTATGATCTAAAAATCACAAAACCTGCAAAATACAACATTTACGAAGAGTTTGTTGATAGATGGAACACATAATACCCCAAACGTCAAATGAATTGAGAATATCACAAAAACAAGAATACTCAAAGGAGAAAACTATGATAATCTTGAAATCTATATTTCACTTAAGTCTAAAGGTGTGAACTTCCTTATAATAACAGGTTCAAGTTGTCATTCATAAGAATATTGAAGTACCATCCATATAAATTTTTTATGAATTTCCTACTCCATGAAGTGGACATGAGTTGCTTATACTTTAAGAAATGTTCACACCTTAGTCTAGAAACATGTTATATTTCCTTGTTGGTAAGCCATTGGACCTACAAGTCAATGAAATGTCCTATATCTTCTTGAATTTTTTTTGTTTTAATCTTAAAATTTATAAGATATTGTATAAAAGTCTAAATATGTGTAGAAATAATTATTTCATCAAGCCAATCAAATTAATATTATTGTAACTACCAAAAATGGTGGAAACTACACTTGTAGCTCACGATAACCATTGGTTTAATCCATTGTCTTCAATTGAGCATTCACCAATTCAAGATAATAATGACATGGTAATGTGGCTCAAGAAAACTAATTTCAAAGCAAGGGCTGACAATGTTGGGCTCCTCTATTAACTCACTAAAGGTGACTTAGAGTATTTGGTGAAGGAACCCTCTAATAATGTCTAGAATGCTGGTAAATTGAGATTATGTTATTGCCTACTGTCAATGGTGTTTGTCCATTGACCGTAATCAAAGAACATGAATACAAAGTTGAAATGTAAACATGATCAACGACCAAAGTGCAGTTACATTGTTACTTTCAAACTTCATTTATTGATTGTGGTTGATAAATAGTAATTGTCGACCAGACGTAAAAATGTAAATACTAAATATAGTTTTCTTTTCCAAGTGATGATAAAATCATTGTTAAAGGAAAACTTATAATACAAACTAATATAAAAAGAATTATTTTCATAATATGAAAACATATAAAATAGTTTGAGTTCAAATTTATCCTCTTCCCTTATATCATAAACTATTGTTGAGAAGAAACTTTAAATTCTTTTTTTTATCAATACTTTTGAGTTCCAAAAGATGGATTTCATCCTAATTGAAAACCAAAGCTTCCTCATAGATATAATACAACATTAATAATGCAATAATATTAAGTCAATTCATGTTATTTAATTCCCTTTCAATCTTACTCTTCATTTCTCTTTACGATCCATAGACATTATAAGAGGGCGAACATGATTGCTTGGAAAATCATCTTTCAATTATGTGTGTGTTTGAAACTTTATGATAATAATTATATGGTGAGGACTCCCTTATTCTAAATTGAGATAACAAGGGCACTAATAATGTGCATGTTGAGTACTTTGAACCCATGTAAAATAACTTAAATTTGCTTGAATAAATCACTCTCTCCAACTATCCCTATAATGTAATAGTCATTATAGATTGTATAATGAAAAAGAATTATGGGTAGATTTTGAATATATTAAAATATGAGTTTCATTTATGTTGATACATTATAAATTATATTGTACATAATAACATGTTTAAGGGGGAAATCTCTTAAATTAAGTTTAGAAAAAAGTGATATTTGATTTCAAATTAGTTTATGGTTTAAATTAATAATATATTATATATTATTATTTTTAAATAAATATTTATAACTTTAAATTTTATTTTGACAAATAGCTTAGGATTAATTTGTATTTTTTGAAAAGTATTAAAAATCAAGAAATTATATCTAACTAAAATATATTAAAATATTAATATTGTTTAGAAAAGCTTTCCACATATTTTAAAGTATATGTTTTTATGTATATTATTAAAATGTATAGCACATAACATAACTTTGAATATGTTAAAATATAAAGTTATTATTGTAAGATGGAAGAAGATATTTTTATATAATTCTAAGAGAATATTAATAATTATTTTAATCTATATAATAGTTTATAAATATTATTTTAAATTTACAATTCTATTGATGTAATGAATTTTTTAGTGTTTCTACCCTAATATTATTACTAGTCACAATTCAAATTACGTATTGCAACTATTTTAGGTTATGATATTTATTTATTTATACATGTCACTTTCCACTAAATATTAAGATTGGTTCATGGGAGAATTCAAATGAGTAAATATAAATTAGGGGTCCAAAAAAATAGAAGATAAAACAAAGAACGGTCATACATGGTGAGATGAATCTTGTTCTTGTAAAGAAATACTCATATTCATGGTGGTGAGAAGCATGTGAAGGATGTAAGGCCATGTGAATCATTGAGACTATGACTTCTCATTGTTCTACTATAAAAATGTTGAAATATCACAAGGCCTCTTCCTACTACTAATGTAAGACTATTAACCTATGTACGGGGACATTCCTGGTAAAACCCGTTTGGGT
This sequence comes from Taxus chinensis, assembly GCA_019776745.2. Lineage (NCBI taxonomy): Eukaryota > Viridiplantae > Streptophyta > Pinopsida > Cupressales > Taxaceae > Taxus > Taxus chinensis. The sequence goes on along the minus strand of CM034150.1, from coordinate 150,430,992 downwards.
CAAATTACCTCATTTACCTCTGCAGTTCTGTGGGGAAGCTAGCTTAAAGGCCATTGGGAATACTATGGGTAAAGGTATTGCCATGGATGATAAAAATGAGCTTTATCATCACATTACCCATGCTCTTATTCTAATAGAAAATGGATACTTCAAAGGACCTTCTTGCTTCTATTGAGCTTAAAGTTAAGGACAAAATTTGGGTCCAATCTTTGGACTATGAAGGTCTTCCTTTTAGATGTAGAAATTGCTTCTCTCTAGATCACTTGGTTTCTGATTGTACTGTTAAGAAGACATTCAACGATAGATGTAATTGGTGGAAAAAATTTCAAAGTAAACACCTGGAATTTTTTGTTGATTCAGATTAAGAACCAGATGAAGAACTAGATGAAGAATCTCCCCATAATTTTGAATCTATTGAAGAAACTCTTCTAACTTTGCCCCCTAACGGATTGGAGGAGAAAGGTGAGCTACCCAAAACTGATGATGATAACATAAAAAAATTGCAGGATCCATAGTCTGACATTCTCAGGGGAAATCTACCACCATCAATTTGGTGGCGGATATTTCAATTTACTCAGAGGATGATAATGATGAATGGACGTAAGTGAAGAAGAAAAACAAGACAAATATCAAGCTCAACACCTCTGATTCCAAGAATAAGAAATGATCTGGTTTGGTTCCATTTCTACTCTTATTGCTTATCTAGGTTTCAAGACCCCTCTTTGTTTTCATGGTGTTGTTTTCACCATTTTTGGGCTTCTAGGCTTGATGCTATGAGATTTGGCAGTATTCTAGTTGTGTTTGAGCTGCTTTTGGCCACATTCTTGTTGTTTTTCTGCATTGTTCTATTTTGTTCTAGTTTGGTATCTTGACTACCCCTTCTTTTTGCTTTATGTTTATCTCAAGTTAGAGCCCATTTGTTTTCTTGTGCTCTGGTTGTTTTATCTGGGTTCTAAGACCTTTGTTTGTACTTGAGGTATGGTCCCCGTCAAAAATCCATTTACCATTAATAAAAAAATGTAAGACCATTGGAAGTAGGATGTAATTAACTTGGTGCAAGTTCCCCAGGGAACTTATGTCTAAAAATATTTTGCAAAGGTTGAACATCTTTCAAAGGAAAATGGCTAAGCATCTTTAGTCTCAATTAGTCATGATTTTTTGTTAGAGATCCAAGAAAATCTATAACGAAGAAAAATAATCATCCCCTTATCTCCAAATATGGAAAGCATCTAAAAACAAAATAGTTTTTAGTCTCTAACTCCGAAGAGAAAATATAATAATACATTGTTCTTGAGATATAGTAGTGTGCCTCAATGAAAAATTGATTCCAAAGAAAACTTTGAGTAAAGAAAAGGGAACCCTTATGTTGTAAGGTAAATGTAATTTTGTGTTCCCAAAAGGTTGGTTGAACATGTCACTGAAGTGAAGATATAACCCTCAATAGTGTTAAATTTTTTAGATCACAAGGGACTCTTTAGACGGAGACCATGTTTACTAGAAGTAGACTCTGTACATATCATTACAAATGTAATTATTTATCTCTCTTGAAAAGATCAGAGCAAGGGTGGTATTTATATTTTGTTGGAAAACCAATAATTGAGGAGAAATAAACAAATCGCAAATAATTTCTTTTAAAAAGAGAGATGTGGTGCTAGAAAAATTCTTTTAAAAAATTATTACATTTATATATGTAAGTTTAATATTTTCAAATATAAGTTTGCATTAAAACAATACATTTTGAAGATCTTTATAGTGAAAAAGAATAAATATTAAATAATAAAAAATTGATTACTTATTTTGAATTATGTTTAAAATTTATTTTCAATAACCAAAGTGATATATATATATATATATATATATATAAACGAATTTATGTAACCAAACTCTATCAAATTTAAAACTTAATAATTTAAAAACTATAAGAAGTTTTATAATAAATACTCTATTATCAAATAATAAAATTAAAGTGGCATTACAAAGCCATCGCCATAAAACAAGAAGTCGATAAATCAAACAATGATGAAATAGTACACTCCTAAGTAGAGATGGGGCATACAACAAATCTCACAATTCCTTTCTTGTACTAAATTTGTTTATTATAATTTAAAAATTAGGTTTAATTTTAAATCGAAACATATTTATGTTATTTTATTTAAATAGTAGATTCATATTTATAAAAAATAAAATAATTTTATAGGATCACAAAAGTAATAATATAAAGAAAATAAGGAAGCATGCTAGCACATAAATGGAAAGTAAGTCTAAATGAATTGAAGATAAAAAAAAGGAGAGGGTCTTACATAGTGAGATGCATCTTATTGTTATGGAGAAACACTTTATATACTTAAAATGGTAAAGAAGTTTACGATGGGTGTAAGGTTGTGAGAATCATTGAATGTGCAACATCTCAATGGTGTATAACAATCTCAATTTTGAAGATTAACAAGTGGCCTCTCCCTATTGATAATGTAAGACTATTAGAAGATGGATATAATCAACTTCGTATAAAATCAATTTAGATAAGTTACTAATGTAGGTCAAATCTATCTTAAATTAAACTAAACCTTTCAAACTTCCATAAACCATGAATGTCTAAAGAGATCCAAAAAAATTAAAATATACTTTAATTTGAAATATAAATGTCCATTTTAAAGTATTTATTTTAAATATGTTATTTTATCATTCTACAAATTGCATGTTTGATTAATTTTCTTGATTTAATATGTCATTTGTGCATATGATTTTAAATATTTGTTTAATTTTCAATATATAATAAATAATGTAAAATTACTCATTTGAGTTCCTATTTTATTTAGATTCTCATAAAATATTGTTTTCTAACTATTTTTGGAAGGTTTAATTTACCAAGTTAAAATTCATATGAAGTGATTTTTTAAATGATAAATTTATTTATATTATTAATATACAATACAAGATTGTTTTTATTATAAATAAATATATCAAATAAATTTCAAAAAAATGAGAAATATCTAATTTAGAGTAAAGTTAAATAAGGTCAATCAAAACTTTTCTAAATAGTATAAATTGTAGTGGGTAAGAAGACACCAAAGTGTAAATGTTATGTTATATGACTAATTAATGTAACATGTAGAGACAAAAAACTGTCTTGCTTATCCTTCTAGCTCTCCAAGTGATTGCCACTACTAAACAAATATGCATATTTAGTTATAAGTTCCTACACATCATTTTTTTAATTAATTTTCTCATCTAAAGTGAGAAATTATTGAAAAAACCAAATCTTGAAAAAACTCAATTATTAATATAAATTAATATTTATTTTTGAAATTATAATTTCCACTTTAAACTAATTAAATTATATTATATGTATAATTATGATCCACCTTTTTTATTTTCATTTCTACTTTCTTAATATTATAACTTTTTCTTTTTCATTTTTTAAGGTCAATGAATTTTCTTTGATTTTGATATCCAATTTTTTGCATTTTTTAACATCAAAATTTCATTTAAAAACAAATGTCTCATGCCAACCTCTTGATTTTGTCAAGTGATATTTATTTGAAGTTGATTTGAACATGATTGTTGGGAAATAGCATGGACTTTGTCTTGTCCAAAGTTAGATGCTAATATTCACATCTCATACTTCACTTTATATATATAATATGCATCACTCTAAAATGAAAATAAGGTAGCTTTCATTGTTGATTTTTAAGTTAAAGACATTTAAATATTTAGATTTTATCAATATTATTCCTCTCTTCATAAGATATGATTTTTTATGAGAATATTAGAGGACGATTAGTTTTATTAAAATATAGAATATTATTTTCCTAATTAATAACTACAATTCTACATATTTATGGAAATAGAGTATTTTTGTTTATGGTTCAATTATAAAGTGATTTAAATTGAATTATACTTTACTATTATGATTCTAGTTTTATAAACATTTTTTTAAATATTGAAAATGTTTACATTATAATAATATTATTAATATATAGAAGATTATTACTTAGTAATTATATTTCATCAATCTCAAGTCTATTTATTTATTTTATAAAAAAATAGGTAGAATGAATATTCTATAATCATAATTATTTTATATTTGTCCCCAAAAATCATTCATATAGTTAAAACATTTTATCATCTCAAGACAAAGAGACAATCTTATGTTTTATAATATATTTTGAAGAAGTTTTATTTTACAAAGTTTCAAACAAAAATTCTAAAATTAATTAAGTGAAGAGACCATCTTGGTGTTGTGAGAATCTTCATCAATAATTTCAAATGTTAAATATAATTAATTGTATATTTATTACTTCTAAAACTAACTTAATCTTAAACTTTTAATTTTTTGAACATTTAGTTTTATTTAACATGCAAGCTTTGGTATAAATGGCAAAAAATAATATGGTACCCTCTTCAGAGTTGTGCATCCTTTTGCCTCACATGCATGTGACCTTTTTCTTCTCATGCCCATGTCTTACAATTCAACCATGTAAACATTATTTGTATGTAATTATAGTCATTTATTTTATATGTAATTCATGTGTGCACAATGATCAATGTATCTATAATTACCAATTACTTGCATGTCATCGAACAAGGATAGTATTTATTGGATAAATTTTAATATATTTTGAGGTGTATTATCTAGTTTTTCATGTTGTTAATTTTGAATAAACATAATTTATTAGAGTTGAAAGTATCGTCAATATTTGTGACATTAATTGATTATTGTTAACTAATATAGTCACACTATCTTGAAGTTTATTTATTGGCTTCATACCTTTTTAATGCTCATCTCTAATATTTGAACTACTAAAATTTGAAGCTCTAACTTCCAATCTAATCAATTTCCCAATCAATTATAAGTTTAAACTCTAAAACTTGAACTTATTTCCTTAAGTGAACTCCTTAAAGTAAATGAAGTCTACTAGCCCAATTCAATGTTCAAAATATTGAGGTTTTCTTGTTGAAGGTTTGTTTATTTTGAGTGTTCAAAACAATTAGGAAAATGGTCTCGTTAAAGGTATTGGTTGTGTATTTGGTGATTCCAATATGGTAAGAGGTTTGCTAACACTAAATGCATGTGAAGTAAAAAGAAGAAAAAGATAAAAGGAGGGGCGGAACAAACACATCAAAACCATTATGGATCCTTTCAATTATAAAACCAATTTACGTGCTTAAAATTTACCCTAAACTACAAGTAAAAGATATAGTGCTCTAAATTAAAGATGTGAGCTTAACACTTAGTAGGCAATTCCTCTAAATTTTAGTATAAACCGTCTAGAATGTAAGTACATATTGGTGGGTCGCACATAAATATATGTAAATACAAATACAAAAAGTGTATATTTCATATAAACCAAACAATATTTAAAGTGTATGTCTTTTTAGTTATGTTTATAATATAGAAAGTTTATATTATATTTGTTACATTAAAATGATGATTATATTAGATGGTAAATTAAGATAATATAAGAAATTTAATATATCTCAAACATTTTGAGGTAGTGGTTTTAATCCCCTCATATAACATGTCTCAAATATATATCTTGAAACAATAAATATATCTTGAAATTATTTTTGACAATAATATTAATATTTATTGGTTATTCCAAACAATACCTATAAAATTATATAAATAACAATCCAATTTTTGTATTAGGAAATATGGCAGAACTACTTACTTATTTAAGAATGAGCTAAAACTTTAGAGTTTTAAGAAAACTCATTTTTTAAGTCTCACCTCAACTAAAAAGTTTTGTAAGAAAATACAATCTTAATAATAAATTTTTTAAAAGACTTATTTCATAAAACAATTAAAAATTTGATATTTATATAAATAAGATAAATATTCACATACTTTTTAAATATATTTGTTTTTCCTCTCGACATGTTAAGTAATAACATATTTCATAAAACAATTTAAAAAATGATATTTATATAAATAAGATAAATAATCACACACTTTTAAAGTATAAAATGTAGCTCATACAACACTTTTACACTAGTTCTTGATTTATGTACATTAAAGAACCACCCCTAATTTCAAAAGATGTGCACTATAGCATCCCATGGATGATCAAAGGAAACCTTTGAAGCCTCGCTTGAATGGACTATTGCACCTACAAAATAACGTTCCCCGCTTGAGTTCCATGCTTTTATTATATTAAACTAAAGATTACACACTCCAAAAAATATTTGAAACCTACGTTTGGGAAAGATGGTTACAAAATTGAGGTGGCCAGTGTTTTATCACATAGGTAAAATGGCGCAGTTTTACCTATGCATCCGCTGGTTTCTTCAAATCATGGCAGTCGTATTTTAGGAATGACGTTGATATGGTGTAGCTTTGACTTGTATATATATTGGGCTGCGAGCTTTTCTGAAGTTTTGTATGCGAAACAATGAAAAATAGAGCGTGTTGTCGCCTCAAGCGTCTGGGGAGTCTCACTGCGTCTGAACGGTTGTTACTAAGTATCAAAATATTCAAAACTAATAATTAAAAAGCATCGTACAGACACGTGATTCATTGACATGAAAAATGGTTGTCTATCATTTTCACACACAGATCGATGAAGCTAAGTATAGAGATAAGAATAGGGTGCCTATCGTTACAGCAACAGGTTTACTGTAATAATTACCATCTACTTCTATTTTTCAAATATATTTCGAGGGATGAACGTGAGTGTGGTGAGGTACCTGGAAGAGTTGGTCCACAAATGCGACTCTTCTTCCTGCTGAAATGGGGATTTGTTCGTGGAAGCCCGCCCATTTGCTTTAAAAATGTCATCCACCGAGTTTTTGTGGTGTGTTTGTTCCGAGTTGGGTGTCAACTCTTCTGTCATTTCTCCACTGGAAGTTTCGAATAACTCTGATTGACCTGAAAAGAATTTAAAAATGGAGTTAATTACAAATTGTTGTATAATATGATAGGTTTCAGTTCATTGAAATACTCATCAGAAAAACACATGCACACACCCACGTATGAATTTAGTTGACATTGTTTTTCTCTAACTCCATTTGAGAAGGTGAGATTTATTTCCTATACCCATTTTGGATGATATGAATCCTATAAATCTTCAAATGCCGTCTCTCAATATTTTACTCACTGTGTCTGAGTATTACAGTTAATTATAAAGTTAAAATTTTCACTACTTTCAGTGCAATGGTAGGTTGCTGGATTTGGAAGCCGTAAATGTAGATCGGAAAATATTAGAAAAACAAATGGCAATCACCTGAAGCACCTGCAGGTTTGTCTGTGGTCTTCACAGTTCTATACATCTGCACAGAGAAAATAATGGTGAAATAAGTTGCCCTATGACAAAAATATGGATAAGCTAAATGCTATCTTCTAAATAAGCTTGTCATCAAACTTTTTGTAACAGGAATGAATTTTTCTTTTGTTTGTTGATTGCAACCATGAAAATAGGGAAGCAGATTAGGTTTACCTGCAGGTGGCTCTTCACATGAGCCAAAGTCAGATCCTTCACATTCATCAGCTCCAAAACTGATTTGGGAGTTGCCCCTGGAATCACCATCACGACAAGCATATGGTTAGAAATCCTGTAGATCTGCTTCTCACCGAAAACAGCACACTTTATTATCTGTACAGTGGATAAAATTTGTGCAGTGTGATGGGATGTGCTTTTTTTGGAGTGGGAAATAATCTTTGTTTAGACTTGGCTTTCTGATACAGAATAAGCACGGCGGCGGATACAGGGAAATGAGATTGATTGTTCTCTGTTGGATATGGGTAACTATTCAACCTGTTAATATATGTGATGGATATGCTCTTCTATTGAATGTGGGTAAAAGTTCAAGTTGTAACAGTTCAAGTTGTTAACATATGTGATGGACAGGTTCTTTTATTAAATATGAGTAACGATTCAACTTGGTAACATATATGATGGATAAACTTTTCCATGAGTAACGATGGAGAGACAAAGATGGCTAATGATGAGAATCATAGTTGGGTAATGAAGAGAAACAAAGTTGGTTTGATGGATTGGGAAAGAGGAAGAAAAACAGTAATAAAATGATGAGAATGGGCATACTTTCATGGCCTCCGAGTAGCTCGACAGCGTGAACAAAATGTGCGTGGAGTGTACTAGTCCAGCGCATTCTGGGAGCTCTCATGCTCCTCTTGGAAGGCAGCTTCGCCATGAATCTAGATCTCAATCCAGTCTGCGAAGATGCTCCTCCTCCTCCTCCGCCCCCTTCGAAGCTGTTGTTGCAGTTGCGATGATCCGTCCTGCCCTGTGCCTCCATCTCCGCCGCCCGACCATATGGATTGCCGTTACCGTTGAATATCCTGCTAACCGGATTGTCCAGCTCCCCCGGGCCAAATCTCTGAATCTCACAGCTTCTACTAGACGGCAGAAAAGATTGGTGTGCGAGACCCACCCCAAAAGAGGAATCCTCGCGGAAGCCATTACTGTACAGGCCGTTTCCATAGGTCCGAGGCTCTTGCAGAAACGGAAAAGACTGCGAGCCGTAAACGGGAACACCCCTTATAGGAGTCGTAGTTGCAGTATTGGGTTGCAGGTCCAGCAACGAGAGCGTTGTGTGGAGGCGCTGATGTCTTTCCTCCTCAAATCTGCTGCAAAATTCCACGGAGGAGTTGGAGTTGGAGTTGTTGCAGTTTGCCAAGGTCAAGTCCACAACAGAAACAGAAACAGCGCCGCCATCGCCCCTCCTGTCGCTTGCGCCGCTCGAATTCGTGGAACCCTCGCTGAGATTGCCGCTGGATTTAAACGGCCGCCGCCACAAATCGAACCCAAGGTCGTGCTCCGTGCTGCTGGAAGTGGATGCGGGCTTACTGTTGCTATTCGGGGGGCTTATCTGGAGCGACAAATCAGGCACACCGCACTCATCTTCTACCGTTGGCCGCATCCTTACACGCCCTCAATCCGCCCCACAGAAGCTTTTCTCCTTCCCTTTCCCCCTCCTCCTCCTCCTCCTCGGCAAGCACCGTTCATGGAGGAGCCAGCTCGCTCAAAAGCATTACACACACTGGATTCTTAAGAACTCAGTCGATCCACAGCGTTCATGGAGGAGCCAGCTCGCTGGATTTTGAACAACTCTTTCGATCCGCACCCGATTCAAAGTACTTAAATCACTTACTGGTAACTGTTTCGGAAAACCCAAATTACTGTTACCAGAATTTATTCCAGACACAGATTATTTCATTCTCAAATCAAATCACAAACAGAAAAACACAACACACGAGATGAATCTGTATTGCACAGAGAGAGGGACAGGAGCTTCTTTCGATTGACAAATAAAATACAATCGTAACACAGCAACTTAACCAGAAAAACACACAGATTATTTCATTCCCAATACAACCGAAATACACACAGCAACTTAACAACTAAAACAAACCAGAAGATGGAGATGTAAGAGAATGGAAGGGATAGAATACAATAGAAGGAAATAAAGAAAATCAACAACAGGAATATCTCCGAGAGAGACAGTGAGGCAACTTACTCAATACAACAACAAAAACAAAAAACTACCCAAGGCAAAACTCAATTCCCTTCTCACACCCACATAATTCTATATAAATATATATATATATATTATATTTTGCTTTATTTCTTCCAACAAAATATTACTTGCTTCCGGTACAAGTAGACACAAGCCAGGCAAACCACGGTAAATGGGAATTTAACCCCGGGTTGAGGTGGAGTCCCGCAGAATATGACATTTTAACCTCCTGCAGTAAGCAGAGTGGTGGGGACATGCGTCACGGGCACATGCATTCCTTTCGTTGACTGCTACAACCCGCTCTGCTCTGCTCATTCCTTTTTTTTAATAATGGATGAATCATTTTGTAATAATTCGAAAATTATAGGGGCGCAAAGATTATTCGTCCTATTGTTTTTTTCCTTTAATCTTTGTCTCTTTGGTTGTGTTTTTACTGAAGGTAATAGTCAGCGATCGATCCGGGCGATCCTCCTGGGAATCCGCAGTCAATTTTCGAAACCTAATGGTTTTTTTTTCCCCAATATTCCGTTTGTTTTTAACGGAGAGGTGGGTGAAAAAGGGTGAAGTTAAAAGGCTGCTACTCACCCGCTATGTGATAACGACGTCATTAATCATTTTAAAAATCTTGGCCATGCAAAGCCATCATCACATTCATCATAGGGTTAAAAAGACACCATCATCACACCCATCATGAGGTGCCGGCATACACGCTTACAAATTGTTGCTATAAACACTTCTTATCCTCACCACAATGTTTTTTATTGTATTGGGAATAGTTTGGCATAATTAGTATAACCCAATTTGTTCCAAACTTTTCCATTAAAACACACATAATTTATATTAGAAGCCTATATAATAGATCCAATTTTAATAGAGACATATTTAGAGAAACAAATTTATTTCTTGAATCACTCTATTCTCAAATGCCTTGTTTAATTCATTGGGTAGAGTAGTTGTGGCGTGTGACTATGTTTGAACTATCCAATTTCTTTGTCAACCTATTCACTCTAGTGTTGTAGAAGTCTAGAGCATCTATTAATAATGCCAATTAGTCACACACGTATTCCCTTTTTAGTTGCAAATATATCTAAATAATGTGACACATTTAACCAAGGTAATGGATGGGAGGACCCATAAGTGGAAAATGTGTTCAATCACACCTTTTAGAGATTGAGAATTTAGCTTTAGACGAGTTACGTGTGTCACTCTTACATCACAAATTTAATAGGAATTCTACTTTAGTTGAACTATGTCACCTTACATCATAGATCTAAATGTAGCCATGGATAAGTAACCATCACAAATACAAGATTAGACCCATTGATAACCTCATATGTTTACAACAACATTCCCTTTTGGAATGGAGCACTTGGAGTGATTATAACCCATAATTGTATGTAAGCCTCACATTAACTTCTACTCTTATAAAATAGATAATGTGATTAAAGGTATAATAATGTTTAAGTTTAACTAACCAATATCTTCTCATTTTTAAAAAGAAGATGTTGAATGTGGCTTAAAAGTCTAATGGGTGTTGTAGGTCATGGGCAAAAAGGCAAAAGGACAATGTAATTACTGTCATGGAATAAAAGCATAAGATGATGAAGACTTGTCCAACCAACAAACAATGTGCTATCTATTAGGTATTATGATCTTTTCTATTTCTTCCACCCATTTTGCATACCACCATCAATAAACTCTTTTTTCACATACCATCAAGAAACTCATTTATGTCTTAATGCCTTAAAAAGGCATTTGTATAAAGAAATACACCTAACAAATCTTCCTACCCCCCATTAAAGGTGGACTTAACTAAAATGTTATATTTTTATTTTTTCATCAATTACTTATAATGTATTGATGATGGTAATGACAATAATTTTAATGTCATTTAGATTAAATTAGTAATGTAATTCTACAGTGCAATGTTTTAGTCTTTTTAGATAACTTTAATTGTCACAATTTTTTTGATGAATCTAACCATCACAATTGTTTAGAGGTCTTCCCATTAAAAATTATTCATAATTTATTTAGACTATCATAATATTTAAACTCTTTCCAACTTAAAGCCCTTCACAATCCTTATTCTTTTTCAATATGACATAAAACATTTAAAATTTATTAAGTCCATAGGCATTCTACAATGATAGTTGAAGGTGGCGGCGGTAGGTTGTAATTTCTACGAGTGTATAAATAAATAATTACAAAATTAAATTTGTAGTCTATTTAATCATCACATGGTAATATCAACCTTAAATTTGGAATCCCTTTAACCATCATCTATATGTTTTTTCTTTTTACTTTAAAAAATTAATTAGAAAATCATAATAACTTATCATATGATAAATTTTCGAACATATTATTATTTTTCTATTAAAATTATCTCAATTAACATCATTTATAACAATTCAATAATTTTAAAGATAAAATAACAAAAATAATTCAATATACACAAAATTTAAAATAAAAATCCATCTATTATATTTTTCACATAAATATATTAAGACTATCTAAATTAATATTTCATACATTTCATTTTACCAATAAAAATAGTTTAGAGACGACACCATATCTTATCCAATCTCATTGAAATCTGCATTTTAATTCTACCCATAATAAAATGACCTAATCTTAAAGAGCACAAATGTAACATTGAAGAATACATATTTACCAAAATAAACTTAACTCTCATAAACTGTGAAATATAAATGTTCCACTACATTTACGTACAAATGTGGAATACCTTTGCTTACAACTTTCAAAATATGCTCTTTTTCTCATACTTTATTCCTTTCACTACTTTACATTAAAGTTAACAACCCTACGTAGAAAAATAATCTTAGATGCATTCGAGAACTTTATGATAAAAAATAAAGGTATTTGCCGCTTGGCGTGAGCAATAGTCTTTCCAACATAATGCTTAAGAGTATTCTGAATTACGAGTGATAAGAAATAAATTTTAAGAATTACACTCTCTTATTGTTAATATCCACTATCTTTTTAAGACTACGAAGTCATATGAGAATATAGGGGAAGTCTCAATAAAAAACATATTCATATAACAACCAATCAACTATTATGTTAGTAGAGAAATCATTCCATCACCTCTATTAACATAAGAATTTATGGTCAATTGATTTGATGTCAACTCCCTCAATCATTATAAAAGGGTCGTCTATTTTTGTGTGTGTGTGTGTGTGTGTGTGTGTGTGTGTGTGTGTGAGAGAGAGAGAGAGAGAGAGAGAGAGAGAGAGGCACAAACATCGACCTACTATGAGATTCAAGTTCTATCCTCTATTACACTAGAATTAATCTTTTTTAGTAAGATGATCTACGTAGTGAAAGGACATGTCAATCAAGAACACAAAATGAATGAACAAATTTAAAAAAACTAATAAAAAACACCAATGCTTACAAAAATTTATCAGCAAGGCACATGGGTCTATAAATGCATTAACCCTGACACAAAAAATTTGGTGCCACAAGTCTAGAAATAGATGGAGGAAAAATATCACTAATTTTTTTTTCCCACCCACTACCATTAATCGAGTCATTGGTATCTGGCAATGGATTTGATCCAATATTCACTTTTTATTGTTCTTCTTATTTTAGTTGTTAATATTGTTGTGATAACATTGGAGAGATTGTTCAAGCACCAAATAGGGAAATTTTTCATCTTGTAGAGGCAGGATTCATTTTAAGAAGACCCCTATGAAAAATTAGTTTAGAATTTGTGGCGAATCTCAAAAATCAATTTTTGAATCGTTGGTGAATTTCTGAAAAAATGTTTCATGGAAAAGGTGATCTTGCAGAGAGCATTTTTCCCTAGTTTCGTAAAGTTGGTCAAGTAGGTTGGTTGGGGGTTGGGCGGTTAAGGGGTTGGGCGGGTGAGGGGTTGGATGGCTAAGGGTTGAGCAGGTGGGTTGGATGGGTGGGTTGGACGGGTGAGGGGTTGGACGGCTAAGGGTTGGACGGGAGTGTTGGACGGGTGAGGATTTGGACAGGTGCATTGGACATAAGTTTAGGTTATCTTCTAGTTTCTATTCTTGTTTGTGTTATGGAATGTAGTGAAGACTAAAAGAGCCACATCATGTTAACCTTCCATAGGAACTTGATATACTTCAAGATAGATTTATGGGATACAGGTTGAAAAGTTGATGCAAATCTTTAATCACCCAAATAAATTAGGGGAAATCCAAATGACTACTCAAAAATATATGTTTTTGAACCTAGAATGCAGAATAAAATTCTGAAATTTTATTCTCTCCTAGGCTCTTTTCAATCACTTTCATGCAAACCTCTAGAATAAAGAAGTTTTTACATACTCTACCTCCTTTCTTGTGAATTTGAAAGGTGGCTTTACACTAACAAGTAACAACACACTAAGACTAACAACATCTATTTGTTATGAGTAACTCAAAGACAAGTTTATAAATCAGACCAAATTGCATAAATTGAGAGGGTACTTGGAAGATCGAGTATAGAGAATATGATATTAAAAAAATTCCAAATATCCCCTGAACAAATTAAATAAATGCATTAACCCATAAATAATAGAAGAACTTAATATCTGATTGAATGAACATTTAACATAGAAAATAATTACGGTTATAATTTTACAGCTTACCTTTCTTGAACAGCTGAACAGGGCATAACTCCTCCATAGGCTCTATTCACAGTTATTCTGCTCCTTTTCAACCTACTAACTCTATATTCCGCAGGCCTTAAATGGGGAATCTATAAGGCATCAGCCAATCCAAAACATGATATTTGAGTTTAAGATTTTAAAATATCATAAATCAACAACAATAAATCGAAACTTTGGGCTTATAAATCCCAGTTATAGTTTTGTAGATGAAACAGAAATAATGTGACTACAATGCTATTATAGTCCCCCACAACACAAATATCAAACATAAATTATAAAATCTGTCATAAACTTCATATGATGGGCTTTCAAAAGCTCTACACAAAGGTTTTAATCTGTTCATATCCCTCGACAGAGCTGCATATAGATTCTCTACTCACTAATATTCTATAAAAATTCATTTGATTTATGCCATTATGAGCATATGAACAAAAAAAATGAAAAAGAAAAAAAAAAGATCTCACTCCTTGGATTCTTTTGCTGGTAACGGGACATTTGGGTTTGTCGGCCCTCTTTTTGGTAGTCTGATAAACTAACTTCCCACCTGTACACAAATACACCCAAAACAATTGACCCCAAAAATCATATAGAAAAATGAGAGAAACCTCAAAACTCTAAAACCTAACCTAGAGTCAAATAAATACATAACGAAGATAAACTTCAAAACCCTAGATGAAGTGGGCATGTTTTTTACCAGGGGTTTTGACGATTACGGTCTGGTTCAACTTAGTGTGATAGTTGTGATGCTTGTGGTATATGAGCCTCTGCACCATCTTTTCCTTTACCCACTTACCTTCCTTTGCCGCTCCTAATTTCTCCTCTTTGAAAAATTAGGGTTTTTCCTTGGCCCAATGACAATAATGTATAAAGAGAGGATTTCCCACTTTAGTGATTCAATGAATTTTTATTTTTTTGTGCCCTTCGTTTTAAGGCGATTGTACTTATATGACATCAAGGAACAGAAGAGTTGGACAACATAGAGGTTCAATGACAAGGTTGGATGACTCAGGGTTAGACGGCTCAGGGTTGGACGGCTCAGGGGCTAGACGGCTCGGGGGTTGGATGGCTAAGGGGTTAGACGACAGAGTTGGACAACCAAGGGTTTGACGGCTAAGTGGTTGGATGGCTGTGGGGTTAGACGATTGAGATGTTAGAAAACTCAGGGTTGGTAGGGTTTGGCTAAGGGGTTAGACAATGAAGGGGTTGGACGACCAAGGATTGGATGGCTAAGGGGTTGGACAGCTAAGTGGTTGGAAAGCTAAGGGGTTAGATGAATGAGGGTTGGATAGTTAAGGGTTGGACGACTCAGGGTTGGATGGCTTAGGGTTAGACGACTTAGGTTTAGACGTCTCAGGGTTGGAATGCTTAGTGTTGGACGGCTCAGGGTTAGAAGGCTCAGGGTTGGATGACTCAGGGGTTGTTTATGTTTACATCAACAAATATGCACACGAAATGATTCAAATTGGTGGTGAATTACATTCATAAGCTCTTATATATGTGTAAAATCTAGGAGAAATGAATAGTATAAGGGACATGTCGGCCGAATTTTTTGGCAAATAAGTCGGCTATGAATCATAGAATATTCACAAATTTGAATTTCCATAATCCTCAATTTTCATGAGTTTATGAAAATTAGCCACTAAAATTTTCCCTGTGTAGAGAACATGGGGAACCCAACCACCATGGGTACTAGTTGAAGAGAACATGTGGGGTGGTAGAGAGAAACCATAACAATAAATGGTAAATATGAGAATCACCATGGTCACCATGTCGTCAACCATGGTCTTGGAAGCCATCCATCATTGCAAGGAATTTGGGTGAATGTAGTTGTCAACACAAGGCACATTATATTTCATTAACAACCAATGAGGGAAAGGAGGTGCTCCACCTCTAGTTCCACCTTATCTACTTGCACTTGAATTTTTAGTGTAGTTCTTAATATTATAAAAAACTTGCTTAGATAGAGAAAAATGACATTCTATCTTATTGTGATTAAATAATTCATGATTTATATCTTTTTGAATCTATAAGAAATGATCTCAATGTGCAATATGTTTATATTTTTCATGTATCAAGGTTAAAACCCCTAGAAGTTTCATTTTCCAAGTAAAATTTCTAACTAAAATGGGTTGAAGGAGTGAATTTGCTATCATGCATTATGGGCTCTAATATAAAACAAATATGTACTCAAGAGATTATGGTTGGTTGTTGTCTTGGCAATAACAATTTCTTATGCACACGCAAAAAATTCCTTTATTGTATAGGAAGATCTTGATTAAAGAACCAAAAAAAAGTGTCTTCTTAGGTTTGATAATGAATTTCCAAAAATTGACAAACACAAGAGTATAAATTGGATTAGTAGATTTAAATTTATAATGTTGGTTCTCTAGTATATTTTGAGGTTTTTGCATATCAATGTTAGCATTAAACTCATGGAAATATTTTCTTGACTTTTTTCTGATCATTAAACACAAAACATTATGTGACGTAGTAACTAGTTTTCCTGAGCATTGGTAATGTCAGTTCACATTTTTTTCTGCATCAATGTTAGTGGAAAGTTTTGGAGGAGTTTTTGGGTGATACACATTATGTTAGCCAAAACGCTATCTTATTGGAGATAGTGTTAACAACAATGTATCACCAATAATGTAAGGCTATTTATTTAATTTTGCTTTTGACATAATTTGGGGGTGTTTTTTGGTCAAAAATCACATTGGCAATTGTGCATCAATGTGGGTTGTTTTCTTCAAAATTCAAGTGATACTTTTCAAATTTTTACATCAAAAGTCCAAAATTCAATTTTTTTGGTCACAATTAAATATTTATATTGTTTAGAGAATCTTATTATTAGTTGTAATTTTTTGGTAGTCGCACTAGTATATTTTAAAGAGATAATGACATTGAAATTCTCTCTGTTCAACATTTTTCAAATGATGGCATTAGTTTTATATCACATTTTTGCAATGATGTAATTTACATTAGATTCAAAAGTTCTACTAAAATTTAGGTTTGAATACGTCTAGATATAGTTAATTTTTATCTCTTAATGCCACTTGAGTCAATGTATTGCATGTCAGCTTAGTAAAAATCATGTAACATGCATCAATGTTTTGTGTTATTAAAATTTGAAAGTGTAGTTCTCATGCTAGGGATTTATGAATTGTATATTTGACACTAAACTTAATGCTACTGTGTCATAACTTACATTAGAAAGTTCTATAAAAAGGATTTCCCATTCAATTTGAGCCACATTTGTCATATTATTTTAAAAGACATCATGTGCAGGGGAATATTAGACAAATAGAAATAGAGTGATTGTTTTGTGCAGAAGTTGGAATAAATATTTTAAAAATCTAGGGTTAGAAAAAATGTTATCTCAAAAACAAGTGCATGATTTTCCTTAATTATTTTTTTGGCTTGGAGATCAATTATATACTCAAATAATATCATTAATTAAGTGATATTAGATCACATATGTGCATGCATGCACACACGCATGCACATGCACACAAACACACACGCATGTGCGCGCACACATATACACAGAGAGAATTCATACAATATGTATAGGATCAAAATATTTATTTTATGAGAACATTTGATTGTAAATATTTCAGTTTTTCATGCTTTCATTTCACCATTTATCCTCAACATGCCAAGTGATTGTAGAAGTGTATAAACATGTGACCTGTTTCAATATTTGCAAGGTTTTACACCTAGTGTGAAGAATATGAGAAGGAGATTACTTACATACTATAGAGGAACTCTGAATTGGATGAAATATGTCTTTGATAAGAAAAAATAAATAGTAGAAGGATTACACTTTTGAAACTTAAGGAGACCATGATATTTTCAATGATATGCAACACTTGTATAGAGATACTTTTAATTATAAGGCATGTAGATCTTGTCTTGTAGATAAATAAAATTATGAAGCTAACGTGTCATTCTCCCTTTGAGGTTTCATGTATGTGGTACATCCATTAAACATATATAATATAAATTTGGGGATTTTTGTATCAAACACTATAAGCTATTTACACCCTAAAATGTGTGTGTGTGTGTGTGTGTGTGTGTGTGTGTGTGTGTGTGTGTGTGTAAATGTGATACACAACATAATATATACGATGTAAGGGTTTGTAACCAGAGGTATTCTAGATTAATTAATTTATAATTAACCATTCATAATCGTAACAATGCATAAATACTTACAATGATAATTAAGGATAGAATAAAATAGGAGACGAATACTTAGATATATAGAAAGGAACATAGGATATTTGGATTTGCGGGTAGGGAAAATAGGATGATATGAGACTAAATATACTTTATTTTTTATACTAGAAATAGAAAGTTTCCTAGTGTGGAACCGTACAGATATTTTATTTCCTTACCATGATTATGTATGGTTCTAACTAGTATTTTATGGTATTGGAACCGCTTGCAGTGAGGTTCTATAAATTTTGTGTCATTTGCTTATCTATAAATATGATTAATTATATATCACTTTTTTCAACACAACCTCGACACAACATACAATGTCTTGTAACAAAGTAGAAACCCTAGATACTTGAAATAAGACTCATCAAAACATTAGATAAAAAGGAGAAATCATTATGTGGTTAGGCCAACTACCCTTAGTGGTCATCCCCTGCTGAACCAATTAAAGCGTTGCACTATATGACTTTAAGTGGGATCAAGCCTCATGTAATTATCCTAGGTGTATGTGTAAGTGTGAATGTGATCTAAGCTAACCCCATATAAGTGCCCTCATGTATCTTGACATAAATATAGTGGGCTAATTATAGAGTAGATGATCCATAAGGATCCATAAAAACACACCACTTCATCAATTCCATCAGCACCAAGAAGGACAATTGAAAAAAATGAAGAGAAATGAGGTATACAAATGTTCTGGACAAAATAGATGCTTTGTACAGAGCGGCAGTTGCACAACCACTGCTCTGCAAAGGCGGCATTCTTGTAACTACCACCTAGTAAGGGCGGCAATTCTTAAACTACCAGTCTACTCAGGGAGGTGGTCTTGACACTTTCAAATAGAAAAGAAGAATAGAGCACGAATGGACGTGAATTTGAAGTGCCCGAATGTGTCTCTTCCCTCCATTACCTTTCCCATTCTCCAATGCATGGGAGGAAATGGGAGAAGGCTATAAATACAAGGAGGAGCAAGATAATTAATCATTCAAAGATCCAAAGAGATCAAGAAGCAAAAGTGGTAATTATATGAGAGCAAGATCTTCAGTGCTGGAGTGGAATTGTATGAGCGAGGTGTAGAAACAGAGAAAGAAAGCATAGGAAGGGAGAGGTTTACATTGTTGTCTCCATTTTCAACTTCTTGTAATATTTAATTTTCTATAATTGACCAATAAAAGTGGGAAGAAAGAGCGTTTTTTCCTTCCCGAATGATTCTCCTCCATTGGAGGTTTCTAGGATAAAATTGTTGGTCTTTGGAGTTTGAATTATTTCCTATTCTCTGCAATTTTATCTCTATAGCACTAGATAATCAGTCACTAAAGATATAATTTTCAAGAAAATCTGTCATTTTCCAAAGGATAAAGTTGAACAACATAATTGTGTGATTCGTAGAGTTCCAAAGTAGAAGTTTACAGATCATTTTAGTATCAGAGTTGATTATATATCCAAGACTGTGGTATTTGATTCTTTCTTGTGATTTGTATGACAGTGACAAGGTCTAAAGGCAAATAAGTTTTACCTTGCGATCCAGATATTTCTACAAAGAAGTGGAAATAGAGGATTTAAGCTCAAATGGAGGAAAAGAACTTGGTCTATAGAGTCAAAATGATAAAGACCATGATGGATATGTTGTATAGAAAATAAGAAGAGCTTTCAGATCTGAAAAACATGGATTTAGTCAAACAAGATTCCATGGACTCAGTGGTTCAAGCACTGGCTGAAAAATTCAATATCAGAAAGATCCACGAAGAGGAAGAATGGGAAGAGCATGAAGAAGAGACGCCAATTGGAAGCGAGAAGGTAAAATCTGCTCATACACCTTTTCAAGTTGAAACGAAAGTGGAAATAAATAATTTTGAAGGACAATTAGATGCAAAATTACTGGATAAATGGCTAAAATAGTTGGAAGTCTATTTTAGTGTGCATAATGTCACTTAGGCACAAAGGATCACCTTTGCACGTCTCAAAATGGAAAGTAATGCTCTGGTATGGTGGGAAACCCACTTAGCCACTTGTGAAAGGAACATCATATTGTCAGTACTTGGAAAGGTTTTAAAGAATTACTTAGAGCTAACTTCTATCCTATTGGCCATAAGACTGGCATGATGATCAAGTGGTAGTAATTTAGGTGGGGCAACAGTCAAAGCATGCAAGACTACACTACGGAATTTCAAAGACAAGCCATGTTGCTTAATATGGACTTGGAGGATGAGGACATTTTGACTAAGTATTTAGGATGACTTCACACTCACCTTCAGAGGAAAGTAATCTCCACAAAGCCTAAGGATCTCAATGAAGCTTGTATACAAGTATACTACATTGATGACGAGAAGAAGCAAGGAGAAACAAAGCCAAATGGAGACCAGTCAATAGATCATTAGGAAAAAGAACAAGGGAAGACAAGTAACAAAGGTAAATGTAAATGTAAACATGCTGCTACTTCTTTTCATACTTGTAAAGATCCTAAGAATTTCTGTAAAAATTGTGATATAAATGGACATATTAACACCACATGTTGGATGTTGCATCCAAAATTACACCCAAAGCACTGAACCAAGGATTCCAAGAAATCCATGGCCACTGTGAAAATAAGAGAGGTGGAGATTAAGGATGATTCTGATGTAGATGAGAGGTTGGGATGCACAACCAATAACATGTACGGAGGAGCAGAAGAAGAAGAGATGAGTAATATTTTTCAAATCAGAATCCAAATCAAGAAGACTAAGGTAAACGCTTTAGTAGATTCTAGTTCTCAGTCAAATCTGATTTCTGATGCGGTTGTAGAACAACTTGGCCTAGAAACTTATGTGCATCCACGTCCATACCCATCGAGATGGGTGAAGAAGGGTGTAGAAATACAAGCTACAAGAAAGTGTAAGTTTTAGTTTGGGATAAATACCCAATATATTGATGTATTAAAGGTTGATATCATTCCACTTGATGTATTTGACGTTGTCTTTGAAAGTCGTGTTAAATTTTAAATCTGACTTTGAAATGAAAATGTTAAAGTCAATTTTAATTGTTTCTTTCTGAAATCCTTCACCTTAAAGTATTTAAGAAATGTGTTCAAAGTTTTCTGAATTCATAAAACCCAAAAATATGAAATTTCAGACTTTAAGAATTTTTGAATTCAGAGGTCTCTTTTGGTAAATTACAATATTTTCAACTTGGAGTTCTGAATTCTAAAATTCTGAATTTCTGAAATTTTGAAACTTTAGACTTTCAAGTTTTAGAAGTCTCCCAAATTTTGGAACTTATGTTTTCACTTTCAAAGTTTTGAAGTCTGAAAGTCTGAAGTTCTAAAACTTTGGAACTTCAGACTTTCGGGTTTTAAATTCTTCCATTACTTATTCACAATCTCCATCTCTTGAGTTTTGAAGTTTGAAACTTTGAAGTTCCAAAATTTCAGAACTTCAGACTTTCACGGTTTCAGAATTTTGATTTCTATGAGAATTTAATTCTCACCAACCTTCACACGTGTAAGATTTTGAGCTTTAATTTTGGGTTTTCTATATAAAATCAAGTTTTTACCTGTCATTGTCACCTGATTTCTTCCTCTAACAATCTAATTTTTTTACTGCATTAGTGTACTTTTGAGGCATCATTTTCAAGGTAATTTAATTTAGATTATTTATTTTTGGTTTATGATCTTTTCATGTTTTCTTCTTTTTTTATTCTCACTTGTTCTTAATTTTATTTTGAAGTGAAACCCTTGGCATACACCATGATTTCCTTGAAAGTGTCTCTTCATCTCCACAGTTGCAAAATTCAACATGTGCAGGCATCCAACTCAGAGTGTATTATAGTTTTTCAATATCTTCCCAAGTGTTTTACTTGCCTTTTGTGGCATTGGAAAATTTCCTAATACAAAAGTTTCTTTTGGAGGTTCACCTATTAGGAGTTTGGAATTCTACTCTTTCGGAGGTTCACTTTTTTAGAGTTCAGAAGTCTACTCTTTTGGAGCTTCACTTTTCAGAGTTCAGAAGTCTGCTACTTCTGAGTTTGAAGGTTCATTTTTTTGGAGTTTTGGGTTTCTATTTTTTGTAGGTTTTATTTTCAAGATTTTTTAGTTTCCTTTTTATGACTTTCGGAAGTTCTCGTTTTGAAGGTTTGCAACCTTTTATTTTTCAGACATTTAAACTTTGACATTTTAGGACTTTTTGCATAGTATTTGTTGTAAATTTTCAAAGGATTTTCAGATTCCAAAACCCAAACTTGATATCAACTTCTTCATCAAAAGGAAAAGAGAAGATGAAATATACATTTTTAGGGGTTTCTCCTCATTCACGCCTCTCTTCAGAATTAGGAAATATTGGAGATACTGACCTAGGGAAGGTGGATTTTCAAGACTTCTAGGAAAGGTTGAGAGATTCTAACTAGAAGTCTTGGATGTAGGCCATATATGATAGTGGTCTTTCTCTCACCACCAATTTTCCAGCATCCATCCACTGTCCCGAATTCATCTTGGCTACAATATCCAATTTCGTTGAAGATTTTAGATCAATGAAATATGCTGATGGAAAGGTTTTAATTTGGTTGGATTCTGATTTATTTGAAGAATTTTTCAAAATTCTAGATGTTGAAGACTACGCTACAATCTCACGTGAAGCTACAGTTGAACATTGGGAAAAATAAACCTATTTGTGTACAAAGGTCACGATGAAGATCTGTTAGGCAAAGAATGTCACCAAGTTTCCTAAGATAGTGTACCAATAAGATTTCTTCTCGGAAGTAAACAATATTATCACATTGCTAAGTAGATTTTTAGGCCTTGATTTCACAAAAGAGTTTCATTAATGGATGTTCTTACACATTGCCACCATAAAGAATAAAAAATAATTCAAACAGTGGGGAAAGCATATCAGTAGTTCTATTTGTTTTCAATTGAGTAAAGTATTATCTTCTAATAAATGTTTACATGACTTCCTTCTTGGTCTATGATGTAGCTACTATGAGGAGAATTTAATGGGTTGAATACCAAAGTTATTAGAATTGCACTTCCCAAATTTTTGAGTTCTATCCTCAAATAAAAATGGATGAGGGAAGAAGACATTTTCACAGGTTTAACAATGCCTTATTTTTTTTCTTCTTTATCATTTCGATAAATATTTGTACAATCAAAGGATTTCTGATGAGGATTTCAAAGAAATATGAGAATCGGGAGCCATTTATCTGTAGTTTCCTACATTTACATACATCTAGATTCCTAGTTTTATAGGTGCTCCCAATAAGCTGCCAAGATGCCCTACTGACAAATGAGTTTTTCTAGAGTCGGTTCGGTAATTATTGGATTATTAAAAAATCTAGAACAAATGACATAAGGCAAGAATCTAGTTTCCCATTTCAATTGGTCAATATATTTGTACCAACATCTATAAAGAAAAGAATGTGGATGCTAAACTATCTAAAGTAACCTTATGAACCTTTCATCCTCGAACCAATTTTAATTATTGTGGAAATTTCACTGAAACGGGTTTATCTAGTTCACATGTGCCCTAGCTAGAGGATATATGGATTCACTATCGAGATGAGTTCATTATCCATCAACAAGATTACCAAAGGTTGAATATGGACGAGGTGAGAGAATTTGGTATTACCTAGATTCCAAAGGAGATGGAAGATGAAGAAGAAGTATTGGATGCAGTTTACTCAGATAAAAATATCACAAATCAAACATTGTCATGGATTGATTGGTATGTAGAATAATGTTATAATACTAAGGAGAGGGCAGGGCCCATTTTTTAGAGAACATATAATTAGTTTGCTACCGTGGAAATTTCACCCAAAGGGACACAAGCCCAACAAACAATGAGTCTTTGAACACCTATTGAAGGGAAAAGGTCTATCCAAAAGTCCCATATAGTCCTTAAGAAGATCACATTCATTGTTGGAAGTTCCTCTCTCTCCAAGGCTCCTGTTTCTAAGGTTGTGGCTCCAGTAATACCAGTATCAGAGATTGTTGATGTCACCACTTGTCTAAGTTTGTCACAAAATTTTTTATCCTCTCCTTCCTTACAATTATCACTTCCTCCATCATTTCCTCCTACTTCTATACTCACTTCTTCTTTTCCACCCCCATCCATGGCACAATAATTTTCATCTCTTCTTGTCCTCTCAGTAGGGGAGATTATTGGGTCTCTAGTTTTGAATTCACTTTCTCTACAAATTTCATTCCCTTGCATATGAAATTCTAGCATAGTTGTATCTACCCCTGAGGATATTCTCAATTCCACCCCATCTTTCATGATCACTTCCATACTAGTGTTAACTAATGTTACCAATTCCATTATATTGTCTAATACTCCAAGTACTAAATCATGCATTCCACTCCCATCAACTTCTTCTATACCAAAATGGTTGATTCACCAGAATCTGAAACAAAAGGAGAAAGTACCTTTGATGGATGTTACAAATCTAAATGTGTTGGAACCTACTCCAAGGAGATAGGATAAGCAGCTGAAGATTGTCTCCAACCTATCAGTAAATGAATCAGGAGAAAGAGTCATGGAAATCACTACTCTTGTTGAGGGAAAAAGCAAAGGAACTATCACAACAACTGACTAAAAAATTTCCATATTTTCACTAGGAAAATAAAAACATGAAGGGGATAAACAAGATGTGCATAAATATCTCAGAAATATATTGTAAAAATACGATAAAGAAAATCCTTCTAAGGATCAACTAAAAACAAAATTTGAGCAGCTCACTTCCCTATTGAGAAAGGTAACACAACCTACTCCATCAACTGATATTTCAACTATTACTACTTTGACAACTTCTTCCACTCAGGATGATATTTCATATCATGATATTGAGAAGGTAGTTCAGAAGGGAAGATCAGTTAATGGATGGATATAACACATACTTTAAGAAGTCAATCCTTTGATTAAAGAGGCTGTTGAAATATATGATTATTTGTAGGATGAAATATCCTTTATTCGTAGAATGGACAAATCCTTATTTGAAGATAATAATAACTTGAATTCAAATTTGACTGCATGGAGAAAAATAAGAGAAGAGGATCCAAATCTACTTCTTCAAGAAGAAGTAATCCATGATTTTTCTAAGTTGTTCAAATTTCAAAAGGCTATGCAATTTAGATCCCATGTATTACAGGATTTGATAAAGAAATTGGATGACAAGTGTGTGGAAATAATGGATGCACTAAATGATATCTCAAAATATTTTGATAATGTTAACTGTAATTTCTTCAATGAGAACATTTATAATCTTCTAGAAGATCAAATTAAGTCAAATTTTAAGGATGATGAAGTAACTAGGACCTTCAATAGTGACTCCATCCTCAGATTGGTTTCATGTCAAAATTTTAGAGGTTGACTGAAGATGGTAGTAAGCAAACTTAAAATAATTCCAGCAAAGGAAGCAAGAGAGATCGAGAGAGTAGATGTAGAAAACCATTATGCGTGTGGGCTAGAGGAAGGAGAAATACAATGAATTATCAAGTGTTTCATCAAATATAAGCATCAAATGGATACTTGGGAAAAGAACAAGAGAAGATAGAAGAAGGATTTGTAGGGACAAGTTAAAGCTAGGTGGCCATGGGAGGATAGTTCCAAGCTCTGGATCAGTCCAAGTTGTAGGGTTGACTGAGTCAAACCCCTGTAAAAAAATTTCTATTTTTATCCCTAGAGCTTAATGATTTTCTATTTTTAGTAATTTTTTTGTTAAAGTCCAGATGTAATGGCTCAACCTAAGAACTTCTAAATAGTTAAGTGCATAAAGTTTTTAGTATGAGGAGATCATTTTTGGAAGTTACTCTTCAAGATTGGAAGAGTGCTTTGAATACTTTGAAGCCTTTCAATTACATTTAGAATAATATTTTTCCATGGATAATCTAATTTATTGTGTTAATAGTTGATCAATGTATGCATTTTGGATGCACAATCCTTAGTGTAAGTGGTTAGCTCACCTTTATTTCAGAATATATTATTTCATTTTATGGGATGGTGATGTGATTATCTCGAATACCAGTCATGAAAAGATTTTTTTTATTTTTGTTATAAAGTTACATTATCATTGGCTATAATAAGTGAAAGGGATATTTGACATGTGCATCCCTTATGTTATTATGGTTGCTGATTTTTTATTCAATCAGATTTGATTTATCTATTAGGTATACTTGGCATCTTACAAAGGAATCTATGTTTTTTTTTGGTGGTTTATTATTCACCCTGTCCAAAGATCACAAGTTGAACTAGATTTTTGTAGTTATTTTATCCTTTTTGAGTTAATCCATTATGGTGTGAAGATCATATGATTATCTAGTATACTTTTGGTTTATCACCGCATTTTCTTCATTTGTTATTTCTAAATGTGAGAATCATGAACTGAGTAGATTAGAATCAATTAAAGTATTTTTATCCTTTCACATCCATCTTATATCGAGTGCCCCAAGTTTCATAGGAACCGAACCTTCTCCGTAGGTTCATCCAAAGTAAAAAGGGTCCCACACCTTGGCGATGATCCAACGTTGCATGAGATCTTTTAGTAATTCAATGGGTACATGATCTGTGTGAAAACAATTTTTGGCACACCTAGTGGGATAGAGTTGGTACTTATCTTGGGACTTGGACAAATCAAAGCACCTATCAACTCTATTTCTATGGATTTCAAGTCTTAGTGTAATCACTTATGCAAAGAATTCAGACACGAGCTTCTTCCAAGAAAGAAAAATATCAGCATATCAAATTATCCTTGTCTCCACCAAGGAGAAAGAGAAGTGATGGTTAAACATCATCCTATAGGGGTCATTCAACTCCTCCTAATGGAATTTTTCCTCTACTAAGGAATAATCAACCCTTGGTCACCATCCAATTCTTTCCTTACTTTTAACGCTAGCAACACCTTGTTATTATCCCAAAGAGATGTTATTCCCGTAGCTTCCCTAACAAGTTTTCCATTTTATACTGGGGAAAACAATGTTACCCCTTTAGAACACATTTTAGATATAGCAAGTATATGTGCAGTACATAGCATTACGAATGATAATGTGGCAGTTAGAATCCTTGCTACTTCCTCTAAAGGTAAAGCCCTACAATAGTTTCAAAGTTTGAACGTTGGTTCCATAACTACATGGAATGATTTAGGAAAGAAATTATGTAAGTAGTTTGCCAAAAAAAGTGATCACTTATCACTTATGGAATAACTCACAACCATAAAGAGAGCCCCTCATGAATATATGAGTGATTTTAATTTCTGTTTCGATAAGACTTAAAACAGAATCCCAACACTCATAAGGCCATCTCTAAGTAATCCATTTCTATATTATTTACAAGAATTGAATAGTGACATAGTAGTTATGATTCAATCAATAGGGGGAAATATAGTTTCAGATGTCTCTGAATTTACTATAAAATCTAAAAATTATTTAATTCAAGTGGGAAAGATTGTGCCTAGACCTCACATGCTTCTACTCATTGAAATTAAAGGGAAACAACTGGTCATTACTCCTACTCCAAAAATTTCCAGTCAATCAACTGTGACTACATCCATTCCTTTAAATGATTTGGCTGAAGTCAAATCACTACTACAAACTTTCGAGAATGAGCTCATGGAAATTAAAAGGAAGCAGTCTCAATATACTTACCCATATCAATCCCAATACCAAATCATCCATCCTCCTTTTCAAGGAAGTAATCAGTCACAAATCCAAGCTATGAATCAAGCTGCAAATGTTAAGCCTTTTAAATTTCAGAACCCTCTTGCTGATAGTTCATTCAGAGCCATAATACCTATCCAAAATAATCTCATCCAAGATTATGAATGGTTCTACCCTTATTCTCAGCCTCATAATAAAAACATTTTCCCAAATGGATTTTTGAATCAAGCTCTTATGGTCCAAATTATATCTTCAACACATGAGTCATCAATCGGATCATCTGCATAAGAGAACTAAGATCAACCTTCTGATAAAATCACACTACTAAATTAACAAATAAATGATTTTTTTGGTTTGAATATCGATTACTCCTCTAGAGCAAAAAATATGTGTTTTAAGAAGAGAGCACTATAATCTCAACCTTCCATTAATAATCAGGGCTCCACTTCAAAACCTTAAACCCAAGTAGTGGTTAATAAGGATGTAAGAAAGATATTTCCAAAAACATCTGCTAATAAGGCCACAAAGAAAGAAGGGTCTTCAGGTATCACAATACCCAACAAGTACTTTTCAAAAGAGGGTTTTAATGCCCAAAAGGGTATTAGAAAATTAGGGGAAATTCCATTTAGTATTGTGGAACAAATGAAGAAAACCAACCCGAGCATCACTATGTGGGACACACTCTCAATTCCTTCTCAAAGGAAATTGCTACGAGAGGCTTTGAGTAATTTTATTACAACTAATATATCATCAGGTCATGGAGAAGAAATGGAAACAAGTCTGTGTCAACCAGAAGTAAAAAGCATTCCTAAGGCCAAAAAACTACCACCATTTTATATCTCCCTGATCTTTGGTGATCATTTTGTCCATAATTGCATGATCGATTCTAGAGCTAGTAGTTCTGTTATTCCCAAGAAGATTGCAAACATGTTAGGGATACCATATACTCCAATTTCAAGGGATGTTTTCCAGTTAGATGGTATAATGATTTAGACTATCAAAGTAATTAAGGAACTCCATATTACTATTCCTGCATGCCTGATTTTTTCATTCACACAAGATATATTAGTTATTGATATTCCTCCCCTCTTTACCATTTACTTGTCATGAGATTTTACTGCCAAGATGGGTGGTTACCTGGCATCAGATTGGTTGCATATGATCCTCAAAACTCAGTACGGGATGAAGGTGACTATAAGAGTAGAACCAATTTCTGATAATCATGTGGAGCCTTACAATGCTAGTCCCATAAACGAGAATTATACCATTTGTGACCTAGAAAAAGAATTTGCTGACCGTGAACCAACTACTCTCGTAGAAGAAGTTCCTAATACAATGTTTAACAAGGTAATTATAGATCATCAATATGATCCCTACACTGATTTATTAGCAGAAAAGGATTTTGATTTGTTGTTTTTGGAGGAAATTATATTAGGTACATACTGCATTCATAAAGAAGGTGAAATGATACCTCAATTGGTTAAAACACTGAATATTTTTGAGGGACTGTGGCAATTTTTTTTCGATGGATCAAGGAGTAAAAATGGATCAGGTGTGGGAGTTGTGTTTATTTCTCTAGAGGTAAATAAATAATTCTCATCTTTTTTTTTGCAATTAAGTTTCACCAATAATGTCACTGAATATGAGGCCATCATACAAGGAAATCAACTAGCTCAGAAGATATGAATCAAGGATATGAATTTCTTTGAGATAGTGAGTTGGTGGTACATCAAGAGACAAAACACAATGCATCAAAAAATGATCTCTTAAGATCATATAACAATCGATTTTGGGACTTGATTGAAGATTTCAAAGCTTTTGGGATTCATGCACTTCCTAGAAAGCAAAATCAAGATGTTGATAGGCTTGCTACAATTGGCTCACAATACGACATACAGGTGGACATCATGAAGGAAGGGTAGAAAATGGTCAAAAAGGTAGTCTACCTCATATTTACAAATAATTTGAGTAGTTAGGAAGTGTTTGATAGTGACAAACAAATTGTTCTTTTGTTGTAAGAAGAGGTGGAATTTTCTGCGAAACACCAAGATAAGTTGCAAAAATCATATGATTATCAAATTATATAGTTGAAAGGAAATAAGCTACCAAAGGGCTTGGTTACTCTAGAATCCATCTTCAATTAAGATGATCAAGGTAAAAATAGAGCATAAACATTTTGGTCAAGGAAGAATATTTTGAGAAAGTCGAGGTTGCAAGTGAAAGTCTCTTAAAAATTGGTAAAGTATGTATTGTTGAAGAAAAGAAATCTTTCATCAAATTATTTTAAGAGTATCATGACATTTTCACATGGAGCTACATGGAATTGTGTTCTTTTCATTCTAGACTAGCACAACATACCATCGAGATGGATCCTAATCCCAAAACAGTTTGTCAAAAACAAGACCAATTAATCCCAAAATCAAGCCACTAATGAGAAAGAAGCTAACTAAACTCATTAAGACCTGTATAATTTTTCCTATCAAGAACTCATCTTGGGTAGCCAATCCGGTACCTGTATGGAAAAAGAATGGAGAGATTCAGTTGTGCATGGATTTTAGAGATTTGAACCATGCCTTGAATGGAGAAAATCCTTCAAATGGTGACAGGGGCTCAAATATTTTCTTTTCTTGATGGATATTCGGATTACAATCAAATTCTAGTCCAAGAATCTGATCAATTCAAAATTGCTTTCACTACAAATTAGGGCACGTATGCTTACAACAAAATTCCACTTGGATTCTCCAATGTTAGGGCTACTTTCCAAAGAGCTATAGACATGGCATTTAAAGGAATAATCAATGATATTATCTTGGTTTACCTAGATGATATAACTGTATATTCTACGAATGCAAAAGACCACATCATGAATATAAGGAAGGTTTTCCAAAGGTGTAGAGAATTTGGGGTTTCACTTAATCCCATAAAATTCATTTTTTTAATGCACAAGGGAAATTTGTTGGGGCATGTTGTTTCATTAGACGGATTGTCAATAGATCTATCTAGGATTCATTTGATTATGTCCTTATCTCTCCCAAGTCTTAAGAAGGGTCTCTAGAGTTTTCTAGGAACCATAAATTTCATGTGGAGATTCATCCTTCAATTTGTGACATTAGCTAAATCACTTACAACTATGTTGAAGAAAAATACTCCTTTCTCATGAAAAGAGAGGAGAAATAAAGTTTCAAGCCCATTAAAAGGGACATTTCCTAGGCTCCCACACTAGTGAACCTTAGGTTTTATAAAGACTTTATTTTTTATGCTTTCATAGGTCACGAGAGTATTTCAGACATCCTTACCCAAAAAAATGACGATTTCATGGAGCAACCAATAGCTTTCTTTAGCCAATCCCTTAAATAATATGAGCTCAAATATTCATTTGGTTAGAAACAAGTATTTGCAGTTATTTGAGCTCTAAAGAAATTTAAACACATGTTGTCGAATAACAAAATTCACCTTATGATTTCTCATCCTAGTGTCAAGGAATTTTTACTGAAAAAAGAGATGAATGAGAAACATGTTGGATGGATCATGAAGGTAATGGAATATGACATACTTATTAGAGGAAAGTGTTATTGTCAACATCTTACCATAGACATGGAAATCAAAGAAGATGAAGATGTTTCACTCTTGAAGACTGATGAAGGTGATGATCAATATGATTGGTTATCTAAGATGCAAAATTTCATCCTCTCAAGAATATATCCTTCAAACATGGATAAAGGTCAAAGACCCACTTTATATCTCTAGTTTATTCCATATGTCTTGATGGATAGTGTTATTTTTCAGAAGGATTAGAACAGTGTTCTTCTTCACCCTGTGAAACCAGAATAGGTAAGTCAAATATTAGAATAATTCCACAGTAGCGTATCTAGAGGACATTAATCTACGTGAAAAAATGCTAACAAGATTATGCGGGCTAGTTACTATTGGCTAGATTTTTTCAAATATGCCCACCTCAGGGTGAGGAAATATAAGGAATGTGCCCTTTTAACCATCAATTAGAAGTTAACAGATCTTCCATTACACCCAATTCAAGTGTATCAACCTTTCATTAAATGGGGTATGGATTTCATTGAGATGATAAATCCTTCATCCAGTGGTAGACATAAATGGGTTCTTACTGCAATGAACTACTTTACTCGATGGATAGAGCCACTTGCATTGAAAGAAAGTAACGAGAATATAGTCCTTGATTTATTTGAAAATATAATGATAAGGTTCAGTGTTCCATTTACATTTATTTTTGACAATGCAATGAATTTTCTCATTCTAAATTTGGGTGAATGGGTTGTTAAGAATGAGGTCTACCTCATGAATTCATCCAATTACAATCCACAAGGAAACGGGTTGGCTGAGTCAAGAAACAAGAACCTTATAAGAATTTTTAAACATATGATGGAAGCTAAGAGGAGGACTTGGCATACACAACTTAATACTACCTTATGGGAAGATCGAACCACACCTAAAAAATCCATTGAAAATTCTCCTTTCATGCTTGTATATGGAAAAGAAGAAAAAATTCTACTCTCCTTGGAGTTACCTTCCTTGGAGTTAGCTTATCTGCTAGAGGCTATGGATAATGATTCCTTGTCACTGAGGTTTACTGAACTTGTGGAGTTGGAATAAGTGTGAAACAACACTATGAGAACTTTGGAACAACATAAAGCTTAGGTAAAAAAATCTTTTGACAAGAAGACTTATGATAAATATTTTCAAGAGGGAGATTTAGTTCTCAAACGGGATGAAGATAGAACTAAACAAGGCAGACATACCAAGTTTGATACTCTCTTAAATGGGCCATATATTATAACAAGTTACAAGGAGGAAAATTCATTTCACATATCTAGGATCAATGGAGAAGAACTGCCCATTCATGTTAATGGGATACATCTCAAAGCATACTTTTGAGATTGTTCCACCCCATGTACAATGTTCTTTTGTCTTCCTCCAAGTGCTTCGCACATTATTTTGTTCTTATTTTACTTTTCCTTTTATTTTTTTGTATTCTCTAAATGTAGTTAGCTTTTAGGACTATTTTCCCTAATGGTTTGTATAAGGGTACTGGCCCTAAAGCTTAGCAAGCAAGCATTCCTCAGAGGTCGCCAAAAATGTTAAATTTTAAATCTTACCTTGAAATGAAGATGTTAAATTTAGTTTAATATTTTTATTCTGAAATCCTTCACCTTAAAGTATTTAAGAAATGTGCTCAAAGTTATCTCTAAATTTTGAAAACATGAAAATTTGGAATTTTAGAGTTTTGGAATTCAAAGGTCTCTTTTGGTAAATAGTGACAGTTTCAACTTAGAGTTCCAAAGTCTGAAACTCCAAATTTATGAAATTTAAGAACTTTGGACTTTCATGTTTTGGAAGTATAGATTGTCATTTTAAGAAATTTATTCTTGGAGTTATGAAGTCTGAAACTCTAAAGTTCCAAATTTTTGGAAATTCAAACTTTTGGGTTTCGGAAGTCTCCCACCTTTTTTTGATGTTTTCACTTTCGGAGTTCTGAAGTGTGAAAGTCCAAATTTTTGAAACTTTCAGAACTTCAGACTTTCAGGTTTCAGAGTCTTCCATTACCTTTTCATAAGCTTCATCTCTCAAGTAACTCCGAAGTTCTGAAATTTTAGAACTTTGGACTTTCGGGGTTTCAGACTTAGGAGTTCTATGAGCATTTAATTCTCACCAACCTTCACATGTGTCATATTTGGAGCTTTAATATTAGGTTTACTATATAAACTTAAGTTTTTACCTGTCATTTTAACTTGACTTCTTGCTTTGACAATATGATTTTTTTTATTGCATTCTTGTATTTTCGACCCATCGTTTTCAAGGTAATTTTGTTTGGGTTATTTATTTTTGGTTTATGATCTTTTCAAGTTTTTATTCCTTGTTTATTCTCATTTTTTCTTCATTCTATTTTGAAAATGAAACCCTTGGCATACACCATGTTTTCCTTGAAATTGTCTCCTGATCTCCACAGTTACAAAATTGAACATGTGCAGGCATCCAACTCAGATTGCATTATAGTTTTTCAAGATCTTTCCAAGTGTTTTACTTTCCTTTTATGCCCTCAACGAAGTTCACATCACACAAGTTTGTTTCAGAGGTCCACCTTTTTAGAGTTCAAAGGTCTGTTGCTTCAGAGTTCGAAGGTTCACTTTTTTGGAGTTTGGAAGTTTGTTGCTTCGGAGTCCAGGGTTTTTGTTTTTCGAAGGTTTTATTTTCAGGATTTTGGAGATTCCTTTTTCAAACTTTCAGAAGTCCTGGCTTCGGAGGTTCAAAACATTTTAATTTTCGGACATTCAGACTTCAATATTTTAAGACTTTTTGTAGTATTTGTTGCAAATTTTCAAAGGATTTTTTAGATTCTGAAACCTAAACTTGATGTCAACTTCTTCATTAAAAGGCAAAGAGAAGATGAAATATACATTCTTAGGGGTTGTTCCTCATTCATACCTCTCTTCAGAATTAGGAAATATTGGAGATAATGACCTAGGGCATGTGGATTTTCCAAACTTTTGGGCAAGGTTGAGAGCTCCTAACAAGAATACCTGGATGCAGACCATATATAACAATGGTCTTTCTCTAACCGTTGGTTTTCTAGCATCCATGCACTGTCGTGAATTTGTCTTGGCTATAGCAACCCATTTTGATGAATATTCTAGATCGATGAAAGATGTTGATGACAAGGTTGTAATTTGGCTAGATTCTGATTTCTTTGAAGACTTGTTTAAACTCCCAGATGTTGAAGACTATGCTATAATCTCACCTGAACCTGCAATTGAACATTGGGAAAAAGATACCAATTTGTGTACAAAGTTCATGATGAAGAGCTACTTGGCCAAGAGCATTACCAAGTTGCCTAAGATAGTGTATCGATCATATTTCATCCCAGAAGTAAACTATCTTATCGTGTTGCTAAGTAGAGTTTCAAGCCTTGCTTCCGTAAAAGAGTTTCAGGAATGGATGTTCTTAAACATTACCACCATTAAGAAAAACAAATAATTCATACGATGGGGAGAGAATATCAGTAACTCTATTTGTTTTTCAATTAAGTAAAGTCTTGTCTTCCAAGAATTGTTTACATGACTTCCTTTCTGGTCTATGCTGCAGCTGCTATGAGAGAATTTAATGGGTTAAATACAAAAGGTGTTAGAACTGCTTCCCAGAATTTCAATTTCTATCCTCAAATCACGATGGACAAGGGAAAAATACATTTTTATAGGGTTAATGATGCCTTCTTTTGTGTTCTCCTTTATTGTTTTGATAAGTATTTTTACAATCAAAGGATTTATGATGATACTTTCAAAGAATTACGAGAATGGGGAGCCATTTATCTACAGTTTCCTATATTTACATACATCCAAATTCTTGGTTTTGTAGGTGCTCCCAATAAGCTGCCAAGATGTCCTACTGACAAATGGGTTTTGCTAGAGTTGGTTTGGAAATTATTGGATTATCAACAAATCCAAAACAAATGACATAAGGTGGGAATCCAGTTTCTCATTTTAATCAGTCGATATAATTGTGCTAGTATCTATAAAGCAAAGAATGTGGATGCTGAAATATCTGAAGTAACCTTGTGAACCTTTCATCCTCAAACAAATTTTAATTACTGGGGAAATTTCACTGAAATAGGTTTATCTAGTTCTCATGTGCCCCAGCTAAAGGATATATGGATTCACTGTCAAGATGGGTTCATTATCCATCAACACGATTACGAAAGGTTGACTTTGGACGAGGTGTGATAGTTTGGTATTGTAGAGATTCCAAAGGAGATGGAGGATGAAGAAGAAGTATTGGATGTAGTTTACAGGGATAACAATATCACCAATCAACCATTTCCATGGATTGATTGGTATGTAGAAGAATGTTGTAATACTAAGGAGAGGGCGGGGCCCATTTTTCAAAGAACATATAATTTTTTGGCTACCTTGGGAAATTCACCCAAAGGGACAAAAGCCCAACCAACAAAGAGTCTTCCAACACCTACTAAAGGGAAAAGATCTATCCAAAGGACCCATATATTCCTTAAGAAGATCTCATTCATTGTTGAAAGTTCCTCTCTCTCCAAGGCTCCTACTTCCAAGGTTGTGTGTCTAAGAATGCCAGTATCAGAGATTGTTGAAGTCACTGATTCCCCAAGTTTTTCACAAAATGTGCCATCCTCTTCTTCCTTACCATTATCACTTCCTCCATCATTTCCTTCCACTTCTACACTCATTTCTTCTTTTCCATCCCCATCCATGGCCCATGTGTTTTCATCTCTTCTTGTCCTCTCAGTAGGGGAGATGATTGGGTCTCCAGTTTCCACTTCACTTCCTCTACAACTTTCATTTCCTTCCATTTCAATTTATAGCCTCGTTTTATCTACCCCTGCGGATATTCTCACTTCCACCCCATCTATCATTACCACTTCCATTCTAGTGCCAAATAATTTTACCAGTTCCATTGTATTGTCTAGTGCTCTAGGTACTAAATCATTCATTCCACTCCCATCAGCATCTGTTATACCAGAATGGCTATTTCTCCATCTCCGAAATAGAAAAAGAAAGTACCTTTGGTGGATGTTATAGATCTAAGTGTGTTGTAACATACTCTAAGGAGATAGGCCAAACAGTCGAAGATTGTATCCATCATATCAATAAATCAATCAAGAGAAAGAGTTATGGATATCATAACTCTTGTTAAAGGAAAAACCAAAGAAACTATCAAAACAAATGACTACCAAATTTCTACATTTTCACTAGGAAAAGCAAGACACAAAGGGGTTAAACAATATTTACGGACAACTCTTAGAAATCTGTTGGAAAAGTACGATAAAGAAAAATCTTATAAGGATGAACTAAATTTTTTTTTGAGCAGCTCACTTCCCTATTGAGAAAGGTAACACAACCTACTCCATCCACTGATATTTCAACTATAACTACTCTGACAATTTCTTCCACTCTAGATGATATTTCATATCATGAGATTGAGAAGATAGGTCAGAAGGGAAGATCAGTGAATGGATGGATAAAACGTATACTTTAAGAAGCCAATCCTTTAATTAAAGAGGATGTTAAAATATATAATGATTTGCAGGCTAAAAGAGCCTCTATTCCTAGAATGGACGAAGCCTTCTATGAATATAATAATAACTTGAATTTGAATTTGACTACATGGAGCGAAATCAAAGAAGAGGATCCTGATATGCTTCTTCAAGAAGAAGTAATCGATGATATTTCTAAGTTGTTCTACTTTCAAAAGGCTATGGAATTTAGGTGCTAGGTATTACAATATTTGATAAAGAAATCGAATGAAAATCGTGTGGAAATAATGGATGCTTTGAATGATATCTCAGAAGAGTTTGATAATGTTAACTGCAATTTCTTCAATGAGAACATTGATGCTCTTCTAAAAGATCAAATTAAGTCAAATTTTAAGGATTTGGTGAAAATGGATGATGAAGTAACTAGGACCTTCAATAGTGACTCCATTGAAAGATTGGTTTCATGTTAAAATTTTATAGGTCGATTGAAGAAATTAGTAAGTAAACTTAAAAGAATTCCAACAAAGGTAGAAAGAGAGATCAAAACAACATATGTGGTGAACCATTATGTGTGTGGGCCAAAGGAAGGATAAATACAAGGAATTATCAAGCGTTTCATCAAATATAAGCATTAGATGGCTACTTTGGAAAAAGAACAAGAGAAGATAGGAGAAGGAGTTGCAGGGCCAAGCTGAAGCTAGGTGACCATGGGAGGACAATTACAAGCTCTGGATCAGTCCAAGTTGCAGGGTTGACCGAGTCAAACCTTGCAACCACTTTGCTATTTATGTGGGAACTTAATGATTTTCTATTTTTAGTAATTTGTTGGTTAAGGTCCAGTTGTAATGGCTCAACCTAAGAACTTATAAAAAGTTAAGTGCATAAAGTCTTATATATAGATAGATCATTTTGGAAGTTACTCTTCAAGCTTGGAAGAGTGCTTTGAATACCTTGAAGCCTTTCAATTACATTCAGAACCTAATTTATTGTGTTAATGGTTGATCAATGTATGTTTTGTGGATGCACAATTCCTTAGTGTAAGTGGTTAGCTAACCTTTATTTCAAAATATCTTATTTCATTTTATGAAAAAGTGATGTGATTATCTCGAATACCAATCATGAAAATATTTTTTTTCCCCTTCTGTTTGTTATCCTATTTTTGTGATTTCACTAAAATGATGATAACCATAGGAAATTTTAAGAAAAAATATCCTAAAAAGCCCTTTTAGAGAGATAATCAGGTTTTCGGGTTTCCATAGCATGATAACATGATTTTTACATGCTATATGTTGCATGTTTCCCAAAACCTGAAGTCCGATCCAAGTCCTTTGTTTCAGGTTTTTGGGACTGTAGAGCATCGGAGCACGCCTTAGCCAAAACATGCTTCATGTCGCATGACTTCCAATTCCCGAAACCTGATTCACTCCTTTGTATCGGGTTTTCAGAACCATCAAGCATTCATGCTTCATGTCGCATGCTTCCTGCAACCTGAAACTTGAATTGATATGAAATCCTTTGTGTTGTGTTTCCAGACATCCGGAGCATGCTGACATGGCATTAATGTCGAGTTGTCGAGTAGTTGACACACGTGTCAACTGAAGTGTATTAAATGTGAAATTTTTAATAAATACTTAGATTTCCACGTCATTTTTACTATACGTACTTTTACTTCATCGATTTTTGTGCATGCTTCTTCGATCCTGAAACCAGATTTGCCATTGTGCTTGATTGCATGGCTCGTTTTTGATCATTTTTCGATCTGATTGAAGGTATTTCCCTTTGATCTTTGTTTATGGAATTTGTGGAAGAATTGTGTGATGATCTTTCTAAATCCCTCTTTCTTTCTTGTTAGGGTTTTGGGTTTTTGATTATTTATTCCTTTTTGGGTTGTGTTCCAATCAAGTTTGTGTTTTAGGGTTCACCCTTGGAATGCTTACTTAGTTTTATTCCTTGGAATATGCCATTTTAATGACAATAGAACAATGTATCAAGAATAATAGTAATGGAGAGGAATTTACATGTTTTGTCCTGACAAAAACCCGATTCCCTCTTTTTAGGTTTCGCAAGGTGTTTTGCAGTTTCCAAATCCCGTTGTCTATTGAGAAATCCAAGGTGTCGGACACTCCAAAATCTCCGGCATCCTCCAAGGTGCTGGATGCTTCAAAATTTTGGCATCCTCCAAGTGTAGCGGTTTTTTCCAAGCCTCATGGCATCTAGCAAGAGTGTCGGGTTTCAATAGTTGTCCAACATCTTCAAAGTTTTGACAGCTCCCTTTAGTGTCGGGTTTCTACAAGTGTCTGAACAGGGTTGAACTTCTGATACTCCCTGTAGTGCTTCGGGCCTGTGGGATTTCTAAGCAGGTCCTCAAACTTGAAGTGTCTAAATCAGAAGCAATCAATTCACTCCTCCTTTGAAATTCTTCATGTCAGAGCCCGGTTCATCACAGGATAAGACAAAAAATAAGGGAGGATGAAGTAAAAATTCAAGAAGGTGGAGTCTCCTTCCTACATTGATTGTAATTATGACATCCAGGATACAGAACTCAGAAACATAGATATGGAATATTTTTGGAATAGAGTCAAGAGTTCTTCCCAAACCCCTTGGATGAGATCATAGTCAGCAGTGGTCTCCCTCTTGTAGCAGGATTCCCCATGTCTGCTCAGTGTCCCGAGTTCATCTTAGCCTGTGCTTTGAATTATGACTCTTCTTCTCGTTCTGTGAGAAATCAGGTGGGAGAGGTCATAATCAAGTTAGACGGAGGTTACTTTGATGACCTTCTCAAGCTGCCTAACTTTGAAGAGTATGGGGACGTAGATCTCAAGTCAGCCCAAAAAGCTTGGGACAATGATCAGGAGGATTGTATCAAACACGTGAATAAGAAGTTCCTGATCAAAGCCAAACTGGTTGTTTCTAGGTTTCCAAGACTTGTTTCCTAGAAGTGATTTCATTC
Organism: Taxus chinensis; assembly: GCA_019776745.2. NCBI lineage: Eukaryota > Viridiplantae > Streptophyta > Pinopsida > Cupressales > Taxaceae > Taxus > Taxus chinensis. The sequence goes on along the minus strand of CM034150.1, from coordinate 150,391,052 downwards.
AAGAAATCAATGATATCATTACTTTGCTGAGCTGGGTTTTTGGGTTCCCTGAATCAAATGTTTTCCAGGGATGGATGTACCAATTCATGGTCATCATTAAGAAGAATCAATAGGGGATTGACTGGGGTAGTCTTATCAGTGATGAGATAGATTCCTAGATGACAATAGTCTTGTCTACTGGGAAGTTTTATATGTCCTCATATGTCACCTATGCAGTAGCTGGCATGAGGAATTATCCCGGATTGGACACAAAGGGGAAAAATACAGTGGAACATATTTATCAGTATTTTCCTTAGTTAACAAGAAAAGGGTCTGCAAAGACCAATTCAGAAGAGTAAATGATGCCTTCTTTTACAACAACATCTATAGGTTGAACCCTGAACTAAGGAAAACAAGAGTCTCTGATGAGGCATGGGCTAAAGTTTCGAAATGGGGTTGTGTCTTCTTACAATTCAAGAAGTTCACATACCTTCGGGTGGTCATGTACCTGGGTGATCCTTTCCATTTGCCTAGATATCCAGGAGACAAACTGATCTTGATGGAGTTGGTCAGGTAATTGTTGGATTTTCACAAGTTCCAATAGAGTAAACACAAGGCCACCGTATCCTTCCCAATTTCTATTGGAAGGTATACCTGCTCAACGGTGGCAAAAGCCAAGAACATTGTACATGAGCTTCAAGATAAGTTAAAAAAGCACATGAAGCATAGAGATGGGTTCAAATTTTGAGGAGTCCTCAAATCATATGGAACTTTGTACCTACATGTACCAAGCATAGAAGACATTTGGATTTATTTACGTGATGAAGTTGTTGTTCGAAGAAAATATCATAGTAGGTTGACACTTGCAGGGATTCAGACACCCGGGCTCACTGACAATCCAAAGGGTATTGGTGACAATGAAAGTGTTCTGGATCCTTCCTATGACGGACTGAATGAAGATCAATATGTTTTCCCACCTATTGATTGGTCTATCGGTGAAAAAGCCTCTATTACAGATAGATCAGCCCCGATTCTCACATGCACCAAGGAATGGCTCACCTCTTAGGGGATGAGTTTTCAAAGAAGATAGTTTTTCAAAGATGGTTGCTTTGGAGGTGGGGCCCTCCAAAAAGGAAAAGGACAAAAGCTCTTCCAAGGGACCTATAAAGGTCAAAATTTTCAAGAAGAGAAGAGAAGAAGAATCCCCTTCAACTGCCACTCTAGTTGAAACGGTGAACATGCTAGAGTCACCAACACCACCGGAAATAGGGGAAATCTCTTTGGGGGTAGAAGTGAGTCAGCCTCTAATTTCACCATTTGCTGACTGCCCAACAGAAGTAACTCTATCCCTTGCATCCCAGGCTTTGGCGTATCAGGATCTGTGCCCTCCTCCACAACCACTGGCTCCTCCTACTTCACAACCACTTGTACCTCCTCTTTCCCCATTCTCTTCATCAGCCATGGACAGAATTTTCTCCAGACTCTCACCTCTCTCTACTGGGACCAAAGTAACTACAGATATGCCTCCTCCTACACCTCTTTTCACCAAATCTACTACCACACTGATGGCTGTTCCCACTCCACTAGTGAATCTCCCTCCACCTGAAAGTATGACACCAACTTCTACAACAGTGGCAACTCCTTCTGGCATGCCTCAATGGTTACTTGAGAAAACTCCGAGGAAAAGGAAGGTGGTTGTACCCATACCAGCCTTTGATTTTAGTTCACTCAAGGCTTCTACTGCTAAATCAACCAAGAAACCCAAAACAATTTCAAGGGTTTTAGTGGATGCTTCAGGACATAAGTTTGCAGAGATCGCCACTCCCGCAACTGAAAAAACCAAAGAGGAGATAGTGGCATCTAACTATCAGCTAATTAGGGTTTCTCTAGGGAAGGTGATGCCAGAAGGAGCACAACAAGATTCACGAGATGCTATGAACGTGCTATGTCAGAAGTTAAAGGAAACAAAGGACAACAGAGATGAGCTTAAAGAAAAGGTGGAGCAGTTGACTGAAGTATTACTTAAGCTCTCAAAACCCCTTGAGTCCATACCATCATCCTCTGTTCCTATCGGGTTTGATTTCTCATTGGTACCCATAATTGAAAAGATTAATGAAAAGGGGAGAGTGGTCGATGAATGGACCCAAAGGCTACTCCAACAGGGGAAAGAAGTAATCCAAGACACTGTGGAAGTTTATCAATATTTGGAGAATATAAAGAGTGATGGGGAAAAGATGGATGATGATTTCTCTTCAGAGATTAGGCACTTGGAGTTGAATTTTGAAGCTCTCTAGATGCTGAAGCAAATCCCATCCTAGATATTGGTCAAAGAGGGCATCATCCCACATGTGGATAAGCATTTCCAGCTGACCAAGGCCATTAGATTCAGAATAAAGATTCTCAATGAAGCTTGCAGCAAATTGAGAGAATCAAGATATCAATTAATCGATGGTGAGAGTGACCTAGAAGAAGAGATGATCAAAATCTTTGCAAAAGTTTTGAGTGAAGGCTCGAGTATCCTACCAGTTGAAGATCTTTTCAAACAAGTCCAAGAATCAGTTCAACATGAACCAACTTATGGATTTGGCATGGAAATCATTAACAGGTTTGTAAAGATTGAACATTCTTTGGAGACCATAAGAAAACTCAACAAAAGATTGAGAAAGCTTCCTAGCAATGCCAGTGACACTCAGGAAACATGTGAAGTCCTGAGTGATAATTCCATCGTGCCTGATGAGAATGAGATGCAAGGTATAATCTAGAAATTCCAAGAATTTCGGGACAAACATGGCTCTATTGGAAGGAGAGAAAGACGAGGAAGAGAAAGATGAGGATTCAGACTAAGTCACAATGCAACATGTCATTTCAATCTTGAAATTGACATGTCTTTTTTATTTCTATTTCGTCACATAGGAAGTAAATTTTGACTTGGTCTCCTATGTGAGAGTCAAGCGAAATAGGACTCTTGTTAAAACACTTTTTTCTAGGATTTATCCTATTTTCTCTCTTCTCTTTTTATTATAAATAAGGGATGCTCATGCATTCCAAAGGGTTGAGATTTTTGGAATATTGAGAACCTTTGTGTAGAAGAAGAACTTTGTGTTTTCTTTCAATCATTCAAAGAACAGAAATCGATGTCATTTTTGCAAACTTTGTGTTGTGAGATTCATCTCTCTTAAGATATTGCTCTTATGTTTAGGATCTTAAGCTGTTCTTTGTTTAGTGTTCTCAATCATTTTAAATTATTTCAAACATAACATTACATTTGTTATCTAGAACTCGTATGATTATTTCGTGATCTGTGTTTACTCGAAAGAAAGTATGTTCCCATTATTTCCTTTCCGTGATGTGTTCTTTCTAATCCATTTTACTTAGAAAGCAGCAATATTTCCAGCTATTGTGGATGTGGCTTTCAGGATTCTATCCTAACCCCAATGGTTAGAATAGTGTGAATATTATACTCATTATTTCTATTGTGTTTTAGATTAGTAATAAATAGGCAGCCTCACCTGTCTTTGAGGAGGGATTCAATCCCATGTACTATGGTTGAACTTCATATTTCATCTTGAAAAAATATCCAACCAACAGTTTTTGGCGACTCTACTGGGGAATACAGATTAATAGTATAAAGCTTATCCTCTTGGTGTCTGGTGACTCCGTATTTTCCTTATTTTCAACAAGATCTCTTTCCTAGTTCAAACTGGCAGGAAAGATCTTCACTCAGGTCACACAGTGCCGGGGGTGAAACTGATCCATTCTTTGACTTGCTTCAACAACATAATTTTAGACTTTCACCCAATGTTGTTGCTTCTAGCCGGGCAAGAAGCTCTTTGCCCATCCGAAGGAATTGGATTCCTTGAGAACTAGAAGTCTCTGTAACTTGTTGTGCATTATTCTTGCCAGATATTTAGATTCCTGTTCACACTTCATTTAGAAGAATGGTAGCATAACCTGTGCCTTGGGGTGCCGCTATTGGTCCTCTTTCCCTTACTCCACCATTACATGACCTACCTGATGAATCACAAAAGAATATTCCTAAGTTCAATGGTTATGGGAAACAACATCCTGACAAACGCATTGCCTCATTCTTTGTTGCATGTGGTGTTCTTGGGGTAGATCATGAAGATTTCTCTATTCAACTCTTCATTGAAACATTGTATGGCATAGCCACAGAATGGTTCTATCATCTCCCAAATGCATGCATTACCAACTGGGCTACCATGAGATCTATATTTGAAGCAAGGTTCAAACCAGTTGAAGATTCTCATGCCTTGTTGGCACAGCTCACTCATATGAAGAAAGAGTCTCACAAACCCATGTGGGATTTCATAGCCAAATTTAATAAGCTAATCCACAAGATTTCAGACATTGCTGTTCCTACTCTTAAAAATAAAAAGTGTTTCTTCATCAACGCTCAACCATCAGATGTAAGCTTCTTGTTAAGAAGATTTGTTATTCCTGATTTGGCCACTGCTCAAGCTACGACCACTGAAATAGAAGATGATCTTATTTTGGTCAGAAAAATCAGGAAAGAATCATCTAAGCCTAAAAATCAGAGTTCTTCTTAGATTACTACTGATCCCATGATTCAGAAGATGGCTAATGACTTGATTGCTTGAAAAAAGCAAATGTCTCAACAAGTTGGCAAAACGCTCCGTATCGGGACATTCCTAGATGGAATTTCAATAATACTAATAGTACTCCCACAAGAGATAGGCCACGGTTGACTGCTGCTCAACCAAGACTAGCTATTGAAGCTCCTCCTGTTAATGCTATAGTGGAGATAGTTGAAGAAGATGCTGAAATAGAAGAAACAGATTCTCATGAAACTTTTGAAGCTTCAGGATATGCTGATGAGTCCTATGACATTTCAACTGGCGACTTCAGCATTGGGTATTTGGAATACGAAGAAGATGGATGTGAATCTGATGGTTGGTCATTCGTGGTCTTCACTTGATCTCAATCCCAGAACCTCAGAAAACTAGTGGAAAGTTCCCAAGGAGAAGAGTAAGGATGCTCCCATGGTCATAGCTAAGAGAGGCTCGCCTATTTCAGCACAAACTGAAAATGAGATGACTAAAAAAGTAACAACTTCCTCCTATCCTCCTTCTCCTAAGGTCAGTACAACTCATTCCCATGTGATCAAAAATGAACCTACCATCACTCCTTCATACACTGCTTTTGACATCATTGATCATGAAAAAAGAACCAAGATACAAATGTCAGAAGCAAAATAACTTCAATCAAATCCAGAACAATTCAAAAAAATTGCCAAATTCATTAGAAGTAAGGCTGCTATTCCTTCACCTTCCAAAGGCATTTTTCCAAGTCCTAGTCAATCTTCACCTTCTACCAATATGGCCTCTACTTTTTCTTTAGGAAATATTGAACCATTTTATTTGTCCTTACTTATAAACGGATTCAAACTTAGTAATTGCATCATTGACTCAGGAGCTTCTGATAATGTGATGCCCGCAAAGGTAGCACATGCCCTTGGACTCACTTTAACTAAATCATATGGATGGTGTTACTCCATGGAAACTAAGCAAGTCCCCTTGGTTGGTCAAATCAAAGATGCACAATTTGCATTCATCGCCTTCCCAGAGAAGAGAGTGAAAATGACCATTTTAGTTGCTGATATTCCAGCTGCTTATGGTATTCTTTTAGGAAGAGGTGTTTGTAAAAGACGTTTGGGGGAGATATCAACATGGACTGGACCAAAGATAAAATCCCAGTTAATAGAGTCTCTCGTATTCTCCATCCCGAACCTCAAGCGAAGTATTTGGTCACCAAATCAGATGACCCCAAGGCTCAAATTATTTTTGAAGATACTGGCTTGGGAAATTACTTCATGACATCAGAGGTACTAGCCGTTGACGTCAAAGAAGATAATTCTAATGCTATTTGGACCCTTGAATTTGATGGGAGCTATTCAACTATTGGATCAGGAGCTGGTGTAGTTCTTATATCACCAGATTCTAAAATTTTTCCTTTCACTTTCAAGCTGCAGTTTGATAACACTAATAATACAACTGAGTATGAAGCGTTGTTATTAGGACTAGAATTGGCCAGAAAAAAGGGAATTCGTAATCTCAGGGTTCAAGGAGATGCAGAGCTAATCGTTAACTAGGTGAAGGGGATTTATCAAGTGAAAAATGATCTGCTAAAGCATTATAGGAATAAGGTATGGGATAACATAGAATGCTTTGATTCTTTTTCCATCAGGGTAGTTTTAAGGGATCATAATGACAAATCTGATTCTTTAGCCGTGTCTGTGTCTCTCCTTCTTCCTCATCCACAATTCAAACGGGACACATACACCATTGAAATTGTACATTGTCCTAGTGTTCTGGGTAACTCAGCACATTGGCAGGTATTTAATGACGACCAAAAAATATTGTCTTTTCTAGAGAAAGCTAATAATTTTAGTGAGCTGTATTTTGAAGGGTTAGAATCAGCTTTTTCGTGAATCCGTTTCAAATTCATATCAGGAAGTTGATGGTGAATTTATTCAGCTAAAAGGTAATAAAATTCCCAAGGGAATTGGTTTCTCTGGAAGGTTTGTTTGATAAACATGATCATTTTATCCAGAATAAAAGGTAGACTGAAGGCACATCCTCATCAGAAGTAGATCAAGTTAATCTAGGTTCCCCAAATCAACCACATATGGTGAATATCAGGAAATGTTGTTCCTCTGAGGAGAAAGCAAAAATTCAATTCACTTATGAAGAGATACATGGATGTCCTAGTCCTAGTCATATGCAGATTTAAAATCCTTCAAACCTAAAGATATGCAACATAGCATTCCCTTGAAGCCTGAAGCTAAACCCCACAGGAAGAAGTAAAGACATTACAATCCCAAGATCTCAGGGACTATTCTTGTAGAAATTCAAAAAATGTTAGATGTAAGGATTATTTTTCCAATCCATCATTCCACCTGGGTTGCTAGCATCGTCCCTATCAGGAAGAAGAATGGAAAAATATAGATTTGTGTTGATTTCTGGAACCTGAATCAGTCTTCATTAAAAGAGAACTATCCCTTGCCTATCATGGATTAGGTGTTACAGATCATTACAGGATCAAAAATGCTATCCATGCTCAACAGATTTTTAGGATATAATACAGTTGAGGTAGCTGCTTAGGATCAACACAAGAAGGCCTTCACAACCCCATGGGGGACCTTTACGTACAGGAGGATGCCTTTTGACTTGATCAACGCCGGAGCCACCTTTTAGAGAGCTATGGACTTGGCATTCAGAGATCTGATGGGAAAAGTCACAATGGTATATTTGGATGACTTGACCATTTTCTCTAAAAAACGGAGTGATCATTATGATCATCTAGAACAAGTACTGTTGAGATGCAGGCGTCACGAGATTTCATTAAATCCCAAGAAGTCCATGTTTGGAGTGATCGAAGGAAATTTTTTGGGTCGTATTTTGTCTAGAGAAGGAACCAAGATCGACCCAGAGAGGGTGAAGCCCATTCAAATCCTTACCCTACCCACAAGCAAAATTGGAGTTCATTCCTTTTTCGGAAAGGTCAATTTCCTAAGAAGGTTTGTACCTAACTTTGCAGATAAAACCAAGGATATCCTTGGGATGATGAAAGGCAAAATTCCATTTCAATGGAGTAATGAAGGGAAACTTGGATTTGATGAAGTCAAAAGGGAAATTGCTTCACACTCCTATCCTAGTATGTCAAGATTTCAAAAAAAGATTTCATCATGTACAACTACACTTCCACACACACAGTGTCAGCCATCCTGACCCAAGAGAACAGAGAGGGCATTAAAGTTCCCATCACTTTCATGGGCTTCCCATTAAAGGAACATGAACTAGAAATGTCACAGATTGAAAAGCATGCTTATGTAGTGGTACGAGCGGTGAAAATTTTTAGGTACTATGTGCTGAGCTCTCATACCCTCATTCTCATTCCCGACACCGCTATTAAATCCATTTTAACTCAATAAGAGCTAGGTAGTCAACAAGGTAATTGGATAGCTAAAGTTCAGGAGTATGACTTAGACATTAGACCTACCAAGTTGTTACGAGGAAGGGGCATGTGCCAATTGATTGCGGAAAATCATGCTGAAATAGAATGCGAAAGGACCGAAGATACCTCTTCAGAGTTGCCCGTGGTGCTTTTCATGAGCACAAGTGATGAATGGTACACGGATATTGCTTTCTTTCTAACTTATGGTGAATTCCCCCCACATTTAAGCCAAAAGGAGAAGAGGACAATTAAGGTAAGATCTGCAAGATACCTCCTGTGGGATAATGGAATAGATAAGAAAGGTATTGATGGTGTATTCCTGCGCTGTGTTGATAAGTCACAACAGGTGATGTTACTAGAGTCCTTCCATAGTCTAGCATGTGGAGAACATTTCTCATCCTCCGTAACAACGTATAAGATCTTACGGGCTAGGTACTATTGGCCCACTCTCTTTCAAGATTCAGCAGAATGGGTATCCAAGTGTGAAGCTTGTCAACATTTCATTGGTCGCCCTAAGCTAGTAGCTCTTCCATTGAAGCTTGTAGTGATTGAAGAACCTTTTTGCCAGTGGGGAATTGATTTCATTGGAACGTTGAATCCTACCTCCAGTGCTAGACAAAATTACATGCTTACTACTATAGACTATTTTACCAAGTGGGTGGAAGCTGCACCAATCAAGCAGGCAACCTCAGAAGCTGTATGCAAATTCCTTAAAGAAAATATAATTGTCAGATTCGGTGTGCCTCACAAGATTGTGGATGATAACGCCTCTAATTTATCATCACATGAGTTGGTAGAATTTTTTTATGGATTCGGCATCACCCTAGCTCACTCATCTGACTATTATCCCCAAGGCAATGGGCAAGCTGAGTCCAACAACAAGAACCTGGTTACCATAATTAGAAAGCTAGTGGATGAAAACCAGAGGACATGGCACAAAGCATTGTATGATGCATTATGGGCAGATCAGATTACTCTAAAGTGAGCTATAGGAATGTCCCCTTTCCAAGTGCTATATGGGATTGATGTTGAGATTCCTATCTCCGTAGAATTTCCATCCTTGTGGTTGGTCAAAGCAATTGAAGATGAAACTTTCCAAAGTTCTATTGAGAAGAGGGTTATGTATCTAGCTAGGTTGAAAGAGGAATGAAGCAAGGTGGTTGATTTCATTGTGGATCATCAGAGCAAAGCAAAGAGGATTTTTGAAAAGAAATCAAGGCAACGCAATTTCTAGATTGGAGATCTGGTACTTCTTTGGGATAAGAGAAGGGAACAGAAAGGAATGCATGGAAAGTTTGATTCTTTTTGGAAAGGACCTTTCAAGATTCATCAGCTGAATGGTGAAAATAGTTTCTGTCTATCATATCTTGATGGAGAGTTACTCTCTTTACCTTTCAGTGGTCAACATCTGAAGTTTTTCCATCAGTAATGCAAGATGCTCTTTCACATTGTACATTATTTGTTTTCTGTCATGTGTTTTCTTTTCATTTCTTTTTGTTCTCTTCTTCAGACTCCATGGCCTAATAGATAAAACCAGAGATTCTAAGTTCTCTTCCTTTGATGTCACAAAGAAAGTCCCCAACTGGAGCCAGCTATTATCCTATTTTTGTGATTTCACTAAAACGATGATAACCATAGGAAAATTTCAAAAAAAACCTCCTAAAAAGCCCTTTTAGAGAGATAATCAGTTTTTTGGGTTTCCATACCATGACAACATGATTTTTGCATGCTATATGTTACATGTTTCCCAAAACCCGAAGTCCGATCCAAGTCCTTTGTTTCAGGTTTTTGGGACTGCAGAGCATCGGAGCATCGCTTAGCCAAAACATGCTTCATGTTGCATGACTTCCGATTCACGAAACTCGATTCACTCCTTTGTATCGGTTTTTCAGAACCATCAAGCATTCATGCTTCATGTCGCATGCTTTCTACAACCCAAAACCTGAATTGATATGAAATCCTTTGTGTCATGTTTTCGGACATCTTGAGCATGCTGACATGGCATTAATGCCAAGTTGTTGGGTAATTGACACATGTGTCAACTGAAGTGTATTAAATGTAAATTTTTCTATAAATGTGAATTTATTTATAATTACTCATATTTCCACGTCATTTTTACTAGACGTAATTTTTACCTCATGGATTTTCGTGCATGCTTCTTCGATCCTAAAACCCGATTTGCCCTGTGCTCGATTGTGTGGCTCGTTTTTTTTATCATTTTTCGATCTGATTGAAGGTATTTCCCTTTGATCTTTGTTTGTGGAATTTTTGGAAGAATTGTGTGATGATATTTCTAAATCTCTCTTTCTTTCTTGTTAGAGTTTTGGGTTTTTTATTATTTATTCCTTTTTGGGTTGTGTTCCAATCAAGTTTGTGTTTTAGGGTTCACCCTTGGAATGCTTACTTAGTTTTATTCCTTGGAATATTCTGTTTTAATGACAATAGAAGAATGTATCAAGAATCATACCAATGGAGAGGAATTTACATGTTTTGACCTAAAAAAAAACTGATTCCCTCTTTTTAGGTTTCACAGGGTGTTTTGTAGTTTCCAAATCCCACAGCCTATCGGGAAATCCAAGATGTCGGACACTCCAAAATCTTCGGCATCCTCTAAGGTGTTAGATGCTTCAAACTTCTGGCATCCTCCAAGTGCAGTGGGATTTCCAAGCCTCCCAGCATCTAGCAAGAGTGTCAGGTTTCAATAGTTGTCTGACATCTTCAAAGTTCTGACAACTTCCTTTGTGTCAGGTTTCTACAAGTGTCTGACAAGGTTGAACTTCCGATACTCCCTGTAGTGCTTCGGGCCTATGGGATTGCTAAGCAGGTCCTCAAACCTGATGTGTCTAAATCAGAAGCAATCAGTTCACTCCTCCTTTGAAATTCCTCATGTCGGATCCCAGTTCATCACAGGATAAGATGGAAAAATTAGGGAGGATGAAGTACAAATTTAGGAAGGTGGAGTCTCCTTTTTAAATTGATTGTAATTATGACATCCAGGATACAGAACTCGGAAACATAGATATGGAATATTTTTAGAATAGAGTCAAGAGTTCTTCCCAAACCCCCTGGATGAAATCAATAGTTGGCAGTGGTCTCCCTCTTGTAGTAGGATTCCCCATGTCCACTCAGTGTCCTGAGTTCATCTTAGCCTATGCTTCGAATTATGACTCTACTTCTCGTTCTGTGAGAAATCAGGTGGGAGAGGTCATAATCAAGTTAGACGGAGGTTATTTTGATGACCTTCTCAAGCTGCCTAACTTTGAAGAGTATGGAGACGTAGATCTCAAGTCAGCCCAAAAAGCTTGGGACAATGATCAGGAGGATTGTATTAAACACGTGAATAAGAAGTTCCCGATCAAAGCCAAGCCGGCTATTTCTAGGTTTCAAAGAAATATTCCTAGAAGTGATTTCATTTAAGAAATCAATGATATCATTACTTTGCTGAGCCGGGTTTTTGGGTTCCCTGAATCAAATGTTTTCCAAGGATGGATGTACCAATTCATGGTAATCATTAAGAATAATCAATAGGGGATTGATTGGGGTAGTCTTATCAGTGACGAGATAGATTCTCAGTTGACAACAGTCTTGTCTATTGGGAAGTTTTATATGTCTTCATATGTCACCTATGAAGCAGCTGGCATGAGGAATTATCCCGGATTGGACACAAAGGGGAACAAGAAAATGGAACATATTTATCGATATTTTCCTTAGTTAACAAGAAAAGGGTCCGAAGACCAATTCAGAATAGTAAATGATGCCTTCTTTTATGAGAACATCTACAGGTTGAACCCTGAACTGAGGAAAAAAAAAGTCTCTGATGAGGCATGGGATGAAGTTTTGAAATGGGGTTGTGTCTTCTTACAATTCAAGAAGTTAACATACCTTCAGGTGGTCATGTACCCGAGTGATCCTGTCCATTTTCCCAGATATCTAGGAGACAAACTGATCTTGATGGAGTTGGTTAGGCAATTGTTAGATTTTCACAAGTTCCAATAGAGTAAACACAAGGCCGCCGTATCCTTCCCAATTTCTATTGGAAGGTATACCTGCTCAACGGTGGCAAAAGCCAAGAATGTTGTACATGAGCTTTAAGATAAGTTTAAAAAGCACATGAATCCCAGAGATGGGTTTGACTTTCAAGGATTCCTCAAGTCATATGGAACTATGTACCTGCACGTACCAAGCATAGAAGACATCTGGATTGATTTACGTGATGAAGTTGTTGTCTGAAGAAAAGATCATAGTAGTTTGACACTTGTAGAGATTCAGACACTCGGGCTCGATGACATTCCAAAGGGTACTGGAGACAATGAAAGTGTTTTGGAACCTTCCTATGACGGACTGAATGAAGATCAATATGTTTTCCCACCTATTGATTGGTCTATATGTGAAAAAGCCTCTATTATAGATAGATCATCCTTGATTCTCACACGCACCAAGACATGGCTCACCTCTTGGGGGATGAGTTTCAAAGAAGATACTTTTTCAAAGTTGGTTGCTTTGGAGGTGGGGCCCTCCAAAAAGGAAAAGGAAAAAATCTCTTCTAAGGGACCTATAAAGGTCAAATTTTTCAAGAAGAGAAGAGAAGAAGAAACCCCTTCAACTGCCACTCCAGTTGAAATGGTGAACGTGCTAGAGTCACCAACACCACCGAAAATAGGGGAAATATCTTTGGAGGTAGAAGTGAGTCAGCCTATAATTTCACCATTTGTAAACTTCCCAACAGAAGTAACTCTATCCCTTGCATCCCAAGATTTGGCATCAGGATCTACACCTCCTCCTCCAACACAACTTGCACCTCCTACTTCACAACCACTTGCCCCTCCTACTTCACAACCACTTGCACCTCTGCTTTCTCCATTCTCTTCATCAGCCATGACTAGAATTTTCTCCAGACTCTCACCTCTCTCTGTTGGGACCAAAGTAACTATAGATATGCCTTCTCCTACACCTCTTTTCACTGAATCTACTACCACACTGATGGTTGTTCCCACTCCACCAGTGATTTTAGTTCACTCAAGGCTTCTACTACTAAATCAGCCAAGAAACCCAAAACAGTTTCAAGGGTTTTAGTGGATGCTTCGGGACACAATATTGTAGAGATTGCCGCTCCCGCAACTGACAAGACTAAAGAGCACATAGTGGCCTCTGACTATCAGATAACCAGGGTTGCTCTAGGGAAGGTGATGGTAGAAGGAGCACAACAAGATGCACAAGATGTTATGAACATGCTATGTCAGAAGTTAAAGGAAATAAAGGACAGCAGAGATGAGCTTAAAGAAAAGGTGGAGCAGTCGACTGAAGTATTACTTAAGCTCTCAAAACCCCTTGAGTCCATACCATCATCACCTATTCCTATCAAGTTCGATTTCTCATTGGTACCCATAATTGAAAAGATTAATGAAAAGGGGAGAGTGGTCGATGAATGGACCCAAAGGCTGCTCCAACAGGGGAAAGAAGTAATCCAAGACACTATGGAAGTCTATCAATATTTGGAGAATATAAAGAGTGATGGGGAAAAGATGGATGATGATTTTTCTTCAGAGATCGGGCACTTGGAGTTGACTTTCGAAGCTCTCTAGATGTTGAAGCAAATCCCATCCCACATCTTGGTCGAAGAGGGCATCATCCCGCATGCGGATAAGCATTTCCAGCTGACCAAGGCCATCAAATTTAGAATAAAGATTCTTAATGAAGCTTGCAGAAAATTGAGAGAATCAAGAGATCAATTGATCGATGGTGAGAGTGACCTAGAAGAAGAGCTGATCAAAATATGTGTAAAAGTGTTGAGTGAAGGCTCGGGTATCCTACCAGTTGACGATCTTTTCAAACAAGTGCAAGAATCAGTTCAACATGAACCAACTTACGAATTTAGCATGGAAATCATTAACAGGTTTGTAAAGATTGAACATTCTTTGGAGACCCTGAGAAAACTCAACAAAATATTGAGAAAGCTTCCTAGAAATGCCAGTGACATGCAGGAAACATGTGAAGTCCTGAGTGATCATTCCACTGCGCTTGATGAGAATGAGATGCAAGGTATAATCTAGAAATTCCAAGAATTTCAGGACAAACAAGATCTGTTGAAAGGAGAGAAAGATGAGGAAGAGAAAGATGATGATTTATACTAAGTCACAATGCAACATGTCATTTCAATCCTGAAATTGACATGTCTTTTTTATTTCTGTTACGTCACATAGGAAGTAAATTTTGACTTGGTCTCCTGCATGAGAGTCAAGCGAAATAGGACTCTTGTTAAAACACTTTTTTCTAGGATTTATCCTATTTTCTCTTTGCTCTTTTTATTATAAATAAGGGGTGCTCATGCATTCCAAAAGGGTTGAGATTTTTGGAATATTGAGAACCTTTGTGTAGAAGAAGAACTTTGTGTTTTCTTTTAATCATTCAAAGAATAGAAATCGATGTCATTTTTGCAAACTTTGTGTTGTGAGATTCATCTCTCTTAAGATATTGCTCTTATTTTCAGGATCTTAAGCTGTTCTTTGTTTAGTGTTCTCAATCATTTTAAATTGTTTCAAACATTACATTACATTTGTTATCTAGAACTCGTATGATTTTTTCGTTATCTGTGTTTGCTCGAAAGAAAGTACGTCCCCGTTATTTCCTTTCCGTGATGTGTTTTTTCTAATCCATTTTACTTTGAAAGAAGCAATATTTCCAATTATTGTGGATGTGGCTTTCAGGATTTTGTCCTAACCCCAATGGTTAGATTAGTGTGAATATTGTACACATTATTTATATTGTGTTTTAGATTAGTAATAAACAGGCAGCCTCACCTGTCTTTGAGGAGGGATTCAATCCCATGTACTATAGTTGAACCTCATATTTCGTCTTGACAAAATATTCAACCAACACTGTTATAAAGTTACATCTTCATTGGTTTTAAAAAGTTAATGGGATATTTTACATGTGCATTGCTTATGTTGTTATGGTTTTTGATTGTGTATTCAATCAGATTTGATCCATCTATTAGGTATACTTGGGGTCCTACAAAGGAATGTATGTTATTTTGTCTGTTGTTTATTATTCACCCTATCCAAACAGCACAAGTTGAACTAGATTGTGGTAGTTATTTTATCCTTTTTGAGTTAATCCATTCCGATGTGAAGATCATTTGATTATCTAGTTATACTTTTGGTGTATCGCCACATTTTCCTCATTTGTTATTTCTAACCCCGATCCTTGTGAAGTGAGTAGATTTGATTCATTTAAAGTTTTTTTAGCATTGCACATCAATATTACATTGGGTGCCCCAATTTTTAGAGGAATCTAGCCTTCTCGAGAGGTTCATCCCAATGAAAAAAGGTCCCACACCTTGTTGATGATCCAACGTTGCACGAGATCTTTCAACAGTTCAATAGGTGCATGATCCGCATGACAATAAGTCCTTACTTGTATGCCAAGGTTGTTGTGTTTACAAGGAGGGAGAATTGGTACAAATGGGTCAAGGACGAAGTCAGTTTTAACATCCGGGCACATCATAGAAAATCAAAGAAGGCCATGGTAAGTGCCAACCAAGCACAAAGACTTATTTAGAAAAATCATGAGTTTTGTTTGGTTTCATTAGAAGAAAAGAAAAATGGACTTGAGAGAATGAATATTTTGGATAACACTTGTCTGTTTTTACAGAAGAAGCCATTACAGGAACTACTCATTCAAGGAGCAAAACAACCTTCTACTATGTAGTCACTGTATCTACCTATTGATCTACTAGACCTGACCATGGGGTAACAAGAAGAAGAGGATATACGAGGAACATTGGTGACTATAACAACAACATACATGGAGAGGATTAAGCCAATCTATCTCAAGAGACAAAGACAAACAAGAAGGACTAAACCAATACATTATGGGACCTTCTCCATACTTGAGTAGGTTAGAAAATAAACCTTCAGGCCATACTTCATGCAGATGCACGTGATAGCAAGTTGCAAGAGCTCGTACCTACTAACGACATCTATGCAAGAAAAAAAAGAAAAATATAGAAGATTCCTTGTAAAGAGGATTGTACTCAAGGAAACTCAGAGGAGGATGTAGAACTGGAGCAGAAAACAAGAGATCCATAGGAGTCTTGGCAGGCTGGATGAGAGAAGACACCAAGGCAGACTCAGTAGTACTCAAAGGAGTAAGAGAGGGAGTTGATTCCTCTACCACTCCCCCACTAAGATTTTGTTGGACCAAAATCCTCCTAAGCATGGGAGGTATGATCCATAGGGATCCATAAAAACACACTACTTCATCAGATCCATTAGCACCAAGAAGGAGAATTTAAGAAAATGAAGAGAAATGAGGTACACGGAGGTTCTAGGTAAAACCGCCACTCTAAGCAGAGTGGCAGTTGTAGAACCGCCACCTTGCAGGGGTGGTGGTCTTGTCATTGATTCCTATCTAGGGCGGAGGTCCTGATACTATCATTCTATTGAGGGTGGTGTTCCTGACACTTTTGAACAAAAAAAAATAATGGAGCACAAATGGACGTGAATTTGAAGCGCCCGACTGTGTCTCTTCTCTCCCTAACATTTCCCATTCTCATGTGCACAGGAGGATATTGGGGAAGGCTATAAATACAAGGAGGAGAAAGATAATTGACCATTCAAAGATCCAGAGAGATCAAGAAATAAAATTGGTAATTATATGAGAGCAAGTGAGTAAGATCTTCAGTGCTGCAGTGGAATTGTAGGAGTAAGGTGTAGAAATAGAGAAAGTAAGCATAGGAAGGGAGAGGTTTACATTGTTGTCTCCATTTTCTACTTCCTGTAATCTGTAATTGTCTATAATTGACCAATAAAAGTGGGAAGAAAGAATTCTTTTCTCTTCCTGACTGGTTTTCCTCCATTGGAGGTTTCCGGGATAAAATTGTTGGTGTTTGGAGTTTGGATTCTTTCCTATTCTCTGCAATTTTCTCTCTATAACAATAGATAATCAGTCACTAAAGCTCTAATTTTCAAGTAAATATGTCATTTTCCAAAGTTGAAAGTAGAACAACATAATTGTGTAATTCATAGAGTTCCAAAGTAGAAGTTTACATATCAGTAGAGAATATACCCAACATGTTACACTAGTTTGCTTCAAATTATAGACTAAATCCTTTTTATCCCTTGAAGACCTTTGAAAATGCTTGAAGTGTCTTTTATCTTGTTAAGACATGGCTCTAGTGCCTTTGCGTGCTTGGAAATAATATGATCTTTAAATATCCTGTTGAGGAATTACTAATTTAGATAATGACTGCTAAGCTCTATATTTCTAAATATCACTATCAACTGACGACATATATTGTCAGTCAAAAATTACTACTGGTTGACACCATTGTCAAATGATTCATCAAACCATCGAAACAAAGTTCCTCCATATTCCCCATACTTTTGAAAGATGTTTTCATAGATTTGCCAAGTAATATCTATGAGTCTTTTTGGGGGTCTTAATATTTACCCTTGGGCTAGTAGAGGAAGTAGGACACCTTTTTTTGTCCCTGATGTCCCCTTTTATTTTAGGACAATGGGACAAGGGACATCATGCATTGAAAATTGTGCCACGGGTCTTCTTATCATGGGTTGGGGAAAAGTGAGTGAGAAAGTGTATTATTAACCTGCCTAGAAACCAAGTTGAATTTTCTTAAGTGATGAAACTCAATCAACATAAGGGGGAACAATTTTTTGTCCACACTATCCTCTTGTACTAAGGTACAAGGGAAAAGGGATAACAAGAGTGAAAAAGTGTGCCAAGGGATCAAGGGGTCATGATGTTGACTTGTGAAACTAGCCTAGGATCAATTTTATAATGTTTTAAGTGAAAATACTTAACTCATCAATAGGGGCATAATGTTTTGTCCATACTATCCCTTTATACCAAGGAATAAGGGACAATGGATAGTTGATGGTGAAAATTGCACTCAATCTTATAAATCGTGTTGATGTCATCTTGCCAACATGAGAATAGAATATAGAGATTACTTTTTAGGTCCGAAGATTTGGTATTGGAGTTCAGTGGCCAAACCTTATGTTATTTTTTACTCCAAAACACATGCTTAGTTAATTACAACAATGTCCAATACCTAATTCTTCTTGAAATTTTATTTCTAGATCCAGTCACTCTTCTAGCTCAAAGGAACAACTGCAATGACCTATAATATCTTGGAGGATGGTGAAGACTTGGTCCAAAAGTGATGTATACAACATGTAGTGGATTCTAATATATTTCCATTAATTGTTTTTTTGACTTCCAAATCTTCCTAGAACTCTGAGAATCTCCAAAAAAAAGTTCACTTTCTCTATTGGGGCTCACATTCTCTATAATGACTCAGTTTTTCTTGGACGGTTCCTAACACCACATGCATTCAAATAATTATTTTAAACTTCCCTATATCTCTTCAATAATCATTTTCACAACCTTCATATGGGTTGGGCTCTTTCCATTATCCTTTGGAGGGTATTCCTTTTTTGTAAAATGGCTAAAACTAGCCTCTTTTATGCCTTAGAGAAAAAATATTCCATCTTAGTTCTGAATAGCTTCATGAATCCATTTAGATATAATTACCAACAAATGAAAAAAATTGAAAACCATGTTATCATATTCCTCTCAGCATGAATGAGGATGATAAATTTGATAGTCAGATTGTAAGGAGGGTTCACAATGACCAAGAGAAGAGGTTTTCAAGTGGGGGATAGGTTGTCATGACCAAAATTTAGAATTTTACATGCTTGAAATTTAGCATGACAACACTTACATACACAATGTATTTTATATCGTGTGAGATAACAAGACTAACACATGTGTCTTGTGTAGTGTTGACAACTTTTTTTTCACATGCTTATATATATCACTTACTATATCATTTCATCACATTATGATACTCTTGTTTTCTATACATGTTTGCTAGTTATGTGTGTAGTTGATTGTTTTTAATTCTGATTGGGGCTTAAGGGCCTTGTTTTTATTATAACATCATGGGTGTCCCATATTTATGACATCATGCCTTCTTGTATGAAATTACTTGATTGAAGGATCAAGGGACTTGATTGTCTTATGACACTGTGGATGCTCCATGTTTTCATATGCTAATACTTTTATGTGGAATTGTGCACCATTATGTTTTCATTTACATATGTATTACTATTACTAATTAATACTAGTTATCTTGTTGACATTATTTCTCTTTTTACGTGCCATGGTCTCCATCATGTGCATCCTCTTTGCAGGTATAATTTCTTCTACACATATTCTCAAACTTATTAGACATGGTTACACATCTATTATTTTGAGCTACATGCTAAAAATATTTATCACTTATGCCTCAAAATAGGGGGAATTCATCCAAGTATGTTCTACACCTACAATAGAAATAGACATAATTATGTGCTTAAATAGATGGAAGAACTAGAAAAATCACTCAGAAACAACATGAGACACATAAAATCATTAAAGTAAGGTAAGGGTAAAACTTTATTGTACATTACGGACCATAGAGATGCTTTTAATCCATTTACATCATTTTTACCTAGGGGTAGTTATAATAATTTTCTAAGCAATTTAAGAATTCATCTACAAGCACATGTCTTTTTACACATTTTAAAACTGAGATGACTCAGTTCAGATCATTTTCAAGGGGCGTGAAATGTTTCATTCCTTCTTCTCCATAAATTTTGGTTTCAATTTCAGGTATATCAGGGGCATGCATCTCCTTTCTCTAGTTACATTTTAGTGAATTTTAGTTCTATTAAGTTTCTACTCAATTTTGTGGCACATGGGGAGAGTATTGGGAAATTAATTCTCATTTATATTATGTTCTAATTTACAAAATTAGGCTTATCTCCATTTGCATCAGTGTGGTCTGTGAGGTCATGGAAGGCATCAAACTGTATAAGTTCTTTGTAGGCATTAATTCCTCTCCTCTTACACCTAAAGGGGAAGATATTGGAGTTTCTGAATGATTTTGATACCCAACCTTCTTCCTTCATGGGATGCTTCAGATCCTCATTATCATTATCTCTTTTAGGTAGTCATGTATTGGGTTACAAAAAACCAAAACTCTGACATTTCCTCGACATAATTATGGATTGATCACCCCCAGTCATTTGGAAAAGTTTAGAAATACAAAATTCCAAATACATGTAAAGAAAAATAAATTCTTTCCTCCACAAAACAAAAAAGTTTATTCCTTTCATGTTTTGTAGCTCTGTATTTCACTATTTACTCTTTCAGATTTCGTTTACAATTACATCCTTATATTTAAGTTAAATTTCAATTTTTTGTCATAGACACTGAATAAAATTTGTATTGAATCTTTCATAATTGATCGTTCCAACACCAATACGTTAGGATCTTGAAAAATGAATATCAGGAGAAGAAAAAATGTGTCTACACACTCATGTATTTTTTCCTTTATAAATGTAATTTCATTTCATACTTAAAAGAGGGGGAAATGTAGACACTCAAATTTGGTGATTCTAATCTTTGAAACTTCTAGTCTTGACATTACTCTCTGGCTCAAACAAGTGCACTTTACCCATTATCATTCAGTATATCGTTAGGTTTCTTTTCTAGTTTTCATGATCATATACACTCATATGTTGACAATTTCTGATAATTGAATACATGAAACCTAGTATGAAAATCCACTTGTCAGCTTCTAAGATTCACATTGTAGATTATAAATCTTAGGTAAACAAATTATAATAGGGGTAGGAACGTCTGTATGGTCCTTCCTGTAGTGTACAATTTTGACCTTGTTAACTTTGATCCCGCACTTTTAGTTACACACTATTCTTTGGGTCATTTATTCCTCCTTATTCATCCTTTGCTACTTAAATAAACTTTGAAGAAACATATATAAAAATGTGTAACTCACTTCATTTAGAACCTAACACTCTTATGAACTCATATTGTAAAAGATAGAAAAAAAGATACTTATTAGGGTAGCACTATCTACATGTATAAATATTCCCACTAGGTCTTTGGGACTGCTTCCCACCTTTATAAGCACTAAAAGTCACTCACTCAAGTAGATTTTCAAGAGAAAATTAAGTAAATATTTGTCAAAGGAAGGATGTTAAATATGATTACACTATAACTAGATATCACATATTGGTAGAGAATGATGTGTGATTTGAGGCCTTTTTAGAGTAGTGCCGATGTCAGTGGTGCATGGGGTACCCATAACCCAACTTATGTTTGTTTTTTAGGACTTACCATCCATGATTAGGGTTTACGATATTGAGAAAAGTACTCAGAGACCCTCGTGATGTGATGGAAAGTGACTGAAAGAGAGAGAACAATAGATTTAGACAAGTGATAAACCTAGAAAGTCACAAACAACAATTCTGAGTAGGTGCAAATCCATATAAAGAGGTCAATCCAATATATATGCTCCTACCCATATTGTAGGATCATTCCCACTAAGATTATCACATCAGAATATTAGTTCAGAAGCATTTATAGGTCTAAATACACCTATTTTAACATCCAGATAAGTCTAAAATCAATTTTGAGTTTTTATTGCATCATGTACATTTATTACAAGCATTAATACATTATTATAATATTGTATGGTTAATGTTTTCAGTTAATTAATTAGAAATACCCCTTGTAGCTCTTATTTCATTTTTTATTTTATTATAGTGTAAAAACCCTAACCAAACATAAAAGGGTGAAAATAGTTTTCCCTCCCTAAGTAGATGTTCTATCGCTTCTTGGTTGACTTGTATGGTCTTAGAGTGACATATTCTCCAAATTTTCTTTCAATTTCATATTCTTTGATGGGTCTTCTAATCCCTCTAGGTCATCCTATATATGATAAATCACTTGTAGAACCATTTATAAACAAGTAAACGCTACCTCATTTGCTAACTGTAGTCACAAAATCATACACTTTAGACATTATTTATCCTAGTCTCATACTACTATTTAGAAGGTTCTTGAGTGAAGACAGTACTAATCAACCCCTGTCTTTTGGCAATCTTTTTTTATTTTATTTCATCATTATCGACCCTTTTCATCCACATGCCCAGTCTATTTTGGTCATTTCCCATTATTTTAGCCTTGACTGTTGTGCCCAGGTTAGTACTGGGGCACCTGTGGGTTCCCTGGTCCCACCAGGGGTGCCCTAGTCCCTTTTGCACTTTCCCTCCACTTTTTGAGCTCTTTCTATCCGTTTTACATCTTTATATTTCTTGTGGTCAGCCTTTTCAAGGTTAATTACGAAATTAAATCAAGAGAACCCTATAAATATAAAGTTATGAGACCATAATGAGGGACCCAACATCACTTAATATTATCAATCCATCTAGAGTTGCATTCATCTATTGCATTGGAGATCACTTGCATCCACATAGCTCCATCATCAAGGTGTTGGGGCTAGCACACTGGTTGCACAGATATATTAATCAGATCTAAGCATAAAAGCAATCAATATGGAAATAAACAAGAAGAAACAATACACAAGATTTAACATGGTTCACACAGTGTGGGCTACGTCCACCAAGAAACATCCAATTTATCATCACAGAGGAAATACAATGAATATTTGCAATCTTCGACACCTTCTTGGATGTCCTATACTTTCTTCTCTAAAAATTTCTCTTTTTTCTCAAAAGGAAACTTCTCTCTATTCTCAATTGAATTCTACCTTCTAAACCCTAAATTTATGCTTATATATGCATCTACAATCTTAGGGCACTTTAGATATGCAATTACAACCATTAGATTCACTTTACAAGTAAAGATATATCTAATCTACGTAACTTAATTATAGTAGTCACGCATAGGCAACTGATGCCAGTTAGACTTAACCGATGCTGATTAGCCCTAACCGATGTTGGTTCCTCCTTTCCTGACCGATACCATTCCATGGGTGACCGACGATGGTTCGTCAACTGACACCAGTTATTATGTATTCTAGCAAGTCTGAAAAAGCATGACAGTGAAGCGATTAAGCTCCACAACTCAACAATCTCCCACTTGGAGATAAATTGCTGCACTGTATCGTATAGCCCCATCCTATGATCCTTTCCTTTTACCTATTTCTCCCTCTTCAAGTATCAAACTTGAAGACCAATAGAAGTGGAGTGTAGCTCTAACTTCTCCTTTACCAACAACTTCATTAGCATATCTGCAGGGTTCTCCTTTATATGAATTTTCTCCAACTTTAGCTCCCCATCCTCCAATACCTACCATATGAAGTGATATCTCAACTAAATTTGTTTCATTCTATAATGAAATGTTGGGTTATTTACCAGATGAATTACACTTTAACTATCACTGTCTAATCTGCATTCCTCTTACTCATTTCCCAATTCTTCCATGAACCTACTCATCCATATCATCTCCTTGCTATCTGCTGTACCTGTAACATACTCAGCCTCTGTAGTAGACAGGGCCATAACCTTTTGCAATCTAGAAATCTAGCTAACTGTCGTGCCACCTACTGTGAAAACATATCCAGTGGTGCTCCTCTTGACATCCAAATCACCA
Source organism: Taxus chinensis (assembly GCA_019776745.2). Lineage (NCBI taxonomy): Eukaryota > Viridiplantae > Streptophyta > Pinopsida > Cupressales > Taxaceae > Taxus > Taxus chinensis. Next base: position 150,367,592 of record CM034150.1, on the reverse strand, counting down.
GCCATGTCTGAATCCACATAGCAACATAAAAAAGTATTTGACCCTCCATAGCATAACTAGATGTCAGATGTCCCTCTCAAATACTTAAGAATCCATTAGACTACTTTCCAATACTCTTTACCTGGATTATCCATAAATCTGCTCACAAATCCCACTACATGTGTAATGTCTGGTCTGGTACAAACCATAGCATACATCGAGCTCCCAATTGTTGAAGCACATGGAACTCATGCCATGTACTCAACCTCCTTGTGTGATGTAGGAAACTGATCTTTTCTTAATTTGAAGTGTTCACCCATAGGTGTACTTACATGTTTTGAATTTTACAAATTAAACCTTTCCAACACCTTATTGATATAATGCTCCTGAGACAAATATAACTTCCTATTTTTCATGTCTCTGTGAATTTACATGCCAAGGATTCTCTTTATATCTCTCAACTCCTTCATTGCAAATGTGTGAGCTATCTTTTCTTTAATCTCGCCAATGTCCTGCATACTAGATCCTATAATAAACATATCATCCACATATAGTAACAAAATAATATAGCTCCCATTTCAAAGCATCTTGAAATAAATACAATAGTCAAATTCGCATCTCAAATAACCATGATCTTACATGAAACTATCAAACCTCATATATCATTTCCTTGGAGCTTGCTTGAGCCCATATATGCTCTTTTTCAATCTACACACAAGTTTCTCCCTACCCTTGACTTCATACCAAAATGATTGATTCATATAAATCTCTTCCTATAAATCACCATGAAGAAATGTTGTCTTAACATCAAGTTGCTCTAAATGAAAATCCTCTACTACAACTAAACTCAATACAATATGAATAGAATTCATCTTAACAATAGGAGAAAATATTTCACCAAAGTCAAAACTTGAGTTTTGTGTAAATCCCTTTACTACAAGCCTTGCCTTACATCTCGTATGTCCACCCTCTTCTTCCTTGATCCTATAAACCCACTTGTTTTGCAATTCTCTTTTACATGCTAGAAACTTAACCAAATTCCATGTCTGGTTATACTCTAAGGAGTCCATCTACTCATTCGTGTCATGCTCCCACTGCTTGTGGGCTTTATCCTGCATTGCTTCTTCAAAGATTTCTGGTTCACCACTATCAGTCAATAATAAATTAGAAAAGGAAGGTGAAAATATTTCTGGAAGTATACTTACCCTTTTTGACCTTCTCACTGTGATTTGGGGTGTTGGAGGAACTCATCTTGTAGATTTGTATCTACTTCTGACAATGAATGAAGCCAGTCACCTTCTACCAAAACTGATTTGGCTAACCGATGTCAATCTGTCTCTTCTATAACCGATGCTGGTATAGGGGACTGATTTCAGTTAGGGGTAAACCGTTATTGGTTACTGTGTAAACATGTAGATGTTAATTTTGAATCCAAGAGTTCATTGTCATCTACAAATTTCTCCACCGGTTCACCTTTGGGTACCAAAACTTGATCCATGTACATTCTCTTTTCATTCTAATCAATATCATGATTCCTAATTATCTTAGAATCTTCTAAATCTGAAAACTGGAATCCAAAATCATGAGATCCATAACCAATGAAAGTACATCTTTTGGATGTTGGATACAATTTCTTTCTATTTTCCTTATCAATATGTAAAAAAGGTTATGATCTAAATACTCTAAGAAAAGAAAGATCTACCTCTTTTACATCCAAGCTTCTTTTGGTATTCCACCATTTAGTGCACTTGAAGGTCCACAGTTAATCAAATAAACCACTGTGTCTACTGCTTTTTCCCAAAAACTGTAAGGGTAATCCAGCATGTATCCTCATGCTTCTAGCATACTCCACGATTATCCTGTTCATTCTCTCTCTAACACCATTCTCCTATGGTGTTCTAGGAACCATCCTTTCTCTGCGTATTCCATTTACTGAACAATAATAATTGAAAGCCTTGTTATAGTAATCACCACAATTGTCAGATCTAAGGAATTTTAATTTTGAATTTGATTCATTTTAAAAAATGTCTTTCCATCTTTTAAAAGTTTCAAAAACATCAAATTTATGATTAATTCAATAAACCCATACCTTTCTTGTGGCATCATCAATGAAAGTAACATAGTATGGGATCCTCCATGAGAAGCTACCTAGGATGGTCCCCACACATCTGAGTGTGCAAGCTCTGATTTATGATTCTTCTATGTTGCCCCAACTTTGAGAAATCTCACTCTTTTATGCTTTCCAAAAATACAATGCTCACAAAAATCAAGATCTACACGTTTTAGATTTGATAACTTGCCTGTTTCCTTTAAGATTTGCATACATGTTTCACTCATATGGCCTAGCCAATTGTGCCACATGCTTGTATCTGAATCTTAAGTAGATATAATAGAAAAGGAATTAGTGATACGTGTAGATAAATATAATGATCCTACCTTCTTGCCTCCTACTACATTAAGATATCCATTGGTAAATTTCCAAGATTCGGCTGTGAGTGTAACCATGCAACTAATTTCACACAATTGGTCTATAGAAATTATATTTCTTTTAAGGATTGGAACACGCATCACATATTTCAATATCCATGTATTTCCATTCTACAATTTAAGATGAACTTCACCTCTACAAGTAAAATTGCATGGTTCATCATCTTCTTAACAAGCATGCCCAAAATTACCCTGGACATAATTTTTGAAATAACCCTTATTAGGGGTGACATGGAAAGAAGCTCCTGAATCTAAAACCCATGAGTCAATTTTATTATCCAAGAAGAGAATTAGGGCATCTTGAATTACCTCTTTTGTAGCAACATTTTCCTCTTTAACTTTCTCTGGTACATTCTCTTTTTTTTCCTTGAACCAACAATCCTTTTTTGCATGACCTTTCTTTTCACAATTCCAGCAGATTATACCTCTACCTCTGGATTTAGATATACCATTCTTAGATTTTGATTTCCCATTATTATTGCTCTTGGATCTCTCCTTCTACCTTCCCCTACTTTCTACATTCAAATCATTCCCATATGATGATTCTCCTGTACTTTTCCTGCGTATTTCTTCATTCAGGATTATACTAACCACATCATCAAACTTTAAAACATTAGTAGCAGATGTTGTATTACTAACAACCATTACCAAGTTATCCCAACTATTTTTCAAAGAGCATAATAATAAAAGTTCTTTCAATTAATCCTCAAATGGAATACTAACTGATTTTAATTGATTTACAATAGATTGAAAATCATTCAAATGACTTGATGCAGATCCACCTTCTTGCATCTTTAAATTAAGCATTTTTTTCATCAAATATACTTTATTTGAAGCACTAGGTTTTTCATATATATTTGCTAAAGATTTCATCAACTCTACCATAGATCCTGCTTTGGTAATATTCAAAGCCACAGATGCTACCATACTCAATTTTATAGATCCCAGAGCCTTTCTATCAATAATTTTACATTCTTCATCAATCATCTTTATAGGTCTTGCCTTCTCATCCAATGGTAAGTATAAATATTTTTGATAAAGATAATCCTTGACCTACATCTTCCATAATAGATAGTCACGACCATCAAATTTATCTACTCTGAATTTTCCTACTTCTCCCATTGCTTTCCTCCCACTCAACCATAAATCCCTATGTGAGTAAGTCTTACAACACACACAACCCTCAAACAAGGATGCTTTGATACCAGTTGTTAGGGCTAGCACACTAGTTGTACAAATATATTAATCAGATCTAAGCATAAAAGAAATCAAAATGGAAATAAACGTGAAGAAACAATGCACAAGATTTAACGTGGTTCACCTAGTGTGGGCTACGTCCACCAAGAAATAACCAATTTATTATCACAAAGGAAATACAATGAAGATTTGTAATCTTCCACACCTTTTTGGATGTCCTGTACTTTCTTCTATACAAATTTCTCTTTTTTCTCAAAAGGAAACTTCTCTCTATTCTCAATTGAATTGTACCTTCTAAACCCTAACTTTATACTTATATATGCATCTAAAATTTTAGGGAACTTTAGTTATGTAATTACAACCATTAGATTGCACTTACAACTAAAGATAGATCTAATTCCCACAACTTAACTATAATAGTCACGCACAGGAAACTAATGTAATTACAACCATTATATTCAGTTTACAACTTAAGATAGATCTAATTCCCACAACTTAACTATAATAGTCATGCACAGGAAACTGGTTAGCCCTAACTGATGTCGGTTCCCCTAATGTCTAATTCCTCCTTTCCTGATAATACCTGGTCCATGGGTGACCACTGACGGTTCATTGTCAACTGGTCATCGGTTACTGTGTATTCCCCAGTCAAGCCTTGTCGAAGCATGCCAGTGAAAAAATTAAGCTCCAAAATTCAGAGCATCACTTATAAATATAAAGTTATAAGACCATAATGAGGGTCCTAGGTCATAGCATCATATCACTACTAGCACTCCATCTAGAGTTACATCCATCTATTACATTGGAGATCACTTGCATCCACATAGCTGCATCATCGCAGGCACAGGCTAGGATATCTGCATCACACACACTGCATAGGGGGAGGGATTCCATTCTATTCCATGTACACATGTCTATTTACATTCTCTATAGTTAGTTATTGCTCGCTACTTCACAAAGTGTAATTGGAACAAGAGCAACCTAGGCATGTTCACACACACTTGCACATAAAACTACATCGGGTCTGAGATGTAGTGTATAGCTCAGTTAGTAAGTACACCATTGTGGCTGCTGAGGTCATTATGAACCCTTCATATGCATTATTATTTTTTAGGGTTTGATGCTTGTTTTGGGGTCTTGTAGGTATTTATCTCATATTAGAGTATTGATGACATCTAGCACAGGACAGTAAATTTGATGTGATAAACTGTGAGGGTTTAAGACCATTTTCCGAACCAGTGAATATCAGTTCCAAAGATTTTGCATAGACAAGGGCATCCAGATTGTAGACCAGAGTGCTCAAAGGTGCCCTAGTCCTCCTCTAGGCATGCTAGTCCAACTAGATCCTCTAGATACATCCTTTTCGATACTTTGCACGATCGTTCCTACTTCATGATTTTCCCAGTCACTTTTGCAACACTCTTCGATAGGCATCTATTATTCAAACAAGTTATTTCCTCTTCATTCTTACACATTAGGGTTAGCATTTCCTTGTGTATAGTTGTTTAGCTCATTTACATTCTTATTTACTAAATTTATTTACTTTATTACATGTAGTCATAACTTAGATCAACTATCCCCATACTACATAGTTAGTCCATTTTTAATTAATCATTTTGGTGAACCTAATAGTTTCAACACTTCATTTTTTATCATGTTGTCTCCTTACCAAGTTATGGCTTAATATTTTTATCCTACCTATGCACCCACTAAGGTCTTAGGCATAGTTAATATCAATTCTGATTTCATGTACGTGCATACCCAACATCCTCCTCACTTTTTCATACCAAAGGTTGATTCATCTATTAATGTAGTTACTACTCATTTTAGTCATCTTAATCCACCTACGACTCCACTAACATCTATTCCACCACTAGTTACTCTGATAGCTCCTTCTGTAGTCTCTAAAGGTTATGAAATAATTGAACAACTTAAAAATACACCTGCTAAGATATCTCTTTATGAATTATTGTGTAATGCACAAAATTTTTGTAATACGCTCGAAGCTTCCCTTCATGCCATTCACATTGAAAGTGATAACTCCGCAGTGGCATTTTGCACACCTTATACAATCTCTTCATAACCTACCTCATGTTATATATTTTATTAATGAGGACCTATCTCCTTTTGTTAAAATTGTTAAAATTAATCCATGTGCTCCTTTACTTATCACTCCTGTTGTTAGCACTACTTACATTAAAATATTCCTCATTGATAATGGATCAATTGTCAATTTATGCGCTCACTCATTTTTAGAGTAATTAGGTATTAGCGATGATTTAATTAATAAGAATTCTACCCTCATTCGTAGTTATGACTCCATCAATCACTCATGTCTCAGTACTATATTATTACATATTTGTGTCAGGCCTAAGACTATTCTTACCAAGTTTTATGTTATCAACACCTCTTTTCAGTTTAATATCTTGTTAGGAAGGCCTTGGATTCATGCAATACATGTAGTCCCATGTAATTTTCATCAATGTGTCATGTTCTTACATGATGGTTATGAACATACCATCACCACTGATCTTAAGCCATTCACCAACGATCATTGGTGATGGCACCATCACTATGAACATACCATACTAACTTCAGAACACACTCCATATATCTAGTGATGGTTAGTATATTAACTTCAGAACACACTCCATGTTCATAGTGATGGATATTAACTTGAACATAGTGGCTGATATTAACTAGCACTATGAACATACCATCACCACTGATGGTTATGTGTCAAGTTCTTCAATGACATTTTACCACCTCTTCACTCACCACATATCTATCATGGCTACTTTCACACTATGAAATCTTGTGGCTTACGTGTATTTCATCTAACAGTCTTTGTTTTGCACACCCCTCGTGACTCTCCACTCACATTTGGATAGTCTTAGATTGATTACATTAGTGGTATAATTGATGCTCATCACTCTTTACTAAAATTTCTTATGCCTTTTGGCCGTATCTCTATAGATAATGATTCTTCTCTCGTTTACGTTACAAACATATCTCATTGGAATGCTCACAGTTTCCCACCAAAAGACTTTATTGACAAGAAATATGCAATGAATGTGTACACACTCCATCACAAGGGGTCCCTATATGACCCTCCCCATTCCATAGCTTATCAAGTTTCCGATGCTACTCAAGTAGGTTTCGATCATGATAACAATGATCTTCTTGATAACGGCCCATAGTCATCTTTTATATCATATATTTAGGGGGCATTACATCTATTCCACCACTCACTTTAACATCTATCATCTTTTCATTTTGATATAGGAACCTTTCATCATACATTTTAGCATCATCACCACCCGATGACACACTCTTGTGCTTCGGTTCACACTTGACTGTTAAGGGATTAATACTAAATTGAACCCCACACACTGCACTATAGGAATCATACATTTCGTTTCATCACATGTCATGTATCATATACCATACATTCAACATTTAATCCACAAAATTTTTCATATTTACACATTCATACATCACACATCATGCTAGAATTCATCTTACATATACCATACTTAAAGCATCCATGCGTTTATTATCATACACTATTAATCATATGCATTATATACGCTATTAGGATATTTACACATATTTCCTCACATCCTATACATAGTCATATACCATACTTCACACATTGCGCATCCTCATCTTATACATTTTCTACATACTATACTAGTCTTCATCACATATGAGTCTAGCACTACATCATTTTAAATTCTACATTACTCATCTATCTACATGTTTTACATCACATTTAATACATTCTACATATGTACCATCACATTTTACACACCGTGTTTTTACATATTTTCTTCGTCACATGGTCGTCCTTTACCATTACATATACTACATTATCTTCTATGCACTGTGCTCAATACCCTATGACACACTTTAGTTCCTTGGTCCATACTCAAATGTTGAGGGTTTAAAAATCAAATAGAACTTACACTCATCACACATGCGATAATCCTAGGCTAGTGACATATGATGTAGGCTAAATCATCACCGATTCTATCATTTTGTAGTGGTATACACCTTAGGTTGCACCACCACTACTTCATTTCATCTTGGAGTGATATACGCTTTGGGATAAATCATCATTCATCCATTCATATTATAGTGGTATACACCTAGGATAAATCATCACTTATACATTCATATAGTTGTGATGTGTGGTTCATCTATAGTGTTCACACACACATCATTTCTAGGTCGCATATCATCACTATACCTACACATTCATCCCTAGTGTGCTAGACAAAACACACTATTCAACCATTTCCCAATGAGGCACTCTTGTTCACATTTCATTCTTGACTGCTGAGGGGGAAAATAAAATGAACCTCATTGCATACACTTCCATTCACTTAGGGGGCACGTAACTCCTATCATTCCATCTTGCATTCCATTCCATCCATCCACAACATATTGCATTGTCTTGGGGGCATTTACTCTTGTTTACTAGTGTTTTACATGATCACTTTACTACACATGTTAGATTGATTTCTTATATGTCATTATCTATATCATCAACACATGCACGTTCATGTATTTTTATAGTTGTGATCATAGATACAAATTCTTCACATGCAACATGGATGCTTTCCTTCTGCCCTTCCTACACTGGTCATTGGGGGCATCCACATTCATCTCTCATAGGTGTTATTGTTTCATTTTTTACTTAACACTTTATATTCCTTAGTTATATTCATGATTTGACATATTGGTTATTTTTATAACATGCTAACAGGTGTTCCATGTGCAACACTTGTTTTGTAGGATTACATGTTTCCATGACTACTTCTTTTTCTTGTCTTGTATGTCATTGTTTGTTTCTTGTATACGGGCCTTCCCCTATGTTTGGTGTGTACAATTGTTTGTTGTTTGCAGCCATGATGGCCTTGCATGTCTAGTGACATCGTGAGTGATGTCCCATGTTTTTGACCCACTTTATGTGGCTTACTTATCTTCTTGCATGTTTACACTACTTTTCTTGGCAGTTTTTACACTATTTACGTACTTTACACTTGTTTTCTACATGCATGTATTTTCATACTAACACTTGTCTTTGGCTAGCCATCCTTGTTTGTGTGCACCTTGGTTTTTACTAACCACATTCCCTTATCCTTGCAAGGTAGAGTTACAGAGTACATGTGACGGGTCCTCTTTTGGAGCTGCATTTTTTATCAGCGACATCGCATGCTCCCCCAAAGAGGGGAGGCATCATTTGGGGTTTTTAAATACTAAAACAAAGATTCTACACCAGTTCGGTTTTGTTATATAAAATGAGTGGGCTTAGACCATTCTAAAAACCCCATACACAACGAATTTTACAAGACATGATGTCCTTAACATTCTAGGAAGAAGTTATAGGCTTGGAGGTTACAGTGGGTGTACCTCCACTATTTCATCCAGTGGCATCGGATCGCCCAAAAAACTACAATGATATAGAGATCTCTTCACACACATTCAAGGAAGGAATTAGAGTTTGAAGGACACAACATTTCCTCCCTACACTTCTTTGGCCAAGGTGGTGTCAGATCACCCAAAAAACTCACAGTACAGGATATCCTTCTACACTCTCTTTATTGATATGGATCAAGAACACATGTTCCATTTATATTTTCCATTTAAATTTATGTATTTTACATATACATGCATCTTTTACATTAATTTTTTACACATACATACAAACATGTTTGACTACTTGATCATTTTCTCCTTGCAGGTCCATTCGTATGAGAAATAAGTAGTCAAATGGGGGCAACAACAAAAACAACGTCAAAAAGAAAACCTCACGACAACACATGCTTTACTAACCATACAGGTACATTACACACCGCAATAGATACACACACATTCCACCCTAGGTTCACTCTAATCACTTTTTCTTTGTGCATTTTTCATCTTTAGTTTCCACGCTCCTACATCATTTTTGTCATTACACACTTTGTCTAGTCCTTCGACATGCCTTCTACTACACTCTTCATGGACATTAGGTATGCATATCTATTTACTTTATGTTATCGAGCCTTCCGCTCACCAACATAAAGTGGGGGGAAAATGTAGTCACAAAATCATGCACTTTAGACATTATTTATTCCGGTATCATACTACTATTTAGAAGGTTCTTGAGTGAAGAAAGTACTAATTAACCCCCATCTTTTAGCCATCTTATTTTATTTTATTTCTTCATTACCGGCCCTTTTCATCCACATGCCCAGTCTTTTTTGGTCATTTCCCATTATTTTGGCCTTGACTGGGGCATCCGTGGGTGCCCTAGTCCCACCAGGGGCACCCCGGTCCCTTTTGTACTTTCCCACCACTTTTTGTGCTCTTTCTAGTCATTTTACATCTTTATCTTTCTTGTGGTTAGCCTTTTTAGGGTTAATTACAAAACTAGATCAAGAGAACGCTATAAATATAAAGTTACGAGACCATAATGAGGGACCTAGCATCACTTACTACTATCACTCCATCTAGAGTTGCATCCACATAACTCCATTATCAAGGCACAAGGATAGGACATCTGCATCACACTTGATAGGGGGAGGGATTCTATTTTATTTCATGCACATATTCTACTACATTATTTACACACAGTTATTGCTCACTACTTCACAAAGTGTCACTAACAAAAGAGCAACCCAGGGCATGTTCACAAACACTTGCTTATAGAACTACATCAGATCTGAGATGTATTGGAGCACTCAGTTAGTAAATCCACCATTTTGGTAGTTGAGGTCAGTTTGACCCCTTCTCATGCATTATTTATTTTTAGGGTTTGATGCTTGTTTTGGGGTCTTGTAGGTCTTTCTCTCATATTTGAGTATTAGCGACATACAACGTAGGACATTAAAGTTGATGGGACAAATAGAGAGCATTTTGAACCATCTGTCAAACTAATGAAGACTAGTTTCATATCTTTTGCACAAACAAGGGCACCTATATTGTAGACCAGAGTGCTCGCAGGTACTCCAGTCCTCCTCTAGGTGTTTTAGTCCACCTAGATCCTTGAGATCCATTATTTTTAGGGATTCTGCATAATCATTCCTGCTGCATGATTTTCCCAGTCACTTTTGTGACACACTCCGACATGCATTTGTTATTTAGGTGAGATCTTTCCTCTTCCTTCTTGCACATTAGGGTTAGAATTTCCTTGTGCATAATTATTTATCTCATTTACATTCTTTTTTAATGCATTTATTTACTTTATTACAATTATTCATATCTTAGATTAACTATCCTCATACTACGTAGTTAGTCCATTTTTAGTTAATCACTAACCTAGAAATCCTATGGTACTACATTGATAAACTCACTTCCAATACTTGCAAAAGGCACCCAAGACTTTTGATTTAACAAAAATAGAATTTTATTGAACCCTAACTATAGAGTAATTGATGTAAACTATGATATATAACTGGTAAGTATAATATGACACAAATAAATAAGCAAGTATGAAACCCTAAACAAGAGGTATAGAAAGAATGACTTAGTTAATTAATGCTTGATCAAGAAGTGCTTCAGACTTGGAAAACTACTGAAAAAGAAGTGGACAATGTCATAAAGGCTCAGAATAAAATCTGGACTATAGGACTAAGGTCGGACATGGTTGACCACAATAGAATAAGGGCATTTGGGCACCGAAGACCTCTTCTGGGAACCTATTACTATAAAATTGGCTAGAACCTTAATTTTACTATGTCACACAAGTGTCATAAATATTCCATGTTAATATCTTGTGTGTCACTCTTTGATCGTCAAGGGTACCTGTAACATAAAAAAAATATCACCTACAAAATCCAATAAACCACCTCAAATTCAAAAAAGAAAGATACAAAATGGGGAGTTTGAATGACCCCAGTGGTCACCTCAAGAGTGAACTTATGACCAAGCATTGCACTACATCTTACACTCCATGTAGTTCTAGTGAGTGTGTCCAAGAATCACCCCTAGGATACCCTTTTGTAAGTGTAATTGATAGTGAGTTGTAGCTAGATGTAACAATGTAGATAGAATGTGTGGGTCGAATAAAGAACTTTCCCTTCCTATGTTGTGTATGCAAAAAATGCAACCCTTTGTCCCTTTAATGGATGCTTTTAAGTGCTTTAGGTTCCTTTTGAGTACAAGCTTAGGTGGTAGTAAAAATGCTTAGAGCTTAGTCCTTTATTTTGAACCCATAACTATGTATTTATATGATTCCCTTATTTGAATTTTGTAATTGACAACTGGAAGGCCAACCCATAAGTGAAATATGTTCCCTCAAGATAGAATATACCTAAAAGAAGTGAGTGAGGTGTAAAAGGGTCAGGGGCACCCAGAGGGGTCAGGGGTGCTTGGATGCTCCTATCCTAGCTGTGCATTGGTGTTTAGAGCCATAAAATATAAATAAGTAAAATACCGATTGGGTTGTAGGGTGTGTAAGACCAAATAGAAAACAAGAAGAAAAGAAAAAATGCCAAAGATAGTCATCAATTACTATTTTTATTTCTTAGGAATCATACAAATCCTAGTATTTGTTTAGGACCTAGAAATGTACCCAGGTGCATGATTTTGTATCTAAATTTTCCCCCACGTTATGTTGTTGAGTGAATACTTGATATCATAAAGTAGATAAGATATATGTACCTAATATCCATGTAGATTGCATGGAAAAAAACATGTCAAGTGGACAAGTGAAACATGGAATGATGAAAAAATGAAGTGTGGAAAATAGGAAAGGAAAGTGATGCTAGGGGTGAAGGGTATGCATTATACAATGTTGTACATATTTTTGTGTTTGTTGTTTCTTCTTGTTAGGATGGACATACAAAAAGAATAGAAATAATTTAGTTAAAGTCTCGTATGTGATAAATCAAAGAAAAATGTGCATAAGTATGTACGAGTGTGTAAAAGGAAAGTGTGCACCTGTGTAGAAGAGTGTAAAAGGATAGAAAAGTGTCATGAAAATGTTGTTTAGACTGATTTTTATGGGCGATCTCATGCCAAGAAAATTTTTTCTCATGCCAAGAGAAATGTTTTTGGGTGATCTCACACCAAATGTTATTTTTTTTAGAGATCTCATGCTAAGAACAAGTTTTTTGGGTGATCTTATGCCAAAGAGCAAGTGTTGGGGAGAGAGGTCTAGTGTTACTCTCATTCCATGACTTTTCCCAATAAACAACACTATAGATGGTGTATCCATGTTTGTTTATGTTGTGCTTGATTTATTTTGAATTATACTGATTGAACTGAATGTAGGAGATAAACTATATTCTATTTGCTGGAGGACTATTCCTGATACTGCCAAACTGCTCTGAAGGCTTATGTGAACTGTGTTGATATGAGAAAATGATTGAATCTACCCCCATGAAATTAGTTCTCAGGGGAGGACATAGGTTCCTGGGAACTCTTGTTTGATCCTATGTGCTAGTTTATGTGTTGTGATTCTGACCCAAGTTTGATTCTGAGCCAGTGTTTTAATTGTAACATGTGCCAATTCTGTGATGTATTGTATTGTGTTATAGCTTTGAGCTTATTTAGGGGGTGATTTTTTCACCCAATGTATTCCCCCCTCGTTTGGAGTAAATGCGACGTCGATAGGAGTGTACGGCCCAAAAGAGATGACCTTATGTTGAGTTGAATTATATCCTTGTCGGGGGAGGGGATGTGCATGGTAGAAACCAAGGCACATGTAAACAAAGTGGATAGATACATGTGTTAGTAGTAAAAGTAGCAAACATGTAATATAATAAAATGTAGGGAAGTGAGTGTCCATACAAGATAGATCACGACAATTGGGTTTCAAACATGGGACATCACTCATAATGTTATTAGTCAATCAAGGCCGAAGCAGTAAAAATCATACAAGAAGTGATACAAATGACATAGGGCATAACTCGCAAATAATTGCATAAAATAGTAAATAATGGAAAACAAAGTGTAAGAGACAACCTTGGTGGAAAATAGTTTTACATGGAAAATGTTGGACATAAAGTACCCGCTATCATGTTAGACAGATAAAAATTATGTCAAGGCATGTATGTATCAGTGTAAAGAAGTGTGCTATTAATAATAATAAATAGTATATAATGAAATAATAACAATTGTAATGTGTGAAAAAAGGAGATACCCCCATGGGCCTTGGTGGGATTGGTAAAAGGTATAATACCAAGCATCATTGCAACATGCAAGGACATATAAATATTGATTTAAAAAATATAAAATTATTGAATTCCTAATTACAGAGTCATATATGATAAATAAATACTAAAGTATAGATTGACACAAGTAATAAGCTAAAGAAATATGAAACCCTAGATGTAAGAGAGAGGGTTGAGGACTTAGCTAATTTCGCACTTGATCCCAAAGTATTATGTACTGGAAAACTGGTGAACAAGAGGAGAAGACTATCATAATTAAACATATAAAATCTTGAAACTTCCGGATGAGCCTGGACTAGGGCGCCTAGGATAGGACTGGGGTAACTAGGCATTAGGGACCTATGGTAGGTGCCTGTGACTATGTAAAAGCTCAGAAACTGGTTTTTGTTGTGTTGCAAGGTGGTTGCTAACCTTAGCCTTTGGTCACATGTATGTCGTTGTATGATCACTTAATTCTCCTGTAACCTGGAAAGATAAGATAACCTTTAAAACCATCAAGCTACATCAAATCACAAAAATAAAAGATACAATATGGGGAGCCAGACTGACCCCGATGGTCACCCAACAGAGTGAACTTATGACTGAGCACTGCACTACATCTTAGAATCTATGTAGTTCTTGTGTGTGTGTGTGTAGAAATCATGCCCTAAGAATCCCTTGTCCAAGTGCACGTGATAGTGGGCAATAACTAGATATAGTAATCTAAATAGATATGTGGATAAAAAAATGAATTTCCCCTCCTATGCATGTATGCAAAAAATACAAACCCTTTTCCCTTGAATGAAAGCTAGATGGGTGCCTTTGATGCTCTTAGAATGCAGTTGGATGCAACCTTAGGTGATGATAATAGATGCTTAGAGCTTTGTCCTTTATTTTGGTCACATAGCTTTTGTATTTATATGGTTCGCTTGTTTGAATTTCATAATTGACAACTAATAGCCCGACCCATAAGAAAATAATATGCCTAAAAGATAAAAGAGGCAAGTAAGATACAAAGAGGTTGGGGGCGCCCAAAGGGGGCAAGGGCACCTATGCATTTGAATCTTGGCTTGGCACTGGTGTCCCGAGTTATGAAAGATAAAGAAATAAAGTACCAAATGGACTGTAGGGTGTGAAAAACTAGAAAGAAGACCAAAGACAAAGCAAAAAGGCCAAATATAACCATCAATTACTATTTTTCTCACTTAGGAAGCATATGCATGAAAGTATATGTTTATGGACCTAGAAATGTACCCAAGTGCATGATTTTGTGTTTACATTTCCCCCCACTTTATGTAGTTGAGTGAATACTTGATAAAATAAATTAGATAAGATATGCATACTTGATAAACATGTAGAGTGTGATGTAAATAGCTTACCGAAGAGATAAGTGAAAGCGTGGAATGATAAAAATGAAGCATGGAAGCTAAGAAAGAGGAGGTGACCCTAGGCGTGAAGCGTATGAGTTGTACCATGTTGTACCTGTTGTTATTATATCTTGATGAAGGGATGATTCTTGTTGCGTATTAAGGATGGACCTTTGTAAAAGTACATAAATGTGAAAAAGTAGTAAAAACAAAAGTGTGCACCTGATCCATGACGAGTGTTTAAAATGTCTTGAAAATTCTGTAGAAGAATAAGTTTTAAGGGGATATCATGCCAAGAGTGAGTTTTTTGGGTGATCTCACACCAAGAATGAATTTTTTGGGTGATCTCATGCCAAGTGCAAGTTTTTTGGGCAATCTCACGCCATGATAGAAGAGTGTTGGGGAGAAAGGTCTAGTGTTATTCTCCTTCCATGAATGCGTCTTGAATTTATACACCACTGTAGATGGTGTGATCCTGCTTTATTCCATGTTGTTCCAGTTCGATCCAAGTAGAAAAAGAAGATAGAATGCATTATGATTGTTGTAGGACTATGCCTGTAATGTGAATACTAGTCTGTGAACTTCGGAAAACCATGTTGATATGAGAAATTAATTGTAATTTCCCCTTGGTCATATGAGACTAGGAACATTAAGGAGAGCTCATGTGCAAGTGTCTATATCTAGGCACTGGTGTCTGTGCTAAACTCAGGACCTAAGTTAGAATTTGGGCATTTATGAGACTATAAATCTGTTCTATTCCTGTATTATGCAGGCTTGTACTGAAGCTCTAAGCTGTTGTATGGGGTGACTGATTCACCCAATGTATGCATGCCCTTGTTTATGGTGCATGCGAGGTCGCTAGGAGGATGCGGCCCAAAGGAGAGGACTTGAAACTGATCTCAAAATGATACATTACAGGGGGAGGGAATGTGCATGGTAAAAACTAAGGCACATGAAAACAATATGACTAGAAACATGTGCTAGTAGAAAAAGTGACAAACATGTTATAGAAGACAATGTAAAAAAACAATAATGCAGACAAAGTAGACCACAAAAAATGGGTTTTAAACAGGGGACATCACTCACAATATCATAATAAAATCAAGGAAGAAGCGTCCAAAATCATACAAGCAATGATCAAGGAATTCATAGGGCAAAGAACACAAATAATGGAATATAATAGAAGACAATAGAAAATAGTATCAAGCAAAGTATCAGATAACGATGGTGGAAAATAGTTCTACAAAACAAATGCTACAAATGAAGCACCCATTAGCATGTTAGAAAGATAAAAAGTATGTCAAAACATGTATGATCAATGGAACAAGTAATGTGCTAGTAAGAATAGGAAGTATTATAAAATTAAACAATAACACCTATAGTGTGTAAGAAAGTAGATGCCCCCAGGAGCCTTGGTGGGACTAGTAAGAGGTATAGTGCCAAACATCATCACATCGTGTAAGGATCCATAAATAATCTACATTCATAAATAAATACCAAGTGAACATGCATGTGTATATGGTAAAGATAATGAAAAACTAAGTATCTATCTAGAATGTGAAATAAAGTGTACATATAACTAGTATAGGAAAGAAAGAGTATGTGCAACCAAGATATACAATATGTTGTGAATGAGTGAGATGGAATAGTATACAATGTGAATGTGATAGTATCAATGTGCCCCCCCCGGAGTAGATGTGTATGAATGTATATTAGATGAGGTTCATTTATAAAATACCCCTAGACAATCAAGAATGAACCATAGAACAAAAGTGTGTCATTCGGAAATGGTTAGAAAAATGTGCACTAGATAGATAGATCTATGAAGCATAGAGTGTAAAGAGTGTGAATGTGATGAGGTTCATTTCAGATTTATACCCTTAGTAGTCAATTATGAACCGTGCAACTAGAGTGTGTCATAGGGTAATGGAAATACAAGTTGTGTGTATCAAGTTGTATATGATGAGTAATAAAGAATAGATGTAAAACATGAAGCATAATGGTAGAAATGAGAGACACTAGATAATTATAGGAGGGGGAGAAGTAATCAAAATGCCCCCCAAATGTATAATGATGAGTAAGATATCAAAAAAATTGAAGGGCGAGGGTCCTCCACTTGATACCTACGGAGATAAAGGTGTGTGACCATGCTTTTATATCACCGATGTATGAGATTAATGAATTACATGTGACAGAGGCCTAAGAGTTGATGAACTATGTGAAGGAGAATGAGGAGATGATGAGAACCTTTTTGAAGGAGAGCGAGGAGGTGATGAGCACCTATTTTAAGGAGACATGGGAGGTGAAGAGCACCGAGGAGGTGATGAACACCTATATGAAGGAGACTGAGGAGGCAATGAAGGAGGTTAAACTATATGTGAAATGTCTACCTGAGTAGGGGACCTAAGCCAAGAATATGGACTAGTAAAATGATGATAATGGATAGGTGGTGTGTGAATCAGAGAGCTAGGTAGAGAATGTGCCTTAGAGTTGAGATGTCCAGGGGCCTAGATGTTTTAGCTAGTGTAATGACAACCTGAAGAGGAGGATGCGGCCGCGGTGTGCATGGAAAAACACCTTTGATGGTGATAAATTGTTGTTGTGAATGAATTTTAGACACAAGTGATTCATGGAAATTATAGCTTTAGCTGCACGAAGCCAAGGAAGACCTAAGAGCATGTCACAACCTTTGATAGAAGGTGCCATTGTATGAATGACACAAACATGGCGAGAAGCTTCACTTTAACTAAAATCTTGATGAACCTAGAAGATTTAGGTACTAGATACAAAATATGAGAGAGTGGATAGTTGATATCAACAAGGAGTGCAATAGAGCACAAACCCATATGAATCAATGGATCGATCATTATATTATTGATAGTATGAGCCCTGATAGAATATTTTTTTATGTAATGTAACAATGGAGAATGTAGCATGAATGGTGGAGATGCTTTAGCATTAGCAACTAGAAAATCAAGAGCCCTTAATGAAGGAGGAGGCAATGTGTGATATGTATGATTAGATGAAGAGTCAGCGGATTTCTTTTCATGCTTAAGAAGATGATCTTTAATTTTTTATTTTTTTTTATTTTCATTTATGGGCGTAGATTCCGATGGCTCGGGGATCTTGATTACATTGTTAGCAATAAGATCTTGAATGAGATGTCGAAGTTTGAAACATCAATCGATAGAATTCCCAATGCATTGATGATAGTCACATATAGTATTTTCATTATAATTGTGTCATCTAGGGTGAGATGGATCTAGATTAAGTAGAGGAGGAAACGTAATAAGATTTCTCTCAATAAGTTGTGGCAATATAATATGTGGAGCACAAGGAAATTTAGTAAATGTATGCTTTGGAGGTTGCCATTGAAGCTTTTTAGGAGTAGAAACAACGTTAACTATAGCTTTTTCTTCAGTAGGCTTAGTAGATGGATTAAAAGTTGACTTACTTTGAAATCGATTAGAAGATGACAAATCTTGATCATGGTATTCAATGTTTAAAACATAGTGTAGTCAATGTCTATAGAAAAATTGAAATTCAATTTACATTTTAAATTGAACTTGAAATTTGATATTTAATAAAGCATAAAAGGAGTAGGCCATTTTACTTTATGATTGTAGTAGATTTTGATTAAAGAAATTGGAGATGGGGATTAAAGTTGTGCCAATGGAGGATTAAGGGTGATAAATCCCCAATGTATAGGAGTAGTGTAAACCAAAAGGGGAATTAGGTGTCTAAACACCAAAGTAGCCAAAAGAGATTAGGGTTTTCCCAACACATAAAATAAAGGAATAGAGTTTTAAATCTTTCTTTCCCAATTATATTCATAAGAGAGTGATAATAATGGTGTCCCATGGTGTCACTAGGCCCATATGTATTGAGGGTGTCACTAGAAAACCATCAATCTACAAAAACACGTTGGTGTAGATGGATTTAGATTCTGATTGAGAAACTTTGTGTAAATTCCAAAGGGAATTAAGTACACTCATTATTTCACCAGATTTTGTATGTTTTTTGATGTTACAAATGTCCAAATTTGAATGGGAATGAGGTACAATCATACCCCCATCGTGAAGTATAAATTTCCCAATGTGATAGTAGAAAATGTGAAAATCGATATTGGGTTGGAAAAATAGTTATGCCCCCTAGTTTTTGTAATAAAATATAGTGGATTATGTACTAAAAATATTTATCTATCCCTTAACATGTACTAGATACTTGAAAAAAAAAGTATTTTTATTTAAATTGCACTAATTATACCCTTTCCCACAAATTGATGACATATCGTCAATATAGCACACTTCCTCTTCTATCACCGTTAATTAGCTACATTATGCTAGTTAATTAACCCTTCTATCCAACAATGACGCCAATTAATGACATTCTATTAATCAACTCCCCTTTCTATCTAGATTAATTAATTATTTCTAATTAATTAAGCTCCCCTTTCTATCTACATTAATTAATTATTTCTAATTAATTAATCCCCCTTTCTAGCTAGACTAATTAATTATTATTAATTAATTAGCTTCCTCTTCCATTAAATCAATAAATCATCATTTATTTGATTAAATCCCTCTCATAGTCTAAATCATGCTAATTATTCCTCTAAAAAGCTTCTATAAGCTTGCACACCTATTAATTAATCACTTTGGTTAATTAATAAAGCCCCTCAAACCCCATGGGTCACTAAAGGACAAACTAAACTCTCCTAAGGTTGACTTAACCCTTTCTAAACCTTCCTTATCCACAACTAACCCAACCTCTCCATTTATCCCACATGAAGGAGGATGTAGATATTCTTCTATCCATTGGGCTATATAAAGAGCCCTCCTCCTACCTTTACACTTACACCTTTACACACCTAAATGAGAAGTTATAGCCATTTTATCATCTTGGAGCATTATTCATTGGAGGAGCTAGCTACTTTCATTTCTTGTATTCATCCATTCAAGTTTTGAAGTCATATGGGGATATGTCAAATGGTCTTGTAGCCATGGATTGACAAGACTCCATTCTTGAAAACCTTGGGATTCAAACATATAATCAAACCCTTGATTGCTAAGGATCTAAATAGGTTCATTTCATTTGATTAGCATTCAATAGAGATAGAGATTAATGGATTAACATGTTAGTTTGAATATTTATTCATGTTCTAATGCAAGGATGTTAGGTAGATTAGTCTTGCTTAAGCTCTAAGCATGATGGTGCATTGAATTTGATTTAGCTTTTTTTTAGGACTATTACGTGTTAGTTCTAACTCTTTTTTGCATTGCTAACAAATACATGTACACATTTGGCACGCCCGGTGGGACGGATCCTTAGTCCCTTAACATTCTAGCTCAAATTTTATTGTTATTTAAAGTTTTTGGCCAACCCTTGATATACACATATGGCAAATAATGTCTAATTTCTTAGGATTTTGCTAATATTACATGTGTAGATCTCATTTAGAGCTTTAATTTTAATGGGTTGTTGTCAATTTCGAGCTAACATACTAAAATTTGGAGTGTTTTGAGATTTTTGGTGTCTTTTTATAATATTTGTGTGAAATAATGTTAAACACTTATGTGATTTTACTAACTTTGCATGTGTTGAGTCTTGTTTAGGGGTTTAATTTTGATGGGTTGTTGTCAATTTTGAGCTAACATATCAAAAATTTGACCTTTTTGAAGTTTTTTATGTTAAAATGACATATTTTTGACGTCACCTAGGAAAGGGAGTGCACACATCATTCTGTGGGTGCATGCATAAATCTCACTCTATTTTTTTACATAGGGTGGCACAGGTACACAAATCCTAGTGTAGGACCCCAAACCATGCGCAAGCACCTTAAACCAGGCACACACACCTTTCAAACCATGACACACACACCTTCAAAATTGTCATTTTTTTAGCAGAGGTGCACAGGCACACATAATCCTAGCGTAGGGACACAAATCCTAGCACATGCATCATTAGCCTTTCTTCCGGAGGCCATAACTGTTTTCTCCCTAACTCGAAACAACTCCATTTTTATTGCATTGGAAAGGTATTGAAGAAACTACACAATGGAAACATAAATTTAGGTTTTTGAATTGCCAAAAATTTAAGGTTTTCATTTTTAGTAAACTACTCATTTCTAACATGTCTAAATGCTTTGCAAAATTTGGTCTTTGATGTTCTAACACCTTGTAGGGTTTATTTGAGACTAATTTCTATTTTGCATAGTATATTTGAAGATAATTTATGATAATTTTTCTTAATTAAAGTTAATGAATGTTGCATTTTTATTTAGGAGGCTAGGATCACGTATGCTCTTCCCTCATACCTTTTAGGTGATCTTGGGAATCAGAAACGATTCTACACCTTGTCTATTATTTAGAAAACATCTCATTTAACTTAATGTTTGTTCTTAAAAGGATGAATGTCAAAGTTGGTTAAAATGAACAAATATTGCATTTGAATGAAGTGTTTTCCATTTTTTGATTTCATAGTTGGATTCTACCTCATGTATGCTCTTCTCTTGCATCCTAGGATGATCTTGAGAATAAGAAATGATGTTTTATCCTCTTTTGTGTTTTTGGAAAATTACTAATCCGTTGTACAGAACCAAAAATGCTTGTCAAAGAAAAGGAGGCTTTGAAACAAAATTAAACTACTAATACAATTTTCCGTGAAGGTTGCCAAAAGGTGTTCAAGAAAACCACATCCAATTTAAAAAAAGATAAAAAACACACCACAATCAACACACTGTATTTGCAGGTTCGGATAAGGGTACGTCCCATCCGCTTAAAACTAGGACATAACCCCTTTGGCATAAGCCTTAAGCTACAACAATGGGGGTGGTCCTAGGAACCCCAAAGTAGTCCACGCAAGAGGGAACCTTGTGGATGAAACAGGAAGTGATCTGCACAACCTACTTGACTAGTATTACCATTTGTGAGATTTAGCGTCACAAGTCATCTGTATGGCGACCCCAATGAGAGTACATGATGGATGCATTTATTGCCCACTGTGCTTGAAGGGGGTAAAGTAAAGCCAAGATACTCCTAAATTAGTCAGTGTGACTTTTTTGGTAAATCGAGCTCGCTTAAGATGGTCTTGTGACACCTAGTTGAGTGAACCACCTAGGAAGCTATCTTTGACTAGGAGCCCACTTGGACCACATCAAAGCCAATTTTGAGTTAAGAGCTATTGTTCATCACGAAACGTGTGAAGCATTACTTTTTCTTAGTTTTTCACTTGCCCTAAGGTGAGGTGAAACTCTGCCAAAGTGAGGCCAACATTTTTCAACCCCAATTGATCTACTTCCTTCACTTTCTTTTGACACTTTGTTGATCAAAAGAAGAGTGACTACCTTTGCATTATCAATTGATTGTTTCACCACTTTTTTTCCATTTACGCCCATCCATGTTTGTGGTTGGGTTGTTAAACATCTAAAGTGTGTGGAGACATTTTTATATCATTGGTATCCTTTTTGATCTTGATACCCAAGTCAAGATCATCATCGTAGTTAGGCTTGGTTCATCACTTTGATTCTCCTTTGAATGGTTATCTTGTTTATATCATGACACTACAATTTTGGTATTTGTGTCTTATTTCTTGTAAACCTAGCCTAAATATCTACATTGTAAGGTTGCGTTGTGTACACTTTAACAATTCCAAGGTATACTATAGCTTTAGTTTGATTTCAATTATTACCTCAATTCTGAAGAGTGTTAAGCATTACCACTTGTGCATGTTATATCAATATCATCTTGATATCAATACCTTACTTTCTTGTAAATTTTGGTTAACATATCTTGGTGAAATTGTTGTGTCACCCACAATCATAACTGACACCCTTTGGAATATAGGTCTTGATTGAATTTGGGCTTGCTTCTAGTATACTTTGTTTGGAGGGCACATTAACTTCTTGTTATTACTTACACCTTGTTCATTTCTTTGAACTCGACATAAGTAGGGACATTTTGTTAATCATCATATGACACTGAATAATTTTTCGAAGAAAAATTTAGGAAGTACTCCACTTGACTAATTGGTTTGAAACTAAACATTGTGTGATTGTGTCTCATGTTTATCACTTTTGACTTATCCATTTTAGATAATAACTTTGATCCATTTATTCTTTATCATTCATTATTCTTTGGTCATTAATTTTGTTGTGTTTTGAACTTGTGTGATTGTTCCTTGTGTTTATCCGTCTTATAAATTCATTTCCAGGACAATATTTTGGGTCTTTGATCCTCTTGATCTTCTTGTTTTTCCTAAGTTCATGATCATTTTTGAACACATATTTCAAACCTTGGAAAAAACATTCAAGCAACTTTTTCATCAATTGAACATTGGAAATATTTTCTTTGTATCCTTTGTGTTGCTACAATTTTGATCAATCCTTTGACATTTACGCCTCCAAACCCCTGTTGGATTATCAATCTCGAGTCCTCACGATGTATTTTTTCCTTAGCTTCCCTTTTGGAAAATCACACAAGCATCACCATCTTTATGAAATGTCTAGTTGGTTATCGTTATGCTGCCCAAATCAACATGAAACCTTCTTCACTTTGAAGAAGTTTGATCATACAATTTAGGTCTAGAACTTTGAACCCAAAACATGCCACAAATGACTGATTATCACAAGGTCCCTTATACATATGACAATAAGGAATCAAATTTTTGGTGTACAAATCAAAATATGCCCATCATGACCAAACCTTGATTAGTTCTTCATGCTAGAGAACCCATTCGGGTAACCCATTCCTCACCTTCATCTCATAGTTGGTGGTATGGTTTGGACACTTCTGATCCAAATTATTATTCGGGTTCCCCCACTCTTCTTCTAATTCTAATCTAAACATTTCCTCTTCTTCTGAGGATTCCAATCCAAATATTTCCTTTGACTCTTCTGATGATTCAATCCAAACTACTATTCTTCTGAGGATCCAAACTAAATATTCTGAAGATTCATCTAATTCGACTCCTAAGTCATGGTCCTCCCTTTCTTTGTAGGACCTCTATTATCAATCACCTAAACAACGTTCTCCTCCTCTAAATATTTTTGTCACCACAAATTATCTTCATCATTCATCTAATGTGAATCCTACGTTGTGGTCCTCCCTATCTTTGTAGGACCCTCTTCATCATACATTTAATATGACTCCTATGTCACAGTCCTCCCTTTCTTCGCAGGACCCCTTTTATCAGTCACCTCAATGATGTCTTCTTCCTTTGAAGATACACATGACTCCAAATCCCTCCAATCAAAAATCTAATACAATTCTTGAATCGTGGTCCTCTCTTTCTTTGCAGGACCCTTGTTATTATTCATCTAATGTGATTCTTGAATCATGGTCCTCCCCTTCTTCACAGGACCTTCTTCATCAATCACCCCCCAAAAGTCTTCCTTCTTTGAAGATTCTTGTGACTCAAAGTACTTCTAGTCAAATTTCTGAATCAACCCATGCGTCGTAATCTGCAGACTTTGGACTTAATCCTACTAATTTATAGATGATATACCATTATATAGGTAGGTCCACACCACCTTCTTCTACTCCTGAGACATCTAGCTACACATCTTCATCCCCCACATCATCTTCTTCTATCAATCATCATCAAACATATTCTAAGTCTTCCACACCAAGTGAACCTCTTTCTTCCAATCAACCCCTGGTGGTCGATCAACAACTCATACCGATTGACCTCTTTTAGAATGAAGAAACAATTAGGGCATTTATAGGGGCACATGAAGATATTCCTTTAGCAGATTACGAGAAAGGATTCTCTTTAGACTTTGATGCGTCCACATATTGTGAGGAAAAGGTTGATTCCTTTTATCAAGAAATAGAGGAAGATCCTCAAATCATACAACTTGATCCTCCTCTTATTCTTCCATCTTCACATTATTCATTATGTGATGAAACTCCTTGGTCTTGCATTGATCCATGGCCTATCTTCTCATCACCCAATCACTCTTTTTCTATCATAATTTCTCAATCACAATCTCTTATGGGGTCAACGCCAAGTATCCCTTCATCTTCATCTAGGTGTGGGTCACCTTCTAGTAGCCCTCCCTCTGTTATTTGTGGGACATTTTTGAGTAGTCCACTATCTTATATTCTTGGGGCATGTCCCACTATCCCCTTGTCTACTATGTAAGGATCACCCCCATGTAGTCCATCATCTTCTATTCTTGGGCCACGTCCTAGTAGCCCATCATCTTACATCTATGGGTCACATCCTAGTAGCCCTTATTCTTCTATTCTTGGACCACATCCTAGTAGCCCTTCATCTTCTGTCTATGGCTCACCTCCCGGTAGCCCATATTTTTCAATCCTTGGACCATATCATTTGCATCCATCACTTTATTCTTCTACCAAATATTGTGGCAATCCCACCACCATTCCTCTCATCAATTCTAAACATCCATGTTCTTCTCTCACTTCTCAAGATCAGACAAGTCAAGCATTAGCTTATAAGAAATCCAGACATGTTCTTTATCAAGCTAAGATCAAAACTCCGAAGAGCTCCAAAGCTCCCAACAACTCAAATGATTATAAAATTCAAAATCAAACGTGATTCTAGAATGCACACCAACGTACCCATCAAGTATGGTGCAAAGTGTAAAAACCTATGGATAGGGAACTCAAACTCCCACATACGAAACCCATGTTTCAAAAAAAATCACAGTCATTTGTTGAGTGTGAACTCACCATGATCATCGAGATCGGGGATTATATCACTCTTGATAAACAAACACACTTAGTCTCCCTTATCAAGGAAGTCACACACATCATTGTTGGATCCTATCATGCAGATTGACATTTTTGGTCCCAAATTCCCAAAAAATCAAAAAATAAAAAAAATTCATAAAATAAAATCATAAAAAAATTCAAAAAAAAAATATATTATAAAAAATGAAAAAAATATTAAAACATTACAAAAATAAAATCAAAGGTACAAAGATCAAACATTGCAATAAGGTATTACATACGCATGGATGTTCTTTCCTCCCTTTCTTTCATATTCCTCTACAAGTCATCCACCATTTTCATCCCTTTGATGTTATTTTGTTAGCCTATTCAAACACATTTTGTGACATTTATCTCTATGGTATCTGTTTGACCTTAGTCTTTCATCGCCCTGGTAAATTAAAGAACAACTGACCTCTTAGAGATCCTATCACTATTTACATCTAACAAACTTGTTGGGAAGTACTTTTGGATGTATTTGTTGACACTATCAAATGTTGTCATCACAATCACTTCCACATCCTTCCATCAAGCCATCATTGGTTCTTAACCCCTTGTCAAACAAGAGAGCTGAAATAAGTTTTCAGAAAGCAAAAGAATCAAAATCAATCAATCAAAAAGAAAAAGCTAAAAGCAAAAGCAAATTGATATATAACTCTCTCTTGGGGTATTTCCAATAATTTCTACCAGGGCTATGGACACCTAACTGGTAGTAGAGAAATGTTGTGATTAGATCAAATGCATCTCTGTCAAGGCTATGGATGCCTGGTTGGCAATGGAGCAATGTACGACTCTCCTTCCACAATCCATTCACAAATCACCTTTCAAACTAAATCATTCCTACACATTGGCTAGTGTCTTCACTTACTATCTATCAACTCTTTCCTTCAAGAGGTAATTCATTTCCATGTACACACATGGGATCTCGATGAGTAAACATTATTAGTATGCTACCAAGTGTCACTTTTTGGACCTTGTTTAAACTCTTTCTTTAATGCATGTCTTGTCTCAAGATTTGTACTTTGGGCTAATCACTTTTTCATCAACTGACTTCTAAATTTTTTCATAGCATCCTTTGTTCTTCGGAAATTGTTTAGAACATCCATGTATATAGGATGGCCTTGTTGCTATGTTTTTGGACACCTTTTTCCCCTTTAATAAATCAATCACCCACTTCCTTTCTCTCATGTGTTTCTTGGCCAGCTTACGTTGGGGGCATCCTTGTTCCCTCATGATTGAACCTATTTTATATTGGCCTTGATCCCCCTTCTATATTGTGAAGAGTTTTTCTTTGAATACTCCCACCTAATCATTGGGGCATATAGCATCTTCACTTTCTCATATGTGTGGCATTATGCCCTTGTACATCCCATCTATCACTGGGGGCATCCACACTTCTTTGTCTTCCTGTACATAGCTTCAGAAAACTTATAGAAAATCACAAAAAAATTCAAATATGTTTCAAGAAAAATAAAAAACAATATAAATCATCCTACAAAACATCACTCTTTGGTTCTCGCCTGAGCTTGTGTGCAACTCACGGATCATCTTGATCTACCTCCATCAACAAAGTTGGTTTGCTTACTATGTTTGTACTCTGGGGCACAATGAGTTGCTTGGTACTATTTCATAGTGCACGATTGCTTTTCATAGGACCCAAGTGTCCTCTGTTATTCCCCTTGCATGTATCCTTGCTTGGGGAACCATCTTTTAACCCTTGTCATTAATTCGCACAGGTCAGAATCAAAGCTTGATAACAAAAACATTACATTATGTTTCTCTATTAGGTTAGCTTGTTTACTTTCTCGTATTGCATTGCATTATGTATGTTGCAAGGAGTTAGGCATATTTTACTTTCTTGTATTGCATTACATTTTGTATGTTGCATGGAGTTGGTGTTTTCAGCAATGGAAAATTGTTCATAGTATGTATTTTCATGTCATTCTACTTTTGTCGTATGCTTATATTTTTAATAAGGACCGATGACGTAGATATTTGGCAATATGATGACAATAAAGTTGTTTCAATACACTAGATGAAATCTTGCTCTTTTTATTCCTATCTTCATTCCTCATCTACATCATTCTCCTATCAACACTATTCTTTTGATTCACCTAGGGCATCCTAATCCTACCCATTATTTTATCCATTTCTCTCAGCTTTTTCAATCATTGATTGCCTTCTTTCATCACCCCATTGACACTCGAGGGGGAATCTCTCACTTCTACTAATTGTTCTTCTACGATTTAAAAATTTATCTGTCTACTATCTTTGAAGTGGCATTACTTACGCCACCCCAAAGAGGGGCAAATGTAGACACCTATAATTTATCTTGAGAAATTTAAATACTTAAATTACACTAATTATACCCTTTCCCACAAATTGATGACATATCGTCAATATGGCACACTTCCTCTTCTATCACCATTAATTTACTACATTACGCTAGTTAATTAACCCTTTTATCCAACAAGGACTCTAATTAACGACATTCCGTTAATAAGCTCCCCTTTTTATCTAGATTAATTAATTATTTCTAATTAATTAAGCTCCCCTTTTCTATCTACATTAATTAATTATTTCTAATTAATTAATCCCCCTTTCTACCTAGACTAGTTAATTATTATTAATTAATTAGCTTCCTCTTCCATTAAATCAATAAATCATCATTTATTTGATTAAATCCCTCTCATAGTCTAAATCATGCTAATTATTCCTCTAAAAATCTTCTATAAGCTTGCACACCTATTAATTAATCACTTTGGTTAATTAATAAAGCCCCTCAAACCCCATGGGTCACTAAAGGACAAACTAAACTCTCCTAAGGTTGACTCAACCCTTTCTAAACCTTCCTTATCCACAACTAACCCAACCTCTCCATTTATCCCACATGAAGGAGGATGTAGAGATTCTTCTATCCATTGGGCTATATAAAGAGCCCTCCTCCTACCTTTACACTTACACCTTTACATTCCTAGATGAGCATAGAGCCTAAGCTATAGCCATTTTTTCATCTTGGAGCATTCTTCATTGGAGGAGCTAGCTATTTTCATTTCTTGTATTCATCCATCCAAGTTTTGAAGTCATATGGGGATATGTCAAATGGTCTTGTAGCCATGGATTGACAAGACTCCATTCTTGAAAACCTTGGGATTCAAACATATAATCAAACCTTTGATTTCTAAGGATCTAAATAGGTTCATTTCATTTGATTAGCATTCAATAGAGATAGAGATTAATGGATTAACATGTTAGTTTGAATATTTATTCATGTTCTAATGCAAGGATGATATTAAATTAGTCTTATTTAATCTCTAAGCATGATGGTGCATTGAATTTGATTTATCTTTTTTTTAGGACTACTAGGTGTTACTTCTAACTCTTTTTGCATTGCTAACAAATACATGTAAAATTGGGAAACAGTAATTTCATGCACACACACAAAAGGCCAAGGGTCACACACATAAGACAAGTAGATAAACAATATTATGTGTACTAATAAAACATACAATAGCCAATATGTGTATAAAATAAGAGATATTGGTCCTGTGCACAACATAAATATATCTCAAAAATATAATCTAATAATAACCAAGATGTGAAATAGCATTATGTAATAAATGAAAAATTAATACCTGATAGTGTGTAATATGCCCCTAGATTATTAAGGCCGCTAGGAAATGGGTTGGTCCAACACCTATGATCATGTAGTTACCTATGTGTCTTACTTTATTCTCACATAAATTATGAAACACATGTGTGTTATAGAATAAATAATATGATATCTATCAAAACATGTGATACAGAACATATGTGAAGTAAAAAACTAGTAGAATCATGCTCAATTCTTAATTTTATATTTTGAGAATATTGTGATTATTTTGTATTTGGTGAAATATTTTATTTTTTTATATGTTGTATAAATATTTTTCAATTAATTCTAACCTATTTTATGCTAAGGAGGGTGAGGAAAGTGACATAAAAGTATAGGATTATTATAATTTAAAAGAGTGTTATGCATAATAGGACTAAGACGTGTCACTTTTAGCTCTAGTTTTAGGGTGCACTTAGGAGATTGACTACATATAGGAATGGACCTAAGATAAGGAATTTTTAAGATAGGATGTGTAGAGATAACATGAGTATGTTTGATAGGCATAAGTATAGGAATCACTGGTTCATTAGAAGAAGTAATGGATAAAGGATCCTTATAAGGGATGTCCTTGTTGGAACAAATTGATTGCAATAGATTTATTTGACACATTGATGAATAATAAAAGAAATATCCCTAAGCTTATAAACCTAAGGGAGTCCTAAAAACATGTCACATGTCTTAAGGGTATTTCTAACCAAAACAATGTAGCCATAGTAGTGGATCCCATTGTAAGGGGAAGAAAAATGTGTCCAACAACTTGATTAAAAGATTACACATTGAATTGGATATGTTGCTTAGTGTATCCAAAATAAGTACGCAATAAAAGAGCATACATGTTATTCTTAACACCACTATTAAACAATACACCATGTATATGTTGTTGATTAACAAAATATTGAATGAAAAATGCACAAGAAATATAATCATCATTAAGTATTTCATTTTCATAAAATGTATTGAGAGGCCTAGGAGTAAAAGAGTTAATTTTATGAATGAGAGAATCAAGTGGATGGATAGAGGAATATGGGGTAGGTTGTTCTTGATATGTATGATGATTCTGTAAGCCACACTTAGATTTATAAGTGTGATGATTAAGAAGTGGGTCATTGAATATTTTGAGATTATGATTCTCATTGACTTGAGGATTATTTTTCTCTAGATGGGAATCAATTTCAATACCATTGGTATCAATCATATGTTGGATAATATTCTTAATATTGAAAATTTTGTTAGTGGAGTTCCTAATACATCTATGATAGTATTAATAGGCATTAGATTAAAAATATTTATCTTGAAGAGGATTTATTATATCAACCTTAAAAGATGGAGGAAGAGATATAAGGTTACACTCAATAAAATTTTGTAAGATGACATATGCTGAGGAAGACAATCATGAACATTTACTTTGAGGAGAATCTTGAAAAGAATTTTTTTTAGGTTGAGATATAAAACTAAAAATTGCTTTAGCTTTGGTTTTGTCATCAATATGTTGGTCTTTGTAATTAGATATTCCTTGGAACTTATATGTAGATGTATTTTGAGGGGTAGACCCATACTTAACCCTACATAATGCTAAAATCTTGAATGATTTTTATTTCAAGGTTTGACATAACTCATCAAAGGATCATTTTTTTAAAATGTGATAGATTCCTATAAGGGAAATAAGATACTCTACGTATATTTCTCATTTTTGTAAGAATTATCTTGTATCATAAGCCATAATCACTAATTGGTTCATTATATGATTGTTGCATTTTCCCCATTTGAGCATAATAAACCCTATAAAAAAGTTAATAAAGAAATGTTCCAGAACTTGATTATCTAATGGATTGAAATCCCTCATGGAGTAAGCAGTTGGTTCATATAACTATTATACAACATGATCCATACTATTTATAGAGAAATTCTTATTGGAGAGTTGATCATTGTAAACATAATATAGGAAAGAATCATGAAAGGAGAGAAAGTGTTACTCATGATCACCTTTACCATCATAGAAATGAAAGTTAAGTGATATGAAACCTAGAGGTAAAGGGAAAGATACCACCTATGGTAAAAGTGGATCATGAATTAATTTCTGAAATACACAATATTAGAAGCTCTAGACATGCCCCTTTATTATTATAACACCTTAGTATAAAAATCTTGAATGCCATATTTGAGGAATGTGTAGTATGTGAGGAATGGAAGATACCATGTGTATGCACAAAATATGTAGGAATAGCAGTAAGATTTTGGATAGGAATTGTAACTCAATGAAGGTTGATAGTGGATGATTCCAAAACAAACATTAATGTAGGAACAATAGATATGGAAATAGGAGATGGATAATTAACTACCAAAAATGATACATTTCATGAGATTTTTGGGATTGCACATCATAAGAATCTTTAGAGGTAGGAATAACATGATGAATCTTATCAATGTTGGATAAATATTGGAAAAGGTCTTGCAAAAAATAGATAAGAGTTTAACCTAATATTGTTCTACATCATTAAGCTCATATTGATTGATTGATTTGAATCTTATGTGAGGAACAAGGTAAAACTTATTTGCAATAGGATCTAGGCTAGAGTTCAAATCTTACTCATCACTAGTGATATTCTCATTAATAGAAGGCACACCTTAAATAGGAAAAGGAGAGGAAGCTATATGTTGCCTACCTTTCTAGGTGTGTGTGTAAGTTGAATATTATCAGAACATGTATGATTAATCTAATTAGTTTGTTAGAAGGAAATAGAAGAAATAAATGCATAAAGTGAAGAGGAAACCCTAGGTGTTTGTAGTAGAAGGAAATATTTGGAATAAGGCGAGCTAAGACAAATAGGTCAAAGATTAAATTAATAAGAGGATTTACCAAATTATTTAAAATAGAAAAATAAATATTGGTAAGAGGATGATGATAGGGAATTATTTTGAGTTCCTCTTGATTATTTAAATTCCAAGTTAGGGTTAGAAGAAGATTTATTAATAAGAAAATAAATTAAACATTCTTATCCATGCATGAATATACATATAGATCATACGAAAGATAGATCAATTAGAATGTATATGATCATAGAGAGAGATGAGAGATGATTTCAATTAGTTATTCGAGTATAAAATAATAAACTAGTTGGAAATATCTTGAAGATGCTTCATCTCTGGTTCTCGATCTATACTGTATAGATGGATGAAATTGTTCTCTCCAAATCAAATAATTTGGTAGTACCATCATTTTTGACAATATTTTATGGATATAAAATGACATTTTGTAATTTTATAAACCCGTGTGAGTGATTATAATATGATTGAATGTGAATTATTATGTTTAAACATTGTGTAAAACCCTTTGTAATCAACTAATGTGATTTAAAACTCTAACCTTGTATAAAACCCATACAAACAGGTTAGTGGCTTGGTTGAAGTATAATCCATAAACCACATTTGTTGGAAATAATTAAAATAGGCCTTAAACCACATTTAGCTCCATACCTAGATATGTGATATAATATTGAATGGATGTGATCATATAATGATACCCTAATTAATTGATAATGCTTTGTAATGGATTAGCTTGCTTGTGTTTGACTTTTATTTGAGGATTTTGGTTTAGGAAGCTTGATTCTTGAATTTAATTTGGAGTACTTTAGACCTATGTGGGGGATACTCCTAACGTATGTTGCAATGAAAATTTTAAGGAACCCATGGGGAAAATATTTATAGAAAGGGTGGCGAATCTTGGTGAACCAGGATTCATTAGGATGGCGAATATCACAAAAATGGAAACAATGATTAAAAATGGTTATATATGTAAAGGTGAATTTTACCTAATTTTTATAATTTTAAAAATATTTTGGAGAATTTCAATTATCATATTTAGGATAAATTTAATTTGTGTATTATATTTATGGTATGAAGTGCATTATATGTATTTCATACTTAATTAACAAACATTATCGAGTTTTGAAATCTAGAACCATTTTCCCCAATCTTTCCTAGGATTGCACCTTGACATTTGATCCATTGACCATGTGTCATCATTTCATGTAATCGTGTGTAGATTCATGATATCTCAACCATTTATCTAAAATCATCCCATAATTATATCATATCCACCAATCTCTTGTAATGTGTCAACATCCTATGATATTTTAGCTCTAGAGTCTCCTCTTTTAGTCTTCATTTACTTTGAAACTTTTCAATGGTCTTCCAAAAGGTGTTCCATGAATCCTTTCCTCCACTATATTAGGAGAAATTTTTCTGTATATACACATGTGATCTTCACTTCTTGGGTAATGTGGGATAATTTCCAAAGGAAAAATTATAAAATCCTCCATTTTCAAGGCTCCAAATGAATGTTAGATTAACCAATCCAAACCAAGATGCAAGAAATACTTTTTTATGGCTTAAATAGTCCCAAGAATTTATTAATTAAAGCATATCATATAGAATAGAATCCATGTTATAATTTTAAGCTTAGATAATCATTTAATTGAATAAATAGTTACTTTAATCAGTTATTTCAATATATTTAATCATATCAACACACACACACACACACACACACACACACACACACACACACACACACACACACACACACACACACACACACACACACACACACACACACACACACACACACACACACAAAAGATATATATAAGTGGTGAATATAATAAAATTTCAAAATTTTCCTCTAAAATTCATTGATTGTGATCCAAGTTCCCATAGAATTCATGGTAATCCAAAAATGTTTTAAAATCCTAGACCATCGATTTAAAGGTGATCCATTAAAATAAATGTATTGATATTGGAAATCAATTAGATATATGAGTGAGAAAAAGTAAATTTTATGATTATTTTTGGAGAATTTTGGTTGGGCATATGGTGTCTAAATAGGAAAATAGGAATTTTGAAATCCCCAAAAATAGTTCAATTATGAATATTGTCCACTAAAATTTCCCTGGTATGTTGCTGCTTTATAAAAAATAGAAGAGGTTTATATTCCTTGGTGGTACAAATAAAGTTTCAACAATTAATATGTTGTACATTGAGCTCCGTTCATTTGATTATCAGAATAAGGAGTGTAGACTTGTAATACTGCCAATAATGTATACACAATTATAGTGATTTAAGAGGTTGACTTGGAAATAAATATCACGTATAATGCTGAAATAAAAATAAAGCTTAGACTTGGAAATGAACGATTTCTAAATGCTTATCACTAAAATAAGGTTATAAATTCAGAAAGAAAATGGTTCCTAAGTAAATAGGCATGAAACAAAACAATGAAGGGGGTTTAGCAGACCTCAAGTGGGCCCTGACTTGGGTGCTAATTCCTTCCTAACTATGTGAATAAGAACTAAATAACATAACTTAGATTCCGTACATCCAGGAACAAAAGGTTAGAGTGATATATGTTCTCTAATTCCAAATCTAACTCTCTAACATAATCTTCTAACTCTTGACAAACTAACTCATTACAAGGCACCAACTCTTTGCTTTATATCCTATCATTTATAACATGTGGGAGGAAGAAGAATACAATAAGGAGTCTTCAATAGAACAAGTGAGATACTTGACACATGTTTGAAATACACAACAAGTTTTCGACTAATAATCAATTCTTCATGAAACACACAACAAGTGTTAATCTAACAATCAGTTCTTCACTAGTTCTTTATCAATGACCAAATCAAAG
Organism: Taxus chinensis; assembly: GCA_019776745.2. Classification (NCBI taxonomy): domain Eukaryota; kingdom Viridiplantae; phylum Streptophyta; class Pinopsida; order Cupressales; family Taxaceae; genus Taxus; species Taxus chinensis. Next base: position 150,332,340 of record CM034150.1, on the reverse strand, counting down.
GTTTATTTATTTCCTAGTTTTCCACAATCTTGTTGTAACTAATTCTCTAATGGCACACAAGGATTTTAGTACCATAACTTCATGTTTCAAAATATCTACATAAATGTCGACTCTTTGTTGTGAATTATTTTCTCAAGTTGTGGATGAGTTGCTACAAACAAGTTCTTTGGCTGTAGAAGAGTTACTGTGGATAGGTTCCTTCACTGCATGTGGAAAATTACTTACAACCAATAATGGAATAAAAATATATAATCATCAAAAAAATATATTTGAATAACACGAATAAATGCACACATAATATCAAAAAATAAAGACAATTAGATATAACCATATTAATTAATCATTATGCCAAAAGTTCATGGTTGTGATGGTGATGTTCAATAATGTTCTTTGGAAATACATAGACATGGCTACGATAATCTTATCAAAATAAAAATGACAAGTTATTATGAAAATAATTTATACAACTCATCACATCCCAAGCTTAAACTCTTGAATGAACTCATTCAAGGGCCTCATATATTCTATGCTGGAAACTATATTCCTATTTGAAATCTATGGGTGTGTCGGTTCCTTCTTCTTCTGATAAGAAATACCCACCATTCCTCATGAATATGTCTCAGACTCATTCTTTCACTCTCTGATTAATTGGTAAATTTCCTATCCAAGGTGGAATTGGGAAATGAAAGACTGGAGGATGATAAACAATAGGAAACCAATAACCCTCACATTCATTAGCTATTTCAATATACTTATTCACCATGTGGAAGGTTGGAATTATGTTATGATATGAGTGCATTTATTTCCTTTGGAGTTCAGGTAATAACTCATTCCATTTGGTTCTGTATGTTGTGACAACCTGAACTCCATATTCCCTGATCATGTTCCCGACTTCTGCGTGTGATTTTATTCTCATTCTTAACACCCTATCTTTAATTACATCCTCTTCCATATAAATATCATATTGTTCTACAATTTCTTCAGTTGTTGTTGCCTCAGCTCAGATATACGGTGGTGTAAACTTCTCTAAATTTATATATTCCTCCGTTTTCTTATCCCTTTCTAAATCATTTGAAAAATAGGAACATAGTGCCTTAACCTATACATCCCCAATATACAGAACTGGGATCCAATCTTTTTCATATGGAAGGGCATAATTGTGAAAATATAGATCACATTAAAAATTCTGGAGTTCATGTGTACTATTCTGATATAGAGTAAAGAATTTCATAGCTGATCTAATGTCATATATCATATCAGAATTGATGCAAATAAAATTGTGGTGCAACATCTTTTCTTTTAGATATATGGCATAGACACTATAAGGGGGTCAACGACTCATAATTTCTAATGTTACCTACAGTGTTTCCTCTTGTTTTTGTTTCAACCTCTTAATCTCTTTTTCCTTGTCTTCTATTTCCTTCCTATGTTGAGAAATGAGGTCTTCCTTCTCCTTGTCCCATTTCCTCTTAAGACTTTAATGTAGGTGTCCAATTACAACATCATGTTTTCAATATTGAGCCCCATAGTCTGTGTTCCCATCTCACTACAAGATGGTTTTATAGGTCCCCTTGTGATTTCATGAATAAAAATCTGTGGCTGCATTTGTTCTACATTTTCTTCTTGCAGACTATTATTTTGTGTTTATTGAACTACCTCCTCAATGACCGGTTCATTTATATCCTCCATAGTGAATTTCTCTTGTTCACTTCCTTCTGGTATTGCCTCTTCCACCTCCCTCACTCTATGAATCTTTACTTCATGAATTGTTTCCTCATTCTAGTTTAATTATTCTTTTCCTTTCATTGGTTATTCATGGCATTCAGGTTCTTGAGTTACCATGGTAGCAGTAGCTCTATTATTTATTTCTAATAGTTCAGGCTCAGAGTTTTCTATTATGGCTTCCATATCACTATCCACTATGATAAGTTAAGACTGTCTTAAACTAGAGGGTTTTTCCTCTTTGTCCTAGCCCTATGGGAGAGCCTAGTTTGTGTTAGAGCAGACTGAGTAATTTTCCTCTTGGTTTTAGAAGTGCAAGGTCTATTTTGTTGTGTAGTAGAATGAGTAGATTTTATTTTGGTTTTGAAAGTGGAGGTTTCAAGGGAGGATAATTGTAATAATGTTTCAAAAATAAGGATTCTTTCTGGTGAAATAGGTACATGTATTTCTTCTGTGGAAGGAATATTTTCAAAAAAATTAGGTTCTTTAGGTTAGAAAGATGACGGTGTAGTCTCTGACATATGTGCAAAAATAACTCTCAATACTCTTTCTCCCTTTTCCACTATTTCCCAATGAAGTATCATTATTTCTTACCATCGCAAGTTCATCCCATGATATCCAAGGGTGATCCCTCTGCAAAGTGTGTTTGACCACTAGGGTTATTGAAAAGTGGTGTTACAGTGCTTCCCTACCCTTGTGAACCTCTTTGATCATTTTCTTAAGAATTTAATGCAAGAAGCTTGAAAAATTTACTTGATGATTTTTCTTCAAATGATTTAAAATTTTGAAATGTATTGTGTTCAACCTTGAATATATCCCTTCACACGTAGAGTACTAAATAAAAACATTGGCATCTTGTGTTCATAAGGATTTGAGAGATGCTCTAAATGTATCTTGACAGTATTAGATGATATCATCATCATCTTCTACAAATTATCTTCTTCCTGCTTTTGGGTTATCTTTATCTGGAAATGGCTCTCCCTAAGTTAGTAGACCAGTGACCTATTATGATTTAGAAGGACTGCATAATAAACTAATTATAAGTCACATAATAAATACTAAATATTATATATTATAACATGTAGATTATAGAATGTAATAACATGAGTTGAAAGCAAATAAAAATCAAGTAAAGAAACAGTAATATCATATTTAAGTGGGGAAAAACCGAAGGTAAAAATCCCACTGAACAAAAAAAATTTTGTTATTAAGAATTTTTGATATAACTTTTACCCAACACTTCCACTTCGCTCCTTGGTTCCACATAATGATTACAAATTTGTTTCTCTCAATCATTCGATACAATACTATGTCAATGATATTCCAGTCTAATATCTCTATCTAGATATCAATCTAGTGTTAATCTATTCATTGCTCATAGCCAATCCTGAGAGGTATCACCCAAATAAATATGGGTGGGTGAATCATTCAAGCCGCTTCACTCTTCAATGTGGAAGATCTTCATAATATAATTTGATAAACACAATTTAATATAATATTGGGGCGTACTGCAATGGTAGATATCCCACTTGATATTATCACCTAACATCCCCCCTTAACGTTAAATAGGGAAGAACATGAAAAGAAACATGTTGACATATGTTCCTTATGCTAAGATGGTTGACATCAAAAAACACATGTGTTCTGTGGGGTTTTCAACTCCACATTACACTAAAGTAGATTTTTGTGGGGTTTTCAACTCAGGAGTATACTACTGTAGTCTCCTGTGGAATTACACATGCCACACATAATTGTTTCGCAAGTTTGTAGTTTTGTGGTGTATTAAAGTATAGTCCCTCGGGTTTTTCAATTCCATGGTACAATACCGTAGTGTCTTACAAATTTGTGCAAGATGCAAATAAATAAAACATGTTTTTAATTTTATCAAGACCATGAGACATGTTTTTCCGCAATTCAAAACATCGTTCCAAGGATCCTATAAAATCCACAATACAAAGGAACATATAAAAAATAAATTCTAAGGAAAAGTGCTTTACATATAAAAACTTATATCATATTATGGAGCTTTGTATAAAACAAGGCATTCCCATAACTAATGCTTTGCTTGGATTTACAAGTAACTTCACATAATGTGACACATTTACTTATTACAAAATGGAGGAAGTATTGGAAGTTTTCAATAGGACGTTAAGAGGTGGCATTTCCATGAACACTCCCCCTCAAGGGAAACTCTGATAGGCCCAAAAAATCATGAAATTTGCAAATTTTTACAGAACACAATGGATTTGTGAAGATATCTACGACTTTATCTTTAGTTAAATAGAACTTGAGATTGATGTCACCATTTAGGAATTTCTCTCGAATAAAGTGCATATGAACTTCAATATTCTTGGTACTTTGTTGTTGAACTGGATTCTTTGTAAGAGAAATGCAAATTTGGTTTTCACACAGAAGAGTAGTGCTTCCTTTGATGGCCATGTGCAATTCATCCAATAGTATTTTCAGCCACATAGCTTCTTTTGCAGCTTCCATATCACTTCTATACTTTGCTTCAGTAGAAGAGATAAAAATTGTTGGTTGCTTCTTGCTACTCGAAGTGATGACACCTTCACCTAACTTGAAAAACATATCCAGAAGTATACTTTATATATGTAACATCACTAGCATGATCAGAATCACAATAGCCAAATAATTGTGCATCATTAGAAGAAGAATAAAAAAAACCATAATTGACTGTTCCTTTAATATATTTAAAAATTCTTCTAGAAAATTTCCAATGATGCTCATAAGTTTCTTGCATAAATATTGAAACTACTCCTATTGCATAAGAAATATCAGGTCTGGTAATAGTCAAATAAATTAGACTACCAACTAGCTTTCTATACAGAGTAGGATCAAATTTAGCACAAGCTGGTTTAGGATGCAATTTAACACCAACTTCAATAGGAATGACACCAAGATTACAATCAATCATGTTAAATATTTTAAGAAAATTCACAACATACTGAGATTGAGATGTAACAATAGACTTATGATCTTGGAAGATGACCATGCCAAGAAAATGATTTAATACTCCTAAATCAGTCATTTCAAAATGTTGTTTTAAGCTTTCATTGATTCTAACAATTAAATTTCTATCACTGAAATTAATCAAAAGATCATCAACATAAAAGACAATGATGGTAATATGATTGTTTTCAAACTTAACAAATAAATCATTATCAGAACAACAGTTAGAAAAACCAAGATCCTGAAAGAAACTGTTAATTTTAGCATACCAAGCTCTAAGAGCTTGTTTAACACCATACAAATATTTTTAAAGCTTACAAACATAAAGTTTCTTTCCAGATTATTCAAACCCTTTAGGATAACACATGCATATTTCTTCTTTTAATTCACCATTTAAAAAAGCATTTTTAACATCCATTTGGTGAATCTCCCAACCATATTTGATAGCCAAAGCAAGAAGAATTATAATAGTTTTCATCTTAGGTATAGGAGAAAAAGTCTCAACATAGTCAAGACCAGGTTTCTGAGTGAAACCATGAGCTACCGACCTTTCCTTGAATTTTTCAATTTCTCCTACAAAGTTATATTTGATCTTGCATAACCACCTAGATCCTACAATGCTTCATTTATAAAGAGGAGGGACTAGTTCGCAAGTGTTATTTTTAATCAAAGCATTGTATTCATATTTCATATCCTAAATCCATCTATCATCTTGACATGATTCTTTAAAATACCATGGTTCTACCTTATAGAGGGTCATTAAAGCATGATAAGAATGATGACTACAAGTTACCTTTCTAAGACTAGTAAGATTAGATTCCTTAACTAGATTTTGAGCCCATTTAGGAGTCTTAAGATGCAAGAAATTTTGAGACGACCCCCCCTTCATCTCCATCATATCTAGATTAGGATAATCAACCTCTTAAAATTTTGTTTGCATAATGTTAGGATAAATACTATTAGGCTCTATCTCAAGAGTATCATAGAAGGGATCATGAGAAACATCACAAAATTTCTTTTCCAAGAATTGAACATTTTTTTTTCAACAATGTCATACTTGAAAGGATCATAAACTCTTAATACTTTAGTTCTATAACTATAGCCAACAAAAATACAAGAATAAGAGGTTGGATCAAACATCTTCCTATTAACTTTAGGAATAAACAGAGTCATGGCTACCAAATATTCTTAAGTGGGAAATATATGGTTTTTCCTTTGTCTAAAATTCATGAGGAGTGGTTTGATGAAGGGATTTTATAGGAAATCTATTAAGAATATAGATGACATTATTCATAGCTTCAACACAGAAATTTAGGCATATTAGAAGCATGAATCATAGTCCTAGCCATTTCTAAGACAATCCTAATCTTCCTTTTTGTAATGCCATTTTACTGTGGAGAATAGGGAGCAGTCAATTCTATTTGAATCCCACATGACACACAAAACTCATTAAAAATTTTGCGAACACATTCACCTCCATTATCAGTCCTAATTCTTTTAGTTTTCAGATTAGAAGCATTCTCAAAAGACGTTTAAATTCCTTAAAATTATACATGACATTAAACTTCTTTTTAATAAAATAAGAACAAGTTATTCTAGAGAAGTCGTCAATAAAGAAAATAATATACAAAGAACAATTGAGTGAAGGAACCTCAAGTGGACCTCTTACATCACTATGAATTAGTTCTAATATCTGAGAAGAATTGGGATCATGATGTTTGTGAAATAGTTCATCATGTTGCTTACCACACAAGAAAATTTCGCATGTTTCATGATCATATTTTAATTTAGGAAGACCAACAACAAGATTTAGTCTAGACATTTCATAAACACTTTTGAAATTGACATGACCAAGTCTTTCATGCCAAAGTTGAATATCATTCCTAGAGGAGAAAGAATAACCATAAAACCATCAAAGATGTGCACGCCATTTTACTGAATACCAGAATCAATAATAGTACTAAAATTATCTTTTACATACCTTTTGTCTTGCAAAAAAATAAATTTAAAATTTTCTTTAGTTAGCTGAGAGAAAGACAAAAGATTCTTTTTGAGCTGAGGAACAAACAAGACTTTCCAAATTACGCCATTTTAAAATTTAACATTGCCACTACTTTCAGATCTAATGATGGAGATATCTCATAGATATATGTTCTTCTCACATTTAACTATATTTGAGAGGATAAAAGGAGTACAATTCATGTTCCTAGAGGCACCACTATCAAGAATCCATTCATTTTCATTTGATGCTGAAAGGGCAGTATACAAGACAATAGACTGCTCATCATTGTTTTCATGATTTTGCTTCTGATTTTTCTTATGATTATTAGGCTCACTATTATTAGTATCCTTGACTAATTTGTTAGTCTTTACTCTACAATTAGACTCTTTATGCCTAAATCTTCCACACTTGTTACAAATGCCATTAAATTTGAATTTAAAATTTTGTTTTTTCTTAGCAGAATTGAATTTTGGATTGGATTTAAATTTATGTATGATATTAGAATTTTATTTAGGATTGTTGTTATTATTATTATGGGTAGACTTGTGATTATAAGATAATATGGTTTGAGAAGCATTCTCTTTTGAATTAAAATTCTCCATTACTCCTTCTTCTTGAATTAATAGAGAAGACAAAGTATCCAAATTAGGCAGATCATTCTCATTTTGATACTTATAATTAAGAATAGATATATAATTTTTTATGGATATTCATTTGAATTATAAAATACAATATATTATCTTGAAACAATTCATAGTTACAACCATCCAATTGAGATTTAATGTTCTTAATTTTAGCTAGATAACTAACTATTTTCTCATCCCCTTTCATAGGAGTTGTAATCAATTCCATAATAAGCTTAATAATTTTTGACAAAACAACTGCCTTCATGCATTGTCTCTAATTTCTTCCAAGCATCAGGAGGTGAGTCCATATGACATATATGCATTAATAATTCATCTTTTATGCTTTGTAAAAGGATGGACAAAGCCTCCTGAGATTTATGAGAGAAGGAGCTAAGATTTTTAGGGGTATCTTGTCTTCCTATGGGTCATTTTTTACACCAGTTAAAAGATCCCATATCTTTATAGCCATAAAACATGTTTTCAATCAAACTCTCTAAATGATATAGTTCATTCCATTCAATAGCTGAGACATGTCCAAAAAAAAAACTAAAAGAACTAGCCATTTTAATTCTCAGACGATACTAGCAACAAATACAGCTAAAATTACAAATCAAAGAAGTCAAACAGAGGTAAAAAGCAAGATACATATATTCTTTGTATTTATATGCTTGTAAATAGATTAGCAAAAAAACAAATTGGCCATAGAAGACCGCAGAGTAAAATATCTAAGCTATTCAAATTTTGGAATCCACGAGACAAAGAAATTTAGAAAACCCATAGAACATAAACTTTGTAAAAACTATGGAATGAAGAAAAAATGAAAACCCAAAGTACAAAGGAAATTTTAAAACTCAGGAACTAAGAAAGATATGACACGTTTCAAAGATCAAAGCAACACTACAGAACACATCAATTTTCCAGTCATTTCTAAAAGACATCACAACATCACTATTAAATGATACCAAATGGTAAATTGTTTATATGCTAATGGTTAGTAGCATTTTTTTTATGCTATCGGTAGACAATATATAGTATGTTGTTGTCCGGTAACATAAAAAAGATGTCGGCTAGTAGCATTTTTTATGCTACCGACTGACATCATACTATATGTTGTCTGGTGGTAGCATAAAAATATGCTAGAATGACTAACAATTGTGATTATTATGTTAACATTAATTACAACGACACACATGCAAAATCACACATATAACAAGCTTACTATCATATCTTATGTTAACATTAATTACAACGACACACATGCAAAATCACACATATAACAAGCTTACTATCATACATTATAAATTCCAAGGATAGTAAGAAAGTAAACATCCCAAATTATGTTCTTATCCATTGTATAGTACATTGATCATACAACAAGATCATCATTTGTCACAACCATATTTGAGATCATTAATATCATACTCTAACACATATAACACCATACATTTTAAATAAATTCCATAAAACATCATATCAAAACCACAACCATAATCATAACCACATCTCTAATCACAAACATACATCTATCAGATCAAAACCATTACAAAACTCAAAACATAACAATATATATATATATATATATATATATATATATATATATATATATATATACATCATCAAGGGATTCCAAGAGTCTCATACATAAAAAAATGTCTATACATTAAAATCTATCAAATCAGGCCGCCTATAAAACTACCTATTAAATTGTAATCATGTTAATGGAATGCTCCCTCAGGTACCACTCCCTTGATCACCATCAGGACCAGTAGATGGTCCCTCTCTTAGACCCCTCAGTTGCTGAACCATGATCACAACACTACCTGATGGATCTTATCGTCGTTAAGCCAAAAACTCATTATATCAAGGCTCATATAAAAGCCTCAACCTCACTATGTCCTTATAATAATTAATCTCATTCTAATACCTGATAGTGAGCCATACTAAAACTATTGGGTGGCCCTATTTATCCACTATTCTAAGATCTTTCTTCCTATATCTCAGCCCTTGATAGTAATTAGCATTTGATACTGAAGGCCTACCACAAAGTCTCCCTATCTCGTTGATATCTATCTCTATCTTCCCTAGCCTGGGTGAGCTCACCTTGAACAATCATAAGCTCTTGGCTCATCTCATCCCTCTAGCAAATCAGAGTTTCCCACGTAACTATACCAATATATCTATTAGTGATCAAGGCGACTCACTTGACTAAAATACAACCTTCTTTTCCTATAGGCTTAGTATGGTCATCTCTAACAAAGCCACTCCATCATCCTGCTCTCCCCCATCAGAGCCACCCTCATATGGAGCCTCCAAACAAGCTAACAAATGTTTCTCAAATCTATCCAACTACCCATGCTACAATACAACATATGCATCCATCACTCATGCATCATCATAACCCACTACAACCCTTACGCATCTACCCTCACTCCCACTCCCTCCTCATCAGCCATCACAACCAGATCCTATACATCTGATAATCCCGCATCATCATTCCCATCATCTTGTCTATAGGCCACAACTACCTCAGGTACATCCTCCACCAGTGTAAAATTCCACATGACGTGATTGAATCTAACCAACTCATACTGGTCAACTCATTGATCATGTACACACCTATCTTGTTATATCACTCTCATTTCTTCCTCATCCCCCAGCCACACTAGAAACTTTTTATAGGGCCTCCAAATCACATCTCCTCTTTGTAAACCAGCTAGGATTTGTCTTTAATAATCTTCACCCCTCACATACCTTGTTGCCGGAAAATCAGATCTCTATCTCATAAATCCCATAGTATACTGTATATCAACCCATTTGGCCCATGGTATTCCTCTCAGGTGAGCCAATGCAATGTGTTGGTAAGTCCAACACTCCAACAAGAAAGACACATAAACACCAAACCTCCACCTCTTTCTCCAAGCCCATAACTCTTTGTATACCTACGTTAGTAAGGCATGGGCCCAAGAAAACTCCATCCTATAATCCATCATTTCACCCACAACTCTAGTCAAAATCCAAAAAACTATTCCACCTTCTTAATTAGGTGAGGCATAATAACTAATCCCTGTCATCATCATAACTGGAACCCAAACCTCCTCCTCATCACTATAGAGTGAGCCATAAAAAAAACCTCCATATGAATAGACACCATTTAAAACATCATCTCCATATAACTACTACATAACAACACCCCTGATCAACTCATCAATGATATATACCTACTCACCCTACATTGACAGTAATATAATCTTATCAATTTCATCCAAGGTGATGGTCAATATCACTTGTAGGTTACCAGAAAGTTCCTGTAACATGATCCCATCTCTTAAATAAAGCCAATAATAACCCCATATCCTTGTGGATGTGTCTGTAATGACGCATCCCTCCTAACCCAACCTCCTCTCAATTACTACAAGCATCCTATAATAAGCGATCGCGAATGTTATCCAATATATTCAGGATCCTATCCTACGTATTCAGTCGGTCCCTAGCCTACATCGAGCTTGCGTTTCCTAATACACCATCTATACTATAATTTCTCAGGGAAACTCTTCCTAATGCTTATAATTCTTATGTCTATGGGTTGAGAAAATATTAGTTCCCCTATCACTTGACTTCCTATTCATGCAATTCCACATATGTGGTAATCTATTTCATACCCAACCTTTGGGCACCTTAAATTGAAACACAGTCATACACAATCCTTTTCATTCAAATTATTCAAACCACTGATCATTTCACTTTATCACAATGACCCCCAGTTTGAGGGGGGCATCTATCCAACACAAATCCTACCATTTAACTCATTTTTCCAGAAATTTATTCATTACAAACCACTCAAAAGGGGGCAAATGTAGAAACCCATATTTCAGCACCTTACTTGACCTATCCACACCCATCTTATTTACATTCACAATAATAAACCCATCCTATCATGCTATAAACCATAACCCACTCCTATAAAATCATACTTTACCCCTCATAAATATGTATTTACCTCACCCTAAACAACTTAAAGCACATAAACCACCGAAAATCTAATATAATCCATTTTATCCTAACCTCCCAAACTCACTAACACATTCATACTCACCTCCAAACCCAAAATAACTCATTTGAAAGTGGTTAAAAATAGTCACCAATGATTCTCCAATGATTCTAACTAATCACCAACAATTATATATAATCCTATCAACTTTCCCGAATCCAAATCCCCTAGATAATGTAGCAAATCCCTGACACGTTGGATATCGATAAGAAATCATCTATGACATCCCAACACTCTATCAAGACCTATCAAACCCATGGAGAGCCCACACCATCACAAGGTTATTCTGGATCATTACCATCTTTTTATGTCATAAACAAGGTACATCTTGTCTCTTTACATTGTCTTTCCATCTACGCATATCGTAAAAAAATTCAATCATTCAATCTCCTTTTCGAATTCTAAAATTTGAATTTCAATCAAATCTACCTTTACAAAAAAATCACCTATGATTCATTTGAATCACTAGAAATTTATCTGAATCTCCCATGATTCCTTTGAATCGTCAACGATTCATGTCCCAAACCCCTTTTATTACATTTTTTTACATGTGTCTAATCTATATTAGAATTTTTTTTCTTATAATATGTCTATTTCCAAGTGGTATCTAATTGTAGATGACTATTCCAGGTGAAGAGAACACCATCAATAGTATTTACAACCTCCCAATTATCTACCAACCCTTTGTTTGGGATCAATAAGACATTATAAAAGAGTTGAGCCTCTACCCATCACCCTAACAATAAATATGGTCAACATTGAGGATCAACTGGAATTCATCCAATAAATACAAGATGTAGATGAGAAGTAGTGGCTCTAGTATTTTGAAGAACTCTATCTTTCCACAAACATATATTGGGCCATCTACTATGCAGAACATGGTATTCATATCCCCATTCAATATTAGTGTTATCTCATTACTGTATTGTCTAAGTATCCAAATCTTTATCATATCATATATAACTTGATTGTAAAACAAAGTTGAAACCCGTCAAAATAATCTCATTGGTTCCTGGGATTGGCCTTTTCCAAAAAAAATGTCATTTTATTATCTAATATATATCTTGTCTAACTATCTCTTTGTGTCAAGATTTCTATCATTAGTTAGAAGGAGTCTCTCACATATTTTGTATCCCCACATATCAAAATTTTTCAACGTAGGTATCATTAAACCCTACTATTTTGATTTTTTTTGTGATTTAAACTTTATAATAATTAATGGACCAAAATCCATCATAAATAATGAGAGGAAAAACAATCAGTCTTGGCATTCCTAAAAATTGTTGACATGGATGACATTTTCCAACTGATCTATCTACATCTTAGAAGAGGGTAGCTTAATAATAACAGCCTGTTAGGATCTTGAGAGATGTAACCATTACAAAAAAAATACCTCCACATGCTTGGTCATGATATGCTTTGAAAATAATTTGTGTTGTTATTCTTCAACGCACCTTAGGAATGTATCATCCAATCCTTTCTTAAATATAGTATGTTCTCCCAAATGATATATTTCACTACTTTGAGATGAAGGGTATGTCTTTGCTTATAATTTTGGCCTAGAGGGAAATCCTCATAGGTTATAAAATATGCTATGTCTACATACCACGGGTTGGTGGTGCTTACGAAGAACACGAGAGGGAGGTATTTAACCAAACATGCATAATATTTGGAACAATCTTCCCATTCTTATTGAGAAAGGAGTTCACACAAGACATTACCACGTACCAATTTGGAAGGTTTGATGTCAAGATCATACTCTTGCACTTTTGATACCCAATTACCTCTCCTTGCATCAAGGTCTTATTGCATCAAAATGGATATAACTGTTGGACTAGGAACCATGACAATATTACAAGAGTTCAAAAGGTAAAATCTGAAATTCTTCAAATCTCTAACCACTGCATAGGTATGATTTTCTTGTTGTGAGTAGTTACGTTCATATGATTTCATAGGATCACTCATGAATACAATGGGTGACTGAATCTTTTCATTATTTTGTTTGACAATGACTACTGAAATAATATTCTCTGAATCATCGTAGTATAGAATGAACTCTTTGATGAAATATAGGTACACTAAAGTAAGTACTTTTGTAATATAACCTTTGATATAATCAAAAGGATTAATTTCATTGTTTACTCCACTTTAAATATTCCTTGGGTTTTATCATATTGAAGATGTTCTTTGTAATATTAACAAACTTTGGGACAAACCTTCTTAAGAAATTTACTTTGCCAAAGAAAGTCTACATGCCTAGTTTACTAGTGGGTAGAGAAAATATCTATATAGATTCCACTCTTTCTATATCAATATTCATGTGTTCCTTACTTACAATGTGACCAAGGATTTTTCCTTTGGTCACCCTAAATATTGAATTTTTTGGATTGAGGGAAATATGATGCCTTCTAGAGAAGATCAGTACTTGTTCAAGTTACCACAAGTTCTCTTCTCTCTTCTTTAATTATACTATGAGATCATATAGATACACCAATATGCGTTTCCATTTCAAGTCCTTGAAATCCAAATCCATCACTCTTTGGAAAGTGGAACCTACATTGATTAGGTCAAAGGGAATATGGTGATATGAAAAAATTCCCATGTAGTGGTAAAAGTATTCTTCAAATTCTCTTTCATGGAAACTTCAATTTGGTTATATGCAGAGAATCCATCGAGCATGGACATCATTTCTGAACCACTCACTACTTTTAGGATATGATCCATGAATAACATAGGGTAATTATCATTTTGGGAAGCTTTATTTAAGTTCCAAAAATCCACATAGATGTAGATTTCACCATTTATCTTTTGGACCACTATAATATTATCTATCCATGTTGAATGATTGATAGAAAAAATGATACGATAATTTAGTAACTTCTCAAATTATACTTTAATGGTCCTACCAATCTTTTTATTATATTTTCTTTTATTTTTCCAGAAGGATTTCACATATAGTTCTAAGGGGATGGAGTGCTGCATTGATTGAGGTTGAAAGGATTTTAAATCATTATATGAATATGTAAGTACATATGAATATTTTTTCAAAAAAGATAAGAATTTTCTTTGGTCCTTAGGTGAACAACATTTTCCTATGTTCACCATCCCTAGCTATTTGTTTGTTTTGATGTTTATCTTCTCATATTATGGTGAAGAAATTTGTTGAGCCTTGGCCTTACCATTGATAAACATGTCATGTTTTTCAAATAATTCTTATAGTGGCACTAGCTCCTTCGGAATCCCATTTCCTTTTTTAATTGGATTAATCCATCTTCATTTGTTTGATCAATTTTGTTGGTTTCACTATCATTTGTAGTAAAATACCATGGGAGTGAATCACTTCTTTTGAAGTATATGGACCTGAAGTATCTGATTTTCTACAAGAATAACATGGTGTTATTATCATCTTTAAAGACTTTTAATTTTTCTAAATTTTGTTACACACTTGGGTGGGAGATCATTTCCATTGACAAATTTTCTCTATTGAAATTGGAAAGTGGGATCATAAAAGAGGAAGACACTTCTAAAGAACCATCATTGTAATTTTGGTCTCTATAAACTACTATAATATCAAATGCATCAAAATATTCAAGACACTACCATAATCTATTTTTGTAGTGACGGAGATGAGAGTTCTTCACTTGAAATATATCTTACCTGTTTCACAACTAACTCAACATCTCTTTGCACAATGAGATTATTGATCCCAATTTCTTCATAAATTCACAATACGAGAAAAAAGGCTTCATATTCAGGAATGTTTTAGGTGTTGGAGAATTGCAACTTGCATGTTAAAGGAAAAAAATATCCCTATGGACAGGAAAAAATGATACCTGTACCTCAACTAGTTGTCGAACAAATTCCATCAAATTTTACGCTCCAAATTTCATCATAAATATATGTTATCCTTTCCTCAAGAAAGGTAAGATCTTTTCCTCATTAAAAAATCATGAATTATCTCCCATAACCTCTTTCCACAAATGAAACTTTCCTTAATTCTATACTTTGAAAGAGGAATTTTTCTCTAGGATTGTTTGAATTTTGAACTGTGTATTTCAACTTGGGTTCAATAAGGTGCTTATTGATTTCATTCTTGACTGGTATTGAGGATAAAGACAAGTCCATTTGAATTCAACCTCCCATGTCCCAGCAAAAAAATCTATTGAGGACTATCCCGTAGGTAGCTGGCATATCTGCCACTAGAATTGTTGTTTTTACCCACTTTTTTGGATATGCCACAAAATTGAGTTGTCCACATTTGATTCTTCCAACAAGAGGAACATACTTTATCTACATTGAGTAACAATGACTAAATCCCCAAGAGATACTAAATACAAGATCTTGAGAAACCTTAACATGCATGACATTGTCAGAGACACCAAAACAAATAATACAATTTTTAAGTTTGTACTTGCTGATCAACAAAGATACATAGGAAGGTTCAATTTTCTAGTGGATGAATGGGTAGAAGATATAATATTGTGGCTTTGTCTTGGCTCAAATGTGGGAAGTAATCCTTTGGAAGTGGACGATACCCTAGATTTGGAACTTCCACCTTTGATAAACTTGACTAACTTATCAAACTTTTTGGGGTTAGTTTGTAAGTATTCTGCTTAAGAAATATGAACTTTGTCCTTTTTTACATGGTCAATAATATCAAATTTTGAGGAAGGGTTTTTAGAGTATTGGAAAAATTAGTTTGATTTATAATCTAGAAGGAGTATTTTTATATTTTTCATCACTCTTTCGACGTGTAGAAGTGGAATCATCATTCTTGGAAGGAGTACAAGTACTTGAATTACCTTGTTTAGAAGATGTCTTGTGATGATGTGTGGCTTTATAATTTTTTCTGTATGATTCCAAATATGGAGGAAGTGGGGATCATCTCTTATTTATTATCATTTCTAGTAGTATAGTTTCGAGTTGAGGATATTCTTTTTCATTTTCTTCATGCTTGGAAAATTTATTCTTTAGGAGTTTTTGATCATGTAAAAATAGCACAAGAATGACTGTTCAAATCAGATATGGAATCTTCATACTCATTTTTAAAAGAGGATGCATAATCAAAGAATCCAACCTTAGTGGATCTAATTTCTTTGATTAGTAATTAACCTTATTCTTCTTTATCTTCTGAAGCTACTTCTTCTTCATTTTCATCATTTGATTGATTCCCATAAGATACCATGGGTGGATCCTTAAGAGATCAAATTTGAGGTACATCAATAATTATTTTCTTGTTTTTGAAATTATTCCCTAGAATGTCTTTATAGAATTTGTTTTGAGAAAGTTACTTTTTTAGAGCTAGTGCATCATTAACAAGTTTTTGCACCATAGAGTCAGTAGCTCTGGAACTTGAGCTTTGATCTTTGTCTTTTTTTGGTCCTTTCTTAATTTTTCCATACATCAAAAAATCATCTTCCATATCTACTACAAGCTCTTGTTCCTCATCTAAAGTATTAGGTTTACTCCTTCTTAGCATGAAACCGACCTTTAGTAACTAGGCATTGGTGAAGAATCTTAACCAGTTGTCCTTCATAGGCCTAGAAAGCTCTGGTATTTTGTGGAGCATATTGTTAAACTTAGAAACAAAGTCCCTTATAGAATCATGGGGATTATTTTTTAGTTAAACCATTGTGCAAGGAGGGCATGAGCATATTAAATAGGATTGAACTTGACATCAAACTTGTATTTCATGTTTTCCTAATTTGTGATTGATCTCCGTGGCAAGTGATAGAAATAATCATTAAAAAATTCTTGTAATCATTCCATAATTAGAGGAACTAAAACATATTAAGATTCAACTCCCCACACCCCACAAACTGTAATGAATGCAAACATATGATCATCTAGATATTGTTTCCCATCTCCTTTGAAATTAGGAAAATGCTTCCTAGATATTTTAGGAAATTCATGTAATGGAGGATTCAAGGCAAATATGCCTTTAATTTTTCCCAATGGCAAAAGTGCAACCATTCTCTCTTCTTCTTCCTTTGGTTCTTTTTCTTCTTCTTCCCGAGGAATGACGTTCAATGGTTCTATAACTGGTTGTTCAATGAGACCTTCAAGAGAAAAGCTAGGATCAAATTCAGGAAAGTACTCTTGACTAGTTTTCCTTGTTAATTGAACAATGGGAATCCTAAAGTAATCATGTTGTTGTTCTTCAAATGATTGGTCAATTATACCACTAGCTCTATTATCCCTTGCATATCTTCTTTCCACCTGTTTTTTTGATTTTTGTGCAACTCAAAATATTTTTCTTTATGCTCTTATTTTCTTATTTGGAATTTTTCTAGTACATTTGAAATATTGTGCATGTTCCTCTTTTGAATCCAAAACACTTACAATAGTGTGATAGTGACTAAAATTTACTTTATTTTTCCAAATATAATTCCTAAAATCCACTATAATATCTTCTTGAGTGTCTTGGAGGAAAATAAGGTTAGGACGCAGAATTGGAGCACTTTCAGGAATAACTATTAGGAAAAAAAATGGAGGTTAAACATAATTTTTATATCAAGGGTTTTCAATTTCTAAATTTTTACTTTTTAAGATATATGTTTTTTTAGGATTTTTGTGTTTTTAGAAGTGGTGTATATAAAAAACATCTACCCCACAGGGGGCACCAAAAGATGTTGTAAAAATAATTTTTCAAATGGACAAAGAACAAGTTTTTACCAATGTTATAGGATTAAGTATCTCCTCTTGGTAATGGGGAGGATCCCATTTATTGAATATAGAAAAAAAAAATCAGAGGGTGGCCATGAATCCTAAGATCCCACAAGAATATCCCACCAAACCTGTGGAAAATTTCTTGTAGTTAGTACAAGGGAAGAATTTACTTTGTGAAAGGAGCTAGAGGGCAGTAAGAATATAGTGAAGGAGGGTTAATTGTGAATAGGAACTTACATATTTTAACAATATTAACTAGAGTAAATATACACTCAATTATAGGAATTTAACCTTATAAAAAATGATAATACTAAAAACCATATATACAAAGTTCTATTGATTTATTCATCAAATGCGTCAAGTCATTTCTTGGTTTTATAATATAATCATGCTTACAAATATGATTATGTAAGAAATATAGGAAACATTAACAAAGATGAAATAGAATAAAGTAATCTCTTGCTTGTGTTTAGTATTGCAAAAGCTATCCAATAAAAACTCACAATTGAAAACCCTTTGGAATGGAGAGGAAATTCCCATTGATATAAATAAAATAAAAGTATTTTCATCTCCCCCCATATGACATTTTACCTTCCCTCATTACTTGTGACCTTTCATGTTCCTAGGAATCAAAAGTGAGCCTTTTCCTTATTAATTGAAAATAACACTGAAAATGTTAAACAAAAGGTCACTTAAGTGAATAAGAAAAAATAGCAAAAATTATCTCGTCAATCAAGAATTAAAACAAGGAGAGAGAAGAAAGGAGGAAGAAATAAGAGAAGAGATGATCACTTTAATGAAGATGAAGCCTTTGTTGATGAAGAACTGACTGCTGGATAACCATGGGGGAATACTCCTAGAAATATTTCTTCACCCTTGAATTATTTACTAAAACGGGCCATCACAGGTACCACTTTATCTACATGTAGAATATGAATGAAACTCAAATTATTGATCCAGGTTACATGAACACTTTTGATGGTCTTACATTGGTTGAAAAAACCTTGATGATCTTTCACAGTATTAGATATTGAACTTTAATTTTTGTGAGAGACTCCAAATTATCCTTGTTAAATGAGAAGGGATCTCCTGCCTCTTTTTGACCAAATCTTATAAGTATTTTAGGATCTCTTCAATTGATGAATTTTCATTAATTAGAGGTGACCCAAGCTTCTGCATACTGTTGTTGACACTTTATAAAATATGCAACATGTACTCTTCACAAGAATCAAGCTCAGAGAACATAGTATAACATGGCATAATGAGTGTTCATTGGGGTAAGTGCATGGAAATGAGGGGCCAAAAGGGGGTTAAAAGGGGACACCTTTTTCCTGAAATCAGCAAAAACTGAGTTTCATCTAATATTTTAGCATGCATATGCTCAAAATTTGACAAAGTGATAAGAATGAGTATGGTAGATCTCGGTATCTAGTTTTTAAACTACTATTTTTTTAAATGGTGGAGATTAAGAGGGTAAAATGTGGTGCACACATAAAGTATGTCTATTTTTGTGCCAAAAAGATAAGAACATATTGTGTACGCCCCCACATTTTTTGAGTTATATAATTTATTTTTAAAATCCCTTTTGCAGGAAGTTAGATAAAACCATGTACAAGGTCCCACTATTTTTTCATAAATTTTGGATGAATATATAATTTTTTATTAATTTTCAAAGTACACACATCCCAAAAATGAAACATTTGTGTGTACACCCCTGTAACTTTGAGAAAAAAAATCATTTTTTGGTTTTTTTAGTGTGTAGAATGGAGTTTCGAAGAGAGGTATTGTTTTTTGAAATTTTGTTGAAAAATCATAGATTGTGAACAAAAATGTATGCATACATTTTGACAAGAAAATAAAGCACTAGTAAAAGAAATTAAGGATGAAAGCCTTAAACTAATGGAATTTTAGAAAGAAGCATATCGTCACCAAGATAAAACTAAGTTTGACGTCATAATATAATTTTTTTTGGAATATTATATTATAACGCATTTAATATCGAGGTGTACATGTGAGATTTTGATGTTTTATTGAAAAACACAAATTCATTCACGGATTGCACTGTATAAGGATTAGGGTGGGAGATCCAAGGAAAATTCAAGCATGTGGGTCAGGATTTTCAAACCCATAGAAGTTGGAATGCGAGTGCCTTATAACATGAGCACGTTATAATGCACTCGATTTATAAGGTGCTCACATTCCTATTTGTTATGTGGAATATGTGTTTATGGGAGGGATATATTTACTAAAGTAAATGGTTTAAGTAGAAATTTTTCTATTATTAATCTTTATACTTTATTATTTCTTTTATTAATATTTATACTTTATTAATGAAAGAAATAATAAAGTATAAATATTAATAAAAGAAAAACTTATACTTCAAATTTATTTTAGTAAATATAAGAAGTTAGGGTCACTTTTCACCTTATGGAACTAGTCTCATAACTCCATCTGTCACGGATTATAAGATGGTTTTTCATATTCTAACTTGGTCAATACATAGGTATTTTTCAGGATTTCAACATTCAACCTAAAGCTTTTAGGGTTTAAATTAGAAATTCGGTGTCTATTTTGGGAAAGAATATAGTCATTGTTTAGGTTTTGGGGCCTTTTGGATTGGCTATTGACATTTGTAGGAGTGTTAAATGTGTCAAAATTAGAATATACACACCTCATAACTCCCAAAGGTAGTGATAACTGATCTTATATACGGACTCATGAATTTTCCCATGAGCATGGAGTTGAATCCCTAATTTTTTCTTAGAATAGGGTGAAATCATACTATAGATGAGTACCTACTTTACAATCTTAGGGAATGCATATTTCACTTTCTGGTCAACAGTGTCTCCTTCCTCTAGCCAACATGCCTCAGTACCACTCTCAACTTGGATCTAAAGAAATTATTAACAAGGTTTTTTAAAGTTTGTTTCAATGTACAAAAATGGTTGGATACAATGATTGATGAGTTAAATGTTACTTAATGGAATATAACTTCCTACGGAGGCCTAAAAAGGCCATTCTGAGCTACTCAAACACCCTCTGGGAGAGTTCAAGAAATATATTAAGTATCTAGAGGTGATGTTAGAGAATCTTAGAATTTTTGGAGGTAATTATGGAATGTTTAGGAATATTGTTTAGGGATTATGGTTTAGGGTTTAGTGTTTAGGACTCAGGGATTAGGGCTCAATGTTTAGGGTATAGGGTTTACGGTTTAGGGTGGTAAAAATAGGTTTTACGGTTTAGGGTTTAGGTCTCAAGGCTATGGGTTTAGGGCTCAACATTTAGAGTTAAGGGTTTAGGGTTTATGGTTGAGGGTTTATGGTTTAGGCTTTAGGGTGTATAGTTTAGGGTTGAGGGTTTATGGTTTAGGGCTCAAAGTTTAGGGTTTAGGATTTAGGGTTTAGGGTTTAGGTTTTATGATTTAGGCTTTAGGGATAAAGGTTTAAGGTTTAGGGTTTAGGGTTTAAGGCTCAGGGTTTAAAAATCAATGTTTAGGGATCATCCTTTAAGGTTGGTGGCTTAGGGTTTAAATTTTAAGGGTTAAATTTTAGGGTTTAGGGTTTTGTTAGAGTAGGTATTTACCTTAGCTCATGTTAACCTAGGTACTTTATTTACCTTTATTATATTTATCCTCACCCACTTATGTGTGTGGATATTTATTTTATCTTATTTAGATATTAAGAGATATTATCTAGTTGTTAGGTATAGTTCTTTCCTTGATCTATGGTATTGACTAGATCCTTGATGTCTAGTTCTCTCCTAAATCTATGGTCTTGACTAGTTCTTTGATGACTAGTTATTTTCTTGATTTATGGTTTGATCTACGACCTTGACTGGTTCTTAGATTGTTATTCCTTTCCTTTTTAAGAAAGGCCCATTCTCAATGTATTGCATTGAGTTCCATAATAATATATGATATTGCTTCTCATTTATTTGCAAAGGTTTTATGTAAAGTTATTATGGTGAATTGCTTTCATCTTATAGATCATGGTGTTTGATTAGCATCTGTGTTCTTAGCTTGGTACGATCTATTTATCGTTCCTTTCATGGTATCAGAGCTGAAGATTGCTGTTGGTATTTGTCTGTAAGTTTTATTTTGTAAATAAATTTATTGTATAATCATATATTTGGGATTTGGTCATATTTTGTTTCTGCGTGCATTTTTATGGAAAACAGAGGCTTCCATTAGATTCGGAAGGTGTGAAAACCCTAAGATCAACTGTAAACTCAGCCATTTCTGGGGGTAGTCATTTTTTGTGGTTCAATGAAATACATAGGTTCGTCTCAGGATTCACACCACGCGGTAAAAAGCTTGTATCTTTTGATCGGTAACTCAGTTTTGAGTGTTGTTTTTTTACAAAAGTGCTTATTTTTTCATGCTCTTTCCATTGGAGTTATTTAATTTGTGACTTGCACTATAATTATAAAGTGTCAAATATGGAGGAGTGTTGTAATCAATTGTGGATGCAATTTTGGCTGAGCTCAATGTCCTAAATTTTGGGGAGTTGCAGTTTGTACCTATCATGGATTCTGATAATGATATGCTTTTCTATGAAGTATGTGGACTTCAAGAGGATATTGTAAAATTTTTGGAAGAAAATAGATCACTCAAGAAGTGAAATTCTCTTCTACAATCACTTGTTCACGATAAGGATACAATAATACACTCCCTGCAGAAAAAACTTGCTAGCCGACAACATCACCATCATATTGTGGAAAACCATATCCATGCTCTTAGTCCACTTGTAGTTGTTGCTCTTATACCCACTGACATTGATTTGCTAGTCTTTGAGCCTGAACTTGCTTTTGATGCTTCTAAATCTGAGAGGCTTGTTACTGCATGCTCTTCCACATTTGTGCCTATTACAGTACCACATGTTGTGTATCCTACTTCTGCTCAGTTGCATGGATATTTTGAGAAGCATACCACTGCATTCAGATCTCACATGCTCTATTCTATGGGTCTCACTAGCGGAGTCATTGGCAGACATTCATAGGGTATTTTTTCCTCTATTCCACATGTTAAGTGGAATTCTCATCATGCCATTAGTTTTCGAGCAGATACTTCATTAGGATCCCACATTGACAGAGGTCCATTTTTTGTTCTCTCAACTCTTTCTGAGGATCATGAGCAACACATGAGTTCTACACCTTCACTCAGGCTTGAGAAACCTAAGATTTTAGCTATCAGCCACGATCAACCTGACATACATTCCGATGTTCTTTTGCATGCACCCATTGTGTATTTTACACCAAGTCATATGTAGGCATCTTCTTCATCCATCCGTGTTGATTTGGGGTGGATATCTGATCACTCATGGCAGTGACATAGGAATTCATTGAGAGGACTCTACAGGCATGGTTCCTCCACCATTCGGCCTCTTGCTCCACTTTCTATACCTTCTACATTGTGATTCTTCTTGTTTTGAGCATTTTTCTATAGCAGGTGTAGTGTATCTCTCTTGTTTGTTGAGAGATTTTGTATCTATATTTTCGACACTTTTGGCATTTGACAGTCTCTCTTGTGGGGGAGCTATTCTAGTGGAGCCCAGTGTTAGTTTGTCAGTGTTGGAGTAGTTGTTTTGACAACTCATACAGATTTGTAGCACCACTCCACCCATTTAGTAGTATGTGAGGGTGTGGTGTTGATCATGCTTCTTCAGGTTTTTTGTCCTTGTCTTGTTACCTTGAATTTTCTTGGATCGTGACACTAGATTTTGTGTCCTTGCCTTATTGCTTTGGTTATTGTTCTTGGATCGTGGCACACCTATTTGCAGCACTTGATTGAATTATGTTTGGTGTTTTTTTTTTACACTTTCAACATCACTCTGTTGATAGTCTCCTTGTATGGAACTATTCTGGTGGAGCTCAGTGTCAGTTGTTTTTTAATTTTGTGATAGAGCAGTGGATACAGACCACAGTGCACACTAAACGTCTTCAGCATTGTACGAGTTTTTTGAGCCGAGCTTCTTGGGATGCCTTAGAGCGGGTCTTTCCTCTCTTTACATTGTTGTTACTAGTTTTGGGTACCTTGCGGTGTCCCTTTTTTCCCAGTTATTGTACATGAGTACCTCATCATGCCTAGTTGCTGGGACTCATACTATGGACATGCCACATCTATTTTGGCCCCTAGCTTCACTTGAGGTGGGGTGTTAGAGTAGGTATTTACCTTAGCTCATGTTCACCTAAGTACTTTATTTACCTTTATTGTATTTATCCTCACCCACTTATGTGTGTGGATATTTCTTTTATCTTATTTAGATATTAAAATATATTATCTAGTTGTTAGATATAGTTATTTCATTGATCTCTGGCATTGACTAGTTCTTTCCTTGATCTATGGTATTGACTAGATTCTTGATGTCTAGTTCTATCCTAAATCTATGGTCTTGACTAGTTCTTTGATGACTAGTTATTTCCTTGATTTATGGCTTGATCTACGACCTTGACTGGTTCTTAGATTGTTATTCCTTTCCTATTTAAGCAAGGTCCATTCTTAATGTATTGCATTGAGTTCCATAATAATATATGATATTGCTTCTCATTTATTTGCAAAAGTTTTATGTAAAGTTATTCTAGTGAATTTCTTTCATCTTATAGATCGTGGTGTTTGATTAGCATCTATGTTCTTGGCTTGGTACGATCTGGTTATCATTCCTTTCAGGTTTAGGGTTTATGGTTTATGGTTTATGGATTAGGATTTAGGGCTGAGGGTTTAGGTTTCAAGGCTCAAGGTTTAGGGTTTAGGTTTTAAGGTTTAGGGCTCAGATTTTAGGGTTTAGGGTTAAGGGTTCAGGTTTATGATTTAGGCTTAGGGCTTAGGACTTAGGGTTTAGGGCTTAGGTTTTAGGGCTCAAGGTTTAGGGATTAGGATTTAGGGCTTATGGTTTAAGTTTTAGGGTTTAGGGTTTATAATTTATGGATTAGGGATTAGGGCTTAGGGTTTAGGGTTTAGGGCTCAGGGTTTAGGGTTTAAGGTTTATGGTTTATGGTTTAGGGATTAGGGTTCTGGGTAGTAAAAATAGGTTTTAGACTTTATGGTTTAGGATTTAAGGTTTAATGTTTAGGGTTAAGGGTTAAGAGTTTATGGTTTAGGGTGTACAGTTTAAGGTTTAAGGTTTATGGTTTAGGATTCAGGGTTTACAGTTTACGGTTTGGGGATAAGGATTTAGGGTTTATAGCTTAGGGTTTAAGATTTAAGGTTTAAGGTTTAGGGGTTAGGGTTTAGGGTTTAGGGTTTAGGGATTAGGTTTTAGGGTTTAAGGCTCAAAGTTTAAGGTTTAGGGTTTAGGGTTGATGGTTTAGAATTCAGGGTTGAGGAATTGGGGGTTAAGGTTTAAGGGTCAGGGTTCAGGGTTTAGGGCAGAGGGTTTATAGTTTAGGGTTTACAACTCAAGGTTTAGGGTTTAGGGTTTAAGACTTAGGGTTTAGGGTTTAGGGATTATGGTTTAGGTCTCGAGGTTTAAGGCTCAGGGTTTAGGGCTAATATTTTAGGCTTACCCATTCACTCACTGTAATTTTTTGTGTCTTACTCATTCTTAATAGTATTGATAGAGAGTATTCAAATAAGAAGAATTCATCTACTTTGTAGGAAGAATATTCAAAGAGAGTCATCGTAATTTGATTCCTTTCATGTTTGCTGATGTTTTGAAGGATGTAAATGTCAGATATAAAAGAGCAATTTAATACAAAGAAATGTTACCCAATATATCAATCTTATTTGGAAATCACATCACACCCTTCACTAGGCTTGATGACTACCCCTATCTTTTTTAAGGTGATTTTGAAAGAATCCATGGGTTTATCATAGAAGGAATTATAAATGAAAGGAAGGTCACTAAGCCGTAGGCCATCTGACTCCCATTAAAATCTAAACAGGAAAGATTTACTAGGAGATTGATAACCCATTTGTGTTCTTAGCCATTCCCATCTTGTTATGCTTATTTTGAACTCTTCACCTCGTAGTATAAGAGATTTATCTTTCTCAAAAGGAGAGGATATTGCAGGAAATTTGGTTATGATCCTAGACCTCTGCATTAGTATATTATTTATATTTTTTCCATTTCCTTTGAGATTAATTTTTGTGTTGTGATGGTTATTTTTTCCAGCTTCCAATGGGTCATCCTGGATTGTATAATACCATACATGGAAATATGAGGAATGTGAAATTTTTTCAGAGTGTGAAGAAATTGACATTCAAGAGCGCAAGTATATGTGGGGAGAAACATGTTTGGTAGAGATGTGTAATATGCATTTCAAGGCACAAGGTATATGCCATATCCATTTAGTTACTCGTCTCAGCTATCATTAAGAAGGTAGTTGTACAAGTAGACTCAATGATGGTTCTAGGCACAAGACTAGGAAATATGAACTCACTCATGAGACCTACTGGAAATATATGATGTTTTCCGATCCTTGTAGTATAGAAGGTCAAGAGCAGTTTTCCTTTTGTAATCACTACTATAGACTAGAGGGATTTTAAGTAATCTATAGGTTTCCTTCTGGTTATCATGCCCTCCTACTCGAGTCGTCAATAAAAATGACGTTTGTTTGATTCAAAATAAACAAAGAGTTAGTGAGAGTGTGAAAGGAAAATACAGTGTAAGTGAGATTGAGGTTTTTTAGGGCTTAGTGTTTAGGGGTTAAGGCTTAGGGATCAAGGTTTAAGGCTCATGGTTTAGACTTAAGGGTTTAAGGTTTAGGTTTTAGGGTTTAGGGTTTAGGGTGTATGGTTTAGGGCTCAGGTTTTAGGGTTTAGGGTTTAGGATTTAGGGTTTATGGTTCATGGTTTATGGTTTAGGGCTCAAGATTTAGGGTTTATGGTTTAGGGTTCAGGTTTTAAGTCTCAAGGTTTAGGGTATATGGCTCAGGGTTAAAGGTTTACTGTTTAGGGTTTAGGATTTATGGCTCATGGTTTAGGGTTTAGGGTTCATGGTATAGGATTTATGCTTTACGATTTATGTTTTATAGTTTAGGGTTTAGGGTTTAGGGTTTAGGGCTTAGGGATCATGGTTTAGGATTTAGGGTTTGGGTTTTAAGGCTCAAGATTCAGGGTTTAGGGTTTAGGGGTTAGGGTTTAAGGTGGTAAAAATAGGGTTTATGATTTAGGGTTTAGGTTTTAGGGTTCAGGGTTCAGGATTTGGGGTTTATCTTTGAGGGTTTTCGGTTTATGGTTTAGGCTTAGGGCTTAGGGATTAGGGCTTCAGGCTCGTGGCTTATGGTTTAGGGTTTAGGGTTTAGAGTTGAAGCTTGAAAATTGTTAGATATGATGCTAGGAAGGTATATGAGGATATTCAAAGGAAAATTGGAAGGTTCATTGGGTGCATGTTGAGGTGTGGGTGAAATTCTATGGGAGAAACAACAAATACAAACCTAGACCTAATTATTAGCTCAATTAATGAAGAATGTGGTATTTATCTTTGGAGTTCAAAGACAAAACTTTTAATGAAAATATAAAACCTTAATGGGTACTCTACAATTCCCTTGATTTTTTTAGTATGTGTTGAAAGCCAAAGATACAATCAACATAACACCGATGTAGGGCTAGAAAGTGGGAAGGCTAGTCTAAGAGAGTGGATAGTGAATGAAGTAGCTAATGGAAGGTTATGTTAAACAAAATTTTCATACCTCCTTGAGATTGAGAAGGGTGTTTAGGGATGCTTTTAGATTACATGAAGAGTTTACAGAGTAGAAAAACCAAGAAGTGACCAGTGAACCTTGCTCTTGTGCAATGCAAGGGAAATTTTGGTAAAGGCAAGTGAGAAATGTTAGGAAATATTTAATTAGTGCTCCATTAGTAAATAATAATTACATGAAGTAATTATTATGTTATAAGTATGTGTTAATAAATTGTTATTAGTTGTTATATAAAACAATAATAACAATTATAATTGGTTAGTATGTTTGTTGATATATTGTTATAACAAATGTATAACAATATATTAGTACGGTTAGGTTATTGTTTTGTATATTTCCTATTTTATAGGAAGTTGTTCAACAACATTCCTGGCTATATAATAGCTATTGTATTAGCATGATGTATATTAAGAAGAGAATATATTATTATTTTGTTGTGCAAATCTAATTGTTCTCCAAGATTTGGTATCAAAGCGAGTATGGCTCTGTGAGAGATTAGTGAAGGGGCAATGTTGTATTCCTTTTCCCTGATTGATGGAAATTTGTTTGTTATGAGTTTGTGCTTTGCTAGTTTGGAATTAAGAGTTTAGAATAAATATGGGATTGTGAAGAAGCAAATTTAGGTCTTTTTTTACAAAGGCGTCATTCTACCTAGGCTTACGCATCTTTGTAGCATAGAGAAAAATTGACCCAGACTTGTGGATGTAGAGATCAGTTTGTTTAAGTTACATCTGCATATCAGTTAATTGTAATTGGAGAATCTGCGAAAGACTGATCTGATTTGCGCAACATTGATCAAAGATATAACTTGTTTGGGACAACTACTTTGGTCATTGCCATTCAAAATAATATATGGCATATTTTTGCATCTGATTGGAATCTTCCTGAAAAATCTGGGCAGTCATCTCTTCCGGCTTCCAAAACTATTATATTGTTCATTGCATTGACCGGGGGAAACTCTAGCTCGGACGCCAGTTCAACTGGTGGCATATTCCATACACGTGGGCCATGTTATTGTTCAAACATCCTCCTCCACTAAATTTCACATTCACGTTTCATTGAGATCAACTCCCATCTTCAATTTGAAAATTGCACTACTTCCACGTCATCCAATACATCCTACGCATACATTCTGGCCACGTGCATGTCATAGCATAAATGATTTTGCTCAATAGTCTCAGCTGCATCATGACACCAAGCACCCCATGCACCAGATCACCTCGAACCTGAGCCTCAGGTCTTCAACAAATCTGTTTTGCATCAAAGCCAGTGTTTTTCGATTTGATTGCTTCATTTTGGTATTTTTTTGTTAATCTAAGTCTAAAGTGTTTCGTATTTTATTTTTTTCCGTATGTGTTGTGAAATGCATATTAATGGATAAGGATATGTTAGTTTTTCATAGTCGAGTCATACTTTCTCTTTTGATGAGCTTATGTTTTAAAAATCTAATGTGTCAAATTAGTCTTTTAATAGTTTTGTAGAGTTTTGTCACATGTATAGTTTTGTTTTTTTAAGTATTTTTAATTTTGGTCTTTATAATTAGAGAAGTTTATATAGTTGAAATAGTCTTCATTAAAGTCATTAAGTCGATATCCATAAATTTCAAAACCAATCTTTCATTAGATTTTCTTAAAATAAAGAGTCTTGATTTATTAAGAGTCGTGTTCTTAATAGGGTCCTCTAAAAATTTAATAAAAGGTATTTTTTTGTCAATAGTTATCATTTTCATAGAGTAAATTTTTATGTCAAAAGCGTGTCCTCCAAAATTGAAAAGAGTCACAAAATTGTCATAAAAAATTTAAGTCGGTGATTTCAGGGTTATTATTATTTTCCTCTTTTTAGAGTCAAAATTCATTGTCAAGTCGTTAATAAAGTGTGTCAAGACTACCAAAGTAAAATATCTCTCTTGTATGAACCAGACATCCAATAAATATGTTAAAATTATGGGAGAAAATTATCTTCTCAAAATTGACATGCAAATTTTGAGCGTCCAAGTCAAATTCAAATAAGCTAAGCAACGACAACTGGAGGATGGAGGAAAACGAAGGTTGGAGGTCATTCAGCGAGCTCTCATCTGTTGCCAACGACGGGGCCGCATATCAGCTTGGTGACATGTGTGTGTGCAGTTTGATTCTAGTGCTTCTAGTGTGGTGTGCCTCAGTTTGCAGTGATCTTGTTTTCAATAAGTGGAAATTTCACATTGAGGGGGGGAACATCATTCCAATGTTCCATTTCTAGTATGTCAGTTTTTTCTATGTATGTATGAGCAACAGATTTCAGCAGAATTTCCTATGTTATTCCCTATAGTGAGATATGATGAGGGCTGAGAATAGTACTTGGCACATCATGATGTGGTTGTAGGTAAACCACTTGAAAACTTTCATTTGTGGTTTGTGGTAAACCAATAGCAAAACCACCATTCTTGGTTGTTGGTAATCCATTTGCAAAACCATCACTTTGTGGTTTGTGGTAAACCAATTGCAAAACCACCATTCTCGGTTTGTGGTCAAACGTTTACAAAACCATCCCTGAGGTTTGTGATCATCCTGTGAAAATCACCAGATCATGAATAGGTGCAAGTACAAAGGCAGGTTTTCCCCATGTTCACACTAAGGGGGGGAATGTTAGGAAATATTTAATTAATGCTCCATTAGTAAATAATAATTACATGAAGTAATTATTATGTTATAAGTATGTGTTAATAAATTGTTATTAGTTGTTATATAAAACAACAATAACAATTATAATTGGTTAGTATGTTTGTTGATATATTGTTATAACAAATGTATAACAATATATTAGTACGGGTAGGTTATTGTTTTGTATACTTCCTATTTTATAGGAAGTTTTTCAACGACATTCCTGGCTATATAATAGCTATTGTATTAGCATGATGTATATTAAGAAGAGAATATATTATTATTTTGCTGTGTAAATTTGATTGTTCTCTAAGAAGAAAAGTCTTTGGATTAATGTTGAGCAACTACATGAGTGAAATTAGTGGTTTATTTGTCTGAGAACATGATGGAATGATAAGAATATCTTAGAAGAGAGGAATAAATTCAAAGGTGCCTAGATTTGAAGCTTCTTAGTTGAGGATAAAAACCCAATTAAACTAGTCAGGGCAGATTTGGACCAAAACAGAGCACTAAAGGAAATTCCTAAGATAGGGATAACACTAAGAGAATCAAGGAATCCTTGAGTAAGACCTCTTGATTTTTCTAATTGCACCCATTTTCCTTATGATGTTTTATATCCTTCATAGACCTCATGATGATCATTCCCTTGATTATTTGAATAGATTAAAACTTACATATGTGTTTTGCTTTATTATGTGTTATAAGGAATTGCATGAGTCCATATATTCGACCAATTGTTTGTACCTTCGGGAGTTGCAAGATTTATAAAATACAGTTTTGACACATCTAAAACTCCTACAAATTTCAATAACCAATCAATAAGACCCCAAAACCTAAACAATGGCTATATTGTTTCACAAAATCTATATCGATTGTATAATTTAAACACTAAAATCTTTAGGATGAATGTTGAATCCTGAAAAATACCTATGTATTGACCAGATTAGAATATGAAAAACTATCTTCTAAACCGTGACAGATGGAGCTATGAGACTAGTTCCATAAGGTGTAGAGTGATCCTAACTTCTTATATTTACTAAAATAAATGGTTTAAGTATAAGTTTTTCTTTTATTAATCCTTATACTTTATTATGTAAATAATAAAGTATAAAGATTATTGAAATAAATTTAAAGTATAAGTTTTTTTTTTATTAATATTTATACTTTATTATTTACATAATAAAGTATAAAGATTAATAAAAGAAAAAATTATACTTAAACTATTTATTTTAGTAAATATATCCCTCCTATAAGCATATATAGCACATAGCAATCAAGAACGTGAGCACGATATAATGCCCTCACGTTATAGCATAAACGGGCTATAACACACTCCCATTTCAGGCTTGGTAATTACCAAACTTGATAATTCAAAATGCGCTCATGTTTCACTTAAAATTGAATTTTTGTCTGATTTTTGGCCCCCCATCTTTGTGCACTTACCCACCGTGTGAGACCAAATAGGAGACAAATTATCAGTAATGGAAGTGAACACATTTTTACTCAGTAAGGAATAAGAATCTAGATTGCTTATTTTAGAAACTAATGGAAACACATGGTCTCAATTGGCTTTCTCCTTGTAAATCTCTTCCATGGTAATTTTCACTTTAGAAGTTGTGGTGAGGAAAAATTTTAATAATGAGAGAATATCTGGAAATAGTTCATTTCCTTTATCAAGAATATTTTCAACCCATCTATCATTAGCCCTTCCCTGCATTATCTAACCTTGATCTTTCTTGATTATTTCAAGGTCGAACCTATGGATATGAATGATGTATTCTGTAGGAGGAGGTTGTACTACACTAAGGTTTAAGAATGATTGTAGATAAGTAGTGAGAGTTATTACATACTCCTCTAACTGATCCACTATAATTTTATATGAACTTTGTTTCAAGAAAACATGTGGGCAACAAATTCCTTGAATGAGTGTGCATCACCTTTGTGTGTGGCTTGATCCAAAGAAATCCTTGTCATTTCATAATCATCCCAAGTCATTTCTTCCATTTTTTTTCACAACTTTTGTTCGGGAAACCTCTACAAATTACACACTAAAATCCCCAGTGAATAAACAAGAGGTTACTTATTCCTTCTTGCCTTTTTTAGTTTTCATGAATTGTGAGATAGCCTCAGAATTAGGTGTCATCGCTTACTGCACTATCCTTGAATCACTTCCAAACAAATCTTGAATCCAAGGGAAAGTATCTACTAGAGGGGGCTCAATATTAATCATTGGTGCACTGTCAGGTACACAATAGGGAATCACATCTTGCATATGGTGGGATGTTTGAGTTTCTGAAGAAGACATACTTTGGAACTAAAAAAGAATTGGATACTGTGAATGATAAATTTCACCTTGTTTAATAGATTTAATGGGTTCTTGAATGACCTTAGCCTTCTTGCAGAGCCTCTTGTGATGGGAATCTTCAATGTTCTCATCCTCCACAACATTTCTCTTATAGGGTTATTTTAGATGAGTGGAGCTCATGGTCTTTTCATATGTTTTCAGAGAGTAATTGTGAGATATTTGTATAGATAGAGTCAAGAGGCCATCGTAATCAATGAATGTAGTTATTTTTATCTTAAAACATTATGTTGATCTCTAAATTATTGTTACATTCCTTTCCTTAATATCATTTAATTCTCTGGTACTCAATGGGATCAGAGGAAGGCGTAAATATTTTAATGCTTGATACTCATGGTTAAACAAGTCTGATCCATCATATTTTATTCCCTCAATAAACCAACTAAAACTAAGATCCCTTGTTTGGTCAAGTGACATCCACATATAGTCCCTTTTTATTACTTCAAAATCATTAATGCAATTAGCCTAATAATCTTCAATTTGAGGTTTATGGTATAATACTGTAAAGGTGAAAGTTTTGGGATTTATCCTGATATCAAATTTAGGCCTATATGTATAGGATTCGAAACTGAGGGAAGCGAAAGAGACTTCAATGTTCGATGCATCAGTGGATCTATTACATAAAAAGATCCCCAAAGATATGGGAAAAGACACACCCTTATTTTTTTTATTTCTACACCACGCATGTACATGAGCTTGTTGTCTACATATTTCAAATATTATGATTTTTTCACTCGAGTACCTTGGTAGCTTGTGAGGAGCCAGATCATACCCTCAGATCCTAATGTAGGCGAAGGTAGAGAATTGGATGAAATGGATCCCATAATTTTCAATCAGTGTAACTATTTTAGAAGATATCCTTAGTTATGGGTTACCCTTGAGGAGTTTGATGATGAAAATGGTGAATGCATTATTCACCCTAGTAAAATGATAATTACTTATTTTGTAAGTGATCTACAGATACTTCTCATAGGTAGGTAATTTTTAAGATACATTGAGAGTAGAAGACATGCCCATGAAGGGTATTGTGAAGGTAAGGGTATATACTAGGTAAGAATTCATGGTGAACATCTTAGTGGAAGGTAATTGATTAAATTTCCAATGGATGTTGTCACTGATAAGCTACCCCCAATATACCACTTGGTTTCCTTCAATAACAATAAGGTTTAATTGATCCATCCAATCATAGAATCATTATTTTTGTTTCATCATGAACCAAGTAGATTTATGATGAAGTCGTGTTATGATGTTTGTGGAATTTTATAAGAATTAGAGTTATAGTATACCATGGAATTCAGAAACATATAAAAAATTATAATAATGAAGAATATATAATACTTTACACAAGGAAAATATATTAAAACTATGGTATAAATGTAACTATGCACTGATTATTAGTTAAGAATGTAAATAAGTGTTAACCAATGGTTACCGAGAATCATTATGAGTGAAAAGATATAACATGTTCCTTTTAAATGTTATATAATAATGTAAAATGGGGGGAGATAATATCATGAATATTAATGAGAAGAATCAATATAAGAAGTGATAGATATAAATATAATCAATTCAAACATATTTTTTAATTCTATACAATTGAGATCAATATATATGTGACATCAGTGTTTTGCACAATTCATGAGTTAGGTTTCATCTTTATTCATGTTTAATAAAGGATAAATACTTAGTTTCAGACTAGAGAGATACCATTCTTGGTGATGTTATCTCTAGATGGGATATACGGGCCTATAATACCTACAACCATATTGCGTTTTATGCCAAAATTGAGATATATTTATAATTATTCCATGTGAACTAATATCTAAGGACTTTCCTATACAAAGAAATTATATGTACACATAAACGATAAAGTGACACTATAGAATGAAACATAAGAAAAACATAGGTAAATTCAAAACAAAGAACACTGTAATTAGAATCAACTGAGGTAGATAGAGTTTACAACAAGGAAAAATTTAAGACCCCCACCTGAAAAAAAAATTCGTAGAAATCCGTTAACAAATATAGGAAAATTGAATTTCGCGCTAATGGCGAATCTAGGAAAATTGACTTTTGCGCTAATATACTATTGGCTAGTAGCATTTTTTATGCTACCGACTGACAACATATATTATTATGTTAGCCAAAAATATATTTAATTTTTTGAAAAATAATTTTTTGCCAATAATAGTTAAAAGGACCAGCTCGACGAGAAATCTGTCCTCACAAAATATGGCATAAACACAAAAATTAAAAAAAGTGATTTTTGGTAAAAAAAAATACAAATTTCGCTAATTTTGTATTGGAATTTTTTTGATGTTGGCATTTAAAATGATCGTCTCAATGAGAAATTTGTCCTCCCAAAATATGGCAGAAGCAAAAAAAATCCCATACTTTTTTTTTATAAATCTGTTTAGTGCTACTGACCGATAGCTTTTCTATATGCTTATGGCCGGTAGCATATTTTTATGCTACTGTATGAGAACATACATTTATGTTTTCAGTCAGTAGCATAAAATATACTACCGGCTGACAACATAAATGTATGTTGTTGGTCGGTAGCATAAAATATGCTACCGGTTGACAACATACATTTATGTTGTCGCCCGGTAGCATAAAATATGCTATCGGATGACATTATTAAGGTGAAGATTGTTATTTTTGATTTTTCGGGGATGAAAAATAACCCCTAAAAATAACTTGTACCTAGAAATTTTTGGTGACCCAGGCCTACTCCCTTCCCGAATTTTTTTCCATTTTCAAATTTTACAAGCTGAAATATTCATGAATTAACGAATATTCGCCACTAAATTTTTCTCTTCTTAGGAAAAAAATTGTTTGGAAACTCGTAGAACACTGGAAGTTAGTGTTCCATAGATAAAAGGAACTTCATGTTCTGTGGGTTATCCTAACCCATAGAACATATAAGTTGAATGCCAGACTTAGGTAGATTTTCAAATGATAAATACCTTCATGGCATGGAAAACTAGTGTTTCACAGATTAAGGAATTTAGTGTTCCATGGGTTCTCCTAACCCGTGAAACAATATAAAGTAGTTAGTGTTTTGCGAACTCTCCAAGTCCATGAAATAAAGGGGATTGAACTTAAGGTGTTTGAATGGTTTTGTTGAGAAAAATACACAGTGCAAGGGAGGCAGGAAGAAAAATAATGTTGTGCAGAATAAGAGATAGGTTCAAATTGGCTAAGGTTTAGAAGTCACATGATACTATCATATTGTTCAATGGGCTTGTAATGAAATAGGTTTCATGGAGTCTCTAAGTTTGTGAGGAAGATGATCACAAGTCAAAAAATATGCACAACAGAGGATTAGACTTCTATGGGTATTGCAAGTTATTTTTTGCGCATCAAAGAAAGCATTGAAAATACGTGAAGGTATGTTGAAGGAAAGAAATTTCAAAATCCGCAGTAGAAGCTGTGGTACAAGACAATAGTCTTTCATGGGGTTTGAGTGTGAATGGGATCTACAGAATGTTCTATAAGCCATGAAATATTGAGAAGAAACTACAGATCATACAAATCATCATTCAACGCTATGGAACATAGAGAGTAGTTGTAGAATTTTGTCAAATACAACATTTTAAAGAAACTTTGTGAATGGGGAAGGAAAAGCCACATGAAACTATGAAGAGCATTTAAATCCCATGGATTACACACAAGAGTTTCACCTAACTTGAAATAAAACATCCAACCACTTCACTAACTAGAATTTAATGTTTAATCATGTCCATGCTTCCATCCATGAATTCTAGTGGTGTGTGTGTAAGAAATAAATAAGAGCACCCATACTTATCTACAAAATTTAATGGTGATTGGTCCTTGGTGGTTGAATATCCCTCCTATTGGCACCTTTATCTTCTTCTCCCATTTTCTATAAGTATGGGACTCATTTTAATTAGGACGATCCATCTATATTATAATGATACCATGCCAAAATGGTGGCCAAATTCCCATGAGTTCTAAACCTTGGATTTTATCTCTACAATGTATATTGTTCCATCTAGCATTGATGTAATGATCTGTGTATCCTTTAAGTAATAAAATCAAGTATTTGTGGCTCTTTTTTTTCCTATACTCACTTTTATTGATCCCTACCTCTCCATTTAATTCTCTGGTATGTTGTGTGTGTTTCTTAATTGTAGGGTTTCCATTTTTGTGTGTTATAAATGCATGGGAAGGGATAACTTATGTGTTTTTGGGTCTGTGGCATGTCTATCTTCCCTCTCATCATGTGTTCTCTTTCGTTTATTCCCCTTATGGAGAGTGATCATCCTTTCTTTTCTAGTGTTGTCACTACATCTCTCTCCCCCCTCTCTCCCTGGTCCCTTGGATGTTTTATAATAGGTTTTCTTAGGAGTAGTGTTAGCATTAGGTTAGGATAGGTAGAGGAACCAACCTTCTCTGGAGGTTTATCTTAAGATGAAAGTCACAGAATTGGATATAGTCCCATGTTATGCAAAATCATCGGTCTTCCATGATCAAATATAGGGTGATAATTTTGTATAATAACATTTACTCTAAGAAAAAATTGTCCCAGTTTGGAAGAGATAATCTCTTCCCTACTTGAAGTAGAAAAATAAGATCAATAGATTCTTTTTAGAAGAGGAAAATGTAATGGTTGTAAAAATTAATTCATCATTCTAGAAAGGTAAACATAAATTCAAATCTTTATGGAAACATCTTCCATGCCACTATTGTAAGAAATGAATACATTGATGTGTGAACTATAAAAATAAAAATATATCTTAGTTGATAAGATAGATCAATAGGATTTGGATGCCAAACAAAATTGGGAATATATCTCAACTCATGCAAGTCAAACTGAACCTATTAGCTATCGTAGTGATGAAAATTATTTGTACTGAGTAAATTCATCGGAGGATAGAGGAAATAAATCTAAGAGGGAGATCAACATCCTCAATTTCATCACTAACTCAAATGCCACATTTTGCATTAGTGAAACATTTTGTTTTGTTTTGTGTGTGTTCAATAAAAACAAAAGATATAATCTATGTATATGTGTAGTTTTGTTTCTATAGTTATCATGTTGGTATGATGATGTAACTGTCTAGACCATAAATACTAAAGTAAGGGAGTGTTCGTGATATCACAACTTGTTTAGTGTGTGTGAATCAGTCGATGGGTACCAATTTATGCATTCCTCGTAATAGGTTGA
The DNA here is from genome assembly GCA_019776745.2 of Taxus chinensis. Taxonomy (NCBI): domain Eukaryota; kingdom Viridiplantae; phylum Streptophyta; class Pinopsida; order Cupressales; family Taxaceae; genus Taxus; species Taxus chinensis. Next base: position 150,294,472 of record CM034150.1, on the reverse strand, counting down.
TGGGTCTCTACTCATGGATGATGTAGTTCACATAGTGAATGTGATGATCAAGACCATATGCAAGCTGCGAAATGCTTATTAGTTGAATATGGTACTTTATCCCATGTTTGTACTAGGGGGAATGTTAGAAATATGGCTTTATTACTCACATAGATTAGTTTTTTATTAAATTTTTAGTATTAATTATTATTGTTAGTATGTTGATGTGTGAGTTATAACAACTCACAAAACAATAATACTACTAAAACAATTTTAGTGTTTAACACTTATTGTTAAGGAGATATATGAGCCTACATATATGTCATTATATATAGAATACAATAAGATAAGTTTATTATATCTGTTTTAAATACACTCTATACCAAATCACAACACATTCCCAAGGTATCCATCCCTTATTCCTGTTTTTAGCTCATAATCCATTCTACCCATGGACGTGTAGATACTAATTTGTTTTGTCTCCTTCTAGGGATTAATTGATAAAGAGGAGTATAGAGTTGTGAGCCTCACCAAACATGAAATTTTGGATGAGAATCGTCTCAAGGTTTCCCAACATCATGAGAATTTTTAGATATTTCCATGGCCTCGTAATTCAACAAGAATGTTCGTGAGAATACAGTCCAAGTCAACAACCTCATATTGTGCCAACATAGTCAAATTGATAATAATACATATGAATGTTGTAAATTTATAATAACTTGATATGACCATATCTCTCACTATGTGCTTTAGTAATGGTGCCTACTATATTTTCACTTTTAGGGGAAATGGGTTTGACAATTTTGAAAACTTAGCATATAAATAAAAGTCACCAAGAAAGTTAGTGTCTTTATGGTCTCTAGATTCCAACAGAGCATCAACCAACCAATCTACTATGATTTCCCTTTACAAAATTTTTGTTCATGTATGTCAAATCAAAATATCTTAGTAGAGTGATTAAATGAAAAACCTTATTGGAGAGTTATTTTTGGGTAGGGAATGTATGAAATCCTTGTCACTTAATTATGAATATAATCTATTTTCTTAACATTTAATTTCTCAATATCTTCATCAAAACTAATATGAAAAGACATTCTTTCTTAGCCTTTGAGAATAGGGTTTCATAATCAAGAAGTATATGGCTGATGAAATATGTGTCTCACTCTTTCCCATTGTTTTCTTCTTTTTCCAACATTCAGGAAAATGCAATGTTAATTTATTTTATGTATAATATGAGGGGATTATAAGGTTTTAGTGACATCAAATTTTGGATAAGACATGAGAATTTATAAAAGGTTTTATAAGGACTCAATACAGGATGATAATTTAATATATATTTTTTGTCTAATCCCTATTATAAGTAGGATTCAAGGTATAAATTACTCAATATTTACTTAGGGAAAGTATGTGGCCATAATATCTTGTAAAGGGGTTAATCATCTAAATTGGATATTCAACATGAATATCGTCAACCCTTGGGTTTAGTCAATATAACACGAGACATAAGCTAAATATTAATAATTGTCATAGTCTAGGTGGAATAATTTACAAGATGATTTATTCACAATTATTATTAACAAAATGAGTTTGCATTATTAAAAACACAAAAGAGAGGTAACAATATGGTAGAAAATAAGGTTCAAACTTTTTACCTATATTTAAATCTACCATGAAGTGATCATTATCGACATAATATGATAAAGAAAAGACCTAAAAAACATAGTCACAACTCAATTCCTAAAAAATGTTGGGAAAGAGTCTAAATAAAATTGAATAATATTATTGCATACATGAAATTAAAATGTGAACAAAACCTATGTTTATTCTCCACAATTTATGAAATTACAAGAATGACTGAAATGGCCAATTTCTAGTTTAATCAAATCCACATATAATTATAATGAAATAAATTCAAGACCACAATCTAACATTCAAACTAGCATATTATCAATTGACATTCATTAGTAGAAAAACTAGATTGTACTGCTTTAATATTTAATCAAAACCATAACATGGAAATTATCTAAATGGAGTAGAAGAGAAAACAACAATCCTCATAAGTGAACATAGAGAACATAGTGACTCCTTTATGAAGTATGTTAAATGAAGTCTCATCAAATGATAAAAGGGGCCTTGCACTATATTTAAAGAAAAAATAATTTGAGAAATCCCTTCACCAATCCTACCAACAACTGATTATATATTTAAAATTGAGCATAGATCTCATACTATTCCTATGCATTAATTTCATCCTAAAGTGATGTTTGAGATCAGAGCTTGTGTCATTACATGTGCCTAATCTCCTTATTAAGTGGAAATTTGAGTTAATTATGTATTTAAACTCATATTTATGCTGATAGACTCAAATTCAAGTCAATTGATGGTATCCCAATATATTTTGAATATTTCCTCATGAAGGGAAATAAAAAATAACAGGGGGCTTAATGGAGTCATATTTTGGATCCCAACACATTAGCCAAGAATAGAGACACACCACCTCTACTTCAAGTTACAGATGATATTTCAAAAACATTGGGTATATAGATATAAAATCTATTGTTTAAGAGTTACAACATAAAAGAGATGATACTTTCCAATAAATCCTCATAATTATTTATATCTTCTTCTATTTTTGTTCTCCATGATTGTGAAGTGTAATTATAGACTATACATGCCCCTTCAAGATGAATTAAAACTCAATTTGTTCTATCTCTAGTTCCCCAACTCATGTTCATAATGGAGAGCATATGAGAAATGAGTTCCAAAATGTTCATACAGTAAATACTCATCACACATGCCAAAAATATTAATAATGACGCACACCATCTTAAATTTATCTTTTATATTTTTCCAATTATCATGGTCTTGTTGTATCTCAATATCATTCATGAAAGTTATCAACTCTTAACTCTTACAGTCCTACCACCTATTTACTTTGTCTTTTGTTAGGCCATATCTCTAGGACATGCATTTACATTTCATGTTTTTTTTCTTTATCATATTTGGACCACATTTCACCCTTTATAAGTTTTCAGCTGCCCTAGACTATTATCATTTCTATCCTCTTTGATTTTTTTACCATAAATTGAAGATTTTTCATTGGTTGTAAATTTCTTGAAAATGGCTAGCCCACATGTCAATTGTTACATGATTTAGGCCATTGGAAACTTTATACATCATTTACGCATTTGCAATAAGTGTTGTGATCCTAAATATCTGCATTTTTTCATTATGAAAATTGAGAACAAGTTATGATTTCTTTACATGGCATACTAAGTCAAAAAACTTGTAATATTTATAGGTGTGTGACATGTGAATTAATCAATCCTTCTGTGAAATATTTAGATGAGAATGAGAAAATATAATAGAATATAAACTTTAATTAAATATAGAATGTTTGGAATTTCTATGATGTTAACCACATTACTATAGCCTTGAAAAAGTTACCTTTTGTCCCAATCTAGGCCTTTCTCCATTTCCAATCAGGTGTACATAGATACATGGAGATTATTTGAATCACCCTTGAGATAAAAATTTAGATTTTTAATTAATAGCAATTTTTATTTTAATGTTGTTGCACACATGAGATTATTTCTCTTTTTAATATATGAAGGGTCGGGAACTAGATTGACCTTTATTTTCTTAATTTTGGATTAGGATTTTATATAAAGTTTTTTTTATCCTTCTCTTAATTCTAAAATGTGTAACTTGTGTTTTAGTGTGTTTACGACTCTCCACACAATTGATTTTTAAAAACACATGTAAAAATTTAAAATTTGTTTCTTATTTTAGACAAAAAAACACATTACTCAGACCCAATTATTATTCAATGCAAGTGATATTAACATTTTTTCTAGGTTTTAACACTAACGAAGTGATTTTTCTGAAAATAATGTGCTCTAAATCTGTTTTTAATTTGAAATGATACTAAACTAAAAAGTAGGGAAAACTAATCTAAAATAACACAAAACCTAAATTGTAAGACATGGAGCTACTCATACTCCTACTCTAATACTTATATATCATATAGGGGGTGTGGGAAATGGTTCAATGATGAATTATTTCTTTAGATGCAAACCATTTACTGACAGTGACAAATATTCCACTTTTAGATCCTTCATCCCGAATCCATTATTTCCCATAATTATTGATAATTATTAATGATCAATCCATAGTGGATCAAATTTTACATCGTTTCGATTATTTTAATGAGATTTATCCTATGATAATACTAAATCTAGGATCCTTAAATGTTTGATTTTATATTTCTTATCAAACTAATTATTCACCACTTCTTAATGCTTGTTGAAAAAGTGAATTTCTTATCTCTTGCTTCCTCCATCTCTAGAATGTCCAAAATCTTAGTTTTAACATTTTCTTATCCACTCATTTACTTTTACAAAAAATAATATGTGGGTAATCTTATATTGATGAGAAAAATAGGCTTGTACCCATATACACATAAAAAATAAAAATGTTGAAATCAAAACTTACCCTTGTTCTATCATCCAAAGTTCATAATTAAGTACTGAAGACCATTATCTTGGTTTATCTTTATATAGCATATTAATGGCATCAATCCAATTCTTATTGGCGGGTTCAACTAGACCATTACCTTATAGGTAGTAATTTGATTAAAACTTCAATACTATCCCATGATCATATGGCCATTTGGTAAATTCAATATCATAAAATGCAAGACCAATGTCATAAATAAAAGAGAAAGGAGTACTAAATCATTTGATGATGTTTTGTTTAAAATTTTTATGACTTACTTTGTTGTATTATTATGTATTGTTCAACTGCATCATACCATCTCGTGCAATATTTAGTAGTTAGAATACATTTATGTTGATAAAAAGAATTAGGATTGGTCACTCCCACAAATTTAATACCCCATTGAGAAAAAATGGACTTCCTTCTATAACTAATTGCATAGGCATGGAAGTAATTTTTGTTTCTTTTCAAATACTTGGCATTGATGGCATATTATTAAATGCATATAAGAATCTTCAAATATTACAATCCAATAAGACAAAGCTTAAAATTTTGTGAGTAGTGGCATTTTAAGAAGGATGTCCACTTCTCAACTTCTCATAAAAAATAAATCACTTTATTTTCTTCTTTTGTCACAAATATGAGGTATATCCCCTCATAATCCCTCATATATAAGAATCCAATTTTTTTCATGTAGTTATTTTCCTTGAGTTTCATATCTCTTCTTTGTATCCTATTCATTTGTGGAGAATAATTACCATACATTAGAAAGTGGATGATTTCATTATACCATTCATGCTTGTTTACATTTGTTATATACACTTGAAAGCTTGGAATTACATGACAAAAGCCAACAATGGCATGAATTTATACTTGTCTTTCACTATCTTTATTGACTAAATTTTTAAATCAAACTCCTTCAACTTAGCCATCTACTTTCCTCTTCTTTCACCTAGCTCATTTTGTCCCAGAAAAATCTTCATTGATGGATTAGGGACAATAACATGTGTTTTGTTTCTCAAAATGTAGTGCCTAAACTATTTTATAGGTTTTACCAATGCATATTATTGCTTATATAATGTTTATTTGATGTTTTCAATTGATACCCCTAACATCTATGGGATGTTTTTCCATGAGCTTTCTTTTATTTAAAATTGTTACAACTATGTGCTCATTAAAAATGAGTAGAGGTAGAAATATTAACCGAAATGAGGACTTACTAGGACTGGATCTTATGTGATTTCATTCTTAATGTCTTGAAAACAAAATTTTTCTTGGGGATTCTATAATATCTTAGCATATTTTTTAAACATGGAATTCAAACGTCTCACTATTTTAGAAAATCTAGAAATAAATTTGCATAAAAAAATGATTTTTCCAAAAAATGATTTTGATTCTTTCTTACTGTTTAGAAGATAAATTTTGTAAATCACTCCATTTTTATTGGGATCAATAATAAAAAAATTCTTAGTGATGATTTGGCCCAAAACATTACCATAAATTATCACAAATAAAACTCTTTGTTGGATTAAGTGAGATACAATACATTTTTATCTTTCAAAGAAGGATCTCAAGTTTGGATATGATAAATCCAAATCTTAGAGAAAATATTTAAATCATGCATTTAAATCACAATACAATTCCCTATCAAACCTTTCAAAACAAAATCCATGGCCCTTTGAATAATGGAACCTAAATTAATTTATTGAAAAAGGCATTGTTTAATTAAAAATATGTACCACAATTGGTTGTAATGAAAATTTTCATCTTATCTTCAATTTTGACTAAATCTTATTTGTAACCTAAAAATCATCTAATAAATTTATCATTTCATATCCACTTAAAATTTTCAATACTTAATCCACTAATGGTAAGGGATAATCATCTTTTTCTTATGATATATTTAAGTTTTTAAAGTCAACATACGACATGATTTCACCACCGTTCTTCCTTAGTGGAACTAAATTGGTTACCCCTCATCACCTTTTTTCCTTAGTGTAACTAAATTGTTACCCATGTGGAATCTTTGACGGGAAAGATGATTCTTGTATCCAATAGTTTTTTCACTTCCTACTAACTAATGGGTTATAAGGTAGGATTGACAAGTTTATTTCTCTACCTGAATGGTTGAAAACCTTCCTTAAGGTAAATAGTGTGAGGAATAACTTAAGGATACAAGGTTTTAAGATATTCATATGACCATGCAATGCCATCATTGTACTCAATGAAAATATAGATCAAATTTATTCCTAGGAAATAGTGCATGTCATACCAATGTTCACATATTGGGGTTATTTTGGTGTCCCCAAATTGACCACTTTTATCTCATATTTGTTGGAATGTTGTGAGTTTTGATTTACAGGAAGTGCATCCCACTCAAAAATCCTCTGAAGTGAAACCATCCTATTGGGGATTTTGTTTTCTTTTAACCTCATAATTCCATCCTCTTTCAACATCAAAGATAAAAGAAAACAAAATCCCCGATATTCTCTTTCAACATCAAAAAAATATTTAGTTTTTAAGTATCTTTGATGTTGAAAGAGATTTCACTAAATAGTTGTGTACATTTTTACTCTATGAGTATGAGCAAGAAATGTGGGAATTCAATATTATATTCATATAGGACCACATTAGTGCATGCAGGTCCATTTTTATTGGCATTAGTTTGTTTCTTAGTTAGGTTTTTGAGCAAAAATTCTCTTTGTTTAATTATATTCATCAACTCGTGAACAAAAAGTTTTGTTTTTACTTTCTTCATGTCCTCGACAATGTGCTAATTTTATTTTATAAAATTTTCTTTTATTTCAACTGTGTTATGTATCTATCTTCCTTAATGTGGATATGGATTTTTATTATCATTAAGGTTGGGTGGTGTATCTCCCTTTTGTGGAGGCGTGGAGGTAGTGTTAGGCTCTTTGATTTTATTTGTCAAGGCATATGTATTCATTTGATACTGTTGGAACGTGTTGGCACAAAAATTGGTTCCACTTTGATTTTTTGTACCTTATGAATAAAATTCGTAGTTTCAAAAATTTTCTTGATGATCAACAAGAATTTATAAGTTTCCTTGTGGTTTGAAACTCATTAAAACACTACCCCCCTTTTGGTGTTAATGTGTAATGGATGGCTCTAACAACCTTGGAAGATTTTGGGGTGGTTTTAGATATATTCAAACCCTTATTTTTTATTAAATTAGTAGACCATAAATTTTATTGATCAAATTAGAGACACTCGTGACCAAAGTCTTCTCTTAATCCTTTATGTGGTGATCGTTTTCTTTGTTCACCTTAGGAACTAATCACATATTCACTGTGGTAAGGATTGGGCTCAAGATTATAAGCAAAGTGACCACTTTTATTAAGTGAAGCAAAGGATCCACATTTCAATTTTTCCCCACATTTTAAAAGTGGCTAACAAGTGTAAGGGGCTAAGGTATATATTATGAGGAACACATGTGGCGAAGTCTCTAAATTTTTGGTCCCCAGAAGATGGAAAATGAACCTAAGGAAAGGGGTTCTTGAAAACCATGATAAGATTCAAATGCCCAAGAGCTTGAAAAAATTTCAATGGTCCTGGTGGACCAATGATAGTAATATGTTATTGATTATAGAAATAAATGGTTTGAACCTGAAAATTGAAGCTTGGGAGCATGGAAAGTGATGATTGTGATGACATTATTAAAATCAATGAAGGCATGGAAATATGAAAACTGAGATCTCAAGGGCATGAGGAGAGGTATGTGATCAAAAAATGAACCCTAAAATATGTGACTGCTCAAAGTGGACCAATCACTGGTCACTAAAACTCTCAAGAGTTGAAATGTGAAGGAAAAGGTAAATCTCCTGAATCCGTGAATTTGAAAGCCCAAAAATAATAGGATGTCATCATGTGGTTTCAACTTGGATGGAATTCATTCAATAGGGTCACCAATCATAATGATTCACATGGAAAGATCAACTTTGAGGTTAAATTTAACAACACCACAACTATCAAATGTGTTAAATGGCATGAGGAATTTCAAATAGACATAATGTTTTATTGGGATCTCCAAATCACATAAAGTTGGTACTGTTGGAAATCTTATGAGGAATACTACACATTGGGAACATATGTGGAATTGGTGAGATATTTATAGAATAAATTGTGTTATAATTTTTGATAGAATTTCCCTCCTTTTCTGCCATTTGTCAATCCACTTCTCCACATTGATCATGTGTGGGGATTGAACCTTGTTCTTTTTAAGAGTATTTTTCTTCTCAAAAAATGTGAATGTGGACTTAATATAATCAATTGAATTCCAATTGGTTCTATGTGTTATTTGATCAATGGTGGAGCCAATAATCAATATGTTGATGATTTCTCCTCTCTTCTTATTAGTTCTCAAGATCTGAACTTCCCTCCAATTAGGTTTGGAATGTTCTCTTATGTGTATAAATAGATGAAGCATGCACTTCATCTTAACATCTTTTAACTTGTCATTCTTAGTTGGGTTTTTGATCCATTTTTGCAATCTAGTATGTAGGTCTTCATTTTTGGCTCTGTTCTAGGTGTTATATTTAAGGTTATAAGTAATTAGTTGAAATAAATTGTGATGAAGGTCTGAGAGAGTAGTCATGTATGTATTTTTGATCTATATATGATATAGTGGATTTAGATAGAAGTTATCATTTCAGTTAGGAGTGCATTCACTCGTATTATTAGAATTTTCATTTGTTAATTAGGTGTAGAGGTTAGCCGTGTAATAACCAAAGAACTTAATAATAAAATCCTTGTGAAATTCTAGTTTAAATTTCTCTCAACAAGCTTATCTAATGCTATGTGTTTGAACATAAGTTTCAATGGTGTGATAATTCAAAAAATATCAATGTATGTGGTTTCTTAATTATCTGAATTGTGGAGAATTGAAGCAATTTTGTAAACTGAAGTTATTCTTGTGCTATTTTTGACTCCTTCATTTCAGATTTTTAGGATTGGCCTAGTGGACAAGGCACATTTGAAGTTAAAATGATCAAACCCCCCTTTTTAGTTGTTTCCTTACCCCTTTGAGAATTTTGTTTCATCTTGAGTATCTTTAGAAGTCTCTTTTTTATAAATTTGGATTTATGCTTGCTTGGATGTGCTTTAGATATCTATTATAAAACCAAAAAGTTATGGACATCCTCATACCTCTTGTTGTCATGAAAATGTGCAACATGAAAAATTCAAACATTCAAGCATGACAACTAGACCCAAATGTGAACATTTTATCATTAGTCTTCCTAAATTCCTCTCCTAATCAATTTTCTTTCTGTGTCATGCTCATCCTGAACTTGTAGGTACCCCTTATAGCATGAAGTAATTTCAACAACTAGTTCGGTAGGCCTAAAAAGGATAATTATGACTTTTTTATTACTGGTTTGAATCCTCCGTTATGGAATGAAAATACTACACTCATCGGGATGTTGTATTTAAGAGTTTGGAATATAATGGAACTAATTTAGGAAGACTTAGGGAAGTTTTAGAGGAATATAATGTGCAAGGAGTGTATAGATTAATTTGGTACCTGAACTTCATTGGATGATTAAGGGAGCTCCGTAAGGAGTAAGGATTCAATAAAATAGTCATTGGAAATATTACATAGTCTTATAAATGATGGAATCATAAAATATTTCACAAGACATGTTTACTTCTCAGGGCATCTCAATTTGTGCACACACACCCTACTATCCCGAAGAAAAAGGATCCATTTCAAGGAGTTAAAGGAATTATTTAAGGTTAATATCCATCTCATTATTCTTAAAATTCTATTGGGATTCAAACTCATCTAAGACTTCATCAAAAAATACCACTTAGAGCTTTGACAATTATCTCTTTTGTAGGTATGCTTCTTGTATTTAGTCAAATTTTGAAGTGGACACTTGTCACCTCTAGGTTGAGGCACATTTTTGTGTCCCTCTTATCCCCATTCCCAATGGGATAGAGGTGACAAAAAAATTCACCACTCCTCATACCTTCCTTCTGATCCTCTATGTGACTAACTTGCAACACTCTAGAGGGATTATCAAGATTTTATCACCTTCCCCATCTTGCATCCATGTCGTGCCAGATGACATCATCTAGTAAGGGTGAATTTTTGTATCCCTCTTTTCCCCATTCTGAAAGGGATAGAGGGGACACAAAAATTATCCCCTCTTCATCCCCTTTCATGGTTCTTCATGTGATCAAAAACCAGCTCCCAGGTGTTAAGACTAGCCTTCCTCCATCTCCCCCTCATCCAGCCTTAGTGCACCACTTGTCAAGACTATATGAGGGTGAATTTTATTGTACCTATTTTCCCCATTACCAAGGGGGAAATGGATAAATAAAAAATAAACCCAAAGATAAAACATGAAAACCCTAATTTTAAATTATGTGCTTCTAGTCTTCCGTTAACCAAAAAATACTATCAGGAAGCTAGTAAACTCAAAATAACTTATGCTAACCCCATTTATTCACGAGTTCGAACCAAGAATCCATTTTTGATGATATAAAACCTCCAAAAACCTACAAATATATTCACTATTCTTCCAAAAATAATCCACGGAATTCATGATTGCAAGAATGGATCATTTATCATTGCTAGTAAACCAAAAATTTTATTCTACAAAGATTTTCACCGAGTTTTCTTCTTCAAGACATCCCTGTGATAGATGAAGCTCAAATCCTCCATTATTGAATTTCATTATGGCTTCATACATATATCTTTTTCCCTATAATTTTTCTTTTTAATTTGCAATGATTATAGTGGGTGGAACATGACAAAAATTGGAGCACGAGATCACAACACAAAACTAAATCTGATGATGATGTTTTCGTTGCAAACAGAGACATGTAAGTGACCATTATAAAAATAGAAATTATCTGATGCTTCCACTTACTAAAAATAAAAAATATCTAAAAATATTAAGGTCTCTTTTCTTAGCACATTGAGAAACAGTAAAAATGACTAACTTGACAAAATAAGGAATTTGAGAGAAAAAGTAATTTTCCCAAAAAATGAAAAGTAACTTAATAAAATTAGAATATTGCTAAAAAGGGGTAAAACATCATAAATGGGGTTAAATTGAGTGTACCAAGGGATTCATAAAACCACATTTTAGCTAAAAGGAAAATATACCAAAATAATAGGTCCTAGTCCCACCTGCAAAAAATAGAAAGTCTTAGTTTTTGATGTAGAAAGTTATAGTTGGCTCCACTTTCCCTCATCTCAATGATTTTTTCCATCCTCACATGGTCATAGGGTTTTATTATAGCTTAAATACTGAAATTAATACTTCATGTAGGTCTTGAATCGTCAATCTGATTGTACTTATGTCTAGGAGAAAGGAAAAGCATATCATAGTGCAGTAGTTAAGAGCTAGAGACATTGTGCAGTTGGAAAGGATTTGAAAAGAGTAAATATATCCATTTTATTCAAGCTAAAGATTATTTCGTAACTCATTATTCAATTTGAATCTATCATCATCTCTCTAAGGTGATCTGGTTGAGGTAAGCCAAGCTGAGCTGGTTAATGTGAGCCAGTTGGAGTGAGCTTAGTGAGCTAAGTGTGCCAAAGTGAGATGAGCTAGGTGACCAAAGGTGAGCTGGTCAAGGTAAATCATTGCAAGTGGGATCTATCAAACATGAGTTTTTAAAAGGGAGGATAATGAACAAATAACATGAAGTGATTCCATATTCTAGGAGAGTTCATAAGAAGATGAAGCTCGTCGTAGATCCCACAAAACTTCTCAAGTCAAACAAGAGTGACCCATTGCAAACTCCATATTTTCACGGGAATCAAGGTATATTGTCCACAATGGTGGAGCTTCCCCATAATGAACAAGAAGTGATATTACATCAAGCTCCCAAAAGTTCTCTAGAAAGCAACATCATGTTAACTCATGAGAATCATTCCCATAGATTCATGAAATGCTCAAAAGTGATTTAAAAAACACACCAAGCTATCATGCACAATCTTTAAGATATGTCAAGAACTTTGAAATCTAAGTGAAGGAATAATACCTAGACAACTTATTGATTATGTAGTGGCACCTCAGGTTGTTGAACCCTAGTCATTGGTGTTGTCATTGATGTCAAGTGGCATTGATGGAAAAATAGTGAAATGAGACCTGATAAGGAAGTTTAGGATGGTCTTAGCTCTTTGTAGGCTTGGTTAGTGAGGCAGGAGTCCAATGGAATCATAGAAATGGTAGGCATGGCTAGCTCAGATTGGTATAGATAAGATATGATGATGCAAGCATGATAACAAGTTTCTACAATGAATATTAGGTCAGTTGATGAAGGTTTCAGTTAAAACTAGCCCATTTAAGTCTATTCCTTGAGCCTGATGAGGTGTGAAGGCATGCCAAAAATCATGATAATACTATGAGAGCATGATATCAGCTTTGGTAAGGTTTCTGTAGTGTTTTTTTAGAAATTTCAAGACTTAGTTCATCTTCTGGAGTCATAACTCATTTTACAAAGAGAAGTGGTCTTGAAAACTAGTTGTGTTCTCAAAGGAAAATGAGATTAAGAATTTAAGTAGATATTTATATTAAAACCTAGGGATAATCACCACATGAAAGGTGTAGAGGGGTGTCTTGTAATGCTCCATGTCAAATTTCATTAGATTATGTAGAGGAATTTTTTAATTTTTTCACGATTTACTAAAAATGCCTTTTTGAGAAGTGCATTTAGAGCATTCTGGATTCTTAAGGGTAAAAAAAAATTATGGATACTCCTTCGAATAAATCATAGAATGATTTTTTGGAGTAAAGTTTCCTATAAATCATGTAAAAAAATTGGTTTTTCAAAAAGAGGTGTATTTAAAAATTTATGAGCATTTTTCGAACACTATTTTCTCTCGCCTGGACTGTGTTCTGAATCGATATGAGCAAAAGGATACCAAATACTACAAAAAGGGCCTTGATTCTATTCACAGGTCATTTTTAAGGTGCTTGATCAAATGAGGTGAGTGCCAAGTGAAAATTTACGTGGGAAGTTGTTCTCTCCATGCTTACATGGAAGGTGAAGTCAAGAAGATCTTGTCAAAATTCTCCATGAAATAATTTCTTTGGGTGCTCCATTTCAAGTTATCACTCCAGACCATAAATGTCATCATATTTAGAGTCAAGAAAAAATCCACTCTTTGCAAGAATGAATCTATTAGGAAATTTAGTGAAGTTGGTGTTTTGTTTACTTGTTGACAATGGCCTTGAGAAGTACAGTCTTAGAGCAACTTGAGAACATGTTTTTTAAAGGTGTTCTTTCTATTAGGGAGTTGAGAAAGTTTTGAAAGGTGTTGAAGCTCATCACAACCTTTCTCTAATCCCAAAAGGTGAAATATACAATGAATTTCTCTACAAAACAAGCTTATCATCACTTTACCAGTTTGTGTACCATATTCTTTACTTCCCAAAGGGTATTAAATTCATGTTACATAAAATGGATGGTTGGAGGAGATGTGGAACTCTCATAAAACTCCACATAATCTTAAAGTTGTGAGTTTCACTCACTATTATGCAAGAAAACAATTTTTGGTGCTCTTAATCCATATATTGCCTGTAATAATGATCTAGGGTTTTGATAAGAAATGTTTTCTCAAATAGAGAGACTTGTTTTATCATACACCATGAAATTTTGAGGAAATATCTATGGGAGGAGTATAAACCATTTGGAAAAATTTTTAGGCAACCTCATATCGAATTAAGAGGCATTTTCATGACAAATTTCTTCAAAAGGTTTCTCAGGACAGTATAGGCGGGAAAAGCTATTAAAATTCAAAATACTCAATAGTTTTATGTTAAAATTTTCTTACAAGGCGCCCAAAATACTATAATCCACCAACACATGCATAGTGTGTTTGAAATATTTTTTTGGAGAAGGATAGCTTTCATGACAGTTTTTGGTTATAGGTACATTAGATCAAGATGTGTTGCAACGTTTTCAATGTCTAATAACTACAGTATTCTAAAACTGATATGAATCTCAACATCTTGATGAAAGTGAAAGACAATAATCTTGTCTTGATAGGTGTTTGGAATTGTAGGTGCACTCAAAACAGTGAAATAACTAATAAGCTTCCAAGCCTGAGATGAGTTCAAGGAAAAGTGAGAGGGTTACAACTAAGTCTGAGATTCTTGGTCTTCCTTGTCTAACCCTATAAGGAAACAAGGAAGACCAAGAATCTCAGACAGTTACAAGAACTTATGAAGCTGGAACCTTGAATATAAAGAGCCATTGTGCATAAGTCAAAAGACATGAAACACTTTGGTAGTTGAAGAGACATATAGAATTTCCATGTACAAAAGTTGAACAGATAGTCATTTGAAGTAGTGTGGATGTCACCTAACATGTAAGAATTAAGAAAATAATTTGAACAAATAAAAAGATAAAAAGAGAGGATATGGAAAATGTATTGAGAAGATGAAACACTAGTGAACAAGGTTTGATAGTGAAAGAAATACAAGAATATGAATGTAACACAATAGAATATGTCAGGAGGAGATCAAATGTAAAATTTATAGAAAATTGGATAAAAACATTTGTATGAAGCAAAGGTCATGTACTTTAAGTATCAATCTATATTTGAGTTGAAAGATGAGGACATATAAGTGAATGCAAAACAAGGAATATTGCATTCATGAAGAGTGACATAGAATGATTGATGGTTTGTGAATTTTGATGGAAAAATTCTAAGAAAATAAGGATTGAGAAGTTAAAAAAAGGGCAGGTGGGAGGATATTGTGAACATGATAGGACAGGGGTACAAAACAATGACCTAAGTACTCAAAAATAAAACTGTAAATCCAATAATCAAGAGGATAGAGATATAAAAGGTGAATGATGTTGTGTTGAATGAAGAGATAGAAAAGGATCATGATTAGTTGAGTAAGAAACATGAATCTAAATAATCAAGTTGTAATATTGTTATTGTGTTTGTTTCCCAAGTGGGTGTTTGGGCTACATGGGTAGGATTTCCTTACAAGTTGTAGCTTTTCAAATCAGTCTAGTGGGTGCTAGGAAAACATAGAAATGGGTGCTTCATAGTTTGAGTGGGTGCTCAAACAAGGTGAAATAAATGTAAGACTTTAGAATGGGTGTTCCTAAATAGAGATTTTTATTTTAGTGGGTTTTCTCCCTTTAAGGGTTTACCACCATAAATTTGGTGTCTTGTGTACTTGTCTTCTTGCATGCACTCTGATTTGTTCATGGTATGATTTTGGTCATAACTAAGAAGATTCAAATATTGAAAAATTGATAAGCATTGATTCACCCCTGCTCTCAATGCTTGTGATTTCCAATACGGGTGACAACTATGTAGAAGTTGATAGGCCTAAGAATAAAAATTCTATGGAGGAGATGACTCCATCAAACTATGAGTTGATCTGCATCTCATTGGGCCAACCTTTGCATGAGGGTGATTATCATCTATTTAAGGAATACTCTTCATTCCTACTTTTTTGGAATGAAGAGCACAAGTGAATGATTGAGAAATTGGAGGAACATGTAAAATTATTAGTACTCACATTCAACCCTTCTTGGATCCTGATTCAACATATTCTCTTTATTTAGTTCCTCCAATCTGAAATTTTTGTCCTTAGATGATGAATAAATCACAAGGCTATATGATGCAAGGAAGGCTAATGAGAAGTTAATTGAGAAGATTGTCGATAAATGCAAGACATTGTTTCCAGAGGTCATCTCTCTCATCAAGTACATTCTTGTCATCTTTTCAAAAGTGAAGAAAGGGAGGGATGAGATATTGAAAGAGAAGATCCATTGGGATGAGGTGTTCCCACTAGTGTGTGAGATGAGATCCTTCCACTGTCACACCCTTGTGAGTAAGAACATGTTTACATCATCTGTTGATGACTTGTCTCTAGTTTAGGTCCACATCATTGATGAAAGATACATTATGATAACAGATTCCATCTTCAAACTTGAAAACATCGAATTGGAGGATTTTTATGTAATTTGAATTAAGTTTACAACTATGTTCAAAATTGGGTTCCCACCACTCACTGAGAATTAATCATTGGGATAACTCATTGTTTTCCTTCCAAGAACTGGTCAAGAAAGAGAAAGGTGACTCTCTTTCCTTCAATGAACATAAATTAGATTCCCTTGCCAACATTAGAAGTTCCATTTCCATAATTTCAAACAATCATGAAATATGGCTTGATCATTGCAACAAGATCAATGGGGTTCCTATGGCATGAATCAAGGTGTTGATTTGTGTTTTCATTCCAAATGCGAGCAAGTTGACAACTGTGATAGCTTAGTTAAACAAAGAATTCAAAGGATAGAATCCCATTCCAGAAACTCTTCATCAATGATCATGAGTTAACAAATTCTTCATCAAAAGGAGCTTCTTCATCAGATTAGTCAACTTATTCCTTCTTAAGTTGAATAATCTCATGAAGAAGTTGATTAAATTTATGAATTAAGTCCTTCAATTCTTGAAAAACTGTGTAATTTCTTCATGAGAAGGATATTCTTCATTATAAGGAGCTTCATTGTTCATGCATTCCAGGACTTCATTCACAAGTGTTTGTAGGTTTATCTGGATGATTGGACTGTCAATGGGCTAGAAAAGGATCATAGTGATAATATGAGATTTATTTATGAGAGATACAAGAAGCTTAGAATCACTTTAAATATTAAGAAGTGTATCTTTTCCACCCCTTTTGGTACTTTACTTAGGAACATCATTCGTAAACAATGACTATTGGTAGATCTGACTAATATTGTAGTAATGTTAAGCCTGGAGGAGCATACCAACTAGAGTGAGGTGCATGATTTCTTGGGGCATATTGGTTACTATCAAAAGTTCATTAAGGTATATGCAAATATTGTAGTTTCCTTATAGGAATTACTTAAGATCAAAATAAATTTTTGTTAGGGTAACACACAATAGCAGACATTTGATAACTTGAAGAATAAGCTTACTGCCACACCCATCTTGTTCTTCCCTTCATGGAACAAACCTTTTCATGTCCATGTAGATGCCTTTGGCATGGATATTGGCACAATTTTTCCACAACCATGATAGGGAAATGTGAATCACCCTGTATTCTTTACAAGCAAGAAGTTGGTATCAGCTAAGAATAACTATACAAAGAGAGAGCGTGAGGTGTTATCCATGATCTACATGCTTCACAAGTTTTGACAGTACTTATTGGCCACACCATTTATATTTTATACAGATCATATGACATTGAAGTACTTGGTCAACAACCAGTTTTGCAAGGGCACATTTTTCAGTGGATACTTATTTTTTAGGAATTTGGCTTTACATTTGTAGTCAAGAAAGGAAAGAGAAACTTGGGACATAACCATTTGTTAAGGATAAACTCCAAGAGGACATGTAGAGCATTGAGGACACTATTCCAGAAGAAAAATTGTTCATATTAAACCATGCACCAACTGATGTGAAATATATTGTAGTATTTTTGTGTATAGGATTAATACCAGAAGGGATGAGGACCATGGAAAAGAACAACTTCTTATTCATGTTGTACCATATAAAAACATTAGAGGAGATGTGTATAAAATTGGCATAGACGAGGTCTTGCACAAATGTTTCCTAGAACATGAGTGTGAAGCCATCATGGAGGAGGCTCATGGAGGTATATCAGGAGGACACTATTCAGGAGATGCCACCACATGCAAGATCCTTTCAACAAGTCTATGGTGGGAGACATTATAAAAAGATACCAAGACTTTTTTCAAAGCATGTGATCACTATCAAAGAATTCAACAACCTAGAAAAAGAGATGAGATGTCAATGCAAGCATGCAACCATTTGAAAAATAGGCCATTGATTTTGTAGGACATATTTCACCACATGCATGCCAAACAGGTGTTTGTTACATCATCACATGTACTAATTACTTGACAAGGTGAGAAAAGGTTGCACCTATAAAAGATTTTTTAGCAACAAAATTAGTGAGGTTTCTTAGAGAAAACATCATCAACAAGTATGGATGTCCATTGATCCTAATGAGTAATAGAGGAACTCATTTTTTAATTAGACCATTAGATGTTTATTTGCATAATTTATGGTGGCACACCATAAGACTACCCCTTATCACCCTCAAGAAAATGGCACTGCTGAAGCTTTCAATGTGATCTTTGGATAGATAGTACTGAAGATATGTGATGTTGGAAGAAATAATTAGGATGATAATGTATCATCATTCCTTTAGGAATATAGGACAACCTATAAATGGTTTAACAAGGCCACACCCTTTCTGTTGATGTTTGGAGTGGAGGTAGAATTACTTGTGGAATTTATGTTTCCCTCTCTGCATATTGCGAACGTAGGAGGATTAGATGATGAAAGAGTTGTGGATGAGAACATTGACAAATTGATGCATTTTGATGAGTGACATGCCATTACACGTTGGAGTAAAAAAAAAAAGGCATGATAGAAGGATTGGCATGATAAGAATATCAAGAATAAGTCTTTTGCATTTGGAAAGATGGTATTTTTGTATGACTCCAATTTTACGCACCATCTAAGGAAGTTGAAATTCTATTTATTGGGACCCTTTGTAGTGACAAACATATTACATTCAGGCACATGTTAATTGTAAACATTGGATGGCACCATGTTTCTCAGTTACTTCAATGAGAGTAGGTTGAATCTATACTATAAATAATATTCCATTATGTTTGTAATAAGGTAGTATTTCCACTTAGATTAGATTCCCCTTTCATGTTTTTTTTCTTAGTTTGTTGTAATAAGTGCATTTGCGCAGAGGACCTGATTACTATCTTATAAGTTGATGTGTAGAGGACTACACATAATTTTAGGAGGGGATTATGAGGTTAGATGCAATGATGAGATTGTGAGGTTAAAGCAGTTTTTATTCAGTGAGGAATATAACGTGAGTGTAAAAAATAATAGAATTTAATAATATCTCATAACATAAAATATAAATAAAAAATCATCATAAACACATATTAATTAGAAATTGTCTTGATATATTAATCTTCATAATTGTTTATAGTTCAGAATTCCATATTTCATACTTATAATAATTTTTCTCTACTATCTACTTTATATTAATCCCACACTCTCTCTCTACACCCTCATTCCCATTCCAATATATCTAGGTATCTATTTATTCCTTCCCTGTACTATGTTCTTAACTTATTTTCCCTTTTTTGTTTCTTTACCTTTCTTATGCCTACTTAGCGTGGTTATTGTATCTTTTTCTGATGTTTTTGAGACTTCTATCCCTTTTTTTTTATTTGCTTCATCTTCTTGTATTGTTTTTAATATTCTTCCTTCTCTCTCATTTTCTTGGACATTTTTTTTTGAATATTTAGTTTTTTCTACATTTCTAACTTCTTTTAATTCATCTTCAAAATATTCATCTAGTGGAATCTGCATAAGGTGTTGTAAATATATATTAAATTTATTCCCCAAGAATTTTGTCTTGGTCCCTCAATTCCAGTAAGATTAGGTTGATTTCAAGAAACTGAATGAATGATGTATTCTCCTCTCATTACAGAACCCACAGGGTTCTAGTTTGGTAAAAAAATTTGTTACATGGCCATCGTTTCCACATTTGTAGCAATTTACAATCCTCCTTTCTAGTGATCCTCCACTCTTGTTTTTTTTCTGTTACTTAATTTTTATTTTGAATACCCACCTTGATTTTTTGTGTATCTCCCTCTATGGCCCTGGGTATTGTTATATCTACTTGTATATCATATTTGGTACTCTCTAAAGTAGCCTCCACCATAACCTTAATAGTTGGGGTTGTAGTATTTCCCTTGATAGGTTTGAATTCATAGAGCTAGGGATTAGAGGAAAGTGGATTCACAAAACTCCGAGTTACAGAACTAGGGCATAGGTTGTGTATTGCAAACCAAAGAACAAGGTAGTAAGGATTTTAAAGAGTTGAATACCCAACTATTGTAGTAAAGAGATTGAGTAAGTTTTATCAACACCTAGGTCACGATATTTCCACCATTTTCAAGTTTGAAGTATGAAGAAATTGTGAAGTTAAAAATGGCACCAATGAAAGCATCCACCATCTCACCAAAAGGAAAGGGAAAGGGAAAAAATAAGAATCATGAAGTTGAAGAAACATTGGAAGAGTGGTTTTTGGAGATACAGTACCCCCAGAGGTAATGGTAGGGTAGTCATGGGAGTCACACTTGAATAAATGTAATGTTAGTGATTATAACCATCGCTTAGAGGCCCATGAAGAAGAAAGTAACAAGGATGTAATGATAAAAATGGACTAGAGGATTGCGGCAGGGAAACTAGTATATGATGACATCATGATGAAGGAATTAGAGAGCATTAGAGTCCTCAAAATTTATGAATTTACCTTTTTCATAAAGCTTAGGTGACTATACCAATGGATCATGTCATGCATCCATTAAATTCTTTTTTTTTTCGGGAGAAAAATGTGCATCTTCGTGCAACTGATTGGAAGAGTAATACACCTATGTAGCTCTGGCATTGATATTGATTAAGACTTGAATTATGATGATGTGTTAAAGGCAATATAAAATTAATTCATCTATCAATAAGGGAATCGTGCAACGGACATCACATCCATCAATGACCTTGGCACCAGAGTTGCAACATACTTGTTAAGTTGCAAGTTGGGCGCATTGGAAATATGGACACAAGTGAACAAGAAATGGTTGCACATACTACATAAGATGGCACAAAAGATCATATTTAATATTTTTGGGTTTATTTATGAGGGAATAGTGGTTGAAGCATGTATACAAGTGAGAAAAGGTGAGAAAATAACTTGGGCGCTATACAAATTTTGATAGTGTTTTGGGAATTAGGGGTTTCAGATGGACCCAAGGAAAAGGTATGGATTTATCCAATTGATAATAAATCCCCTGTGGTGAAATTTTTTGAGTATACATGTGATGGGGAAGTTGCAAATCCATATTTTTTTTGTAAACAAGTGGTATTGACAGATGCGCAAGGCATTCGAGAATAAGGGGCGCATGCTGGGGGAACTACCCTTAATTCTAAATGGAATGGAAGAATTTTTCAGTGTATTGGCACTTCAATTTGGGAAGGTTTTTCCTAAGAAATGGAGATAAGGGCCCTTGGTGTAAATTTCCCTTCAAATTCACTACCAAGTACTTTTAGGCATTGGTTTATAGGATTAAGGATGTGCAAAAGTTGGTATTTGATGTTGAAAAAGTAGATTCTGATTTCCATACAATGCTCACCACATACATATACCCCTCTAATTCATTCTATGTGGAGGTAATGGAATTTTATAATACGGATATAACTCCTACAACTATTGTAGTGGGAAGGGAAGAAAAAGATTCTACATATATCTGAGGCCCAGAATGAAGAATGGGAACTATATTGATGGAATAGACCTTCACCTCCTGAAACCACCAAATGGTAAGCAAATGGTAGAGAATTCTAAGAGAATTCATGAGGATACCCCTCCTCAAGAAGAAGAATAAGATGATGATGAAGACAAGGATAAGGATGGTGAGTAGGAGGAGGTAGAGGAAGAAGATATTGCGTTGGACCAGATTCATAGAGGGGGAGTTACAGAGAGGTTGTCAAGGACAAAGCCAAGGTGTAGGAACTTCTAAGCACAATGGCAGAAGGAGGAAGAAGGAAGAGATCTTGTGAACACAACAAATAAGATACATTGATGGCAAAATGAAGGTGTTACACGCAAGTTTCTAAAGCACGGTGCCATGTAAAGATCTCTATGGATGGGAGATGATTGACCATGAAGGAGAAAAGATACACATGAAGAAGATGCTATTGTGGAGCATATAGACTCATATGGAGGAACCTGAGTTCCAGATCAACAATGAGGCGTACGCTAGGAAAAAAAAAAAGAAGGATCTATGAACATTCCTCATAACCATCAAAACCACCAATCTAACAGATGAATAGGACAAAAATGTATTGAATAAGATGGTACCTGAGGTGGCGTGCCAATATATATATATATATATATATATATATATATATATATATATATATATATATAATAAAGGTTCATAATAAGAGTGTTTCTGGAAGATATGAGGGATAAGAACAAGATGTATAACAACTTACAGAGGAGTTGGAGGAAGAAAAGAAGCATACAATGTATGCTTATAACAAGGCCACTCACATAGTAAATACAATCACAACTACGTGCTCCGACTGGTAGAGAACACAAAAGATGAGTATCCGTCAGAGTTGCATTACTTAGAAGATTTAGTGCACATATTATTACATGAAAAGAAGTATGCACCAGGGAATTTAGAAGAAGAGTTGGGTACAAAGAAAGAAAATAATAAGGAAGAATTCACACGAAATATAGTGGAATATGAGGTGTTGAGTACCATGATTAAGGGAGCCATGAAGAAAGTAGGATACACATTCAAAAATTTTCAAGACCTTTATGCCATCCTCAAGGTACACACCACTCAAGAGGAGGTTGAACTAAAGTAAGCACATGCTGCAAATAAATCTAGTAAGGTCAAGTGTGAGGAAAACATGGCAGAAGTAGCATGAAAGAGAGATGTTCTTAAGGCCATAAAGGACTTGCCTCATTTATTATACACAAGATGGATGTGTTGGAGGGAATGTCATTGAGACTTGGCAGAATAAGGAATTAAAAGAGAAGGGTGAAGAGCTAACCCCTGAGAAAGTTTCAGAAATTTTTGGATTGGTGCGAGATGCAAATAAAAAGGAGCTTACATGGTGGTAAAATTTGGAGAATATCTTGAATACAGAGTTCCCATAACTACTCTAGAAACCCTAAGAATAACTTTGAATGCGTGTATCAAGACATTTGATATTATTTGATTCATTGGTATATACCCTGCCATTATTAGATCTTTCAATTATATATTCTTTAATTCTTTGAAGAGAATTCATTTGATACAAGTATTGTTGAGGACGGACAATATCCCTAGTGTGGCATAATGTTGGTTTGAGGAAGTGGCTAAGTACTATCCACATGCGGGAGCTAGGAGTTTCATGCAAGGGCACACACGCAAGAAGAGAAAGTGAAAATAAACTAGTATGTAGAGGTGTGTATGCCATGGAGGAGAACGTTAGCACACAATGTTGTGCACACATATGATAGATTGAGGAATTAGCTGATTTTCCAAGACAATTTTAAAAATAGAAAAGAAAAAATAAAAAGTCGCTCGAGAAAATTCTAGGAATAGGTTAAAGAAGGATGAATTAGTGGCCAAAACAGGATATGATTGGGGAAAACACATGCAAATGAAGACAAAGGCAACCCATGAAGGATTCCTAAATATAGGAATTAAAGAATACTTGAAGTAGTTTATTTATAGTTTGAAATGATGTAAAGTAAAGATAGAAAAGCATGCAAATGGTGAAGTGAAATTCCCCACCCTATAAATATAGGTAATGCTTCATTGTAATAGCTAGATAGTGAAAGAGTTTGAACATAGTGCTAGTTTGAGGGTATGTATTGATGTCTAAGTACTTGGTATGGAGTCTATATGAAAGTGCGCATGGTCCAACACCTTGATGTAATGAATTGTAATGTATTTATGTTATGAAATGAATTGTGGTTATGATGGATAATTATGTTTGGATAGCTAGGTAACTACATCATAGTATGGTATTTTGGGTATTCAGATCTTGTTAATCATTATTTATGTTAAGTGAGTTTCCTTATTATATGTGATGGAAATTATCATGTTATGATGTATCTGTTAGTGCAGAATCACAACAGCCTTAAATGGCCTGATTGTGAAGTGGGGCATTCGGTATGATTGCAAAACATGGAGCATATCTCAAGGTGTAGGACCTTGTGAGTTGAGAGAGCTCTCTGGATTGAGGCCGGTTCCTATCCCTTTGTTCAGGGGTACACAAACAAATTACAAAGGATCTATTCTAAGTCTATTCTATCTACCAAGGAGACAGGGTTAGAGAGATGTAATAAAATAAACCTAAGCTAACGAGGTGATACACCAAAGGAATGTTAGACACTAGTTTTGTAGTTTAACACAGACCATAGGAATGTAATACAAACAACATGGACAAATTACCAAACCGCAATAGGAGATCAGGGAGACAATAATAAATATATGAGAGGGTTGAGAAACATCCACAAAAAAATAGATTATTACTCAGGAGTCAATACAATATATTGTAGTAGCCAAGAGGAAAAACTTGCATTACAACTTGAAGGAGAGGTTAGAAAATCTCCACAAATCCTTATATGAACAAAAGAAGGCAGGGCACAAAACAGAAATGTCCAACATTTTTACAATGAATCCTGACCCTACTTTTATAGATTTAGCATAGAGAGAAGAAGGAGAGAGAGGCCGGAAAAAATAATTTGAGGCTCAGCTACTATCATCAATGCCTCCTACAAAATCCACCCTAAATCTATCTTGACTGCAACAATTATTGGTTCGGCACCTCGAAGGAGGAGGAAACAATGGTTCATATTGAATCCGATCTGGTTATTGGGGAAAATAGATCTTGTATTGATGGCCCAAATACTTTCCTTCCTTTTTTTTCCCACATAACCTCTCTAAACTTAAAGTTTCAAATCTCCATGGTGTAGACGAGGTCGAGATCTTTCCAACGGTGTCATATTTGCTGGATTTCGAGCCTTGAGTCAAAAGATATGCCCATTTGAAATTTAAAACGGGTTCGTACAAAATGGCAGCAACCAGCTACCAAAATAGGCCCCCTTTTGAAAACAGACATGTGGAGGGCTGGTGCATGTCTGAGGGAAGCATTTGTATTTTGATTTTGGAGTTATACAAGGCTAAAACGTGGTTTCTTTGCAGCTTGCTCAATTCTTTCATGTTTTTTGGCTAATTCTTTTACTTGGCGGGGTCATATATCTGACCGAGGACACGTGGAGGCCTAGCACTTGTTTGGAAACCTTCCCTTAATTATGCTCTTGAATCAGCACCATGTTGACACTTGGCACCCTCTGCTGGCCTATCTCAATGCTTTGACTATTCAACCCCACCCTGTCCCTTTACGAAACTAGACGCATGGAGGCCCCGCACTCACTTAGAACCCACTTAGGATTTTGCCTTTGAAGGAGCATCAGGTTGAAACATGGAGACCTCCGCAAACTATTGGAATTTTCAATGGATTCTCTTACCTTTTCAGGCTCTGAACACGTGGAAAACTGGAGCTCATTCTCCATACTTAGTCAATTTTGGGTATCTCATTTTTCAACTTGTACTACGTGGTGAGCCCACTCTCATTTGGGCCTCTACTTTTGGGTTCACCTTTGGAGATGCACCGAGCTAACACATGATGGCTTCCACTAGCAATTCTATAGTTAGTCTTTTTTGAGGCCTACCCCATCCACCTTTTGAATTTTAGTTGTTGACCATGCCTCCTTTTTAGGACTGGGACACGTGGGGGCTTGATGCCTATTTGAGTCTACCTTTTAGATTTAATCTTTGGAGGTGCGCCGCTTGGAAACTTGGCAGCGTCCACTGTCTCATCCATACTTAGTCATTTTTTAGGCTCATTTTGAACCGTTTCAGATCCCGAAGACTTTAAACCTTCGTCGTTCCTTCTCTTTGAGCCTCTGGCTTCTTTTGACACTATTTTGTCCTTCCTCGACCCTCTTATTCCATTTATGAGCCCGCCTGTAATCTGTTTACTGGATTTGGAGCACGGATTCACTCGACAGAGTCATTCCTTGAATTTCTTCTTGCACATGGTCATTTGATCTTTCACAGGCCCCGCCACTCCATTGTAGAGTCCCTCTGCAACCTGTTTACAGGATTTGAACGTGATTTATCTAGCTCCTTTTGTGTGGGGTCGTGGCTGATCCAATTTTTCTGGGGGACAAAATATGGATAACAATATCTTTTGTATGAATTGTTTTTATGGACAAAAACATGCATGCTAACATCTTTCTAAGCATAACAAAGGAACGACCCGAGGGCTGCACATACTTTGGGTGAGCTTCCAAACCTATCTAGATGAGGTGTCAGTGCACATAACTATATTGAGTAACACAAGACTAAAGATCCTGTAGGATGTGATCCATGATAGGAAGTGGATATTTATCTTTCAAAGAGGCCTAGATCAAATTCTAGAAATTAACATAGATCATTATTTCTCCATTCTTCTTTCACAATGGTATGATATTTTCCACCACATGGAGTGGTGAATAGGAAAAATAATCCTTGCATTCAACATCTTCAAAACCTCTTTCTTGATTGTATATGCAATTTTCAGGTTGTATTGCCACTGGATTTACCTAAAAAGCTTGGCTTCGGGCTTCAGTGGAATTGAATGATGCACCTCTTTAGGATGAAATGACTTGAGCTCATCATAGGAGTATGCCAAAACATCATAATATTTTATTAACAATGAGACAAATCTTCTCTCCTCTTATGGTGAACAACACTTACCAATGTTTACCATTCTTGGCTTCTCTATGGTACTAATATTTTCTTTCTCAAATTTAGCAGGACACCGAGAGGACTCTTTAGCTTTCTCCTAGATGAATCTGTCTTTTTAATCACATAAGTCGTCAAGAGACACAAAACCTTCTAGAATCTTATTTCCCTTCAATCTAATGAAACCTTCTGAGTCAACTCCATCTATCCCTTGTTTATCTTCATCCACTACAAAATCTCCATTTGAAGCATCGTAGAAAATATTTACTAAGTTATCTCTTTTCTCCAAGAAAAAGAGAATTTGATTGTCACCATTGAACTTGCCAATGATTTACATTTATCTAGAACAATCATCTTGAACACCATCTCAACAATCACTTTTTCCTCATTAAAGGATGGGTGTGGGGTCATAAGAGAGTCTGAAACTGCAAGATAATTATTTTTCTCATTTTTCTCATGGGGAACATCTTGGATTGAGAAAGCATTGATAGATTCGATATAATCCAATACTCAGTTTCTTTATTTCTTAAGCCTTGGGTTCTTAACTTGATATTTATTCCTCACTTTCTTGACAATCACTTAAGAATCGCCAAGAAATTTTAGCTTCTTGATGCCCATGGATTTAACAACATCCATCCCTAGAAGAAGGGCTTTGTATTCTGTGGTATTTTCAAATTACAATTTGTAAGAAAATGGGAATGACTCACCCGAAGGAGAGGTTAACACAACACCTGATCCAGATCCAGTACTAGATTGAATTGTAATGAAATCTATTATATATATCTTATTTTCATCATCCTATGTGAGGAAATGAAAAATTTCATCCCTTTTAGAAGTCAATAAGTAGTTTCTGTGTCCACTATCTTCATAAAGAATGTCAATGTAAGGATCTTCTAATTTTTTCACTATATAGTTCATTTTTCTCATCAGTAATAAATTTTTCATTTGTCCTTTGACCAAAATATTTTCTCAAGACCTGTCCATTTGAATTTCCCATCCCAAATCTCTACAAAATCTTCTACTCAACAACATTCCATATGAGGATGGAATTTCCACCACCAAGATGGTCAATAAAACTTTCTTCTCAGGAAAATTAGCTAAAGCAACTTGGGAATCTTTTAGTCTTCTCACAAGTGGGACTTCTTTAGTCTCCATGGAATAGAATTTTCCTTTATCGCATGTTAGGGTGAGACCAAAGGAATTATCTAATTTGATTGGCATCACATTGTTAGAAGCACCAGAGTCTATGATACAATTTTTCAAATGGAATCCTCTAATGAGAAGAGAAAGATAGAATGGTTCAATCTTGTTAGTCTTTGATGTGCTTAATGCTAGCATGTTTTGAGATGAAGAGGAAGGAGGATTTGTTAGTAACCCTTTGGAAGAGGGTATGACATTATTTGGCTTTGGTTTACTACCTTTGATAAACCAAACTAGCTTATCAAATTGTTCGGGATGGGTTTGCAAATATTCAAACTCCGAAATTTGGACTTTAGACCTTTTGAAATGGTCTATTATATCAAATGAAGAGGAAGTAGATTTTTTTAGAATGGAAAATGCTTTAGGAAGTGGATTAGACACTACTTTGGGAACATGGGTAGGTTTTGAAGCTATAACATGCTTACTAGGAACCTAAGAAGATTTTCTAGAAACATTCACCATTTTGGAAGTTACATTAGAAGGCTTAGAAAAAGAATATTTAACAAATGTAGAATTAGGAGAATTACTTATTTTAGTTGAGGTCTTCTTGGCTCCTACGAGGTATAAATTTTCTTTGAAAAATTCCATAGATGGTGGAATTGCAACTCCTCTATTGATTATTTTGTTAGGTAGAGTCGCCGTGGGAGGGTTTGCATCTTTATTTTTCTTGAGAGAAACGGCGGAAGAATTTTTTTTTGGATTGAGAATGGGTGAATACTGCACAAAAGAAGCATATTTTATCATCCTCTTCACTTTCATCTCCGTATGAGTACTCAAAGTACATGATTTCATCATCATGAACTTCTTCAATTTTGAGGCCATTATCCTCTTCTTCATCATCATCTTGTTCAACGTAGGACGCATTGATTGGGGGAGACTTAAGAGAAAGTATTTGGGGAGGTGCTATAATTCTTCTCTTATTCTAAAAATATATTTTTCTTTAGAGCATGTCTCAAAGTACTTTGTGGAAAAATTATATTGAGTGTAATCAGATCATTTAACAATTTTTGAACTAGGGGATCCGTGGGCGAAGGATTAGAACTTTGACCTTTTTGTTTTCCATTTGAATTTTTTACTTTTCTAAAAAAGAATCAAATCATCCTCCACTTCAACAACATATTCCTGAGCTTCTCTAAGGTTCCTTGGTAAAGATCTTTAAAGGATGAATCATACCTCGAGGTAATTAAGTGTTAATGAAGAATATTTTCACATTGTTTTCATTAGAAGGAAAAGCTTCAATGGGTATCATTTTGAGAAACCTATTATCGCGAGATACAAATTCCATCAAAGTCTCATTGGAATCATTTTGCATTTGAACCAACTACACTAGGAGATCTTTACAATCTTTGGTAGGTTTAAACCTTTCTTCAAAATTTATTTTGATGTCATCCCAGCTAGTGACAGATCTTGATGGTAGGAGATAAAACCATTCTGTTGCCTTTTCTTGCATAGATTCTAAAAATAATATCACAGAAACATATTTGTGTTCAAATCCCAACACACCACATGATTTGATGAATGTTGCCACATGTTCTTTTAGGAACTGCATGCCATCATCTCTGAATTTAGGGAAAATTTAACAAGATCCTTTTGGTAATTCATAGATATGTGGAGGGAGAGAAAGTGGACATGTGTTTCTTCCCCATGACATAATTTGTGGAGGCCTTTCTATTTCATCCACCATTCTTATTTCCTCTTTTGATTCATCTTCTACAAATTCTTCATCAAGCTCTAGAAATTCTATGTCCAATGGATTTGTAGAAACTGGAGAAACCTGGGACAAAACTGGGGGAGTTTAATTAGGATTTTCAACACCACTTGAACTTCCAATGTGAGAAGTCATGGGGGGGGGGGGGGGTGGTGACAAGAATTGCTGATTTTATCTTGATATATTTGGAGTTCTTCAAATATAGGACCAAGGTTTCCTCTTTTCCTCTCAGACCTGGTGTATCTACGATCAACCAGTTTACAAAATTTAAATCAACTCAAGTTCTCATTTGTTGAATTTGGACTTGTCTTTGTCTTTCAAAATCTTCTGCTTGTTCTTCTTCATAATCTATAACTCTTGTAGAAGAAAATTAATGGGAAACATTTTCTATGTTATGCCAAATGGCCTCTCTCAAGTCTGATACATTATCTTCTTTGATATGGAAAACAATTTCAAGTCTAAGGACTAAAGGATTATGAGGAAAAACCATTGGTGGAAGACATAAGACTCAGTGAGTTTTCAAATTTCATAATTTTTTTATTATTGGTAAATGATTTTAAAGGGGGCCATACCCCATAGTACAAAAGGGTTCAAAAGTGAGGATATACAAAAGTATTGTGGTTTTTTTATAAGTGGGGGCCACACCTAGACAAAAAAATCCTAGATAAGCTAGATAAAAAAAATAAAGATTAAGGAAAGGGTAGATTTCCTGCTAGAAGCCCAACTACAGAAAAAAAAAAGTAAAATATTAGCTGCAAAAGTGCATCAAAATAGTGACGAGACAAAAACCAAGTAACATCAAAGGCATATTTGAGAAACTTGTTGAAAAATTTATGAGCATCCTTCAAGGACTTGTAAAAATTTATGGTAGTTTGTTGGGAAGGGTCCTGAGCTAATCATTGTTATGTCATTCTTCTTGAGTTTCCCACCCTTCCAAAAATCCTCCATAATTTCTCTTATGTCACATATCTATTTTACTTGAATTTGAATAAAATCTAGTAGTGCTTTGTGTATGGAGAGTTGGTTGATCTGCTTGTTCACTACTTGCTGCACTCTCTCCTCTAAGGCACCATGTTGTTTGGTAAGAGTTTCCATTTTCTCCTCAAGCCTTGAAATAATAGAAGGGTCCAATTCCTTCCTACTACCTCTAGTAAGAATAAAGTCAACATTGTCTTCTATTTTCTTGATAGTGTCATCATGTTGCTTTAATTAGGATTTTAAATCAAAACTTAGCTTTCTCAGGTCAAGGGTAGAATGGATGATATGAAGAAGATTTTGAGCCACAACAATATATTTTCTCTTTTTATCACTACACAAAACCATTTTAGATGGGGGATCAAAGGGGGAGGCTTGGAAGCTAGGATTTTTGGTATCTGATGCTTAGGCTACTTATGATGGGGGACTAAAGGGTGGGGGAGGGTTTTTTGGCCACAACATCATGGAAGTACTGGTGTAGAAGGAAGATAAGCCCCTGATCGAAGGAGGATACCATCGTACATGGGCTTGGACGTAAAGGACAAATTTCTCAAGTGAATGCATAATATAATAAAGAGAAACTGACCTTAGTAGAGCACCTGAAATGGTTTAAAAGATACCAGGTGATGGAGTGAAAGAGTTGGAGTAGTTCCCTTCCAACGTTACGTACCTCATAACCATTTTAACAACATCTCCATACGGGGGGATAGAAGAGACAAATAATACCGTATTTTTCCCAATCTTTAGGGCTTCCTCTCCCTCCAAACATATTTTCAACTTGGATTTCTTTATACAAATTTATTTCTATGTAAAAGTTAATCCCATCCATACCTAAACCAGTAATAAATAAAATCAAGCTCTTGGTTATAGTAAAAATCCTTACCCTTGAAAGGTGATCAGCCTATGTTTCCATTTGCAAGAACATGTAAGAGAGATGTGTCTATCATACAATTTTATCCTTTGCATGAAGTCCATGAAGCCATCCACACAAGAAATCCTTCCATAATTCTTCAATCTTCTTCTAGGAGGGATCAAATATTGTCTCCACTCAATAAGGGGTTCCACCCATTTTGAGAAGAATAATCACATTTAGGGAAGCAACAGAACAGTCGTAGTTTGATATCACCCCCAACAACAAAAAATTTTAGAGCTCGAACACAGAGACCCAAGATAGAGGACCCGCAAAGCTTTCAGAGAATGCAAACGATAATTAGGAAGCTTCTTAGAATCTCATCTCTTGAAGCCAAAATAAAAAAAGAAGGAAAAAAAGGAGAATTTGGGAGAGATAACTCTCGAATGCTTGGAGTACACAACATCATTTCTCCACACGTGCCTAATCAGCTAGAAGGACTTAACTGGATGGACAGACAACCTTGGCTTCCTTAGAAATGATGGTTCTTGTTGTATGAGATATTTCACCATGATCATGACAAATTTTAAAATTAATTTTTGATGATGCAATCATTTGCAAGTTCGTTGACATCGTTACTTCCCTCCCTATAGATGTGGCAAATATTAATTTTGTTGAACCCTTTACATAAGGACTTTGTCATCGTTAATGAAATATTTTATGGCCTATCTGGGGGGTTGGGTGTCTATTGAGTTTTTTTTATAATGTTCATAGAGTCTCCCTCAATAATTAAATTACTCACCTTGAGATACCCTGATGGTTCTGATTCCCCATAGAGTGGCAAATGGCCTCAACATAGTGACTTGATTGTTTACCCATGGGACCTACATAAGTAGCAAGGGGATGTCTAAGATGAGTTTCTAATTAAATTTCCACCACTCAGTGGCTATGGGGTTTCCCTTAGAGGCACCGTAAAAAATTCTATTTTTTCTAACCTTTAGGTGGCAGGAATCCACTGAATAAGAGACCTATCAATGCTAGGTGTTTTTAACTTGAACCTTCTGAATATAAATAGTATCCAAGAAACTGAGAATCTATCCTCATTCCTTGGGATAATTAGCATTCTTGGGTGGATTAAATTTCACAATGTTCTCCTTTGCTTGCAGATTATAATTAAATTTAAGAGGATTTTTTCTAGATTTTCTTGGTATTTTTGAAAATTATGGAGTTTTGAGCCTTCCAAATTCTACTAAATGATGTGGGGAAATATGAGCCTCCAAAACTTCCTAAGCATTCCATGTTTGAAATAAGGATGTCTAGTCTTCCCAAGATCGAACAATATCATCCAAAAAAGACCATTCTATTACAAATTTGCTAAAGATGATTTTCCATAAAGTACAAACAGTACAAGGTCAATGTAAGAGAAGGTGAGTGGATTGACTCAGTATATCATTAGTAAATTGATAGCATATATTAGGCATGGTGGATCCTCCTCCTAGTGATTTTTTCAATGGTGAGGATTCTCTTGTTCAAAACTAACCAGATGAAATGGGTGATTTTGGGAGTGAGTTCTTTATATAAAATCATGCTCTAATTAAAACCACAGGGAGTTTCATTAGCATAAAATTGGCACCCCATTTTTACTAAGTATTATAAATTAAAGGAATGATATCCATATAAACTCATCTTTAATTTTCATATTGATTATTTGTATTTGTCTAAGAACTATCTTTATAAATCCTTTATGAGATATCTATGACAAGAAATATCATAGTTTAAAGCCTTATATTGGAGACTTCCATCAACACTGCAAATTTAGTCACTAAAATTTTATCCAACTGTTGTTGTAAGGTTGTTTATTTAGCATCTTCCTATGAGTTATTATTTTTTAAAGTTTTAGAAATCTTCCTAGCTGTCTTCCTAGAAAAGGAATCTCATACCTTATTTTGCTAGGTTCCATTTACAACCTGCCTCTGGGTCACTTATGGTATTTACCAAGTTATTTCAAAAGATAGAACTATAGGAGAGGGTTTTATTATTTAGAAAATCCTAGAGCTTTAATTTGATTAAGATATTTAGCTTAGATGATGTCAATCTAGGGATGGTATTTCTTAAGGATCCTCTAACTCATTTTAGAGACGAGAGTAGCATTCATTTTCCTTAATTTTTTTAATCCCTAATCCACCCACTATTTTTTTAAGTACACACCTTGTCCCAAGCCACTAGATGCAATCTATTTTTATTCTCAATCCCAATCAAGAGGAACTTATTTTAAATTCTCTCTATCCTATCAATAATAGCAATACGAATAAAGAAAAGGGACATGATGTAGATATGTGGGTTTTATAGTGTGATCTTTTAATAAGAAGATCATTTTCCTGTGCATTAGAGAGAATGGCCCCTTTCCAAGTTAGTCAACTTATTTTGAAACCTATGTGAAGTAAATATTTACAAACATTCATAGATACTTTATTAGTACCCAATGGAAGACCAAGATAGGTAGTGGGTAGAGAGTTTTATCTTGAAGCCCAAAATATAAGAAATTTTTTCTTTTCTTCCTGGGAAGGGTATTGATAAAATAGAGTGATAATTTATCAAAGCTAATATAATATCCTGAAGTCCTCCCCATATATTATAAGAATAATGTTCATCATTTTGGATTCTATGACTAGAAGAAAGTAGAAGAATAATAGTATCATTAGACAAATTTTTGGTGTGAAAAAATGATCCCCAAATAAGTGGGTTTAGAAGCCTTTGAGGTAGCCTAAGGAGAGATAGCTCTAGATATGGTACGGCTGAGAATTTATACCATAATGATGATAGAGGAGGGGATATATAGGATCCCCATTGCCTTATACCTTTATTACTAGAGAAGAATCCCACCGAGAGTACCATTGATGATAATAGATAATCTGGGAGTGGAGATACAAGATCTAATAATATTTTTGAAGTGAGTATTAAACCCAATTTTTTTCCATCTACTTTGTTAAGGAAAAGACAAGATACTCTGTTGAAGACTTTATTCATGTCCAACTTTGATAGATCATAAAAGCTTTTTTACTTCTTTCCATCGAATGGATGGTTTCATGAACCATCACAACACCATCCTAGATAATCCTACCCTTGATGAAACCCCCCTACTATTTCGGGATAACATTAGGGAGAAGAAGTTGGATTCTAATAGTCATAATTTTTGGTTTTTTGTATATCTATTTTTTTTGGTATTTTTTGGAATATATATATGGGTGTAGAATAGTAAAATATTCCCCACAATGGGCACCAAAATATGTTGGTGAAATAATTTGTCACTAGGAAACATTAGTTTATTTTAACTAATGCTCTAGGACTAGGTCGCTATTATCGAAATAACTCTCCTAGTTATTTGGACAACTTATTCACATTTTGGCTATGAAATCTTCATTGCAAGTTGCACACACCTCAATTGTCTCCTTGGAACATTCACTTGGTCGCAGTTTCCTCGTGTGCTCTTACACACTTCCCATTTTCCCCTTTCCATTTTCCTTTTCCTCTTTGTTCCACTCTTCCCCTACGCGCATAATTCTGCACATTCATCCTTCCTCCTAGCAGTTATTCATCTTACACATGCACCTTGCACTTTCTTAAATCAGCTAAGTCCTTGGCCATCTCGCACACCCTACACATTACTTTGTAATAGTTGTGCCTTGACCATATGTTTCTCGCTCATCAATTTTCCCCATTTCCTCCACGCACGATGAGATTGCGCGCACCTTCCTTGTCTATCTTTCTCATGCGCATCTCATTCTTCTTTGCACATGTACTAATTTACATGCCTTCCCTATGCACCATTTTGTGCCATGTCATCATATGAAAATGCTTGAGTGTGCTTCATGCAACCAATCAAAGCACTGCTAGCTGGGTGCTGAATATTTACAACAAATCAATGAGTGACACGTTGCAGAAAATGACAAAGCATTTGCACATTTGGCCATCTTCTCAACCAATCATCATGCACCATGTGTTTTATGTGCCTAGGTGGCTCTGAAAAAACTTATGACAACCATATCTTTTTCTACATAGCTTTGATGGGCATGCGCCTAGTCTCAATCGATAGATGTTGATGTAGGCTATAGTGTTAGATATTCAAATTCAAATTCTTAATAGATCTAGCATGTGAGAAATGGGAAAACATGTTTCTAGGTATTAATGATCAGATATCATTGCTCTAACCACTAGATTTGATCTTATCTACCTTCCTTCCTTCTTTAACACGCCAAAAAGACTTGGGGAAATGCACTTGATAGATTTACAGGTGGATTTATAGGCATTAAATGCTTCCTTCCCTCTTTTTTCTCTTCTTCTTCCATGGATTCATCTATAAATGTAAGAGTTGGGCTCATTGTTAATGTTGGACACTTTAGATCCTTAAGAATTTTGCTAAGGACTCCATATTTTTGTATTCTAAGTCACAGACCTTTATATCTAGCTCATACATGCGGATATTGGCCTCTTTCTGGGTATTAATGATCAGATATGATTGCTCTAACCACCCAAATTTGACCAATCTATCCTTCCTTCCTTCTCTAACACACCAAACATATTTTGGGAAGCACATCTGACAGATTTACAGGCAGATTTGTAGGCAATGAATGCTTCTTGTTGGTGGTTGTATTTAAAATTCAGGTTTTCCCTCCTTCTTCTCTTCTTCATCCATTGATTCATCTATAAATGTAAGAGCTTGGGCTCATTCTTAGTTTTGTACATTTTGGATCTTTACAGCATTTACTTGAGGACTTCATATTCTTTGTATTTTGAGTTGCTGACCTCTAGATCTAGACTCGTGCATGTGAATATCGACCTTCAGTCACCATTGTAACAATTCTGTGCATTTTTGGAAGTAATGGAAGCATCATTTTTCTGGCTATTCTCTATCCTAAGCGTGTTTGCATTCCTTCTTCTTACCTTTATTTTAGATCTGTTTACTTACTGTGTCACTTTACATTCCTTCCATCACCATTTTTTGGTTGTGTTTCATGAAAACTGATCTGTGTAAATGTGGTGTTGGTCTATACTACGCATTCTTAGCCTCCCTTAACATGCCTTTCCCTATAATTTTTTTTCTTAGAAAAGAATGGTGTTCATCCCTCTTTTCTGGTGCTAAAACCTTCCTTAGATTATTTTTCCATTTTTTTATCCTTATATCACTAGTCCCTTGTCATTGTTAGCTTAGTTTTCCCTTCCAGCATTAGGAGTAGTAGTAGCAATAGAAATAGATAGAGGAACCGTCATTCTCTAGAGATCCATCTCAAGTGTGCAAGGTCCCACAACTTGGAAATGGTTCCATTATTGTCTCAAAAACCTTGGTTATTCCATATTTGAGACATAGGTTCACATTTGAATGACTAAAAATTTCTAGCATGACCGGTGGGACAAGTAGTGAAAGCTTAAATTTCATATTGCTAAGTTTTGGTGTGTGTACTTAGTATTTCCAGCCTTTAGAGGCTCTTTCAAACACATATGGTGACTCCAAACATTTCTAGATCTCCTATTTTGTAGTCTTGAGCACCTTTTTATGAGAAGAGTGCACACCAGATAGAATTTTACATCTAAAGGATCCTTTGAATATCTCCATCTTTCACTGAGAAGCACACACAACAGATCTTCAACGCATGCATCCCCATCTCCAACGCACCGTGTGCACTCTACTCCTCCTCAAAATAGACAAATTCACCCTACCATGGCACTTCAACATACTCCTCTGAGGAACTTCACTAGTTTTATTGCCAGAACCTCATTTAATCTCAATGCCTAGCATAATATGTCAGCACCCGCGCTCAAGAGTAATCCATACTTCACGAGAGAGAATCATGTTAACCATGTTGAAGACATTAAAGATGTGGCCAATGTGTGCTCTATTTACTTGATCACTCATGATGATGTTGTTGTCAGGCTGCTTGCAACCTCTTTCAAAGGTAAAAATGCTCCAGTGGTACCGAGGCTTAAGACCTACATCTATTACTACCTGGGATGAGCTTGGAATGACTCTCAATTACTTTGAAGATAAATCAGATCATCTATCACTGGTAGAGTAGTTAATTACAACAAAGCACGCGGCCAATGAGTAGATGACTGATTTCAACATCAAATTCTAGAAAACTTGGGACAAAATTCCTTAAATGGTAAGACCTATAACCCAACATTGTTTCTTGTTCTATCTAAGGGCTTTGAATAGTGACATTTTAGTCATGATTCAATCAATGGGAGGTAGAACCTTATCTGTTGCATATAACATTGCAATAAGGGAAGAAAAGAGTCTCATTCAGGATGGTAAGTTAGCACCTAGGCCTCCTGCACCCTTGTTCCCAGAAATGTCTCCAACACCCCACCCTACTATTTCTCTAGTTCTAGTACAGAGTGCATAACCATTTATATCGACATCCTACTCTCTCACACAGCAAAAAGAATATGATGAATTGAAGACACTGATTAGAAACTTGTCCAACAAGGTCGTATCATTAGAGAAGTAATAGACGCAAGCCTACAAAAGTAATTCTACTCAGTCATAAAGCCATAATACTTAACCTTGGCACAATCAGTATGGAAATCTGAGATACGGGAAGAACCAACAGAATGATAGATGACATGCTAGTGTACACTTGCCTTTGCAAGTTATTACTCTTGCACAACCCCTTCTAGCGCCTAGTACAAGTCAAGCACTTGTCCTTATTCAAAACAACATGGCACAGGAATCAAAATGGTGCTTTCCATGTAATATGCCTCATATTCAATATCATTATGCCAATGCTACGCGCACGCGGTCCTACATGATCCAGATTGCTTCTAATTGTGAGCCTTCTATTATCATAGGTGAGCCTGAGAACCAAGAAAAGCCAAAGGATCCTCTCAAAGACAACTTGATATTCTTTGGTGCCAAGGATTTTTGTGTAATCAACCAGGTTGTAGATGATGCAAGTAGACCATGCACCCAGGTTGCAAATAACACTAGGTATAAGAAGAGAATGCTTGAATCTAGCGTGCAAGTTTTAATTCCAGTAACACATTTCGATCCTCAAAAGCAAAAGGAAGAAGCTAAGGCATCCAATGATAAATATTCCCATGTTCCATCATGTGAGGCTCCACACAAAGCTCCTCTTGAAGTGGTGCACTCTCCTCCATTAGTAGGAGTAGGACAAGCCTTTGTACCAGCTAAGGTTCCTACCTTTGTACCTGAACAAGTCAGTGGGTATTCCATTCAAATGCACCTTAAATGCACAAGTCAGTGGGTATTCCATTCAAAATTGTTGACCGGATGAAGAAAACAAGCATAAATGTCACAATGTGGGATGCACTCACTTTTCCATCCCAGCGCGACTTGTTGCATGAAGCTCTTGCTCAACTCCCACGCATTGATCCATCCATCCAGAAGTCACGCAATTCTGTCGACATATGACAAGAAGAGGGGAATAACGTAAGTAATATTGTCAAAACCCCACCATTCTATATGTCCTAAATCATAGACAAACATCATGTCCATAACTACATGACTGTCTTAAGAGCTAGTACTTTTTTCATGCCTAAGAAGATTGTTGATGTCTTAGGTCTTAAGTATAACCCCTTGACAAAAGGAGTCCTGCAAATTGATGGTTCAACTGTCACTACTCTAGGAATCATCAAGGATCTTGAGTTAACCCTCCATGCATGTCCAAGCCTCACAATAACTCAAGATGTGTCAATCATTGATCTACCCCCTTTATTTTCCCTATTCCTTTCAAGACATTTCACTACTAAAGTGGGTGGTTACTTGTCTTCTGATTGGACCCATATGTTACTCA
This sequence comes from Taxus chinensis, assembly GCA_019776745.2. Classification (NCBI taxonomy): domain Eukaryota; kingdom Viridiplantae; phylum Streptophyta; class Pinopsida; order Cupressales; family Taxaceae; genus Taxus; species Taxus chinensis. Next base: position 150,255,066 of record CM034150.1, on the reverse strand, counting down.
AGACAGGGTATGGTACCCGGTTTACCATACAAGCTGAGCCAATATTTTCCTATCATGTAGAGTCATATGTCCCATCCCCTCTCCAAGCCAACTACTTAATCCAAGAAGAACAAGTTTCAGTTTTTGAAGAGCAACCTCTTCCACCTTCTATTCCTTATCTAGTACTTGATGAGTGGGAAGAGAGGCACCATAAATTTAACCCATATGTTGAAGAGCTGGAAGCTTATGAAACTGGGCTTGGTACTTACTGCATTCTTGAAGAAGAAGTTATGTTGTCGCGCACGCTCAAGCAAAGTGAAGAGAACCCTAGTCTATGGAAGTTATACTTTGATGGATCTAGAAGTAGAAACAACGTGGGAGTAGGAGTTGTTCTCATTTCCCCTAAGGATGATAAGTTCTTCTTCATGCACAGGTTATATTTTGCATGCTCTATTAATGTGGCAGAATATGAAGTGCTACTGCATAGTCTGCTTATTGCTGAAAAGAAGAAGATTAAGGCACTGGAGATATTTGGTGACACGAAATTGGTTACCCACTAGGTTACCAACAAATGTGTAGAAAAAACATATCTTCTCAAATTTTATATACACAAAGTCTGGGATCTCCTTGAGAGCTTTGATACTCTAAATCTACAAGTGGTGCCACAAAAAATGAATAAGGAAGCTGATCAGATGGTCGTACTTTGTTTGCAGTTTTCTCATGCTGAGGAATTTTTCAAGGGAATCACTTAACACATCAAGATGGTGATTAGACCATCCATTTCATAAAATAACATCAGTTGGAAAGTATTTGATAGTGATGCATAGATCATCCAGTTCATTCAGAATGAAGTTGAGTTCTCATGAAGCATGCAAGTTGATTTCCATGACAGCTATGGTGACCAAGTGATATAGCTGAAGACAAACAAGCTACATAAAGGACTGGTCACCTTAGAGAAAATGATGAGTTTAAGGGTGAAGAAAATTATAGGTGCGTCGCATAAGCAGACTGATCCCCAATCACTATGGCACATGGAAAGGAGTTATTTCTCAGTAAGGCTTGTGCACATGATGAAAAGTAGGCCTTCATCTCTCTATCAAAAATATAGTGATATCTTCTCATGGGAGTATGAAGACCTCAAGGGTTTTGATCCAAGTGTTTCTAAACACTGTATTGACCTTGATCTTAGTATTAAGCCTGTTAGAAAAAAGTAATGACCCGTTACTCCAAAGATAGAGAACCTCATGAGGAAGGATCTATCCAAACTCATTAAGGAGAAGATTATTATTCCCATCAAGTACTCTACCTGGGTCATGAATCTAGTTCCAGTGCGTAAGAAGAATGGTGAAATCAGACATTGCATTGATTTTAGAGATTTGAACAAGGCACCTCTAAAGGATCATTATCCTTTGCCTTCTATGTATCAGATTATACAAACTGTAGCTGATGCACAAAGTTTCTCTATACTGGAGAGATATTCTAGCTTCAATCAGATTTTGGTCAAGGAAGAGGATCAATTCAAAACAATGTTTACAACCAAGTAGGGAACATATGCATATCAAAAGATTCCCTTTGGTCTGACAAACACAGGCATAACATTTCAAAGTGTCATGGACATTGCATTCAAATGATACATCAATGAGTTCATCTTGCTCTATATTGATGAGATCATAGTCTTCTCAAAGAAAAGTACGAATCACATGGCGCACCTATAGAAATTATTTGAGAGACGTAGAAAATTTGGGGTATCTCTCAACCCCCAAAAATGTAATTTTTTGGTGGAACAGGGAAAGCTTCTGGGCCATGTAGTTTCAAAGGATGGCATAACAATTGATCCTAAGCAAGTATCATCCATCCTGTCCCTCTCTCTGTCGGTGCACAAGAAAGCTTTGTAGTCCTTCCATGGAAAAATCAACTTTGTTAGGTGCTTTATTCCTAATTTTACAGGATGGGTAAGGCAAATCACCCTCATGCTCAAGAAGGACATAACTTTCAGATGTACACTAGAAGGAAAGGAAAGCTTCAACAAGATTAAACAAGAGATTACTTGCACGCTAACTCTCATCAACCTTTATTACTCAAAGGATTTTACCCTTTATGTTTATGGCACTGATGCAAGTATTGTTGTTGTCTTAACACAAGAAAATGAACAAGGGATGGAGCAGGCAATGGAATTCTTTAGCCAAACACTGAAGGACTATGAATTAAGATATAGTCACATGGAGAAACAAGTCTATGCCATCATGTGCATGCTCAAGAAGTTCAAAAGTATGCTCGCCACAAATCATATCAAGGTGTTAGTCTCCCACTCCTCTGTTAGAGACTTCATCATGGAAGTAGAAATAAGTGAGAAGAGAGCACGATGGGTGGCCAAAATTATGGAATATGATGTGAATATCAAAGACACAAAGTTGGTAAGAGACAGTATGCTCTACAAGAAACTTGTTGTGGACGTGTAGAATAAACCTAAGACTTCATTATTTCTGGATGAGGACCTCTCGCATGTAGAACTTGAACAGAATACAACCCATAGCCTGGGTGAATGGATGAAGTAGATTACAAAATTCCTTTTTTAGGGTATATACCCTCCTAGTTTAAACAAGGCAAAGAGAAGACATTTGAGGTTACAATTTATTCCTTATTTTTTTATTGATGGAATTCTCTTTAAAAGGAATGTTGATGGCAAGTTGTTAAGGTATATCGATGACACATAGAAAAAAAAGGTGTTAGCAAAATTTCATGATGGATTCTCTGGTGGACACTTCTCTACCAAAACTACAAAAATGAAGATCATAATGGCAGCTATCTTTTTTCCTACTCTATTTACAGATGCACACAATTAGGTAACAAAACGTAAGGAATGTGCTTTCTTTGTAGGAAAGAAGATATTAGCAGAAATTTCCCTCCTAACAATCCAACTGGATCATCCTTTTGCGTAATGGGGTCTTGATTTCGTAGGCATGATCAATCCACATTCAAGCATTGGATATAGATGGGTGTTGAAAGCTATGGCCTACTTTACCTAATGAAAATAGGATGTCGTGCTCAAGAAATCAACCGAGTCAGTCATCCTTGACTTTCTCGAAGGTATCATGACAAGGTTTGGCATTCCTCAAACCATTATCTTTGATAATGCAAAAGCCTTCCTTGACACTAAAATCACTGATTGGGCTCTAAATCTAGGCATCTATCTGAAGACTTCTTCCAACTATTACCCTCAAGGAAATGGCATGGAAGAGTCAACAAACAAGAACCTAATCACAATCACGAAGCACATAATGAACATCATCCAAAGATAATGACATACAAAGGTCTTGCACGCACTCTAGGTGGACAGAATTACAGTTAAGAAAGTAATAGAAACTTCTCCTTCCAAGATTTTCTATGGAAACGAGGATACCCTTCCTTTGATGATTGAGTTGAACTCTTTGGAACTTGCTTAGCAGATGGAATTTGAAGGCATGGACTAGAGAGAAATAAAAATGGTAGAGCTGATTAATCTTGAAGAATTAAGTAACTCTATCATGATCAAGCTAGAACAACATCATCAAGTAATAAAGAAGTGGTTCGATAGAAAGGCTAGGCCTCAAGATTTCAAAGTTGGGGAATTGGTCTTGAAATGGAGAGAGCTAAACCAGGATGCCAATTAAAGTTTGATACACTTTGGAGTGGCCCATACATCATCATTTCATTCAAGGAGGCTAACTCTTTCAATTTAACTCATCTTGATGGAGGCACGGTGTAAATCCCAATAAATGGGATATATCTAAAACCCTTCCATTGAGTTTGCTGCATCATTTTGTATATATTAGATTAGTTTCAATTCCTCCAAGTGTACTGCATGCACATTATTTGTTTTTACATAGTTCTTTCTTCTCGCGTGCTTCTTGAGCGCGCTCTTCTTTTTTCTTCTAGGATGTCGATCTTCTTCCAGCAGTTTTCAGAAGGTTTTCAAGATTCAGAAATAATTCTTCAAGTGACTTTAGGGACAATTTTTCAAAGTTGTGAATATGAATTTTATGATCAGATAGCAGACTCCATGCCCAATGGCTGCTACAGGCTACTGATCTCCAGGAAGATGGCCCCGAAAGTCACCAAACCTCTTATCCAAATAACTCTCCTAGTTATTTGGATAACTTATCCACATCCTAGCTATGAAATCTTCATTTCAAGTTACGCGTACCTCAGTTGTCTCCCTGGCACATTCACTTGGTCAAAGTTTCCTCGTGCGCTCTTGTATGCTTCCCCTTCTCCCCTTTCCATTTTACTTTTCCTATTTGTTCCATTCTTCCCTTGCACACATCTTTTGCACATTTACCTTCTTCATAGTAGTTATTCATCTGACATGTGCGCCTTACACTTTCTTCAATTAGCTAAGTCCCTGGCCCTCTTGCATGCCCCACACATTACTTTGTAATAGTTATGCCTTGACCATAAGTTTCCCACTCACCAGTTTTCCCCATTTCCTCCGCACGTGCCTTCCTTATGTCTTTCTCCTGCACCTCATTATTTTGTGTGCATAATTTTGTGCCCTCCTAAGAATCATTCTATGTCACTTCATTCTCTAACATGCTTGAGTGTGCCACATGTAAAAAATTAAAGCACGCAAACAAGGCATGAATCCTTACAACAAATCAATGACTGACACGTGGTAGAAAATGACAAAGCACTTACACATTTGGCCATTTTATCGACCAATACGGACATGCCATGTGTTTTGTGTGCCTAGGCAACCTTGAAAAACTTCTGATAGCCATATCTTTTGCTACAGAGCTTTGATCGGCACGCACCTAGTCTCAATCGATAGCTTTTGACGTTGGCTATAATGTTAGATATTCAAATTCAAATTCTTGGTAGATTTGGTAGGTGAGAAATGGGAAAACATATTTCTAGGCATTAATGAGTAGATCTGATTTCTCCAACCACCCGATTTGATATGATATTCCTTTCTTCCTTCTCCAACACACCAAATAGACTTTGGGAAATGCATTTGACAAATTTGTAGTCGGATTTACAGGCATTGAATGCTTCTTGTTGGTGGTTATATTTCAAATTCAGTTTTTCCCTCCTTCTCTTCTTCTTCCATGGATTCATCTATAAATGTAAGAGATGGGCTCATTGTTAATGTTGAACACTTTGGATCCTTACGAATTTTGCTAAGGAATTCATATTTCTGTATTCTGAGTTGCAGACCTCTATATCTGGCTCATGCATGTGGATATCAGCCTCTTTCACCATTGTAATAGTTCTATGCATTTCTAGAAGTAATGGAAGCATCATTTTTGTGACTATTCTCTATCCTAAGTGTGTTTGTATTCTTTCTTCTTGACTTTATTTTACATTACGTGATTGATGTGTCACTCTACCTACCTTGCAGCTCCATTTTTAATTGTGTCCCATGAAACTGATATGGTAAATGCATTTTAGTTTTGCTACGTGTGCCTAGCCTTATTTCATGATTTTTCCCATAATATTCACTTAGAACGGATGGTGTTAATCCCTCTTTTTCTGGTGTTATTACCTTCCTTAGATTAGTTTTCCATTATGTTATCCTTCTATCCCTGGTCCCTTCGCATTATTAGATTAGTTTTCCCTTCCAGCATTAGGAGTAGCAGTAGCAGTAGAAATATATAGAGGAACTGGCCTTCTCTAGAGATCTGTCTCAAGCGCGTAATGTCCCACAACTTGGAGATGGTTCCATTATTTTCTCAAACAGCTCGTTTATTCCAGATCTGAGATGCAGGTGCATATTTGAATGACCCACAGTCCATCAGCTTGTATGTGGTAGCTCCATTATTGTATGTAAATGAAAAATATTTCCATGGTTGGCCAGTAGGTTGGGGATCCAACAGGCACACTCCACTGCACCTGCGGAAAATGCTTGTAATTTTGTGTAACGGAAGAATTTTCAAGGAAGATGGGGATGTAGGAGTGATAAATTAGGAGAGGGACTTAATATTATAAGTAGGCTAAATAAAATTCTTGCAAATATTAACTAGAAATATCAACACACACAATTGGAAAGAATAATAACTTTACTACTTATATCAAGATAAGATGAAACCATGAACATAAACTCTCACTTATTCACTCATCCAGAAAAGCTGAAACTCCTTTCTTAATTGGCAATTTAAAAAAATTATAGAATCAGAGAGAGAGAGATATATATATATATATATATAGAGAGAGAGAGAGAGAGGAAACATTTGAAAATAAAACAAAATAATTTGTTATCTTTTGTGTATTCTTGGTAGTTATATACTCATTAACTTACAAAATTGACAGCCTCGTGGAATGAGGAAGTCATTACAATATATATTTTACAAATATACTCATCACCTACCCCCCACATGACCTTTCATTTGTCTTTTACAACTTGTGACTCTTCATATTCCTAGGAAGGAAATTAAGTCCCCTTTTTATTAATTGAGGGAAACTTATTACAATTTAAACCATAGTAACAATTAAATGAATAAGATAAAAATGAAAAGTACAACTCCATAATGAAGAAATAGAACATGAAAGGAGAGAGGAATTGGGGAAGAGAGAAAAAAAAGATATAAATACTTAGATGAATACAGTGCCCTTGTTTATTCTGCTTCACTCTCAGATGGACCTTTGGTGAGTGCCTCTAGGAAGATATCCACTCCTTTGAATTCTTCGTTGTATCAAGTTGTCGTAAGTCCAACTTTCTCGGCCTGAGGAATATGAACAAAGCTAAAATATTTGAGCCAATTCTCTGAGATCACATTAAAGTTCTTACACGTTGTGAACCACGACTGATGCTCCTTCACGGTGTTTGATATTACATCCATTATCTTGGTGAGAGACTCTAGTATGTCCTCGTTTAATGAAAATGGATCCCCAACATATTTCTTGAAAATTTATTCAAATGGCTTCAACAAATAATCTACCAAAGTGTTCTCATCTATTACGGGAACTCCAATCTTTTGTATCTTAGTATTGACATCATCTTTTATCTTAGAATCATGTTTCTCATGTGAGTGCAATTCATCCAGAGCATGCTTCAACATCTTATAATGAGTGACAAGAGTTCTATCCCACACTTGAGATAAATATTTAGATAGGGTATTAAATACCTTCCTATCCACCAATATGGGAGAATGGAATTTCCCCATTTCTGTCACTAGCAGAAACATGCAATCCCATAGTTCCTTTTCTTTCTCAATTTAATCTCTTTTCATTTTAACCTTTATGGTAGTTACGCTCATGTACTTGAATAATGAAATCATCTAAAGAAAAAACATTTCTCCATGATCCTGCTCTCCCATTTATCATTTCTCTCCCCTACATGGTGAAACCTTTTATATTTCAAATGGAATTTTTATTAAATATACTAATGGGAGTAACTTCAACTAGAAGAGATAGAGTAGCATTCGTATCCATGAAAGTTTGAACATACGAGGTGAGTGTTGGCTATTGTTTCTTAGTGTTGAAGTCCATTGATGGAAAAGGGTTACATGGTGTTGTGTGAGTCTCCATGAGGTTTTATTAAGTTTCAAACATGAAGATTCATTGGTATTTCATGTTTGGTGTTGTTGTATGAGGTCCTGGAAGCATGATTCAATGTGTATGGTCATAGTTTGTGTCCATCCATATTGAGTAGAGGTTATCATGAGGTATATCATGGTTTGTATGGTGTGTCAGAGGTTCATGAGAATCTTCAAGATATAATATAGGATGCTTTGAAGTATGCTAGGTTACTTCAAAGTCTTCTTGTATTCTTCAGAGTTAGTCTGAAGTCTGTGTCATTTGCTATGTAGTACAAACTACTTACTTCAGAGTATGAATTGTTTTCTACATAATATGAAATGAATGCCTCAAATTTTGACTGAATAATTTTTTTATAATTATATTATGACATGTGTTGAAGGTCAATCATATGGAGAGTAAGGTGAAGGAGTGTAGATACAAGATTGAGCATGATTTGCATGTGATCATCTAGACCCACTCTAGGTGTTTGAAGGTCAAACAAAGCATAAGAGTGAGGTGTAGAGGTATATGATATCATCGAAGCATACAAAAGTGTGAGAAATGTTATCTCAGTTTTGTTATGTCCTTTTGGATTTCTTGGAAGATAAGATATGAGGTTTGACTACTTGGTCATGGTGCACACCAAGCATAATCTTGGTGTTTGGAGGCATAATAAGGCATGATAGTCTCTTGAAAAAGTGTGTGAGCTCTTGGAAACACTTAGAAATTTATTTCACATCATATTCAACATGTAGAAGTAGTTAACAAGGTTCCACTCTCGGTTAGAATGTTGGTTCGGTGGGTTTTGGTCTTGAACATGTAAAACCCCAAGGCCTTGTTATACAAGTCCTAGTGGTGGTGAAGGTAAAGCGATATTTGAGATAATATTATGATTTGAGATGTTATCAAAGGGTGTTTTTATGTTTTGGGAAAAATTTAAGGTTTCCATGATTAATATTTTGCAAGATATGATGTCTGAGGCAAAACAGGGTGTTTGAGAACGCAATTTCTAGCTCGAAGCAAGAGAAATGCTCATGGTTGGCATGTGTAAAGATTTCATAGTAATATGACCCTCTTAAGTATTTTGGTACATTTATTTAAAATTGTCTTAGAGTTGGAATGAGGTCAAATGAGGCCCAGAAATTTATGAACAAATGTTAAGAAGGTGAACTACTTCTTATGGCTTTGAAACCATAGGTCAAGAGTGATAGAGAATAACTTCATGGTAGGTGCCTCAAATTTATTTTTTATGCTATTATTATTATTTAAATATGTATAGGGCTCCTAAAATATTATATAAAGGTGAGATAGAACATGTGATCATAAGTGGACCCCACTATAATAGGAAATTTTCTGAAGAAGTTCAGTTTGGGACAAGGTTGTCCAAAGGAGGTGTGAAATAAATTGAAATTATTTTAATATTGTGAGTTTTTTAATGTACATGATATTTTCATAACATGTTTGAGCTTCTATACGGCAAAGTGTGCCCTATTTATGAAGATTGGTCTTAAGATAGTTTTGGGGCAATTCTCACTCAGTTTCAGAGATGGACTTGATTGAGTGCCTTACTCTTGGATTTGGAAGGAAATGTAAGATGTTATAGAAAGATTATTTATAGTTATTTCCATTTGTTTATGTTTTTTGTCTTGGTGACTTAAGTTTATGGGTATTTTAGGTCATTTTGTGAGGAAGAAGGTATGTTGGTTTTTAGGACAAATTTTCTTATGCGGAAAGATTGAGTTAGTTGGTGCATGTAATGGATTGGATGATTCTTGATATCACCTAAAAAGTGATGAGTGGTAATTTTTTTTCCTATTAAGGAATTTTGAGGTCTTGGAAGTGAAAGAAAGGGTATAACCTAGTTGAGTTTGTGAAACTGCTTTCTTAGCAACATGGTTTGGTGAAGAGGAAATTTGATGTCATTTGAACACATGGGTGTTTAATGAGATCTAAAATTAATTTTTCAGATCTAAATGTCCTTTGGATTCCATATAGCAGCTACATTTTATATTTGAGGTGTTTTGGTGTGGTCTTGAGGCCCAAAGGTGAAGACTAGTTCATTGAGACAACTGTTTTGAGAAGGATATGAGCTTTCTTACTAGTGTTTTGATAAATTATATTAGTGAAATATAATTAATGGCCATGGATGATGTTTTCATGCCATGTTCAAAGAATTAGGGAGCTTGAATAATCATGGTTATAGTGTTTATGGTTTTATCTCATCCAAGTGATGTGGTTTTGAGTTATTTTTAAGCTTTTTGGTGCATTTGGGCATGGCCGACCTACATGGCTCGATTGTGAATGTTTTTTATGAGTGTGGTGTTATATGTTTGAGTTTTATTCTTTGAGATATTGGTATCAGATAGACATCCCTTATGTTTATGATATGTAATTCATATAAAAGTTAAGTTTGAGTTCAAATTTGAACTAGTGGAGAAAGAGGGAAAATGTGCAACTCAAATGTGAGTATGGAAAAGGTATGAAGACATAATTTAAGAGATGAGGATGAGTGAAAAAATATAAATATGGTTAGATAGCATGTGTGAAAAGTTTTTAAGTCAAATCATTCCATGAAAGAAGAAGATAGACTGAATTAAAGGAGAGAGTATTTAATGAGGGTTTGAAGGAATTTGGAGCTGAATTTTGAGATCAAAATTGGTTGTGGTATTGGCATATTTTTCTATGATCATAATTCTGTAAAATATCTTATGATGAGTCATATTCATAGGAGTCTCTTGTTGTGATTAATATCAACAAGGGTCTAGGGGTCGATGCTCCTTGTGGGGTTGGTGCCTCACTAAAGAAATATCTTATGATATGTAATATTCAATTGAGTCTTTATTGTGTGTAATATCATAATTTTTTTGGGAGGTTTTCTTACCCTTGATGGTTTCCTACTTACATCATGTGTCTATGTGTTCTATCTCATGTTTTATGTTCATTTGAATGTATGGTGAACACTTAATAAGATCTAATTGAATGTATATAATTGAATTGATGTTAATGGTTGTTGGAACTAATGGTAATTGAATTAATTAATTTTTAGGACTGATTCACCCCCATCTTAGTACATTGTGATTCCAAAAATTAGTATCAAATTAGGTCCTTAAGAAGTGAGTTTAATCACTTAAAGGAGATCCTAGAAGAACAAGAAATGGGTAAGTCTTCAGATGTTGAAGAAACCTTGAGAAATAAGTATCAGATAGATGAGTCTCTAATTAATAGATTTTTAAGATCAGATTAGTAGCATGGAGAACAAACATGTTAGAGTTATAAAAATGATAAAATCTCAAATTGAGGGTGTGATTAAATCCTAAAAGATAAAGAGTATACTTGTTCCAGGTATGAAGAAAGATTGAAAATTTTGAGATCTGGTTTAGAAGATGCTCCCAATGGTTTGAAGATGTATGGGAAGTTAGAGAAGAGTTATGAAGCTCTTGATGGGATTTTAGAGGGGCAAATAGTTTCCAATGAAAAAATAGGTATAGGATTTAAAGTAGAACATGTGAAGAATGATGGTGAAGCTGGTCCAAGCTCTCAAGCAAGCAATAAGTTGGAAAATAATATTGATGTAAGAAGGTCTAATTATATAAGACAAGTAAATGCTATGAGGTATGGTTCTTCTTTCAATGGATAATGCTATGCTTGTAATGGTTTTGGTCATATAGGTATGGATTGCAAGAGTAAGTTCTCAAGAGGTGAGTCATCTTGGAATGATAAAAAATATTTCAAGGGTCAATGTTACTCACTTTGTGAGTATGGCCATAGGATAGATGATTTTTGTTGGAATATTAGTGTCTGTAATCCTAGAAGATGAAATAATGTAGTGTGTTACAATTGTCATAAATAGGGACATATTTCTAGATCTTCTTGCAAAGGTGATTCTCCAAGGGTCAATAGTTGGTTTCAACCTCCAAATAGGCAGAATGGAAGTATGTTCAAAAAGAAAAATAGTTCTCTGAATGATTTTAAGGCCGGTGTGTTAGATTCTAAGGCCAAGAAGGGTGACTCTATGTCTATTGTAAATGAATAAAATCTAAAATCTGTTAAAGACATAAAAAATAATAAAGATCAAAGTGTTGTAATAAATAATTCAGATTCATATTTCAATCAAGGTGAAGCTTTTCCTAAGGTTGACAAGAATGTGTAGGAGAAATAAAAAATGAAGGGAGAGTTAAGATCTTTCAAATTACTAAATAATGTTGATAAGTTTAATAAAGAGGTTGTTAAGATTGGAAAAACCAATAAGAGTTTTTTGGGTATGAGGAGGAGAAGGAGGAGGTATGATTATTGGTATTTTATTTCCTTGTCTCTATATTCATTATCCAGCTCCTGCGTCCTTCTTGATTCTCGGTGATGAGCCCACACATCTTACTAGTTGTGTGGAGTCAAGAATGGAGTTGGAATTCTTTTCATCATATCATCACCACCATATCCTGCCAATGGAAAGAGAATTTGTGTTATTCTGAGCATAAGTTACCACACTGAACATGCTACATACGAATAATATCCTGGTTTATCACCTCTCAAAAATAAGTCTGCACTCTGGGCCATAAATTGCCACTCACAGTGTAAAAAATCTACCAACATTTGAAAATCATCAAAAATCCAAAAACATTTGAAAAATCGTCAAAAATCCAAAAAACAGTGTAAAAATCCAAAAATCCAAAAACATTTGAAAATCATCAAAAATTCAAAAATAATGCAAAAATCTAAAAATCTAAAAACATTTGAAAATCGTCAAAAATCTAAAAACATTTTAAAATCGTCAAAAATCTAAAAATAATGTAAAAAACTAAAAATCTAAAAACATTTGAAAATCGTCAAAAATCCAAAAACATTTGAAAATCGTCAAAAATCCAAAAATATTTGAAAATCTCAAAATCCAAAAACATTTGAAAATCGTCAAAAATCCAAAAACATTTGAAAATCGCCAAAAATCTACCAACATTTGAAAATCATCAAAAATCTAAAAACAGTATAAAAATTTCAAAATCCAAAAACATTTGAAAATCGTCAAATTCCCAAGTATAAAAATCCCTCCAAAACTACAAAACATTCAAAAAACTCCAAAAAAATCTAAAAAGGTTATAAAATTCAAAAACAAACATTAGAAAATCCAAAAATCCAAAAACAAAAAACATTAGAAAATATCCAAAATACAAAAACATTTGCAAAATTTTCAAAAGACCAAAAACATCCACAAAATCGTAAAAACTCAATAAGCAACACAATTCATCCTTTGACCTATTATCCCAAACAAATGGTCCAACCACCTTATGACTACCAATTTCAAACCACTTCTCCTCACGTGAATCCTCGCTTGGGGAAAATCCAGCTCTCATTGTTTCCTTGTTTGAGGAGACTGACCCAATCCCTTGTACCCCTACTTGGGGGCACATCTAATCAATCATCACTGTGGAACATGTTAGGGACATGTTTACTGGTTCTTGTGTTGCATTATTAGTGGCAAATTATTAATTGCTTTCTTGTATCTTGATATATTACAGGGGGCATCTTGATTTTATGTATCCTGGTGTTCTCTGTAATATTCTTATGTTATCTGATTGCATGTCGTACTGGGGCATCATACTTTCTTGATGGCCTCTGTCTATGCTCTCTTCCATTTGCATATCGTACTGGGGCATCAAACCTTTTTGATGGCCCCTGTCTATGCTATTACGCATATTACAGTCTAGTCATCCTGATCTTTTATATCATGATGCATCCTGTTATGTGCTATATTAAATTAAGATGCTTTTCATCACGTGAATATCTTCCTGCATGATCAACATCTTACTTTGCACCCCATCCATTCACCCATACTAATGCATTCTCCAATTTGTGAATCCTGCTTGATCATCGTTGCAGTTTGCGAATCCTACTTGGTGATTTTTCTCAAGTAGCATTCACTATCCAGCAGCTCCTTCTCCCCCCACCATGATCACCATGTATTTGATCCATTCATTCTCACTTCTCATTTTTACTTTTCCGCCGCTTATACCCATATTACCCTTCTCACCATTCTTGTCCCCTCTCACCCATTGGTATTCTTTCCTTTCACCCTTTTTTTTCCCGCTTGACAATCTTACTTAATAACCCCTTCTATATGGAATCCTCAGTGGAGGTTTACCCTCTCCCTAAGATCTTCCCGCTGTAGAAGCTTCTTCACCACCTGCCTTCTCATCAAATAACCATCACCACCAAACACATCTTCCAACTCCACCTCTTCTACTTCCCATTCCTGCATCATTACTCTCACCACGTGGGCATCCCAATTAAGGATTACCCTCACACTCTTCGCCCTCCACTGCATATATTCCTTCATCCATTCATGTTACACTCCTTTGTGTCCTTTCTTTCTTATTATCACCTCATCTCATATCATATACCACTTAGGCATACCTCACTGACTCTTTTCTCATCCTTGCCCAAATCCACCTTATGCCTGGTCATCCTACTTACACACTCTTGTAGTATGGCAAATTCACTTGAGGGTTCCCCTTCAGTCCATTTTGTCATACCCTATTCCCACCAACTCTAACATCATCCTTCTTCCTCAGCTTGGCGATCCTACTTAACCATCCCAGCAGCATGGCAATCTTACTTAAGACTTCTACTTAAGGTTGATCTCTCCTATGACCTTCCCCCATCCCATCATATTTCCCCCATCTTCCTTCTCCCACTTCTCATCGCGATCATCTTCTTCACCCTACCATTCCACCCCTATCTCCAATATCATTTTTTCTTTCTCTTTGCATATCATCCCTGTCGGTTGGGAGACCCTACGAAACCTCTCCAGCAGTATGACGATCTTACTTAAGAGATTCTCTTAAGCATGACATGTCATCTTACACTCGCCCATCACTCTCCAATCTCACCATCCATATTTCCTCTTCATTCCCCATCATCACATCTTTTTCCCACCACTATCACCCTCCTCTGCTTGGCAATCTTACTTAACCACTCACCTGGCATGGCGATCTCACTTAAGAGTCCCTCTTAAGGATGATCTGTCTCCTTTCCTTTCCCCTTCACTACACACCCTTCACCCTTCATTTTTTCTTGGCATTCCCCATTATCACATCCTTTCACCTCCTTTTCGATTCTCACAAACACCACTTCTCGCTTGACCATTTGTCATCTCCAGTTTTGCTCACATGGAAATCTTACTTAACCACTTCTGTCACATGACAATCTTATGTCAGGGTCCTCCCTACACTTAACTTGTCATCGTGAACTTCTCCCCCGCCTCATTCTTCGTTCACTTTGTTGATCGCTTCTTCCACCTGGTATCTCCTATTACCCACTTTTTCCTCCTACTATTATCCTTTCTCCACATATCCTCTTACAACATACAACTCATCTCTTCCACCTACAATCACATTCTTTTCCCCCACTTTCCCCTTCTTGATCCATCACCCTTCATACCATTCCTTCCCATTATTTTCATGTATTCGTTCTTCATCCTCACCTCGTTCATCCTCATCACCCACATCCTCTCCTCGCTTCCACTTAGTCCCAACTCATCCCTCCCATATTCTTCACTCTTTCCACTTCCTCTTCTCAAATTCCCCCCACATTTCTACCCACACACACATTCACCCTTATTGTTAACACTCCTATATCATTCTTTCATCATCATCTTCTCTTCCTGCACTAATAATTGTCAACGGGTTTTCCCTAAAAATTATCAATCCTCATTCTGCATGACCTCATTCACTCCCTTGGACCTTCTAGAGTTTCCCTTCATTCCTTCCCTCCTCTAAGCCCACCACTCATTGTCAAAGGGTTTTCCCTAATGTCCCTTTGTCGGCGTTACCCTTTCCAATCCTCATTAGTTTTCTCCTTTTCTTCATTTTTTCTCTCACCCTTCCCCACCACTCATTGTCAAGGGGATTTCCCTAACGTCCCCTCATTGGCATTGCCTCTTCTATCCCCTATTCTCTTTTCTCTCCTATTCTTTTCCCTCACTCCTACCCTTTCTTGTCGCTTCTTACCCATCTCTCCATCTCCTCTTTGCCCTCTTCAATATCTTTACTGTCTTCATTATACATCCTTTTCCTATTTTCTCATCATCCTAGTATCCTCATTTCATGCATCTCCACATCTTTTCCAATCGATGTCATTCCTCCCCTCTTTCTTCTTTGAACATTCCTTATACCATTCCCTTTCCACTTATTACCCCCTTTCTATATTCCCTTCCTTCTACATCATTTTCTTTGTTATCCTCTTCTCTCTCCCACCCCTCGTCTTATTTCCCTTCTCTTGTATCATCTTCTTCCCCTTTTTCCATCACGTTTCCTCCTTACTTCCCCATTGATAACCTAGCTGTTCAGCGTTGTCCTATATTTTTTATCATACCACCCTCCACATGCATCTCCATACGGTCTGTTCCATATTCTTGGCCTTGGTCTTCCTCGCAATGACACGATTCCTTCAATCTTCTCCTTGTATTCGTTCTATCTTCCTTTCCTCTCCCCTAATTTTCACGTTTCTTCTGACCACTTCTCCTTTTCTCTACCACCCCTACCTTTTCGTTCATTCTATATCTGTTTCTCTTCCTTTCTCTCCTCTTTTTCACACTCTCCTCGCCCCTCATAGTTTCTTTTTTTTTTCTCTGTTCTACTTCTTCTTTTGTCCTCTTTCCATTTCCCTCCATTTCACCCCTACTCCTACCTCGTTTTCTCCTTCTTATTTATACTTTCCCATTTCCTACTTTTCTTCGCTCTCTCATTTATTTCACTTCCACGTATCCCTCTTTACTATCTCTGTTGCTTCCTTCATTTTGCACATCTCTCTATTTCATCCCTTCACCCTCTACTCTGTCATTTTCCTCTTTTTGCCTTGTTTTTCCTTCATCATTCCCTTCTTCCCCTATCATCCCTCTCTCTTATTTCTACCTCTTTCATTCCTTTTTTTTTCCCCTCCCCTATCTCCCTTACTCTTCTCATAATCAACCCCCAATCCTATCCATTCCCTTTTCTCTTTCCCACACACCCTCACACCTAGCATTCAAGGTCGATTGAATCCTTTCTCCATTTGCGTCATGCGGTCATTCCAGTCTCTACCACTCAATTAATTCCAATTTCACATCTATCCTAAATCAATTAATTCCCCTTCCTCATTTCCCACAAAAATACACTTCGAATTAATCAAATATAATTTGATTAATTATCCATTTCAAAATCTAAAAATAATCTAATCCTCACCACATGTCATTATTCTCCATGTTTTTCCACTATTGAATTAAAAATTCAAATTCAAATCCTCACCCACCATTCGTGGTCCCCACTCACCTAATCTTGCCCACATTTTCAAACTACTCACCTAATCTTGCCCACATTTTCAAACCACCCACTTAATGTTGCCCACATTTTCAAACCACTCACTTAATCTTGCCCACATTTTCAAACCATGATTACTTAAATTAATCTAAGCTAATCACTCCCTCAAGCTATAAATACAACCTTACCCCTCCCTCTAAAGACACGGAGAATAAGCTTTCATGCCATATCTAAGTTCTTGCATCCTTTGAGCAAAAAACATCATTTTGCCTCGTCCTAATGCCAAAATAGCCTCATAATCTTTTTTCCCATCTAGTGCAAAGTAAGAAGATCGTTGTTGCAGGAAGGTCTTGCTTCGTCTTGAAGAAAAGCACCTACATATCACAAAATCAGGGCTCAATCCAAGTTTCCTAGCCCATTCTGAGGTTTGCTACGGAACGCGAAGGAGGAGGTATGATTATTGGTATTTTACTTCCTTGTTAGTAGTGTATTTTTCATAGCTTAGAGAATTAATGAACTGGGTATGAGGAGGTATGATTATTGGTATTGTTACTTCCTTTATGACTACCAATTTCAAACCACTTCTCCTCGCGTGAATCCTCGCTTGGGGAAAATCCAAAAAAGATCCAAAAAACTCTTATTGGTTTTTCAATCTTAACAACCTCTTTATTAAACTTATCAACATTATTTAGTAATTTGAAAGATCTTAACTCTCCCTTCATTTTTCCAACAAAAAGATCCAAAAAACTCTTATTGGTTTTTCCAATCTTAACAACCTCTTTATTAAACTTATCAACATTATTTAGTAATTTTTTAAGATCTTAACTCTCCCTTCATTTTTTATTTCTCCTACACATTCTTGTCAACATTAGGAAAAGCTTCACCTTGATTGAAATATGAATCTGAATTATTTATTACAACACTTTGATCTTTATTATTTTTTATGTCTTTAACAGATTTTAGATTTTATTCATTTACAATAGACATAGAGTCATATCTAAGTTGTTACATCCTTTGAGCAAAGAACATCCTTTTGCCTAGTCCTAATGCCAAAATAGTCTCATAATCCTTTTTCCCATCCAGTGCAAAGAAAGAGGATCGTTGTTGCAGGAAGGTCTTGCTCCGTCTTGAAGAAAAGCACCTACATATCACAAAATCAGGGCTCAATCCAAGTTTCCTAGCCCATTCTGAGGTTTGCTACGGAACGCAAAGGAGGAGGTACGATTATTGGTATTTTACTTCCTTATATATGTAAGCTATGAAAAATACACTACTAACAAGGAAGTAAAATACCAAAAATCATACCTCCTCCTTCGCATTCCGTAGAAAACCTCAGAATGGGCTAGGAAACTTGGATTGAGCCCTGATTTTGTGATATGTAGGTGCTTTTCTTCAAGACGGAGCAAGACCTTCCTGCAACAAAGATCTTCTTACTTTTCACTAGATGGGAAAAAGGATTATGAGGCTATTTTGGCATTAGGACGAGGAAAAATGATGTTCTTTTCTCAAAGGATGCAAGAACTTAGATATGGCATGAAAGCTTATTCTCCGTGTGTTTAGAGGGGAGGGGTAAGGTACACATTGTATCCTGGAATATAGAGTGCTTTCAAGAATATAATTTATTTGAATGGAATGCATTCATGGGTTTTTCAAGGACTTGGCCTATGTCAATAGCCAATTTGTAAGCTCCAAACCCAAAATTATCTATGATTTCGTTGGGCTTAATTTTTTCTTGTTTGTCTCGTTCTTTGGGTGTATTCTTTCGATTTTCTTTCAGAATGAGATCATTAACCTTAAATTTTCTAGGTTTGAATTTTTCATGGTAGCTACGCCATAGCCAATTTTGATAGAATGGAAGATGATCTAGGGCATTAAGTTGTTTTTCATCAAGAAGCTCGAGTTCACTAAGGCATGAGTGTTGATAATAATCTTGATTGATTACATCTTTGAGGGATATTCTGAAGGATGGAAATTCAACCTTGACATGTAAAATAGCTTCCCAACCATAAAAAAAGGAGAAGGGAGTGGCTCCAGTAGGTGTGTGATAAGATGTGCGGTAAGCCGAAAGAGTGGGGTAGATTTGGTTAAGCCAATAGCTTCCATGTGTGTTGACAATGATGGTTTGTGTTATTTAGTTTTTTACTTCTATTTGTCCATTAATTGATTGTTTTGAGGATAGATTCACAATTAAAGATGGAAAAGGTTGTGTAAAGATATTCCTAGGTATAAGTACCTCGTAGAATGGATGCACGTAGAAGTCTTGACAGGTGAGACTAATTAGTGATGAGATTCCTGCAAGATTGATAGTTGAAAGCATGATAAACATGACAGGTTGCATTGTCGCAAGTGTCCAAACTCGATGTGGTTGTGTTTTGACAAAAGGGATAGAGATGTTAGGCATAAGAGCCAATATTGGAAGAGTAGAATCAAACTTAATGGTACTTGTTGATGGAACCTCGTCTGTAGTGTCTACAGTAATATCAAGGTTTGAAAGGGAGTCTTGAAATGAGATCAAGGTCTCGTTAGATGTTGGAAGAATTTTGTCGTCCAAAACAGGTTCAATATATGTGTGGGCTGAAAGAGAGTCTTGAAATAAGTTCAAGTGCTCAGTAGATGTGGGAAGAATGTTGTTTTCCAAAACAAGTTCAATGTATGTTTATGTTGAAAGAGTGTATTGAAATAAGTTCAAGTGCTCAGTAGATGTTGGAAGAATCTTGTCGTCCAAAACAGGTTCAATGTATGTTTGGGTTGAAAGAGTGTCTTGAAATAAGTTCAAGTGCTCAGTAGATGTTAGAAGAATGTTGTTGTCCAAAACAGGTTCAATGTATGTTTCTGTTGAACGAGTGTATTGAAATAAGTTCAAGTGCTCAGTAGATGTTGGAATAATGTTGTTGTCCAAAATAGGTTCAATGTATGTTTGGGTCGAAAGAGAGTCTTGAAATAAGTTCAAGTGCTCAGTAGATGTTGGAAGAATGTTGTTGTCCAAAACAGGTTCAATGTATGTTTGAACTAATGGAAGGAAATTTGAAGAAGATATGGATTGGTTTGGAATTAGAGAGGCTTGACTGTTGTCATCATGATCTTGTGAAATGTATATATAGGAATTTTGACAGTAGTCAGCACTTCATGGAAAGTTGTGGTATTGGATGTGTCATTGGTTGCAAGAGCATTGTCATCAAGTTCTACAGAGATGACATCGTCGTAAATTAAGTCTTGGATGTAATTCTTAAATCAGACACATTTATCTGTGTGATGACCATCAATGCGATGAAAGTCACAGTATGTGTTAGGTTTATACCAACATGGCTTAGCTTCCCCTTTGACAAAGGGTTTTGTAATTGGATATCTTATCATTTTAGCCTCTTTTAGCTGATGAAAAACACTAGAGAGACTTTCTCCAAGGGGGGTAAACTGACATTGGACTTTACGTGAACTGATTTCTTCATGAGGTTGTATGATCGGCTTTTTGGGTGATCGCTCACTAATTTTGGTAGCCATATGAGAGAGTTGTGTTGTCATCTTATTAATTTGTTCTAATAGCTCATTGTGTGATGTTTTTCGTGAATTCTTCATGTTTGAAAGAGAGGGAGAACGAAGAAAGGTGCGATGCAGAAATCAACCTATTGATTGTGATTTTTATTTTTGGCTTAATCAAGTTTTAACAAGGCTATAAGGAGAAAGCTTAAAAAATAAGCTACTCGGGATACAAGTGGGATATAACTCAAACAAGTTATGAAAAATATCTTGATTGGTTTGGATTAAACAACCTTAGTAGACAAAAATGTAAGGAGTACACTCAAACAAGGTACTCAATACAAGTGAGATATAGCTCAAACAAGCTATGATGAATATGTTGATTGGTTTGACTTAAACAAGCTCTGGATTTTTGATAGGAAGAGTAACTCAAACAAGTGACTCAACACAGTTGTGAACTCAAAATGAGATTTGAAGGGATTTGTGTCGGATGGGATTTTGTTAAACTTGTAAGCTGATGAAATAATGAGTGAACTCAAACAAGTCACCCAATGTCATTTTGATATAGCTTGAAACAAGCTATAAAGGATGTTCTGACAATTGATGAGATACAGAGTGAACGCAAATCACTCAATATCTATTGGATATAGCTGAAAACAAGCTATAGTGGAGTTGTTGTTGGCTGAAGTAGGCTAATGAAATCAGTGTGACGTTTTGATCTTCATTGTGGGATTGCTTGAATGTTTTTCTTGGTATTGAATCGGTCGAGAAATGGTGTTGTGGAACACGATTAGGATTTGAATTTTACAATAAACACATTGATATTAGCCAAGTTTTATGATAAAAACAATGCTAAAATATTTTGTTTACAAACAACAAGCAATCATGTGTATCAAATTGTTTTGGCTGAAGAGGTAGATCCTTCGGGAATGATCATTGTTTCATGCAATCATACAAATATGCTGTGAAATGGTGGATGCGGGCTCTTATTACTCCAAGAAGATGCGTCCTCCGATATACCCTAGTCCTGATATACCTAATTCTGTACGGGGACAGAATTGGTATGGGGAACCCTTAGAGCACTGGAGGAGACTCACCAATTCTTACTTGCCTGTTTCGGAGTGAATCACCACGTCCAAAACAAGTTTTGTGAAAAGGTGGAAGGTGATGGAGGGATGAATGTGTATGGTGTCCTTATAACTCCCCGAAGATTTACAGGGACGATGCCCAGGTTTCGTTGTTACAGCTATTTAGGCGTGACTTGCATGCACTACACGACAACATTACCTGTAAGTGAAGAGCAACGACGAGGTAAATACCGAATGTTGTGATGAGACTAGGTCTCAAAGTGCAATGCAGATGCAGATGTTGTTGGTGCATGGTAGTCAAGTCCATGTCACCGGTGTAGCTTTGGTGGTGATGAAATCCACCTCGTCTACGTGCAAAAACAATATGATAAAGTGATTAAATGCAAGGTTCTTTCCAACTTGAAATAAATCACTAGCAGAAAATAATTGCATACCTGAGCATACTTTTTTTTTTGGGTTTCAGTAATTGTCTTTGAATGGTGGTATTTTTGTGGGATTTTTGTTTTTTTTTGTTTTTGACAATATTCCAGCAACGTGGTTCTACAAAAAACAAATTAGTAGTTAGATCCTGCAAATGAAATTTAGAAAAGTGATCGTGGTTGTTTTTGATTTGCCAGATCACTCAAAGGCGCAGGAAAAGAGCATACACAACCAACGACCAAACAAATATTAAGAATATGACAAAGTAAAGTAATTATTAAAATGGCAGTTGGAAAACAAAGCTAGAGGATCCTGCAATGTTAGAACAAGAAACTAAAAAATTGTGACCGTTTCTGATTTTCTAGATCGCTTGAAGGCGCAAGAAAAGAGCATACGTGGATACAATTGGAATAGTTTTTTTTTTAAATATTAATAATTATTGCAATTAATCATGATTGTGAAATAGCGATAATGATTATTTTCACAAAAAAGAAAAACAATGAAAGAAGAGGGTGAAAACGTTACCTTGAAGTGTTGTCGTGGAAAAGTTAAATGTAAGGCAAAAAATTAAAATTAAAAATTGTTTTCTAGAGCTGGAGTGGCCTCACGTTTCTGATTTCCAAGATCACTTTTGAAGTGCGAGGAAAGAGCATACATGTGAGGATGTTTCATGAAATAAATAAATAAATAAAACTATAATTTTGTTGTTTTTTTGTTAAAAAGACAAGTGTTAGAAGAAATTAAACCAAAATTTTTCTGTAAGTCTAAATCTAAAAATTATTTTTTATTGCATAGATCTTTTCAATACCTTTCCGTTAAAAAAAAATGAAGTCATTCCGAGTTCGGGAGCAAAAGTTATGGCTTCCGGAAGATGGGCTACGGTAAAACTCTGAATGAAAATTTTGGACATGAGAAAAATGTCTCGGGAGTTGGTTTTTTTTATTTTCTGACTTCTGTACTTCACCTGAGAAGCTAATATTTTGACAGAAAGGTTAAAAAATAACAATAATCAGAAAGAAAGAGTTAGATCATAAAATGATTGACTAAAATAAAAGAAATAAATAAATAAATAAATGATTAACTTCCTACAAAGCAGTTATTTTAGCAAAAGGAAATAAATAAATATATTTTCCGGATTGGTTGTCCCATGACAGTAAGATGATAAACTAATGGATAGTTCATGTGTTTCTACAGATGACGAGTAAATAGCAAAGCCAAAACTGTCAACTAAACACCAAGCACCGAGGAGATCAAAGACAGGATGAGCTGCATAGTTTCATTGTTGCTATAACCTGCAGATACACCACAAGACACCACACAACAAAAACACTACCCAAAGCGTGAAGGTTAACCAAAGAATACCAAAAGGAACAGAAAAGGAAATAATAATAAACAATAATAAACAAAGAACAGATAAAACCACTAATTGAGAAAGTAATGGTAACAGATCGAAAGTAACCGGGCGTGCCAGAATGTAAGCTAGGAAAAATACACTACTAACAAGGAAGTAAAATACCAATAATCGTACCTCCTCCTTCACATTCCGTAGCAAACCTCAGAATGGGCTAGGAAACTTGGATTGAGCCCTGATTTTGTGATATGTAGGTGCCTTTCTTCAAGACGGAGCAAGACCTTCCTGCAACAACGATCTTCTTACTTTACACTAGATGGGAAAAAAGATTATGAGGCTATTTTGGCATTAGGACGAGGTAAAATGATGTTCTTTTCTCAAAGGATGCAAGAACTTAGATATGGTATGAAAGCTTATTCTCCGTGTCTTTAGAGGGGAGGGGTAAGGTTGTATTTATAGCCTGAGGGAGTGATTAGCTTAGATTAATTTAAGTAATCATGGTTTGAAAATGTGGGCAAGATTAAGTGAGTGGTTTGAAAATGTGGGCAAGTTTAAGTGGGTGGTTTGAAAATGTGGGCAAGATTAGGTGAGTGGTTTGAAAATGTGGGCAAGATTAGGTGAGTGGGGACCACGAATGGTGGGTGAGGATTTGAATTTGAATTTTTAATTCAATAGTGGAAAAACATGGAGAATAATGACATGTGGTGAGGATTAGATTATTTTTAGATTTTGAAATAGATAATTAATCAAATTATATTTGATTAATTTGAAGTGTATTTTTGTGGGAAATGAGGAAGGGGAATTAATTGATTTATGATAGATGTGAAATTGGGGTGTCTACACTTTTTACAAATGAAAACATCCATATGTGCTTATCAAGATACCATTTATAAGATGAAGAATTTGGAGATGAGATCATTGTACCTAAAAAATATATATTGAGCAAGGTGGAAAGAGAGAGGATTGAGTCTTTGGGATCATTTGATAGTGATATACTGTTTTAGAGACCTAATGAGCTTTAAATTTCTTCTCTAGGCTTCTAGGTGACATTATTCATCTAAATGAAGAATGGGTGTGTCTTGAAGTTGTAACATAATCTTCTGTTAGTGAGCACAGTTACAAGTGCGTCTTTAATAAAAGGTGCATCACTATGTTGTATTTCTCCATATCATTCATCAAAAGGGTATGTGTTATCTTGATGTGTAAGTGTTAGAAGAATGGAGTCAGTGTGGAAGTGTCAAGTTGTCTCGATCAAATGTCTATGTTCATAAATCATGATTCCATGAAAGTGAAAAATATAATAAGGTATGTTATGGTATGAATTCAAAGTATTGTATCATGTTGAGTTGATGGAGTAATATGTAAGATATTTGTTCTTATCTAGTATGCATAAAGAGAGTTTGCCTCATTTTGTCTGAGTTTGAGGTCTTGTTAGTCCTTTAAGATATCTTGGTCATGATGTATTGAAGAAGTATCATGGTCTTTCAGGATGTATCCACTCTATTAGTAATACCAAGAGTATTCATGTATTTATCAAAAGATCTCTGAGCATGGTGTAATCAAATGGCATATTGTGTCATGTATAAATGTAAAGTCAAATTTGCATGATCTGTCTAGATGATTCTGAATTTTCAAGTTTGTGTTTACCAAAGGTTCTATTTTCACTAAAAGGTATGATAAAATGGGTCATGGTTCAAGTGTTCTATGAAGAAGTCATGTTCTTGGTTCTGGGTACTATTTATTTGAACACTTAATGTAATATTTTTATGCCTTGTCATGTTCTGAGAGCATTTTTGTCCCTGTCAAAATATGTTTGAAGGATTCTTAAGAGAACGCAATTCAAAGTTTATATGCAATCATGTCATCAAATGATTATGTCAATCTTCTAAGAGGATGTAAGTAAAGGAACTGCAAAGAGAATTTCAATATGGTTTGAGATTGTTAAGATCATGAATGATGAGTGTGATCTATGTATGAGAAAATAGAGTATAGCAGTGGTCAAAATTGTGTTGTAAGTCTAAACGGGAAGACATGTATGAAGAAATCAAGATTGAAGTATTGCAGGGTGCTCTTGCTCTTCTTTTGCAGCTCTGCTACATTTTTGATGTAATTTTGTTGCGGTTTTTCTATGGAGTTGTTACGGTGTTACAGAGGTATGAGAAATGACGAACTACATGTCTGTATCTAGACATTTAGGATGATGTCAATGGTGAAATGAAGCACTCCAGGTCAATGAGTAAGTTCTGACTAGGTTTACATATGGATGTGTTAACCTAAATGAGGTTGTTACATCGTGATATGAAGATGCTTCAAGTGTTCTAAGTGGAAACCTTAAGCTAAGGTATGATTCTAAGTTTCATCACTTAAAGAAGTTACAGTGTTGTGAAATCACTAAATGATATGTACCTCAGACTATGTAGTGGAGGATACATTTTTATCTATGATGGCATGAGGATAATAGGAAGCCTAAAGATTCCCATTAGCTCAATGAAGTATTGCTAGGATGGTTATTTTACACTAAAATGACTGTGCTACAGATAATCATGATGTAGTCTGATCAAGGCTAGGGGGGATCTTGTATTAAGGCTTTTGAATCAAGTGAGAAACATGCTATGCTATAGGTCTTATATGGCCTATTAAGGAAAGGGGGAGCTAGTTTTATCCTAATCAGGTGTGATAATTTTCTAAGGGTGATATAGAGGTAGAATTGGATTTGATAGTAGGTAAAGAAGACCAAGGATATTAAAAATTTTCTTTAAGGAAATGATGATGTGCTTGAACCGGATTTCATGACATATATGAAATGTATGTGTTTTGATTTTTGGGTTTTCAATTAGATATGGATGGAATAAACCCAGAGGGATTCATAATATAAATGTTTAAGTGATGAATGATCTTCCATGACGTGAAAAATATTGTCTTTCTACGTATGAAAGTGAGCTTCAGGGCTTCTGATTCTAATTTTTTCTTATGAAGTGATAATGCAAAGTACAAGTCTATATAAGACTATTTAAAGTTGAGACAAGGAAAGAAGATGTTGAGACAAAGTTTCTAGCTTAGAATAAGTATTTTTGGCTCATTGAACATGAGTATGATTGCTATTACCTATGGGGATTTTACAGTGTTCTATTGCTTTGAGAAGAAGGTCTAATACAACAGTGTATTGTAGTGTAATGATAGTATTAGAAGACATATTTTGTGCTTTCAATCCTTTTTAAGACCTTAGAGAGAGATTTTTTGTATGAGATAGAGACAAAGTGAAGGAGATTATCATTTCTGTGGGAGATCCTTGTGACAATGCATTAATCAAGGTTCTATGGATCAGTTTAACTGTTGCTGAAGAAGACAAGAAAAGATATAGTACAGTCCAAGGTGGAGTCACTTGTGTAAGTAAGATTTGGTTTTGTGCATTTTTTCCATCATGTGTCTAGTTTTGTGGACGTCATTTTCCATGTCCAGTAGTCATTATAGCATTTTTCATATATGTCAAAGTTAGGAGAAAAAGGCATCAAAAACATGGAAATTAGGGTCAAGTAGGTGTGTTTTACCTAATGGTTACCATATATGTTTTTGAAGCTTGTTTTCAATCAATGACAAACAGGGAGATTGTTGGCCATTATGTGTTTTAGTGTTGTCATTATGATGTCAATTACATTGATGGAAAATCATGTCATGAGGTCATATGTGTCTCCATGAGGTTTATTTATGTGTTTAGCATGAATTTTGATTCGTAGTGTCTAATTTGGTGAAGTTCTATGGTGTTCAGGATGATGTTTTAGTATGCATGGTCATATTTTAATTGATCTTAAGTCAAGTAGAGGTTTTTATGAAGTATTTCATGGTTAGTATGGAGTGTCAGAGGTATATGAGTGTCTGCAAGATAGAATTCAGGTTGCTTCAAAGTATGAACTATTTTTCATTTCCTTCGGAGTTTGAATTGCTTGCTTTGGAGTATGGAATGCTTGCTTCAAAATATGAACTAAATGTTTAATATTTTGAATGAAAATTATGTTATAATTCTATTATTGCATGTGGTGAAGGTGAATCATATGAAGAGTAAGGCAAAGGAGTGCAGATACATGATTGAGCATGGTTTGCAGGTGATCATCTAGACCCATTCTAGGTGCTTGAAGATCATATGGATCATAAGAGTGAGGTTCAGAGGTATATGAGCTCATGGAAGCATACAAAAGTGTGAGACATGTTGTCTCAGGTGTTTTAGGTCCTTTTGGAGTTCATGGAAGCTAATCTATGAGGTTTGACTATTCTATCATGGTGCACATTATGCCTAATCCTAGTGTTTGGAGACCTAATAAGGCATGATAGTCTCTTTCAGAAGTGTGTGAGCTCTTGGAAAAAATTACGAAGGTATGTCACATCATATTCAGCATGTAGAAGTAGTTAACAAAGGTTTCATGCTTGGTTAGAGTGTTGGTTCAGTTGGTTCTAGTCTGGAACATGTAAAACCCAAAGGCCTTGTTATGCAAGTCCTAGTGGTGGTAAGGTAAAAAAATTATTTGAGATAACATGATGATTGGAGATGTTATAAGAGGTTTTTTTATGATGTGGGAAAAATTTCAGGTTACCATGATGAATATTTTTCAATATGTGAGGTTTGAGGGAAAATAGGGTGCTTGAGAACGTAGTTTCAAGCTTGAAGCACGAGAAATGCTCATGTTTGGCATGTGCAGATTTTTCATGGGAATATGATGATTTTAGCGATGTTGGGGCATGTATTTCAGATGATATCAGAGTTATAATGATGTCAAATGAGGCCCATACATTTATTAACGAATGTTAAGAAGGTAAATTGCCTCTTACGGCTTTGAAACCTTAGGTCAAGAATGATGGAGAATAACTTCATGGTAGGTGCCTAGAATTGATTTATCATGCTATTATGATGATTGGATGATGTATCAGACTCATCCATGCTTCCACAAAGGTAATATAGAGCATGTGGTGATGAGTAGACCCCACTCTAACAGGAAATATTATGAAGAAGTTTAGTTTGGGAAAATGTTCTACAAATGGGGTATGAAATAAATTAAAAAAAAATTATCCTGTGATTTTTTCTTGATTTCCATGATAGTTTCAGATCATGGTTTAGCTTCTAGAGAGAAAAATGTGCCCTATCTATGAAGGCCAGTCCTAAAGTATTCTTGGGACAATTCTGGAAAAGTTTCATATATGGACCTAGTTGAAGACCTTCAACTAGGAGTTGGAAGAAAATGTAAGATGTTATATATATATGATTCAAAGGGTCTTCCATTTATGTATATTTTGTGGCTTGGTGAGTTGATTTAATGGGTCTTTTAGGTCCGTTTGTGAGGAAGAAGGTATGCTGGTTTTCAGGATAGATTTACCTATGTTGAAAGATTGAGTTAGTTGATGCATTTAATGGATTGGATGATGATTTATATCACATGGATAGTGAAGAGGAGTTAATTTTTTCCTTAATGAAGGAATTTTTATGTCTTTAAAGTTACAGAAAATGTATAGACCAGTTGAGTTTTTGAAACAGCTTTCTAGGTAGCATGATTTGGTGAAGTGGAAAGTTGTTGTGGTTTGAACACATGGATGTTTCATGAGATCTAACATGCATAGATGTGATCTTCAGGTGCTAGGGATTCCATATATGTGTTACATGTCATAGTTGAGGTGTTCTAGTGTGGTCTTAAGGCCCAAATGTGAAGACCAATTCCTTGAGACAACTATTTTGAGGAGGATATGAGCCTTCTTGGTAGTGTTATGATACATTTGATTGGTGCAATCTAATTACTGGCCATGGATGATGTTTTTATGCCATGTTTTACATGTGTGAGATATTAGGGGGCTTGAATAATCATGGTTATGGTGTTTGTGGTTTTAGCTCATATAAGTGATGGGTTTTTGAGTTGTTTTTTAGCTTTTTTGGTGCATTTGGGCATGACCGACCTACATGGGTCCATTGTTAATGTGTTTATGAGTGTGTTTCTATAATTTTGAGTTGTATTGGTCGAGATATTGGTATATGACTAACCTCCCTTATGTTTATGATATGGAATGCATATAAAAGTTAAGTTTGAATTCAAATTTAAACTAGTGGAGAAAGAGGGAGAAAGTGTGACCCAAATTTGAGTATGGAACAGGTATGAAGACATCATTTCAGAATTTAGTATGAGTGAAAAAATTTAATAAGGCTAGAGAGCATGCATGCAAGGTTTTGAAGCCAAATCATTCCATGAAAGGATAAAATAGAACAAGTTGAAGAAGATAGTATTTGATGAGGGTTTGAAGGAATTTGAAGCTTAATTTTGAGATCACAATCAGTTGTGGTATCAACATATTTTCCATGAACATACTTCTGCAAAATTTCTTATGATGAGTCATATTCATATGAGACTCTTGTTATGAGTAATATCAACAAGGTTCTAGGGGTTGGTGCTCCTTGTGGGGCTAATGCCTCACTAAATAAATCTCTTGTAATGTGTAATATTCACTTGATTCTTTGTTGTGTGTAATATTAGCAAATTTTTTCAGTGGGTTTTTTTCCCCTTGAGGGTTTCTCACTCACATCTTGTGTCTATGTGTTCTCTCTCATGTTTTATGTTCATTTGAATGTATGGAGCTTAATAAGCTCTCTTGAATGTATATGATTGAATGAATGTTAATGGTTACTAGAACTAATGGCAAATGAAGTAATAAATTTGTATGAATGATTCACCCCCCTCATAGTCTATTGTGCTTCCAATAGTGAGTTTTCTCACATGATCCTCCAATTGATCAATCCTTTCCTTATACTCATGATTCCTCATGAGAAGGTGAGTGGAAGAGTCCTTGAAAAAATGTGCATCTACCACGTGAGTTTTTGGTCCTAGGGGAATAGTACTCATTTTGTCGTCAATTGAGTTCATCTCTTCAATGATTTTAGCTACATTTTGTTGAACTAATTTTATATATTGATTTTCTGAACCACCACTAAAGAAGTAGGAAGTAGCTTGAGCTAACATTCTCTTCTTTACTTTGACCATTGAAGATATGGTTGGGAAGTCAGGGATCGTAACTTGTTGAACTACATGATATTCCTTCTTGATCATTTCATGTACCCATGGAAACATCTCATTCATTTGAGGCTCAAAATTTGGCATGATTTTTGTTTCATGTTCTTAATTTGAAGTAACATCTTGTGCTGGAGGGGTTGGTGTAGTAGCAAAGGATGAGACTTTGATACTGCTGAGGGACTGAAAGATGAACTGGATCTATTTCCCCTTGCTCTAAATCTACCGCAAGGTCTTCTGTTATCTCTACCTTTTTGTGCAACATTTTGTAGTGAGAAACTTATGACTCCACTAATTATTATTTTGAGCATTCTCTTTAATGGGTTGAGTTGAAAGATTTCTCTGTGGATTTTGAAGAGGAAAGATGGGATGTTTTCCTTTAGATATTTTGCAAACCTCTTGATGTGATGAGGTAAGCTTTATTCATTTTTAACCATTCTTTAGATCTTCTGATTATTGCTTCTATCTACTCATTTATATCCCCTGATTTGAATATTCTCCAAGAAACTTGAGGAAGGGGTGAGGATTTCATGGCTTGATACTCCAGATCATACATCTCTGTGTCATCATCTTTGATGTCATCCAAATCAAAATTGAATCTCCTCATTTTCCCAATTTTCATCCTCAAATGATCTCATTATCTAACTTTGAAATCATTTGTACAATTCACCCAATATTCCTCAATCTACGTAACATGATGAAAGGTAAAGGAGGTGAAATGTTTCCATATCTCTCTAAATATAGAAGTCTTCTCTTAGAGTGTATGAATATATTTTTTGGGGTGAAAATCCAACTTCCATGTTAGCATCCTCATGGCAATTTTGTAGGATAAATTCCCAAGAGAGATAGGTAAATCAACAACTTTCTTCTTTCGGTTCTTAATCTTACCATTGACATGAGAAATCTGCTTACACAGATCAAACATCACAATCCTGTCATTGAGATACTATGGAAGCTTACAAGGAGCAAGATCAAAACCAAAAACTCGCATGTAGGAAAACGTTGAGAATTGTGTGAAGAAATACCCGTACCTTTTGATCAAAGAAGCAACTTTCGAGGACAACCTTATTTCACTATTTCCTTCCAATAACTTGATGAAAAACATAGTGAACGCATCATTCACACCTATAAAATGATGGTTTCTTTATTTTAGGGTCAATTATGGATTTTTCTTTTATGTAGGAACCTTCTAGACAATGTTTTGGGTGATTTCCAAACCTTTGAATGGTCTCGTGTTTGCAATGGTGTAGACCAAGTATGAAGTCATTGAAAAAATTTAGTAACCGACACTTGAAGCAATTGGTGATGTAGGTTTTCACTGATTATTTTCCCTTAGTTATCATTTGTCTTCCCTCAATGATGGTAAGAATGAACTACACCATCCAATTTTGGAAATCCTTTGTGGTTTCATCTCCCATTAGCCTGTTTCGAAGGATGGTCGCATCTTAGAAGCCCTCATGAAATTCACTTTAGGAGAGATATTATGGCATTTGGGATGGATTTCTTCCTTGCTTCAACCATGAACCTATTGCAAGACCTTGAATGTATGATTCTAGATTAGACCACTTGCCCAATGAAAACTCTTTTGTTATGAATACCATGTTATTCCATATTAGAATTTGTATATACCAGGAGATTGCTTTAGGAGTGAGTACCATTAGAATCGAGTTATCATCTGCTGTTATGACTTAAGACTTAAGTTTCTAGCTCATAATGGTGGGAAAATATGAATACCAACTTTGTGCTCTGAACAGATACAAGATGAGCACCTGTAGCATAAAATCCACTTATGTAAGCTTTCTCCTTAATAGGTTCCCTCGACCCACCTAGCATCCTGTTCTTGAGATCCTCCAGATCTATATGGGTTAATTTTTTGTCACCCACATCTAAGTATTCTAATGTCATGGCTGAAAGAGCCCTGAGACAAACAAATTATAACTTCATACTTGATAAAAAATCAACAAGATGAGCCAAAACGGAGACGACAATAACTTTAAAATTTGTCAGCTGCTATTTCGGGAAATACTACTTTTTTGACATGGAATCAATTTTATGAGCTGTTATTTCAAGAAATACTACTTTTTTGACATGGAATCAATTTTGTGAAACCCCTAACATGCTAGGAACACTTTCATAGATGTTTATTTGATGATCTTGGATTTTTTCTATTTTTAGAAGGTTGCTTTTTTTGTTTTTTTGTTTTTTGTGTTTTTTTTAATTTTTTGACTTGAACTACCTAGTTTGTAATCTTTGTTGTTTCCTGAGTCCATTGTTCTAAGAGTATTTTCTCTTTTAGGAAGGTTTATATTTATAGTAAGCGAAGGCAACATATACATACTATTTTCATAAACTTCACTTTCCAACCTCAAATTGTGACGAAAATGGCTTCACTAGAATAGGCTCTCTTCCGGGACTCCGTGCTCAAAATTTCAGTTTAATCTACCCACCGAAATGCTTAGAAATTGAAAAATCACAAGATATGGCAGAAAACTAGGGTTTAATACCATTAAAAAATCATGGCATATTTAAATTTTTTGTTACTTTCTTCTTAAAGGCACCTGAAATGGAGAATGACTGAAAATATCATTCAGATTGTTCACCAGATTGAGAGATATGAATTTTTTATGTTTTGGAGCATGTAATCAATTTGCAAAAATTTGGGAATTGTATCTAGATAAATTACAAGTTTTTTGGGTGATTTGTAATAGTATTAATGGATTCAAGGAGAAAATATGGAGTGGAAATGAGTTGTTATAAGCTTTTTATCTTCCTTGCAACACTTTCCATTCACGGGAAAGCGAGAAAGAAGAAGCAATGAGTTTAAAACTTAGTGAAATTTCAGGTTATCCACCAACTTGGAATGGGGCACATTTTTTTCTCCCATATTTTGTAAATTTATGGGATAGATGTGGTTAAAAAATATGCCTTAATGTGATCATGACAAGTGGCGAGGTTTGATTGCTCAGTGGAGGAGAGAGAAAAAGCTAACAATTAGCACCCGGGGGATGAGAGTGGATCACATGAAGAACCATGGCATGAACAGGGGTGGGCTGAATTTTTTCCCTAATATCCCAAAGGGATGGGATAGATGGGGTAGAAAAATGTTCCCTGATGTGGAGGTAAAAAGTGGCAAACTGTGATTTGATGAGGTAGATAGGAGAAAGGGCTTAAAAATGCCTTACGGAGCCTATTTAGGGTCATGTGGAGAACCATGGACCAAGAAAATAATAGGGAGAATTTTATTTTCCCAACTATCCCAAAGGGATGGGACAGTTGGGGAATAAAAATGCACCCTCACCCTACGTTGACAAGTGATAAGTTGTGACTGCAAGACGGGACGAGTAGAAATTACAAAAAAGAGATTGCAGAGACTTTCCAGGGTCATGTAGAGGTCCAAGGGGTTTAACTGGGACTGGACACATTTTTGTGTCCCAACTATCCCAAAGGGATGGTAAAAATGGTATAGAAAAGTGTGGTTTGACCTAAGGCTGACATGTGTCCACCTATGAAAATGGTTAAGTCCTAAAAGCTTACCTTGAGGAGAGCCTTGAAGAAAAAGTTTCTTGAGCTTCTAGAGGACTTTTTCAACACATATTTATATGAACTTGAATCTAACCAACCTTCTGAGATTAATGAGATAGGTTCATGATCCAAAACTTCTTGCAACCCTCTTAGAAATAGCCTTTTTTCTTGGGACGACTAGGTGTGTCTTCTAAAAATGAGCTTTGGAAAGAAGCTCCTTAGTCTACTAAAAAATATGAAAGTATCATCATTTAGAGTATTTACGTATCTTTCCTATCGTATATTTTTTGGCATATAACTCTGTACAAAGCTCTCGGAATCACCTTCCAAATCTCAAGCACTATTTTGAACTGCAAGCTCCTTCACCTCCAAAAACCCACTTTCATTTTTCTTATTCTTAAACCTTTATATATTCCCTAAACTTTCCTAAATCACTTGTAATATGTTCTTAACTCCTCAATACCACTTCTCAATGAATTTGGGCCTTCAAATCTATTCTGGAGGATGCACACCTGTCCCAGAAAGGCTAGAAATATCCTTTCTAGGTCTACTAAAGTATCTTCCTTGAGAAACATTTCACTAAAAGATACTCATGAACTTACATTGGAATTTTTCAAACAATTTGGAAAGGTTTTTACAACACATGTGAGTAATTTTAGGATTTGGATAGGCATGAAAAAAAGTTAAAATTGATCCGGAGAAATGCTTAAGAGGGCTTACAAACAAAATTTTTGACACTAGTGTAAAGTTTTCATGTTTTCAAATTGAATTTTTCCCTTCCAAAACAAATGATAAAAATAGCATAACACATTCATTTTATTGTGCTTATGGGCTTGTTGAGATACTTTCAAGTTGTTTGTTGATCTCTTCAAATTATTTAGCATCCTTGTCAATTCTTTTCTCTAAAATCTTTATTTGATCCTCATAATCCTTATTTATTGACTTCATTTTCTTATTTTTCTTCTTTTGAAGTTTTAGTTCCTCTAAAGAAATTTTAAACTCCACCTTGAAGTCAACCACCTCCTATTCTTCATCTGAGTCCCATCCACCATCATAAAACATAGAATCTTCTTCTTTAGAACAACATGCTTCATTTGCCATGAACAAATTATCATAGTCTACCAGTTCATCCTCACTATTAATGAAACTACTACCGCAATTTGAAGTGTTGCAGTCTTCTTTAGTATAGAATATTTTCTTGTTCTTAGGAAACTTATTATTTCTCTTGATCCCTATGAAATCCTTATTGATTTTGTTACATTGCTTGTATTTATCATGAGATTTATCTTCTTCATCATGCTCATCCTGATGTCTATAAGGGAACTTATTGGAAAATATCTAATCTTGCCATAATTGAAACATTTGAATGGAAATATACCTCTATACTTACTTGAACTGGGTTTCATCCTTCTATAGAAAAATGCAATTAGTTCATCATCATCAAATTTAGGAGAAGCAACATCATCCTTAACTTTCTTAACCTTTATCTTCATCTCATATTTGAAAGCAATCTCCTTCTTGACAGGTTTAGATTCAATAACCCTCATCTCATATGTAGTCAAGGTTCCATGCAATTCATCCATTGTCAAGATCTTCAAGTCCTTGTCTTCCTCAATAGTGGATACTTTAGAGTTAAATTTAGGAGTTATATACCTCAATACCTTCTGTACCACAACTTCTTCCTTCACTTCTTCATCTAGTAATTGGAAACCTTATCAAATCAAAGAAAATATGCAGTAATGGACTCTTCTTCTGATGTAGATTTAATCAACAAACTCAACAAATATCAATAGTTAAAACAATCACCTTTGCAAAATACTCAAAAATGAAACTTTTGCTTTCTATCTCAAGTAGCCAAATTGTGCTCAAAAGGCTAAAATGCGACAAATCAATGAACTAATGGTTGAAACCTCATCAAACATGTTAGAAACCATGAATACATCATGTTAGGACACTTCATCAAGTTTCAAAACATCATTTTTCACCATTCCTCTTATAGAACTCAAATTCTCCTTGTAGCCCTCCTAAATGCCTTTTTCTGACATAAAATTAAAAATACACAAAATATTTCTTCACTGGTATGCTTTTTAGACACCCATTAATCTCATTAGGGTGCATGTCAAGTTTCGAAGTCTAACTCTCCTCCCATCCAAAGTTATTCTCAAATTATTGTTTTCATATCCCTTCCAATTAGCCTTATTTCCATGTAAACTATTGTGTCTAGAAGAATCTACAAGCTTTTAAGAAAAAGTAACTCTTGCTCTAGATACCTATTATGATGTTCTTTCTTCATGAAAAAATTCACCTCTCTTCTCCAAATATAAAGTATCCAACTCACTTCTCACCTTTTGAACTAGCCCAAATAGGTCTACTCTAGGGTTTCAAATAAATTTCTAGGATTTTATCCTTTTTCATTTTTCTCAATCTTAGGATCACCTTATCCCACCTATTCCACTCTTGTTCATGTTATTGAAAACCTTCAAACACTCCTCTATCACTATTTTGGTCAACTTTTCAAAGCCTGGCTTTCTTGGCTTCTAGTAGGTTAGCTTAGGGTTTTCATAGCTTACTTAAGGTTTTATGAGTTCTCACTGTTTCTAAGCATTTTCACACCTTTTCCCCACTCAAAATCACTTTGTTATTTCTTTCCCCAAGATTTTCATCACTCCTCAATCATTATTTTTATATCTTGTTAGCTTTTGCTTCTTAAGGTTTGTTAGGTCTTTAGGCTTAATTCAGCCCCTAATGTTGTTTTTTACACTTTTATATCTTAAAGGCTTATTTCCACTCATTTTCCCTCTGTTCTCAAACTTCCTTTATCTCCCTAAAACAATCCAGTCTCCTCTTCAAAAACCCTTCACTCATAGTTTTCCTTTTTTCCTTAAGTCTCCCTTTACATAGTTGTGGCAAGTCAGTCATAGTTCTTCCTTGTTTGATGGTTTACCATCATTTGTATCTCCTCAATACTTAAACCATAATTTATAAATAATCCAATAATTTTACCTACCTTTTTATATATGCTTGAGATCTAAAGCCATTGTCATGCTCCTGTCCATAAGACTTTCATATAATTCAAGCAATAAACTGTATATACTCCTTAAAATTTCTAATACTTTATTTAACCTTAATTCCTTGTCAAGTACCTATTCATCCCAACAATCCTTCTCAAAACTCCATAGAGATTCCTAGAAATATTATACAGGTATTATGTATGTCTTGATATACATGGTGTTCCAAGTATTTAACTACACACACAGAGTTTGTGTTGTAGTTCTCATTTTCATATAGCAAAATTCCCTTATCTTTGGCTGGTATACCCCTTAACTTCTTATAAATCACCTTAATCTCCCTCAGTGATAATTTTATATCAAATTTTAGTAGACTTTGTTAACACTTAAACCACTTTTTCTTGACTTTTAGCCTTGAATTATGGTGTTTTCCCTAGTAGGATTTTCTTTATCTCTTAGTTTTATAGTTTTAACCTCTCAAAGTTAGGTCAATGATCTATAACATACCTTATTGTCTTGAGGAAAAAATATCAACATTTACATTTGATGGTAAACGTGATATTTCTTCAACACTCATGAATTGAACTATTAACACAGATGTGTAGGTTTTGACACTAAACCCTTCAAACATCTATCAAAAATTGTAAGGAGAATTTCTTGACCTTTAATGTTATTATTGAATTTATACCATACTGTGGAATGACATGCAACTCACCTTCATGTTTTGATCAATAACTACAAGGATACTTCCCTATAAAGCATGTTATAAAACATTCCTTATTCATTCAACATTGTCAAAGTAAAAGATCACAGTTTGGACTCTTTAATTATGTGGGAATGATCCATTAATCATCTCTTTCTCATGACTAAATGGATTACTGTGTGGCTTAAGCTCCAAATTCTAGTTATTCATTACTTTAGTTCTTCGCCCTTCATTTAACAACTCAGATTGGTTATTACATCTTATACATGCTTACTAGGAAATGTTTTGACAATATTCTTATTGTTCTCACCTTCTACAATTGCTTCCATATCCTTTATGACCCTACACAAGTTTCTTGATATACAAACACCTATACAAAACACTTACAAACCATGAAATACATTATAAAATATTCTTATTCTCCATTATTAGATTACACCACCACATGCTCTTAAGAATACTGTCACTGATATCATACAAAAATTGTTTTACAGAGCTTCTTGAGCATTGTGTGGCTCTAATACAAATATTTCCACACCTAAACCTTATCCACCTACCTCTATTCGAATGTCCTCATGTAATTACAAATGAAAAATGAGATTAGTTAGGTTTTCCACTAACTTTCCATGGTAAAACCTCCACAGTTAAGTAGTGACTTGTGTGGCTAGTGAGGCTTAGTTTAAGGTACACACACACACACACACACACACACACACACACACACACACACACACACACACACACACACACACACACACACACACACACACACACACACACACACACACACACACACACACACACACACACACACACACACATATATATATATATATATTCATGATCCTGCAATCATCTTTTATAACTCTCTACAAACACTTAGTACTATAAAACCCCTAGTACAAATTTAAATATTCAAATACATGGTTTTTGAGGGATACTCACAAAACCATTTATTTCATGCAAATAATTCTAAAAGGACTAGTAACACTACTAGACTACCCTAAAACCTAAGGAAAACCCAAAATTTGTACTATTTACATGATGCTCCTGCATCATAATCCTAAGGGGGAGAAATTTGAGCTCAATTTTATTTTTCTTCTTCCTTGATTTCCGATTTCCTTATCTTCTTGATCTGATTTTCTTCCTTCTTTGCTAAGCTCTTTCCATCTTAAACTTTCTCTCTCTTTGCTTTATCTTCTTCACTCTTCCTTTTCTTGATTTGTATTCATTTTCTTTGGCTTGATATTAACTTTTCCTTCTCTTTGCTTCCTCAACTCTCAATCTAACTCAAGAAATCAAGTTCCTCTTCATCTTCATCATTCCATATCTTTCTCAAATCTGATTTATCTTATTCTTCATAGCCTTTTTCTTCTTCTTCCCCATTTAGTATCTTCATCAATTCTAGCTTTGTTTTCTGATGGTATTTCTCATCCTCAATTAGGTCTGAATTCTCATATTCTTACATGATTAGTTTCCATAATATTTCATCATCAGATGTCAAGTCTTTATCACCATCATTTTTTCTTTCATTTTCATTTTTTTCATCTTGATTCTTGGAAATTTTATTCATTTCTAGCTCTCCATCTCTAAGACATGTATTCACACATTCAAAGGATAGATTAGAATAAAAATAAGGAGGCTTTATAGCCTTATGAATAGCTCCATCAATGAGATCTTGTTCATCTTTAATTTGTTGGTCCACTTCATCACTTTTTTCCTCCTTTTCAAGACAAGCTAAAGATCTTGCAATCACTTCTTCCTCGACCAAATTATAAGTTTCTTCATATGCCATATCTTTGTCAACTTCTTCTTATTATTTTTTTCTCATCCTCTTCTCTTCTTTCTTTAACTTCCTCTCTTCCTTTCTTATTATCACTCGCAACTGTTCTCTTTGTCTCTTCTTCACAAGTAGCTCTATGGGCCACTTAGCTTTCTTCTTAACCACTATTCCAACTCGTTTATGTTCTTATCTCATGTTTTCCATCATTTCTACCAGTTGTCACACATATGTTTTCTACTCTTATATCCATAATTTTCTCTCTCTTGCTAACGTTTTCATCCTTTCTTCATTCATCTCTCTCTTTTACCTCTCTTTCTTCATATGGCACATTTCCTCTATCAATCCCTTCATCATCTCTATTTTTTCTTCTTCCATGTTCCATATTCCCAACAAGTTTTTTCACCTTGTTACAATCTTATTTCTTCTTGATCTTCCCTTTCAAGCCTTCATAAGGCTATACTTTCTTTCAATTTCTTCACCAACTTTCCTCTTCTCTTTGACTAAACTTATTTTCAAGAGTAAAATCCCTTTTTTGATACCAAATGATATAGATTGAATCAATACATTTAACCAATATCAGAAGTTAGAAAAATCACCTTTGCAAAATACTCAAAAATAATACTTTTCCTTTTTATCTCAACTAGCTAAAATTGTGTTCAAAAGACTAAAATGCAACAAATCAATAAAATAAGGGTTAAAACCTCATCAAACATGTTATACATCACCAATACATCATGTTAGGACACTTCATCAAGTTTCAAATCATCATTTATCAACATTCCTCTTGTAGACCTCAATTCCTCCTTGTAGCCCTCCTAAATGCATTTTTTTGACATAAAATTCAAAATACACATAATCTCTCTCTACTAGTAAGATTTTTAGACACCCATTAAGCTCATTAGGGTGCATGTAAGGTTGTAGAGTCTACCTCTCCTCCCATCCAAAGTTATTCTCAAATTACCATTTTCCTAACCCTTCCAATTAGCCCTATTTTCATGTAAACCACTATGTTTGGAACAATCTACAAACTTTCAAGAAAAACTAACTCTTTTTCTAGATGCCCATTATGGTCTTCTTTCTTCATGAAACATTTTATCTCTCTTCTTTAAGTATAAAGTTTCCAACTCACTTCTCACCTTTTGAACTACCTAAATAAATCTACTCTAGGATTTCTAGCGAGTTTCTATGGTTTTATCCTTTTTCACTATTCTCAAGCTTAGGACCACCTTATCCCACCTATTACACTCTTTTTTATGCTATTGACAACCTTCAAACACTCCTCTATCACTAATTTTGTCAACTTTTCAAAGCTTGTCTTTCAATGAATCATCAACCTTTGACATCAATGACAATACTCAACACAATGGTTATCAGAGATGCTACAAACAATCTTAGTATTATTCATTCAAGAGGATTAAAAACACAATCATTGTTAGATCATGCATTAGAACAATAAAAATCATGGATTTTATTGTCATGGTTGTATGTAGAATGCATCATTTCCTCCTAATATACATAAGGGAGACCGTCAATCAATGTATAAAAATATGGAAAATCATCGGTATGTATATTAGAAACACTAACATTATCACCAGAGTCTAGCTCAACTATAACATTGGGCTCATGGTCACTACTCTAGCTTGCAAGACCATCCTTAGGGTCTTCATGAATGACAAGGGGTGAGAAATGAGTAGGGTCATCCAGAAAGGTATCTTTAGGAGTGGCAGTAGGAGGTGAAGTGCAAAATAGGGAGGAGGATGAGTAAATAGTTAAAAAAACAGGATATAAATCAACATAGAATACTACATCATCTGGAAGAGAATGTGAAAATGGAGTAACATTCTTGGCATCTGCCTAAGTGGTAGGGACCTCGTTAAATGGATAGTAACCATTATACCTAAACAAATCCTGAAAACAATCCATGATCACACATAAGAAAGAAATACACACAAACCAAGCAATTTTGTACCCTAATACAACACTAGGGTTCTAAAATCAGCAAGTGTAGCCTATGGAAACCTGGGCAAGGTCATAGGTTAGGTTAAGGATTTGATCAAAGAAGGTGTACCAAAATGTATCAACCTCAATTGAAATTAATCAATCTATGGTTGATAAGGTAGAAACCAAACAACAAGATGTGTAAAATGATATTTAAGATCAATTAGTTATTCATATAAGTAAAACAACCACTTTAAGAAAGAGATGTAATATATCAAAGGTATAATGAAGATAAAATAACTAAACTATTTCAGATGAACTTCAGACATTATCATTGAGTGATCTAGTATACGAACATAGCCCAAAAACTGGAAGAATCTTCCACAGCACTGTTGGGGATTCTAAGTGTGAATTGTACACTACAGTCAAGACCTACAACAAAAAATGACCCTACTGTATGGTTTTGGACATGTAAAAAGTCAGAATATGTAAATTTTAGTGTCTCTTTGTGTTACTCTTTGTCACCTTTTAGAATCTTCATTGTCACATCAAACCCCAGATTTTACATTTATACCTACAAAATAACCCTAGCTACCCTACAACACACTCAGACACTAAACTACATTTTAGAATCAATATAGTCCACACATGCAACCCATAGAAATTGGGGCCATTCTAGGCCCACATCGACTAACCCACTACCACCCCCAACAGGGGAGGTGGATCCAATGATAGAGGTAAGTGATAAAGATGATGCAGGTTGTATTGCATCCTATACAGTATGGTGAGATGAGAACTAATGGATGTTCTTGTTTCTGCTATTAATAGGTGACACAGATGGAGGTGCACTACCTATTGGTGTGAATGATGCTCAACGTCCTCCACCTGAAGGTAAAGGAGGAGAGGGAGATACCCCCTATGGAGATGCAATAACATCGACAGTAGCTCGACATAAGTTATTATTGTGATTGAGTTATTTGTTTGATATAATTTTAGTTTTTGGTTAGAAAGTGTCTAATGTGTGTTGTGTGATTATTGTAGGTGATGCTTACTGGACCACCATTTTGGATGCCTTAGTTTATACTCAACTCTAGAATGTTTAAAGGATCTTTTTTATTGGTAGATTGCTTAAGAGACTAGGTGATATTACAGGTGAACATGCATATTTTTTGACCTACTAGTAGCTATGGAAGCCACTTGTGTGGGTCCTACAGTGCTAGAGGGATAAGATCCATGTTGAGTTAGCGAGGCATCCCATAGGCTAGCCTAGGAGTGATTTGGTAGAGATTCTATTGGAAATACTAGCAGAGTCACATAAATAGTATTCCTAGGTGCTAGTGGAGAATATGACATTACGAGAGAAATTGTCACACTATCGAGCTAGTTCACATTCTAGAGGACGTTGAGACCTAGGAGGAGCCTTAGCTATTGAGATCCAGTCATTGTATATACTGGGAGTGATGAGGATTAACACTATGTGTATGAAGATCCATACTCTCTACATCATTTTTATATAGCATTTTGATGTGATGTATATATATACATAGTACTATATATAATACTATGTGTATATATAGTGTTATATATACTATATATACACATAATGCTATATATAAAGCAATATGTGTATTTATAGTGCTATATATATGACTATGTTGTTGATGCATATTATATTAGTCATGACTTTTGATGTGTTATTATTAATTATAGCATAGTATTGAATGCAATATAACTTATAGATAAAATGAACCAATGTTATGGTATGATATTGTAAATAGTAGAGGAATAATTTAGAAACATGACTATATACTAATCCCCATGTGTATATTAAGTGAGGAAACATATTTGTAAGAATGAAGGAAAGGTGATCCATGGATATTCCCATAAGAGACAAAGTGTGAAGGTCACCAAAAAAGAAGTTGAAAAAATTAAGTAACATAAAAAATAAGGGCTGAGTATGGATGAGGTGTGTATGATTCAAAATATTCCCTAGAGAGACAATATGCAAGGATGTGGCTTGACATGATGAATGGTGGAGGAAACCAAAGGTTCTTTCAAAGTCACATGTCTAACTTTGGGGGAAAACTCGTGTTTTTTACTAATCCACTTGTACGAGTTAAGATTGCCCTTATGGAGGAACAATTTTAGTTTGAGAAAGATGACTAAGGGTAGGAACATGTTCATTAAGTGTAACACTGCATGTAGTCTTGTTCCATGGAGGAGGTGAACTAGATCAATCTGCATGTTGTGACTCATAAGCAATTATAGATTTTTCCTCTAATAACTTATGTACATATAAAAATTAGTGTCACAATGTCTATTAATATGATAGAAGTTAAAAAATGGCCTACCCTTCTCACGCTCAACTCGATGAGGAGGGAGATGACTATTAGGTGGTAACCAGATCATCTTATTATTAATTAATGTAAGTAATAAGTCATTGGGCGTAGAACAAGCCTTATCAAAATAGGTGGGATTCCTCCTAGGAGGAGATGGTTTTCATACTCATGACTGAGGATTAGGGGGTGAAGAAGTATTATCACCATGTAAAATGTTCACCTACTTATCATTGTGAATATTAAAATCATGTGCAATAGAAGTGGTTGTAACATTCAAATTTGAGGGTTTGGGATTATGTGCTAGCATAATATCATCTTCTAAATCAAAAACATGTGAAAAAATATTTAAAAAATCACAAGTATCATAATGTAACTATTCCTTGAGGGATGGTATAAGTCCCCTACAAAAGATGAATTACATTTCTAAATCACTAGGCTAATAGACTTGTAAATGGATTTTGGCCTTAAAGTCTAAAATTTAACTGCAAACAAATTCATGTTTAGCTTAATGTAAAGAATCTAAATGCTCATATGTAGCCTTACGGCCTCTTCTACAACTAAATTGATATAAGAATGCATCCTAAAGTTATAAAAAAGTACCTAAAGATCTGTTGGTCTGAAAATCTGTCGGGTGGGCAGATCTATGGATAGACAGGCCAACCGTGTGTAGGGCATAGCCCTTCTTTGAGATAGTAAAGCGAAACCGGTTTATTGTTATTCTACCAAGTAGGAACCTGTGCAAATCTTACAATATTCTACCTTCAGGGGGTTTGGGATTTCATCCCATTAGAGGTAGTTCAGACTAAGAACAGAAAGGT
Source organism: Taxus chinensis (assembly GCA_019776745.2). Taxonomy (NCBI): domain Eukaryota; kingdom Viridiplantae; phylum Streptophyta; class Pinopsida; order Cupressales; family Taxaceae; genus Taxus; species Taxus chinensis. Next base: position 150,210,825 of record CM034150.1, on the reverse strand, counting down.
AGGAAAGAAGGAATGGAGGAAGGATAGATTTGAAGGGAGAAAAGAAATGAATTCCAAGATAGAATGGTCAGAAGGTTTATGCTTTGGGCTGGTAGTAAATAGAGCCAAACTTACTTAAATAAACAAATAAAGCAATATTGAAGAACAAATGACAAAAGTAGAGATAGATCTAACAGAAAAGAAACACAGATCTAACTTAAAAGAGATCTAATGCACATAACACATAAATTCAACACAAAGTCTCAATATTTGTATTAATATTTTCTTCTGTTACAAGAAAGCACAAAGTCTTTCTATCCTCACTTCTATTTTTCATACAAAACTATCCACCACAGAATACAACAAGTATTCCGGTATTTATAGAAGGAGGAGGAGAAAGAGGACAAAAAGAAACCAACCACTTATTTACAAAATATCTACAAATGTCTAAAAGTCAAAAGTTGACTTTTGGGCAATTTTAGGATGGCAACATCCCATGGTGCAACATGGATGATGTCATCACATGTGCCAACATACTTTTAAATATTTTATAAAAATGGAAAATCCATCCCAGAGGAATCTATTCATCATCGTCTCTCAGCTCGAATTTAGCTTTTGGCTGAGGCTTAGGAGAGTCAATATGGCACTATGCCCGGTACTCTACAATTTTGCTGATCATCTTTTGAAGTTGGTATTGATCAGGACCCTGGAAATGATCATGAATAACCTCATAAGTCTTTTTCTCATTCTTGAGCTTGTTGGGCAAATTAGTGTACTCTTCAGTTGCATTGATCAAAGAGCCTATAAAATCATGGCAGGCTAAGAGGTTATTGATCGACTCTCAATCGAAAGTGACCTCTTGCGCCAGACCTTGAGAGACAATACCCTTGAAGAGTTAGAACGTGTCATATACTTCTCTCAACACATATGATGGCTTGAGAAGTCTAGGAGACACTTTTGAAACTGCTTTCTCCATGTTGTGTAGCACATCTAAGGCTTCTTCCTTGAATTTGTCGATTCTTTGCAGGATGAATTCCATTTGATTGACCTGGTAATCTAGAGCAGTGAGAGCTTTATAATGTTCCCACGGGTGATCGATAATGCTGACCTTTAACAGGTCATTAGCCGAACAGTTGACCATGGTCTAGAATGTTCCCTGCTGTAACTTAGCATTATCCAACTCCTTAGAAATAGAGCTTACTACTGCTTGTAGCTCTTTATTTCCTCGAGTTATATCCTAATGTAGCAACATGAACCTACTAATTATTATCTGACCATCCTGGAGGATCTTCTCAATCCAGGATGACACATTTGTACCTTGTTCAACAATCTTTATGTATTCATCTATTTTTTCTTGGTTGGGAGCTTGAACAGGTTCTGCAGTAGTTGCTGAAGGAGCTCTGCCCATCTTCTACAAAGCTTGGAGGAGATTATATTCTGTTCTTTGAGTATTCTCTTCTCCTCTTTGGCCTCTTGTAGCTTCTTGCAGAGGGCACTGACAGCTGACAAGGCCCCTCTTTGCAGGATTTTGGATGATGTTCCCATTGTGACTTGAGTCACTGTGAAGTCTGTAGGAGATAGATCTTCTTGCTTCTTAATGGGATCTAGATAGGCTATCTCCATGACCCTTTCTCCTAAGGCACTTTTCGAGAAGTGAGTTAATGATTTTTTCTTCTTGGGTCCCTTTGTTAGAATGACAGAGAAGTCCATAGCTGCAATGGGGACCTTCCTCTTGTGTTGACTCAGGTGGTCGGAGATCTAACCAGGACTTAGGGGATCAGGATCAGAAGAAGAAGAGGAAACGGGGGTGAAAGGGGGAGCAACTAGAGTGGACTTGGGGAAGAAAGTGGAAACAATTGGTGGTGGCATGGACAAATAATCTGATGCGCTAGTGATTACAGAGCCAGAAGTCACTACAAGAGAGGAGAAAGAGGCAGAGACGGAAGGGATCTGTAGTTGGATGGAGGGAATATTAGGTGAAAAATTCGTAAGGGAGGAAAAAAAGGAAGAGGTGGGAGATGGAAGGGAGGAAGAAGGAGGAGAAGAAACAACCAAAGGAGTGGTTACCTCAGGAGGAGGAGGGAGAGGAGTCAAAAAGGGGATGGAGGGCAACTCCACAGTTATAGCTGTGATAACATCCTGAGTGGATGTGTCCATTGGAATATCTTCCGCTTCTTCTTTTCCTAGGGACACTAAGTCCACTATTTGCTTTGAGGTAGAAAGAGGGCTATCAGGAGCTTTCTCCTGCTAGACTGATTCTCCAACTTCATCCTTTCCTTTGCCATTTGGCAAGTGATTTGGCATTAGAGGTGCTCTTCCTAAAAGGGAAACATTGAAATCCACCCCAAGGTAGATGAGACAATTTTGTTTAAACCAATGTCCGGTGCATTGCAATGTGGGTTGAACCCTTTCTTCTATGGTCTTGGGTGCCTTGGTTCTATCGATACTTATAAATTGCCAATCATCCCCATCCGTGTCAAGGTAGACCTGATCAATTTCCTGATCAGTTTCTTGGAAATATTTTGGGATGATGGCAAATCCATAGTGGACGATCTCTGCCAGTGCCAGCCGGGAGTGACCTTTTCGCCTGATTTCAACTTCCTGGTTGACGTTTATCCATATGTACTCGATCTCTGGGACATGGATGGGATCAATCTTTGCCTTGCGGAGGCAAGCCCATTAGTCGAAGTTTGGCCTTGGTAGGAAATCATGCTTCAGGTTGAGCAATTCCAGTTCTGTAAACATTTCCCAGGCTTTACCCAATGAGGTGCAAGTGTATCTTCCAACCATGAGGGGGAAAGGAGTTCCACCCTTCTTTCTTTTCATACACTTATCGTGATAGGTGATTAGCTATCTTGACAGCTCCAGCAGGATCAGCTTGGGTCCCGCATACCTTGGTAACCTTATGGGTTCTCCCAGGAAGTTTACCGCTCTGAGATAGGTGAAGGTGGTAAATTGTGTAAAAAAATCCCCCCATTTCTTTGTGGCAGCAACCACGCTCATGCTGGTCTGACCATGCCTCATGTTTAGCCTCATTAGGTAGATCACCTCATAGAAAAAGGTGTCGTTGATCTTATTGAATTGGGCGATACTGGCCTTGAGCCTTAGCTCCCAGTAGTACTCATATAGCTTGACCTGAGGCCATATCCCACTTTGAATCAGTCCCAGATATTCTCTCTCTGAGGCAACATCATATACAACATAGGAGTTCATATAGAACCTCCCAGTCATTGAAACCTGTTAGAGTTGTTGCAAGATAGTATCACTGATAATCTCTCCCCAGCCGAAATGTTGCTCAAGCACATTCTTGCTTATGGTCTCTAAATACCTGAGCATCCATTTGTGAAAGTGGTGGGCATCAGGAAGCCTGAATACTCTTCTGAGGAAAGTGATGGTATCACTTAGCTCGCATGAGAAGTCACTGCAGTGGATGGTCTATGGCCATATGCTCGTTACCTTTTTGTTCTTCAGGTAAACCTCGTTCATCATCTACATGCACTTCTCCTCATTATCGGTCCAAGTCTTTATGCAGTCTTCTCGGCTTACTACCACATACTGGCTATGGTGAGGAATACCCAACATGACTTCGAAGTGCTAGTATGTGAGGTTAATGACCACCTTACCCTCTTTGTCTTCGACACATCTTGTGTCTTTATTGTAACAACAGGCCACTATCATGATAAACTCATTATTAATAGTGCTTACTAGAAGACTTGCTGCAAAATGTAGCCCGCTGCCCACCAGCTTGTCCATCCATGGGCTACCCGTAAATTGTTGGGTTCTAGCCCAGAAATCGTCCATATCTATGTGCCCAAGCTCTGAGTTTCTGATGTTGAGAGAGCATTCTACAAGTGATTCAGGCATCCTAACTCTCTGATATTTATATTTCATTTCTTGCTCTGTCAACTTAACTTTTCCTTTAGACTTAGTTGGCTTCTTGCTCGATGAAGACATGTGTGAGCTCAAGGGTGGCTGTTGTTGCTTTGCATGGAGAATAAAAAAGGTCCAACATAGAAGAGCCATGTCAACCATCATGTTATCCATAATAACAGATTGCAAAAGGAAAAATGAGTTATTTATAAGCCTTAAGGCGCAAGGTGCAAGTTTATAGCATGCTACAGGGGCTTAAATAGGCTAGGTGCACTTAGGAATCAGCGAACATGCAGATGTTGGTGGGGAGGAAGTTGCGCCAGTGCCTTAAGATGTTTTGGTGGGGTACAGACTTGCTTGGTGTTGCACGCATTCAGGGCGCGCCAAGGCATGGATGTGAAATTTTTTACAGGTTCTTGAGGTGCTCCAGGCGCACTTACGGGAGATGTAACATAGAAATTTAGAGCACCAAGGGTTTTACGTGCACAGCGTGGGTTTGGTTTGCACATCATATAATGTTGATGTTATTGTTCTTGCACTAGCATTAACACCTTTTTGAGAAATGGCGAAATGATTGCTTAAATAGCGCATGGGAGGGATGCCTATTGCATGGGTCTACATTGCGCCTATGGTGTGACTATGTTGAATGTAACACGAAAAGACAGTGTACCAAAGATTTAATGGTTTTTTAACAATTTGGCCAATTACCTCATTTCTTGGTTTTTCTTATATTTTGCATTTGGATTTGGCAAATAACAAGAAGAAGAGGTTTTCAGCAAGACAGGGAGTAGAGGTAAAATGGGTTTGAGCTCTTTCTGAGGCAGAGCCTTCCAAATTTGTAGATATGGAAGGAGGGTCAAAATGGTTTGTAGCTGGGTTCAGTAGATTTGTTATGTTTATTCTTTTAGATTCCTTGTTTTTACCATACAGATCCCAACATAAAAACCACAATCAACAACAATATGGGCAGAAGCCACTTACCAGGAATATATAATGATGAAGGAATGATGTGGGGTCCAAAAACATGACAAATGGCACATGAGGGCTGATAGGAGTCGCTGATAGGCACAGAAGAATAAATTTTCACAAATTTCGATTCGTGAAAATGATAGGTGCTAAGCGCCTATATATAGAAAACTGAGCATTTATTGCACCACCAACTTTTCTTTGGTGCACTTGGTGGGATGTTAACATGGCAAGCGGTGTTCCTTGGTGTTTATAGAAAGATTTTGACACCAAGCTTTTAGCACCTATGGCGCACTTTAGATGATGTCAACATGCTAATGGGTGTGCCTTGGTGCACCTATGGGAGGCGCAACATTTGGAGTGTTAACACTCCAGGGAGTGTGCAAAAGGCAAAGAGGGGTGCATTTTTAATGATGTTGACATGATATTTTTTGTGCCAAAGGATTAGAGAACTTCTACCAAGTTTTGAAATAACTTGATTTTCCAAAAGGGGTTATGAGGTCATTTCAGACATTGTCTAACTTCCCTAGGGGTAAAAATTGTTATGTTTGTGGAGCCTATTTTCATGTTAGTGTTTGGTACACCTTCCATGTGTTACACTCAGATATTTGGAGCAGAAAATTTTCATGGGTGGTTTATTAACCCATGGGTAATAGGTAGCCGTTATGGGTTGTTTTTGGGCCCATGGTTTTTCGGCACCCATTGTTTTGTAAAACCTCCTCTTCGACTACCTATTGATGTACTTATAAATAGATGGACATACAATAGGATTTATATGAGTGTGTTTTGTGAAGGTGAATAGTGTGTGTGAATTTGGGAGGGTTTGTTGAGCACAGCTCCAAACAAGAACTTATTATTGTAACTATGAAGACTGTTGGCTTGTAATAAAATCTGAGCAAGTGTTCTTGGTGGATGTAGCCCACATTGGGTGAACCACGTTAAATATTGTCTTCATGTTGTGCATATTTCATTTCTATAATTCTATTCATACTTCTTATTATTGTGATTCTAAGGAATTATTCCACATTAGATATTATTAATTCCTAAAAAAAATAAAATTTTCGGTATGGTTACTTGCAAATTGCCCTTGTCAATTCTATAGGATAATAGCTGGCTCTTTCTGGGGACTATTTTGAATGAAATTTAAGGGTAGAGAATCCCATATTTTTAGGTGCCTATCCATTGGGTTACAGAGTCAAAAACAAGGGCGATGAAAAGAAAGGAAACAAACAACAAACAAAAATTAAACACACCACAAAAGCAAACTGTACAAAGAAGAGAGCAAGCTCTACTTCCTGAAGATCTTGAGATGTTTCCCACTATAGGGAAATGGGAGCTCAGTTCTATCCAGATATGAGAGATAGAAACTATTCTCTCCATTGAGTTGTTTGATCTTGTATGGCCCTTTCCAAAGAGAGTAAAACTTCCCATGCATGCCTTTTGGTTCTCTTCGCTTGTCCCATAGAAGAACTAGATCTCCCACCTAGAAATCTCTCTACTTGGATTTTTTATCGAATAGTCTCTTAACTTTATTCTGATGTTCAGTGATTTTCGACCACCTTTACTCATTTTTCTTCAAGTTTTGTCAGATATATAATCCTCTTTTCGAGAGAATTCTGAAAAGTTTCACCTTCGATTGCTCGAGCCAGGCGGAGAGCAGGAAGTTCCATGGAAATGGGGATCTCAACGCCAATTCCAAATAACACTTGAAAAGGTGACATGCTAAGGGACCTCTTCAGGGTAATATGGTCTACCCACAAAGCATCATACAATGACTTGTGTCAGGACCGCTAATTTTCGTCAACCAACTTCCATATGATAGTCACTAGGTTCTTATTGCTGGATTCTACTTGACCATTTCCCTGAGTGTAATAATCTGAGGCATGATCCAAGGTTATTCCATATCCATAGTAAAAACCAATAATTTCTCATGAAGAGAAGTTGGAAGCATTGTTAGCAATGATTTTATGTGGAATGCCAAACCTCACGATGATATTCTCTTTCATGAAGTTACAAACAACTTCAAAAGTGGCATTCTTGATAGGTATGGCTTCCACCCACTTGGTGAAGTAATCTATTTCTATTAGGACATAACTAGGCCTAGCACTTGATGGAGGATGGAGTGCTCCAATAAATTCAATTCCCCATTTCCTGAATGGTTCATCAATAAGGACGGGCCTGAGGGGAAACGCAGCCAACTTTGGTTTGCCAACAAACTGTTGGTAGAGTTCACATTTCACTACCCAAGTGGCCGCATCCTAAAATAGTGTTGGCCAGTAGTACTTGACCCGAATGATATTATGTGCTATGATGGAAGAGGAGAAATGACCACTGCAGGCCGAGTCATGAAAGATTTCTAGTAATTTTACCTGTTGCGGCTTGTCAACACATCACAGGAAGATGCCATCAATTCTGTGCTTGTACAACCCGTCATCATAAATGACATACCATGCGGCCCTGAGCTTTACCGTTCACTTTTCCTTTATGGTTAGATGCGTTGGGAAATCTCCATAATTGAGAAAGAAAGTGATGTCTGAATACCATTCATCATTAGTTGCAACAAATAGGACCATAGGAAGAAAATCCGTTTTCTCTAGTTCACACTGTTCTCCGTCAACCTGAGCAGCTTGCTCTTCAAGTGCTTCTAGGTCCCTATTTTCAGCCATAAGCTGACATAGGCCCTTACCTCTTACCAACTTGGTTGGTTTTATGTATAAATAATACTCTTGGACCTTTGCGATCCAATTCCCTCGTAGGCTTCCTAACTCCTGTTGGGTTAGGATAGACTTAACTGCCGTGTTAAGAACTAGCACCACTGTATGAGAATTCAGTATGTAGCAGTGGAAGTTCTTAACTTATTGGACCACGGTGAAGGAATGTTTTTGTATCTGAGACATCTTCAGTTCATGAGGATTTATATAAGAGCTCATGAAAGCAATAGGGGATTTAACATCCTCAGAGTTCTTCTGCATTAAGATAGTCGATACAGTATGCACGGACGCATAACTGTACATGATGAAATCCTTGGAGAAGTCTAGACATACCAGAATGGGTGTATGAGCAAAAGAGGCTTTTATATCCTCAAATGATGTCTTGCCTTCTTCACTCCATCGGAATATTTGTGACCCTTTCATCATATTGGATATATGACGAGTCTTTTCGGTGAAGTTGGTAACAAAGCGTCTGAGAAAATTCACCTTTCCAAGGAAAGAATGAACACCAGTCTTGCATGTGGGAAAAGTAAGGTTCTAAATAGTCTTGACTCTTTCGACATCTATCTTTGTGCCTTCTTTGTTGATGACGTGTCCCAGCAATTTTCCTTCGGTAACCCCAAAAAATGACTTCTTAGGGTTTAGAGAAATTCTGTGTTTTCAAAATCTAATCAAGACTTGCTCCAAATGATCACAATGATCACTTTGTTTCTTAGAGAACACAGTTAAGTCATCTATATAAACTATGATGACCTTTCCCATCATGCCTTTGAACGCAAAGTCTATCACACATTGGAAGGTGGCACCGGCATTGGTTAAACTGAATGACATCCTGCTGTAGGCAAAGGTGCCCCATGGAGTGGTGAATGTTGTTTTGAATTGGTCTTCAGGCGTGACCTCAATCTGATTGTATCCCAAGAAACTATCAAGTGTGGATGACATCTCTGAAATGGTTACTACCTGTAGAACTTGATCTATTATGGGCAGTCGATAGTTGTCTTTTAAAGACGCCTGGTTCAGGTTGCGAAAGTCTACGCATATGCATATTTCATCGTTCTTCTTACACATAGGTACAATATTAGCGACCCATGTACTATGATAAATTGGAAAAATGATTCTTGCATCTAGCATCTTCTGTATTTCGGCCTAGTTGGTACCTGAGATCTTGGGATTGTAGTGCCTTTGTTTTTAACGAAAAGGCTTAACATCTTCTTTCAGCGGGATGTCATGCTAAATGTTCTTAGCCTTAAATGACTTTAGATCAGTGTAAGACCATGCTAATACATCCATATATGTTTTCAGTAATTTGACAAATTTCCACTTTTCCTCAGGTGTAAAACACTTCCCGATGTTCACAGACTGAGGATGTTCTGTCGTACCCAAATTGACAGATTCAGTTTCTGGAGAAGAGCCAAGGCCATCATGTCGCCTCTTCTTAACAAAATGATCATGCTTATCAAATAATCATTCCAGGGAAACTAAACCTTTCAGAATCTTATTTCCCTTGAGTTGACATATGCCCTGACCTTCTATCGATTCATGTGCTTGGCCCGTGAGAGACTCACGACACACAGAAGTCGATCCATCGAAATGGAGCTCTTTGAAATTTTCAGTTTTCTCAAGGAAAGCGATAAGATGATTATCATCGTTGAATACCTGCCAGTGTTGGGAATTATCTGGCACACTTGGGCGGAAAACTACCTTAATGGTATATGTGTCTGTCTTTAACCCTGGGTGAGGAAGCATGAGAGAGGCCGAGACACCAAATAATTAGCCATGTCATTCTGAGCTCACGGAACGGCCTTGATTTAAAAAGTGTCAAATTTCTCAATGTTGTCCCACACTACGTTGTGGTAGTGTTTGTGCCTGTCGTTCTTCACTTGGTATATGCCTTTCACTTGATTGATAATTAGCTCAGCATCACCCTATACTCTCAAATTCTTAATTCCTTTTTCCTTTACAGCTTGCATACCAAGTAGCAAAGATTCATACTCGGTAGTGTTGTTTGTATTGAAAAACTACAATTTGAAAGAAAGAGGGAAAATCTCCTCCTCAAGAGATATTAGAACGGCCCCAGCACCGCACCCACTTGTTACACAACTGCCATCAAAATGCAGGGTCCATATCTTGTTGAGGTCCTCCTCTTGGATGAGAACCTCCATTTTATCGGAGTCAGTGGACAGGAAGTAATTCCCCATCCCTGATGATTTAAAGAGAATTTGGGCCTCGGGGTCATCGGAGTTAGTGACCAGATATTTCTTTTGTGATTCTAGCTCCAATGTCTTCATAACTCCTTTGATAGGGATTTTGGCTTTGGACCAGTCCATATGGATTTCTCCACCAACTTATCTGTAAAAACTCCTCCCTAGTAATATTTTGTATGTTGCTAGAATGTCAACTACAAGGATAGTCATTTTTACTCTTTTCTCCGGGAATGCTACAAATGCGAACTATGCATCTTTGATTTGACCTATTACTGGTACCTGCTTGGTTTCCATGGAGTAACACCTACTGAAAGGTTTAGTAAGAGTGAGGCCCAGGGCATGGGAAACCTTTGCTCGCATGACATTATTAGAAGCTCCAGAATCAATTATGCAGTTGCTTAATTTGTGACCATTGATTAGGAGAGAGATAAAAAGGTTCAAGTTTACCTAACGTGGAATTTGAGGAAACATTTATGCGAGATGCAGGAGGAGTGGAAAGGATCCCTTTTTGGGGAGATAGGAGAAGGGATGGCAACTTGGCTTTGGATATATTTAGTTAATCTTACAAGATGATCTAGGTTAGACTGAAGATATTCAGCCTCAGACATTTGGATCTTGGTCTTTATAGTGTGATTGACTATGTCAAATGTGACTAAGGGTTGTGTTGACGAAGGAATGAGTCCTTCATTTCATGATGGTAGGGGAGGGTTACTGGTCTTTATAGAATGGGAGGAAGGTTGATTTGGAGGAGAGATAGGAGGAAAATATTTCTTTACGAAAGACTTAACATGAGGTTGAGAAGGAAGGGGATTACCTCTTTTGATGATCGTTGTAGGAGGAGTTACCTTCTCTTTTTTCTTGTTAGTAACAACCTTCACTTATTTTCCTTATGAGAGGGTGAAAATAGCATACAACTGTCCGCTCACATACCCTTGGGTACCTTCTTCTTCATCAGACTCCTCTTCCTCGAATTCCATGTACCCGATAGTAGAGTCGACAGTTAGTTCACCGACATCTTGATCATCTTCGCCTTGCGACGAAGGGTCTTCATAAAGTTTCTCATCTTCTTCAATTCTGATCAAAGCATTGATCATATGAGCTTCAAGTGCTAACCTTGGAGCAGCGTCAGGTAAAATCAACCTTTGTGGGGCGTTGTTGGGTGTGAAATTCCTCCATGGGATATCCTGGTACGGAGTGGTGGATGAAGCTTGAGCTAATTTATTTTTTAATGTGAGTAAATCATTCGCCATATTTTGAAATTTTGGATCTAATGAAGTGGCTTGAGAAGGAGTCAAAGCCTTAGATTTGGACAACTCTCATTTTAATTCACCAGATATAAGTAGGTTGTCCTCTATCTGAATGGCCAAAGCTTGAGCAAGAACCAAGGTGGTGATTTGTTCTTGTAAAAGCAAGAAACTTACGCTTGAACTCATGGCATTCATAAAGAAACACTTGTGATTTTATGGTGTTGGCAACATGGCAAGTGGCACACGGTTAATCAGGGAATTGAAAGGGGTGATAAAATTGTGCATGGTTTCATTGGCCTCCTTCAAGTGAGTGATCTTTGATAGTAACACAAATTTGTCTTCTGAAGGCTTATACCTATCTTCAAATGTAGTTCGTAATGTGGCCCAACTAGTGATAGATCCGGTCGGCAAGTGTTGGAACCACTCTGCTACAAGCCCTTGCAAGGTCTCTAGAAAGAGGCGTACCAACATGTCTTCATGGGTCACATCTAAGATGATGCATGACATAATGAATGCAGATATATGTGCATCCGTGCTTTGATTTCCACTCCCATCAAATCTTGGGAAATTCTTGCGATTTCCATGAGGGAGTGCGTGAACTGGATGTGGCAATACAAGAGGACCCATAGCATTTCCCCATGGTACTACCATTTGAAAAGCTGGAAAGAGGACGCGAGCCAGGAGTGTGGTTCCACTTAGTAACAAGGCATTGCAAATTGACATGGAAGCTCCTTGTGAAAACCGGTTCTTTCATAGAGGTGAGACACTTCTGGCTAACTGATCAACTAAACTCAGTGATGAGAATCATGCTGGTGTAATACTAAAATTGTGACTATGAATTAGATCAAAAATAGGATCGACTTCTCCACAAGCTCTTCTGCTACAGGTAAATGGTTCACCCACCAGTGTATCTACTCAGATCGGTAATAATTTGGAGTAGATTTATAATAATCTTTTTGTTTGTACTTGCTGATTTTCTAGCAAAAATCAGCAGCATGCACTTTTCTAAATACTTAAATTTATCCCTTTTAAACAATCGATTGTGGTTATATGACAAGGATTAGTAGTGATAAAAGGTGGGTAAATTTTAGTAAGCTGATTTTTAGATCTTAGATCTGATTTTTGCAAGGTTTTGAAAATATTGTAAAATATCAGAATCTTAGATCTACGGAAATATACAGATTTTTATAAAAACTCAGCAAACTAAAGGTTTCTAACTAGTCCAGATCTATAGATCTACGAAGAAAACTTTCAGTTTGGACCACTTTTGCAAAAAAATTAGTTTTTAACAAAGGGTTAAAATTTGTAAACTTGTAGTGATTTTCACAGTTTTTAATCTATTTCCTTAGTTTGTTCCCCAGCGGAGTCACCAAAAACTGTTGGTCTGAAAATATGTCGAGTGGGCAGATCTATGGATAGACAGGCCAAAAGTGTGTAAGGCATAGCCCTTCTTTGAGATAGCAAAGCGAAAACGGTTTATTGCTATTCTACCAAGCAAGAACCTGTGTAAATCTTATAGTATTCTACCTTCAAGGGGTTTGGGATTTCATCCCAATATAGGTAGTTCAGACTAAGAACAGAAACGTAGGAAAGAAGGAATGGAGGAAGGATAGATCTAAAGAGAGAAAAGAAATGAATTTCAAGATAGAAAGGTCAAAAGGTTTATGCTTTGGGCTAGTAGTAAACTGAGCCAAACTTACTTACATAAACAAATAAAGCAATACTGATGAACAAATGACAAAATTAGAGATAGATCTAACAGAAAAAGAAACACAGATCTAACTTAAAAGAGATCTAATGCACATAACACATAAATTCAGCATAAAGTCTCAATATTTGTATTAATATTTTCTTTTGTTACAAGAAAGCACAAAGTCTTTCTCTCCTCACTTCTATTTTTCATACAAAATTGTCCACCACAGAATACAAGTATTCCAATATTTATAGGAGGAGGAGAAAGAGGACAAAAAGAAACCAACCACTTATTTACAAAATATCTACAAATGTCTAAAAGTCAAAAGTTGACTTTTCGGCAATTTTAGGATGGTAACATCCCATGGTGCAACATGGATGATGTCATTGTGTGTGCCAACATGCTTTTAAATATTTTATAAAAATGGAAAATCCATCTTGGAGGAAGCTATTCATCATCGTCTCTCAGCTTGAATTTAGCTTCTGACTAAGGCTCAAGAGAGTCAATATGGCACTGTGCCCGATACTCTACAAACTTTTTGATCATATTTTGAAGTTGGTATTGATTAGGAGCCTAGAAATGATCATGAATAACCTCGCAAGTCTCTTTCTCATTCTTGAGCTTGTCAGGAAAATCAGCGTACTCTTCATTTGCATTGATCAAAGAGCCTATAAAATCACGACAGGCTAAGAGGTTGTTGATGGAATCTCAATCGAAAGTGACCTCTTGCGCCAGACCTTGAGAGATAATACCCTTGAAGAGTTAGAACGTGTCATATACTTCTCTCAACTCATAGGATGGCTTGAGAAGTCTAGAAGACATTTTTGAAACTGCTTTCTCCATGTTGTGTAACGCATCCAAGGCTTCTTCCTTGAATTTGTTAATTCTTTCCAGGATGAATTCCATTTGATCGACCTGGTAATCTAAAGCAATGAGAGCTTTAAAATTTTCCCGTGGGTGATTGATAATGCTGACCTTTAACAAGTCGTTAGCCGAACAGTTGACCATGGTCTGGAATGTTCCCTGCTGTAACTTAGCATTATCCAACTCCTTAGAAACAGAGCTTACTATTGCTTGTAGCTCTTTATTTCCTCGAGTTATATCCTAATGCAGCAACATGAACCTATCAATTATTATCTGACCATCCTGGAGGATCTTCTCAATCCAGGATGACACATTTGTACCTTGTTCAACAATCTTTATGTATTCATCTATTTTTTCTTGGTTGGGAGCTTGAACAGGTTCTGCAGTAGTTGCTGAAGGAGCTTTGCCCATCTTCTGCAAAGCTTGGAGGAGATTCTATTCTGTTCTTTGAGTATTCTCTTTTCCTCTTTGGCCTCTTGTAGCTTCTTGCAGATGGCATTGACAGCTGATAAGTCCTCTCCTTGCAGGATTTTTGATGATGTTCCCATTGTGACTTGAGTCACTATGAAGTCTGAGGAGATAGATCTTCTTTCTTCTTTATGGGATCCAGATAGGCTATCTCTATGACCCTTTCTCCTGAGGCACTTTTTGAGAAGCGAGTTAATGATTTTTACTTCTTGGGTCCCTTTGTTAGAATGACAGAGAAGTCCATAGCTGCAATGGGGACCTTCCTCTTGTGTTGACTCAGGTGGTTGGAGATCCAACCAGGACTTAGGGGATCGGGATTAGAAGAAGAAGATGAAATGAGGGTGGAAGGGGGAGCAACTGGAGTGGACTCAGGGAAGAAAGTGGAAACACTTGGTGGTGGCATGGATTGAGAATTTGATGTGCTAGTGCTTAAAGGGCCTGGAGTCACTAGAAGAGAGGAGAAAGAGGTGGAGATGGAAGGGATCTATAGTTGGATGGAGGGAATACCAGGTGATAGATCCACAAGGGAGGGAAAAATGGAAGAGGTGGGAGATGGAAGGGAGGAAGATGGAAGAGGAGAAACAACCAGACGAGTGATTACCTAAGGAGGAGGAGGGAGAGGAGTCAAAAAGGGGATAGAGGGCACCTCCATAGTTGTAGCTGTGATAACATCCTGAGTGGATGTGTCCGTTGGAATATTTATTGCTTCTTCTTTTCCTAGAGACACTAAGTCCACTATTTTCTTTGAGGCAGAAAGAGGGCTATCAGGATATTTCTCTTGTTGTCTTCATTCTCCAACTTCATCCTTTCCTTTGCCCTTTGGAAAGTGATCTGGCATTGGAGGTGCTCTTCCTAAGGGGGAAACAATGAAATCCACCCTAAGGTAGATGAGACCATTTCATTTGCACCAATGTTCGGTGCATTACAATGTGGGCTGAACCCTTTCTTTTATGGTCTTGAGTGCCTTGGTTCTATCGATACTTGTAAATGGCCAATCATCCCCATCCATGTCAAGGTAGACCTGATCAATTTCCTAATCAGTTTCTTGGAAATATTTTGGGATGATGACAACTCCATAGTGGATGATCTCTGCCAGTGCTAGCCGAGAGTGATCTTTTCACCTGATTTTAACTTCGTGGTTGAGGTCTATCCATATGTCCTTGATCTATGGGACATGGATGGGATCGATATTTGCCTTGGGGAGGCAAGCCCGGTAGTTAAAGTTTGGCCTTTCCGTGAAATCATGCTTCAGGTTGTGTAATTCCAGTTCTACAAAAATTTCCCAGGCTTTACCCAATGAGGCGCAGGTGTATCTACCAACCATGAGGGGGGAAAGGAGTTCCACCCTTCTTTCTTTTCATACACTTCTCATGATAGGTGATTAGCTATCTTGACAGCTCCAGCAAGATCAGCTTCGGTCCCGCATACCTTGGTAACCTTATGAGTTCTCCCAAGAAGTTTACCACTCTGAGATAGGTGAAGGTGGGGAATTGTGTAAACAAATCCCCCCATTTCTTTGTGGCAGCGACCACGCTCATGTTGGTTTGACCATGTCTCATGTTCAGCCTCATTAGGAAGATCACCTCATAGAAAAAGGCATCGTTGATCTTGTTGAATTTAGCGATATTGGCCTCAAGACTTAGCTCCCAATAGTACTCATATATCTTGACCTGAGGCCATATCCTGCTTTGAATCAGTCCCAGATATTCTCTCTCTGAGGTAGCGACATATAGACATAGGAGTTCATATAGAACCTCCCAGTTGTTGAAACCTATTGGAGTTGTTGTGAGATAGTATCACTGATAATCTCTCCCCAACTAAAATGTTGCTCAGGCACATTCTTGCTTAAGGGCTCTAAGTAGCTGAGCATCCTTTTGTGAAAGTGGTGGGCATCAGGAAGCCTGAATACTCTAATAAAGAAAGTGATGGTATCACTTAGCTCCTCTAAGAAGTCACTGTGGTGGATGGTCTATGGCCATTTGCTCGTTACCTTTTTGTTCTTTAGGTAAACCTCGTTCATCATCTACATGCACTTGTCCTCATTATCAGTCCAAGTCTTTATCTAGTCTTCTCGGCTTACTGCCACATACTGGATATGGTGAGGAATGCCCAACATGATTTCAAAGTGCTAAGATGTGAGGTTAATGACCACCTTTCCCTCTTTGTCTTCGACACATCTTTTGTCTTTATTGTAACAACGGGCCACTGTCATGATGAACTCATTATTGATAGCACTTACTGGAAGACCTACTGCAAAATGTAGCCCACTGCCCACTAGCTTGTCCATCCATGGGCTACCGGTAACTTGTTGGGTTCTAGCCTAGAAATCATCCATATCTATGTGCCCAAGCTCTGAGTCTCTGATGTCAAGAGAGCATTCTACAAGTGAGTCAAGCATCTTAACTCTCTATTATTTATATTTCATTTCTTGCTCTGTCAACTTAGGTTTTCTTTTAGACTTAGTTGGCTTCTTGCTCGACGAAGACATGTGTGAGCTCGAGGGTGGCTGTTATTGCTCTGCATGGAGAATCAAAGAGGTCCAACATAGAAGAGCCATGTTAACCATCATGTTATCCATAATAACAGCTTGCAGAATGAAAAATGAGCTATTTATAAGCCTTAAGGTGTAAGGCGCAGGTTTATAGCATGCTGCAGGGGCTTAAATAGGTTGGGCACACTTAGGAATCAGCCAACATGTAGATGTTGGTGGGGAGGAAGTTACGCCAGTGCCTTAAGAGGTTTTGGCGGGGCGTAGACTTGCTTGCTATGGCACGCGTTCAAGGCGCGCCAAGGCACAGATGTGAAATTTGTTACACGTGCTTGAGGTGCACCAGGCACACTTGCGGGAGATGTAACATAGAAAGTTAGCGCACCAAGGATTTTACGTGCACGGCGAGGGTTTGGTTTGCACAACATACAATGTTGATGTTATTTTTCTTGCACCAACACCTGCGCCTTTTTGAGAAATGGCCTAATGCTTGCTTAGGTAGCGCGTGGGAGGGATGCTTGTTACATGGGTCTGCATTACGCCTATGGCGTGACTGTGTTGAATGTAACATGGAAAGAATGTGTGCTAAATTTTTAATGGTTTTTGAACAGTTTGGCCAATTACGACATTTCTTGGTTTTTCTTATATTTTGCATTTGGATTTGGCAAATGACAAGGAGGAGAAGTTTTCAGCAAGGCAGGGAGTAGAGGCAAAATGGGTTTGAGCTCTTTCTGAGGTAGAGCCTTCTAGATTTGTAGATCTGGAAGGAGGGTCAAAACGGTTTGCAGCTGTTTTCGTTAGAATTGTTATGCTCATTATTTTAGATTCCTTGTTTTTACCATACAAATCCCAACATAAAAGCCACAATAAAAAACAAGATGGGTAGAAGCCACTTACCAGGAATATATAATGATGAAGGAATGACATGGGGTCCACAAACATGACAAATGGTAGGTGAGGGATGACAAGAGTCACTGATAGGCACAGAATAACTTTTCACAAATTTTGGTTCGTGAAAATGACAGGTGCTAAGCACCTATATATATAGAAAATTGGGCATTTATTGCGCCACAAACTTTTCTTTAGCACACTTGGTGGGATGTCGACATGGCAAGTGGTGTGCCTTGGCACAGAGAGAAAGATGTTGACACCAAGCTTTCACGACCTATGGTGCACTTAAGATGATGTCAACATGTTGATGGGTGCACCTTGGCACACCTATGGGAGGTGCAACATCTGGAGTGTTAACACTCCAGGGAGTGCACCAAAGGAAAAGAGGGGCACAATTTTACTGATGTTGACATGATATTTTCTACACCAAAGGATTAGGGAACTTCTACTAAGTTTTGAAATAACTTGATTTTTCAGAAGGGGTTATGAGGCCATTTCAGACGTTGTCTAACTTCCCTATGGGTCAAAACAAAATTTTAGGTATGGTTACCTACAAATTTCCCTTGTCAATTTTGTAGTATAACAATATCCATTAGGGAGATAAGTAAACCATGAGAGAGCATTACCAATGAGGCTTCAATAGAAAATCTTAAGAAGCATCTTATTATTTTAGCCATGATTTTTATATAATTTTGAAGATGTAGCTATGGATTTATATTAGCATCAAACAATTGGAAGGAAGGAATGATAAAATCTCTAGGGAATGGTATTTGAAATATTCTATGCGGAATAGGATTATTGGAGTAACATTAGAATCAACACTATCATAATAGGCCTTGTTTTCTAAAGTCAAAGTGTGAACCTTTTGTTAGAGCTCACCTATGACATACATAAGGGATAGCATCTCTTGAGGAGATATAGCATGATAACTTAGTGGTTCGTACAAAGGTTACACTTTACCATTAAAGGTATCCATAGGAACACTAGCATGCCTAGGAACATGTTTATGTGATTATTTGGCTAAATATAGCCTAGGCTTGGTCTTATGAGTATGCTTTAAATGGGTATCAACAACTTGAAAGGAAATTTCCCAAGGAAATGTATCAGTAGGTGTGATATTTGAAATTAATGGAAGATAAACATTCTTATAGTTTCTACCATCATCACTATGTACATAAATACCTATAAGTAGAAAATAAATACTAATAATAACATCACATTTTCTTGCAGAAGGAGAAGGAGAAACACAATGTGAAACATGAGCATTATCATAATTTTTTCATGCATGAGAAATTGAGGGAATAAAACAAACAACATCATTCGTTTTACATTTAGAAGTGTAATGTGTTAGAAGAACAATTAACCGAGAGGGGGTTGAATGAGTGACCCTAAAAAAAATTCAATTATGTTTTACCATTCAATACATATTAACCATAATGATCTTATAATGCATAAAAATCCATTCACAAGAACATGAAACAAGAGAGAACATACATATATGAGTGGGAAACCCTCAAGGGGAAGAAAACCCACTAATAACTCTGTAAATGGACTATTGTTCTATAAATGATTGCAAAAGATCATATTCAGTTGAGTACCCACTCAACTTGGAGCACCAACCCCAAATAAGTTAAACACCTACTTAACTAGGTTTAATTAAGCATTAATTCTGAGGATAGACAAAATACCAAAATGTTAACATCCCAAGGCGTGTTGGCACATCACTTAGACATACCTAAGAACTCACCCAAAGTGTACAAGGGTACCATGTCCCTCTTTTATGATAACATTTTTCAGGAGTTAGCATGAAGAGACATATAATCCTTAATCATAACAACTAGATCCATAACAACCATGCAAAGATAAACCCCAACTAGATCTAGATCACAACCATATGCAAGCATGAACTAAACAAGAATCAAGGAAAGGTTTACTACACAAGACCAAGTTATAGATAAGTCAATAACTAATATCCATCTACAACTATCCATTATATTAATCACAGAAGTTGAATACATATATAAGAGTTTCACCATAAGTCATGTGCGCTCATAAACTAACAACATAATTCTATTACAAAGTAGAACTAGATCTCCCTAAACCATTCAAATCAATACATACTTATAGGAGTGGGTACTTCCCCTTCACCACCTAAGCATCCAAAAAATAGGTTGCATACTAAGAATATCCATGTGCCACTTACAAAGATAACCAGAGAGCATGCAAGCTCTTCCAACAATAGTTATCCTATAGATAACTTCAGTTCCAATCTTATTTTTATCCCAAAACACTGCATGTCTTTTGTTCTCCACTTGTCCCAAAATAGCCTTGTGTATCCTCCAAGTCTTCATGCTCTATTTTGAACTGCCAGTTCCTTACTCCAAAAATAGACTCTTCCTGCATGGAATCTTCCTTTGCATGTCACTCACTCCACGTCTATATTTAAATTCTTGCCCAAAATTGACTAATTCCTCAACTCTCCTAAAGTAATCCTTCAACATCCTTTTCTATCTCCCGTGCAAAAATATTGTCATCCATGCACGCACTCACCATATTGTCTCTTGCATGTGTTTCCTCTGTTGGTCTTGCATGTTCCAATAAATTGCTATTTTCTAAGGCCCAACTATCACCAACTTGCAAGGAAGAAAAAACCCCTAAGTGACTCAGCCACATCTATATTTTTGTCTCATTTTAACCCTTTTTTTCTTAATCAACAAATGATGACCATATTTCTACCCTTCTGCTCTTGACCGCTCTTTGAACTATATGTTATATACTTCTTCGCTCAACAATATTATTCACCTTGATATAGGAATACAAAAATTGACTTTCATACGCTGACAGCATTCATCATATTCAACATAAATCTTATACCCATGGTATACAATACCTCCTACTGCTCAAACATGCACTATATTTCTCCCATTCACACACACCTCTAATTGGCCTAAAACTACCTTATATACATGATCCATGAACATACACAATTGGTTTACCATATACACATTCAACCTATTAGGTACATAGTAAAACATGTCTAATACCATCGTATAAAAATTCTTCTATCACACCTAAAACTTCTTTTGGTCTAAAATAACTCAGTTAGGCCTGAAATTCCTATAGGACTTATGAAGACCTATTTATATTAGGTATTCCTAATTAATGACACACCATGACTTTATTGGGCTCACATAGCCTTATAAAACACTAAAAAACCTTTCACATACTCTTTCAATGACCTCTTATGAGATCCTCTATGCATTTTTAGCGTTACACCTTTCATTCGTGTCATGAAAGATCCTTAAGAACAAATTGCCCATAATACCTCAAAAACTAGTCATGAAGAACTTAATCTCCAACACTTGTGTAGACACCTTATATCATATTTTATTCATGAATATGGTTCTATGATAACCCTTGAACACTCTCATAAATTAAAACCTTAAGGCCTAATGGTAAATATTGGTCTTGTAGACCAATTACTTGACCTCAACAAACATGTTTAGACACAGTCAAACAAGTTAAATTTTTAGATATTCTTCTCTACATATACTGACTCTCAGAGCTTCTTCAAATAATGTTTATGTCATGTAGGACATCAAAAAAATTTCATGCACTTTATTCCACCATTCTACTCTGAAATCACCATCAATTCATCCTATCAAGTGAGACATGTTTTTCTCCATTAGGCTTGTATGTAACTACCTAACTTGGATGACCTCATAATCACACTTAGATTATTGAACTCATCCAAAAATAATCATGAACATGAATAAATAGTCTCTATCTTATTCCTCAATTATTTTTGACCAAGTCAACTTCTGACAGTTACATTAAATTATGTACATACCAATATTATTCCTGTATGGCCTTCTCACTCTTCTCACTAACCACAACATCCTAGAGGTACCTAGGAGATTCCACTACAATATCAAATAGGTTTCTTGAGAAATTCAATCCATCATGAGCTGATTTGAACAATAAATTTCCTATCAAGTCCTTGTTAGGGGTTTAGAGAGGTTTTTGACCAGTTATGGTGTTAACGATTGTTCATAAAGGATAGGAATTTGGATCATAAACTAATGCCTAGATTTCTTATCTAGAACCATTCCCCATATCTCCTAAAAAACTCATAATCCCATGCAAAGTATTTACGTGCATATGAGAAAATGAAAGTGCTTCTTGGGTTTGGATATATCATTATGTGACCTCGAAAAAGCCTAAATCTTATTTTCTTAAATTTTCCTTTAAACCATGCATTCAACCTACATCATCATACCTAGAACAAATCACCTTACCTTTTTCCATGGTCACACATGAATTTTTAATCTTACAAATAATGACCATGCCTCATTATGTTAGGAAGGGTTTAAGAGGGATCTAGGTGAAGATCTAGAATGGAGGCTTTACCCATTTAAGTGGATTCTGAAAAACTCATGAGTGTCTTACCACCTCACTACCATACCCACATAGTTCCCAAACATACTTCACATGCCTATGACCATCCATTGTTATTCATCTCTTATCATACCTCATGACTTGGCTTCCTATGCACTTGAGCACTCTTTAATAAAGACCTATGTCTTACATGCTAAACTTGACAACCTTAAAGTTGTCTTCAAATTATCTCTCAGTTTTCTTCCAATTTTATCTTTTGCCTTCAAATTATTTTTCAATTGTCTTCAAATTATCTCTTTTGTCTTCAAAATCTATTTCAGTTGTCTTCAAATTATCTCTTTCTTGTCAAGATCACATTAATGACAATACTTAACAATCTCCCCCTTTTTCATTGATGGTAACCACTCTAAAAAAAACTATGACAACCACTTTCTTTCTTTCCCATCATGAACATTAGACACCATTCCCCCCTTTGACATTAATGAAAAAGAGATACCTGCATACTTGAAGCATCAACTAGACATGCTTCCTCTATCTCCATGCATACCTTCTAAACACTAATTTCTTTCTCTTCGAGCTAAAGAACCACTTGATTATCTCCCCTCAAGTTATTAACTAATTTAATGATTTTTAGGAACAAGAATTACACCCAACTCCTTTCTTAAATGTTCAAATATTTCCTTTGGAAGTGGCTTGGTTAGAATTTCAACAATTTTATCCTTGGTAAATACATACTCAAGCTTAACATTTTGTTCACTAACATTCTCTCTTAGGAAATGATATTTGATGGGAATGTTCTTAGTCCTTGAGTACATGATTGGAGCCTTTGAAATGTGTATGGAACGTGTATTATCATAATAGATGGGAACAAGATTTCTATACTCCACCTTGTATTCATTTAAGGTTTGTCTCATCCATAGAACTTGAGTATAACATGAAGTTTTTATAATGTAATTAGCCTCACAAGTAGATAAATCCATTGATGCATGCTTCTTGTTTATCCATAATAATAGGCTTTCTCTCCACTAGTGATCTTCATGTCATCTAGACTCTATATCCAGTCAACATTCGTATAGGTTATCAACCTGAAAAACTTGCTCCTTGGGCACTATAACCCAAACTCCATAGTCCCCTTGAGATACCTAAGTATCCTCTTGACTTCTTGAAAATGGTTTTCCTTTGGATATTCATGAAATATTCCCACAAAACCTACTACTTACATGATATCAAGTCTAGAGGAAGTAGTATACAAAAAACTCCCAATCATTGACTTGTATGATGTATGATCCACATTTCGAGACTTTTCCTTCTTGCTTAACTTACACCCCGTGATCATATTTGTGCTAAATTTCCTACAATATTCCATCCCAAACTTTTTCAACATCTCTCTTATGTATTTGGCTTATGAAATTAATATACCTCTTTCAGATTGAGTGATTTTCAATCCAAGGAAGAATGATACCTCTCATAGCATAGAAATTTCAAATTACTTATTCATCACATCTACAAATCCCTTAGTCATGCTCTCATTATTTCTACAAAAGATGATTCCATCCACATAGACAACCACCATCAACTGATGATCACCTTTTGTCATTATGTAGAATTTTTTGTCTACAAATCCTCTCCTGAATCCTTGGTCTAATAGATAATTGTCCAATATGGCATATCAATCTCTAGGAGCTTGATTTAGACCATAAAGATCCTTGTTCATTCTATAAACATAGTCCTTATCATCTAATAATGAGAAAAATTTAGGTTTCTCTACGTATACCTCTTATTCCAAATTCCCATTCAAGAATTCTAACTTGACATCCATTTAAAATACCTTGAACCCTTTGAAACTTGCATAAGCTAGAAATAGTCTGATAGCTTCCAATATTGCTATAGGAGCAAAGGTATCCTAACAGTAAACTCCTTATACTTGTGTATACCAATTTGGCCTTGTTCCTAATGAATTCTCCATCTTCATTTAATTTGTTCCTAAATAACCATTTTTTGCTAATGACATTCTTTTCTTTAGGCCTAGGAACTAGTTCTCAAGCCCCATTCTTTTCTATTTTTTCCAACTCCTCATTCATAGTACCTATCCAAAACTTGTATTTACTTGCTTCTAAAATTTTCTTAGGTTTAATCTTAGCCAATAGAGCAACATTTTCTTGGTTAGGGTTACTTACCATATTCCTCCTTATTTGCACACCTACATCCTTATTGACATTTATTTGTGTTTCAAGATGGTGTTTCTAAATCTTTACTGGAGGTCCTTTTGAATATTCTATTTCCTAAAATTCTTCTTATTCATTTATCTCTCTAGCTTCTTATTCATTCTTAGAAAGTAAATTATGAAAATAAGACTTCTTAGAACAGGTCTCATCAACCTTCACATTGGTGCTTTCCACTATCTTCTGTAATCTCTTATTATAGCATCTATAGGATAAGCTAAATAATGAATATCCTATGAATATTCCTTCATCAGACCTTTAATCAAACTTACATAGGTCTTCCTCATCTATTTTGATGAAGAATTTTCTTCTAAAAACTCTAAAGTATTCCACATTAGAAGGATTTCCATTCCACAACTCATAGGGGGTTTTAATTCCATTAATCCTTATCTGTCCTCTACAAAAAAATGTAAACTATAATGCTTAATGCTTCTCTCCAGTAGACATCAGACAATCTTGACTCATTTAACATTCTCCTTTCCATTTCTTGAATTATCCTATTCTTTCTTTCAACCACCCCATTCCGTTAATGTATCCTAGCTATTTAAAAATTGTCTCCTTATTTCATGAGCCTCACAAAATTCATCTAGTTAATTTGACCACAACTCTCCCTCTTTGTCAGACCTTAGACACTTTATTTTTACATTCTTGTCATTATCAACTAGAGACTTAAATTCCTTGAACTTATCAAGAGATTTAAACTTTTCTTTCAAAAAATTTACCCAATTCATTCTTGTGTAGTCATCTATGAGTAACATGAAGTAGTTTTCTCCTCGAACATTTTAAATTATTGTAGGTACACAAAAATTAGTGTGAATTATTGCTAAAGGTTTTGAAGTAAAGTATTCCTTAGACTTGAATCTCTTTCTAGTTTTTTTTACCATGATGCCATGCCTTGATAAGTGTGGTTGCATGTTCGGTGCTTTTAGGTATATTTTTCACACACTTCTTGGAGTTGATCTTAAACAAGTTATCAAAGTTTAGGTGGCCCAACATTCTATACCATAAATAGAATTTATCCATCTTTATCATGAAGCATATATCCTTTTTGATCTAACTCAATACATAAATAATGTTCTCAATTTTCTTATTCTTGGCAATTATTCTTCCTGAACTAGCTCTTCTTATATCACACCCTTTGTCATGAAAGATCAATGTGTGTCCTTGACTACATATATGACTTACAATCTCCAAGTTATGTTTCAAGCCTTCTACATACAACACATTTTATTTCTTTGTCTTCCCATTTTCCAAACTCAAGGTACCCTTACCAAAAATATTGGCAGATGTGTTATCTCCAAATCTCACTGTACCTGAAGCATTCTCCTTCAATGAAATAAACTTGTTGTTGTTCCTTGTCATGTGGCCTGAGAAACCACTATCTACATACCATATCATATCTTCATTTTGAATGTAAAAGGAATTTTGAGCTATCAAATGTTCTTCTCCTTTAGTATTTTTCTCCTCCTTCACCTTATCACCACGGTCTAACTTCATGATGTACATATTTTTGTCTTCACTGATCTTATTCATTTTTCTAAGTTTGAAATATTTCCTCTCTGAAAACATTTGTAGCCTAAAATTCTACTTCTATTATTTAAATGATAATTCATTCAATTCCTCTACGAGGTATTAATTCTAAAATCCACAACTCTATGTTCATATTGATTGCATGAAAAAAATAGCCTTTCAAAGAATTTACATACCTTGTCTTTACTCTATCATTGTCATCACTCCTTGATGATATAATATACTTTGAGGTATGGATATCCTTTTTCTTCTTTTGATATTATTTGAAACAAATACCATCCTTATCATTTTCCTTTCTCTTCTTTTGGTATTCTTTGAAAATAATACCTACCTTATCATTTTCCTTTCTCTTCTTTTGGTCTTCCTTGAAACCAACACCTTCCTTATTGTGTGGAGACCACTGAATACTAAATATATCACCAAGAATTTCAGTTTTCTCTTAAAACTTCTTATGTGCTTTCAACTTGTTTGATCCCTCATCCAATTATTCCTTCAAGGACTCCATCTCTATTATAAGTTTCTTGCATTCTTCCTCATTGGTCTTAAGACTTTTTGTTACAATTTAAACCTAAGTTTCTAGCTATTTGATGATATCTTCATGTTCATTATCCTTATTATTGATTTTTTACTCATAATCCTTGATAAGTAACCTCAATATATGATTCTTCCTTCTTTGGTTATTTAACTCAACTAGAGCACTCAATAATTCTACATCAAGAATAACGTATGCTTCTTCTTCAGCTTTCATGAGGCTTTACAATATCAAGCAAATTTCACTCCCTATTTCTATGGCCATGAATAGAGTTTCATTTTTATCAATGATATCATCAATCTCAAATATATTGTTGTTACTTATATCAGAGGATTTGTTTTCTTCTTTGGTATAAAAATTTCTCTTGTTCTTGATTGACCCTTTCTTTCCTTCATACTTATTGAAATTCATTTTTTTCTTTTCATGCCTATATGACTTCTTATCCTCACCATGATGTTAATAATGCTCTCCATCATCCTTATATTTGTTAGGGTACTTGGATGCAAAGTGACCAAACTTATTATAGTTAAAGCACTTAAATGGAAAATGACCTTTATACTTACTTGATCCTTTCCTTATTCTTTTGAAAAACATGGCTTCTATTTCATCATCATCAATATTTTTATCATTATCATTCTTGACCTTTTTACCTTATGAATTCTTCTCAAATTTGAATGTGAATTACTTCTTGGAGGGTCTTCCATCACCTTTTCTCATTTCATAGGTAGTAAAGATGCCATGAATCTCATCCATATGTAATGTGTTTAGATCCTTCATTTCTTCCATAACAAAGAACTTTGAATCAAACTTAGATGTCATATATATCAATAACTTTTGTACCACTTTTGGTTCTTCCAAAATTTATCCTAGACCTGTGGTGAAATTTACCACTCCATTTACTCTCAACAGATAAGAAGAAATATCCTCATCCTCCTTCATTCTCGGACTTTAAAATAGCTTTTGGTGGGTTTGCAACTTTTTGAGCTTTACTTTGGTGTCTCCTTTATAGATGGTCTGAAACTTTTCCCAAATACATTTGGCCATTTCACAATGCACGACCTTGAAAAATTATTCCTTTGAAATACCACATAGGATGGATTTCATTACTTTAGAGTTGTTTTCACTAGCCCTTTTTCATATTGCATAAATTGGGGGTGTAGCAGGTAAAGTGTATCCATCAACCATTGATTACCATATGTCAAAACCTAATGACATTAGATATTTCTTCATTTTGATGCTCCAAAATTCATAGTTAGTCCCATTGAAGAGAGGAGCCTTATTGGTTAAGAATCCTCCTTAAACTTGACTAGACATGTTTGTGCTTTTAGGATACCCTTTAAGCTATTAGGCCTACTCCAAAGGACCAATCTCTGATACCAACAGCTAAAAGCACAATTTATTGAGGGGGTTGAATAACTAACATTACAAAACTTTCATTCAATTATGTTTTTCCATTCAATACATATCAACCATAGTGATCTTATAATGCATAAAAAACCATTCACAAGAATATGAAACAAGAAATACCACACATATACGAGTGGGAAAACCTCAAGGGGAATAAAACCCACTAATAACTCTAAAAATGGACTATTTCCCTATAAATGATTGTAAATTATCAGATTTAGTTGAGCACCCACTCAACTTCGAGCACCAACCCCGGATAAGTTAAGCACCTACTTAACTAGGTTTTATTAAGCACCAACTTGCAAGGAAGCACCAAATCCCTATGTGACTCAGCACTAAGTCATCCAACTCTATATTATTTCACCTTCTTAACCCTTTTTGTCTTAACACAAAATTGATGACCATATTTCTACCCTTCTTCTCTTGATCACTCTTCAAACTGCATGTTATGATTCTTCGCTCATAATTCTTCTTCACCTTTATATAGGCATGCAAAATTGAAGTTAATAGGTTGAAAAACTTTATTATATTCAACATAAACCTTCTACCCATGGTATATAATACCTCCTACTATTCAAACATGCACTATATATTTCTCATTCACACACACCTCTAAATAAGCCTAAAATGACCTTGTATATATACATAATTCATGAACATACAGACATGGTTGACCATATAAACCTTAAACCTCTTAGGTTGGAAATAAAAAACTTATAACATATTATAAGCATGCTTCTATCACACCTTAAAATCCTTTTGGTATTCAATAACTCAATTAGGCCTAAAACTCCTTTAGGACTTATGAAGACCTAATTGCATTAGGTCTGCATGCTTAATGTCACATTGTGACTTTATTGGGATAAAATAGCATTCTAAAAAATTAAAAATCATTTCACATACTATTTCAATAACTGCTTATGATTTCATCCATTCTTTTTTATCTCTACACCTTTCATTCATGCCATGAAAGCTTATTAAGAACAAACTACCCAAAATACCTCAAAAGCCAGTCATGAAGAACTTAATATCCAACACTCATGTAGACACATTATATTATATTTGATACATGGATATGGTCCTATGAGAACCCCTGAGATATATAATAAAGAAAAACCTTTAGATCTAATAGAAAATATTGGTCTTACAGACCAATTACATGACCTCAATAACCCTGTTCAGACAAAGTCAAATAAGTTAGCTTGTGAGCACTTCTTCTCCACATATACAAACTCTCATAACTTCTTCAAAAAATGATTATGTCATGTAGGACCTAAAAAACCTATTCATGCACTTTATTCCACCATTCTACTCTGCAATCACCATCAGTTCATCTTTTCAAGTCAATCTCGTTTTTCTCCATTAGGCCTATTTGTAACTACCTGACTTGGATAACATCATAGGAACTATTAAATGTTGGAACCTATCTAGATATCACCATGAACATGTATAAATATTATCTATCTTCTTCCTCCATTAATGTATCTACTTTGAATAAGTCAACTTTTGAGAATTACAGAAAAATTTGTATAAACCATCCTTTTCTTGTAGGGTCTTCTCACTCTTATGACTAACCACTACCTCTTGGAGGAACCTAGGAGAGTCCACTACAATATCCAATAGGTCTCCTAATAAATTAGATACATCTTGAGCTGATTTGAACCAAATATTTCCTATTGACTCCTTATTAGGGTTTTGGAGAGGTTTTTGACCAGTTGTGGTATTAACAATTGTTCATAAATTATAGGACTTGTAATCCAAAAATAATTCCTAAAGTTCTTAGATAGAACCCTTTTCCATCTCTCCTAAACATCTTAGACTCCCATGCAGAATATTTACAACTTTATGAGCAACTGAAAGTGCTTCTTAGCTTTGGAAACCTCACTCTTTGAGCTTGATAAATCCTAAAACTCATTTTATTTCTTTTTTCTTCAAACCATGGCTTAAACCTAATTCATCATACTTGAAACAACTCAAATTACCTATTTTTATTCTCACATGTGTATTTTAATTCTTACAATTTATCATTGTGCATCATTAGGTCAGGCAAGGTTTAGGAAGGGTCTAGATACAAACCTAGATTAGATTATTTACCCCTTTAGGTGGACTTTGAGGAAATCATGAGTGTCTTTCCACAACACTACCACGCCCACACTATGCCCAAACATCCTTCAAATTCATGTGACCATCTATGGTTCTTCATCTCTCTACATGCCTCATGACTAGGCTTCCTATGCACTTGAAAACTCTTCAATGAAGACTTGTGTCTTGCATGCTAAACTTGAAAACCTTCAAGTTTTCTTAAAATAATGTCTCATTTTTCTTCAGATTATCTTTCAGATGGCTTCAAATTCTCTCTTTATCCTCAAGATGACATCATCAACCTTTAACATCAATGAATCATTAACCTTTGACATCAACAAGGAACATCATCAACCATTGACATCAATGACAATACTCAACACACCTATTATCAAAAATGCTATAATCAAGCTCAGTATTTTTCATTCAAGAGGAGTAAAAACATAATCATTATTAGAGCATGCATTGGAAAAAGAAACATCATGGATTTCATTATCATGGTTATATGTATAATACGTCATTTCCTCCTAATATACATAAGGGATACCATTGATCAATGCATAGAAATATGGGAAAATGTTGGTATATTAGAAACACTAACATCATCACCAGAGTCTAGGTCAGCTATAACATTGGGCTCATGGTCACTACTATAATTTTTAAGACCATCCTTAGGATATTCATGAGTGAAAAGAGGTGATAAAAGAGTGGGGTCATCCTTTAGGAGTAGTAGTAGGATTTGATGTGTAAAACTAGAGACGAGGATGAGTAAATGGTTGATAAACAACATCTCAATCAACATCAAAGATTACATCATCTGTAAAAGAATGTGAAAATGGAGTAACATGCTTGGCATATACCTAAGTGTTCGGGACCTTGTTAAATGGATATTGACCATTATGCCTTTAAAAATCCTGGAAATAGGGTATGATCACACATAAGCAAAAAACTACACACAAACCAAACACTTTTGTACGGTCTTAAGACAACACTAGGGTTCAAATCAGAAAGTGTAGCCTATGGATACTTGGGCAAGATCCTAGGTTTGGTTAAGGATTCAATCAAAGTGGGTTCACAAAAATGTATCGATTTTAATTGAAACTAATCAATATATGGTTGATAAGGTAGAAACCAAACAACAATACATGTGTAAAATGATATTTAAGATAAATTGTTTATTCATATAAGTAAAAAAACCACTTTAAGAAAGAGATGTAATCTATCAAAGGTGTAATGGAGATATAAATAGTAACTTAATTATTTCAGATGAAATTAAGACTTTGTCATTGAGTGATCTAAAATATGAACATAGCCTGAAAACTAGAAGAACCTTCCACTGCACTATTGGGGCTTTTAGGTCAGAACCGTACAGTATGGTCAAGACCGTACAACAAAAAATGAACCTATTGTATGGTTTTGAACATGTAAAAAGTCATAATGTGTAAATTTTAGTGTCTCTTTGTGTCACTCTTTGTCACCTTTTACAATCTTCACTGTCGCATCAAAGCCTAGATTTTGTAAATGTACCTACAAAATAACCCTAACTACCCTACAAAAAACTCAAGAACACATTAGATGGAAAAAATATATAAATAATTGACTCGTACAGACCTTAGAGGTCATCCCATATGTGAATCATCGAGCACTAAACTATATTTTAAACTCAATACAGTTCTCCTAGTGTTGTGTCATTGTGCATGCAACTATCTCTTACCCTATTATTTTGCTTATGTTTCCACACCGATAATAGGTTAAACTATTTCATTTCATTCAAAACCTTGTCTGTTGATGAGATATATTATAATTATGCCCTCTTATATTGTTTATGTAGTATGCAAGAAGACTTCTTTCTCATTTAGTTTAGTATTGTGGTAGATAGATAGATGATTGTTAGATAGAAAATTCTTAAGTTAGACTTATATATATGAGTTTCTTCATTTGAGATTAATACCTTAGTGGCAAAAAAGGCCAGACTAAAATATACAAAATGAAAGATAAAAGGAAAAACATGCTCATAAAGATAAAATAGTCAGAAAAAAAGGGGTCAACACCATCGAATGGAGTCGGGACCGTGTGTACGGTCTTGAACCTATTGTATGGTTATGACATATGGTCAAACACATCAAACAAAATAAAATGGAGCCATATATCTATGTATAAAGTTTGAAATTTCAATGAAAAATAAGAAAATGGAAATAATATGAGTCTACTCATCCAATAAAAGGTAAATTAATAAATGACTGATGCCACTAAGATCTTATCTCATTGTTCAAAACTCGTGTACATATAACTATAAAAAATCATGATGTAATAGTGGTTTTTTGAAAATTTTAGTGTCTAGAGAGGGATTGTATGGTTCAGCCAAGATTAGACCCTACATACTAACCCTTCCATAATTTTTGAGACAATAGAGAGAACTACCAAAACTAAAAATTGTGTCATGGATATATGATATTTTATGTTGCTTTGATTAAATAATTTTCTTAAAATTAATGTCAGAATAGAGTGTAATGATAATAAAATTGTAGAAGAGTTAGATTTATGAGGAGATTGTAGGTTTAATGTGAGCATTTCTCTTAGAAATGGAACATGGTCAAACTTGGCATTCTACGAGGACAAGTTACCAAAAATTTAGTGTTTATATTCACCATAGTGAGCTAGGACTAGAAGTATTCTTCTTGATATTTCCCCCTTTTCACCCATATAGATTATCTCTCAATGTTGTTATCATTTGGTAGGACCATGTATCAACAATCATATTACAAGTACGTATTTTTATCCCTTCTATGTTATTTGTTTCATGTTTTTGATTGAGTGGATGGTTTTTCATTCATTGTTAATTTTTTATAGGTCACGGTAGATGTATGTTTACTTTCATCTATTGTTTTGTCTTATTATTTTATGCCCTCTAGCTTTATCAATCTCTTAATCTACTCTTATTATGAATCATTATAGGATACCTCTCTTTATCTTAGGTATAGTCCATAAAAACCTATAACTACCTTAGGGGTAGGTATATTATCTTATAGAATGACGAAACTAGCATTATTTGAGAACCTTTGGTATGTACATCTTATGTGTAGGCCTATATTTGATCCTCAACATTTTAAAACCTAGTTGGGGATTCATATTAGACTGTCATCTAAATATTATCTTGTATGTATTACAATTCAAATGGTGTAGGAACGCGAGATAGTTTCCATACCTTTCTTAGATATACTTGGCTATCAAGTTTTATTGATAGGTTTTGAGGCACTTATCTATAGTCACACTAGCTATATCAGGAGTTATGTATTTAGTTGTAGCTTATCCAGAATATGTGGTAATGTATTATCTTGAGTGGGACCTTTCAAAGTTTTAATTCAATTTTTTTAGCATGGAAAGTTGTCTATTTTTAAAGTGGAGAAAAAAAATTACAATAACTTAATGAGATTTTATTATAAAAAAAATACTCTTGATTATAAACATAATAAAGTGTTCATGCATAGGTTCAATGATTGTTGAGAATATATTGACTAGTTTATTTTCTAATAATATATATTTTTTGTATATTTTTCTGCCTACAAATGATAAATTTTAAATAAAAATATTTCTATAATTTATTTGATTGAGATATCTAGTCAAATCTATTAAACGCATGCAATGAAAATCACAAAATCATAAATAGATATGAACACAAATGAAAGTTTTATATTTATATTTCCATATATTTAAGATAAATTCTCGCTAAGAATGTATTTCCTAATCAAATGAGGATGAAATGATAAATAGATATGAGACTTATCTATTGTGAATGTAATAAAATGAATCATCTTCCATTTTCTATTATCTGATAGTAAGCTGAAATGAAATATTTAATTTTACATTTTGAATTATTTGTAAAATAAATAAATACCATAGTAAGGTAATGTAGACAAATATGAGGTTTGATCTCAACAGTAAGCATAGATCTAGAGCCAATAATTTGATTTAATCAAACAAAATCATAAATTAAATGTTATTCTACTTCTTTAAACTTTCTTCTCCTTTTTGGGACGTTTTATTAGTTTTTAATATAAATAATGCAATTCTAACTAATAAATAAGAAGTTAAATACAAAATGAAAGCCCCAACCTTTGCTATTATGTAAAACAAGTTGGAAATGATTTAAAAGTTGTCTTCATTATACTACCTCTTTATAATGTGTTCAATTTGACCCAAGGGAAGTGCATCAATGAAGGTGGAGGGAAAACAATTAGTTTGAATACAAGAAGAAAATATCAACAGTACTATGGCCAAATCTAAGTTAATCAAGAAAATAGTCTTAGTCTTCTTTAGATGCTTCTACTATGATAGTAGAAAAAGTTGGGTTGTGGCTGAGATGAAGATGGTAGAAAACACCAATGGTATATTGTATTCTTTTGATCTTTACTAAGAATAATTTTTGTGACTAATTGTGGAAAAAGTAAAATCTATAAAATTGCTTTCAACTAAGAAATATATCCAAATATTCATATACACAAAATTAATTCTTCAACTCCAATTTTTCCAACCCTGAAAATAACTACATAATCTCTTTTTCAAAAGAGAGGCAATTTTCAAAGTGAAGTCGATAACATACAACTATGAGATTAAAATTTGATCAATAATTATAATTGGTTGTAAGGAAATGAAATGAATTTAGTATGGAGTGACCTAGAAACAAACTCACTATATTGGAATGTAAGGAATAAGAATAAAAACGTCGAGTCAAAAAATGTGTTGTTGAGATAAAATAAAATTCACATTCAAAGGTCACACAGCTGTCAGTAAACACAAGTGGTAATTTTGTAATCTCCATGGGGGTTATCAATTTTTCAACTCAATGTCATGACCCTCGTGGCGGTTGGAAAATGTTTTGTGGTGATGTTTAAGACCATTATGACAACTATGTAAGATGTTATGGCAGTTGAGGTGCACAAAATTATATTACACAATTTGTGTGGGGAAGAAAAGGAAATATTTACTTTTGATAGTCGGGATTTATGTTGGGGAGAAATTTGAGAAATTATAAGTAAGAAAAGTAAGTGTAAAGGATGCAACAAGTTGTGAACATTTAATAATGTTTTTAAGGTCATAACATCATCATCAAGATTTAAAATATAACACCATGTAAAATTTAAGTGTGCACATTATCCCTCACACCACAGGTCAGGTAATACTAATTACAACTTTTCATATAATGATAAATCCTTTGAGTTTTACAACTACCATAGCATTGTTATAACCTAGGGGTTCATTCTATAAAAAATTCCTTACTCAACTCTTAATACCCCACTATATGTTCACCAATTTATGATCAACTAGGAAGATATCACAAAGAGCAAGGTGAGAGCATAACATTGATAGACTGTGAAAATGGTCATAAAGTGATTTTTTCTATTTCACTTCTATATCGCTGCCCTTTGTTTTTTATCTCCTATGTGTCGTACTTTTCCCGCAGAATTCTCCTAAAACATATAAAGAGAAACAACACCTGTAAAACCCCAAAACACATCAAATCCTAAAAATAAAAAGATAAAAATGGGGAGTCAAACTGACCCCAGTGGTCACCTGACTGAGTGAACTTATCATCTAGATGATGCACTACATTTTAGACTCCATGTATTTCTACATATGTGTGTAGAATCATGCCCTAGGTGGATTTTGTGTAAGTTGCACTTGATAACAAGAAATAGCTAGATGTAGAAAATGTAGATAGATGTGTGCATGGAAATATTAACTTCCCCTCCTATGAATTGTATGTTGAATAATTCAGTCCCTTTTCCATTGAATGGATGCTTTGATGCTCTTGAGATGCCTTTTGGATGTAACCTTAGTTGATAGTAATATATGCTTAGTGTTTGGTCCCTTATTATGATCACATAGTTTTGTATTTATATGATTCCCTTTGTTGAATTTCATAATTAACCCCTAAAAGGTCGAACACCAAGAAAATAAGATGCCCAACAGCTAGAAAAGACCCAAAAAATGTGAGTCAGATACAAAGAGTTAGGGGGCACCTAGAGGGGATGGGGGTGCTTGGGTGCTGGAGTCCAGGATGGGCGCTCGTGTCTAGACTAAAAAAAGGAGAAGTGTCGTAAGTTAGATTGGGAAAGAAGGTGTGTAAGAACAAGAAGAAAACCAGAAAGCAAGCAATGAGGAAAAAGACAATAGTGAATTAATACTTTTCTTTCTTAGGAATCATATGAATAGTGGTATGTGATCAAGACCTAGAAATATACCCAAAGTGCGTGATTTAGTGTCTACACTCTTTATATCAATAAACTTTTGATAAAATGTTAGCATTACAATTTAGTAACTCTTACCCAAGAAACTCCTTATTACCAACCCGTTATTGTCTTATATCGATAAGTAGGGGGTTGAGATTAGATTTGAAGATTATACTATTTGTAGAGAAAGTATTCTTACAAACATGCTTTAAAGTAGACTTTCCTACTAATAGTCAAAGTCAAGTCAATTACTCAATTGATACTTTTATTTTATTGATAGAATATGAATAAGTTTGTATACACATGCTCATATCCATACAACTAAATTATAAATAAATAATATAGATGAAGATAAAAACCATACATATATGCATGAGTTATTAAATACTCTCACACCTATGTTTCGTGAGGTTGACCTTTGGGAATTAGGGTTGGGGTTGTAATGTCTAGATATATCAAATATTTTAAAAGAAGAGATAGGGATATTACTTTTTGTAAATGAGATCTACTTAAAAGAAGATTACTATTGGTTTCTCAAACGTGCACCCACATCTCAGATCTCAGAAAGGGCAGAGCTGTTTGAGATGACAATGGAACCATCCCTAAGTTGTGGGACCTTGCAAGCTTGGTACGGATCTCTAGAGAAGGTCAGTTCCTCTATCTATTTCTACTCCTACTGCTACTCCTAGTGTTGAAAGGGGAAACTAAGCTAAGAATGCCAAGGGACCAAGGAAAGACGGATAACATGAAGTAAACCACACTAAAAGGTGTTAGCACCAGAAAAGAGGGGTGAACACTATCTGTTCTGAGTGAGAATGATAGTGAATGCATGAAAGGAGGCTAGGCACGAGTAGCACAGTGAAATACACATTCACCAGATCACTCTTGTGGAACACAACTAAGTATGGAATTGCAGGGGACTTGACATAGCACAACAATACATAATGCAAGAGAAGAGGAAAGAATAAGGAATGCAAACATGTTATGATAGATAATAGTCACAAAACGATGCTTCTATTACTTCTAGAAATGCACAGAAATGTTACAATGATAAGGAGGCCGATATCCACATGCAAGAGCCAAACATGGAGGTCTGCAACTCAAAATACATAATTTATGGAGTCCTTAGTAACATGCATAAGGATCCAGAGTGTCCAACCCTTTACAATGAGCCCTGACCCTATCTTTATAGATTCAACACAAAGGGAAGAAGGAGAGAGAGAAGCGGGAAAGCTAATTTGAAGTTCAACCACCATCGTTAATGTCTCCTGCAAATCCACCCCAAATCTGTCATGTTTACATCAATTACTTGTTTAGCGCCTCGAAGGAGGAGGAATGATGGATTAGATCAAATCTAATCTAGTTGTTGGGGAAAATAGATCTTGTATTAATGGCACGAAGACATTTCTTCATTTTTTCCCACCTAACCTCTCTAAAATTAAAGTTTCAAATCTCCATGGCATAGACAAGGATGAGATCTTTCCAACGGTGCCAGATTTTTTGGATTTCGAGCACTGAGCCAAAAGATATGCTCATTTGAAATTTGAATCGAGTCTGTACAAAATGGAAGGAACCAACCAAAACAGACCCCCTTTTAAAACCGAACATGTGGAGGGTTGACACATGTCTAAGGGCAGCCTTTGTATTTCACTTTTGAAGTTATGTCAGGCTGACACGTGGCTTCTTCTGCAGCTCACTCAGTTTCTTCATGTTTTTGCTAAGTCTTTTGCTTGGCAAGGTCATATATCTGACCGGGGACATGCGGAAGCTTGGCACTTGTTTGGAAACCCTCCCCTAATTTTTCTCTTGAATTAGCACCATGTTGACACTTGGTATCCTCTACTAGCCTATCTCAATGCTTTGACTATTCAAACCTGACCCTGTCCTTTCATGAAAATGGATGCGTGGAGGCTCCGCATTCATTTATAAACCCCCTCAGGATTTTTCCTTTAAAGGAGCATCAGATTGACACGCGGAATCTTCCACAGGATCTTGGATTTTTCAATGGCCGCTCTTACCTTTTCGGGCCCTAAACATATGACGAGGTGGTGCTCATTTGGGCCTCTACTTTTGGATTTACCTTTGGAGATGCACAGATCTGACTAAAAATAAGTTTAACGCATGGAATTTGGGTGCAAGGGAGAAGGCACAAGGGTGCGTACGGAAGAAATTGGCGTGGGAGGACAGTAGAAAGAGGCAAAGAGGGGTGCACGCTATGTGTATGGGGAGACGAGGAGCAAGCACACGAAAGGGAAATAGAGGGGAGGTGCAGAGGAGCATGTGCGAGAGGGTATGCATACTTGTAGAAGGAAACTATGAAAACAAGACATGAGCATTCAATTGAAGGAAGGCACGCAAGGGAAAATGGAAGGAGATAGAAGAATGCAAAGGGGACCAAGATGTGTATGCAAGTTATCCAAATTGCTAGGAGAGCTATTTGGATAATAGTTTTGGTGACTTTTGGGGCCATCTTCCTGCTAGATGAAAGAGATCAGTAGCCTGAAGCATCCATTGGGCATGGAGTCTACTTGTTCAATCATGAAAATTCCCCTGTAATCACTTGAAAATCATATATGCACTCTATTCTAAATCTCACAACTACTGAGAGAAGCTCTGCATTCTAGAAGTAACAAAAGAGTGTGCACAGGAAGCACATGAGGGGAAAGAACTATGTACAAACAAACAATGTGCACGGAGCACACTTGGAGGAATTGAAACTACTTAATATATACAACATGATGCAACAAACCTAATGGAAGGTTTTGAGATAGATCATGTTTACTGGGATTTGTAGCGCACTTTCATCCAGATGAGTTAACTCGAAAGAGTTAGCTTCTTTGTAGGACTCAATGAT
Organism: Taxus chinensis; assembly: GCA_019776745.2. Taxonomy (NCBI): domain Eukaryota; kingdom Viridiplantae; phylum Streptophyta; class Pinopsida; order Cupressales; family Taxaceae; genus Taxus; species Taxus chinensis. The sequence goes on along the minus strand of CM034150.1, from coordinate 150,172,189 downwards.
GTATGGGCCACTCTAAAGTGCATCAAAATTTGAATGACACACTGGTTTAGCTCTATCAGCATCCCATTTTAGAACCAGGTCCCCAACTTTGAAAGCTTGAAGCCTAGCCTTTCTATCAAACCATTTCTTTATTGCTTGCTAATCTTATTCTAGCTTGATCATGACAGATTTTTTGATCTCTTCAAGATGAACCAGCTCTACCATCCTGATTTCTCTCTAATCTGCACCCTCAAGTTCCATCTTCTAGGCAAGCGCCAATGAATTTAGTTCTAGTGTCAAAGGAAGAGCAGCCTCCCTTCCATAAACAATCTTGTAAGGAGAAGTTCCTATTACTTTTTTAACTGTGATTCTATCTGCCCAGAGTGCGTGCAAGACCTTTGTATGCCACTGTCTTTGGATGATGTTCATTGTGCACTTCATGATTTTGATCAGATTCTTGTTTGTTTATTCTACCAGATCGTTGCCCTGAGGGTAATAGTTGGAAGAGGTTTTTAGGTAAATTCCCAAACTTAGAGCCCAATTAGTGATTTTAGCACCAAGGAAGGCCTTTGCATTAGAAGAGATAATGGTTTGAGGAATGCCAAACCTTGTGACTAAACCTTTGAGAAAGTCAAGGATGACTACCTCAGTTGATTCCTTAAGCACGAGAACTTCTTTCCATCTAGTGAAGTAATCTGTAGCTATCAGCACCCATTTATGGCTAGTGCTTGAAGGTGGATTGATCATGCCTATGAAGTTGAGACCCCATTGCACAAAAAGCTGATCCGCTTGGATTGGTCGAAGGGGAAGTGCTGCCAATATTTTCTTTCCTGCAAAGAAAGCGCACTCCTTGATTTTTGTGACCCACCTATGTGCATCTGCAAACAGGGTAGGCCAAAAGATACCTACCATTGTGATCTTCACTGCTGTAGTTTTGGCAGAGAAGTGTCCACCAAAGAATCCATCGTGAAATTCTGCAATACTTTCTCAGTCTGCGCATCATTGATACATCTTAATAGCACGCCATCTAGATTTATTTTGAAGAGAATTCCATCAATCAAAACATAAGGGATAGATTGTAACCTTAAATGCCTTCTCTTTTCTTTGTTCAAACCAGGAGGGTATGTGCCCTCGAAAAAGAATGTGATCATGTCCTTCATCCAGTCATGCATGCAAGGGTCTATATTATGTTCATGTTCTACACGTGAGAGGTCTTCATCCAGAAATAATGAAGACTCAGGTTCACTCTGTGCATCCTCAACAATCTACTTACAGAGTGCACTACCTCTTACCAGCTTTGTGGCCTTAATAGTCGCATCATATTCCATGATTTTTATCATCCATCGTGCTCTCTTTTCACTAATTTCTTCTCCCATGATGAAGTCTCTGACAGATGAGTGGGATACTAACACCTTGATATGATTTGTGGTGAGAAAACTTTTGAATTTATTGAGCACGCGCATGATGGCGAAGACCTGCTTCTCCGTGTGACTATATTTCAATTCGTAATCCTTCAGCATCTGGCTAAAGAAGGCCACTGGCTATTCCAGCCCTTGTTTGTTTTCCTGTGTTAGGAAAGTAACAATTATTACATCAGCACCATAAGCATAAAGGATGAAATCCTTTGAGTAATCTGGATTGATGAGTGTTGGTACACAAGTAATCTCTTTCTTGATCTTGTTGAAGCTTTCTCTTCCTCCTGCTATCCATCTGAAGGCTATGTCCTTTTTGAGCATGAGGGTGATGGGACGAACCAGCCCCGTAAAATTAGGGATAAAATGTCTAACAAATTTAATCTTGCCAAGGAAGGACTCTAAGTTATTTTTGTGCGCTGGCAGGGAAAGGGCTAGGATGGTTGAAACACACTTAGGATCAATCGTGATGTTGTCCTTCGAAACCACATGGCCCAAGAGCTTTCCCTATGCCACTGTAAAATTTCACTTCTTGGGGTTAAGGGATACCCCAAATTCTTTACATCTCTCAAAGACCTTTTTCAGGTGCATTATGTGATCCGCGCTATGCTTTGAGAAGATAGTTATATCATCAAGGTAAACCAAGATGAACTCATTGATTTAACGTTTAAAGGCAATATCCATGGCGCGTTGGAACGTTGTGCCAGTATTTGACAAACCAAATGGCACTTTATGGTATGTATATGTTCCCCACTTGGTTGTAAATGTTGTTTTGATTTGATCCTCTTCCTTGACTAGGATCTAGTTAAAACCTAAATACCCATATAGCATAGAGAACCTTTGCACGCTAGCCACAGTCTACAGAATCTGCTCCATTGAAGGAAGAGGATAATGATCCTTTAGAGATTCCTTATTCAAATCTTTGAAATCAACACAAAGTCTGATTTCACCATTCTTCTTACGTATTGGAACAAGATTTGCAACCCAGGTAGAGTATTTGATACGAAACATAATTTTTGCCTCAATGAGTTTTGATAGTTCCTTTCTCATGAGGGGCTCTATTTTTGGATTGACTGGCCTCTACTTCTGTCTAATGGACTTTATACCAGGATCAAGGTCAATCGAGTGTTGAGCAACACTTGGATCATAACCTTTGAGGTCTTCATACTCCCATGAGAAAATGTTACTGTATTTTTTACAGAGAGAGATGAAGGTCTGTTTTTCTTCATGTGCACAAGTCCTGTTGAGCAACAGCTCCTTTCTACGTGCAATAGTAATGGAGGAGCAGTCTTCTTACATGGTGCACATGTATCTATCTTCACCCTTGAACTCATCATCAGGGATGAACTTTATTACTTGGTCACCATAGATGTCATGCAAGTCAGCTTGCATACTTGATGAAAATTCAGCTTCATTCTGGATAAACTGGATGATTTGCACATCACTGTTGAACACTTTCTAGCTGGTGTTATTATCTAGGATGGATGGTCTGATTACCATCTTAATGAGTTGAGTGTTTCCTTTGAAAAATTCCTCAACAAGAGAAAATTGTGAACCGAGCACGGCCATTTGGTCAGCCTCTTTGTTCATTCAACACGGAACTACCTACAAGATAAGGGCTTCAAAGCTCTCAAGTAGGTCCCAAACTCTATGTTTATAAGCTTTAAGAAGCTTATTCTTTGTTTGGAATTTGTTACTGACCTGGTGGATGACCAATTCTGTGTCCCCAAAGATCTATAACGCTTTAATTTTCTTCTTTTCAGCAATGAGAAATCCATGCACTAGTGCTTCATATTCTGCCACATTGTTAGAGCATGCAAACTACAACCTATGCATGAAGAATAATTTCTCATCTTTAGGAGAGATGATAACCACTCCTACTCCAGCACTGTTTTTTCTTCTGGATCCATCAAAATATAAATTCTATGGACCAGTTTGAACTTTTTCTCCTATGAGCACATGTGGAAGCGTAACATCTTCTTCTAAAATGTAATAAGTACCAAGCCCAGTTTCATAGGATTTTAGTTATTCAGCATAGGGATCAAATTTGTGATGCCTTTCTGTCCATTCATCAAGTGCTAGGTCTAGAACAAAGGGTGGAAGAGACTACTCTTCAGGAACTGAAACTTGTTCTTCCTGGATAAGACAATTGGCTTGGAGAGGGGACAGGACATATGGCTCTACATGATAAGAAAATATAGGCTCACCTTGTATGGTAAATTGGGTACCATACCTTTCTTGAGTAACATATGAGACCAATCAAAAGACAAGTAACCACCCACTTTAGCAGTAAATTCTCTTTATAGACATAGGGAAAATAAAGAAGGCAGGTCAATAATTAACACATCTTGAGTAATTGTCAGGCTTGGACATGCATGGAGGGTTAACTCAAGATCCTTGATGACTCCTAAGGTGGTTACAATTGAACCATCAAGTTGTAGGACTCATTTAGACAAAGGGCTATATCTCAAACCTAAGACATCAACTATCTTCTTAGGCATAACAGAAGTACTAGCGCCCAAGTCAATCAAGTAGTTATGCACTAGGTGTTTTCCTACAATCAAGGACATATATAGAAGAGTGGGGTTTGAGAAACTTTAGTTACTTGTTTCTCCTCTTCTTGGTAGATTTTGATAGAAGAGCGTGGCTTCTGCATGACTAGGTCAGCGCATGGAAGTTGTGCTAGAGCTTCATGTATTAGATCCCTTTGAGATGGAATGGTCAGGGCATCCCACATTGTGACGTTTATGTTTGTTTTCTTCATCTGGTCAACAATATTGAATAGAATCCCCCCCACCTTGTGCATCTGATGAATAACATCCCTTCTTGACTATTCAGGTGTTGAAGCCTGAATTTTAGCTGGAGCAAAGGCTTGGCCTACCAAAGGATGGGTGCGTGCTGCTTCATAAGGATCTTTACGCGGGACCTCCTGCATAGGGATTTGAATGCTTTTGCTGCAAGAGGTCTTGTCTAATTCATTTATCTTCTAAATATTTTCTTATATTGCTGGGATTGTGACCTATGCACCTGACCATAATATTCTTTTCTTATATCTTGTGTTGTCCGCAACTTGGGCATGCGGTTTGTTTGTATCTTTTGTAGCTTGGTTGATTTCACATAATTCCTCCACACAAAAGAACATAAAATTAGTTTCCAGAGGATCTTCTGGTCTTTCTGGATTATCTGCTTCATGGGTGTTTGTTGAGGGCCCACAGGATGAAGCATTCTGAATCATGAAGGCTTGGGCACACACAACATTAGCACAATGATATTGACTATGAGGCATTTTGCAAGGTAAGCACCATTATAACTCTTGTGCCAAATTGTTCTGAATTAAGACAATCACCTGACTCGCATTAGATGCTGGGAGAGAAGGCGCGGGAGGGACAACTTGCAAGGGAAGATGTGTATTAGGCTACCATCTATCATTCTACTAGTTGGGCGGGTATCTTTGATTTATGTATTGATTCCACCAAGGTTGATTCCCTTAGCCATGTGCCTAATTGGAATTACCTCTAAACACTTGCCCCTGCTGCTTTTCCAATTATATGACTTTGTTTGACAAAATTCTAATCACTTCCATCATTTCTTCATTTTCCTTTTGCAGTGATGAAGAATAGGATGTTGAGGAAACCGGTTGCGTACTCTGCTCAGGAGTAGGAATAGAGGCTATAGAAGGATGGGGTGCTTGCGACATTTCTAGGAACAAGGGCATAGGTAGTCTGGGAGCTAATTTTCTCGCCTGAATAAGACTATTTTCGGCCCTTACTACAACACTATAAATGGCTGGTAAGGTTCTACCTCCCATAGATGGTATCATAACTGAAATATCATTATTAAGCACCTTCAGATAATAAAGGAAAGCATGTTGGGCTGTAGATTTTACCACAAGAGGGATTATGTCTGAAATCTTCTGAAATCTGATGTTGAAATCAGTCATCTACTTATTAGGCACCCTCCTTATTGTTGTCAGTTGCTCTGCCAAAGATAGGTGATCTGACTTGTCTTAAAAATAACTGTATAGAGTTGTTCCAAACTCATCCCAGGTGCTAATAGATCCAAGTCTTAAACCTTTATGCCAATGAATTGTTTTACCTTTAAAAGAGGTTGTAAGCAACCTAACTGCTACATCATTATGTGTGATTATATAGAGTGAACACACATTTACTACATCCTAGATATGCTCTAGAGGGGTGAATTGATTCTCACCAGTAAAGTAAGAAATACTCTTGAGTGCTCCATCCAGCATGTCATGTTGCACAACCAGGATTAAGGGACTCCCTCCATCAAAGTTTGCAAATCTTCTTAATGGAGGAGGTTTTTAATTCACCATTGCAGGGTGCGGAAGTTAAGTATTTTGAGGAGCAGTTGAATTGGCACAGCTTTCTGGAGATAGATATTTCCACGTGGGCTTTCTGGAACAAACTCTTCTTGAGGATAGCTGGAGGTATTCAAAAGAATCTTCAGCTGTTGCACTTCTTCTTGTGTGCACTGTTCTCATGAAAGGCACTTAGAATTTCTGAAATAGAGATCTTAAAATGTTGGGAGTCACCATATGTGTTTGAAATGAGCCTCCAAAGAATGAAACACTAAGTTCACACACCAGAACTTAGAGATATGAAATTTGAGCTTTCAATGTTGGTCCCACCAGGCGTGCCAGAAACTGTTGGTTGCTCAAACGTGCATGTACAATAGAAAAGTGACAGGTGAGCACGAGATTCAACAAGTAGCCTTTCTTTGTACCCGACCTCCCAAGGTCGTGCTGAGACAGCCAGTGGAAAATATATGCTGGTGTAGAAAAACTAGTTGGGAAATATTATATCCTCAACATGCAATAACATGATTTATGAATCTGAGGCAAAGAAAGCTCTCCTAACCTGAATTGGTGTAATGGATCGTTTAGATAAAATAGCTGCTCGAAGGCTCTAATCAATGTCAAGCCCTACCGAGATCCTATCTATTGGCTTTTGGATGCATGGAAAGTTACCTATAGGTGCTTTGTGTATATTTCCAGACAAGGTCATGAAAATGGTAGTGAGAGGTGTAGTGGATTTGTAGGAAAATATGGGTGCTTTTTTGGTCTAGCCCAGAAAATGTTAGCTTGATTGGCTTCTATGCTTAATGTGGAAATTTATGTTATGATATCTGGTGGGAGTGGTGAGGACCTAAATACCAGCGTATGTAAAATGGTGTCAATATCTAATTGATTAGCAGGCCCGTTGGGTTGTTGGACCTGGTGATCACAACCATGAGTTCATGGTTATTGTGGACTTGTTATGTTCATGTGAAGAATTAATCTCTTCTTCCAACTATCTAATAGTCATAAGCTTTTTTATCTTCTATGTTTAATACCAAGAGTTGTGTGATCTTCTCGGAATACCTTACGGGTGTTCTAGCAACTTGTAGACATAATCTTGTGTCTGTGTCAATGAGAAGGTCTCTTGCATTTGGTTGCAAAACTAATGAATCACAACCAAATATTTTCTCTCTTTCAGGTTCTTGAATGGTCATGCGGATATCCTATCAAGGCAATCTATAGTTGGGTTGACCTGACCAGAATGTGTATGCTTTGTTGTCTTCAATATTCAATTCTCTCAATTTCTCACTAACTGCTTGTGGGTTTGTTGTTTGAAAGACGTGAATTCTAAGACCTTTATCTATATCCATTAATGTTGTGAAGATATTTGGTTGAGGTATTACCAGTTCAAATACGTAATCCCTGGGCTCTCTGGGTCCCATAATTGTCATGCAAGAGATAACCAAACTTAACTAAAAGAAGTAAGCTAATTATGAAAATAAATATACACTATGCTTATATTCTTTTTTTTGTATTTTCAAATATGTGAATTTGAATGAAATTTAAAGAGCAGTTATTCTAATATATCTAGATAACAAACAATTAATCTAATAACACAATTAAAATAAGTAAGGTAGCTAGATGTAGCTATTTTCTTGTGCATTTTTGAATTTATCCTAAATATTAAATAACTAACTAATTGAATTGAAAAGACATTTAATCGTACCTCAGAAGTGAGGAATAAATCATAGCTTCTCAGAAGCTATCATTCCCCACAGCTTCCCTGGTAATACTAAAAGCAAACTTAATTGAAATAAAATGATTTACTATTCTATTAGATATATTATAACTACAACTTCAACAATTCAAACCTAGAATTTACAGAACAATGGCAAATCCAGTTGTATCGTGACTTTTCCCCTTAATGTGATCTCTTCGTTCCTTCATGTTCTCGTGAATCTAAAAAAGTGGGAATGTGACAGCAGCAGCAGGAGAACATGTTTGAACAGCGGTAGCTTGGACATAAGCTGAACAGAACGCAAATAGGAGAGGGATAGTGCAATATATCGGAGCTTGACTATGTAATTCCTAGCGAGATTGTTACAGGGATACGATACAAGTACACCAAAATCTAAGCAGAATTAAGATTCAAATGGACATAATCTTAGAACCAGAAATATGGAGCCTTGAACTGAGACGCTGAGAGCTTTACAAAATCTAAACATGTTGATTCTTATTGAAGAAATTTCAAAACACACTGAATAATAATTCATAGAGGGAGAGGGGCCATTTGCTTGTAAACAATCTTGGTATTTATAGCATTTTAATTTACCAGAGGGTAAGATTAAATTGAAATTTTATATTATAAACAAAGAGGAATTACTATTTACCAAGTGGCTAAAACTTAAATCCAAGCAAGAGTGGTTAAGAAATTCAAACGCCACTTGATTTTTTTACTTTGATGAAAGCGTTTGAAAGTTCTAGAAAACGCACACAGGACTGCCACCCTGCGCAGGGCGGTAGTCTTGTAACTAAAGACCAAAACGCAAGAAGTGAGAGGAACAGGGTCAGAACAAAGCATGCAAAGGCTAGATAAGGCATTTTAGGATGTAAATGTACACTCAATTGTTTTCTAGATTCTAAACACCTTGCGAAGATATTTGAATCATCATTGGGGTTTTTGTAACATTTTTCTAATAATACAGTCCATAGAATTTTGGGTATGTACATATTGTCCCCTCGGAGAAGATTTTTAGCCATGAAGGGGCATAAAACGGTGGGTTCGAGTATGGAGGTCCCGAAATGGGGAGTTAGAAGTTATACCTATCATACCCGTGTGTCACAACATTGCCATCTAGATTCCCGCTATCTATAAATTGAAAAAGAGGACTCAAGTGTAGATAGATAAAGAAATCAAAAAATAAATACTAAATTAAAATGAAATGAGGACTTACCATTTTCTCGGGGATAAGAACTTACCTCTGTCGGTGCTCCAACTCTACGAAAGAACATTCAAAACAAGGTCAAAATGTTATATATATATATATATATATATATAATGAGCTCATTTTTCTATTCATTTACGCGTGTTGATTTGGTAATTTTTGAGCTCTTGGACCCACGGTAACTGTTTTTGACGAGAGTGCAGTCAAAATTTTCATTGTAAGATCATGATCATGCCTCCGAGAGCAGGACATCAACCTGCGAAGTCTCAGGTTATTTTTTCTCAATTCATTGTTTTTAAACCTAAAATATAAAAATGTTGAAATGTTTGTCTTGGGGGGTTATTTTCAAAAATCTTAGTGTTAAATGAGTCTCTAGGGGGGACATCCATAGGGTAGGCTTTTACTTAACTCAAAAGGGTGTATTTTTCTATTTTAAGCATTTTTAGGGCTTTACGGGTGCATGCCAAATCAGCACAGAACTGCCGCCCTACACAGAATGGTGGTCACGGGACCGCCGCCCTACACAGAATGGTCGTCACATGATGGCGGCTGTCATAGGACTGCTGCCCTAGATGGCAGTAGTCACAAAACCGCCACTCTGCATAGGGCAGAGGTTCTGGATAGAAAGTGAAAACATATGCTTTAGTTAATTGTTTTTGCATTTTTGACATTTTTCTATGTTTTTGATGAGCTTATCTATTGGACTATGTTGCTAACTTGCTCTTTTTCTCTATTTTGGGTGGATGAAAGAGGAGTAAATTAGGTGGAGTAGAGAGAGGGAGTGTGATTGGCTCCTAATAGTGTTAGACTTACTGACTCATGAAGAGCTAGACACTCTACAAAGGGCCGGTATTTTGAGGATTTCACAGGTTCATTATGTTTCTCCTACTACTCACATATTATGTGACTTGTTCTCATACTGGGATGTGGACCAGAATACTTTCTTATTTGTAGGTGTTAGGGGTGAGTGGACTATCACCGTGGAGCACATTTATCATATACTGGGGGTTCCAATTCTTAGGAGGTGGTTGTCTCTTAAGACAGAAGGATCCAGGTCTCAGATGATTCAGTGGGCTACTTATATGGAAGATGTTTTCATCTCCTTTGGCTCGAAGAAGGGGGTGAAAGTCTGATCTATTGTTGTTTCTCCTATCCCTATCATCCGTAAGGATATTATGGGTATCTTGGCCTCACGGTTGATTGGGGATAAGGGAGGAGATACTCTCTTATAATGTTGGGCTCCCATTATTGCATAGATTGAGGCTCATGGCCGTACTTATGCTTGGGGAGTAGACATTCTTGGGACTACATACCATGACTTATACAGGGTGGTCAAGTTACAGGGGTAGTCCTTGAGTAATCCCACTCTAGTTATGAGTTGGGTGTATAAGCACATCGTCCCCTATGGGAGGGGTGTACTAGAAGAGGATCTAGGGGTTGTTAGAGTACCGAGGTGGATAGGGATGATAGTACTTAGGATGCCTCATCAGCTAGTGGCTTCACTGACTACTGTAGATATGGAGTTCACTCTTTATCAAGCCATGGCCGTAGTATGGAGAGAGGAGACACATACATTGATTTCCTACTCTACTACAAGTCAATTAGTAGATAGGATAGAGAGGGTGGAGGTCCACCCATTTGATCGAGTCCCTCGGTAGTTTGGCCTCCCATACGTTGATATGCTTCCTCCAACGGGGCCAATATACAAGATTGTTTGTGAGTCTCAGGGATTTCCTAGAGGAGATCGAGGTTGGACCACGGTTACTTCTGGAGTTCTTATTGTGGTTAAGAAGGTGGTTCAGGCCCGAGGGGTATCCGATGCTCCTCGAGCACCCTTAATTTAGATCGGAGCTACTCCTACTTTTAGTGGGGGGAGTATGAGCCTATTGATGTGGACTCAAACTCTGAGGATTTCACAGGAGGGGATACTGAGGAGTAGATGATGGGAGGTGAGACCGGTGGGACAACCAAGGAGGATGATAGCGATTTTGAGTGGCGTGACACTCAGGATATCTTGAGGGTAGAGAGGGCAGAGGTGAGTGCAGAGAAGGAGACCTTGGTCTCAGAGGAGTTTCCTTCTCGGGACTTTGGGGGAGATTATGAGTCTGTGGCAGGACGTTATTTATTTCCATATTTTGGGGAGGCTCCGCAGTCAGCAGCAGTGTCGGTAGTAGGCGCAGATCCTAGAGACCCTACCTGGATGCCTAGATATCCGAGTGAGTTACTACTCTTTTCTTGACCTTGTTAGTTAGAGATGTTTGGATGATATTTCTTTTTTGTTGTTTCATTTGTTTTTTACTTATTTTTGGTGATTTTCTAACTTGTTATTTCCCTTTTTATTTACAGCGATTGCTCAGGGATGGCGGGATTTGATTCACCGGGTGTGTACCGACACCTTGTTGCTTCCTTCGAGGAAGACCCGGGCTCATCTTATCGAGGATGTCGGAGAGCCTTTAGCAGCCGGCCGACATAATGATGTGTTGGCCCCTATCTAGAAGGCGACAGAGTTAGTGTCCTCCCTTCATACTGAGCTACTTGGATACAATATTGTTGAGCTCCTGATGAGGCAGAGCCATTATCATAGTGAGACCATAGCCAGTGGCTGTGATCATGATCACTCAGTTCATTTAGAGCATCATTGTAGTAGGAGCCCTAGACACGATCGTGCACCCTCCGAGGGATCTCATAGGAATTGAGAGGCCATTTGGTCTTTTTGTAGTGATTTTGTTAGATGTTTATATGAGTTATTTTTGTATTTTTCGGGCTCATTGAGCATTTTCACCATGCTTAGTGCATGATTGCATTGTATGTAAAACATGATTTATATATATATATATATATCTCTCTCTCTCTCTCTTTTTGGGTCTAGATCTTCTTTGTATCTAGAGTTTTGTGATTCATTTCTCATGTGTACACTAGATGCTTTTAGAATCTTTGCTTTTATATGCTTTTCAGAATGTATGCAATGGATGACAGGTGATAACAAGTGTTGAACTGAATGTTTCTCTTTTTGTTTGTTTTTGTAATGCTGATATGTGATGAAGTAAACATACTGTAGTCCTGAACTTTTGGCTTCTTTGGGAAATGTTCGTTGCTTCTTCTTGTTTTGGAAAAACGTGATGAATATGTAGTGATAATGAGATGAACTCTCCCCACTCCTAACTCCGTGCAGCTAGTAATATGTGAGGGCTCAACACCAAGAGTTAGGAAGGGCACAAACTACATGAATTAGACAAAACGGAAATGATGAGAGAAAGACAAGGTACTGACAGAAACCAAATTTAGATCTGCATACTTAATCTTACTCAAAAACTACTACATAGCTCAGAATGCAAATTACTTTCCATTTTATCTAGACTTAGATCCATGAATGGCAATTTTGTTGACAAAATCTAGTTTTAAGGATTTTATCTCTTTGGAATTTAGATACTTATTAAAATGAACTTAATGGGACACCATACATATAAATGATTTGATTTAAAATGAACTTAATGATTACAGAACCTAGTACGATGGTGAGAGGCATGACCTCTACCCATTTAGTAAAATATTTTGTGGCCATGATTATAAAGTTATGGCCATCTATTAATGAGGGAGAGAATTTCCCTATCAAATCTAGGCCCCACATGGAAAAGGGCCATGGGGTTGCAATTGGTTACAGAGCCTGTGTTGGCATGTGAATCTCGTGGGATAATTCTTGGCATTTATAACACTTTCTCACAAATTATACTACGTCATGTTCCAAAGTGGGCCATAAATAGCCCATCCAATGTATTTTTCAAGTAGTGGCGTGGCCACCGAAGTGGCCTCCACATATCCCATTGTGGGATTCATAAAGAATCTTTTTGGAGTCTTCCGTGTCAACACATCTTAAAAGCATTCCGTCGAAGGCTTTACGATAGAGCACCTATTCTAAAATAATGTATTTAGTAGTGATAATGTGTAACCGCCTTCTGTGTTGCAATGTGGCACCTTCTGGGTATGTGTGGTTCATGATGAAATTGACGATGTCAGTGTACCAAGGACATATAGAGATGGGGAGCCTGGTTTCAAAAAAATATATGAACTCATTGGGAAAGTCTAGATGTACCAGATCACCTCCATCTAATGGATTGTCAGCTAACCAATCTGCAATGATTTTTCCCTTAACAGACTTTTGGTTTACAAATGTTAGTTCAAACTCACCCATTAAGGTTATGAAACATCCAACCTTTTTAGATAAAGACCCTTGCATGAGGAATGTATGTAAGTGTTATGTCTTTACAATGACCCTTGTTTCTTAATTCAACATGTAATGTCTTAAACATTTTATTGCAAAGACTATGGCAAGTCATTCTCTTTCTGCCTGTGTGTAACGTGTTTCATAATAAAGCAACGTCTGGCTAATGAAATAGACTGCATGTTCATGTTTATCATTATCTTCCTAAGCCAACATGTAGGCTAGTGAGACGTTAGTATCCTGTGAATACAGGATCAAAGGATGATCTTTTCTAGGATGCATTAGCATGGAAGGAGACAACAATAAGTGTTTAACTTCTTCGAACGCCTCATTGCATTCTTTTGTCTAATCAATGCTATAATCCTTCTTTAATAAATTTTTGATTAGATAAATAGCAAAACTTAATTTAGGGATGAACCTTTGAATTGCACCAAGTTTCCCAAGAGATCTAATACCAGACTTATTTGATGGTGGAATCATTTCAAGAACAACCCAGAATTTAGCTGGGTTGACATCAATCCCTCCTGATGATATAATGTAGCCCAGAAGTTTGCCTCCTTTCACACCAAATATGTATTTCTCTGGATTTAATGTGACACCATATTTGATCAATTGTGAGAGAATGATACAGAGGACTTCTGGGTGATCACATCACTTCTTAGCCTTAGCCAGCAAGTCATCTACGTAGGATTCCATAATCTTATGAATAAGGTCATGTAATATGTATGTCATTTCCCGTTGGTATGTAGCGCCAGTGTTCTTAAGACCGAATGGCATGACAACGTAACAATAAGTTACCCAAGGAGTTATAAACATAGTGTTTTCTTGATCCTCTTCAGATATTTTGATTTGATTATATCTCGAGAACCCATCCATGAGAGACAAAACCTCAAATCTATATGTTGCATCAACAATGACATCGATGGATGGTAATGGGAAGTAATCTTTGGGGAAAGCTTTATTAATGTCCCGGAAATCTATACAAATGTGTATCTTCCCATTTTTTACTTCATTACTTCTATACTATACTGGTTTGATGAATCCCACCTAGAGAAGCTTCATTACTTCTTCTTTCACCATGAGAGCCACTTTTGGTTTCATTGGTCTTGACTTTTTCTTGATTAGCTTTACATCTGGTTTGGTGATAAGATTATGTACCGTGATATGTGGTGCAATTCCCATCATTTATTTGTAATTAGATGCGAAATCTTTTTGATGTTCCTTGAGGATCTAGGTATGTATTTCTATCTCCTCTGGAGGTAATGAGGATCCCAACTTCAAAATATTTGGTTCTTCCTCTGTTCCAATATTCATGTCAATCGTTCCTTCGATTAAGGAAGTGTTGCCTTCTTCAAATTCAGGTGGGGCCAGAGGTAGTTCCAAACCTTCTCCATTCTCTACATCATAGATTTTGAGATTCTTTTATGGGGGAGATTCTATCATGGGATTTACAAAATAGGAAGAGGAATGTGGGGCTAGGGAGAAATCTATTATGTGATGAGTGAGATGTAGTTCTGCATAGGCATTTAGATATCCAAGAGTGACCCTATCTCTGTCAAATTGATCTATGATAGAAAACTCATTCTCAACTTCTATATGTGTCAAGATCGGGGATGTTGGTATTTTACACACCAATGGTTCAATACAAAGTGATACCATGAACTTTGTATTTTCTAACTCACTTCTTGGAGTGAAAAGGGAAGCTGAGGTTGCTATTGAATCAGCGAGAAGGTTTTGTTCTCATGGGATTGCTTCAATTGATATTAATTTGAATCCCTTGGTTAGATCTAATACCGCCGTTTTATAGATTTGTAAGTGTTCAGCTCTAGTCTCATATACCTCAGATACTTGGTTTGCAACTAATTACGAGTCTCCTAGTACTCTAATGTTATCAACGCCCATCCTTTTGGCTATGATGAAGCCAAGGAGGAGGGCTTCATACTCAGCCCCGTTGTTTGTACATTCGAAGTTTAATTTAAAGGAAAAAGGTAGGATCTTTCCCTCGGGAGAAGTAAACATCACACCTGCCCCAGCACTGAAATGACATCTAGCTCCATAGAAGTGGAGGGTCTAATATTTTCTTGGAAAAATGGATGTTGGAACATTCTTCATGTCTACTTCTTTTTCCTTGGTTACTTCTACCATACAAAAATTTGTCTGTTGGAAGGGAGCCAATTCCTAGGGTGCATTATATACCCATGGAATCAAATGGTAGGATAATATGTAGATCTTTCTATAGTAACTTGAAAATTTTTATAGTAGTTCCTAATGATACTATATCTATGATATTGGTCTCATTTTTGAGTGTCGGAATGCCTTCGACTAGATTCGTAACTACTAAATCTGTTGTAGGTACCAACTTTACTTCTGGCTTTGAATTGACTGGTTTATTAAGTTGATTCGTTGGGAGCTCAAATTCAGAGTGGACACCTGGTCTCTTCTTCAAATCTGCTAGGTGTATGTCGAAGGCTTTTGGGTTGCCCTGTGCCACAAAGATTTTTCCCAGGTGTAAAAATCTTATTTCTTGGAATAACGTGGAAGGGATTGCCTTCATGCGATGTATCCATGGTTGACCAAGAAACATATTATAGTTGGTTTCCCGATATATAATATAAAATTTAGTGAGGATTGTCTTAGGTCCTAAGGTGACTAGTAACACTATAGTCCTAATTGAAGTATCCTTGAGGCTATCATAAGCCCTTAGCGTATTTCATGTTGTGGAAAAATTTGTTTCTCCATACCCTAGCTTTTGAAGAAAAGTGAAGGGGACTATGTTAAATATTGACCCATCGTCAATCATTGTGCGCTTAACATAATTATTCTAAACTCATACCTGTAAATGTAAGGTTTGGTCACCTCTACGTGTAATTTCAGCGTTTGTTGGCATTTTACTTACATCAAATATCAACTCATTATCCCTATTTGGCTACCCTAGAGGGTAGACGTCGAAGTCTACATGGTTTACTTGTGTTTTAGGAGGAGGAGTGATGTTAATTAGATGACCAAGACCTATGCTTCTAAGAGAGCAGCCCTGTGGGCGGGAGAGTTTTTCAACAAATCTAAGAAGGAAATGTGAGAGAAGGTCTTTGTTAGGTCATTAATTAGATCGTACGCACCTATGAGTTTTACCAATGTTTGTTGAATGTTGTCTGGTTCTAATGGGTAGGTTGGAACTGGTTGACAAGAATAATCTCATGTTCTTTTTATGGTTTCTACATGTTGATCGGTCTCTAACTCTACCAGACTGACTATCTTAGTTTGTGGTCGAGTTCCTAATTGGGGTGCGACTGGTGGATTTAATGAAGTTGAGGTTTCATGATCATTATTTCCTGTCATAACACCCTTGTTCATCCCATTTGGATCTAACCTTTTATTGTTAGGGTGATTTAGGAAATGATCGTTAAAAATCTTGAGGGGTACATTTTGAGGGGAAATTACTCCCGTATAAATGTTTGGCGTGGGTAATGCAGAATTTTCTAAAAACATATCTATAAAGAGTTTTCTTTGGTCTTCTGGAAAAAGTTGCATGAATTTATTGTAGTCGTGGCAAGTCCTAGTATCATGGACTTGAATCTTGTGGAAACCACAATACAAGTTGGGATTATAGTTTCGAGGTTATTGGTTTGAAAGTTGTTGTGGTCCAAAACTCTGGTTAGGTTGTTGGTTGTTAGAGTTAAAATTTTGAGGCTGTTGCCTTTGGTTTTGATTCTGATATCCAATTGGATTTCAGATTGGACCTTTTGTCTGAATTTTCTATTTTTGTTATTATTGTTGTCGTGATGGATGATTAAAATCCACCGCGTTGATTTTTGGAGCAAAGTTATTATTTCGCTGATTATTAATGGGTGGTGAAATGTTTACAACATTTTCCCCTTTAACCTGGTCTGTGACTCCATCTGTTGTAACCCCATGGCTTTTGTTAAGGATCTTGGGTCCTTGATTAGTATTCCTGACATCAGGATAAGTCGTAGTGTTTTGATTAGGAGTGATTAATTTCCCTTTTGTTCCATATGTCTTATGGCCACTATCTATTGTTGCTTGATCGATTCGGAGGGCACTCTCAAGTACTTCATTTTAAGTCCTTAATGGGAACTTCTGGACTTCTTCCTTTATCTATCTATTGAGAGAATGAAGGAATAAGTCACATAGTTCCATCTAATCCATATTTGGAACACTTCTTGATGAGTAGAAGACTGTACGCCATCTTTGAATAAAATGAGCAACAGATTCATTGTGCTCTTGTTTAATGTGTAAGAATTCCCCGATCCTTGTTCTTAACAATTTTTTCATGTCAAAAGCTTTAATAAATTCTGACACTGTTGGTACGAAAAACTATCAGTTAGGCAGGTCGTGGGGAAACAGGCCAACAGTGTGCAGGGCATAGCCCCTCTTTGAGGCAACAAAGCAAAACTAGTTTATTGCTAATCTATCAAGCAAGAATCTATGCAAATCTACACTATTCTAACTTCAGTGGGTTTGGGATCTCATCCTAGTAGAGGTAGTTCCAACAATGAACAGAAAGTTGGGAAGGAAGGAATGGAGGAAGATAGGTCTGAAGGAAGAAAAGAAATGAATTCCAAGACGGAAAGATCAGAAGGTTTATGCTTTGAGCCAGTAGTAAACAAAGCCAAACTTACTTACATAAATAATGAAAGCAATAATGATGAACATATGACAATAGTAGGAATGAATCCAACATAATAAGAACATAGATCTAACTTAAGAAAGATCTGATGTAAATAACACATACATTAAGCACAAATTCTAAACATATGTATTAATATTTCTTTTGTTACAAAAAAACACAAAGTCTTTCTCTCCTCACTTCTCTTTTCATACAAAAATGTCTACACCGAATATAAAAAGTATTCTAGTATTTATAGAAGGAGAGGAGGGAAGAAGACAAAAGCAAACCCACTACTTACAAAATATCTCGAAAATATCTAAAAAGTAAATAGTTGACTTGGGTAAGCTTTTGGATGGCAACATCCCATGGTGCAACATGGATGAGGTCATCATGTATGCCATCATGCTTTTTAAATATTTTACAAAAATGATCAATGGATCCCAGAAAGAAGAAACAACTCTGCCCAATGCAAGAGGGTGCAACTTTCCACACGTCGACACAACAAAAATTCCCCTTTGTAAAATGGCGTAACTTTCTGCATGTCAACATAACAAAAATTCCCCTTTGTAAAATGGCACAACTTTATGCACGTCGACACAGAAAAAATTCCCCTTTGTAAAATGGTGCAACTTTCTGCACATTGACATGACAAAAATTCCCCTTTGTAAAATGGGCGCATTTTTCTGCATGTCAACACACTGATTTCTCCCCTTTGTAAATAGGTGCAAAAACGGCTAAGTCCTAAAACAACTTGATTTCTGAAAGGGAGTTTTGGGCTATGTTGAATGTTGTCAAACTTCCTTAGGGCCATAACAAATTTTTTTGGTATGGTTACCTAAAAATTGCCCTTGTCAATTTTGTAGGATAATAGTTGGCTCTTTCTGGGGACTATCTTTGAGTGAAACTTAAGGGTAGAGAATCCCAGATTTTCATATGCCTATCCATTGGGTTACAGAAAGTCAAAAACAAGGGCAACTAGAGGGCAAACAAAATGAAAAGAAAGGGAACACACAACAACAGAAAGCAAACACACAATGAAAACACATTGTACAAAGAAGAGAGCAAGTTCTACTTCCTTAAGATCTTCAAGTGTTTCCCGCTATAGGGAAGCAAGAGTTTGGTTCCGTCTAGATATGAGAGATAGAAACTATTCCCTCAATTGACCTACTTGATTTTGTATGGCCCTCTCCAAAGATAGTCAAACTTCCCGTGCATACCTTTTGGTTCTCTTCATTTGTCCCATAGAAGAACAAGATCTCCCACTTGGAAATCTCTCTGCTTAGCTTTCTTGTTGAATAGCCTCTTAACTTGATTCTAATGTTCAGTGATCTTGTCGACCAATTTCACTCGCTTTTATTCAAGTTCTATTAGGTACATAATCCTCTTTTCAAGAAAATTCTAAAAAATTTCATCTTCAATTGTTCAACCGAAACGTAGAGCAGGAAGTTCCACGGAGATAGGGATTTCAGCATCGATCCCATATAACAGCTAGAAAGGTGACATGCCAAGAAACCTATTTGGAGTGATACGATCCACCCACAAAGCATCATATAATGATTTATGCCAGGACCAATGGTTTTCATCAACTAGCTTCCGTATGATAGTCACCAGGTTCTTGTTGTTGGATTCTGCCTGACTATTTCCCTGAGGATAATAGTCAGAGGCATGACCCAAGGTTATTCCATGAAGAGAAGTTGGAAGCGTTGTCAGCAACTATTTTTTGTGGAATTCCAAATCTCACAATAATATTCTCTTTGATGAAGTTGCAAACAACCTCAGAAGTGGCATGCTTGACAGGTATGGCCACCACCCATTTTGTGAAGTAATCCATTATTGTTATGACATAACTATGTCCAACACTTGATTGAGGATTGAGTGCTCCAATGAAATAAATTCCCCATTATTTGAATGGTTCATCAATGATGAGGGGCATGAGGGGAAACACAACAAGCTTTGGTCTGCCCACGAACTGTAGGCAGAGTTCACATCTTGTTACCCAAGTGGCTGCATCTTGAAATAGTGTTGGCCAGTAGTACCTAGCCCAAATGATTTTATGTGTTGTCATGGATGAGGAGAAGTGACCACCATAGGCTGAGTCATGGAAACTCTCCAACAATTTTACCTATTGCGGATTATCAACACATTGTAGAAAAATGCTGTCAATTCTACGTTTGTACAATCCATCATCCCATATGACATATCTTGCGGCTCTGAGCTTCACCATTCACTTTTCCTTTGTAGTTAGGTGAGTCGGGCACTCACCATAGGTGAGAAAGAATGTGATGTTATAATACCATTCATCGTTGGTTATGACAAATAGAACCATGGGAACAAAATCCACATTCTCCAGTTCATTTTGTTCTCCATCAATGTGATCAACTTTCTCTTCAGGTACCTCAGAGTCTTTATTTTCAGCCATTAGCTGACACAGGCCCTTACCTCTTACCAACTTGATTAGTTTTATGTCTAGGTCGTATTCTTGGAACTTTGTGATCTGATTCCCTCGTAAGCTCCCTAACTCCTGTTCAGTCAGGATAGACTTAACAGCCGTGTCAGGAACCATCACTACTGTATGAGAATTCAGAATATAGTAGCCAAAACTTTTGACTGCTTTTAGCATGGCAAAGGCATGCTTTTCCAATTGTGACATATTTAGTTCATGAGGTTTAAGAGAAGAGCTCATGAAAGGAATTGGGGATTCAATATCCTCAGAGTTCTTTTTCATCAAGATAGCTGATACAATATGCGCAGACACATAACTGTGCATGATTAAGTCTTTGTTGAAGTTAGGACACACCAAAATAGGTGCATGAGTGACGGAGGTTTTTATGTCTTTGAATGATGTCCTTATTTTGTCACTCCATCGGAATGTTTGGGACCCTTTCATAATATTAGATATATGATTAGTCTTCTTAGCAAAATCAGGAACAAAGCGTATAAGAAAATTTACCTTTCCGAAGAAAGAGTGAACACCAGTCTTGCTTGTAGGAAAAGTAAGGCTCTGAATAGCCTTGACCCTTTCAACATCTATCTTAGTTCCTTCTCTGCTGACAACATGTCCTAGCAGCTTTCCTTCAATGACCCCAAAAATTGACTTCTTAGGATTTAGTGAAATCCCGTGCTCTCGTCATCTGATCAAGACTTGTTCCAAATGATCACATTGATCACTTCGTCTCTTGGAGAACACGGTCTAGTCACTTAGGTAAACTACGATGAATTTTCCCATCATACCTTTGAATGCAAAGTCCATTTCTCATTGGAAGGTAACATCGGCATTGATCAAACCAAACAGCATTTTGTTGTAGGCGAAGGAACCCTGAGTGGTGAATGTTGTCTTGAACTTATCTTCAGGCGTGACTTGAATATGATTGTAACCTAAAAAATCGTCAAGCATAGACAACATTTCTAAACTGGTTACTGCTTGTAGCACTTGATCCATTATTAGCAATGGATAGCTATCTTTTAAGGATGACTGGTTCAAGTTACAAAATTCCATGCATATGTGTATCTCACCATTATTCTTCTGCACAGGCACAATATTTGCAACCAAGGTATTGTGATGAATAGGAAAAATAATTCTTGCATCCAGCATCTTCTAAATTTTAGCCTAGATGGTACCTGAGATTTTGGGGTTGTAGTGCCTTTGCTTTTGATGGAAAAGCTTGACGTCATCCTTGAGCAGAATGTCATGCCGAATGTCCTTTGGCTTGAAAGACTTTAGATCAACATAAGACCATGCTAACACATCCATGTACGTTTTTACCAACTTAACAAATTTTTGCTTTTCCTTGGGTGTACAACACTTCCTAATATTCATGGAACAAGGATGTTCCGTAATACCTAGATTAACGGATTCGGTTTTTGGAGAAGAGGAAGGATCGTCCTGTCACTTTTTCTTGACAAAACGGTCATGATTATCAAATAATCGTTCTAAGAAAACCAAACCTTTAGGAATCTTATTTCCTTTGAGCTGTATCACTATGTCTTTTCTAGATTCATGTGCTTGACTAGTGAGAGACTCACGACATGTAGAAGTTGATCCATCGAAATGAATTTCTTTGAAATTTTCAGCTTTCTCCAAAAAGGCAATAAGTTGGTTGTCATCATTGAACACTTGCCAGTGCTGTGAATTATCTGGTACACTTGGGTGAAAACCCACCTCAATGGTATATATATCCATTTTTAAACCTGGGTGAGGGAGCATGAGAGAGGTTGATATAGCCAATGAATCAGCGATGTCATTTTAGGCTTGTGGAACTGCTTTGATTGAGAAGGCGTAAAACTTTTCGATGCTATCCCATACGGCATTGCGGTAGTGTCTGAGTCGGTCATTCTTTACTTGGTATACCCCTTTTACCTTATTGATAATTAGCTCTGCATCACCTTACACTCTTAGATTCTTGATTCCTTTCTCTTTTGTATCTTGCATGCCAAGTAACAAGGATTCATACTCTGCAGTATTATTCGTATTGAAGAACTGTAACTTGAAAGAAAAATGGAAGATCTCCTCTTCAGGAGATATTAGAACAACCACAACACCGCATCCACTTGTTGCGTAACTGCCATCAAACTGTAATGTCCACACTTTGTTAAGATCCTCCTTTTGGATGAGAACTTTCAGTTTATCTAAGTCGGTGGAAAGGTAGTTCCCCATCCGTCATGATTCGAAAAGGATCTGAGCCTTAGGGTCATCATTGTTAATGACTAGATATTTCTTTTGTGACTCTAGTGCCAATGTCTATATCACCCCTTTGATAGGAATCTTGGCTTTGGACCAGTCCATATGAATTTCCCCACCAACTTCTTTACAAAATCTCCTACCAAGTAATATCCCATATGTTGTTGGGATATCAGCTACAAGAATAGTCATTTTTACCCGTTTCTCAGGAAATGTCACGAATGCAAACTGCACATCCTTGATCTGACCAATCAATGGTACCTGTATGGTTTCCATGGAGTAGCATCTGCCAAAAGGTTTAGTAAGTGTGAGGCCCAAAGCATGGGTGACTCTTACTGGAATAACATTGTCAGAAGCTCCAGAATCAATTATACAGTTGCTTAGTTTATGACTATTGATCAGGAGAGATAGATAAAAAGTTTCAATTTTTCACAATGCGGAAGTCGAGGCAACATTTATGTGAGACACAGGAGGAATGGGAAGAATTCCTTTTGGGAAAATGGAAGGAGGGATGGTAGCCTAGCTTTGGATATACTTAGTTAATCATATAAGTTGCTATGTGTTGGATTGAAGGTACTCATCTTGGTCTTTTTGGCATAATCAATTATATCGAATGCGACCAAGGGTTGTGCTAACAAAGGAATGAGTCCTTCGTTTCATGTTTGTGGAGGAGGATTACTGGTCTTTATGAGATTAGAGGAAGGCTAAATTGGAGGAGAAACAGGAGGAAAAGATTTCTTCACAAAAGGTTTAATAGGAGGTTGAGTAGGAAGGGGATTACCTCTTTTAGCGATCGTTGGAGGAGTTACCACAGCCTTTTCTTTTTATTTTTCAGCAGCAACCTTTGCTTCTTTTCCTTGTGAGCGAGTGAAAACCACGTATGATTGTTCGCTCACATACCCTTGGGTACCCTCTTCTTCATTAGATTCCTCATCTTCAAATTCCATATACCCAATAGTAGAGTCACCAGTCATTTCACTGACATCTTGGTCATCTTCTCCTTGCGATGAAGGTTCTTCGTAATTTGGATCATCTTCTTCGATTTCAACAAAAGCATTAACCGGAGGGGCTGCAATTGCTAACCTTGGAGAAGCAGCAGGTAAACACGGCCTTTGGGGGGTGTTGTTGAGAGTGAAGTTCCTCCGTGGGATATCTCGGTACAGAGTGGTAGACAATGTTTGAGTCAATTACTTCTTTAATGAGAGCAAGTCATTTACCAACTTCTGGAATGCTGGATCTGATGAGGCAGCCTGAGAAGAAGTTGAAGCCTTTGATTTTGACAAATCTCGTCTTAATTCACTAGATATAAGAAAGTTGTCTTCTATCTGAATGGCCATAGCTTGAGCAAGGACCAAGGTGGATATCGGTTCCTGTAAAAGTAAGAAA
Organism: Taxus chinensis; assembly: GCA_019776745.2. Taxonomy (NCBI): domain Eukaryota; kingdom Viridiplantae; phylum Streptophyta; class Pinopsida; order Cupressales; family Taxaceae; genus Taxus; species Taxus chinensis. The sequence continues at coordinate 150,148,646 of CM034150.1, read as the reverse complement.
CTTACTTTCAAACTCATGGCATTCAAGAAGAAACACTTTTGATTCTCTAATGTTAGAATCATGGCAAGCGACACATGATTGATCAATGAATTGAATCGGGTGATAAAATCACGCATGGTTTCATTGGCCTCCTTCTTCATGTGAGTGATTTATGACAATAACGCAAATACATCTTTTGAAGGTTTGTATCTGTCTTTAAACGCAGTCCAGAATGTGGCCCAACTGGTGATGGATCCGGCTGGTAAATGCTGGAACCACTCTGCTGCAGGCCCTTTCAAGGTCTTCAAAAAGAGATGTACCAATACATCCTCATGAGTTACGTCCAGAATGTTGCATGACATAATAAATGCAGCTATATGCGCACCCGTGCTTTGATTTCCACTCCCATCAAATTTTGGGAAATGTTTACGATTTCCGTGAGGGAGGGGGTTGACTGGATGTGGTAGTGCTAGAGGTCCCATGGCATTTCCCCATGGTATGGGTAGTTTTGCTGCCATTTGAAAAGAAGGAAAAAGAACACGAGTAGGGAGTGTGGGTCCACTTAGCAAAAGAGCACTGCAAGTTGACATCGAGGCACCCTGTGAAATCCGGCTCTTTCGTGGAGGCGAGGCACTTCTTGGTGCTCAATCTGCTGGGCTCAGTGAGGCGAATCATGCTAGAGTGATACTAAAATTGTGCCTTTGAATTAGATAAAAAATTGGATCAACTTCCCCACGAGATCTTCTGTTGTGAGTAAATGGTTCTCCCGCTAGTGTATCCATTCAAATATGTAACAATCAAGAGTAGATTTACAACAATTTTTTTTGTTTATACTTGTTGATTTTCTGATTTTTCTAGCAAAAATCAGTAGCATGTACTTTTTTCAATAATTAATTTACCCTTTTTAAATAATTGATTGCGGTTTTCTGACAAATATTAATAAGGATAAAAGTGGGTCAATTTAGTAGGCTAATTTTTGAATCTTTGACCTAAATTTTGAAAGGTTTTGAAAATATCATAAAATGTCAGAATCTCAGATCTACTAAAATATACAAGTTTTTGTAAAAAATTAGTGAACTAAAAGTTTCTATCTGGTCCAAATCTATGGATTTTCCTAAGGAAATTTTCAGTTTTGATCACTTATGTGAAAATTTTGCTTTTTGACAAAGGGTTAAAATTTGCAATCTGGTAGTGATTTTTACAGTTTTTAGTTATTTCCTTAGTTTGATCCCCAGCAGAGTCACCAAAAACTATTGGTATGAAAAATTTTCAGTTAGGCAAGTCGTGGGGAAATAGGCCAACAGTGTGCAGGGCATAGCCCCTCTTTGAGGTAGCAAAACGAAACTAGTTTATTGCTAATCTAGCAAGCAGGAATCTGTGTAAATCTACACTATTCTAACTTCAGGGGGTTTGGGATCTCATCCCAGTAGAGGTAGTTCCAACAATGAACAAAAAGGTGGCAAGGAAGGAATGGAGGAAGATAGGTCTGAAGGAAGAAAAGAAATGAATTCCAAGATGGAAAGGTTAGAAGGTTTATGCTTTGAGCCGGTAGTAAACAGAGCCAAAGTTACTTGCATAAACAATTAAAGCAATACTGATGAACATATGACAATAGTAGGAATGAATCCAACATAATAAGAACATAGATCTAACTTAAGAAAGATCTGATGCAAATAACACACATTAAGCACAAAGTCTGAACATATGTATTAATATTTCTTCTGTTACAAGAAAACACAAAGTCTCTCTCCTCACTTCTCTTTTCATACAAAAATGTCCACACCGAATACAACAAGTATTCTAGTATTTATAGAAGGAGAGGAGGGAAGAAGACAAAAGCAAACCCACTACTTACAAAATATCTAAAAATTCAATAGTTGACTTGGGCAAGTTTTTGGATGGCAACATCCCATGGTGCAACATGGATGAGGTCATCGTGTATGCCAACATGATTTTTAAAAATTTTACAAAAATGATCAATGGATCCCAGAAAGAAGAAACAACTCTTCCCAGTGCAAAAGGATGCAAATTTCTGCACGTCGACACGACAAAAATTCCCCTTTCTAAAATGGTGCAACTTTCTACACATCGACATGACAAAAATCCCCCTTTGTAAAATGGTGCAACTTTCTGCAGGTTGACACAACAAAAATTCCCCTTTGTAAAATGGCACAACTTTCTACACATTGACACAACAAAAATTACCCTTTGTAAAATGGATGCATTTTTCTGCATGTCAACACACTGATTTCTCCCCTTTGTAAATGGGCACAAAAATAGCTAAGTCCTGAAACAACTTGATTTCTGGAAGGGAGTTTTGGGCTATTTTGAACATTGTCAAACTTCCTTGGGGCCAAAACAAATATTTTTGGTACGGTTACCTACAAATTGCCCTTTTCAATTTTGCAGGATAACAGACACAAGTTATTTGAATGAGTGTATCAAGGCTTTAGGTATTCTATAAAACCAATCAAGGGCAATACCTTCTAAGGTTTTAGGGAATATCTTAGCAATAACCACTTCCCAAGGGAGAAATTCTCAAATGGCTGTGGCATAGGCCTTGATATGTGCATTTAGATCTCCTTCCCCCTTGAATTTAGGCAAATCAGGAAGAGGTCTTGGAAGCATGACGCTTTGTACAGTGAAATCTAGAGGCTCTTTTAAATATTCTGAATAAGTCCCTACCGCATAGGTTTCAACCATCGATGGTGCCTGCTTAGGGGGGAGAGGCAGAACAGGTTGTTTATATGGAATAGCATATGTATTTATGGGGACATAAGGAAACCCCTGTGGTTAAGCGAACATCCTAGGAGAGGAGAACATGTCTCCTTGTGGTGATTTTGAATAAATGTTTAAGTAGGGAGGAGCATTACTCTGATATGGGTTGTTTGGTACTAAACCGGGAGGTATCATACTTTCAACTGGAGTAGTGTTTGAAAACATGTTTCTAGTTGGTGTTTGTTGTGGGTAGTTATACGAATGTTGAGGAGGCATGCCTAACATGCATGTTCCTATGAGGAGGTCAACTTGGTTGGGATGATGTGGAGGGTTGGAAGTTCTTGCTTTCCCGAAATGCAAAGTTTGATTTTCTTGAGCAAGTTCTATTCCTCTAACCTTCTCAACTAAGGCCGAGATGACCTCAATTGGTGATGACACAATGTTTTTCCTTGATGGTTGTTGTTGTACACCTTGAGGTTACAAAGAGGTATGGTACCTATTTATGAATTGATCATTACTCTGCCAAGCTTCACCAAGAGTATTTTCCATAGGTGGAGGAATGGGGGTGTTTTCTTAAAGCAAGGTATCGGGTTGTGCTTACAAATTTTGTATAGGTGGGTACATGTTTTGGAAGCATTATTCACTTCTAGAATAGCATGTTAAGTACTCCTCATCCAAAAATGGGAGTGGATCTAACTGCCTACTAATTTGTGTTCTAAACAAAACCTGAGGAGATGAAATGGATTCTCCAGTAAATGTCATATTGTTAGAACCTAAGGGCTATGGTTGTTGCATTTGTGTGAGCTGATCCAGCTCCTAAATTCCGAATGAAGAATTAGAACTAGTTCCTTAGGGAGGAGTTTGTGATGACAAGTAGTTGATTGAATAATTTTCATCCCATGTAGAAAGAGAGGGTGACAGTTGTCTATTTGTTTGACCATAATATGCTTTAAGACATGAGAGAGGTCAGCCATATGCATCGTATCCCGACATATTCGGGGGGTATATAAATACCTACAGAATAATGGGAAGGATCGAAGATAGATGAAAGAAATGGAAATGAAAAAGGAGTAGTTGTTGCGTTCACGTCGGGTTCACCAATTTTGTACGATAGAAAAGTGACAGGTGAGCATGAGAATAAACAAGTAGCCTTTCTTCGTACCTGACCTCCCGAGGTCGTGCCGAGATAGCCGGTGGAAAATATATGTGGGTGTAGAAAAAATATTTGGGTAATATTATATCCTCAACACACAATAATGGGATTTGCGAGTCTAAGGCAAAGAAAGCTCTCCTAACCTGAATTGGTGTAATGGATCGTTAAGATATAATAGCTGCTCAAAGGCTCCAATCAATGTCAAGCTCTACCAAGATCCTATCTATTGGCTATTGGATGCGTGGAAAGTGACATGTAGGTGCTTCGTGTATATTTCCAGACAAGGTCATGAAAATGGTAGTGAGAGGTGTAGTGGATTTGTAGGAAAATATGGGTGCTTTTCTGGTCTAGCCCAGAAAATGTTATCTTGATTGGCTTCTATGCTTGATGTAGAAAATTATTTTATAATATCCAGCGGGAGTGGTGAGGATCTAAATACCAACGTACATAAACTGGTGTCACTATTTAACTAATTAGCAGGCCCGTTGGGTTGTGGGACTTGGGGATCACAACCATGAGTTCGTGGTTATTGTGGACCTGTCATGGTCATGTGAAGAATCAATCTCTTCTTCTGACTATCTAATAGTCATAAGCTTTTTCAGCTTCTATGTTTAATACCAAGAGTTGTGTGATCTTCTCGGAATACCTTACGGGTGTTCTAGCAACTTGTATACGTAATCCTGTGTCTATGTCAATGAGAAGGTCTCTTGCATTTGGTTGCAGAACTAATGAATCACAACCAAATATTTTCTCTCTTTCGGTTTCTTGTATGGTCATGCGGATATCCTATCAAGGCAATGTATAGTTGGGTTGACTTGACCAGAATGCGTATGCTTTGTCATCTAGAATATTTAATTCTCTCAATTGCTCACTAATTACTTGTGGGTTTGTTGTTCTTTGAAAGACGTGAATTCTAATACCTTTATCTATATCCATTAATGTTGTGAAGAGATTTGGCAGAGGTATTACCGGTTTGAATACGTAATCCCTGGGCTCTCTGGGTCCCGTAATTGTCATGCAAGAGATAACCAAACTTAACTGAAACAAGTAAGCTAATTATGAAAATAAATCTACACTATAATTATATTCATTTTTTTGTATTTTCAAATATGTGAATTTGAACGAAATTTAAAGAGCAACTATTGTAATATATTCAGCGAACGAACAATTAATCTAATAACAGAATTAAAACAAGCAAGGTAGCCAGATGTAGCTATTTTCCTCTACATTTGTGAATTTATCCTAAATATTAAATAAATAACTAATTTAATTGAAAAGACCTTCAATATTACCTTAGAAGTGAGGAATAAATCACAGCTTCTTAGAAGTTATCATTCCCCATAGCTTCCCTGGTAATACTGAAAGAAAAATTAACTAAAATAAAATGATTTTCTATTCTATTTGATATATTATAATTATAACTTCGAAAATTCAAACCTGGAGTTTACAGAATAGTAGAAAATCCAGTTGTATCGTGACTTCTCCCCTTACTGTGATCTCTTCATTCCTTTGTGTTCTCATGAATCCAAAAAAGTGGGAATGTGACAACAGTAGCAGCAGAAGATGTTCAAACAGTGGCAGCTTGGACGTAAGCTGGACATAATGCAAATAGAAGAGGGATAGTGCAAGAGAGCAGAGCTTGACTATGTAATTCTTAGCGGGATTATTACAGGGATACGATATAAGAACACCAAAATCTATAGGACCTATACTTCCTGTGACGAAACAACAACCTATGACTCTAAGAAAAATTAAGATTCAAATGGACATAATCCTAGAACCAAAACTGTGGAACCTTGAACTGAGAGGTTGAGAGCTTTACAAAATCTAAACCTATTGAGACTTATTGAAGAACTTTCAAAACACACTGAATAATAATTCATAGAGGGAGAGGGCCATTTTCTTGTAAACAAGCTTGGTATTTATAGCATTTTGATTTACCAGAGGGTAAGATTTAATTGAACTCTTCTATTATAAACAAATAGGAATTAATATTTACTAGGAGGCTAAAACTTAAATGCAAGCAAGAGTGGTTGAGAAATCCGAGCGCCACTTGATTTTTTAACATTAATGAAAGCATCAAAAAGTTCTGGAAAACATGCACATGACCGCCGCCATGCATAGGGAAGTGGTTATAAGACTGCCGCCATGTCCTGGGTGGAAGTCCTGTAACTAAAGACCAAAATGCAAGAAGAGAGAGGAACGAGGTCATAACAAAGCATGCGAAGGCTAGATAAGGCATTTTAGGATGCAAATGTACACTCAGTGTGTTTCCTAAATTCCGAACACCTTGCGAAGAGATTTGAATCATCATTGGGATTTCTATAACCTTTTTCCTACATTACAGTACATACAATTTTGGGTACGTACAGTGGACCTGGGTCTCAGATCTCGGAAAGGGCCAAGGTGTTTGAGACCACAATGGAACCATCCCCAAGTTGTGGGACCTTGCGAGCTTGGGACAGATCTCCGGAGAAGGCTGGTTCCTCTATCTATTTCTATTGCTACTGCTACTCCTAGTGCTGAAAGGGGAAAATAAGCTAAGAATGCCACGGGAAAAAGGAAAGAAGGATAATATGAGGTAAACCACAATATGAGGTAAACCACAATAAGAGGTGCTAGCACCAGAAAAGAGGGGTGAACACTATCTATTCTTAGCGAGAATGATAGGGAATGCATGAAAGGAGGCTAGGAATGAGTAGCACAGCGAACTACGCATTCACCAGATCACTCTAATGGAACATAACTAAGTATGGAATTGTAGGGGACTTGAAATAGCACAAGAATAGACAATGCAAGAGAAGAGGCAAGAAGAAGGAATGCAAACACGTTAGGATAGAGAATAGTCACAAAATGATGCTTCTATTACTTCCAGAAATGCACAGAACTGTTACAATGATAAGGAGACTGATATCTACATGTAAGAGATAACACATGGAGGTCTGTAACTCAAAATACAGAAAATATGGAGTCCTTAGCAACATGCGTAAGGATCTAGAGTGTCCAACCCTTTACAATGAGCATCGACCCTATCTTTATAGATTCATAACAGAGGGAAGAAAGAGAGAGAGAAGCCAGAAAACTAATTCAAACTCAACCACCATCGTTAATGTCTCCTGTAAATCTACCCCAAATCTGTCGTGTCTGCATCAATTACTTGTTCGGCACCTCGAAGGAGGAGGAACGACATATCAGATCAAATTAAATCTAGTTGTTGGGGCAAATACATCTTGTATTAATGGCACGAAGACATTTCTTCATTTTTCCCCACCTAACCTCTCCAAAATTAAAGTTTTAGATCTCCATGGCATAGACGAGGTCGAGATATTTCCAATGGTGCCAGATTTTTTGGATTTCGAGCATTGAGCCAAAAGATATGCTCATTTGAAATTTGAATCGGGTCCATACAAAATGGTGAGAACCAGCCAAAATGGGCCCCCTTTTGAAACTAGACACATGGAGGGCTGGCGCATGTCTAAGGGTAGCCTTTGTATTTCACTTTTGAAGTTACGTCGGGCTAACACATGGCTTCTTATGTGGCTCACTCAATTTCTTTATGTTTTGGCTAAGTATTTTGCTTGGCAGGGTCATATATCTGACCAAGGACATGCAGAATCCTAGCGCTTGTTTGGAAACCCTCCCCTAATTTTGCTCTTGAATTAGCATTGTGCTGACACTTGGTATCCTCCGCTGGCCTGTCTCAATGGTTTTACTATTCAACCCCGACCTTGTCCTTTTATGAAAAGGGATACGTCGAGGCTCCGCGCTCATTTAAAAACCCTCTCAGGATTTTACCTTTGAAGGAGTGTTAGATTGACACGTGGAATCTTCTACAGGCTCTTGGACTTTTCAACAGCCGCCCTTGCCTTTTCGAGCCCTGAACACGTGGCGAGCTGGCACTCATTTGGGCCTTTGCTTTTGGATTTACCTTTGGAGATGTTTCAAGCTGACTAGAAAGAAGGTGAATGCACAAAGTGTGGGTGCAAGGGAGAAGGCTCAAGGGGGCATGCAGAAGAAAGAGGCACAGAAGGAAAGCAGAAAGAGGCGAAGAGGGGCACATGCTATGCGTGCGGGGAGATGAGGAGAAAGCGCACGAAAGGGAAATAAATGGGAGGCACAGAGGAGTGTGCACAAGAGGTAGGAATACTTACAAAAGGCAAGTATGAAAACAAGACGTGAGCATTCAACTAAAGGAAGGCACGCAAGGGAAAATGGAAGGAGATAGAAGAATGCAAATGGGAGCAGGATGTGTATGCAAGTTATCCAAACTGCTAGGAGAGCTATTTGGATAACAATTACCACCTAAGAGAGGCCTACAATATCAAATATAAGAAATTTTGAAGTTATTTGTTTAGTTCATTAACATGCAATATTTTTTACATTTTTAATTTCCATTTCCAATTAATAATTTTGAATAGACAAGTGTGTGTGTGCGTGCAAGCACATGTGTGTGTGTATGTATGTGTTTGTGTGCATACATGTATGTATATGCACATTCACATATTTATGAAACTAGGGTGAAATTTAGACACCTATAAATAGCCCTACATGAATTTACATTGAGTTGTACTAATTGATTATTTATCCAAATTGGGCATAATTGGCATGTTTGTATATTATCATTACAGATTTTCTTGCTTCTGTATCCCAATTTCTTATTATCTCCCTATTTCCAAGTGTTTTAGTAAGTTTTGTTTGAAGCGTCTCAATGGTCTTAGCGATGTGAAGAGCATATAGACACTCCAAGATATTTTTAGCGGCTAGTCTAGGTAGGGTGCACATGTCTTTATGATCTCATATTTTTCACCTTTTAACCATTATCCTGTCAGTTAACATGCAAAAAAGGGGTTTTAATTCCAATTCGAGTATCAATAAATATACGTGCATTGCAGTTTATTTACACATAAGGAAATATAGAAAATTCCTTTATTTATTCACAAGAACCTATAAATTAATTGTAAGAATTTTAGAAGAAATAAAGCAATTGTTAAATCATTTATTGAAGGACATAAATTCATGTTAAATACATGAAAAAATATTGGATCGCATGCTTTTAGAGCTACCTTAATTATTGAGGTTTGTTATTTTCAACATCAAATTGACATTATCTATGGGTTTGACAAATATAAAAATAAGTTTGTTGTTCTATGATTTATCATGTCCTAATATCAATTGTATTTTTATTAAATTTACAAATGTTCCTTCCTAATTGAAAAATAAAAACAATTTTATTTTGAAGGTGACCTCAAGGTAAAGAGAAAAATCTACATAAGACTTCTCAAAACCCATAACCAAGCAAATCATAAAAATTAGAAGCACTTGTAAGTTGTGGAAGCTTTGTACATTGCCATAAGAATAAAAAATAATCATAATAGACTTATTTGTTGACTGTAAAAATTTTTGGGATCATATTAAAATTATTAAAATAATAATTAATTAAAGCATATATTTATATTGTACATGATACTTTAAACCAATTTAAAGGTAATTGAATACATCTTTCACAATTTAATTATAATGTATTTATCTCTACTACATTTTTTTATAATATAGAATGTGTTTAGTAAGAAAATTTCTTTCAGTGAGAATTTTAATCTTTGATGCAGCCTTCAATTCATCAGTATAAGCCCAGGTACATTGGCACATCACTCAACCTAGACTGAGCACTCACCCAAAGTGTGTAAAGGTACCAAGTCCCTCTTTAGGGTTGTTGTTGTAGTATGTTAGCATGATGAAGACTTAAAGCATTCATATCCATGACTAATACATCATTCTACATTGCATGTTCAGATCTAGATCTTAAAGTATCATGAATCAAACAATAATCATAGTGAAATCACTCATGCAATAATAAACTATAACCATGATTAACACCTTGATTCAATCAATAACCTCCATTATATTAAATGAAGTAATACACATAATCTTCTTAAAATAATGGCATCAAATGCTCATGCACGTGCAAATTGGATAGTATAATCTCACAGTAATCCAGTCCTTACATACTATTCTCACACACACCTACACTACGCAGTTCATTACATATTTATAAGGGTGGGGACTTGTCATTCACCGCTTATCTATTTCCGAAATAGGTCGAATACTATTATTAGCCACGCGTCATTACAATAATAGCCACACATGCAAGTGCACTAATAATAGACTTCTTATAGTTAACTGTCAGTAGTAAATCTATTCTCATCCTGTACTCATGCAAAATACTTCGTAGCCTGTCCTCCAAAAATAGCCAATGTGTGTTGCGCAAGTATTTAACTGGTTTGTGTGCTCCGCATGCCATCTTTCAAAAATAGATCTTCATCGTGAAAATGGCTAAGTCCCAAATATTTCTCTATCCTCAGCGCGTGATTCCTTCCTGATCCTCTCACACGTTTAAATGTGCTTTTCTCTTCCATGCAAACCCTTTGTATGTTTTTCACTAAGTGCAATATTTTGTCTAATCAACATTACCCCACGCTAGTATAGTTTTCGCCCTGGCAATGGTTGTCTCCAAAATGAATCAAAGAAGGTGAATAGAGAGATAAAAAGAATTTTATGAAGAAAAAAATTTATTTTACCCTGAAACATCATTTGCTTCAACCTGAATAATCAATTCTAGATATTCTTCTTTTATTTCTGCCTTTAAAGTATGCCAATCATTAAGCACGACCCTTCCTTTTTTGGGATATCCACTACAATTGACTCTAGCTCATCTTTTGCAATCTCTCCTTTCTCATTTTCCAAGACCAACACGATGCTGGACACGGTAGTCATTATTCCTTATAATAAGTCCATATTTTGTGCAATGAGTTTCCCAATCTCATCTATCCTTTCCTTGTGTGGTTCTTGTGTTGCTATAAGGGTCTCACACTTTTGCTTGAAAAGTGCTAATTGTTTTGCGTAGCCCAAGGTATCATCTTTCATGGCTTTTAGGAATTCATTGTCCTCTATAATGGTCCTAGTTCTTATAAGAGATTTTGGGATTGTACAAATATTTAGCTCTTGATCTACTTTCTTTAGTTCCTCCTGTAAGCTCTTGATCAACCTCTCATATGATGCAATCTTTCTCATCACCAAAGATTTTTCTTGCTCTACTTCCTGCTCATGATTCTTTGGTTCTGGCATGTGTAGAGGTTCATCTTCAAGCACCAAGTCCACCAAGATCTATACATAATGCATTACCGAAGGAAATGTTTTGGGTACCTTAGGCTATAAGTGTGGATTTGCTTTCATGATATTGTCCCCAACTTCCTCTACCATGCTGATAAAAATAGTGTTCTTCTTTTGTGCCAAGTCTTTCTCTTTCTTTAGGCATGCTATTTATACATCCTTGGCCTTATCTCTTCCCTTAGTGCCCTAATTTTTGCAGCCTTATCCATATTTCATCGTGTCACCTCTGTCGATACTTTTACTAAAGTATCACTCACTTGTTCATCTAACATAATAGTAGGCTTTACTGTTATGTGTCCGGCCTAAGGTATTTTCTTCAACCTTCTTGATACACATGACTCTTCACATACATCATAGTCCGTTTCGTCCATGTGTGTGTGTGCATAGACCATGACAGTTGCTTCCTTGTGCACATGGTCACCCTATCTTCATCCATCAGCTCTCACCCATACAAATCCTTTAGTGTCACTGTGCTTTGAAAATGGGCGCAGACAATTTTACCTGTGTCCTCAGCATACCCCATAACTGATGCAACATATTCTCCACTTGTTCTCTTCGATCTTGCCCCCTTAGGAACTTGAGCTTCAAGATTTGGAGCTTGTTCTGTCATACCCTGAGTAGCCTCATTCACTGCCTCATCTGCCTCCTCTCCTTTTTCTCCATCCGTCATTTCTCCATCCTTTGGTTCTTCCACATCCTCTGGAGGTGTAGGATATTCAGGTACGCTCTCCTCAGACTCTTCTACCTCCACATCTAGCTTTAACTTTCTTCTTCTCTTCTCAGCTATCTCCTTCTATGGAGAGAATCAAGGTGATCTGCGCACTGATTATGGAGTAGCACCTTGGCTCCTTGTTCTCCCGAATACCCTTTTGAAGTGGTGCTCTCCTTGTACTGTACCTAGATCCTCATCTTCTCCTTGCTACCCCTGCGGTGGCATAGCCACGCGCTCTATTTCTACCTTATCTGTAGGTTTCCTCTTGCCTCTATGCTCCAAACCACCACTATCTTCATGCTCCTCTTCTTCATATTCTACTTATACTGTCTCTGTGGGCTTAGGTGTTGGAACATTTTCCATTGTATGCTTACCTTTTGGCGGCCCTGGGAGCACAAAATCATTCTCCACATACTTATTTCTCTCCAACTTTGGCTTGAGTTGCTGGTAAAAAAGCGTTGCTCCAACGTCTCCAATGGCCAAGCTTACAAGATTCATGCTTATAATATCTGAGATCAACCTCTCAATGTAGGCAGTTCATCCTGGATATACATATGTCTTTCTCAATGTATGGTAGTCACAATCTACCTTGTCTGTATTGAATATTAAGTGGTGCACATCTGAAAACTGGTGAACTGATGCCTAGAAATATCATGTTGTGAAGGCATATGGTAATTTTCACCATGGGCTCTAAGCCCCATCTTTCATGGTGAACCACGTGATGCAAAAGTGTTAGTATACCATGAGCTACACTACCTTCCCTAATACTGAGGGTAACTCCTTGGGTATGCGTCATTCTTCTTCAAATGCTACGTAGAGCCTATCATACCATTTCTCTACCCTCTGTTTGAATGATCTACTCATTTATCCCTCTCACAAGTACTTGCCAAATCTTTCTACAAGTGACTTTTTCTCCATTGGGTATTCCCAAATTTTCTCCTTCGGCCCATTGGGCACCCCAATTTCCATAAATACCAGAGACAATAGAACAGCCTCGAAATTGATTTTATCTCCTGTGCACGCTTCTTCAATGATAGTTTCTGTAATGTAACTAAAGCTGTTGTAAATCACTCCCCGTGACATCTTCTTCACAATGTGTAGCCACATTGTGTTTACCTACGACCAACTTTCTTGGTCATTCAGCATTGTTACAAGATGTGCAACTACCTGCACTACTGGGTACTTTTTCAATTTTTCAATGTCCATGCCACGCGGACCCTTGGTATACCCCAGCTCCTTCCTTGTCTCCAGGATTGCAACCTTATCAGTTAAATCATCATTTATATCCACCCCTATGCCTTTCAACCCTGTCACTATTGAGATCAACGCGGTTGTGATTCTAACCCTCCATCCAGCGAAGTAGAAGAAGTCCTCATGGACTCTACTCATCAACCATCGATACAATGGTTCATACTTTCCAAAGTATGGAAGATCGTACGACTGGTATACTCCAATCTATTTTAGTAACTTCTCACCAGTGTCATCATACATTGGCATATCTTCTGCAAAGTTCTTGTTCATTTTTATGCTCAACAATGCATAAAGATCCTTCTTATTATCTGATATACGATGGTTGTAATCACTGATTTTACATTCACGGATGTGGGAGTCCCATTCTTGTCCCATGATCATGCCCTCTAGATACTAATTTTTGAGAAATTACTCTTGGGAGAAATTTATTCTTCCACTTCGACCTTCTTCTTCCCTTTTACTCCTGCTATGGGTTCTTTCTTCAGTGCCATTTGAAAAATATCTCTTTTCTACCCTTTGTAATCGAGCAATTTGAAACCCTAGTTTAAATCTCCATGCCCTAGTAAAAATCACGTGCCTTAGCTCATTTGTAACACGTCTTCTTCTCTCAAACCCTTCACCTATGGGAATGCAAGCTTCTCCTGCACACAAACCTTCTCTCCACATCTGGTTTCACACTCTTCGCACCTCAACACGATTACGTAGCTCATTTGCACTTAGATCTTTTCAGATTCTCTCAATTGTAATGGTAAACATGAACTCACATCCTATCCTTATATATATATTCAAATAGTTAGTGCATTTATTACTCCTCCACCTACCAACAATCCTCTCAATAAATGACCATTTTTGTTCCTTCCATGTGGTACATCTTCATGCCTAATCTATAACCTTCTAACGCGCCTTCCTACCCTCTAGCTGCAGGCTTCTCTTCAGCACGCCTGCATGCACTCGAGTGCCTCGACATTGCGCCTTCCCTTAGTAGTTCCCATGGCCTCTGCTTACCTCACATTATACTTGTTTCTTCATTCACCTCCATCTATGGTCCTCTTTTCTAGAAGAACTCTTTTGTTTCAATTCTCCAACTTGAATAACACTCGTGGCAGTTAGTTCCTTTCATGTGTACTTATCTCCATCATTCATGTACCTGGATATCAATAACCACCCCCCAAACTAAGGGTATGTGCAGCCCTCTGCGCATAAAAATTCTCCAACTAGTAATTAGCTTCTCGCACGTAAACGCACTTATTACACAAAAACACCAAATAAATTGACAAAGCATAACGATGAAGAAGGAAATACATTAAGGAAATGTAGAATTGAAAACCTAATCTAAATGGAAACACTTCCTTATTACAAACACCAAGAAGACTTATTTATAGTAGGGTTTCAGCGTACTCCTGTTGAAGTAACTGGGTAACTGTATTCCATCAAGCAACTCTAATTGGAAAGCACATGTTTCGAGTATGTGAGTGATAACATATGGCCCCAGCCAATGTACCTTGAGTTTTCCTAGATGGCGCAAAAATTTAGAATCATAAAGGAGCACCATCTGTCCAATTGTGAAATTTGTATCCTTGATGTTCCTATCATACCATACTTTATGCCCGTCCTTTTCTTGTTTTTGACTCCAACGTTCTATTGCTCGTCATTCATCTAGTTTAAATAAATTTTCAATCTGTTATTCTAATGCTTTCTCATCAGCTAGACCTCTAATGCGCACAATACGCAAAGATGGTAACATGAATTCCATAGGAAGAATTGCTTCTGTGCCAAACATTAACTGAAATGGTTTGGCTTTTTTCAACCTTTTATATGTTGTTCGATATGCCCAAAGTACTACAGATACTTTATCATCTGAATCCTTTCTTCTAACATCACAGATTTTTGTCAATGTCTGGCTCAAAAATTTGTTGAAATCCTTAGCAGTCCCATTTACCTAAGGATGATATGGTGTAGTATTATGGTGTGTAATCATGAATTCATCCAACAAAATTCTGATTGTCTCATTCAGAAAATGTGTGCCCTTATCACTGGTCAAACTTAAAGGGCATCCATACCTTGTAATAATATTTTCCCATAGAAACCTAGATGTTGTAGCCATTATACAATCCTTTGTAGGCAATGCTTCTGCCCACCTTGTCAGATAATCTATGTAAGTTATGATATAGCGTGATCTAGTCCTATGCGTGGCTGGTAATAGGACCCACAAAATCTATAGCCGATTTCTCAAATAGTTATGCACTAGTAATAGGTCTCAGAGGCATTTCATCTCATTGACCTGGTTTGCCAAGACATTGATAGTGATCACATGCCTTACAAAATTCCTTACAATCTTTATGCAAGGTCTCCCACCATAATCCAACAAGTAAGATCTTGCACAGAGTGGCATCACCTGTATAGTGCCCACCTGCAATACCACCATGAGATTCTTCCATGATATTTTCACACTCATGTTGTAGTACATAATGATGCAATACTTCATCCTGGCCTAATTTTTACAGGTCACCACTAATTAACATATAGGGTTCCATGCATAGAGAAAGTTATTTCTTCTCCAAGGATTTCATTCCTTCTTATGCCATGCCTATTCATAGAAAGAAAAAAATGTCCTCTAATTCTGATGGTACGCGTTGTAACCTGTATAACTGTGCATCAAACATGGTATCTTTAATGGTATGTGCTTCTTCTCTTGATTGTATTCTAGATAAATTTGTCTGGTCCAGAATTACTTTTCCTTGGTTTTTCCATGACTATGAAATCAAATTCTTGAAATAAGAGTACCCATCTGCATATGCACCCCTGTAAAACGAGCTTGTTTACCAAATACTTCAATGCCATGTGATCTGTGTAAAAGAAAAATGGTGTAGGTAGCAGGCTGTCAGAATTTATGTAGCACATAGATCATTGACAAAGATTCACACTCTGTAGTTCTATAATTATGTTCTACGGGAGTCAAATTTCTACTAGCAAAGCATATAGGATGATCTACAATACCTTCTCTAGGCTGAGCTAATACCGTGCCAATGGTTGTGTCAGAGGCATCCACATGTACATGAAACGGTTGGTCCCACGATAGAAAACGCATAATAGGCGCAGTAGAAAGTTTCACTTTTAATGTCTCGAAGCACGCTGCTATGGTTCTCCTCAGTAGAACGTACCTTTTCCTTTCAATAACTCCTCCAAAGGTGTGGTAATCTTGGCATATCCTTTAATGAAATTCCTATAATATCATGTATGACCCAAAAATCTGTGCACCTCACTCTGATTGGTAGGCTCTTTTAGACCTATAATGACTGTAACCTTACTTGGATCAACCAACAAACCTTCCTTACAAATTATGTGTCCTAATAGTATTCCAAATTGTGTAGCAAATATGCACTTCTTGATGTTCACAGAGATACTCAACTATCTACATCTTTCAAACATTAAGTGTAGATTGTCACATTGATTTGACCAGTCCATACATCATCCAATCATCTAAATAAACTTGAAAGAAGTTGTGAATAAATTATTTAAACGCCTGAACAACTATGCACAAAAATACAACAAGCACATTTTTTAGACTAGAAGGCATCACAGTATAGGCAAAGCTACCCCATTCAGTAGTAAAAGTAGTCTTTTCTTGATCCTCTGGGCAACCCTAACTTGATGATAACCAAAGAACCCATCTGTAAAGGAATAGATTTCATTGCCTGAAACACCTTCTAGTCTTTCCTTAGTGAATGGCGTAGGAAAGGGATTAGTCGCACATGCTGCATTCAGCTCCCTATAGTCCACACAAATCTTAATCCAACCATCCTTCTTGATACTGATCACCATTAGACTAACCCATTCTGACTCGTCTAGGGGCTTGATGATTCCACACTTCAACATTTTTTCAATCTCTTCTTTAACCTTTTCATGCAAGTTGGGGTTCATCCTGTAGGGTCTCTTTCTAACTAGGCACACACCCTCTTTAAGCTTTATTCGCATATCCCCTAATGATTCATGCACACCTTTAAGCTCATGGTAACCTCAAGGGAATAAGTCCTAATAATCCCATAGTAACTCTAGAATTTTTGCCACTTCAGAGTCTGACCAACAGTCCCCAATTATGGCCTCCTTAGGCTCAACATTTGATCCAATATTCACTTTCTTTATCTTCATAGGTTCATGATAGGCATGCGTGGTCTTATCTGCACTATCCAACAGTTCACTCTTACCTGTTGAATGGTTTATGTCTAGAATTTCTACTTCTTCATCATCCACTAAGTAGACCATTTTTCATTTTTCTTTCTCAAGGCAAGTGCACTGAAGTAGTGTGGCATCGACCTCTATCTCTTCAACAAGATGCACTCTTGAGTTTCCTTAATCTAATAACTCCTAAATGTTTTCTTCATCCTTGGCACTATCCCCCATGGTTAAGCACTTTATGACCTTTAATGATTCTTCCACCAAAGGTTTGGTAGAGAAGAAGTCAAATGTCTGGGTCATTCCTATAATTAAATCCTGCCAATTTCTAGTCTCTCTATGAAGTTCTGCATATACATACCAAACACACGCGCAACCATGTAGAATGGAATACAACTTAAGCACCCAGAGAAAAGGTGGTAAAGCTTCCTAACCCTTTGTCCAGAGTCTCTCACACTTCTAAACGTGGTGTTGAACAGGTTGATTACCATGATAAGTACAAATTTGAGTAGGTGCATTGCTCCTATAGAACCTAGTGGTAAGAGCAATCCTAATTTCATTCCATCCTAAAATATTATCCTTGTGGACCACCCACCAACGTGTTCATGTCCCGTGTAGTGTATATGCTAGCATATTCCTTCTCTCTAATAGGTTTATCCACCGTTCTTCCATGGTGTACAGGAATACCATAGGATATCCTTCTCTGGTGTAATAAGGTACTGAGTTGTTACCTATTCTCCTGATATAATGTGGTTTTTTTTTCCTTAGGAAATATGCTCTTTACTGTGCACCCTACCACCTCATAAGTGCTATGAGCCCTATAGACACCTAAAATATGCTTACACCTAGCATTTCTTCCAATTCAACTGATTAGCGACATTTCGTTAATTCCCCCTTCTTCACTCCACTCTCAAATGCCCATTTACAACACCTTCTCACTTGTATTCCTCCTATAATCAACTTATTTGGCTAATATCTCTCTTATTAGCTAAACATTCCTCCTTTCAACCATTCAGAACCTCCCTAGTTCTCTCTAGACCACTTCTATTGACTTTGTAGGCTATCTATCATTCACAATTTATGCATACCCCTCCCAACTCTCAATGAGTCTCTAATCACTTACAAATCAAGTTTAACTAGCCTAAACCCTAGTTAACTAGCCTAAACCAAGATTAAATAATCCTAAAACATGTTTATCCTAATCTAATCCTAAAATGCTTTTTGAGCTTTAGTCCAACATGCACCCAAAGTTTAAACTCTTCTATTTGGAAAACTATAAATAGAAGGGTCACCCCTCCCTCTCAACCTTACACCTTGTTTTCATAACAAATCTCTCTCACATTTGGAGATATTGGCATTAGACCTCATTTGCATTAGCTAAGCTAATAGGCATTTGATCTTGGCTATCCTCCATTGTTGAAGCTCCTCCATCTTGCATCCATAACTTCATAGTAGGTTAGTAGGAGGGTATCTAACTTGGTCTTGTAGCCATTTTAGAGAGACCTCTTCACCTCCATTGAAGAAACAACAAATCTAATTTGATTGCTCATAGGTTTAACTAGGTTCAATTTATGTTTTAAGTAATCATAGAGTAGTTAGAGATAAAATGATAGTGTTTTAGTTTAATTCATTATTGTAGAAATTATCTTGTTTAGCACTCATCTCATGATGCATGGATGAGTTAGCAAATATTTGAGGTTCTTTATCCTCATTCCATAGCTTT
Organism: Taxus chinensis; assembly: GCA_019776745.2. Lineage (NCBI taxonomy): Eukaryota > Viridiplantae > Streptophyta > Pinopsida > Cupressales > Taxaceae > Taxus > Taxus chinensis. Next base: position 150,129,770 of record CM034150.1, on the reverse strand, counting down.
TGCAACTTTCCATTGCATACATTTGGCACGCCCGGTGGGACACTTATGTCCATCCTCCATTAATGGAGGTCTTTTAGGTTTTTCAAAGTTCATTTTCAAGTTTTTAGGTCAAATCACTTGTTATTTCCTCATTTTTGTTTCTAACCCTAGATAAATGACCTTCATTTGTATACATTTTGTGGGTTTGATATAGAAATAGGACACTTTGACTAACAACTAACCTGTTTGCTCTTGAAAATTTGAAAATCTGTGTTTTTTTGTAGGTTTTTCACAGGGTGCACGTAGGTGTAAAACAAAGGATGCGTACACGTTGAAACCCCAACGTACCCATCGAATCAGGCATGTACCTATCTGGCAGTCCTCATCATTTGCAAATTTACCTCTACAAGGATGCGCATGTAACATTTGGGCATGTATCTCCCATCATCAAAATGACTATGTATTTGCCTCTCTGGCCGCGTATTGAAGGTGCTAGACTATGTAAAAAATCTGTTAAACCTTTACAAGAATGCTTTGTTTACTGGGGTGCATATCCGCCTCTATGGCCACATTAAAAGGTTACTGTGTAAATATGTCAAAGTTTTCTAACATCAGGCTTAAAGTCGCGTAACGTCATAATCTGAGCGTATGTTCAATTAGGCGCATTCTGTTGTCACTTTGAAAGGTTTTGTGACTGCTACATTAATTGTTTGACTACATGTTATTAAGTGGGGTGTGTGTCCGAAAAGCGTTGGTTCTGTATAAGCACGCAAGTGTCTATAGTTAGAAATTGAATTTTTTTAAGTCTGCAAAATGCTTTTTCCCTGGTCCATTCTAGGTGACTAACAATTTGGAAAAAAACAGGGTTCTTTCTTAACATTTCAGTTTGCATAGATTAAAAGTGTTTTTGTCTTTGACTTAGAAGTAGCTTTTGTAGAAGTGTGTATGCTCTCTCCTCGCATCTTCTAAGGCAATCTTGGAGATCAAAACCACCAATACAAAACTCATATAAATTGTTCAAAAAACACTTGCTTTATAAAGGTTGAATTAAAACTTTCATTTTAGTAGAATTTTTTACGATTGCGTATGCTCTTCCTTCACGCCTTTTGGTGATCTTAGGAATCAAAAGCAAAGTGGGAAACTCTCTTTCTTGACATCAACCTACGAACTGGAAAATTACTAAAGACTTGTTGTCTACAGGACCTATCGCTTGTCAAAGAAAGGCATCAAAAACAAAACACAAACCTTCTAATACACATGTTTCTTATAGGTTGCCAAATGGTGTGCTACTTAAAACCACATTAAGTTAAGCAAGATAAAAAACACACCATATTCAAAACACTTGTATTGCAGGTTTCAGAAAAGGGTACGTCCCTATCCGCTCAACTGGAACATAACCCCTTTGGCATAACACCTTAAGCTATAACAATGGGGGTGGTTCCAGGAACCCTAAAGTAGTCCACCGCTGTGTAACCTCGTGGATGAAACAGGAAGCACCTCGCTTACCCACTTGACTAGTTTTCCTTGTGAGTTAGCATTACAAAGTTGTCTGTATCGCGACCCTGGCAAGAGTACACGATGGATGCATTTAGTGCCCACTGTACTTGAAGGGGGGGAAAGCCAACATACTCCCAAATTATTCAGTGTGACTTTTTGGGTAAATTGTGTCCGCTCTTAAACGACTTTGTAACACCTAGTTGAGAGATCTTATTAAGGAGGCCATTTTGTCTTGAGGCCCACTTTACTAGTCCTTTGTCACGTCTTGGCCATCACATGAAGTGATAACTTGTTTGGATTCAGAACCTTGTTTTTCGAACAAGGAAAAGAATCCACTTAAGTTGGATCTAAGTGCCTTTCATCACAGAAATTAGACGACATTTCACTTAGCTTAGCTTCTTTCTCACCTTCGGACGAGGTGAAGCTCTGCCCAAGTGGCACTTAGTTTATTTTTCATATTTTTGATCTACACCTTTGCATTCTTGTTTCCCATTTGGGGCAACAAAAGGCATCTTTCGGGAGTGTTGTCATAGATAGTGTTCACCACTTTTTTGTCCATTTACGCTCATCCATGTTTGCGGTTGAGTTGTTAAACGTCTAAAGTGTGTGGATGCGTCCTTATATCTTTGATGGCCACTTGATCTTGATTTCAAGATCATCATCATAGTTCAGATTGATTCATCATTTGATCTCCCTTTGACGTGTTACCTTGTTTGCATTGTCTCGACACAATTAAGATACTTATGTCGTGTTTTTCGTAAACGTGATCTAAGTATCCACATTGTGGCGTTACGCTGCACACATTTTAACACATCCTCAGTATACCTTGACTTGGTTTTATTTCAAACATTGTCCCAAATTTTGAAAGGTGTCGCTTACTTTGTTTGCATCATTTCGATACCACTTTGACACTAATATCTCGCTTCTCCATGAAGCTTGATAGACATGTCCAATTGGTGTGGTTACGTGGCTTACATTTGTAAACCTTTCCCTTTAACATTTTGGCCTTGTTGGTTGTTGAACGTGTCGTTGTATCCTTTGATTGGGAGTCACATCTACCCTTTGTTAATATTTACGCCTTGTTCATTTCGAGCTTGACGTAAATATTGACATTGTGTTGATCATCTTTGCATCGAACTATCACTTTGCACACACATTTGCATAGGGTGTATTTCCTTGTTGATTGGCTTTGTGTTTCACACTTGCATGATTGTTCCTTATGATTATTCATCTGAAAAAATTGTTTTCTAGGACAATCATTTTCGATCTCATTGAGATTGCATCATCACGATGTCTATTTTCCTTAGACCTTCTTCAAAAAATCACGCACGTGTCTCCATACTTACACAATGTCTAGTTGGTTGTCATTATACTACCCAATCAACATGTCACTTCCTTCCCTTTGAAGGAGTTTCCATCACACTATCTAGATCTAGTCATTTATGCTTAAATGATACCAACAATGACTGACTATCACGCAGTTTCTCACATTTACAACAATATGGAACCTAGGTTTAGCAATTCAAATCAAAAGATTCCCATTACAACTAAGCCTCATTTGGTTCTTCGTGCTAGAGGCCCACTCAGGTACCCTGTTCCCCACCTTCAGCTCATAGTCGGTGGTATGGTTTGGATGCTTCTGATCCAAATTATTATTCAGGTTCCCCCCACTCTTCTTCTTCTGATTTAGATCCAAACTACCATTCAGATTCCCACTCTTCTTCTGAAGACTTAGGATCCCAACTATTGTTCGGATACCCCTAGATCAAATCTTGAATCACGGTCCTCCCTTCCTTCACAGGACCTTTATTCCAACTCACCTCAATGACGTCTTCCTCCTTTGAAGACTCGTGTGACTCCAAGTTCCATCAATCAAACATCTAATTCGGTTCTTGAGTCACGGTCCTCCCTTTCTTCGCAGGACCTCCTTCATCAGTCATCTCAACGACCTCTTCCTCCATCGAAGAGTTCCATGACTTGGGTTACCTCTAGTCAATCATCTAATTCGACTCCTATGTCACAACTTAACGAATGGCTATGCGATCCTACTTTCCAACCTACATTACGTCATCTTCTAGAAAAATGACATAGGTCCAAATCCAAATCATCCATTCATGAGATGCCTACCTCCAATCCTACTTCCTCTCTTGAGTCATCTTCTTCTATCAATCAATCTTCCCTCCTTATCGGACCTATTTCTTCTATTCAACCTTCTATGGAAAAAGAACAACAACCTCTACTAATTGATTTCTCTCATAATGAAGAAACAATCAGACTACACAATGATATCCCTCTAGAGGATTGCAAACAAGGATTCTTTCTAGAACTTGATACGCTCGTGTATTGGGGAAAAGAAATTGATTCCTTTTCAACTTAACATAGAAGAAAATCCTAAGGTCATGGAACTTGATTCTTCTTCTATTCCATCTTCACCTTCTTCTGAGCATGATGATATGTCAGGGTCTAGCATTGATCCATGGCCTATCTTCTCATTACCTAATCATTCCTTATCTATCATCATTCCTCAATCAAAATCTCTCCTGGGTCACCGCTGAGTAACCCATCATCTTCTTCTATCTTGGAGCCACCCCTTCTCCATTTTCTAATTGTGGGTCATAGCTAAGTAGCCCATCATCCTCTTCTGTCTTGGAGCCACATCCGTAGGTAGCCCTCCTTTTCTCTAATTGTGGGTCACCGCTGAGTAGCCCATTGTCTTCTTCTATACTTGGGCCACCCCCAAGTAGTCCTCCATTTTCTACTTGTGGGTCACCTCTTGGTAGCCCATTACCTTCTATTCTTGGGCCACGTCCTAGTAGCCCTTCATCCTCTTCTATCTATGGGATACCTTTGGTAGTCCCTCCTCATCTATACTTGGGCCACGCCCTAGCAGCCCTTCGTCATCATCTTCTATTCTCGGGCCATGTCTTCATAGCCCAACTTCTTCCATCTTAGGGCCATATCTCTGGTAGCCCTTCGTCATCTTCTATCAGTGGCTCACCTCCTGGTAGCCCATCCTCTTCAATTCTTGGACCGTATCCTTTTCATCCATCACATATTTCTTCTATCAATGGTTGTGGCAAGCCCGCAGTCATTTCTCACATCAGTTCTAAATGTCAACGTTCTCTTTCTTCTCCTTCTCGGGATCAGAAAAGTCACACGTCAGCTTATAAGAAACCCAAACAAGTTCATTATCAAGCTCAAGTCAAAACTTCTAAGAGCTCCAAATCCCCCAACAACTCGAACAATCTCAAAATTGTAAATCAAGCGCGATTCAAGAATGCACATCAACGTAACCATCAAGTATGGCACAAAGTGCAGAAACCTAGATAGGGAACTCAAGCTCCACATATGAAATCCATGTTTCAAGATAAATCGTATTCATTTGTTGAGTATGAGCTCACCTCGATCATTGAGATCGGAGAAAATATTACGCTTGATAAACAAACATGTCTAGTCTCCCTTATCAAGGAAGTCGCAAACATTGTTGTTGGATCTTACCACATAGAGTGAATTTTTTAGTCCTAACCTCTTCCAAAAACTATCAAAAAGCTAAAAATAAAAAACAATTCAAAAATACAAAAACATTGAGAAAACATAAGAAAAAATCAAAGGTACAAAGATCAAACATTGCAATCAGGTATTGCGTACACATGGATGTTTCTTTCTTCCCTTCCTTGTTATTCTTCTATAAGTCTTCCTACCATTTTCATCCCTTCGGTGATATTTTGGTTAGCCTATTCACACACATTTTGTGACATTTATCTCTATGGTATCTGTTTGACCCTGGTCTTTTATCACCTTGGTAAATTAAAGAACGACTGACCTCTTAGAGATCCTATCACATTCAACATCTAATAAACTTGTTGTGAAGAACTTTTGGACATATTTGTTGACACTAGCCAATGTCGTCATCACAATCACTTCCACCTCCTTCCATCAAGCCATCTGTGGTTCTTAACCCCTTGTCAAACAAGAGAGCTGAAATAAGTTTTCAGAAAGAAAAAGAATCAAAATCAATCAAAAAATCAAAAGCTAAAAGCTACAAAGAAAAAGAAAATTGATATATAACTCTCTCTTGGGGTATTTCCAATAATCTCTATTGGGCTATGGACGCCTGACTGGCAGTAGAGCAATGTTGTGATTAGAATCAAATACATCTCCATCGGGGCTATGGACGCCTGGCTGGCAGCGGAGCAATGTATGGCTATCCTTCCACCCTTCATTCACAAATCACCTATCACCTATCAAAATAAATCATTCCTACACATTGGCTAGGGTGTCTTCACTTGTTGTCTATTAAATCTTCCCTTCAAGAGGTAATTAAATTCCACGTGCACACACTGGATCTCTATGAGTAAATAGGATTAGTATGTTACCAAGTGTCTTTTTTGGACCTTGTTCAGACTCTTACTTTAGTCCATATCTCGTCTCACAATTTGTGCCTTTGGCTAATCACTTCTTCATTGCAAGGCTTCTAAGCTACATTCATATCATTCACATCATTCTTCTACTTCGTTCAGAACATCCATGTGTATAAGATTAATTTTTTTTCCATGTTTTCAGACACCTTTGTCCCCTTTCACAAAAACAATCTTCTCCTTCCTTTCTATCATGTGCTTTTAGGCCAACTTACGCTGGGGGCATCCTTGCTTCTTCCCAGCATTTCATTGGTTTATGTTCATCATCATGTTGAACCTATCCATAATGGCCTTGGGTCCCGCTTCTACCTGTGAAGAGTTTTCCTTTGAATACTCCCACCTAATCGTTGGGGCATTTTTGCATCTTCACCTTTCTCATACACACGTGGCCTTATGCCCTTGTACATCCCATCTATCGCTAGGGGCATCCACGCTTCCTCGTCTTCCTGTACATAGTTTCAAAAAACTTTCAAAATGTTAGAAAAATCAAAAACATTCAAATATGTTTCAGAAAACTTCTAAAAATTGAAAATCATCCTACAAAACATCGCTCTTTAGTTCTCACTTGTTCATGTGCGTGACTCGTGGATCATCTTGATCTACCTCCATCAACAAAAGCTAGGCTGCTTACTTCGTCTATACTCTGGGGCACAACGAGTTTCCTGGTACTGTTTCGTAGTGCACATTGCTTTTTCATAGGACCTGAAGTGTCCTCCATTATTCTCCTTGCATGTATCCTTGCTTGGGGCACCATCATTAACCCTTGTCATTAACTCGCACAAGTTGGAACTGAATCTCGATAACAAAAACATTATGTTATGTTTCTCTGTTAGGTTTGTCTTGTTTACTTTCTCGTATTGCATTGCATTATGTATGTTGCATGTAGTTAGGCATATTTTACTTTCTCGTATTGCATTGCATTTTGTATGTTGCATGGAGTTGGTGTTTTTAGCATGGACATTTGTTCGTATATGGCTTTTCATGTCATACTACACTTTTGTTCATTCTTTTTAATAAGGACCGATGATGAAGATCACTAGCAATATGATGAAAAATAAAGTTGTTTAAAAGGCATTGGATGGATGTTAGCTCATTCCCTCTTCCTCATACTCTTTTTCTTCTATATCCCTTTCTTCTTCTTCACACTATTCTTTCTTCTGTTCTCTTTCTATCATCTTTTCGATCGTCAATCAAGTTCTTCTATCACCCCATCGACAATCAAGGGGGCATCCTCCATTCTACTCATTTTTCTTCTATCCCTTCAAAATTTTCTACTTGTTTATGCTTGTCTACTTTCTTTGAAGTGACGTCGCTTACGCCACCTCAAAGAGGGGCAAATGTAGACACCTAAAATATGCTTACACTTAGCATTTCATCCAATTCAACCGATTAACGACACTTCGTTAATTCCCCCTTCTTCACTCCACTCTCGGATGCCCATTTATGACACCTTCTCAGTCATATTCCTCCTATAATCAACTTATTTGGCTAATATCTCTCTTATTAGCTAAACATTCCTCCTTTCGACCATTCAGAACCTCCCTAGTTCTCTCTAGACCACTTCTATTGGCTTCGTAGGCTATCTATCAGTCACAATTGGTTATCCAGACCCCTCCCAACTCTCAATGAGTCTCTAATCACTTGCTAATCAAGTTTAACTAGCCTAAACCCTAGTTAACTAGCCTAAACCAAACTTAACTAAGCCTAAAGCATGTTTATCCTAATCTAATCTAAAGTGATTTTTGAGCTTTAGTCCCACATGCACCCAAAGTTCAAACTCTTCCATTTGGAAAACTATAAATAGAAGGGTCACCCCTCCCTCTCAACCTTACACCTTGTTTTCATAACAAATCTCTCTCACATTTGGAGATATTGGCATTAGACCTCATTTGCATTAGCTAAGCTAATAGGCATTTGATCTTGGCTATCCTCCATTGTTGAAGCTCCTCCATCTTGCATCCATAACTTCATAGTAGGTTAGTAGGAGGGTATCTAACTTGGTCTTGTAGCCATTTTAGAGAGACCTCTTCACCTCCATTGAAGAAACAACAAATCTAATTTGATTGCTCATAGGTTTAACTAGGTTCAATTTATGTTTTAAGTAATCATAGAGTAGTTAGAGATAAAATGATAGTGTTTTAGTTTAATTCATTATTGTAGAAGTTATCTTGTTTAGCACTCATCTCATGATGCATGGATGAGTTAGCAAAGCTTTGAGGTTCTTTATCCTCATTCCATAGCTTTTGCAACTTTCCATTGCATACCTCTAGATCCTAGATGGCACGTATATAAATCCTATTCAGGTCTTCTTCACTCAAGGGCTCAACATAGGGTGCATATTTTCCATCTGTTAGAGGGATAACAACTCTTTCCTCCTTGTTTTCAAAGTTGATATAACCCTTGTTGAACCAAAGATCAACATTATTTACATAGCACCAAGGATGCCACAATAGAGCTAGGAAGCTATCTGACACTACTAGCGCTAAAACCTCAAAATCTCCAGTGAACTTGGCTCCTTGTATGGTAATGGATGCATCTTTTAAAAATCCAATGGGAGTGGCCTTAGTCTGATTAGCCATAAACAATACATTAGAGGATGAATGCAATGGGGGTCTCCTCATTTGTTCCCATGCATCTAAGGTAAGAACATTGACTTTCGTGCAAGTATCAATTAGTATATTACTCAATAGCCACCCATCCAAAACAACATTCAAAGTTATTTCCTTTTCATAATCTAGGCTATGAGGGGGAATATTTTCATGTAGGATCTTCCATCTAGTCTCAGTACTTGCACGCGGAGTGTTCCCTTTTAACCAATTCCCCAAAAGTGGAATGATATTCTCCTGGTGTAAAAATTTGCACACTTCTCTCAAGTCATCCATATCAATTTGGATCGTCTCTGATGCTTTCTTTTGCTCCATCTTCTGTGATTACTCATTTAAATATTGTATTTCACCCCAGTTTCCTGAGTACCTCCATGGTTTCCTGGTAAACCTCATTCTGATGGGTGGGATCTGGATACCGTGCATGTAGAACCTCCTCCTTAGTGATGGTAGGCTTCTGCTACAATGCTTCTTTTTTGTGCGTTGCTTCAACATGGGTCATGATCTTTACCTGCAATGCCTCAAATTTTGCTTCCAACTTGGGCATCCACTGATTTTCCATAGTGCGTTGTATCCTAACCATCCCTGCGCCTTTGTTTTCATGTTTATGTTGTTTGATAAGATGCTCATACAAGTCTGGGCACTCCTCATAACTATGATTCTTTCCACATGAATAACATGTAATATTCTAAGGACATTCACGCCTGTAGTGGTCAGGAGATCTGCATGTATAACACATTTCGTAAGGGAACTCGCTTCTTCCACCACCATGGCCTCAGCCTCCATATCCTCCTCAAAACCCTTGACCTTTGCCATGACCTCCTTCAAAATTCCCTTCATTCCGATCATAGCGTGCCTGATTGTGATCCCCATCCTGATGCTCGTTCTTGCCTTTAGAGTTATCTGAAACTCCTATCTTCCATACACCGATATCGATAGCATCATGGATCTAACTAATCAGTCGGCAGTCTTCTGTGTCATGAGTCGTGGACCTACATATTTTGCAGTAGCATGAAACATTCTTCCTTGTCGCGCGTTGCAGTAATGGGTAGCGGCTAGCATCATGGTTTAAATTTCATATCTCACAATCCAACATCAATAAGCACACCGATCTGCGGGGACAACTATCCTTTTTGTAACCTTCCACTTCATAATATGTGCACCAAATCTCATGTGCTGAATTTGCTGATAGTTTCTCCAACTAATTTTCCATAACTACAATCTGTTCTTCTAAAAATGGGCTTACCCCAGTGTCTATTCTTCCAACTACCTCAACACGTAAGGCTACTTCAAGTGCTTCACATTGATCAGTGTATGTTTTATGTGATAGTGCCCTCCTAAAAGGTGTAATCAGACCTCCAAAAAACCATTGTGTATGTTGGCTTGCATGAATATCATAGGACAACTTAGATCAAAACATTTTGAAATGAGCATCATACTCTCTGACACTCTCAATAGTGCCTTGCTTAATATCCTTGAGTGCACTTATACTCTTCTGCTTAAACTCGAGGATGTAAAACTCTTTAAGGAAATCATCTTTTAAAGCTGCATAGTCTACGCAAGTCTGATCAGGGTAAAACTTTCTCTACCAATTGTGTGTGTGCCCTTGTAACGTAGTAACAAATTGACTTGCCCTACCCTTAGAAGCCGAGATTTCTTTTGCATGCCAAATTATTTCACACATGTGTACATGTTCAACAACATCTTCTATGCCCCTATACTATGGGAGACGAAGAGACATCTCCATGTAAATATTCTGGGGTTGGTGCAGACCTTGCCCATCTAATCCAGAACCTCATGTGTTTCCTCTACCTCCAGAACCACCAGATCCACTGGAGCTAGAGCCACATATACCTCCTAATCCCGAACCTGTCGCTGGGGTCGGACCAAAAGATGCACTTCCCTGTTTCCCAACAGTAGTACTGAACTATACCTGACAGTTTACGAAGTGTTACTACTCCAAGAAGATAGTCCAAAAATCTGCACACTTGAATTTTGTGCAGATGATACACCCAAAAAGGTACTCCTATATAACAACGAAGCCATTTGCATTGTCATCGTTGTGCTTCTTATATGACTCACTCCTACTCTCCCACTTCTTGAATTAATTTGCTGACTGTTTGTTGTACTAAATACTGGAAGACCAAACTCAAGGGAAATTTTTTTAGGTGGATTCAAATGCGCACCTATGGCCCAGGTCATTTCTATTGGCGCACTTCTACATGAGGCTGAGAAGGGTTCCCTGTCATGCTTTCCCAAATGGGGGAGTTCTTGATGCTTGGGTTCTATGTATTTTGCGTGAACTTCAACTCCTTCTTGAACTATCTTTCTCCACAATGCCATTTTCTCTGCAACCTCCCGTTACTTCTCTACCGCTGCCTTTCTTCTCTCTACCTCTTCGCCGCTAAGTCTGTCATCTTTCACCAAGCCTTCTCCTACCCTCGCGCATGGTGGGGTTTAGTTTACCATTGGTTTGTTTTCCAAGTTCAGGGTTACCCTCAGAATTTTGATCACTAGTGGAATGCCTTGCAGGTAAGTTCCCCTGGGATATCGTAAAAATCAGAATTCAACTACCTCTAGGCAAGAATAAGTGGAAATTGAGTACTCCAAGATATAGTTGTTCAAAACACCACAGAACCACGTATCCACAGCACAAGTTTAGGTCAGATCAGCATAAAAAAGGGCCTGAAATTCTTCCTGCGTCCAAACAATTGTGTGATACCTCTAATTCTGTTTAGACACATAAGTAACCAACCACTCGTACAGTTCTACCAGAAAGAAAGCAAAGAAGCTCTCTTACAAATAGTCATACAAATTATACTCCACCCACGTGCATGCGTTAAACTCAGATCCAGTATTGAACCTCCATACGTATTCTTCTTCAAGGTCATGTATCCACTCCTCAACACTTGCTAGGGTCAACCAGTATGTCTTCATTGCGAACCATCTTGAAAACAACTGAAAAAGAGGTCCCGGAAATGGAACCAATGATGCAACCTAAAATTCACCAGTAAAATCCTAGGCGCACTGGCACATCACTCAGCCTAGACTGAGCGCTCACCCGAAGCGAGCAAAGGTACCAGGTTCCTCTTTAGGGATTTTTTTGCAGGATGTTAGCATTATGAAGACTTAAAACATTCAGATCCATGACTAATACATCTTTCTACAATGCATGTTCAGATCTAGATCTTAAAGTATCATGAATCAAACAATAATCATAGCGAAATCACTCATGCAATAATAAACTATAACCATGATTAACATCTTGATTCAGTCAATAACCTCCATTATATTAAATGCAACAATACAAAGAAGCTTCTTACAATAATGGCATCATATGCTCATGCGTGTCCAGATCTAATAGTATAATATCACAGTAATCCAGTCCTTACATACTATTCTCACACACCTACACTACACAGTTCATTACATATTCATAAGGGTGGGGACTTTCCCTTCACCGCTTATCTATTCCCAAAATAGGTTGCATGCTATTATTAGCCATGTGCCGTTACAATAATAGCCACACATGCAAGTGTGCTAATAATAGACTTCTTCTAGTTAACTGTCAGTAGTAAATCTATTCTCAGCCTGTACTCATACAAAGCGCTTCGTAGCTGATACTCCAAAAATAGTCAATGCATGTCACACAATTCTTTAACCAGTTTGTGTGCTCCACACGCCATCTTCCAAAAATAGATCTTCATCGCAAAAACGGCTAAGTCCCGAATCTGTCTCTGTCCTCAGCGTGTGATTCCTTTCCGATCCTCCCACGCGCTTGAATGTGCTTTGCTCTTCCGTGCGAACCCTTTGTATGTTTTTTGCTAAGTGCCAGATTTTGTTTGACCAACATTCTATATTTTTTGATAATATAGAATGTGTTTTTAATTAAAAAAATTCTTTCACTGAGAATTTGAATCTTCAATAATTTTATTACACATTTTTTACTTTTAAAATAAATTTGAACATTTTTCAACTTATCATGTACTAAATCGTAATATTATAATATATTTGGTATCTTTAACAATTTTAGTAGACGCATTTTAATTTTTAATATATAAAATTGATAGTTGAGAGATTTTGAGTCGTACATTTCAGACCTACTACTCAATCTATCTTGAAGGAAATGAAGAGTGAAGCCCGTGCTTGATATTTTTATATTTAGATATTTACGAAACTGGGGTGAAATGTAAACACCTATAAATAGCCCTACATGAATTTAGAGTGATTTTTACTAATTGATTATTTATCCAAATTAGGCATAATCGACATTTTTATAGATTATCATTATGGATTTTCCTGCTTGTCTCCCAATTTCTTATTATCTCCCTATTTCCAAGTGTTTCGGCAAGTATTGTTTGAAGTGTCTCAATGGTGTTAGCGATGTGAAGAGCATGCAAACATTCCAAAATATTTTTAACGGTTAGGATGGGTAGGGTACACATGTCTTTATGGTCTCATCTTTGTCACCCTTTTAACCATTATCCTATCAGTTAACATGAAAAAAGGGTTGTAATTCCAATTCGAGTATCAATAAATATGTGCATTACAATTTATTTACACATAAGAAAATATGGAAAATTCATTTATTTATTCGCAAGAACCTATAGATAAATTGTAAGAATTTCAAAAGAAATAAAGTATTTGTTAAATCATTTATTTAATAACATAAATTCATGTTAAATACATGAAAAAATATTGGATCGCATGCTTTTGGAGCTACCTTAATTATTGAAGTTTGTTATTTTCAACATCAAATTGACATTATCTATGGGTTTGACAAATATAAAAATGAGTTTGTTGTTCTATGATTTATCATGTCCTAATATCAATTGTATTTTCCTTAAATTTATAGATGTTCTTTCCGAATTGAAAAATAAAAAACAATTTTATTTTGAAGGTGACCTCAAGGTAAGGAGAAAAAATCTACATAAGACTTCTCAAAACCCATAACCAAGCAAACATGATCATAAAAATTAGAAGCACTTGTAAGTTGTGGAAGCTTTGTACATTGCCATAAGAATAAAAAATAGTCATAATAGACTTCTTTCTTGATTCTAAATTCTTTTGGGATCATACTAGAAATATTACAATAATATACTTTAAACCAATTTAAAGGTCTTTGAATATATGTTTCACAATTTAATTGTAATATATTTATCTTGACTATAATTTTTCGATAATATAAAATGTGTTTAATAAGAAATTTTCAAATTTTAATCTTGATAATTTTATTAGGTATTTTTTAACTTTTAAAATAAATATAAACATTTTTCTATTTTTTATGTATTAAATTGTAATATTATAATATATGGTATCTTCAATGTTGTAATGGGCTCTTTAAGAGCCAAGCATCTTCACCATTGATGTCCTACGCACATGTTGCAAAGGCAAAGCCCAAAGTCGGGGCTCATTTTCTGACGTTAGACGGCCCTAACCCTTGGTTCACGCACATGCATAGCGGCACCAAGCCCAGCGTGCCACTGTTTAACATCACATCAATTGGAATGCAATAAATTGTTGTTTACTTTTGTCAATATTTTATTGAATATGTATTAAATTATTGTTTAATTATGTCAATATTTAATTGAATATATATTAAATCAGTCAAGTTTACTTCACATCATGCATTGGATAATGTGAAAAACAATATTTTCCCTGGAATGCCCTACGCTGCAACAAGGCTCGATGCAAAGCTAAGTACGGATGCGTTATTCTGCCCTTAAAGCGCACTTTAAATAGCGCTATTCTTCAGTTGAAGAACATGTGCTTTTGAAATAGAGGTCACAAGTTCAAATCTTGTGGGGGGTAGGGTATGTACGCCTCGTTTGTAGCAAAGTTAGTTGCCTCCCGCATGTGAGTACGAGGTAGTCCCATATGCTATAAGCCGCTTGTAAACCCAAAAACAGGGCGCCCAACATCATGGACTGTAAAAACCTATTATTATTATTTTAGCTCGCTTTAAACGCTCATGTGCGCAAGACATGAGTCAATAATCATTAGTTAATATATATATATTATATATATGAAATTAGATAGATGATAGAAAATTACAATTAGAAATTAGGAACGTCAACGTTAAAAAACGGTTCGATTTGTGAATAATAGCGGGAATGGAACATTATTTTGGTGGGAATGCCGGTAATGAGACAAAATACAATGAATTAGTAATAATAAGGTACGCATAATTCAAAAACTGGCGAGGCCGGAAGCGCGATAAACGCGATAAGTACGAAAAACAGAGCAGAGCTGCTGCTGCTTCTGCGGCAGCTGCCGGAACAAAAGGTAACAGAACAGAGCAGTCATATGACCGCCAGCTTTGAATCATTTAGCAATCCATGTTTTATGATTGAAATTCCACTGACCGCCTGCACTGCACATCCTGCTTTTTTTTAAAAATCTCTGGAGAAACGTCAACGCCAGAGACAGCAGGAAGTTAATTACTCTCCATATCAGTCCATACCGCAAGGCCTCTGAAATTCCAGGCTTGCAATCTTAAATAGGGAAAAGGTATAAACCCGTACGAGAAAGAAGGAAGCTTTGTTGACGCATCTTTTCAGAATTGATGGGCATTTATATACTTAGCATGGAGGGAGGGAGGAATGAGGGAGGGAGGATGAGGGCGCCGCCTCTGCGCCTGCAACGCCACTCAAAATATACTTCGGACGGAAGCAGAAGAAGAAGAAGACAGGGCCAAAACCAGAGCGCCATTAAAGGGTCTTTTCAATGGAATAAACAAGGAGCACTCGTCCCAATCCGAGGGCCGTATGGTTTGGCGTTGTGGGCAGATCGAGATGGGAATTTATTGTGGGTCAGTTTTTTAGCAATTTTTTTTCCTGGTACGGCCTGTGGTCACATGGCTGTTTTTCTGGTTTTGTAACGTGATTTTGACTGTACGTGGTAAGAGTTATGTATACATTGAAGATGAATGGAAATAACATACAGCGCGTGGGCCCTCTGTGGGTAGGGTAGGTGTCCCAGAAAGGGGAGGGGTGGCAGTGGCTGGACCCCGGACCTGGACTTAACAGGTGCATGACAAAAGGGACATACACTTAACCAATTTGTTTCATCCCTGTCTGCATGCTCTGTACACCCTTTGTAGCGTCAAATCGAGTGGGGAATGCATTCCTTGAGACTTGACCTATCAGTTTTTTTCACTACTTTTCAAAGTTTATGTTCTTAAGATTCTGCTAGCAACATGAAAACTGAAAATGGTGTTGTGGTTCTAGCAACATGTCAATAAAACAAGGGAAACACGGGAGAGAGAGAGAAACGAGGGAAGGGAGAATAAGTAAGGGAAGAGATGACAAGTGTAGATTAGAGAATTGTGTGGAATTTGGAATAGTGCACAAGGAATGTGCATTGATAAGACATTGATATGGGCTAATAATTGATAAGCACATGAATATGTTAGTATCGTAGTGAATTATTCGTCCTGTACCAACTTTGTGTGTTTGCATAATGCCCTACTTTAATTTGTGTGCGCATACGTATCAAAGTAAAATACCCAATCGGATATGGAGTCGTTGCTATTTTATAGAAACTTGTTGAGAATTCTCAAAGTGAGAGGGAATCAAAATCAAAAGCAAAGAGACATCACATGATCTCCGTACAAAATATTTTGGAGCTAAAATGCATGTTGTTGTGTTTGGGATATGGACATTTGTGCTTCTACATGCATGTGGGAACATGTGCAGTTGAACGAGTATGTATATAAATTTATATACAATCATTGAACTACTAAAGTATATGAAAAAAAAGGAACAAAATGACCTAGTTATGCTAAAAATCATGGAGATGCATTGTGTGAAATATTTGGTTCAATATAAACACAAGAATACTCAAATAATAATATTTGAGATGTTGGATTGCTTATTCATGACGATATATATCTCTTCTTCAAAGGAGGAATGAACACTTTCAACCACTCATACCTAATAATATCGCGAGTCGTTACATTCCAACTAATGAGTGTAGCTCATCTAAGAATTTCTCTCCCACCTCATTATTTTAACCAACTATTGCAACATGTAATAACAATACGAATTGTTAGTATAACTCATCACACCACATACAATTTCTTGAAAGGAGGTTTGATTTTATCATGTTATTGAATTTTCTTTTACCATACATTACAATTTCCTGCAATTGTGAATCAATGTTTAAATACCTAGATGGCAAACAATTCAGCAATACGAAGTTTACATCATCATGTACACCAAATTTTATTCCAACTAATGTATTTAAAATGGAACAAAACTTACTAATGTGTTGCACCATGTTGTCACATTTTCTCATTTTTAGTCCAAATAATTTATGCCCTTCTGGGCAGTTGTTACACTTCCTTCTTGCAATCCAAAAAACTTATTTAGTGTCGTCTGCATGAAATTTTACGTGTTTTATAGGTATATATGATGAAAATACACATCAGATAATCCTAAACAAATAATTTTTGTTTCTCTTCAATATTAGGTCTTGAAAGAGTTTGCGAGAATTGTATCGAAAACTGTGCACCACGATGAAGTTGCACTATAAAGGAAACATAATAGCTCCAGTGTAATCACAAGGAGGAATCGATCAATCAATGGAAGAACTTGCATAACTGAACAAAGCTTTCACATATAGAGAAAGACAACGCAGTGTCTTGGCATACTCATAAATGTCAAATGAAGGGATACATATAGGGTGTTGAGTAACCCTAGTGCATGACACACAAGAAAACCCTAAACCTAACCCATGTCAGATGACCCTCCATATGTGAGTGGAGGACACATAAGACCCACACACCAACACCCCCCTTCATCAAAGTTGGGGTAGCGGCTATGATGAGTCAGATAGAACAAGAAGACACTCCTAAACAACTAAGAAAGATGTGTCAATGGGGCCCAGAAACTAAAGGCCTGATAAGGTGGCCATGTACAAACAACATCTTCCTAGAAGAAGAAGAAGAGAAATGGGTCCTGACATAAAGCCTGATGAGGTACCCATGCACAAAAGAAGTCCTAAGAAGTGAAGGAAAACCCAGTGGGAAAAACATCCACCACAAGAGAACAAAATACTCTCTAATCTAAGAAAGATGCCAAAGATGGGTCTTGGCCATAGACTAACCTATAAAGGTACCCATGTACAAAAGGGAAATCTCTCAAAAAGATGCCAAAGAAAGAAGAAGAGGGAGATGAGATGGATGTGGAAGATGCCATGGATGGATCTGAACTCTGTAACTCTAAGAAGTCTCCCAAAAGAATGTTGATGATGATATCCTCTACCTCTGGACTAAAGAAGAGCCATCCACACCGAACTGTGTGTCTGCCCTTAGGAAGGACAAAAAAGATGTGCTAGAAATCTACCCATTCCACGAAGGAAACTGAAGGTAGTAGCACAAAGAGCTCTGAGTTTGGTACACAAAAGTGTGACATAGGTCTAGCAAGCGAGTGCGAAGGAGCCGAAGGTAATGTCACGAGTGCATAACTGTCAGAGTATGAAGGGTGAACACTTGTAGAAAGGATGTCCAACTGATGTGAAGACAACAAAACATCCCCCACGATAGAAAATGGATCCACAAACAAGGGTGGATCAATGAAAGTCTCTAGAAAAGTGGAAGTGGTAAGAGTCCCAGAAGGAGCACTCCCAACAATGGAGATGATGAACTCCTCTGAAATACCTATAGATGGATGAGGAACCTATAGTACATCACAAGTGTACTCTGCAAAAAGATGACTAAGGTTAGGCAGATACTCATCCCAATGAGGGGGATCAAGAAACAGAACAATGATGTCAGATAGGTATGAGTCATCCAATGAAGGTAGAGAAGTGAAAGGGGCCTCACACACTGATGGTGGAAAAGAGGCGGGTGTGATTACTGTATGATACTGTATAGGAGACTACTCAATATCTTATGAGATGTGGGATGTGTCAACACTCTCTGTAATAGTGAGAGGAGGAGAAGATTCCTCTGTAGTACTCTTAAAATTAGAACTGGGTGCACAATCCTCGTCATCAAAAGTAGAACCAAGCGAGTCTGTGTCAGTGGAACTATCATCACATGAAGAAATAGAGGAGACAACTAAATCAAAAGCAGAGGTGAAGAAAGACTGGGGTCCAACAAAATCTGAGCGAGTACGTCTCATATCCAAAGTATCTCCAACTAAATCTACAGCACTTTGCAAAGTTTTCCTAGCCCAAAGAGGACCAAGATAATCAAGCTTAGAGTCAGAAAATTCTTCCCTCAAGTGAGAAGGGACATAGTCCTCATCATCACTACTGTAAGAATCGGAAGATTCAAAAGTCTGAGGGTCAAGAAGAGGAGCACGCTATACACCATCATCATCTGAGGAGTTAGAATCCAAATCAGAGAGCTAAACAACCTCAGTAGGTAGAGAAGTAGAAGTCAAATAGGACTTAACGTTTCTCTCAATATCAAGCAATGAAGTGGGCGTCGAATCATAAGTAAAGTGGGAAAAGGTATACAACTGTGAACGGTGACCTGAATTTCCCTCATCCACTGTAGTATCATTGTTAAGTTCACAAATAATCACCGAGTTAGGACCAAATTCCACTCACATTCCTTCACTAAGGTGAGTAATTTGGTAAACCGATAGGAGATTGGTAGAGAGATCAGGAACACTCAACACTCAGTTGAATGTTCCCCCATTTATCTCTACCGATCCACTATTGGAAACTGACACTTTCGCGTTATCAACCAACATGATTTGGGACATATCACAAGGTTCGATGTTGGAGAATTCAACATGCGAATAAGCCATGTGGTGTGAGGTATCGAAATCTATAATCCACGTTAATGAAGGAGCAACTTGAGCTACGAGGGCCTTCCCTTTCTTCTTATTAGATTTAGACTCTCTTGCAGTAGAAGACTCGGCCTTTGGAGCATTTTGTTTTATAGACTCAGGAACACCTATTTGATTTTTCTCAAGTAAATGAGTAAGGTGATCAATTTGTTTTCTCATACATAGATGCTCTTTATGACCAGATTTCTTGCAATAGGAACACAAAAACTTGTCTTTCTTTGCTCTAGGCTCAGAAGTTGAAGCATTTGTGTTAAATTTAGTTTTGGTCTTGGTTTCCTTCTTAGGTTGATCCTTTTTATCTATCTCATTATCAGTCTTCTTTTCCTTACTAGTACTTGCTACAAGGGCATGTGACTCAGACTTGATAGACCCCATTTGAATGAGTTTTTCCTGCTCTCGAATTAGTTGGGACGAAAAACAATCAAAGGAGGGAATATTCCAATCCTTTCCCAAGGCAGCTTTTGTAGCGTAAAAATTTGACACGAAGATGGAGTATTCAGGACCTAACTTAGAAAGAATCGACAAGATCAATTAGGAATCTTTCTTCTCTAATTGACATTCCTTTTAGCAACAATCTAGTGTGGACAAACTTAGAGAAGAATGCTTGTAGGTTTTCAAAATCACTAGGATTTAACCCTAGTAGTTTGTTTTCCAACTCATGCGCTCTCATGTCATCTTATTGTCCAAATATTCCATCTAACATTTTCCACGCAAAATTAGGTGTTTCGGATGACTCAATGTGGAAGAGCAAGTCAGGACAAACAAACATGTAAAGAATACCTAAAGCTTCATCACTACAGTTTAACCACTTAGATTTTTCAGGGTCGTCATATGGTTTAATCTCAGTTCCCATGGTGATGCAAAATAACCCTTTATCCCTTAGTTTTATAATCATTTTCGATCTCCATTCAAAGAAGTTGAACGGCGTAAGCAAAGGAATTGAAAGTGCATCCATAGTGAAGAGAGAGAGAAGGAATGCTGAAAAGAAACACAAGAATCACAACCACCTAGGACAATATAATAACCCCCCTACTTTCGGCACTTTATAGTTTAGTGCGTTGAATACAATCGGGTTCGAGCGTGCGTCTTGAAAAAATTGGTAACTCACCTTGTAATCAACGTAATAACGCGCAAGAGAGGAGACCACAATTGTGTTTCGTGGAGTGCAAAAAATCGTGACACCGTATATAAGTACAACTTGCAAAAAACTAGGAAGGAGGTGAAATCAAATCCTAGTTGTGATAAAAATCATCTCACGTCACAATGGATACCCCTTGCTGCAAACTGTGGTGGATGTGCTCACTAGTCGCAAGAAATAATAAGGGTAAATACAAGTTTTAAACAAACTCAAGATGAGTCCCGATGATCTTTAGAATGCTGGAAAGGCACGTTGAAGACAAATAGGTGCTCAGAATGTCACTGCACATTTGAGCGCACGATTAGTAAAAAAAATCGACAATAACGCCTAAAATTACCGTTTATCACAATTAGTAAAAAACAATAAATTACCAGATTTCTTGCAATGGCATCCTAATCGAAATAACAACAATAAATTTTAGCTTTAAAATTAGCTAAAATTATGATTACTAAAAAAATTGAAAATAACGCCTAATTTAGCTAATTTTAAAGCTATTGGAGTTTTTTTAAAAATGACAATAAGACGCTATTTTGAAAGGATGATTTTAAATTATTTACTAATCGTAAATGAGAACAAATTAGATTCATACTTAATAAAACTAGATTTAATATAATTAAATCTTATTAATTACTAAAAACTAATTAAGATCTATTAAAAATATTAAATCCGAATTATAATTCAAATACTTTCCCTTAACATAAATTCTCACCTTGAAAAAATCTTACCATAAATGAATGAAATCCCGAGTTGGAGGCTTGTTTTAAATATTTTAAATGCCCACTTTAAAAAATCCCACCAAAAAATGAAAATTTAAAAAACTTACCATAAAGGCACTTACCAAACTTTCCACACTTACCAAAAAAGCACGGGCTCAGTGGAAACTGTTGGAGGTGGATCCAATTTAGGTGGATTTCGGTGCCGGGAAAGGTGGGAGGATCCTGAGCTTTGTGGTTTGAAGCCTGAGGACGGTAGGTAGTGAGTGAGAGAAGCCATTGGAAGGTGGGCCGAGCGGAAGATAAAGTGCTCGATCATAGTGCTCATCACGTGGGCGAATACCCCAACAGGGAGCTAGGAGCAGGCTCAACACGCAGTTGGAGGGAGAGTTCAATTCGGGAGAGATCTGAGGTGTTGGTGTTCGGCACATGGGCGAATTGGGAGATAGGCTGGAGCAGAGCATGACTCGGCTTGGCACTAGAGAGAACCAGAGTCGAGGAAGGGAGACAGAGCAGGAAGCCTGCGAAAAGATTTTGTGAGTAGTGTTGGCAGGGAAAGTCACGCAGAGAAGGGATCGACTCAGAGGAGGATGCGCCTCGCAGGGTTTAAACTCAAACTCTACAATCAATGACTCATAGAAGAACTTCCACAGAGGGTAGCTCAGAGGATTCTAAAAGGAGCTCATAGAGGTGTTAGCATAGTAGCTATTTAACACGATGAGATACCTCTCCACTATCAGTTCGAGCTTTTGGTGTGATGGAAAATCATTTGGTAGTGCAGCCAGGAAGTTAAGCGCGTTAGCCCTACAGTAGTCCTGGGATGGGTGACCTCCCGAGAAAACTCCCGATGTCACTGCCTCCTAATGTTGTTGGGCCTGATAAGGTGTATACCTGGCTCCATCGTGTCTAGGAGGGGTGTTGGCATAGAAGCTGTTTAACATGATGAGATCCCTCTCCACCATCAGCTCGAGCTTTTGGTGTGATGGCAAGTCGTGTAGCTCTGATACCATGAAAGAGTTTGTGAGAATCATATCAAAAATTGTGCACCATGATGAAGTTTCACTCTAAAGGAAACAGGAATAGCTCCAGCGTAATCACAAGGAGGAATCGATCAATCAATGGAAGAACTTGCATAACAGAACAAAGCTTACACATATAGAGAAAGACAATGGAGTGTCTTAGCATAATCATAAATGTCAAATGAAGGAATACATATAGGGTGTTGAGTAACCCTAGTGCATGACACACAAGAAAACCCTAAACCTAACCCTAAACCTGACATATATGAGATGACCCTCCATTAAAGTAAGAGTATCAGACGACATAGGATCTTCAGAACACCAACAGGTCTCCCATTTGGATGATTTTCTACGTCTACTGGGGTTTTCAGTTTCCTAATAACAATTTTCCAGAAATCTTTAGCGATGAACTACAATTGTGTTCAAAATTTCGACATGTATGGAAATATTTTATTTTTCTAAATGTTACACTAAGGCTTAATTTCTCCATGGAAACTAAGTTTGTAGCAATTTGAACCACCTACAATTTAGTCAAAAGTTGTGAACGTCAAATTCCACTAAGAATGTGTTAAGTTATAAATAAAATTTGAGATATTATGAAATATATTAAATTAGGACTCACATAACTATAAAAAGGTTATGATGTTAGTAACATGATACTATTTGAACTCAAAAATGGACCATACCCATTTATTTGCACTGTCATGTTCAAGAATTTGTGTATTATCATGTGCACAATACTATAGAAGTAAGGATGCACAAGTCTATAGCAGATGTCAATCCACAACTAAATCATATTTTTATTTTGGAAATCACGACCTTTGACTAGTGATCGAGACAGTTGTTGGGTTAGATGTCTAATGAGAATTTTTTCTATTATATGAAAACAAATGCCTGTGGAGTTAGCAAGCTCTATAATTTTCATATGATCAGGATGAAAGTCCTATGATGAAATGATGTTCAAAATCTATTGTTTAGATTATTTATGCATCTCTTTATATGAGAGGGAACCACTATATTCAACAAGTAAGATGTTTAGATCTTTGAATAAAAACTTAAGGGACTGCAACATTAGTCTACTTAGAAGTATGAGTGTGCATTATTTGATACATGAAAGAAACTCACATATATGATTTTGATGATCAAGAATTTAGTTACAAGGTTTCCTAAAATTCTTTTTAAAATTCTATTATATATGTGGAAAGATATAGAGTCATGAAAGCATTATAATGCAATGGAAATATAGAATAACTTAGTACTTAGATCCTAGTTAGATCAAAATACATGTAAAATGTCCTTGTGTTGTAATATTACAATGACAAGAATACTCAAAACATACAACACCTCCTTGCTTCCACACTACACCTTACCAAAATATATAAGACTATAGCCAACTAATGGTTAAAATCACTAATCATAACACAAGGCAACAAATGGAGGAACAAGGCTTCTCTTTAGCTGAACCTCAAAACTACATTACAGGAAAAACATAACTCTGATAGTAAATGAAATATTTGGTTTAATATAAACTAAACAATAATAAAATACCTTACAACACAATAATAATATTTGAGATGTTGGATTTCTTATTCACAAAGAGAGAAACATACACATATAGTATAATGATGTCCTACAAAGGAGCCAACACTTTCAATGACTCGTACCTAATAATATCACGACCCACTACATTCTAACTATAGAATGTAACTTACCAAAAATATATCTCTTGCCTCATTATTTTAACCAACTAACTGGGTAGATGTATGAACAATGGGGGTCACAAGGGGGGATAAATGGCCATTTTTTTTAAATAACAACATTTGAACTTGGAGAGAATTGTAGAGGCATCTAGTCAAATAATATTATGACATCACAATAAGATAAATTATGAAATTTCAAATCTACTTTCTAAATATGTAATTATTTGCAATACCCAGATGAGATAAGTATGTGAAATTAATGTATTTTTAATAGTGGCATAATAAGTTTTTGTAAAAGCATAACATAAGTGCATGTGTACCAACACACTTTTTTCGAGAAAACGAATGAATTTTAAAGGAAATTTCATATAATGATTCATAAAATGTCGAATATTGTTGAGAATATTTTTTCATAATTTTCTAATTAATATAATAATTTTATAATTTAAGAAAGTAGAAAAAATGAAAACGAAAGTTTATGGACATAACTTTTTGAGCTTGACTTTATAGATTGGATTTTTTGGAATAATACCCAACAATGTGAAGATTTGAGATATGTGTTTTAAATTTTCATTGGTTAAGTCTCAAAAAGTTTTTAAACTATTAATAATGATACATGAATGATCATAATGAGTTTTGTTATGTAGAAATTATGTAATACTAAAAAATAATAATCTAATCTTTTAAACAATTTTTAAAATTATATTGTTCAAAAACTAGGTTCTCCTTTCTAAAAGCCCAAATATCATTTCTAAATGTACATAAAGCTGGAAAATAGTTTTTCCTATGAAGGTGAAAAAATATTCTAAACCATCTAAAATCCATATTGGCTATTTTCGTGCAGGTCCAAAGTTTAAGTTCGTATCCCCAAGCCAAAACCCAAGGCTATATGTGAGGGGAAAATGTCACAACTATTTGAAAAAAAGAAAATGGATCACACCCTTTGAAAATGGAAAACATTATAAAAAACTTATATAAAATTACAAAGGGTGTGCATGTTTTCTAAAATAATTTTTCTATTTTTAATGTTTTACAAAGGGTGTGTGCTCTTTATAATGCAAAGGGCAAGAACCCTTTGTATTAAATAGGGCGTACACCCTTTTGGTTTCTATATCCGAAGCTATTTTTATATTATTTTAAAAATGACATATGCCCTTTTTAAAATGGCATACGACCTTTGTGAAAAATCACAAAAATGACCACATAATAAACTTCCAACTTTTTACATCTACCCATCTATTACAACATGTAATATAACAGTATGAGTTGTTATTACAACTCATCACACCACATATAGTAACACACTAACATGGTATTCATAATGCTATGAAATATGAAGCTTGGAATGCATTTCATATCTATGTATGTGTACATAGTGTGTGTGTGTGTGTGTGTGTGTGTGTGTGTGTGTGTGTGTGTGTGTGTGTGTGTGTGTGTGTGTGTGTGTGTGTGTGTGTGTGTGTGTGTGTGTGTGTGTGTGTGTGTGTGTGTGTGTGTCCAAGTGAGATATTATGGAATGTATGTGCATGTCTCATGTTGAGATCAAGTAGAATATGTCATGTACTTTTTGGATAAAACAAAATGTGATTTCTTCCATACGAGGAAACATCCTGAAGACTTATAATCTGAAGATAAAATAAGTGGACCATGTGTCCCTTGTTTTGATG
This sequence comes from Taxus chinensis, assembly GCA_019776745.2. Classification (NCBI taxonomy): domain Eukaryota; kingdom Viridiplantae; phylum Streptophyta; class Pinopsida; order Cupressales; family Taxaceae; genus Taxus; species Taxus chinensis. Next base: position 150,104,231 of record CM034150.1, on the reverse strand, counting down.
TGTGGGATGAACATGTGACTCACATATTTCAAAAGAAATGGATTATGCACATTTTGTATATGATAGGAAAATAAAAGCATTGATGTATAATATAATGATATATCATTTTGAGATCGTGAATCTAATATGAATTTTCCCCCATGGAAGTTTGAGTATAAGAAACATCATTGCAATACTAAGACACCTCATTGGGGTTGTGATATAATATATGTAAGTAAAAGTATAATAAGCCCCTTTGTGGGCGATATATAAGAATATGTAATTGTACACGTGTCATTCCCCATAAAAAGAAATACATAATAAATAACAAAACAAAGGTGGTTTTCTCCAAGTGGGTGAATGGAAGCATTAAAATCATAAGAACATGTTTTCCCCAAATGGGAATATTATAATTAGTGAATGCCAAAAATGCAAGGTTCCCCAACTGGGCATAAAGAATCAATATAATCATACTAAACAAAGTTTCTCCCATTTATGAAAATATATGCACAACAGTTAAGGTGCTCTAATAGGCATATATAGCTAGTGTAATCATAAAACGTATTTCCCCAAATGAGAAATATATAATCAATGGAATTATATGAGTAACATGATCGTTTTTCGCTAATTTGTAAACAATTTAATCATAAGAATGGGTCCCTCTGATGGGAAAAATATAAATAATTTGAATGAAAAAAATAAGTTGCCCTACTATGAGAATATTACAGTGTTCCCCATGGTAAAGTCAACATAATTCAAGAATATATGTTCCCTTATGTGGAAAAGATAAAATGATTTAAAGTACAAGTGAATAGTCCTTTCCCCTAATATTTTCATGATATGGATCATGGAAATGTATAAATGAACATGGAAAAATAATGTTAGGCATGATATAAATCATGGCGCTAAATGAAATAACAAACAATCGAGAAAGCTTAAATTAGTAGGAACACATATAATTATACTGTGTATTATGAAACTATTGGTGGTCAAACTTACACTCGTGTCTCGGATCCAATAGAACCGAGTTATTTGAGACAATAATGGAACCATCTCCATGTTGTGGGACCTTGCGTGCTTGAGACGGATCTACGGCGAAGGCTAGTTCCTCTACCTATCTCTGCTGTTACTACTACTCCTAATGTTGGAAGGGAAAAACTAAGCTAAAAATGCCAAGGGACCAGGTATAGAAGGAAAACAGAAAGGAAGACTAAGCTACGGGAAGTGATAGCACCAGAAAAATTGGGATGAACATTACCTATTTTGAGTGAAAATGAGGGAGAAAACATGAGGGGAGGCTAGGCACGTGTCGAACATACCAACAAGCACTTACACCATCAATTTCATGAAACACAACCAGAAAATGGAGCTGCAAGGAACTTAGAGTGACACAATAAACACGTAATGTAAACAACAGGCAAGAAAGAAGAAATAAAACATGCTAAGGCTAAATATAACCACAAAACGATGCTTATATTACTTCCAGGTATGCACAAGCGGTTACAATGGTGTCTGAAGGCTGATATTCACATGCACGAACTAGATCTAGAGGTCTATGACTCAAAATGCAAAGATATAGGATCCTTAGCAAACACTAAAGGATGCAAAATGTCCTACCCTTTATAGTGAGCCAAGCTCTTACATTTATAGATGAAGTGAAAAGAGGAGAAGAAGAGAAGGAGGGAAATCTAACTTGAAAGCTCAACCACCAGTCATCAATTCCTACAAATCCACCTATAATCTGTCAAGTACAATTATCCACGTCTGTTTGGCGTGTTGGAGAAGGAAGGAAGGCATATCAGATCAAATTTGGGTGGTTGAAGCAATCAGATCACATGTTAATGGCGTGAAAGACGTTTTCCAGCTCCTCACCTACCAAATCCTATTGAAATTTGAATTTTAATGGTCCAGCGTGTAACCCACATCAGTAGATTTTTGAAAAGTCTGGGCACGCAAGGATCTGAGCATTGGAGAAAAAGTTATGATTGTCATAAGATTTGTAGTGCTAACTAGGCACGCAAGACACACAGTGTGCACAGATTGGCTAAATAAATGACCAATTGTTTATTTGTTTTGTTGTTTTTACCATGTTTCACCCATTGGTTGGTTGCAAGGATTTGGCACCCTGTTGGCACACTTTGATTAGTTGCGTGTAGCACAATCAATGTCTAATAGTTGATGATGTGGCACAGAAGGGCGCAGAAGAAGGCACAAAGGCAAGCATGCGAAAGAGTGAGCCATGAGAGGAAAAAAAAGGAAGGGTACAAGTAGAAGTGACACGCACAAAAGGAAATGGGAAAAATACCCAAGGAAGAAATGTATGGGAGAGGCACAATTATTACAAAGATAATATATGTTAGCAAGGGAGAAGGGCACCATAAGTTTTTTAGTATAGGAGGAAAAACTGGTATAAATAGGATCCATGCCGGCTAATGCATATTCGATGTTAGCCATAGTTTGTGTCAAATGTACGCATGCAAAAAAAGTGCAATCAAAATTGATTATAATTATTTTTAGCCTTTCTTTTGAATTTGATGTTTTGTGCATGGATTTTAGCACCATTATTTGTATCAACATAGTCTGTGCCAGGGGAGGATGCATTGATTGATGTAGACAAAATCAAGCACAATCTAAGAAGGGCTTTTTGGCCCTAACTATTAAATCATCAATTCCTTAGAGAACTACAACAAGTTATACATTTGAATACATTTATATTTGTTTCCCTAGATCACTCTCATGCACTACAACTGAAGTCAAATAACATTTCCAAGTTTTGGAGGATTTATTAGGATCTCTTAAAAAACCAATTTTTATGCACATTCACACACATCCATAGTGAGGGAAAACTACACAAAGAAAACTAATTATTATTTTCTCTATGTCATATGATCTCCTTTTAATCATTAATGTCTCCTTACTAAAATCTATACTATTCTCCGAGATTGCTCCGCGGCTGTTCCGCGCCCGTTCCGCAGCTGTTCTGTGGTTGTTCCGCGGCTGTTCTGCTCCGAGACTGCTCCGGGATTGCTCCGCGACTGTTCCGCGGCTGTTCCGCGCCTGTTCCACGGCTGTTCTGTGATTGTTCCGCGGCTGTTCCGCGACCATGGAAACTTGCTCATGGAGGTCCAAGCTATTCCCTCAATCCACAGGGGTGTTTACTACCCTTTCCTCCATCTGGGATGATGAAGCGAAAGCGCACTGCATTTCTGTTCTAGAATCTGTGATTGAGAAGGCCAAGTCCAGGTTTCCCTTTGCACTAATTGGAGCTTTTGCAGGCTATCGTCCAAATATCGATGCTGTCCGCAAATGGTGCGGACGGAAGTGGTGCTGCTGGGTTGATATCATCGCTCTTCCCGACCACGCCCTTCTGTTCAATTTTTCTAAGGAAGATGAGATGATTAAGGTTCTCGACGCTGCTCCTTGGATGTTTGGAAGAACTGCCCTGCATCTGAAGCGATGGAAGCCAGGGGTCTCTCTTCAAATCAAGGAATTGCCCATTTGGATATCTCTGCCGGCTCTTCCAGTGGAATTTTGGGAGGACGAAGTCCTTATTGGCATAGCAGCTTCAATGGGAGAGATAATATCCTTGGAACCTGCAACAAAAGCTAGAAGCAGGCTTGTAAGAGCACGACTATGTGTTAGCATGGAGGTGGGGGCTGTTCTCCCAAAGAATATCATTCTTTCTTCTCCCACGGGCCGTCTTGTGCAGAACATCATCCCTGAAGACCACGGTTTGGTCTGTCCCAAATGTTGGAAGGTCAACTTCCAAGCCAAACTATGCAAGTGCTCCGCGGAGACAGTGGATGAAATAGGCAGGAAAAACAGTAGAGAGGAGGTGCGGATCTTCGAAGGAGAGATCCCTGACACATTACGCACAGAAAATTGCAACAATGGCGGAACTAACCAGTCCAAAATGGCTCTACTAACGGCTTCGCATGGCGACCTCTCTGAACGCGTGGGACAGGCTGCTACGGCGTGGAAGACGCGGGAAATTCCATTCAAAACTGTTCACGAGTCAAACAAGGTAGATAGTGAATCTTCCGAATGGGAGACTGGGTCAGAAACAGATTTAATTATGGCAGATTTGGAGACTGCCACACGGGAAGTGAACCGACATAGTAAATCTATGAAAGCTCATAAACAAAGACCTTTAAATGCGGATTTGAACCGTTGCAGAAGGAAGATGGACAGTAAAAGTGAAAAGATTTCATTGGTGAGGGTTTCAAATTCTGTTTTAAATGGTAATTTAGAGGAGGTTCTCGACGTGGATGACGAAAACATGGCGGGCTGGAGCACTGTTTGTAGAAAATATTTCCACGGTTTTCATGGAGGGGGTGCGCGCCGGGGCACTTAGGTTGGATGTAATTGTTCCCATCGGCGCTGTTCTTTTGCTGTTCTCTTGCTGGGCTTTGCGGGTTTTAGTGCTGTCTTTAGTAGGTTCTATTCCTGCTTGCGCCCTTGTTGTTTTTGACCTTTTGATCTTTTGCTCGCTTGGGCACATCTGGCTTCTGAGTCATCTTTGTACAAGGGTATAGTCCCTTTCAAAAAACTATTTGCCAATAATAAAAAAAATCTATACTATTCTCTAATGTTTTTAAAATTTTCTCAATGTTTTTTCCTCACTCATCCCCCATTTTTTTCTCCATAACCATTAGTCCATATATTTCTAAAAGTCTTATTTATTCATATTCTCTCTTTTCTACATATCATTTTATAGGTGCCTACCCCATTTAGAAGAGGAAAAAACATGTAGATCTAAGTTAATATTGCTCTCCCTTCAACATATACATGTTAAATATTTCATTTGTTTTTGGTTTCTTATCGATTCTAATTACCAGCTACTCTCCTTTGGATATTAGTTAGTCAAGACCTAGGATTAAACACCAAATATTGAGTTAGAATAAACAACATGGTTGTTATTCTAAATATTTATAAAGTCCTAATTAGAGTTGATATTAAACAAAGAAATATATGTTTACTTAGTTAACATGCTTAACAAATTTAGTAAGTTGAAACTGAAGTAGGTATATGATTTAAACATATTAGATTAACCCATAGAACATAGATATTTCCTAAACTATGTATACTTTGTTTATATATAAAACTCAAATTAATTACAATGCTCTTTTACAATTTTATCATATATCACTTAATACATATACTATACCACTTACATCTTTATACTAACACTATAATTAAACTACATTGTACTTCTCTCTATATGCATTATACACTCTTCTTCTACACATACATATTCTCTTATGAATGGATATCTTTCTCACTAATTTTATATTCTTATATAGGCTATAAAATTAAAGGATGCACATTGTCACATCTTATTTACCTTTCATAAATATTATTTTGTATTTATTTACATTATTAACTACTTATTAATAGATATTGACCCATATAATAGTATATACACTTTATTTGTGTAAGATATATTTTTTTAATTGATAATTGTTGGAAAGGATCCAAGGACCGTTACATCAAAGATATTACAATGAAGTTCACAGAGAACTGAAAAACGAAGAAAAAAGAGCCAAACAATCTTGAATCAAACAAAAGACAGAAAAAGGGAAAACCTAATTGTCTCAAAATAAACTTAGACCAAAGAATGAGATATAAGAGACATACATGTTGGAACTGAAATATTCTTAGAAAATTTCCCTTTCTTGTTTTGGACCACCGTCCTTTCCCCCTTATTAGAATCACCATCAAGTCCACACTGAAGAAGAACATAAATTGAATTAATCGGCTGAAACAAACACTTGGTAGGAGAAGAGAGAGGTTCCCTCTCCTTAACCAAGCTCGTTGAGACTAGGGGAATTTTCTCCAAAGAATGATTACCATGTTGAGGCACTTGCGGAGACTACTCAATCACAGGAGTAGTTTCAACCCTAGAGGTGCTCTTTTCAGAAGACATATCATCCACTTGAACTGAAGGGGTTGTGATGATAAGGGGAGAAGGAAGATAATCCTTCCACCAAGATGATTTTATTTTATGCTTATATTACCCACACTCTTGTAACAAATGCCCTGTTTGAAAACATCTATGATAGCAAAAAGATAATATTTCATAATCGAATATTTGAGTCCAAACCCTTTCTCCTATTTGCATATCAATCTTGTTAGGTAGATATTTAGTGACATTAAAATCCACCAAGATTCATGCATAAGATGGATGTAACAACGAAGTGGTTGCATCATCATGTGTTTTAAAATATCCAAAAGTGTAACCAATGACTTCGAGACACAATTCATTCTATAGTTGTAAGGGTAGGCTCGGAAGCCTAACCCAAACATGAATTGACTCAAAAGAGTCATTCAAAGGATCAAATTAAGGGTACCAATGTTTGGTCATTAGACCATAACCACCCCAAACCAAATAAATTTTATGGATAGCTTCTCGATCTTCATGGGATTCAAAAATAACAATAAAATATGCTTTCGAGTAGGGGTAAAGTTCAACCTTACCTTTAATTTTAGAACTCCAATTTTTTGAGATCCACTCATGTAGTTCAGAGAGCTTTGACCATAGATGGTTGAAGCGGAAAATGATACCAAGATTGCCATATTCCTCCTCCCGCCCCAAAATTTGATGAAGAATGTACTCTTTTAGTTTGAGAACATGGATAGAGGATGAAGGTTTGAGGGGATTCCTCTCCTATTGATTTCCACTAACAAACCCAAAAAGAACAGAAAATGTATTTCCCATTGTTTCTTCCTCATTGCCACAACCTTTACCATGTTTTTGTAAGCTATATTATATAGCTATAATAACAACCAATATATTAAATCAACATCTTAATATGCCAAAATATAAATATATATGTACTTTAGACATTTTTATACATTAACCAAGTCCTTGAAATATGCCAAAAGACCCATCTGGTGTCACAAAAGCTTGCAAGTATTTCTTCCATATTCCCATCTACATTCCATCATTATCACTATAGTAGTTTTTGGATCTCATAGTACCCTTAAACTTATTCGATCTTGATGATAATTCCTTCATCTTCCATGTGTTACCTTAAATATCTATAAGATACTAAAAAATATCTTATAATATCACTTATCTTCTATCTATTTATCTTCAGTATTATAACTATAGAATATTTGGGGCTTCCTTGCTATAATATAGTGCTTTTATAACCCTACCAATAGAGTGTAACAATAATGCATTGTCAACTTTTTTATAACTAGGAAGGAAGAATGGAGGTGTAAATGGGCATATTAGAGAATATTCTATCATGATTGGTAAAATAATATCTTGCATTTATTGATTGGATGAAAGTTATGGATTATCTCAAAAATATCTTCTTATAAAGTCATGAGCTTATTTAAAACATGTAACTACTTTCAAAACATGTAAATTCTTATTTGTAAATCAAAGAAGGAAGAATTGTAATAATTTTTGTGGTTTTCATCTTTGTATATTACATATACCAATCAAACCTATGAATATAAAAAGTGGAAAATAAGTAAATTTGATGCTTGATATAATCGATAAACTTAACATTGTTTTTACAATCTATTTCGAGATGGTAAGTTATAATGTGTCATATGGATCTTGTTGTATTATTAAGATATGTTTGAAGCTAATGTAATAAGAAAGACTATTATTTTGTTTTTGTAACCCAAAAGGATTTCCTAAGATAAAATTGTATCTATATCTCATTTGAAATATTTATTTGTTGTTTAGATTTATAATTTTTGGTGTTTCTGTCATCTCACTTATTGTAAGTAAATATATAAGATCCTAATTGTGGGTCATTTCCTCAACACCTAGTACCAAAGCTTTATTTATATCTCTATATGATATGTGAGTTAGGTCTATAATAAGTGTGAGGCTATGAGTGATTGTTTATATTGCTAAGAACAATGTGTGTAAACATAAGTTATGAATTTTGAGGATAAAAATTGACAAGTTTAATGGTTAATATTTTGAGATATGGTAACTCAAGATGGAGGGTCTCTTGATATATATATATATATATATAAGAGGGTTGTTCTCTCACACATAGGACTTGCAGGGTTAAACAAGAAGAGTGAGATAAGATCAACAAAAAATATAAAATCTATATCAAATCACTTCTATAAAACTCAATTTTATTGAATATATTTGATGAAAAGAAAATAAAGAGTTTATAGAATAAATTAGGAATTTTGTACTGGTAAAAAAATGGTCAACAAAATATTCGTTAAAAAAATATTATATTGGTAATGAATGATGGTGTCTTGGTTATAATACACCTAAATGCATTCAAAACTTTGGTCAATTATTTATTGACCATGGATATAAATATGGATGATGAGGAAAGGTGTATTACACTTATATTCTCTTTTTCATACTCGTGGGATGATTTAGTGAGGGCTATCACTAGCACATCATCTAAGAAAATATAGATGAGGTTGTTACAATCTTAATATCGGAAAAACTAATGCACAAGTGTGATAAATATTGCCAAGGTGATGCATTGTTGTTGTTTGGGAGAATGTAGGAAAAAATAAATTGGAGATCAATGGAGAAGCATGTAAAGTATAGAGGCAGATCTATGACTCCAAGGCTACTGTACGTACCCAAAATTGTAAGGTACTATACAACCAAAATAACGTAACAAGTGCCCCAATGATGATACAGGTTTCCTCGCATGGTGTTCGGGATCCGGAAAAGATCTCTAAGTGTGTGTTAACATCCCACATGCCCCACTTAGCCCCTGCGTGCTTTGTTTTTCCCTTTTCCCCTCTTTTCTTGGCCTTTTTCTCTTCAGTGATGAAACCGCCACCCTGCTCAGGGCGGCGGTCCTTTACGCATTTTCCAAAAAGCTCTTTTAACACGACTCATGTAATTTCAACGTTTTACCAACTTTCTTTCACCGCCATAAGCTTCCATTTTTTATTCTGGTTCCCTGGAATAGTGTTTTGTCATTATTTATAGTTTAAGAGTTCTATTTGGTTTTTACCTTGGGTAAATGCAAATGCTATAAATAGTTGGCTTGTGCTCAAGCAAATGGCCCCTCAAATTTGCCTCTGATTTCTCTTTGCAATAGATTTAGTTTTCATTTTGCTTAGAATGCTTAGTTTCTTTCATTGCATGCCTAGTTAGTGTTGTTTTGCTATTAGGAAGCCACATATCCATCTTGTGCAAGTGCTGTTGATATTTTATCCAATCCATTGGAGTAGAATAGTTTGTTTTCAATAGGAAGCCATTAAAGTTGCAGGTTCTGTTCTTCAAACAGGATAGTTTCAGGTTCTGGACGTTTCATGTTGCGTGACTCGCAATAAATCCCACTAGGAATTACATAAGCCAAGCTCTGTACTCTTGCGCTATCCCTCTCCTACTCGCATTGTATTCAGTCTGTATCTTGCGCTGCCTTTGTCCTGATATCTACTTCTGTTGATGCTAGCATTACATGCTTTTCTGGATCCACGTGGACATGAAGGAACGAGGAGATCACACTGAGGGGACAAGATCACACACACCATCGGATTCGCCACTGTTCTGCAGAATCCAGGTTCTAGCTTTCAAAGTTCTAGTTAGAAACATATTAAACAAAGTAGCCAATCACTTTATTTCAGTCAATTCTACTCTTGATATTGCCAGGGAAGCTGTGGGGATTGATAGTTTCTAAGAAACTATGATTCACTCCTCACTTCTGAGGTAGGATTGAGAGCCTTGCAAATAGATTAAGTCAATTATTTCATTATTTAGAGTAGATTCATAATTGCACAGACAAATAGCTACACTCGGTTATCTTGTTTGTTTTAATTTCGTCATTAGATTAATTGTCAAAATTCTAGGTATGTTAAAATAATTGCTCTTTTAAAAATTCCTTCATAAAAGTTCATCAGAAAATACAAAAATAGAGAAATCATATATGCTATAGATATATTCAACGTAGTTAAATTTTATTCTGCTATAGTTCGTTTTACATTGTTACTTTTGTGTGACAATCACAGGACCTAGGGAGCCCAGAGAATACGTATTTGAGCCAATCATGCCCTAGCCCAATCTCATCACAACAATAACTGATATAGATCAAAATCTTAGGATCCAAGTCTTCCGAACAACGGTAAGCTTGCAACAAATCAATTCCCAGTTGAGCGGTTTAAACATAGAAGATGAACAAGCGCACACGTTTTGGTCAAATCAACCAAACTACAGATTACCCTAGGTAACATCCAGATGACTATAGAAGGGGTTGAAAGAGAACAAACCTTTAGTTGCGATCCTTTGGTCCCACAACCAGACGCAGGAGACACTCTTACGGATATAGATACCAGCCTAAAAATTTAGGTTGCAAGAACACCTGTGAGGTACTCTGAGAAGATCACACAGCCATTAGTTTTGAATATAGAGGCTGAGAAAGCATATGATTACTGGTTGTTAGGGATTAGGAACTAATCCTACGCATGACCATAGCAGGACCGCAACAACCAAGAGTCTACGGTTGTGATCCAAAAATCCCGCAGCCCAACGAATCCATAAGTCAATCAGACATAGAAACTGGCCTACGCACACTAGTATTCAGATCCACTCCACCTCCACCTGTCATCATTGAACAATTATCCTTACTAGATACAGCAGCTAACAAAGCTAGAGACTTCTGGACTAGGCCAGAGAATCGTCCATAGAGTCAACTATATTTACCATCCACCATATGACCTTATCCGGAGATGTACACGAAACTATCCCAGGTCATTTTCCATGTATTCCACAACCCATAGATCAAATCACGCCAGAGCTTGATATTGATTGGAGCCTTCGAGCAGTCATCATTGCCGATCGATCTATCACAGCAGTTTAGGTTAGGAGGGCCTTCTTTGCCTTAGATTCACAAATTCCACTAGTGTGTATTGAAGACATTAGATTGCCTAACTAGTTTGTCTGCATCCCATACATATTCCATCCCCACCGGCTATCTCGACACAACCTCGGGAGGTCGGGTACGAGGAAGAGTTATTTGTAGATTCCCATGCTCACTTGTCGCTTTTCCATTGTATAAAATTGGTGAACCCGATGTGAAACTTTTTACTTTCTAGTCTGGAATCAGATTTTTACTGGTTCTTTCAAATTAAAAGTGATTCTTTCATCTTTACTACCTCATTAGCTTTCACCATCACCTTCGCTCCTTCCCATTACTCTGCGGGTATTCATATACCCCCCGAATATGTCAGGATTTGATGCATATGGCAGGCCCCTCTTGGGCCTTGAGGCATACTACGCCCAATAAAATAGACAATCGTCACCCTCACTCTCAGTATGGGGTGATAACTACTCAACCAACCAGTTGTCAACACAAACTCCAAGGATTAGATATAACTCATCTTTTCAGATTGAGGAGTTAGATCAGCTCGCTCAAATGCAACAAACAGAGCCTTCAAGCTTGAATAACATGACATTCACTGGAGAATCTGGTTCATCTCCTCAGATACTACTTAGCCCACAAATTAGTAGACAATTAGACTCATACTGAGGTTTAGACGATGAACATTCGGTACGTTATGCCAGGAACGACCAATGTTCTCGAAGTATGTACCCACCTATAGGAGGTTTACAAAAACAACCTGAGGTCTCTTTTCAAGAAAATACCTCCATGCCACTACATATAGGAAATGCCCTCGGGGAAACTTGGCAGGGCAGCGATCAGTTCATAGTGGGATATCACATGCCTATACAACACCATGATATACAACAAACGCCACTATGGAAAAACACCGTGACTTCACCAAATGAAGTCATTTCAACGTTAGTAGAAAAAGTGAGAGGGTTAGAACTTGCTCAAGCAAATCACCATTCTCAATTCATACAAACAAGAAATTCTAATCCTCCACACCATCCTAGCCAAGTAGACCTCCTCACAGGAGTAGGCACGTTAGGCATGACTCCTCAGTATTCACAACAAATGCTAACTAGACCCACCATCTCTAACGTTGTTCCTCCCGGTCTAGTACAAAACAATCCATTCCTGGACAATACCCCGTCATACTTAAACATGTACTCCAAATCACCACAAGGGGATATGTTCTCCTCTCCCGGCATATTTTCTCAAACACAGGTATTTCCTTATGCCCCTACTAATGCATACGCTATGCCATATCAACAACCCATCCCACCTCCACTCCCTCAGCAGGCACCATCAATGGTCGAAACCTATGCGATAGGGACTTACTCAGAATATTTGAAAGAGCCCTTAAATTTCACCATACGAAGCATCATGCTTCTAAGACCTCTTCCCGATTTGCACAAATACAAAGGTGAGGGAGATCTGAATGCAAATATCAAAGCTTATGCTACAGCCATCCGAGAACTACTCCCATGGGATGGGATTGTTGCTAAAATATTCCCTAAAACTTTGGAGGGCATTGCTCTCGACTAGTATTATAGAATACCTGAGGCTTCCATCCATTCGTTCAAACAACTCGTTTCAGAGTTCATTAAGGCCTTTGACATGAATAAACTATTAAGGACAAGAATCAGGGAATTCTTGCACATTAAACAAGAACACAATGAATCTGTCGCCCATTTCATCCAAAGGTGGCGTACAGTTCTTTATTCTTCGGCAAGTGCTCCAAATATGGATCAGATGGAACTATGTGATTTATTCCTTCATTCTCTCAGTAGAGAGGTGAAGGAAGAAGTCCAAAAGTTCCTATTAAGAACTTACGATGAAGTACTTGAGAGTGCTCTTTGAATAGATCAAGCATCAATTGATAGTGGTCGCAAAACATATGGAGCAAATGGGAGGTTAGTCACCTCCAACCAGAACACTAAAGCTTATCCTACTACCATGAATGTCAATCAAGGACCTAAAATCCTTAATAAAAATCGGGGTGTAACAACAGATGGAGTAACCGACTAGCCTAAGAAGGTAAATATTGTCAATACTCCATCACAAATAAACAACCAACGAAACAACAACTTTACCCCGACAATCAATATAGTGGATTTTAACCATCCACAACAACAACAACAACAACAACAACGGCGAAATCCCACACAGGGTCCGAGCCAAAATTCAACTAGATACCAAAACCAGAATTCAAACTAAAGACAACAAATACAAAATTTTAATCCTAATAGACAACGGTTTGATCAAAATTTTGGGCCACAATACGCACCAAACCGACAAACTAGGAATTACAATCCTAATTTGTATTGTGGTTTCCACAAAATTCGGGGCCATGACACTAGAATGTGCCATGACTACAATAAATTCATGCAACGCTTGCCAGATGAACAAAGACAACTTTTCATGGATATGTTCTTGGCAGATCCTACATCACCAGCATCAAATACCTTCTCAGGGGTCGTTTCCCCTCAAAATGCACCCCTGAAGCTCTTTAATGATCCATTCCCAAATCACGATAACAACAGGCTAAATCTAACTGGGACGAACCAGAGTGTAATAATAGGAAACAATGATCATGAAGCTTCAACCTTGCTAAATCCATTAGTTGCGCCACAACTAGGAAGTCAGCCACGGCCTAAGGTAGTCGGTTTAGTGGAGTTAGATGCCGAACTACCCATTGAAGCTGTAACAAGGACATGAGAGTATTTCTCTCAGCCAAGTCCAAGCCACTTGCTAGAGATGGATAACATCCAAAAAATCCTAGTAAAACCTGTGGGTGCCTATGATTTAATTAACGACCTAACAAAAACCTTCTCGTACATCTCCTTTTTGGATTTATTAAAAAATTCCCCTACTCACAGGGCTGCTCTTTTAGAGGCATTAGGTTTGGGCCATTTAATTAACATCACTCCACCTCCTGAAGCACAGGTAAATCATATAGACTTCGATGTTCATCCTCCAGGGCAGGCGGATAAGGATGTCGAATTCATATTCGATATAAACAAAATTCTGACAGATGCTGAGATCACACGTCGAGGTGATCCAGCCTTACATTTGCAAGTATGGGTTTATAACAACTATGTAAAGCGTGCAATGATAGATGATGGGGTGGTAGTTAACATAGTTCCCTTCTCTTTCCTTCAAAAGCTAAGGTATGGAGAAACCAATGGTTCCATAACTTGAAACACACTAAGGGGCTATGATAGTCTTAAAGCCACCTCGGTTGGAACTATAATATTACCAGTCACCTTAGGACCCAAAACCATCTTGACTGAATTTTATATTATAGATAGGGAAACTAAATATAATATGATCCTCGGCCGACCCTGGATATACTGCATGAAGGCAATCCCTTCTACGCTATTTCAAGAAGTAAGGTTTTTACACTTAGGGAAGATATTTGTAGCCAAAGGTGATCCAAAACCATTCAATGTACACCTAGCTAACTTAAAGAAATGACCAGGTGTGCACTCGGAATTTGAACTCCCAACAAACTGACTTAATAAACCTACCGACGCAAAACCAAAAGAAAAGTTGGTACCTACGACAGATCTTGAAACTATGAGCCTAGCCAAGGCAATCCCAACCCCTAAAGATGAGGCTAACACTGTAGAAACATTATCATTAGGAACCACTGCAAAAATCATTGAATTAATAGAACAAGATATACCAATGTTCTTACCATTTGATTCTGTAGGCGTGGGATATTCCCTGGGTGTTGTTTCTCTCCCAGAGGTAGATCTCTGCATGGTAGAGGTAGAAGATGTTAACACAACAAATATCCCAACATCTATACTCCCACCTAAATATTGGACTCTCCATTTTGATGGGGCTAGGTGTCGTTAAGAAGTGGGGGAAGGTGTAATCTTTACTTCCCTTGAAGGAAAAGTCCTACCATTCACCTTTAAACTAAATTTCAAATGTACAAACAACGGCGCTGAGTACAAAGCCCTCCTCCTTGGCCTCATCTTAGCTAAGAGAATCGGTGTTGATAACATCAGAGTCTTAGGAGACTCACAATTAGTAGCAAACCAAGTCTCTGAGATATATGAAACCAAAGCCGAGCACTTACAGCTTTACAAAACAGCTGTGTTGAATTTAAGCAAGGAGTTTGACTTCATATCAATTGAAGCAATCCCGTGAGAGAAAAATCTTCTAGCTGATTCAATAGCAACTTCAGCATCACGTTTTACTCCAAACAATAAGTTAGAGGATACCCGTTTCATAGTATCCCTTCGTGATGAACCATTGATAAAAACAATGACAAATTCTCTTTTAAACAAAAATGAAAACAAATCTACTATCCTAGACCACATTGATAGTGATATGGCCACTCTGAATTACTTAAACACCTATGCGGCATTACATCTCTCCTATCATATGATAGATTTATCCTTAATCCCACATTCGTCTTCCTACTTCAGAAATCCCATGATGGAGCTTCCCTCGCAAATGGAGCCTAGCATAAACACAGTAGAAAATGGGGATGATTTGGACTTACCTCCAGCCCCACCTGAGTTTGAAGAAAGTAATGCCTCTTTAATCGAAGAAACAATTGATGTTAACATCGAAATGGAAGATGAACCAAGGATATTGAAGTTAGGATCCTCATTAACTCCAGAAGAAGTAGAAATACACACTCGAATCCTCAAGGAACATCAGAAGGCTTTTGCATTTAATTATAAGGAAATGACAGGAGTTGTACCCCACATTGTGGTGTACAACCTCGTCACTAAATCAGATGCAAAACCAATTAAACAAAAATCGAGACTGATGAAACCTAAGGTAGCTCTCATGGTGAAAGAGGAGGTGATAAAGCTTCTCCAAGTAGGATTCATCAAACCAGTCGATTACTCTCAATGGGTATGTAATATCATTCCCGTTCTCAAAAATAATGGGAAGATACACATCTGCATAGACTTCCGAGACATTAACAAAGCGTGTCCTAAATATGACTTCCCGTTACCATCCATTGACATCATTATTGATGCAACAACTGGATTTGAACTTTTGTCTCTCATGGATGGATTCTCTAGATACAATTAGATCAGAATATCTAAACAAGATCAAGCTAAAACCACGTTTATAACTCCTTGGGGAACTTATTGCTACGTTGTTATACCATTTGGTCTCAAGAACGCTGGTGCTACATACCAGTGAGATATGACATATATATTTCACGATCTAATTCATAAAATCATGGAATCCTACGTAGATGACTTGTTAGCTAAGGCCAAGAAGCGTTGTGACCATCCGGAAGTACTTCACATCATTCTTTCACGTCTGATAGAATACGGAGTCACGCTAACTCCAGAAAAATGCGTCTTTGGTGTAACAGGAGGGAAGCTCCCAGGTTACATCATATCGTCACGAGGGATAGATGTTGACCCAACCAAAATTCGGGCTGTCCTCGAAATGGTCCCACCTTCGGATGAATTTGGAATCAAGTCATTTCTCGGAAAGCTTGGTGCAATCCGGAGATTTATTCCGGACTTAAGTTTCGCCATTCATCCAATCAACAATCTACTCAAGAAAGATTATAGCATTGATTGGACTAAAGATTGCAATGAAGCTTTTGACGTAGTTAAGCATTTCTTGTTGTCACCACCTACGATAATGCCACCTAAGCTAGATCACCCGTTAATTTTATACTCGCGAGTTACCAATGTCTCGCTATCCTGTATGCTGGTTCAAGAAGACGATGACAAGAGAGAATGTGTAATTTATTTCATTAGCCGAACGTTTCTCAACTATGAAACACGTTATACACAAGCAAAATGAGAATGCCTTGCCATAGTCTTTGCAACCAAACGCTTAAGACATTATATGCTAAATCAAGAAACAAGGGTCATGGTAAAAACAGACCATTTACGAACTTTTCTCATGCAAGGGTCCTTGTTTAAGAAAGCTGGAGGTTTTATAACCTTAATGGGAGAATTTGAATTAACATTTGTAAATCAGAAATCCATTAAGAAACAAATCATCACGGATTGGTTAGCTGATAACCCATTAGATGGAGGTGATCTAGTAGATCTAGATTTTCCAGATGAGTGCGTATACTACATTGAAACTAGACCTCCTATCTCTGAGTGTCCCTAGTACACTGATATCATTAATTATATCGTGGACCATACATATCCAGAAGGGGCTACACCGCAACACAGAAGGCGGCTACGGATTATCGTAGCAAAATACGTCATTATAGAGCAAGTGCTCTATCGGAAAGTAGTTCGATGGAATGCTTCTAAGATGTGTCGACATAAAAGAATCCAAGAAGATTCTCCATGAATCTCACAGTGGAATGTATGGAGGCCACTTCGGTGGCCATGCCACCGCTCGTAAAATACATCGAATGGGCTATTTCTGGCCCACTCTAGAACACAATGCAATAGAGTTTGTACACAGGAGTCATAAGTGCCAAGAGTTCTCCCATGAGATCCACATGCCGGCACAAACTCTACAGCCAATTGCGACTCCATGGCCCTTTTCTACGTGGGGCCTAGATTTAATAGGGAAATTCTCTCCCTCTGTCTATAGACGGCCATAATTTTATAATCATGGCCACCAAATATTTTACCAAGTGGGTAGAGGCTATGCCTCTTACTACTGTACCGGGCTCTATAATCACCAAGTTCATTTTGAACCAAATCATTTGTAGGTATGGTATCCTACAAATCATTATCTCAGATAATGGAGCTTCTTTTAAGAATGATGAAGTTCACGAATTGTGCAATAAATTTAAAATAAGCCATCATACGGCTTCCTTGTATTACCCGCAAGCCAAAGGACAGGCTGAAGCGACAAATAAAACACTAAAAGCCATTCTCCTTAAAACGGTGAAAGAAAACAAATGAGATTAGCACTTGAAGTTATATCCAGCCTTATGGGCCCACTGAACCTCAATAAGAACACTAACGGGAGCAACTCCTTTCTCACTAGTATTCAGGGGGCAGAGGTAGTTCTCCCACTTGAGGTTGAGATACCCAGTCTCCGCATTTCATTACAAGGGATTCTGGATGAAGATGCTTACAGGGAAGCACATCTCTCCCAACTAGAAAGTCTAGATGAAGCTAGGTTAGATGCTGAACAGTGGCACAGACCCTATGCTGACCGGATGTGCCGGCAGTATAACAAGAAATTCTATGAACGCGACAAATATGAAGGTGATTTAGTTCTAAGGCTAAACAGCTGGATCAACAAGAAGACCGACGAAGGAAGGAAGTTCCGGCCTAAATGGTTGGGCCCATACCGAGTCATGAAGGACTATGGAAATGGTGCATACCTCTTATGTACGCTGGAAGGTGAGGAATTTGGTGAAATGGTCAATTCCCTACACCTCAAGCGGTTCTATGCGTAGGCAACTAGCACTATTTATAATTACATTTACATTGCATCTTCATATAGATTAAGATCATTTTGTCCGCTTGTTTCGTACACAAATTGTGATCAAGGAATTTTTTTCTCAAAGCAATTCATTACAAACTCATGATGTTGTTGGCATAAACACTCTAATCATACTTCTTTATTTCCATGGTATCATCAAATTATCTCGGAATCATGTTATCAAATAAAGCTAGATATGACAAAGTCTTAACGGTAACCATGCCAAGATCTGTAGGTTTATTCTCACTTTTGGTTTCTTCTTAGAATAGGTGTCTTGCCTATGGTGTGTTCTAGAAGCTTCATGGTGTCACATCTATCCCATGTGTATATCTCTTTGGAAATAAGCATGTACTGACATTTTACTCAAGTAAACAAGTCAAATATTGATCAAACAGAAAATTTTAATTTTACACATTTCCTTGCCCCACCAACCTTTGGTGATGAGCTTGCGTCTCTTACTAGTGACGTAGAGTTGGGGAAGGATGGAAATGCCCTTACTCACCTATGCTTTGTCCGCGGTGATAAACCCATGCTTCTTACTAGTAGCATGGGGCAAAGTGTAGGGGGTCCTCTTGATAAACAAATGCAAAAAGGTCATAAGCAAACAATTCAAATCTCGAAGTATTTGAGTCAAAAACAAATGAATCAGATGTCCAAAATTCCAAAAGAGTTCAAAATCCTAAGAACCCAGATTTTGTCTACCATGTGGCCATCTAAGGATCTAAGTCTGGATAAACTACAAAGCAAGTTGCATCCAAAACTATGAAGTCACTCGAGTGGAGTGGGCTTGTGGTATCCTAATTTGGTTCCGCCAAAGCTTTTTCTGTCTTTCATCAATATCATTTCAACACATCTCATAACTTGTGCCCTTCCCAACTCTCAGTGATGAGCCCTCACATCTTACTAGTTGCGTGGAGTTGGGGGTAGGGGCAGGTTTATCTGCTCATCATACCGGTTTATATTCACTACTTTGCCAAAACAAATATGAAGTGTTCAAAATTGCTTACAGAAACTAAGATTCAAAATCACATTATATCTACATTATCATATATCAGCATCATGAAATACAAAAGGAAAATAAACATTTGCATCATTTTTTCTCCATTGCATACATTCCAAAAAAGCATGCATTCATACATCGTAATCTACATGAGGAAACTAGAAAAGAAGCAGAGCCATAAATGCCAAAGGTTTGATCCAAAAAGAATACATATATATATATATATATATAAATGATCAACGTTTCTATACAATGCCATCATGCACTAGGCATGGTCAAAACACTCAAAGAGCCCGAGATATACAAAAGAATGTATCATGCAAAATCTACGAGAGCCAAGTGGCTTCTCAATCCCTACGAGACCCCTATGAAGGCACACACCCACGCCTAGGACTCCCGCTACGCCGGTGCTCTGAATGCACGGAGGGCTCAAGATCCCGAGGGGCAGCCGCAGTCTCACCACGAGAGTGGCTCCTTATCAAGTGCTTGGTCGTCCTATACCCCGCTAGCTCTGTACGAAGAGTCGATACCATCCTAGCCACATGCCAGACTAGGGCGAAGACATCAATATGTCTACCAGCTGTTGAGGGCTCCCCAGCATCCACATAAAGCTCTGTGCGTGGGTCCTCTCCATGGGGATCATCAGGGTATCAGTACATACCCTGTGAATCAAGTCTCGCCACTCATCGACGGTCTCTGCAAACAAAGGAGAAAACAAATTAGAAACCAAACAAGAGATTAGAAATACAGGATAAAATAAAAGGAGAGATAGTAACTAAGGAGATCCTAACTAAAAACAAACATTAAAACGAGAGAGGGTAACTTACTTGGATCACCAGGCCTCTAGGATGGATCTATAGGATCAACACCTGCCACGGATGCCGCCACTGACTGAGGGGCTGCTCCTGTGACTGGAGCAATGTAGCACCCCGCAACAGACTCATCCTCCCCGCCATGGCCCTGGGAGAGTGGCTCCTCTGAAACCAGAGTCACTCTCTCTGCACTCTGCTTGGCCCTCTCTGCCTGCATGATATCCTAAGTGTCATGCCACTCAGGATCACTGTCCTCCTCAGTCTCGTCTGTTGTCTCTCCCCCTGTAAACTCCTCAGACTTGGAGTCTACCTCAATGTGTTCATCGCTGCTATGGGCAGGACCCGTGGCAATCTGAAGCAAGGGTGCGTGAGGCGCACTGGCTCTCCCTCTGGCACGTACTACCCTCCTGGCCGCAATGGGAACACCAGGAGTAACCATTTTCCAACCCCGGCCTCTAGGCCCCCCTCTGGCCTCTCGGACTGATCTGTATACTGGCGCTACTTGGGGAAGCATGCCCATATAGGGTAGGCCAAACTGCTGAGGAACTTGGCCAAAGGGGTGCATCTCCACTCGCCCCACTCTGTCAATAAGTTGCCCTGTGGTGGAGTAGGAGATCAGAGTAAGAGCCTCCTCGCCCCATATACCTGCCATAGTCTGATATGGTGTGGCCTCCATGTCGGCAGTAGTCAGAGAAGCAACTGGCTGATGAGGTGCTCGGAGCACCGACATATCTGTCCATTTGGCTGCCCTCACAGCTCCAGGATCTGCCACCTCTACACCTCTACCGTAGGGGATGAAGTGCTCATAGACCCAACTCATGACTAGGGTCGGGTGGCTCAAGGACTGCCCCTGTAAATGGACTACCCTGTATAAATCATGGTAGGTGGTCCCAAGTATGTCTGCTCCCCAGGCATATATCCGGCCATGTCCCTCTATCTGTGTAATAATGGGGGACCAATAATATAACAATGTATCTCCTCCCTTGTCCCCGATCAGTCTCGAGGCAAGGATCCCCATGATAGCCTGGTGAAGTAAGGGGATGGGCAAACTAGGAATGGATCGAACTCTAACCCCCTTCTTCGACCCTGTGGAGATGACTGCATCTCCCATGTATGTGGCCCACTATGCTATCTGGGCCCGCGAACCTGCTATCTCAAGGGTGAGATGTCTCCTAATAATCGGGACCCCCAGAATGTGATAGACATCCTCCAAAGTAATGGTCCACTCACCGTGGACCCCTGGTAATCGGAAGGTGTTCTGATCAGCATCCCAATAGGAGAATAGGTCACAAAGAATGTGACTGGATGGTGTAACATGGGGCACGCGTGAGATGCGTAGTATCCTGGCCCTCTGAAGAGTGTCCTCCTCATCCTGTGAAAGGGCATCCAATACTCTTGGGAGCCAGTCACACTCCCTCTCTCGGCTCCACCGGATATACTCCTCTCTCGCCTGCATACACCCAAAAACACACAAAACAGAGCAAGTTAGCATCTGAATAATACTGGAAAAATCATGAAAGCACGTAGAAATGCTAAAAATGCAAAAACAATCTCAAACAGATGTTCTTTTGGCATTCTGTGCGAAACCACCGCCCTAAGCAGAGAGGCGGTTTTGTAACCACCACCTTAAGGGCGGTGGTCGTGTAACCACCGCCCTGGGCAGGGCGGTGGTCGTGTAACCGCCGCCCTGGGCAGGGCGGCGGTCCCGACCTAAAAACCCATGCGGGTTTTTGAACCTAAAAATCCCAAAAAACGACAAAACAAGACCATTTTAACTCAAAAAGGCCTACCCAGTAGGCGCCCCCCTTAGATGAACCTTTTAACACTAACATTTTCAAAAATTACCCCCCCACGACAAAGATTTTAGCATTTCAAAATTAAGGGGGTAAAAGGGATAAATTGAAGAAAACTAACCTGTGATCTCGCGGGTCGATGTTCCGCTCGCGGAGGCATGATCACTATCCCGTCACGGACGTTTTGACTCTACTCACGCAAGAAACCATCACCATGGGTTCCAGAGCTCAAAATCAATCAAATCAACTCGCGCAAATGAATAGGAAAATGGGCCCACTTTCATATATATATCACCCTGATTCGTTTTAAATGCCTTTTTCACAGGTTTGGAGCGCCAACGGAGGTAAGTTCTTATCCCCGCACAAATGGTACGTTCTCATTTCCTATTGTTTTAGCATTTATTTTCCAAACTATTGTGTCTATCTGCATTTGAGTTCTCTTTTCGTTTTGCAGGTAGCAGGGAATTTTGGACGGCGTCATTTCAACACACGGACGTATCAGGTATAACTTTTAACTTCCCATTTCGGGACCACCATACTCGGACCCACCGTTTTATGCCTCTTCATGGCTAAAACGCTTCTCCAAGGGGGCAATATGTACATACCCAAAATTGTAAGGTACTGTACTGCCGAAAAAACGTAACAGGTGCACCAATGATGATACAGGTCTCCTCGCAAGGTGTTCGGAATCCAGAAAATATCTCCAAGTGTGCATTAACATCCCACATGCCCTACTTAGCCCCCGCGTGCTTTGTTTTTCCCCTTTCCCCTCTTTTCTTGGGCTTTTTCTCTTCAGTGACGAAACCGCCGCCCTACCTAGGCAGCGGTCTCGTGACCTCCGTCCTGAATAGGGCAGCGGTCCTGTAACCACCGCCCTACACCGGGTGGCGGTCCTTTACGCATTTTCCAGAAAGCTCTTTTAACACGACTCACATAATTTCAACGTTTTACCAGCTTTCTTTCACCGCCATAAGCTTGCATTTATGATTTTGGTTCCCTGGAATAGTGTTTTGCCATTGTTTATAGTTTAAGAGTTCTATTTGGTTTTTACCTTGGGTAAATGCAAATGCTATAAATAGTTGGCTTGTGCTCAAGCAAATGGCCCCTCAAATTTTCCTCTAATTTCTCTTTGCAATAGATTTAGTTTTCATTTTGCTTAGAATGCTTAGTTTCTTTCATTGCATGCTTAGTTAGTATTGTTTTACTGTTAGGAAGCCACATATCCATCTTGTGCAAGTGACTGTTGTTATTTTATCCAATCCATTGGAGTAGAATAGTTTGTTTTCAATAGGAAGCCATTAAAGTTGCAGGTTTTGTTCTTCAAATAGGATAGTTTCAGGTTCTGGACGTTTCATGTTGCATGACTCGCAATAAATCCCGCTAGGAATTACATAAGCCAAGCTCTGTACTCTTGCGCTATCCCTCTCCTACTCGCATTATATTCAGTCTGTATCTTGAGCTGCCTTTGTCCCAATATCTACTTCTGTTGATGCTAGCATTACACACTTTTCTGGATCCACGTGAACATGAAGGAACGAGGAGATCACACTGAGGGGACAAGATCACACACACCATCGGATTCGCCACTGTTCTGCAGAATCCAGGTTCTAGCTTTCAAAAGTTCTAGTTAGAAACATATCAAATAAAGTAGCCAATCACTTTATTTCAGTCAATTCTACTCTCGATATTGCCAGGGAAGCTGTGGGGATTGATAGTTTCTGAGAAACTATGATTCACTCCTCACTTCTGAGGTAGGATTGAGATCCTTGCAAATAGATTAAGTTAATTATTTCATTGTTTAGAATAGATTCAAATTACACAGACAAATAGCTACACTCAGTTATCTTGTTTGTTTTAATTTCGTCATTAAATTAATTGTCAAAATTCTAGATATGTTAAAAGTTGCTCTTTTAAATTCATTCATAAAAGTTCATCAGAAAATACAAAAATAGAGAAATCATATATGCTATAGATATATTCAACGTAGTTAAATTTTATTTTGCTACAGTTCGTTTTACATTGTTACTTTTGTATGACAATCACGGGACCTAGGGAGCCCAGGGAATACGTATTCGAGCCAATCGTGCCCCAGCCCAATCTCATCACAGCAATAACTGATATAGATCAAAATCTTAGGATCCAAGTCTTCCAAACAACGGTAAGCTTGCAACAAATCAATTCCCAGTTGAGCGGATTAAACATAGAAGACGACCAAGCACACACGTTTTGGTCAAATCAACCAAACTACAGATTACCCTAGGTAACATCCATATGACTATAGAAGGGGTTGAAAGAGAACAAACCTTTGGTTGCGATCCTTTGGTCCCACAGCCAGACGCAGGAGACACTCTTACAGATATAGATACCAGCCTAAGAATTCAGGTTGCAAGAACACCTGTGAGGCACTCTGAGAAGATCACACAGCTATTAGTTTTGAATATAGAGGCTGAGAAAGCATACGATTACTGGGTGTTAGGGATTAGGAACTAATTCTACACATGACCATAGTAGGACCACAACAACCAAGAGTCTACGGTTGCGATCCACAAATCCTGCAACCCAACGAATCCGTAAGTCAATCAGACATAGACACTGGCCTACGCACACTAGTATTCAGATCCACTCCACTTCCACCTATCATCATCGAACAGTTATCCTTACTAGATACAACAGCTAACAAAGCTAGAGAGTTCTGGACTAGGCCAGAGAATCATCCATAGAGTCAACTATATTTACCATCCACCATATGACCTTATCTGGAGACATACACAAAACTATCCCAGGTCATTTTCCACGTATTCCACAACCCATAGATCGAATCACGCCAGAGCTCGATATTGATTGGAGCCTTTGAGCAGTCATCCTTGCCGATCGATCTATCACACCAGTTCAGGTTAGGAGGGCCTTCTTTGCCTTAGATTCGCAAATTCCACTAGTGCATATTGAAGACATTAGATTGCCTAACTAGTTTGTCTACATCCCATACATATTCCATCCCCACCGGCTATCTCGGCACGACCTCGGGAGGTCGGGTGCGAGGAAGAGTTACTTGTAGATTCCCACGCTCGCTTGTCACTTTTCCATCGTACAGCTGACCTTCTGTGAATAGAGTGTTTGTACTGGGGAATGATAAGATGATGTTGTAAGTGATGTCTAGAGTAAAGTGTGTTACAAGGTTGTATTTATGTTTGACCATATACAGTGATCCTCAAGGTCAAAAATGAGGTGGTAATGATAACACATGGTCAAGATGCTTGAATCTAGGAAGTGTAGTCATGCAGGTAATGAGGTATGTCATGGTGAACTAGAGATCATCAGGTATGTAAATGATTTGGTTCATAGGGAGTGGTTTTGTGAATATGCATGGGGATCATGCTGGTAATGAGGTGTCCGAGAGACTCATCAAGTGTCTCAGAATGTAAGGTATGAAGTTTGGACATGTTTTCTAATGTCTACAACATTTTAGGATCACTATACTCTAAGCCTTATGTGGGTAAAAGAGATGAGTTGATCAGTTTTACAATACATGGAGTTTTAATGGAAAGAGTGTATGATATTGGGAAAGATGCATCAGGTTGTTTTTGAGGTTTGGTCCAAGTTTCAGGTGTTAAATGTTGCAAGAATAAGGAAGAAATGTGGTAATTTTGCCCTTACCAAGAGTTCTAGAATTGAGAAACTTGTTCAAACTCAGATATAGAATTTAGTTATTGCTTCGTTGGCACATGTGACAGTTTGGCACGGGAGGCCGAGCTCTTCAGGGTAGTTGAGAAAGGGTCCTATGATGATTTTCCAATCATTATTTTAGAAGTTTAAGGGCTTATAGCTTTATGTAACAATCAGGTTAAGCCATATCTAAGGTCTAACACCCTTCTTAAACCCTAGTATGATCCAAAGTGAATGTTGAGAATAAATTGATCTTGCATGCCAAAAATGGATATGAATTATACCAATTTCATGTCTGATGGAAAGGTTGGAGAGGACTCCATCTTTCTCACATGTGGCATTTAGGTGTCATGTAAGAGTGGGTGGACCCCATTAGAAATAGTGCATGTGTTTATGAAACAAATTGATAGTTGCCGTCACCTGGGAAAGTTTTTCCATTGGACCTCATTGAATAAATTAGTGTTTCCAAGAATATGGGAAGGCATTAATACATGTTCTATGGTAAGTTTCATATCAATGTTTGATCCCTAAATTGGAGGTTTTTTTGAAGCATATCTGTGCCAGACTAGAAGGATATTGGGGTGAAAGTGTTACACATAGTTAATGGTGGTCCTAGTATGCATAGGTATTTTGATGGTGTTTCAGTCCAAGTGGTGGTGTCTTGATCATTTTTTGAAAGAATTTGAAGTCATGATAGTTCCATCCATGCATCATCAATTTCATGGTTGACTTTTTTTCTAAAGGATAAATATTTGAGTATGGTCAATGGTACACATTTGGAGGACTGACTTTTGTAGGTCATAGACAGTGATTGAGGAGAGTTGTACCAAATGGTGAATCAATCACTATCTTTGAGATTATGGTGACAATAGGTCCTCAAGAATCTTGTAAGAGGTATTAAGAAGTCAGACTTAGAAACACACGATCTAAGTGTTTTATAAGGTTCATGGTGAATGTCATGCTTGGAATCAAGAGAGGCTAAGTTATGGTGAGAGGGCAAGTTTAATAAGTGTATTGGGCCTAGTTAGGTCCTAATGGAGGATTTGAAGTTTCTAAGGATGTTATTTCTGGCCTAGAATGGTCCTAATGTAGATTATATGGTTCATATCCATGATTTGGTATTTAAGTTTTTTAATGATAATTATTCCCTATTATGATGCTGTACCTAGGTGGTGTTACTGATGACAGATTCATGTATAATAAGCATATCAAATAGAGGCTGTGATTTGAGAGATTGAGAGGGCATGAAGAAAGTGCAAGCAAGAGGGCTGAAGTTTATGATGAAGAAATGTCATCAAAGGAGAAAGAAGAACCCATAAATTCTCTATAAGAAAATAAAATGGGTGCACAAAGCACCAGAAAGGTATGTTTTGACTTCTATTGGAGAGGCTTACTTTCATTGATTGACCTAATCATCTACCCAGGATAAGTTCTTAAAACGAGTTGCATCCAAGGAAGGAAATGTTTGGAGAAGATAACCCATGAACGAGGAGATTGATTCTCTATATAAAAATGTCATCATCAGTTGTTGATGGTAACATTAACTCCTAGAGGTGACAAACAAATGTAGATGTTATGAGTTGGTGTTTCAAGACTAAGTGAAATGTATGTAAGCTCGAGAAGTATATAACTTGCATAGTTTTGAAAGGATTCTCTCAAATAAATCTAGGGTTGAATGCTCCTTGTGGGGTTAGAGCTCTCTTACTACAACCTATTGAGGTCAATGCATCCTTATTGGTCTGGATGCTTTTACTAAATTTGAGCTAGAGATGAGAACACAAGGATGCTCATGTAAAACATCTTTGGATGTTCTCATTGAAGAAGGAATCTACATCTATGGTTATGTATATATTTAGTATTCAATGCATGGTTAGATGAGTAAAGTGGTGCCACCTTATAATTCCTTGTATGGATTGAAATAATCATCGAGGATGTGAAATAAATTTTTAAATAGCTATGTGATTAAAATTGGCCTTACGCCCAACAAATTGAATCCTTGTGTGTACTTCAAAGAAGAAGGATTTTTTTTTATTTATATGGGTGGCATGTTTTTTATAGGAAATTGAAAGGTAATGATCAAGTATGTTGAGTATTAGTTAGCTCCATAATTTGACATGAATGATATCGATGTTGTAAATTTAATTTTGGGAATGAAAATTAAGTGTGAACATACAAACTAAAATCTCTAGCTAAGTTAGAGGGAATATGTTAATACAAGGTTGGAAAGGTTCAAGATACATAAAATAAAACATATGAGCACATATTTCCTAGTTTTTTAGAAACTCTCAATTGCAAAATGTCTCAAGACATAAGAGGATTTGGAGGACATGGTTAAAGTTCTATATGTTAGTGTGATGGGAAGGTTTATGCACATAATGGTTTATACAAGACCTAACTATGTAGATGAAATGGTAGTAATTATCAAATACATGTACAATAAAGGGAAAGAGCATTATACTATATCAAATAAATTCATATTATTTTCTATTAGATAATTCTTATGAAATCAAGGAATTAAAATTACATGGCTTTATAGAATCTGATTGGGATGGAGATTTGGATATGAAAAGATCTACCAATAGGTGAATTTTTAACTTGTTTGATGGATCTAAAAGTTGGATGAGTAAAATCAAACAAGTGTTGTAATATCCACCATTAAAGTGGGCTATATGGAAGGTACTCACACAAGTAAGGAATTAATTTGGATTTAAATATTATTATTTATGGTTAGGTTTATACATAAAATAGTAGGGATAAACTGTGACTTTTAGAGCACAATTTTATAAAATTAAACCTAATTATCACTCTCACACTAATATTATTTATGTCTAATATCATTATAAAAGTAAAATGGTGCAGGGAAATAGGATATAGCTAGAGAAATTAGAGTCCAATCTAAATTTTATGGATTCATTGACTCAAGTACTGGTTATTGAGAAATTATCTTGGTGTAAAAATAATATGGGCTTGGATTCCCATAGCTCTTAAACAATGGATTCCATCTCCCTCTATGAAAATTCTTCAAAAAGTGGGAGAATTTTTGGAATGTATTCAATTCCATACCTATTTCTAAAATATATATTTCATAATGGCCGGTTTTTTGTAAGCTTACACAACACTATTGAGTAAGGAAGGTTTACAAAAATTTATGCAAGTAGGTATATAGGAAAATGGGAATTACAAGTGACTTTTGAAATGTGGATTTGAAGATTATGTGCAACTATGGGTTGAGAAAAAATCTATACATAGTAATGTATACAATTAGAGTTCTGTAGCGATGTGTTGACACTATGCACAACATTGAAGTGTAATAGTAATGCATTGTCGAAAATTATTTGACTAAGAAGGAAGAACGAGTTGTAAAGTGGCATCTTTTCTATATAATATTCACAATTATTTGGCGAAATAATAGATTGTATTTAATGACTTAACAAAAATTATAGTAAATTTCAATCTTATATGTTTGTAAATTCACGAGATTATTACAATCATGTAACTACTTTAAAATCATGTAGATTCATATGCATGAAACAAGAAAGGAATGCTTGTAACATTTATTTTGGTTCCTAGATTTGTATATTAAATATACTAACCAAGCGCAAGGATATTATAGAAACCTATTTTTGGGACCTCCCCGTGCCTTCGTCCTGCATTCGCTTTCCACCTTCGCTCAGCACACTCGCTTCCAACTTATTTTCAAATCACACCCTTTTCCTCCTAAATTATTCTATTTTTTCCCTCATCTTATCTTATCATTATCCCCCCTTATCTAACTTAATTCCCATATTCCCATTTAAAAAAACCCCATTAATACCATTAATCCTAAAATAATTTAATTTATCATAAATAAATCCTAAACCACTTAATTATCCTAAGTCTACCCTAATTACCCTCCTTTAATCATCCCCCATGGGATTCCCACCCCCGTTCATTAATCCTTCCCTAGGATTCCCTCCACTCACCTTATCCCTTCCTAATATATTCTTTCCACTCATGTCTGATATACCCTACATCCAATCCACCCCTGTAGTAGTCCACCCCTCTAGAAACATCCAATTATCAGTTATAGCATCTTAGATTCCACATTTTTCTGATGTTCTGCATACCTTTGTACAGTTCTGTTAGGATCACCATCGACTACGTGTTTTGCTCTGGAGTCATCATCGAATCTCTGTCTTACTCTCGAGTCACCATTGACCCTCTATGGTTTGTTCTCGTTTTCTAAAATTTTCATCCTTAATCATCATATCAATTAGATTAACTTATCAGATATATTTTTATATTATGTTATCAGTATTTCCTTTCTGTTATCATATTATCAATCTTTGTTATCATCACATGGGTTGACATCCTCTTGGGGAAGTTTGTGCTTCAAGTGTTGAATCTTGTTGGGCAGCCCACCATATCTCTTACTAACCCCTTTCATGTGTAGTCTTCTGTTATTGTGCAAGTTGGAGACTCGCCACAAGGAGGATCATTTACTGTGTGCCCATACCATATCATCCTATCCACATCAGGAGGTTCCCTAAACCCTCCCATATTTTGAGGTTTCTTGATTTCTCCTTTTTTTCACTAATATGAAATAGGTAACGCGGAAATCATGTCAAATAGATATAAAACAATATAATTTGAAGCTAAATATGATGTGTGATACAACTGCATAACGCTTGAGTATTGTACTTGTATTATGTTTCTAGAATGGATTATTGAGTTACAATGCCTTGTAGAGATAATTTTGTATTTTCAAGTTGGATTCAAAGTTAATGCAATAAAAAAGACTATTGTGTTGGTTTTTTATTTGAAATGGTTTTCCTAAGATAAATTTGTTTTTGTATCTTATTTTTCATCTTCATCTATTGTTTATATTTCAATTTTTAGTGGATTCTAACATTTCATTTATTTTTAATATGGAAATATTAGATCCTGGTTATTAGTCATTTTCTAACAGGATATTGAGTGCATGAAAACTTTTCAACATGGAATATGAATTAAATGTAGGTTTAAGGTGAATGATTATGATCTTAAAAACCTATAGAAACTATTAATACTACCAATAAAGTATTATAACCTTTGAGAATTTTTTGATCAAAGAGAAATGTAGAAAGTTATCTAGAGGAAATATTAGGACCACAAGAAGTGAAAAGCTATAAAAATAAGACATAGATACTTTTTTATGGGTTTAAAAGGGGGGAGATAAAGTCAAGATGGAGGGTTGATATATATATATATATATATATATATCAACCCTCCATCTTGACTTTATCTCCCCCCTTTTAAACCCATAAAAAAGTATCTATGTCTTATTTTTATAGCTTTTCACTTATTGTGGTCCTAATATTTCCTATATATATATATATATATATTGTTGAGGAAAAATCAACCCTCCATCTTAACATAATGAACTCATGCCTTCATTCCATTTCAATTCTCTAGGTCAATGTTAAAAAAATGGTTAGCTCGTCAAGATGCTTATTCATTTTGACTATTTTATAGTTTTAATCCATCATGATCATCATCACTAAGTTTATGAACGATTTTACAAATTTCCTAACTATGAGGGGAAAATATTCAATAACATAAGATATAGACCCATCCTAATTCTTACACATATTGGAACAACAAAGGATAAAGACAAAGCTTTATTTTATTTCTTTTCCTCACAACTTTCAAGATATGTTTACTAATTCATTCCAAGCATATATGTTTATTGTGCTCAATAAACAATTAACAATAATTATGATCTAAGTATTTAGAACAATGTTTGATATTATTATGGTAACAACCATAAACATGAATTTTATGGTTCAACACTATAGTTATCTTACTGATTTAAGTAAAATAGATTTAAGGTTAAACCCTATATTTCAGAGTAGCTGATAGAAAAAATGAAGTACATTTGTTAAGTATAGATGAAACAAGAAATAAGCTAACAAAATATGAAACCTTAAGTGCAAGAAGGGAAAGAATAACTTAACTGATTTATGCTTGATCAAGGATTGGTGCAGACTGGGAAAAATACTGAACATGAAGATACCGGTGTCACAATCACTTAGGATAAATTATGGAACCATCAGACAGAGCTGGACTAGGGAACTTGGATTGGGGTGAGGGCGCCTGGTTTACAAAGACCTCTATTAGATGCCCATGATTGCACAGATGGTCAGAATATAATTTTTATCACGTCAAAAAGTGTCATTGTTATTCACCTATATGGAACCTTGATCACTGGATATACCTGTAACCTGTAAAAGACATGCTCACATGCAAAACCCAAAAAATCGCATCAAAACTAAAAAAGAAAGATGCAATATGGGGAGTTGGACTGACCTCGGTGGTCACCCAGCTGCGTGAACTTATGACCGAGCATTACACTACATCTCAGACTCCATGTGGTTCGTGTGAGTGTGTGTGAGGATTTTTCACTAGTGCAAGTTACACTTGATAGCAAGCTAGATCTAGAATGTAGAAATGTATAGCATGTGTGGATGAAATAGAATGAAATTACCCTTCCTATGTAGTTTGTATGCAGAAAATGCAGTCGCTTGTCCCTTGTATGAATTCTAGATGGATTCCTTTGAGTGTTTTGAATGCCTTTGGATGTAAGCTTAGGTGATAGTAGTAATGCTTAGAGCTTGGTCCTTTATTTTGAGCACATAGTTATGCATTTATATGGTTCCCTTGTTTGAATTTCATAATTGTAAACAAGAAGGCCGACCCATAATAAACTAAGATGCCCAAAATATAAAAGAGGCCCAAAAAGATCGAGTAATGTGAAATTAGTTTAGGGGCACCCAGAGGGGACGAGGGCACTTGAGCACTGGCCAACTGCCTGAGCACTAGTGTCTAAGGTCACACAAGATATGCAAGTAAAGTTCTTACTAGGATGTAGGGTGTGTAAGACCAAATATAAAACATGAAAAATAAAAAAGAGGCCAAAGATAGCTGTCAAATACTAGTTAAATATCACTTAGGAATCATATGAATGCTAGTATGTGCTTAGGACCTAGAAATATACCCAAGTGTGTGATTTTATGTCTATATTTTCCCCCACTTTATGTTGTTGAGTGAATAATCAATAACAAAAAGTAGTTAGAAGATGTGTACCTGATAACCATGTAAATTGTGATGGAGATAGCATGCCGAAGAGACAAGTGAAAGCATGAAATGATAAAATGAAGCGTGGAAACTAGGAAAGAGGAAGTGACCCTAGAGGTGAAGTGTATGTGCTGATTTGTACTTGTTGTGCTTGTATTTGTTGATATGGGATTGCTTCTTGTTGTGTATTAGGGACGAACCTGCAAAAGAAGAGAAAAAGCATAATCAAAGTCATGTATTATGAAAACTCTGTAAAAAATATGTAAAAGTATGTAAAAAGGAAAGTGCGTACCTGATGTATAAAAGTGTAAAGGATAGAAAATGTCCTGAAAATGGTATGTAGAATGATTTTTTTGGGAAATCTCACATCAAGAGTGAGTGTTTTTAGTGATATCATGCCAAGTGCAATTTTTTGGGTGACCTCACTCATGACAGAAGAGTGTTGGGGAGAGAGGTCTATTGTTACTCTCCTTCCATGACTACTTCTTGAATAAGCACCACTATAAAATGGCGTGTCACTGTTTTGTTCCGAGTTGCAATGAATTAGTTCCAAATTATTCCAATTGAAGAAGATTTTAGGATATTTCATGTATGTTGTGACTAAAGGATTGTGCCTGTAACTGAAAAAATTCTCTGTGAACAGTTGTAGACTATGCTGATCTAAAAAACTGACGGTTTGTACCCACGGGGCATAGGCGCCTAGGGGACGACATGACTGCCCACACATTTTTTTCTGATGCTGGGAATTAGTGTCTGTGTTGTGATGAGGACCCAAGTCATATTCTAGGTCATTCTATGACTATATTATTACTTTGTTCTTGTACTATGTAGGCATGTACTGTAGCTCTGAGCTACTATATGGGGTGACTAATGCACCTAATGTATTCCCTCCTCATTTTGGGTGCATTCAATGTCAATAGGAGCATGTGGCCCAAAAGAGAGGCCCTTATACTGATCTAAACTCTATCCCTATAGGGGGAAGGAGATGTGTTAGGTAGAAACCAAGGCACATGTAAACAATATGTCTAGCAACATGTTTTAGTGCAATCAAATCTAATATGCAAGTAGAAGAAAATGTGCAATCAAACAAAAAGACAAGATAGACTGTGAAAAGTGGGTTTCAAACATGGGACATCACTCACAATGTCACAAGACAATTAGGGCCGAAGCGGGCAAAAGAATATAGTGTGCATACAAGACAAAGGGAATATCCCACAAATAATATCATATAATGAAAAACAATAACAAGCAAGATAAATCAGATAACCATGGTGACATATAGTCCTGCAAAGAAAATGTTGCACATGAAGCACCTCTTAGCATGTTAGAAAGATATAAATTATGTCAAGGTGTGTGTGTATATATGATAAGTAGTGCAGTAGTAAGAATAGGAAATAGTATGTAATGAAATGATAGCACATGTAGCATGTAGGATTAGTAAAGGTAGATGCCCCTAAGACCCTCGATGGGACTACTAAAATGTAATGTGCCAAACATCATTGTTGCATATAAATATCAGTGGGAATTCTGCATTCACAACTAGAGAACAAGTGAACACACATGTGTATATAGAAAAGATAATGACATACTAAGTATATGCCTAACATAGTAAGGAAAGTGCATCATGTAAGTTTAAAAAAGAAAGAACATGTGTAACCAAGATATGCAAGTGATGTATGAGTAATGTGATGGTATGCAAGATGTGACTGTGATATGAAAAACATGCCCCCCAATGGATGTGGATGAGTATGAGATGAGGTTCATTTATAAAATACCCCTCACAATCAAGAATGAACCATATAACAAGAGTGCATCATGGGGAAATAGTTTGAAAGTGTATGCACTACAAAGACGTATCAAGAAGCACAAAGTGTGAAGAGTGAATGGTTTGAGGTTCATTTCACATTTACACCCTCAACAATCGAGTATGAACCATGGAACTATAGTTCTCACAGGGTAATAACAATAGAAAGTGTATCAAGTTGTGTAAGATCGCTTAGAAATAGAAAGTATGAAGCACAGAGTGTAAGTATAGAAATGGTAGACAATTGATGATGTTAGGAGAGGGGAAATAAGCATGATGCCCCCCAAGTGTGTGATGATTAGTAAGCTATCTGAATAAATTGAAGGGAAAGGGTCCTCCACCCAATGTTTGAGGAGATAAAGGCGGGTGACCATGCTCTAACATCAGTGGTGTATGAGACTAATGATGTATGCATGAAAGAGACCGCATAGATGATGAACACCTATGTGAAAGAGACCTAAGAGGTGATGATAACCTATGTAAATGAGACCTAGGAGTGATGAGAACCTATTTTAAGTAGACCTTGGAGGTGATGAGAACTTATGTGAAGTAGACCTAGGAGGTGATGAGAACCTATGTGAAGTAGACCTAGGAGGTGATGAGCACCTATGTGAATGGTTTCCTGAGTAGGGGACTTAGGCTGATGAGATGGACTAGTAAACTGATGAGAATAAGTAGGTCATTCACAAATAGGAGATCTAGGTGTAAAATATGCCTTAGATTTGAGAGGCCCAGGGGGCCTAGATGCTGCAACTAGTGAAAGGAAATCCTCAAGTGGAGGCTGAGGAAACAATGTGGATGGTGGAACACCTTTGAGAGTGACAACTTATTGTCAATGAATTTGAGACACAAGTTGTTCATGGAAAATATAGCTTGAGTAGCATGGAGCCAAGGAAGACCTAAGAACATATCACAACCTTCGATTGAAGGTGCCATAGCAAATGACACAAGCATGGTGAGAGGCCCAATTGTAACTAGAAGCTTGATGTAGCCATAAAATTTGGGAATAATATATAAAATTTTAGAGAGTGGATAGTTGATAGGGATGAGGAGTGAAATAGGGCACACACCAATAGGGTCTGATGGATTGATCATGGTGTTATTGACAGTGTGAGGTCTGATAGAAGCATTGATGTGTAGTTTATTACAAGAAGATTTAGCATGATAATCGTGATCAGAGAATGTAATTATTGGTGGAGATGCATCAACATTAGTAATAATAAAATCAAGAGGCCCTGAAGAAGGAGGAGGAAATATGTGATATATATGATTAGTAGAAGAATTAGCAGCTTGCTTTTCATGCTTAGGCAATGGGTCTGTAAAGATCTTTATCTTTTTTATTTTCATTGATTGGCTTAGATGTCAAAGGCTCAGGGAGCTTGATTGCATTGTTATCAATAAGATCTTGAATAAGATGCTTAAGTTTGAAATTTATCGATCAATTAAATTCCCAACACACTGACGATAGTCACATTTAGAATTTTCTTCATAATTGCAACCTTTAGGGTGAGATAGATCAAGATTCAGTGGTGGTGAAAGCATAATAAGATTACTTTTGATAAGTTCTTGAAATAGATAGCGAGGAGCATAAGGAAAATTTGTAAATGTATGCTTTTTTTGTTGCCATTAAATATTTTTAGGAGTAGAGTCAACGTTAATATTAGCTTTTTCTGCAGTGGGCTTAGAAGAGGACTTGAAAGTAGATTAGCCTTAAAACTGATTATAAGATGATGAAGTCTGATAATGATGTTTGAGCTTGCCCATAGATAAGAGTTTTCTTTTGCATAACTGAAGTATATGTCATAGTTGATTGAACAATGGAAAGGTTTTAAAGATAACACTCTTTTGGAAAGGACATAAAAGAATTTTAACAAAATATCTTGCAATTCAAAATCAATGAGAATATTGGTCATCTTAGCTAGATTATTCTTATAGTGGAATACATAGTAAACTAGATGATCATTATATCCTTGTTTAATTTGTGAAATTTGAGCATAGGATATTTTAGTATTGATATTGATTGAAAACTGTGTAAGAAAATCATCGGCTAAATGCATAAATGATGTTAGTGAATAAACATGTAGATCATAAAACCAACACATAGCATAATCTTGGAGAATTCTAGGAAAGAGATTTGCTAATAAAGTATGATCATATGTATAATCAAGACATGCTACATGAGAATATCTAAGATGCTCTTGAGGGCCACCATGGCCATTGAAGGTGGGCATCTTGGGGGTGATGAAATTTGGAGGAAGTTCATAATTGGAAATGGTGGGTATGAAAGGAGTGTGAAGGATTACAGTGGAATCAAGAGATGGAGATGCATGAGAAGCAGCTATATGACGTTGACAAATTTGAGTCTACAGATCCTGATATAAAGAGGATAAATGAGGAGTTTTTGAAGAAGAGCCAAGTTGTGCATTAGAAGTAGTGGGTTCAATGAGTAAATTGGTAGTAGTAGTAATGGAGGTAGGGATGTGAAGGGGTTGATTGGAGGCTATGGAAGTTGAGGAGGAACCTATAAGAGGTACATAAGCAACATCTTGAGAATTCTTAGTATCTAGAAAATCATGGATAATATGCGGAAGATGCATAGGATTGTCAAGTAAATATTGAAGAAAATTAGTAAGCTTGTTTAATTGTGCTTAATCAACGTTGGTGTCTTCATCATATGATTTTTCACTATCACATGTTTCAATGTTTTCCAGAGGAAAATTATATGAGTTGAAAAAAGGGTTATCAGATTCAACCATTGGTTTAGAAACCCTATGGGAATATGGAGGAAGCTCAATATGCTCAAAATATCTAAATTGACCACTAAGGGTGATGGGCATAAGAAGAAAGGATTCAAAGGATGGGTTTGCCTAATGATTTAACAAAAATAGATTTAATTCTAAACCCTATATTGTCGAGTAATTGATAAAAACAATGAATTACAATTGCTAAGTATAGATGACACAAACAATAATCTAACAAAATATGAAACCTTGAGTGCAAGAAGGGAAAGAATACCTTATCTAATTTGTGCTTTCTCTGAGAATGGTGTAGACTAAGAAAACTATTGAACATGAAGATCACAGTGTCACAATCACTTAGGATAATTTCTAGAATTGTCCAACAAAGCTAGACTAGGGTGCCTTGAGTGGGGTGAAGACACCTAGGTTCTAAAGAACTCTACTAGGCACCCATGACTGTGTAGACATGGTCTAAATTTGATTTTTTTGGTGTCACACAAGTGCCATTGATAGTCATTGTTAGTCACCTGTATATTTCACCTTGATCATTGGATATACCTATAGCCTGGAAAAGACATGTTTACCTATAAAACCCACAAAACTGCATCAAATCCCAAAAAGAAAGATGTAATATGGGGAGTCAAACTGACCCTAGTGGTCACCTGATTGAGTGAAGTTATGACTGAGTGCTACACTCATGGGGGGTTCATTAGCTAGGTTATATCCTAGCACGTGAGTTCATATTGAGGTAATTAAAATTATTAAAAGTAAAGTCAATATACCGGTAGA
Organism: Taxus chinensis; assembly: GCA_019776745.2. Classification (NCBI taxonomy): domain Eukaryota; kingdom Viridiplantae; phylum Streptophyta; class Pinopsida; order Cupressales; family Taxaceae; genus Taxus; species Taxus chinensis. The sequence continues at coordinate 150,066,319 of CM034150.1, read as the reverse complement.
CATGAGGGGGTGAAAGGGTTTAATTTATTAATATTTTGAATCAAGTATTGGGGGTAGGTTAGAAAGGTTGGCCAAAGGAAAGGGATGTTTATTTTTAATATACAATTAAAGCATTTGAACCCTAGTTTTTAATACTAAATACCTTAAAATTGTAATTTAAGGAGTGTGGTCATAAAGATTAATTATAACTTCTTTTTGAATAAATAAATATCAATAAGAGATTCTTAACCAAGAAATAATAAGATGGTAGAAAACTAGGATTGAGTATGCTTTTTAACACAAGTGATATTATTTCACCATCTTAATTATTTGAAGAACTATTAATAAATGATTAAAGATTAACATTTAAAAGGTAATTGGTAATAGGTCTTAAATGGATTCAAGCTATCTTTTGAGAGAAAATGTATATTAAAAAAAATGAGTGAGAAATATGATATATTTTCCATTTAATATTTAGGGTAGAAATAAAAAGGGGTAAAAAAATTTGTCATGGACAAATGGGTAAGTAAGGTACATAGAAAAAATAGGGGGTATTTTCATTCTAATCATATAATGGGAGGGGGTATTATCAATTGAATAATTAGAGGTAAAAAATAGAATTAAGGGTATTCTTTAATACCCTTCAAATGAACATGTTATACCATAATTGTACTAAGTGAACCCCCCATGCATGCACTACATCTCACACTCCATGTAGTTCTTATGAGTGTGTGTGTGTGTGTGTGAGGATTGTGCCCTAGGATTCCCTAGTGCAAGTTACACTTGATAGTAGGCTAGATATAGAATGTAGAAATTTATATCATGTGATGATGAAATAGAATGAACTTCCCCTTCCTGTGCACTATGTATGCAGAAAAATACAATCCCTTATCCCTTGTATAGATGTCATATGGATGCATTTAAGTTATTTTAATTCCTTTGGATGCAAGCTTAGGTGATAGTAGTAATTCTTAGAGCTTGGTACCTTATTTTGAACACATAGCTATGTATTTATATGATTCCCTTGTTTGAATTTTGTAATTGAAAACCGGAAGGATGACCCATAAGAAAATAAGATTCCTAAAAGATAAAAGAGTGAGTAATGTGGAAAGAGGTTAGGGGTTCCTAGAGGGGATGAGGGCACCTGGGTGCTAGCGTCCTGGATTGGAACTGGTGTCTGGGGTCACAAAAGATAAGAAGGTAAAGTTTTGAATGGGCTATCGGGTGTGTATGACCAAATAGAAAACAAGAAACACAAAAAAGAGGCCAAATATAGTCGTCAATTACTAGTTTTCTAGCTTATGAATCACATGAATGCTAGTATTTTCTTAGGACCTACAAATGTACCCAAGTGTGTAATGTTGTGTCTACATTTACAATCATCATCATTAATAAAAATGTTTCTAAACCCGAGCTTTAAGTTTTAAAAACCATATACTACATTCAATTTCAATAATAGATATATGTAGTAGATAAAAGGTCATCTATAAGTATTTGAAATTATTTACTCAGTCATCCCAATCATATATGTTTATTATGTTCAATAAATAAGTAACCATCATTATGAGCTAAGAATTTATAATCATACTATATAAGATATGGTAGAAATTATAAACATAAATTGTGAGTTGCAAAACTATAGATTTATTTTACAATCATTAACATTAATAAAAAACATCTAAATGCAAGATTTACTATAAAAACTAAATCTTGCATGCACTGTTAATAATAGATTTATGAAGTACATATAAGGTCATCTATAAGTCTCAAAACTTATTTACATTCAAAGAAACCTATACAAATATGTAACATGGACTCAATAATTATAATATCAACTTATTATTTTCAAACACAAGTGATCCATTAATCAATGTAATGTCATGTACTATCTAGTGATGTCAAAATCCACATAGCATATGTCTAGTTAAGCGTAGTCCATGTTGTTGCCATAAAGGTTTTTCATGGTTATAATAATTATGGTATTTTTCCATGTGTAAGGTGAATGCTTACCACCCCAATCATCAAATTTAACTACATAAAAATAATAAGGCTTATGATAGTTCACCAAATAGTGCTAATTAAAAAATATTAAATCATAAATAATAAATGAGACGTGAATCCTAGAATATAAGCATACCAACTTTGTTATGTACCTTGGGATATGATATTATAATTTATATGGGTTGAGGGATATTCAGACATGTGGCACACATCCCCTCTGTTCGTTATATGTTTATAACATATGGGGTCACATATAAATTAGTTATATTGGGTAATGAGTCAACCTACATTGGGATAAGGTGTTACCCATCCATTAAGAGTAATGTATGTCTATATAAAGGATGCAAGTATCATTATGGCTCATGTCATGTGATGTATGAGTTGAGTCTTCTACTTGGTAGATATATATTGGAGGTGTCCCCCCTCAAAGTGGGTTCCCATCTTGGGAGAATCTGGAGTTACTCCTTCCTTAATGAGCATTGTATAGTGTTATCCTACCTTATGGGTATTATTATACATATATTGAATATTTGGGCATCTTAGCCCACCCATATCTCTTTTTTTGTATTATCTTCTATAGATTACTCCTTTATTGCATACAAATATCTTATCAATTGGTATCAAATCATCGATCGAGGTAATTTGTGGGATGAAACCCTAATGTTGGTGGTCTGCCTATGTCTGAAGATCGGATTGGAATTTTTGAGATATTTTTTTTGGGGAATGGAAAGATCATTCAAGTGAGCTTCCCTTCAAGTTTCAGAGTTTTTGGAGTTGTTTTGCGAAAGATATGTCTATTTTAGATTTGAAACCCTAATTTTAAGGTGTCGTCTATATCTTCTACATAATTACGAATTAGCTCTTAATTTTTTTGGATCGATTTGAATACATTTTAAGGTAATATACCTAAAATTTAAGAAAAATTAAATCTCTTTTGAGATAGCTATTGCAGTATTTTGGTGTTTAAAAAAAAATCTCCATAGGCTGCAATATTAAGATTTTTTATGACTTTTTTACATTTTCAGAAATCTCTCAAAAATATAATTTTGGTTTGTGTTATTTGTTTTCTAATTTTTTTCCAACCTCTAGCCAAAAGGGTTAGAACAAGTATTGATCAATAGGATCTATTCCTAAAACCCTAATTTAGTGGATCATGGAGATGATAATTTTTTATGGAGATGGAAAGATTGATGCTATAAAATGGTGGATTCAGTTTAAGGAAGATCATTTGTCATCTTTGATAGCATGTCTTTTCTTACAAAATCATCTAGGTGGTCTAGCTCTAACTTGGTGGTATCAAGTGCAACAAAATTGTCTCAATTTGTCTTGGGAGGAAATTGAACGAGTTTTCTTAGATTGATGGGCCAAAGAAGATGATGAAGAAGAAGATGTTTCTAATGAGGGTGTTTTAGATAAGGATGAGAAAGAATAAGAAGAAGAAAAATAATTTTACAATGAAGAAGAAGACAATGTTTATGGGTAAAGAGGTTACACATGATTCAAAAGGAGAGACAAAAGATCAAGATACGAGTTCAAATAGTGCATCTCCAAGGAAGGAAGCTTCAATATTTCAGTTTGAAGGGTGCATTCAAATGAAAAAGGTAATTGTTTTCATAAACCATAGCATCAAATATAACTTCATCAATATGGATGTAGCTCAACATTTACATGTTCAAACAAAGCATATCAAGGAAGCTCAAGTTGATGGTAAGAATATTCAAGTTTTTGAATATTTGAAGCTCTCTATGGATAAATATGTTTTACATTCATATTTTTATGCTTTATATATGGATGGTATGGATATTGTTCTTGGATGTCCTTGGTTAGATTCCTTGGGAACAATTAATATTAATGTGTAAAATAAATTCATGAAATTATGGTACAAGAGAAAGAAAATTACATTGCAGGATATCACACTTAACACGAAAAAAGTAATGTAAAGAGGGAGATTTAAGATGAATGTCAAGAGGGAGAAGAATGGAATAAATATAATTCAAAAGGAGATGCTGAAGAACATGATGAAAAAGACAAAAATAATTCATCTTCTCACGAGAAAAAATAAATGGCAAACAAGGTGGAAGAGGAAAATAAGGTTGAGGATACTAAGGTTGCACCATATAGACACCCACATCATCATGAGAGGGAAAAATCATGGTGACATATTAGGAAACATGAGGGTAGAAATCTATATGGATATAAAGGGAATTGGAGGAGAAATAATTATGGATATACATGGAATTCATGGAGCAACAATTATATGACATGGGATCATAGGAATAGTTATTATGGATATGCATGTATGCCGAGGAGGAACACATATGGACAAGGATGGAATTATATGAGTGCAATGGAATATGGAATCAGGTTTGGAGCAACATTACCCACTAGGATTTCATATGGGTGGTTGGATGATTGAGCATGGTGACAAGTGTGTAATGATTTAAAACACACTCATTATATGGATTCTTCTTATGTTTCGCAGACGGAAAATGTCAAGGAGGGAGGAAATGCTATGTACATTGGGATATGATATTATAATGTATATGGGTTGATGGAGATGCCGACATGTGGCACACATCCCTTTCATTAGTTATATGTTTATAATATATGGGGTCACATAGGAATTAGTTATATTGGGTAATGAATCAGCCTACATTGGGATTAAGTGTTACCCATCCATTAAGAGTAATGTATGTCTATATCAAGGCTGTGAGAATCATTATGAGTCATATCATGTGATGTATGAGTTTATTCTTCTACTTTGTAGAGATATATTGGAGGTGTCCCCCTCGAAGTGGATTCCCATCTTGAGAGATTCTAGAGTTACTCCTTCTTTAAGGAGCATTATATGTCATTTCCATACCTTAAGGGTATTATTCTGCATCTATTGAATGTTTTTTCATATTGGTCCACCCATATCTTTTTTTTTTGTTATCTTCTACATATTATTCCTTTATTATATGTGAATATCTTATCAAACTTTCTCATAAAAATCATATAAGAGGAGTCACAAGAACAAAACACAATTGAGACTTGTCATCTAGTGGAATGAGCTTGTATCCCTAATTAAAGTACATATACCATTAGTTCCTAAAGACTAGAAGCAATTGAAGCACATCCATTATGTATTTTCACCATATACTAGTTATACGATTACTTCAAATAAAAGGTAGAATCTTCACACTTCATGAATTTCAAAATATAAATTCCAAATTATAATAAAATTTGAATTTGGATTTTTAAGTGCCCTTAATTTAACTAATGGAATTTATAAATTATCCTTGGAATTCATCTCATCCCATTAATCATTTTTCACTAAAATGACTAATTTCTACATACGTCTAGATATTTAGCACTCCTTGTCCACTAGGTCATACTTTCTACTCATCCTTGACAAGTAAAAAACACACTTTTTAGACATATGATGAATATTCAAACATCTATCCACCTTCTCCAACTGATAGAATTTGGTTTATACCTTAGCATGATAAATTCGCTAATGATATACAAAATCAATTGACAGTTTTATCTAAATGCCATCTTTTTTTACTCCAATCTCTTAAGTGTCAATTTTAAATTGTTTATTTCACATTTGAATGCATTAAAAGGAGGCTTAACTATGTGAGTCTTGATCAATTTATAGAGTATAGGTACATAGTGTAGCACTCATCACACTATGGGATTGGGTGAGGTCAGTCCAAACCAATTAGATTAAACCCTTTTTTATTTATTCAAGGAGGGAGATAGGAATTTAAGAAAGAGAATCCCTAATTTTTTGTATGCTCAAGATCACATAATTTCAAACAAAAATTTGAAGCTAAAAATAGAGAAGATCATAGTTCCAAAATCAAAATTATGAAAAATCATGCACATGAAAAACATCCCACCTTAGAAAAATCCATTTGGGTGAATTTTATCTACGTGTGTGAATTATCCTGCCTTTAGCTTCATCTCCCCATATGTTTAAGAAAACTTAACATTAATTTTCTCAACCTTTTTATAAACTTAAAATCATTGCCACTTTCTTTCATCCAAATTTTCGTGATTATGTTCTAAGCCCTAACTTCTAGATTTAAATTTCTATAGTTTTTATAAAATCTTATTATTGCAATATAGGAATTCTAGATTTTAGATTTATTGTCATATATTGAATATCTGATTTTGAGTTCATATTTACACATTTAGTTAATATCTTAACTAGGAAAATCTAATTTTTCATATTAAATTTTAATAAACCCACCTATTTTAAACTAAATGCAGCCTACAACTTCATTCGAAAACCATAGGGTTTTATATTTCTAAAATATTAACTGGTATCATGAATCTTTTTATAGTTTATTAAAAACCCTAATTTTATTTTAGATCCGTTACCCTATCATAACCAATGACTATTATCTATGCATTACATATGGATCTCAAATGAAATCTCAAATGGTCCTCGTTACAACTCTTTTGGAGCGATCTCTTAAAAATACCTTCATTCATCCTCCATCCCATACATTAGATCCTTGTTGTTCAAATCATATAAATCCATTTTTTGAACCAAATACAAATTTAACCATGAGGTGGACATAGTCACAACATGATTCAATAGACTTTCCAACAAACATATCTCTAGTGAGGCAACCCCACTAGTATTAACCCAATTATTCTTCAACCACCTTGAGTTTTGGTAGCTTCTACTAAATAATATGACCTTTTAGACCAATTAAAAAACTCACATGCTTGATTTTCCGTCCTAGTAATGTTTTGAATCTTAATTCCTCATAAATAATTCTATATAAAAAATTGGAATTAAAAAAATATTCCTTTCAATGTAGATCCCAAATAATTTGTTTCTATTATGGATATCTTCAAGGCTAGTGAAGCCCAATTTTTTTTTTAAAAAGAAGAGTTACCAAATGCCACACATGATTAATCAAAATTTGAATTTATACATTCAATTAACATTTATTAGAATGGGTTGAAAAGATTAATTGTTAATAATGAATTTACCCTACATATAAAGAACATTACCTTATTACAAGTCCCAAGTATAAGCCTTGATCAATTAACCCCATATAATACATGAATATGAGGCTTCAAAAATGTATCCTGTGACATCCATTAGGATGTTTCATAATTTTAAATATATCTGTTGGGATAAGAAAAATTACTATAATTGTTGATTTCATACCAAAAAACCTTAATTATACATTAATCCATGGATTACCATGGATTCATAGCATACGAGGAGTTCCCTCCATATTACATCATTATTCCAAATTTATACATGATGATGATGTATACACCCACCCCATTGATGATGTCCACTTTATATTTTATGGCTATGAAGATCCTACCCAAGAGTTCATTCCTCAAATTTCAAAACACCACATCCAACCATAAATCCTCCACTCCAAACAATCCCATTAGAATTTTTACCCACCAATGAAATCACTGAAAGTAGTAACACTATAACTAATCCTTAATATAGAAAAAACTTATGCTATAACTTTATACGTTATACACCTCAGTAGCTAGGATAATTAACCCTCCTCACCCACTTGAGTCTAAATACAAATGTAAAAACATTGTAAGTAGTAAATTATCACAAGCATCCATGTTACTACATATAACTACTAAACGTCATCATGGTTTCACATTTATATGCACTTAAACAGTTAGAACATAGGAGATGGATTAGGTAAACTAGAACATGATATCACAAAGTCAATTATATTAAATGAAAAAAATAAACAATTAGGATTTAAAGAGGATAATTCATACAATATTCCCTTCCAAGTAGATCACATGTGCTTAACTATGCGTGATGATATGTCACCTTAAAATACACCCCATATTCACCAAGGTTTTGTCTGATCATCAGAGAATCATGATTAATAATTTAATTATGTCTAGTCCTTACAATTTTTTGTCCTTGATCTCATAGGTTTTTACGCCCTTGCAAAAATTAAGGCTCTAGATCAATCCTCTTTAAAAAATAACTCTTAGCTTGTTTAGGTACATACATATATTTTCCATCAATCATAAGAAATGTATCTCACTACTCCACATGCTCACACATTCTTCAAGGACCTTGTAGACAAATATCTTGAAGAATAAATAAAATTAGATGAATTTAATAAACTACCCACCACCCCACATGTACATTGCTAGTCATCACTTATCAATGGGGTTGCCAAAAAAATTAATTTAGGTACTAAATATGATTCTTAAATCATTTTAATACGTGCATTATTAGTTGGTGATGAAGACAAAATTATGTGTACCACAAGACAATAATTCCTTGATTTATTTGTATGGTTTTATGATTACATCCCATGCATCAATCCTAGCATTGTATTAGATAATATTATTTTACATACTAAGAAAAATCTTGTTAGGAAAAACACCACATAAAGGCACCTTGTGGTAGATCTTATGGTAACCGATGAAATTTAAAAAATATTAAATGTTGAGTTCATCAAGCTAATTGATTACCCTAAAAGGGTATCCAATATCATCCTAATAGCTAAACTATATGAGTGTCTTCACATATATACCACATTTTGAGACATAAACAAAGAATCCCAAGATTTCCCATTACCAAACATATACATGATTGTTGATTCTACCACTAGATAAGAAATTATTTCATTCATAGATTGATCAGTGGCTATGATGAGACATAAATGAACCCCATGGCCAAGCTAAAACTTCGTTTATCACCCCATGGGGAACATTTTTCAATGTAGAAATGCCATTTATTTTGGATAATGTCAGAATTGCACATCAATGTGAATGACATATATATTCCATGATTACATACATAAAATTATCAAATATTATGTTGATGACTTACTAGAAATATATAAAAAAACCAAGAACATGTGCATGACTTATGCAAAATATTCAAACACTCATCTAATTTAATGTATGTTTAAATATGAATAAATGTGTCTTTGGTGTCACATTAAATAAGTTATTAGGATTTTCCATATTAAAATGGGGCATGGAAATTGATCTTAATAAAATACAAGCTATGGTAGAAATTCCAAACACCAAAAAGGCCAAAACAAATACAAAGCTTACAAAGAAAAATTCTAGGCCATATAATGGTTTTTTGCATAAATAGAAAATAAAAAATATAATATTTACATGACTACTATGCAATGATGCCTAATTTAGTAGGGATTTTTATTCCCAAAGGGAGTATGATGAATTCAAAACTTAGTTTCTTAATCCATCTATTAATACAAATCTTATCCCTTATAAACCCTTATTGTCATACATATATTGGAAATAGAGCATACCCTTAGAGACTTGCAAGAGCAATATAATGAAAATCACAAGGAAAGGTACATTACTATGTTAATTATAACCTTGTTGATTATGCAAAGATTTATACACCCATGGAAAGGATGTGTTTAGACATTGTTTTTTCCTCCCAAAAGATTATACATTACAAGTTAACTACAGAGATAAATGTTATTTCTTTCACTGACTCATTTTGATATCTTATGTAAAAAAATTATTTATTGGGTAAGTTATATAATGGGCCATGTTATTTGATGAGCCCCAAAAATGGTTCATTATATACAAGATTCAACATTCTATTATTTGCATAAATTTTGGATCTACATGTAATTTCTAAATGTATGGTTTATTTAGAATAAAATAGGAAGTATATGTCATGGTTATTTATTTAGAAATAATTTTATTTACTTTTTTAACTATGAATAATTATTCTTGGGATAATATGAAAAATCATGCATATGCAGCCTATGATAAGCTACAAACATGTAATGGAATTTAAGCACTAAGAACCAACTACATTCAGCTCTAGAGGTACTTTGGTTCCCTTCACATTAGGTCCAAAGGTACCCCAACACCCTTTACACAAGATCCAAAGGCACTTTGACACCCTTCATAAGAGGTCTAGAGATATTTATTTATACAGAAGCTTTGAAGATCTTCATTTCAGCATTACCATATCTCTAATGATTACTATAGTAGCTCTGGAATCCTTTGTCCAGATCTGAAGATGGTCAAGAAAACATTACCATATATTTTTGGAATTTATTTATATGACATATATTTCTAGTATTTCCAAAGCTAAACATTTTTATAAATAGTAAGATATTTGTGGTATTCTTGTAATACTTGGAATGTTTTTGTGTGATGTTTGAGGAAAAAGGAAAAATTAATATTTCTTTTTTAAACAAAATTAAGGGAGAATTAAAATATCCAAATTATCTTTAGATTCCCTTCACTAAATAAGTGGTAGAATATATGTGAGAAAATCTTTCCATAATCTTCTATTTTAGTTAGATAAGATTTCCATTCTAATAGTATAGCTCTCTCCATATGTTGTGGATATTGAGGCTCATTTGTGATAAATTAGAATCTTGGTTATTTTATCCAAAATAAGGTGTTTGTTGGAAGCATGCCATTATAAATGCAACATCCCACACCACATTTTTTAACTTTTCCTTTTATTCAGTTAATCAAGATGAACTTTGACACATTGAAATTTCATAGTTAACTTTAGTTTTAGTTAAGCCCTCTTCAAAAGAATGATCAAGGTCCCACTCATTCCAAAGAAGAGGGAAAATTTTATTATATTATATATGTTTTGTGTGTGTGTGTGTGTGTATGTGTGTGTGTGTGTGTGTGTGGGTGTTAATTTTGATTTAATTTTCATGCAAGAAGATTAGTGATTTATTTCTTGTAATGTGTGATTTAAATTCTTGCAATTTAGTTTTTTACAATGTGTGTGTTCATTTAGAAAGAGTTATCATTGAAGGGTTTTCTTTCCCCTATTGCATATTTCCTTGATTGCCTCCTGGATTGAAATTTGACCTTGAGTTAAAATTAATGATGAGGACCACAACGGAAATCATTGGTTTGACACCATTTCTGGGGACTACAATATTATTAGGGGGTTATCTTTCAAAAAAAAAGATATTTCATTTTTTCATTTCAAAGAAGAAAATTATAACTTCTTTTTTTTGGAATTAAAAATGTAAGACCTAGTAGGGACTTTCTTTTGTCCCACTTTGTTCAAAAATATCTTCAAGAGAAATATTCTAGGACTTTCAATTCAAAGAGGAATTATTTGGTGACAATAGGTATTACCTCATCGGAATTGGAATGGAAATATTGTAAAAGGAACTAGGATATATTTATATTTGAGTGATCTAATTTTCTGCAAGAGTGATTTATTGTTTAGAAAAGAGTGATTTTATTTCCAGCAAGTGTGAATCTATTTTTAGAATCTCCTTTCGTGTAAGTGTGAATTTATTTTCCCACAAGTGTGAATTTAGTTGTATCCTTTCCTACAAGAGTAAAATTAGATCATATGATTTACTTTCCTTTAAGAGTGAGAGTGATTTTAAATTTAAAATGTGTGAGTGTGATTTCCTATAATAAGTACTCTTACAGCTAACATAATTATTTTATTTCAAATTTTGTTTAATGTTAGGAAGGGATACCTTAGTAAGTATAGGCATGTTCATTCTAAAAAGAAAGTTAAAAATGTTTTTCTAGGATTGAAGTAAACCCGATGTGATTTTAGTTCATTAATTTTGTTAGAAAGAAAATACTCAATTTACAATTCTTTTATTAGTTTATTTCTACAAATAGATGTTAGAAAAAATCAAATTGAAAAACACAAAACCCCCCATCATACTAACCCGACTATATAAAGAAAAATAAATATTGTTAACATTTTAAAAGGGAGGTAATAATGTTGATGTAGGATTTTGAGTTGACATTTGTAGGTACAAATGTTATAAATTAGAAAGAGGATGAATAGAATTGATGAAAAAGAGTACACTGGACCAATATAAAAAGATGTAGATGATGGATGAAATAGTCTGTAATAGGGTTTCTATAACTACTCTAATAAAAAAGCACATGAGTATGGAAAATTTCTTGTAAGATGATTTTTCGCAACTACTCTGAAAAGGAAAGCCCTATCTATCACACAGGTTCACATTGGTCCCAGCTAAAATGGAACGCATGACTTGCCAACACTAATTTCGACACCTACCACTGCACCAAAGCCATAATTGGTGAAGAAATTAGAAATGGATAAATTTTAAATTTATCTTGGAATGCGAACTTACATGATAGTTAGGTTGAACACTCTAAAAAATAAGACATCCAAGTTTGAAGAAATGATGGGTATTCAATCTTTCGGGTGAGAAAATTTCATTTCCAACAATTAATTAATTTATTTATTGGTCCATATTATCCTGATAAATGTGTTGGAAGATCATGATAACCTCTTCATTTCATGATCATTTGTTTGCAACCCACTTATTTCTAGTTATTAAATCCTTAGCATGTAATATTTATTGGAGGAAGACCTCTAATATTTATACCTTAATTAGATCTAAAGTCATCATATACTATTTTATCTTTAGATAAATGCTAATTTTTTATAGATATTTTTGAGATTCTTTCTAAACTTTACCAATAACATCATGATAGAAAATAGAAACGTATTATACTTGCATGCAAAGCACTAGTGTTTTCTATGAATAAATTACAACTAGCATTCAAAATTCTCAAGAAATTTGGAGAAACTGTGAGTTCTGGAGAGGAGGACATGTAGCATGTTTCTGGCACATGGAATTAATAGAGAGAGTTTCTATCTACTCATCTCATTTCAAATTTGATGCTTTCAATTTTGATAGATTATTTATTTTTTGTTGTGCACATGGTTAAAATAACTCATATGAATATTAAATAATATTCACTCACAAAAAATCAAATATTTAATTTTGTGGGCAAAGATTTTTGATTTTTAAATTTTTTTTTTCTTTATTTACTATTAGTTTGCATGGGACGTTGAATTCTAATAAAAAATTGATGAAAATTTCAAAATAATTAGAGTTATTCCCTAGAGAAAGAATGCAAAATAAACTAAGACATAAATTTACATATAGTGTTTTTTGGAGATGCAATTAATCTTTTTTGAGTGATTTATATTCTAGAAATTAGTAGAATTTTTTTTTCATCAAGTTGCATGATGGAAGAAAATTAAAGAAAAATCTTCAATAATAAGCAATTATGCGGTTACAAAGTGGTATTTTGGTCTTGGTTTCAAGGGTTCCACCCCTCAAAGTGGTAATATATGATAGAGGAGCAGTGCATATGGGGCACTTCCCCTTGACCCCACTAGTGGCTGTACCCTTAGCCCCTGCTTTCGAATTTTTCAATCCGGTGAAGAAGAGTGGAGAACATGTGCCAAAGAATATTGTTAATTTCTTTACTCATTTTTTTGAAATAATTTAAGTCTAAGGAAGATCATGGTCATCAAAATTAAGAACTTTTAGGTGTGTCTTATAATTTTTTAGTTAGGAATTATCTCCTTTGTACATATAACAATCAATATTTTTCTGAACAGTTCATAAGTAAAAATATTTCATGGAATTTTCATTTCTATCTCCATTCCACCCATATTCAAAAATTAATTAAAACCATATCCGCCAATATAATAATAGAATTCATCTGAGGAAATGATTTTGTTCTATGATAAAAAAAATCCATTGCAAATAATACTAATTTTTACACCATTACTTATTCTTAAGCAGACTATAATAAATTTGTTTATATATATAGTAGAAGTTATCTATTTGTATTTAAATTGTTGGCATTAATAATTATGTGATATTGTTGATATTATGCTTGTATAAAATGTTTTTGCTTCAATTTTTTACAGGACAATATCATATCGAGAATATCTTCAAAGTGGATAGATTCTTATCCATGGCTTCACTCAAGGAAATAGTATAGTAACATGAGCTATCTTTGGAAAACTTGAAGAGGTGGTATTAACATGCATCCATCATCACTAGTTAGTCATCATTAAAAAAATTAGGAATGAAGGAATGCCAATAATTGTACTACATATACCGAGAAATTCAACCATTCATCTAAAGGTGGTACAAGAATGTCACACAATTTATTTCTAAATTCTTCGATGTCATCATTTTTGAATAAAAATGTTAAAAACCCAACAATGAAACCCCTTGGGTGTTATTGGTAGTATTGGTTTGATAACCAACTTATTGGTGGACCAAGTACCAAAAAAAGAGCCTTGATTATAAAACCAACTTGTTGGCTAGTCAAGGGTTAAATTTAAAAATGGAAACTTTGAAAACCAAAAATGGTGGTTTTTCTAAACAAGTAATAAAATGGCTAGTTACTTACTTTTGTTCCCATCTTTTTAGTATAACAGGACTGTAATTTTATCAATATTTCTCCCAACATCTTCCACTTTTGTTGACATACAATTAGTAAGGAGGACTCAAGTTATTCCAATGTAATTAATTTCCTATTTTATGTTTAAATTTACTTGTAAGTTGTTATTACATGAAAATATAATTTTACATGCATAAGATTAAAGATGAAAAAGAAGATAAGGGACTGGGACTTATTCAACAATAAGTTATTAAAAATGCATTCTAACATGTGTTATGACTTTGATGATGTCAAATAAGTTCTTCAAGATTATTTGGGAATAGTTAAAGCAACAAATATATCATGGGAATTAGTTTTTACATGAATTCATTTGTGTTTTAAATTATTTATGAAAAAAAATTACAAGTAAATGTTTTTATGTTTCTTTGTGGAAAATCCAAATTTATTTGAGAGAGCATAATAGGAAACTCTCCACATAAGAACATGCTCCTAGAAAATAAAGGACAACATAAAAATCTTGTAAGAACTTTCTTTAGAATAACTGAGAGAAAGAGAGAGAGTAACAGAGGGGTTCCACACAAGAACACGTCCTTGAAAAGAGAAGTAGAAGGAAGCATAATTTATTTTGTTGGAAAATTTTAGCCATCTTTATTTCAATGAAAAGTTAAAAATATAGTAATTATTTTATATTTTCATAACATCTTCCAATGGTTTTTTAAAGTATTTTTCATTTACTCAAGTGTAATCATGAGAAAGAAGTCAAATTATTCTAACCTATTTGAGAGTGCCCTTGAAATAGATCGGCGATGAAAAGATATCAAAGTCATGTAGAATAATACATAAGAAAGAAATATGTTTTGTGAAAAATATAGAAAAACACGACTTACAGAGAAAGGATAATGGCATGTATAAGGACATGCATGAGTTTAGGCATGTAGGGAAGATGATGAGCCCCCAAAATGGATCATTCTATATAAGATTTAACATTATTTTATTTGCATTTGACTATGGATCTAAATGTAATTATATGCACTTATAGTTTATATTAGAATGAAATACAAAGTATATGTCATGGTTATTTCTTTAGAAATCATTTTATATACTATTGCTAACTATGAATAATGATTCTTGGGAAAATATGATGAATTGTGCATATGCAACCTATGATAAGCTATGAATGTGGAATAATGGACTTTGAGCACTTAAGCACCAACTACATTCAACTCTAGAGGTACTTCAACACCCATTCATAGAAGCTCCAAAGATACTTCAACACCCTTTACAACAGCATCTGGAGGTACACTGATACCCTTCATAATAGTTTCAGATGATCATTATTTCTACAACACCTTGAGAGATCTCCATTTCTGTGAATTACCATATCTCTGATGATTACCACAATAGCTCCAAATATCCTTTTTTCTAGCTCTAGAAGATGGTCAACAATGCATTACCATATATCTTTGGAAATTATTTCTATTTCATCTATTTATAGTATTTCCAAAGGTAAACACTTCCGTAAATAGTAAGATATTTGTGGTATTCTCATAATATTATGAATGCATTGGTATTTGTTGTTTGAAATGTTTGAGGAAAAAGGAAAAATCAATATTTATTTTCAATGACAAATTAAGACAGAATAAAAATATTTGATATTATCTTTAGATTCTCTTCACTAAATAAGAGGTAGAAGATATGTGAGAAAATATTTTCATAATATTCTATTTTAATTAGATAAGATTTTAACTCTAATGGTATAGTTCTCTCCATCTTTTGTGGATATTGAATATAGTTTGTGTAGATTAGAATCTTGTTTGTTTTATACAAAATAAAGTGTTGGTGGGAATCATGACATTATAAATGCAACCTACTATGCCACATTATGTAGCTTTCCCTTTATTCAATTAATCAAGCTGAAGTTTGTCACATGGAAATGTCTTAGTGAGTTTTAGTTTTAGTTCAGCCCTCTTTGGAGGAATGTGCGAGGGACCGCATATTCCAAAGAAGAGGGAAATTTTTTATTATTTTATATATGTTTACTCTGTGTGCTAGGATTGATTTAATTTTTATGCAATTATATTAGTGATATATTTCTTGTAATGTGTGATTTAATATCTTACACTTTGTTTTTCTGCAATGTGTGTGAATTTAGAAAGAGTTTTCAATGAAGGTTTTTCTTTCCTTTATTACATATTTCCTTGTTCACTACCCAAATTAAAATTTGACATTGAGTTGAAATTAATGATGAGGATCACAACGCAACTCATCATTACTCATGGAGTTTGAACTTAAATTATTTAGTAGAAAATTGTTCAAAGGACATTTCATCATCAATAAATTAGTTGAATATTTGTTACAAGATCATGAATCACCTAGTGATACATCAAGAAATGAATTTTTAATGCACACATCATCCCCTCACCTATTGAATATGTACTTTAACATATAAAAATGTCCATCCAGTTCTAAAGCAATATTTATGTTACCAAACCCATAAAGACAATCCATACCATTACCATACATGATTAAGTTCCCATACACTAATAACATCACAAAATGTGAGTCATTAACTTCACGAATCCACAAAGTTCTTACATTAAATTTCTACTCTATTCAAGTACTTAATATTCACAATTGATCATCAATCAAGTAAAATACATATGTTAAACTAAAAAAGACAAATTATTCCCTTATAAGGATCTAGTCTAACAATTCATTTACCTTTGCCAAGAAACTCACCATATTATTATCTAACATCTCTCTCGTCAAGTTGTTTATTTATGTTTAGGTTTTATAATTCTCTAGAAGAAGAGTGTCTTGCACCAGTTTGGATTTTTATGTCTTGACATTGTCGACGTAGGTATCGTGAAACCCTGTTATTTTCTAAGTTTTAGTGGTTTGTTTCACTTAACAAGATCAAATCCTAAAACATAATAAAGAAAGAATAAAAAGAAAACATTTCATAAAACCATAATAAAAAAATCAAAGAAACACCAATAATTTCATAATCCAAAGGAGTAATATCATAGAAATATCAATGTATAAATCAAGTATGTCATAAACTAAAGTAGTGATACTATAACTATAGAAATAGTAGTGTAGATACAAGTAACCAGTAGTATATAGAAACAAATTCCTATGTAGGCATAGAGCTGAAAACATGGGACATTGATGGTGTCATAAGGCACATGCAATAGAAGGAATGATATTCCAGATAGAGAGAAATAAGTGCATATGTGCAATCTATGCAAAACGTCACAAATATGGGATATAAATAGTGTTATAAGATGATCAAGTAACTCGTTCCATATAAATAAAAAAAATTATATCATTGTAATCATGTAAGATAATTGATTCAAATAACGTATTAATCAATGAAGGAAGTAAGTTATGTAAGCAAGTAATGACAACAGTTTATAAAGAAAGTATAGTAACAGTAGACATAGAGATAACAAGATGGCTTAACACTACAAGAGACACATGTGTTATTCATTTTAGCTAGAAAGATATCCATTAGAAATATGTATATAATCAAGTGTGATGAGAAAGGTATAAAGTAATAGATAATGAACAAAAAGAACTTATAAAGGATGGGGGATGTTATTGAGAACAATTATTACATTATTTAGATTGATACAATTGTATATATCTTGTCAGATCTAGTTCCAAAGGGTAGCCACCTAGCTCTATAAATATGCTACTTCATTAAATTGTCAACGCAGGGTGTGAAAAAATTGGAAAGATTTCAGCACTATATGTGTAACACTAATCTCATTCAAAGATTAATGTTCTTAAAGGTTGTGGATAGGGAAACAAAATTTCATGGAAATAAATTGCATGAAAGGAAAGTACACAAAATTAAATTTTAAATTTTGAAATCCATATCTATCTAAATGGAACTAAAATACAAATATTTATTATGTAAGCTTCCCACACGGTAATGAAAGAACACACACAAACTGAAATACATAAAATAATTTAAAAGAAACATTTATAGGAATAAAATGAATTAGAATGCACACATAACAAAAAGGAAACTACCTAATGGATGGGAAACAATACTACCAAATCCGTACAAGTGGGCGTTACCTTAGTTAGACTAGAGCTTGACTCCCCTCCTTTCTTAAGACACGATTAAATTAAAAAAACTCTTTATTCATCCAAATGAAATTTCTACATATGCATTACAATATGATATGAACTCAATTACAATACTTATAAGTATCTTATTCTCCTTCTTATCTTACAAACTTACAACTTCTCTTTTAAATAGATAAGGTAAGGTATAATTAGAAGATCTGGAGAATATAGAGGTTATAAAAATAATCTAAACAACCATGATAAGATAGAAATGATGTTGCAACAAATGATTAGAAAATGGAAATCAGTTTTTTCATTTTTGAAACAACCTTAGAGGAAATAGAAATGAAAGAAACAAATGGAATGTATTAGTTGTAAGTGGTTGTAATATCCACCTTGTAAGGAAAAACAAAATAAATAATAATGTAATAAATCAATTAAATATCCACTAAATGATTTTTCTAAGGATTATAGTTTAGGTGTACAAGAAAATAAATGGAATAACATCATAACATGTAAGCGAGTAAAAATTAAATGTGCTTTACACAAAATGTAGAATGGGGAAAGCAATAAGGTAAAAACCCTATTATGAAAAAAATTCTCCTTTATATTGAGAAACTAGACCTTGTAACCACAAAATCACCTTGAGAATTTACACTTTAGGAATATCAATTTTTTTTCCAATGTAATATATTGTAAGAGTTCTACTACCTTTTATAGGGTGAGTGAAATTGGTTTCACCCGAGTGCACCGTTTCACATCTCACTCTTAAGTAATTTAATTAATCACAACCTCCACATTAAGTGGAGAGGGGAACCTGAAAACCTATATTAAATAGTTTTAAATAATATTTATTTAAAATATTATAATATATAATAAAGCGGTCTCCCACCTAATGACAACCTAACTTAATATCAATATCCCATTGTTACAACAACCTTCGAGGAAAAAGAAATGCAAGAAACGAATGTAATGAAGTAGTTGTAAGTGGTTTTAATATCCTCCCAACCTTTCAAACTATTTTCCACATATAAATATGTCAATTATAAGTGTTTAGAAGGTGACATATGGCCTCAACTCTCAAAGAGGTCACAACTCTCAAATACTTACCTGCAACTGTTACTATGGGTTGGAACAATAGATGTTTTATCCATTATTTGTAAATTGGTTTGTTTTAACCTCGATATACATGTAGCCACTTGTTATAGATTAGTAAAAAGTAAAATGGATATCTCTCCTTCATAGATGTAGGTATAAGACATATTGAAATAATTTTATTGTGCATCCTTCACTTTCTCTTTAGTAACACCATAAACATTAAAGCCATTAAATGATACTAGTTTATATAAAGATAACTAGTTTTCACCAAAACAATATGTATATACGTATTTCATACAATATGTGTGTTGATCATCATTATATAAGCCAAAATTGTATGGATGGAAACATAATAAGGTATTTTATGAAAGATAAAAAAGTAATATGAGAGGCAATTTTAGACCTCATTAGATGCCCCCAACGAGTAGTGTACAAAATCATGTTCACACCTATCATCATGTTTCAACCTATGTATGTCCTACATTAAGCTCAATTTACCTCATGAATTCATGTGTGTAAAGAGTATGTATGTTATATATAAATCCAATGTGATTAACAACATGTAAAAAATAACAAACTAGCCAAACAAACCATAAACATGTCAGGGTTTATTATTTTTGCACATATTTACACATTTTGTATTATGTGATTATTAGAATATATTAAAATTGTTCTATAAATAGCTATGTATAGGAAATGAGATAGCACAAGAGATACCAAATAAGAGCCTCATAAAAATGCTTATCACACTCAGAGGGTGAAGAGGGTGTAATCCTCATAAGTCTTAAAAGGAACAAAGGATGTTCATGTATAATTTATGTAGAAGCCATGGATTATGACATATAATAGCTAGGGTAAGAAGACATACGATGAGTTGTATTTGTGGATGCTGATCAATTCAAATACCTAGGACAAGGTTTCCTATGAGAAGTATCATGTATTATGAATGATTGAAGAAAAGGTTGAGGAGAAGGTGTCTTGTAAGAAGTAGTATGTGACCAAATAGGAACATTGTGTGAACGTAAAGATAAGTTTATAGATGCACTAGAAAGGGATTTACTGATATGAATAATATGGGAAACATAAGGATGAGATGTACTTATACTAGTACTAGGAGTAGTAACTGTATGTTTCGAGCCAAGCTCCTACGATGTAAGATCCATGTATGGAATGCCCCTAATTACAACCACTTGATTATTTTGAATTAAATCAACACATTGATGCTGAATGGAGTGTATAAATACAAATTTTCAAAGACAAGAACAACTTAGACTCATGTCACATAAGAAAAGAGAAGATTATACTAAGAATATGAGATCAAAGGTAGTAGAAACAACTATGAGAGGGAGGAGAACAAGCACTATGTGTGTCTTTGGATCAACTATGACATGTTTTTTAGTATATATGAGAGAATGAAGTAACTTAAAAGTGCACATATTATGGAGAGTAACATAGTCAACCAAAACATTTTGTACAATATGTTGATCAATATAGGTAGGAATATAGAGTGAACTAGAAACAAAACCATGTCCCATATCAGTCTTATCAAAAGTAATAGTTGATAAGGGAAGCACGTAGTAGTAAAAATACAAATATATTATTGTAGGATTTTATTCCTTTGTATGACATTTTCTACACATGTATTTTTATTTATGAGGTTTTTTGGGATATATGGGAGTTACACTTATCTACCTTTTTAGATCTCAGATACATTTCCTATTATTATACATTTTATAAAACTATATTTTTATACATTCTTAATACAAGATATACTTTATCTAATGTTTGGTTCTTCTTCTTCTCTCTCTCTCTCAACATTACCCTTTTTTTTGCATTCATATTTTTATCAATTCTCGATCTTGGCCAAGATTATAACATGGTATTAGAGCTAGTTCTAGTAATTGAATGTCATTATTTTGTTGTATTTATTTTATTAGATCTTACTTTATTTCAATCTTATTTTTATATAGTATTTTATCTTTGAGTATGTTCTTCTCTTGCATCTTTGGATGATCTGGAGAATAAAAAGGGTGAAGGAAATAGGGTGTTTTGTATGATAATATTCAATTTATACATTCTCTAGAGAAATTGATTATACCATTGATTTTGAATTATGCCAAAACCCTAGGATTGACAACAAACTTGAGTATTAAATTAGGCCCAATCTAGTATTTTTTGGGTTTTCATCGTCATCTCTAGGCTATTTGGTGGTATTTTGAACTATGCCAAATTTTGAATTTTCTAAGTTTTACTAGGTTTTTTTTGTAGAAAACCAATGGTTTTTTTTTCAATTCGTAAGATCTAGTGGATGAATTCACTATTGAGGTTGGTTTTTGTATCTACCCAAGTGTATTTTATGGTTATTGTACTTTTTTTGATAGTTGTATCTAGCCTTTTGTTGCATGTTGTAATTTTTTTTTGTAGAAACATCTACATGTACCTACATCTATATTGTGTTCAACCTTGTTGCAATTGGTGGTGTTATCATTGATGTCACATGGAATTGATGGAAAAGGAGGATTGAAATGACATGTATATAGGTGTCTGTTAGTTGTGTTCAATTTTTTCAAGTGTGTTCTTGGAGTCTTCAAGAAGGTTGCAGGGTGATCTCAGAGTGCTACAGGCTTAAACAGTGAGGTTGTTGATCACTGAAGGTAGATTGTATGTTTTTATTCTTGGGTTAGAAGTTCTACATGTCAATTATGGTGGTGCTATCATGGGAAATAGCTCTTGGAAAGAATTCCAAGCCATCTTGTGGAAGTATCAGTTGAAACTGGATTATTTAGGCCTAGTTCTAGAGCCTAATGAGGAATGAAATCTTAATAAAGGTCATGAAAATAGAATGTAAGAATGGGAGGATCCTACGGATGTTATCTAGGGCATGTATGATAAACAACAAGGATTATTTAGCTCCTAAAGGAAAAATTTAAAATATCACCAAATATGACTTTGAGGACTATAATGTATGCTAAGGTAAATGAGATAGGTATGCATTGTTCAAGAAAATATATGGATAGCCCACCAATGGAGTGTGTAGATGGGCATATTTTAGTTATTCATTAAAAATTTCATCTATCTTTGTACAGGTATGTAAAAATTATGCAATTTTTTCTAAAACGGATTTACTGAGGAATTCAAATTGAGCACCCTGTCTTCTTAGCATTCAAGAAAAATATGGATCCCTATTTAGATAAATAATTGAAGGAATTTTTGAGAGCATTCCAATCTTGAAAGTTTGTAAATTTTTTAAGGAAATTTGGTTAATAATAATAGATGTATGAGCATTTTTCTAACATAGGCTTTCTCTCCTTAGGTTTCCTTTTTAAAGTGTTAGATATGAAATGAGTCTTTTTGGTTTCTTGTCAAGTTTTTGAAGTGATTCAACTACTAAAAAATTAATAAGGTTTTATCCATGCCAAAGTGATGAAACTTATGGTTATCAAACATATACCTTTTATCCCAGTTCATCTCAGGATTTGCAAGAGCATATTCATGCAATCACGGGGACTGACAGGTACAGTCATGTTATAATGTTCAAATATATGTTTGAGATAGACAATGGTTCTATTCCTATGCTACAAATTAATTCAGATTTAATGGATCACTTATTATGGTCTTGTGATATTCCTTGAAGTTCAAACACTTTGCCTCCATAGTGTCTTGTGATGCCTTGTCAAGAAAGTAGTATTCAATGGTATGCTTGAAGACTTTATCCTTGAAATATCTCTCTCAATTCATTGAATAGGGTTAACATGATCTTATTTAAATGTATGTACCTGCATTGTTATCAATTTGAATCCATGGTTGAGTAAAATCTTGAATTGTGAGATTGCCTCATGTTTTCTTAAGAGACAATATACCCAAAATTCATTATGTTTCTCCTTCTTGCTAAGTTGTTGCTAGTGGGTGATGAGAATCAAGAAGATAATAACAATTCCTCTTCATGATCATGGTCTAGGTCAAAATTTTAGTGTTTCACATGTGAATGCTAAGGTAAAATGGGAGAAGATTTTGTGTGCATTTGATGACATTCATAATGTGCATTGAACTCCATTGTGTAGAATGGAACCATCATGTAAAAGTGATTAAATTATGTTTAATATTGTGCTAGTTGTTCAAAAGAGGTCAAGAATGCCTCATTGATTCTTCATGCCAAACCTAGTCTCAGCATAAACCCTGAAGCATCATTTTGAGATCAACAAGTAATGCACTATCAAATTTTTAGGCTATTGTGCTTTATTTTTGAAGTTATTGGAATGAATTGAAGTGTTTAAAACTCTTTGAATGCATGGAAAATATGTAGGGAACTCTTATAGGTCCATAGAAGTTGGAATATTTGAATTTCATTAGGAAATGACTGCTAAATCCTTTTTTGAAGCCTTTCGGGCCTACTCAGTTGGAAAAACCCTCTGTTTAGGGTTTAGAGGAGTAAATTGATCGAAACATGAGATTGAACCAATGAAATTTCCTAAAAATTTGATCAAATCTCTATGAGGTGGTCATGGCTCTTATTCTTCAAGTTTTAAACAGTTTCATCAAGGCACGAAGGATATTTCTCTGATAGTTTCTTTGAAGTCTTTGTTTCAACTCTGTGCAGAGCTATAAATTCGATTTTAATGCAGATTTCTCCATGTATACAACCTAGAGCTTCATAAAAATCCTTGAAAATATAATACATGACTTAATCAATCTTTAAATGGATTCAAATTCATTTGATAGCTCAAAAATTAGGTGACAGTGGTGACAATCTTATTGTATTCCATCTCAAGTGACTAGTTAAATGCAATTTTCTTCAAAGGACATTCTAAATAGTGGATTATGTTTATTTCTTGCATCAAAAGGAACTTGAAAAAATATCTAATTGATTTAAATGCACATTAATTATTTTTGTTTTTAAACATATAGCTCAAGAACCATGTAATGTTGTTAAGTTGCTAATATTTTGGTTGGTCTCCTTGGGAAAACGTAAGGTCATAGGTCATCTTTTTCGAAGAAACAAGTCTTGAAGAAGCTTAAATTCCATGAGAAGTTATAGAGATAATTTCCACACGTCTATCTTCAATCAAGATAAGGTTAAGAGTTTTTTCTTGATCAAATGCATAGATAAGTCCAAAAAGCAAAAAAAGAAAAAAGATATAATTTGAAGGGTTGTTGAAGAGCTCAAACAAGTGTGAATTGTGTGAAGTGGTGTGATATAGAGAAGGTAAAAATAATTTTACTTTGGTTTTTGGTTTTTAATTTAGAAGATACAAGAATGTGAAATATTATTTGTGCTTAAATAATGAAGAAAAATGTGAGTTAATAAGAAAAATTGTAGGTGAATATAAATTTGTAGTAGACTAAGATAAAGGATGTACTAAAAAAGATAGACTAATTGGAGAAGATGATATTTGAGACCAAATAGCTTTTGAAATGAACACATATGGCCATTTTGAGTGGCGTATAGTAAAAATGTGTAGGGCACTGAGTCAGTATGAAAAGGAAAAATAGTGAATGCATTGAGAATTCAGAGAACTGTGGAGTGAGTGGGTTGAGGAAATAGTGAAGTGTGGAAGATCTAGAAGCAATGCAAAAGATGGGTAGCTTATTGATACTGATGGGAGGTATATGAATGTTGTTGAGTATTCAAAAGAATGCTACTATGAGTTAAGTATAGGAAGGTATGTTGAAATGGTAGTTATAGATACATGATGAGCAAGGTCTATACTTAGATTGAAACAAAGGTTGTAAATTATTGATATAAATAAGGATAATAGGAGTTTGAAAGAGTTAATCCAAAAAAGAAGAGTGCATGGAATTTCATACCATGATAATATCATGCTTAAGGTAAATGTACCATGAATTGAGGTGAATTTAGTAGTATGCACATGTAAATAGTGACTTGAATATGTGACAAGGAGTTTCATGAAAAAATTGAAGGTGTGAAAATAGTCATGCATAACTGAGAGAAGTTATTGAGCAGGTAACCAAAAGAATTGTGAATTTACTGTAAAACTGAGAATCAGGGAGAGATAGTTAAGAGGTCGTTATCAGTTGTGTAAGACAACAAACTAAGTGTGACAAGAAATTTGAACAGTCTATTTACAACTTAACATGTGGGGAGTTAAATCTTCCTTGTGTGTTGAAGCTCATTATAGGTCAGTTGTAGTTGAACCAAACTTGGGATTTGATGCTTCCATACATGTTGAATCTACTCAAATATTGGGTGGCTTCTTGGTCAAATTTTGGAGTTGAAACTCCAGGTTGAGTTGAATCTTAACCATGAAATCAATGTAATAGATATAGGAATTGTTTTTCCTAAGGATAGTTCTTGATTTCATTGGGGTTTTCCCAATTTTGGTTTTCCACATTAACTATGTCTCTGTGTGTTATTTCTCCTTCTTGTTGCTTATCGATGTTAGTTTGATGTTGCTGATGAAAATTAAGTGAATTAACTCATGAGGTAAAAATTAAACAACACTTATTCACCCCCCTCTCAATGTCCTAATTTCTAACAATTGGTATCAGAGCCTGGTCCTCCTAAATTAAGCCTAGCATCTTATAGGTGATCCTGAAGACACAAGCATGAGTACATTAATAGAAAGTGTTGAAAAATAATTATGAGGTTACTCAAGCTCTTATAAATGAGTTAAAGACAAAAATCAAGCTAAAATAATTTAATCATGGTCAAGAACTCAATGAGATGATATCATTTGTTGAGAAAGTATCAAAGGATTTAAGAGACAAAGAAAATGCTTGCCTCAAATATGAAGAAGAACTAATGACCCTGAAACTGTAATTGGAACAAGTTGTTAACCAGATTGATTACTTACAAAGAAAACAAAGGATATCTAGTAATAAATCAAACTTGGTTGAAGAAAATCAAAATGAAATAAATCATGAGTTATCCTTGGAAACTATTCGAGTTAAGAGTGAATAATGTGAGAGACTAAATACAGAATTGAAGACTCTAAGGGAAGAACTAGAATGAGAAAGTACAAAGTAATTGAAGGCTGAGTCAAGCCATGTACCTCGTCAAATATGTTCAAAGACCAAGAATAAAAACAAAGAACACAAGAGGACTATTAGGTAGCCAAATGCAAGAAGACTATTAGGTAAGTTTCATAGAAGTTTATTTTCATGCAATGTTTTTGGTAATAAATCTAGAGATTGTAGGAGAAGAGTATATGAAGAACATCCATGGAGAGATATTAGGATTGAATATGATAAGAAAAGAGCATTCTTCAACTACAAACAAAAGCTTCACATAGCCAAGTATTGTCTAGAAGAACCAGTAATAGAATTTTGGTTAGAGGAAGATTCAAAAGGAAAGTACCAAGTCATTTTCTTCAACTATCATGGGCAAGGGAATTTTTCTTGACATTGTCATGATTCACCTATATATAGATACAAGTTGAATGCATTCAAGAGGAAAGACAAAAAGATATTAAGAGGAAAGAAAAACTCTATCAGTGATACCAAGTCGGCCTTGGTTGAGAGAGATACTGGGAAGAAGGAAGTAAAATGGAAATATAAGGTCAAGGAAGAAAATTTAAAAGTTCAAATAGTAAATAATGCTAAAAAGATAACATGGGCAGATGTTAAAGAGACACAACAATCTAAGACAATCATAGGAGAAGCTAGTGTAAAGTTACAAACAATACATCAACAAGTTATGAAAAAGGTAATAAGAAGGAAGACAATTCTAGTGCAAAGGATAAATAATTTCTCCCTCAAGAAGTGTAGGAAGAAGTGTATTAATTGCAACATGTGTTCCTATCAGGTACTCAATCAAAAATTAAGAACTCATGTTATGTGGAGGTCACACCAAGGAATGTATCCAAGGAGACTAATAAGAGAACAAGGAAAATGAAAGAAATAATTGATTCATCATGATGTTTTGATGACTTTCTCTTATTCTGAGGTGACATGACAATATGGTATGCCTTATCTAGGATTCTAAAAGGTATACACTAGTAAAAGGAAGCACCAGTTCAGACTAATCGGTGCTAATATCAAGTTGTCAATGTACGTTAGGTTAAAAAAATGTTTTTCTTGCTCCATGTTGAAATTATAGCACATATTGAAGTCTTTGAGTATCTTCTTGAGAATTAATAGAGATAGATTGATGTAAATAGGTTACATGGCTTGCATTTGTCTTCTAAATTTTATCAAGGTTGTATTCAAGCAAGAAGTGTCTCCAAGAGAGTATCTTGAGTCAATGAACAAGTTGACTGCATTGTGGAAATCTGAATCAAGAAAGTTTTGAGCTTTAATGTGAATGTGTGGATGTAATGGCATAGTTTCAAGGGTATAATTATTCTTGTTATATGTGATGGTGGTCTTGAAAGAAACAATATAGGTCTGTCAAGGTTTTCCAAGTAATTTCAAGATCTAATCTTATCAAGTGATGTTCAAGTTTGAATTTTAATGTCTAAAATGTCCAGTCAAATTGTCTTATTAAGTGTAACAAGAGGATGATCAAGTGCATCAGGCTATTTTAGGATCTATTCAAGAAGGTTGAATACTCAGTTTCATTCTTTGCATGATAAGTTGAAAATAGTGTCCAATGTCTCAATATAGCATAAATGAGTATGTTCTAATCTGTAAATTTGTGCAAGGCTCAATAGTAAGAAAGGATCTATCAATGTTGTGCAAAGGTTTTGACAAAGAAATGTATTGAAAGTTGTTACAAACTATGTCAGTGATTCATGTCAGTGTACATGTATGATTGTTGAAGTGTCAAGCCAGAGGTCTGAATTATGAGTCTAGAACTTGATTCAAAGAATCTAATTAGTAACTAGTGATTCTAAAAAGAACAGTAAAGACAAGCAAAAGGTTACACAGCCAGGGAAGTAAAGATTATAAAAAGACAGGTTGTGTATAATGTTTCTTTATGTAAAAAGGACAAGAAGAAAATAAAAATTCTCATATGGTTGAGAGAAAGGAAATCAATAATTTGGAGTGAAGAGAAACCATGGTGTTTTCATGTATCATGCTCGTGTTGATAACTATAATATGTCAAAGTCAAGTGATCTATTGTCTTAAGTGAGGCAGAGAAATGAGTATTAAGAGAAGACACTTTTGATTATCAACAAGGTGTATAAGAGGTGTTGCAAGTTTGTAAGACATAATAAGGAGTATTTGCTTGGTAAAATATCTTATAAAGAATATGAGCCCTCAAATAAGAGTGTAAGTGCATGGAGAAGAGTATAGTGTTTATGCATAAAAATATTAAAACATGAGTTTAAAGGTGGCAGAGCATTTCAAGTTTTTGGTATGAAGATTGTCATGATAGTTTTAGTTGTTTTTTTGAATGAATCCTCCTTGTTTAGAAGTAGGTACAGTACTAGAACATAAAGAATAATGAAAATATGATTTTCACAGTATATATTGTGGTTTTGGTCAAAGTAGACTAAGAAAATGTGTAATGATACATGTTAGGAGGAGTCTATAAATGTTGCAGGGTCTGTAACTAAGCATTTGGGCCCAAAAGACTATGTTGAAAGGAATGGGATTCACTACCAAGAAAGGTGAATACCTAATGAGGTGTGCCTAGGTATGTGGATGATTGAGTACCTCAAGTGAGTCCTTGTGTGATCCCAAACATGTATGAGTAAAGACAAATTTATGAAGACTATTATTTTGAAGGAATCAATGCTCAGTGTCCTCTTAAAATGCAATGGAATCTTGGTATCCCTCAAGTATATGAATGAAGGAATATTACTAAAATGACTAGCTACTATGTCATAAATGGCCATTCTTGGATTAAGAAGGTGTGTAAGGTATTCTATAGACCTGTAGGGTAGAATAAGTTACCTTTGGGTGTAAAATGGCTCATGGAGGAGACAAGGTGTCAAGAAAGAGTGAAGTAGCTTGGACAAGGGAAGATTGATCTGAAAATGATGAAGGCTAAGTTGTAAGAATGATATATAATAGGAAAGTATTTTCACAGGGGTAGCTAGTTTATCAACTAAATGCAAAGAGGAAAAAGGTAGGATGTCAAGGTCATATAATTGAAGTTGAGCATGGAAAATTGAGATGGCCGATATGAAGAGACTAGGTTCAGGGGGAGATATGAGGATGATTGGTGGAAACATTAATTCTTCTATCAAGACATGGGTAGAAAGACAATAATTATAATCCAAAGGGAAGCTTCTTAAGGTAAGCTAATTCCTTGTAAGGAATTATCTACTTGTTGTTTACCCTATTGAATGCATGAGCATTTTTCATATATGTCAAAGGGGGAGAGAGTGTTTTCAAGAACTAGGAAGGATGATGTGAGCTGTTGGTGTGTGTTTTTCATCAAATGTTTCTGAGTATGTTTCCATCAATGAAAAATGGGGAGATTGTTGAACCCTGTTGTATTGGTTTGTTTTGTTATTTATGTCACATGGAATTGATGGAAAATGACAATTGAAATGACATGTAGATAGGTGTTTTTTAGTGGTGTTCAGTGTTTTCAAGTTGGTTCTTAGAATCTTTAGGATGATTTCAGGGTCTTCTCAGAGAGTTACATGATTAAACAGTGAGATTGTTGATCACTGAAGGTAGAGTGCAGGTTATTATGCTTGGATCAGAGGTTTTATAGTTCAATTATGGTGGTACTAGCATGGGCAATAGCTCTTGGAGTGATTTTCATGTCATCTTGTGGAGGTATCAGTTGAAACTGACTCAGTTAGGCCTATTTATAGAGCCTAATGAGGAGTGAAAGCTTAATACATTTCATGAAAATAATATATAACCATAAGAGGAGCCTATTGATGTTTTCTAGGTCATGTATAAGCAATAACCAGGCTGACTTTAGCTCCTGAAGGAAAAATTCAAAAGTTCACCAAATTTGACTCCAAGGACTATCAGTGTATGTTGAGGTAGATGAGATACGTTTGATATTTACATGAAAATATATATTTATCCAACCTATGTAATGTGTATATGGGTGTCTTTTAGTACTTCATGCCAAATTTCATCAAGCTTTGTAGAGGTATGTGAAAGTTATACAAATTTTTATAAAATAGGTTTACTAAGAAATGTAAATCAAGCACCCTGCCTTCTTAGCATTTAAGAAAAAATATGGGACATATTGGACAGCATTCCAAGCCTGAATTTTTGTAAAAAAAATTAATCAATTTTTTTAAGAATCCGAGAAGTTATGAGCATTCTTCTAACAGGTTCTTTCTCTCCTCAAGTTTCCTTCTTGAAGTGTTAGATATGAAATGAGTTTTTTTGGTTTCTTGTCACGTTTGTGAGGTGATTCAACTACTCAGGACTGAATAATGCTTTCTCGATGCCAAAGTGATGACACTTATGGTTCTCAAGCATATACCTTTTAGCATAGTTCGTCTCAGCCTTTGCAAGAGCATATTTATGCAATCACAAGGACTGAAAGGTACAGTCATGTTACAATATTCAAAGTTATGTTTGACATAGAGAATTATTCTATTCCTATGCTAAAAATAAATTTATATCTTATGGAGCACTTATTAGGGTCTTGTGATAAGCCTTAAAGTTCAAACACTCTGTCTCCACATTGTCTTGTGATGCCTTGTCAAGAAAGCAATATTCAATGGTATGCCTGAATATTTTCTCCTTGAAATATCTCTCTCCTTGAATATGGTTAACATGATCTTATTGAAATTTATTTTCCTTCAATTTTTATCAATTTGAATCATTGGTTAAGTAAAATCTTCAATTATTGAGATTGTCTCATGGTTTCTTAAGAGGCAATGTACCCAGAATTCATTTTGTCACTCCTTTCCAAGCTTGTGCCAGTAGGTGGTGAGAATAAAAAAGATAACCACAATTCCTCTTTACTATCATGGTCTAGGTGGAAATTTTAGTTTTTTACTTGTGAAGGCTAAGGAAAAATGGGAGAGGATTGTGTGTGCACTTGCTGACAATCATAATGTGGATTGAACTCCATTGTGCAAGATAGAACCATCATGTAAATGTGATTAATTGGTGTTTAATGTTGTGCTAGATGTTCAAAGGAGGTCAAGAATTACTCATTGATTCTTCATGCCAAACCCAGTCTCAACATAAACCTTGAAGCATCTTTTTAAACTCAACAAGTAATGTACTATCATTTTTTTAGGCTACTGTGCTTGGTTTTTGATGTTCTAGGAATAAATTTAAGTGGTTCAAACTATTTGAATATATGGAAAATATGTAGGGCACTCCCACATGTCCATATAAGTTGGAATATTTTATTTTCATTGGGAAATGACTGATAAATCTTGTTTTAAAGCCTCTCGGGCCTACTCAGTTGGTAAAACCCTATGTCTAGGTTTTGGAGGATTAAATTTCTCGAAACACAAGATTGAACCAATGAGATTTCCCAAAAACTTGAAAAAATATCTAAGAGGTGGTTGTGGCTCATATTCTTCAAGTTTAAAATAGTTTCATCAAGGCATGAAGGTGATTCTCTTATAGTTTCTTCAAAGTCTTTATTTCAGCTTTGTGCAGAGCTAGCAATTTGTTTTCAATGCAAACTCCTCCATTTAAACAACCTAGAGCTTTATGTAACTCGTCCAAAAGATAATACATGACTTAATCAATCTAGAAAAGACTTTGAATTGATTTGAAATCTAAAAAATTATGTGACAGTGGTGACAGTCTTGTTGTATTCCATCTTAGGTGACTAGTCAAATGCAATTTTCTTCAAAGGACATTATGAATAGTGGAGTATGCTTATTTCTTACATCAAAAGGAACTTGAAAAAGTAACTAAGTGATTCAAATGCACATCAATGATTGTCATTGTTAAATTTATAGCTCAAGAACCATGTAATGTTATGTAATCCTGTTAAGTTGCTAAGATTGTGGTTGATATTCTTGGGAAAATGTATGGTCATAAGTCTTCTTGTCTGAAGAAAATGAGTCATGAATAAGCTCAAAGGCTATGATCAGTTATAGATATAATTTGTACACATCTAGCTTGAATCGAGAGAAGTTTTCTTAGTCAAATGTAGAGATAAGTCCAAAAAGTAGAAGAAAAAAAAGGGATAGAAGTTGAAGGGTTGTTGAAGAGCTCAAAAGAGTGTGAATTGTGTGAAGTGGAGTGATATAGCGAAGGTGTGAAAAGAATTTTACCTTATTTTTTGGTTTTGAATTTAGAAGATACAAGACTATGAAATATTGTGTGTTCTTAATGAATGAATAAAACTTTGAGTTAACAAGAAAAAGAGTAGGTGAATATAAAGGTGCAGTAGACTGAGATAAAGGATGTAATGACCGAGATAAATTAATTAGGGAACATAAGAGCTGAGACCAAATATCTTGTGAAATGAACACATATGGTCATTTTGAGCGATGTATAGTAAAAATGTGCATGGAAATGTGTCAGTATAAAAAGGAAAGATAGTGAATGCATTGAGAATTCAAAGAAATGTGGAGTAAGTGAGTTGAGGAAATAATGAAGTTTGGAAAAGTTGGGAGCAGTGCAAAAGATGCTCAGCTTGTTGATACATATGGAAGGTATATGAATGTTGTTGAGGCTTTGAAATAATGCTACCATGAGTTAATTATAGAAAGGTATGATGAAAAGAGAGCTATAAATACATGATGAACACAGGTTTTTACATAGATTGAAAGAAAAGTTGTGAATTATTGATATAAACAAGGATAATAGGAGATTGAAGGAGTTAATACATAAAAGAAGAGTGCAAAGAATTCCATACTATGATATAAAAGGATGAAATTGGCCGATATCATGATGATTTCAGATGATATTTATGCTTAAGGTCCATGTACCAGGTGTTGAGGTGGATGAAGCAGTATGCACATGTAAATAATGAGGGATTGAATGTGTGACAAGGAGTGTCATGAAGATATTGAAGGTGTTAAAGAAACCTTGCATAATTGAGATTAGTTGTTGAGTAGGTAACCAGAAGAATAGTGAATTGGGGGTAAAACTGAGAAGCTGAGAGCTAATTTAGAAGTCATTATAAGTTGTGCAAAACAAAAAACTTAGTGTGACCATAACTCTGAATAGTCTAAGTTGCAACTTATCATGTTGGGAGTTGAAGCTTCCCTGTGAGTTGAATCTCACTAAATGTCAGTTGTAGCTGAACTAAACTTGGGAGTTGAAGCTTCTAGATAGGTTGAAGCTTGTCAAAGACTAAGTGGATTCTTAGTCAAATTTTAGAGTTGCAGATCTAGGTTGAGTTGTAGCTCTAGGTTGAGTTGAAGCTCAACCATGAAATCAATGTAATAGATATAGGACAATTTATTCCTAAGCATAGTTCTTGATTTCAATGGGGTTTTTCCCAATTTGGGTTTCCCACATTAACTTTGTCTCTTTTTGTTATTTCTCCATCGTGTTGCTTATGGATGTTAGTTTGATTTTGCTGATGGAATTTAAGTGAATTAACTCATGAGGTAAAAATTGAAAGACATTGATTCACCCCCCTAAGTGTCCTAATTTCCAACATATTGTTTACATACCCTGCACATAGTTGGGAAAGTAGCTATACATGTATGGCCATAGGCACATAAATATAATTTGATTGAATCTATAATGATTGCAAACACTACATAAAGGGTGATAGTTTTGCTATACCATAGATGTAGCCATAGTTATTGAACAGATGTCAAGGTAGTGACATTATTCATTTTCATTGTTCATTTTTTTACGTAAGTGACCTAACCCTAATCCTAGGTGATTGATAACTAGGAGGACATATTTTGATAAGAAAGTGCACATCTCCCCCAAATGTGACATCATATTGTGCACAAATTTGGAAAATAACACCCCACCACTTTTCTTATCCTTAGCCCCTAGTCACAACTAGCCCAAGGGGACTTAACTCATGAGAGTAATTTTTGTGAAATTTCTTAGAAAGTGTTGAAATGTGTAAGAGGTTGAGGGATGCATTTTTTTCTAAGGGCACATTAGCATGTATAAAAATTTTAAAGTAGAAGAAACTTGTAAGAGGCATAATTTTTTTTTAAAAATTTTGTTTGAGGCATTATTTATTAAATTGTGTATTTTTTTGAGCTCTCTACATTTTAGGTACTTAAATTTGTGTGTTTATCCTATATCAGAATTTTTTAAGCCGTGAATAATTATATATGCACTAAATTATAAAGTGCCAACCTTGGGGGGTTATTGATGATGATTTCAAGGGGTATCTTATGCACTCTCATTTATGAATTATGGATCAAATTTTGGTTCTAAAACCTTTTAACTACCATGAGTGGAAAATAAAAATGCAAATATTATTGAGGAGTAAGGGTTTACACTGGATGAAAATGGGTCTTGAAACTAAACAAAGATTAGATGTAGCTAAAGTTAAGTGGTATAAAAATTTTAATGAGTCCTACGATATATTATGTCTATCTGTATCTCCCAAATTCCAATTTCACATATAATAGTATAACACACCCAGTGGCATCTTGACTATATCGGAAGGAATCTTTAGGAAGCAATATATAATGGCATTCCATGATTTGGAGAGTGAGCTCATTATTTTGAGTCCAAATAGCTTTGACACTATACATGAATTCTTCAAAAAATTAAAATCACTTAGATGGAAGTTTAAATAATGTGGGATATATAAAAATGATGAGAACTTAATGCTTTCTATTGTTTCAAAGTTAGTGTTGGTTGTCAAACTTGCACCCACATCTCAAATTCAGAAGAGATGAGTTGTTTGAGACAACGATGGAACCGTCCTAGAGTTGTGGGACTTGCATGCTTGGCATAGATCTCTGAAGAAGGCCGGTTCTTCTATCTACTTCTACTGTTACCGCTAATTCTAGTGCGGAAAGGGAAAACTAAGCTAATAATACCAATGGACCAAGGATAGAAGGATAACATAAAATGATACTACACTAAAAGGTAATAGCACCAAAAAAAGAGGGATGAACACTATGTATTCTGAGCTAAAATGAAGGGAAATGAGTGAAAGAAGGCTAGGCATGTGTAGCACAACTAAAATGTATTTACCAAATAAGATTCATGGAACAAAACTAAATAAGGAGCTGCAAGGGATGTAGAATGGCACAACGAGCACACAATGTAAAAGAAAGGCATGAAGAAATAATATAAACACGTATAGGAAAAATAATAGTCACAAAACGATGCTTCTATTACTTCCAGAAATACACAAAGCTATTAAAATTGTGAGAGATGCCGATATCCACATTCACAGGCCAAGTCTAGAGGTCTACAACTCAAAATACATAAAATATGAAATCCTTAGCAAAAGCGTCAGGAACCAAAAATTTCCAACATTAATAATGAGCCTAGCTCTTACATTTATAGATGAATCCATGGAAGAAGAAGAGAAGGAGGGAAAACCCAAATTTTAAATACAACCACCAATAATAAACATTCAATACCTATAAATCCACCTGTAACTCTATCAAATACGTTTCCCTAAGTCTTTTTGGCGTGTTGGAGAAGGAATAATGGAGAAATACATTTTCCCATTTATCACCTACCAGATCCGCCAAGAATTTGAATTTGAATGTCTAGCACTGTAGCCTATGTCAATACATGTCGGTTAAGACTAGGAACGCACCAATCAAATATCTGTAGAAAAAGATATGGCTGTCAGTAGATGTCAGAGCCACCTGGGCACGCAAGACACGTGGCACACATGGATTGATAGAAGAAATTAGCCAACTGTTAATCTGGTTTTTTTGTTTCTACCATGTGTCATTAATTAATTGGTTGTTAGGATGCGGCACCTTATTAGAAACACTCTTATAGGTAATGTATTACACACTCAACTTTAAAAAAATGATATGGCATGAAAGGTCACAAAGGAGGGTGAAAAATATGCGTGTGGAAGAATGAGGTGAACTGGTGAGATGAGAACACATAATCAAGGTGCAATTATTACAAGGTAATGTGTGATGGCACGAGGAAGGGGCATGTGAGGATACCAAGGATAGCCAATTTTAGAGCAAGTGTTAGGCATGCACACAGGGTGGATGCAATGTTTGAGAGGAAAGCAAAAGTGCGAGGAATGCGCACAAGGGGAAGATGGAACAAAGAGGAAAAAAAGAGGAAGGGAAGAAGGGGAAGTGCGCAAGGGCACATGAGGAAAAGAAGGGAGGCATGCGAGGAAATGGAACTAGGGGAATGTGCCAAGTGAACTTGAGTACGCATAACCT
Organism: Taxus chinensis; assembly: GCA_019776745.2. NCBI lineage: Eukaryota > Viridiplantae > Streptophyta > Pinopsida > Cupressales > Taxaceae > Taxus > Taxus chinensis. Next base: position 150,029,864 of record CM034150.1, on the reverse strand, counting down.
TGTAATGAAGAGCTCAGACCCAGAAGGTGTATACAAGTTACCCAAATAACTGGGGGAGTTATTTGGATAACAATTTTGGTGATTTTCGGGGCCATCTACCTGCTAGATGAAGGAGATCAGTAGCCTGAAACATCCATTGGGCATGGAGTATGTTATGTTATCATGAAGATTTGATCTATAGCTTTGAAATCTACCCCTGAAGTCACTTGAAGGATCATTTCTTGACTCTATTCTAAATCCTGCAAACTACTAAAAATTGTTGGCATCCTAGAAGCAAAAGAAGAGTGTGTGTAGGGAATACACAAGAAGAAATAACTATGTAAAAACAAACAAATATGTGCACGACGCACTTGGAGGAATTGAAATTACTTTAATATATAAAAAATGATGCAACAAACTTAATGTAAGGGTTTGAGATAGATCCCATTTATTGGGATTTGCAGCACGCCTCCATCAAAATGAGTTAACTCAAAAGAGTTACCCTCTTTGCACGAATTGATGATGTATGGGCCACTCCAAAGTGCATAAAACTTTGAATGGTACCTTGGTTTAGTTCTATCAGCATCCCATTTCAAAACCAAATCCCCAACTTTGAAATTTTTAGGCCAGGACTTTCTATCAAACCATTTCTTTGTTGTTTTTTGATGTTGTTCTAGCTTGATCATGGAAAAATTTCTTGATTCTTCAAGATTAACTAATTCTGCCATTCTGATTTTTCTCTGGTCAGTGCCTTCTAGCTCCAGTTGTTGGGCAAGTACCAATGAGTTCAACTCCAACATCAAAGGAAGGATATCCTCCTTTCCATAGACAAGCTTGTAAGGTGAAGTTCCTACTACTTTTTTAACTATGATTCTATCTTCCCAGAGCACACGCGAGACCCTTATATGCCACTGTCTTTGGCTGATGTTCATCATGCGTTTTATGATCCTAATCAGGTTCTTTTTTGTTGATTGTGCTAGACCATTTCCTTGAGGGAAATAGTTAGAAGAAGTCTTCATATATATGCTCATATTTAGAGCCCAATCAGTGATTTTGGTTCCAAGGAAATCTTTTTCATTGTCAGAGATAATGTTTTGAGGAATGTCGAACCTTGTGACTATGACTTTGAGAAAGACAAGGATGACTAACTCAGTTGATTCCTTGAGCACGACAGCTTCTATCCATTTGGTGAAGTAATTTGTAGCTATCAACACCCACTTGTGTCCAGTGGTTGAAGGTGGATTGATCATGCCTATAAAGTAAAGACCCCATTACTCAAAAGGATGATCCATTTGGATTAGTCGAAGGGGAAGTGCTGCCAATATTTTATTTCCTGGAAAGAAAGCACATTCCTTACATTTTGTAACCCACTTGTGTGCATCTGCAAATAGGGTAGACCAAAAGATTCCTTCCATTATGATCTTCATCACTATAGTTTTGGAAAAAAAGTGTCCACCAGAAAAACCATCATGGAACTCTACTAACACTTTTTCAATTTACACATCATTGATGCATCTTAACAGCAATCCATCAAGATTCTTCTTGAAGAGAAGTTCATCAATCAAAACATAAGGGATAGATTGTAACATTAGATGTCTTCTCTTTGTCTTGTTTAAGCCAGGAGGGTATGCACCCTTGCAAAGGAATGTGATCATGTCCTTCATCCAGTCGTGTGCACCACAATCCGTATTCTACTCAAGTTCTACGCATGGGAGACCCTCATCTAGAAATAATGAAGTCTCAGGATCATTCTACGCATCCTCAGCAATCTACTTGCAAAGCACGTTACCTCTTACCAGTTTTGTGGATTTTATAGTTACATCATATTCCATGCTTTTGGTCACCCATCGTACTCTTTTTTCACTAATTTATGTTCCCATGATGAAGTCTTTGACATAATATTGGGAGACTAGAACCTTAATATGATTTGTAGTGAGCATACTCTTGAATTTCTTAAGCATGCACATGATGGCAAAGACTGACTATATTTTAATTCATAATCCTTCAGTGTCTAGCTGAAGAAAGCCACTGGTTGTTCCACCCCTTGTTAATTTTCTTTTGTTAGGATAGTATCCACACTCACATCAACTCCATAAGCATAAAGTATAAAATCCTTTGAGTAGTTTAGGTTGATGAGAGTTGGCGCATAAGAAATTTCTTTCTTGATTTTTTTGAATATTTTCTTTCATTCTGTTGTCCATATGAAAGCTATGTCCTTCTTACGCATTAGGGTGATTGGCCTTACCAGCCCTACAAAGTTAGGAATAAAACACCTAACAAAATTGATCTTACCTAGGAAGGACTACAAGGCTCTTTTCTACACCGATAGGGAAAGAACTAGGATGGATGAAACACGCTCGGGCTCAATTGTGATGCCATCCTTCAAAACCAAATGGCCTAAAAGATTTCCCTGTGCCACTGCAAAATTTCACTTCTTAGGGTTAAGAGATATCCCATACTTTCTACATATTTGAAATACTTTCTCCAGGTACTTCATATGATCCTCGCTTTGTTTTGAGAATATTTTTATGTCATCATGGTAAACAAAGATGAACTCATTGATGTAACCTTTGAAGGCAATATCCATGGTGCACTAAAATGTTGCACCTGTATTTGACAGACCAAAGGGAATCTTATAATATGCATATTCTCCCTACTTGGTTGTAAGCGTTGTTTTAAATTGATCATCTTCCTTGACCAAGATTTGATTGAAACCTTAATACCCATCTAACATTGAGAATCTTTGTGCATCGGCCATAGCCTGTAGAATCTACTCCATTGAAGGTTAAGGATAATGATCCTTTATAGATGCCTTGTTTAAATCCTTGAAATCAACACACAGTCTGATTTCACCATTCTTCTTATGCATCGGAACTAGATTCGTGACCCATGTAGAGTACTTGATGGGAAAAATAATCTTTGCCTCAATGAGTTTGGATAATTCCTTTCTTATGAGGGGCTCTATCTTTGAATTGATTGGTCAATGCTTTTGTCTGATGGGCTTGATACCGAGATCAAGGTCAATGGAGTGTTGAGAAGAAATTGGATCAAAACCTTTGAGGTATTCATACTCCCATGAGAATATATCACTTTATTTTTTATAGAGAGAGATGAAGTCATGTTTTTTATTTTACGTGCAAACTTTACTAAGAAGTAATTCTTTTCTACGTGCAATAGTGACTGGGGAGAAATATTCTTGTACAGTGTGCATATACTTTTCTTCACCCTTAAAATCATCATCAGGGATAAAAATTTTCTCTAAGATGACCAGACCTTTAGGAAGCTTATTTGACTTTGGTTGAATCACTTGGTCACCATAGCTATCATATAAGTCAACTTTCATACTTGATGAGAATTTTACTTCATTTTGAATGAACTGGACAATTTGCACATCACTTCCAAACACTTGCCATCTTGTGTTAGTATCTAGAATGGATGGTCTGATCACCATCTTTGTGTGCTGAGTGTTTCCTTTGAAAAATTCCTCAGCAGGAGAGAATTGCAAACCAAGCATGGCCATTTGGTCAGCTTCCTTATTCATTTTTTGCGGCACCACCTATATATTTAGAGAATCAAATATCTCAAGGAAGTCCCAAAATATGTGTTTAAAGGCTTTGAGAAGCTTATTATTTTCCTTACACTTGTTGGTGACTTGGTGGATAACCAATTCAATATCTCCAAAGATTTGCAATGCCTTAATCTTCTTCTTTTCAGCAATAATTAGACCATGCATCGGTGCCTCATACTCTGCCACATTGTTGGAACACATAAAATGCAATCTATGAGTGAAGAAGAATTTCTCATCCTTAGGGGAAATGAGAATGACTCTTGCTCCCAAGCCGTTTTTGCTTATGGATCCATCAAAGTATAAATTCCATATACAAGAGTTTTCTTCCCTTTGCTTGAGTGCACATGGTAGCATAGCTTCTTCTTCAAGAATATAGTAGGTACCAAGCCTAGTTTCAAAAGATTCCAGTTCTTCAGCATATGAGTCAAATTTATGGTGCCTCTATGCCCACTCATCAAGTACTAGACCAGGAATAGAAGGTGGAAGAGGCTGCTCTACAAGAACTAAAGCTTGTTCCTCTTGGATCAAGCAGCTAGCTTGGAGAGGGGATGGGACATATGACTCAACATGATAGGAAAATATTGTCTTAGCTTATATGGTAAACTGGGTACCATACCTTGTCTTGGGGTCCAATCAGAAGACAAGTAACCACCCACTTTAGCAATAAAGTCTCTTAAAAACATAAGGCAAATAGAGGGGGAAAGTCAATGATTGACACATCTTAAGTTATTGTTAGATTTGGACATGCATGGAGGGTTAACTCAAGATCCTTGATGATTCCTAGGGTAGTAAAAGTTAAACCATCGAGTTGTAGGACTACTTTTGTTAGGGGGCTATACTTAAGATCTAAGACAACAACAATCCTCTTAGGCAAGACCGAAGTACTAGCACTTGAGTCAATCATACAGTTATGGACAAGATGTTTTCCTATGATCAAGGACATATAGAAGGGTGGGGTTTTAATAAATTTTCTTACTTTCTTCTCCTCTTCTTGACAAATGTTGATAGAAGCATGTGACTTCTGTATAGTTGGACAAGTGCATGAGAGATGTGTCAGAGCTTCATGTAGCAAGTCACGCTAGCATGAAATGGTCAGGGCATCTTACATTGTAACATTTATGTTTGTATTTTCATCTGGTCCACAATGTTGAATGGAAAACTCATTGACTTGCGCATTTGAGGAACAAAAACATCCTTTCTTAGTTTCTCGGGTACAAAGGAAGGAATATTAGCTGGCAAAGAGGTTTGACCTATCAAAGGAAGGGCATGTGCCACTTCTAGAGGGGCTTTGCATGGAGCCTCGGGTGTGGGTACTTGAGAAATTTTACTATTGGATGTCTTAGTTACTTCCCTTTTCTTTTGAGGGTATGCTTTTGTTGTTGGAATTGCGACATGCCAAACTTGAGCATTATCTTCTTATATCTTGTATTATTTGTAACTTAGGCACATGGTCTACTTGTATCCTCTACAACTTGGTTGATTGCATAGAATTCTTCAGTGCCAAAGAACATCAAATTTTCCTTTGGAGGAGCTTCTGGCATTTCTTGGTTATCTGCTTCTGGTGCACTTATTGAAGGCTGAAAATTGGAAGCATTATAAATCATATAGGCTTACGCACGTACAACATTAGTGTAGTGATACTGGCTATGAGGTATATTACAAGGAAAGCACCATTTAGATTCTTGTGCATATTATTCTTGACTAGGACAAGTTCCTGACTTGTGCTCGATGATGGAAGAGGTTGTGCATGAGGAATAACTTGCAAAGGAAAGTGTGCATTAACATGCCACCTATCATTCTACTAGTTTTTTCTATTCCTTTGGTTCCCGTACTAATTCCACCAAGGTTGATTGCTCCGGCCTTGCACCTAATTGGAATTTCCTCTGTAGGCTTACGTCTGTTGCTTCTTCAATGATATGACCTTGTCGAACAAGTTTCTAATTAAGGCCTTCAATTCATCATCTTCTTTTTGTTGTGTCGGAGGGTAGGATGTAGATGCAACTGGTTGCGTGCTCTGCACTAGAACTAGAGTAATAGAAATTTGGGGCGCTAGAGACATATCTAGGAACAAGGGTGTGGGAGGCCTAGGTACCAGTTTACCAGCCTGAATGAGACTGTTTTCTTCTCTTATTGCAATGTTGTATGCAGCAGGTAAGGTTCTACCTCCCATGGATTTAATCATGACTGAAATGTCACTATTCAAATCCCTTAGATGGTACAAGAAAGTGTGTTGGGCTGTAGGTCTCACCACGTGAGGAATTCTATCCCAAGTCTTCTGGAACTTGATTTTGAAATCAGATATCTGTTCATTGGGCACACACTTTTTTGTAGTCAATTTCTCTACCAATGATAAATGATCTGATTTATCTTCAAAGTAATTGCAAAGAGCTATTCCAAGCTCTTCCCAAGTAGCAATAGATGTAGGTCTTAGGCCATGGTACCATTGAAGTGCTTTACCCTTAAAAGAGGCTACAAATAACCAGTCAATAACATCATCATGTTCAATCAAATAGACATAGCATACTTTAGCCACATCTTGAATATGTTTAATAGGGATGACTTGATTTTCTCCCGTGAAGTATGGAATACTTTTGAGCACAGCCAGTGGCATATCATGTTGAGCATTGAGATTGAGAAAGCTTCTACCAGTGAAGCTGGTGAAGTTCCTTAGAGGATGAGGAGGTTGAAGCACCATGACAGGGCATGCTTGTATATTCTAAGGAGGAGTAGAGAGTGCATGGTGCGCTAGAGATGGGGATGCATGCATGTTAGATCTGATGTGTGTGTTTCTCAGTGAAATATGGAGGTATTCAAAGGATCCTTCAGCTACAACACTCTTTCTAGCATGCACTCTTCTCATAAAATCCACTCATGAATGAAATACAAGAGCTTTGGAAATGTTGGGAGTCACCAAATGCGTTGAAATAAGCCTCCAAAGGCTAGAAATGCTAAGTTCATACACTATAACTTAACAATATGAAATTTAAGATTTCGCTTCTTTTCCCACCGTGCTTGTCAATAATTAATGGTCATTAAACTTACACCTACGTCTTGGATGTGGAAGAACCGATCTATTTGAGACAAAAATGGAACCATCCCCAAGTTGTGAGACCTACATGCTTGAGACGGATCTCCAGAGAAGGCCAGTTCATCTATCTACTTCTATTACTATCACTAATCCTAGTGCGGAAAGGTAAAACTAAGCTAATAATTCCAAGGGACCAAGGATATAAGGATAACATGGAAGGAAACTACACTAAAAGGTTGTAGCACCAGAAAAAGAGGGATGAACACTATCTGTTCTGAGTGAAAATTAAGGGAAATTTGTGAAATAAGGATAAGCATGTGTAGCACAACTAAAACATATTTACCAGATTAGTTTCATGGAACACAACTAGATAAGGAGCTGCAAGGGATGTAGAATGACACAATATTGTCGCCCTCAAAATCCCCCTCACTTTCCAAGTTAAGTTATGAAAATTTTGAGTTGGTGCCTTTGAGAGATGTCTGAGAAAAGTGAGAAGTCTCGAGAGATAGAAAAATTTGTGGTTTGAAGTTGGTGCTCGGTTTTTAATCTCTCCCTTTCACTTGAAAATTCTTCAGTGTTCGCAGTTTGAAGTATTTTTTATTTCCCCGTCTAGATGCTTGAAAATATTTTCCTTCATTCGAATGTCATTGTCAATCCTTCTCTTTGGATGTGGACCTTGTTGAGCCTATAATTGTTTGCAGTTTCTCATTCCATGGAGAACAATTTGAAATTCGGGCACAAACGGTGGGGTTTTCTCTTTCATTTTTATTTTTCCACTGTCATGAATGAAGGGCATCAAATTCTATCCCGACGTCCGTGGTACGTGGACATCTCAGATTGGATGCAGCATGACAGGTTCATCTTTTAAACTTGTCACTTTTGTTTTTTTACAAAATTGACAAATTGGCCCTGTGGCCTGAAGGATCCTGATTGGCTAAACCAAGTGGTGGAAGAAAGGCGGGCCCTTTTTGTGTTTTGATGCTTTGAAAGGTCAAAGGCGGGTCCTTTTTTGTTTTGAGGCATTATGGCGAAAGGTGTAAAATGCAAAAAGAATGCCTAAGGCCCGCAAAGGGACACGTGGCCATTTTTAAGGCATAAGTGGAGAGGTGGGTTGTCGAGACACTTTAGGAATTTTACCTTTGTTTCCAAAAGGTCATAAAGTTATAAAGTGAAGTGCAACCCAACTGGCGCCTAGGTGAAGCCATGGTATGATGCCTGCATTGAAAATTCAAAGTGCGATGGCAGGCTATCGGAGAAATTTGGAAATTTTGGTTTTATTTCCAAAAAGAGAGTTAAAATTTATAAAATGATCCACAACTCCACTGGGTTCTTGATCTCGCGTTGAAAATTCAAAGCGGAGATGCGGGTCGGCGAAGAACTTTGAGTTTTTGAGCTTTTCTTTGAAAAGAGTTAAAATTGTAAAAGTGAGCCACAACTCTGTCCCCACTCAAGTAAAGCCACGTGTCAAGCTTGTATTAAAAGCGGATCGGCAGGCCAAAATGCAAAAAAAATGCAAAATCTCTACAAAGTCACAAAATACAAAAGGTGCCCTCAGGCCCGCTTCAGTTTAGATATTTTCCACATGGATGACTCATATTTTAAGTTACAAAATAGGTTTAACGGCTGCATTATAGACTATCATTTTTTGCTACCATTAACGCTTCTGCAAGAACCAAGAAACTGAATGTAACCATTTTTTAGGATTATTTAATGGCTTCTCCATGTCATTATGTGGTTGGATCCTGGTACTCTGTAGATGTCATTGATTCGAAAGTAATCAATATAGAAGTTTTTCCCTTTTTTCCTCTGTTATTCCTTCTTTCCTTGTTCGAATTTGTGAATCATCCATCTTTGCATGATAAGAAAATTTGTGTTCTTGTTAATATGATTTTGGGAACTTTGTGTCTATGAAATTATATCTGTTATAAATGCAAATGATTCTATTATGCATCTCCTTTGATCAATATGTATAAGGTTATACTATTCTATCTATATTTCCCAAAAGTATTGTTGTTTTCTTCCTCTCTCATCTCCTTAGTTCTTCCATTCTTTCGTATTGATGATCTTTGGGCATGTAAAACGTTTCAAAGTATCATGAATCCACACTTTGAAATTTTTATATTTGTATATGAGTTTTATTTCTTGCTTTCAATAAGGGAACCTCTCCCATTAAAGAGGAGGGACTTGTTGTCCCTCGACTGTGGTTTGTTAAAGTGAAATTTTAAAATCCAACAGTTTTGGCGACTCTGTTGGGGATTTCATTTCAAACGTATCCCTTTCTAAAAGAAAAAATTCAAGATCATTTTCGATCTGGTGACTTTAATATATACTAATGGTAAAAAGGCTCTCAGAATAGAAGATTCCCATTTTCAAATTCTGGAGAAAAAAAATTTCTCTTTTCTTCCAGCAAGAAGGAAGATAAGAACTCGTTCTACAAGCTCACCTCCTATTAAAGATAGAAATTCCAAGAATATCATTCCTCAAGAACAACTTAGTCCTAATCTTTGTACTTTGATACTTGCTAGTGTTTTAGTTCCCCTTTAATCAATTTTTTCAAAGATGGAATCCCCTTTGCCTTGGGGACAATAGGTTAGGCCTCTTACTCTTCCTCAACCATTGCATGAGTTACCTAGGTGTAACAGGAAAAGTTTTCCCAAATTTTGGGGTGATGGGAAGGTTCATTTAGATGAACACATTGCAACCTTCATTGTTGCATGTGGGATTCTTAGGGTTGAACATTAAGATGTCTCTGTTAGGATTTTTGTGGAGACATTGCAAGACAATGCTACTAATTGGTTTTATCATCTTCCTGCTGGGTTGATCACTAATGGAACACCATGACAACTCAGTTTGAGAAGCATTTCAAACTTGTTGAAGATGTGCATGCTCTGTTAGCTCAAATCTCTCATATCAAGAAGGAACCATTCGAGCCCATGAGGGAGTTTGTGGAAAAATTCAATGAGCTAATTCATAAAATTCCACAGAACACTCATCCAATGGATTAAATAAAAAAAATGCTTTTTCCTCAATGCCTAGTTACCTGAAGTGAGTTATGCACTAAGGAGAGCTAACCTTGTAACTTTGGAGGCTGATCAACAATTATCTATCAGTGTTGAGGATGATTTAATCATGTTTGGTAAATTGACAAGAGAACCTTCCAAGTCTAAGGCATCTTATTCTCCCTCTCCTGGAGCCAACTCAAATAAGTTAGTGCAAAAGTTGGCAAATGATCTCGTTTCCATTAAAAATCAATTGGCTCAACATACTCCTTACCAATACATCCCAAGGAAGAATTTTCAGCCTAGGAACTGGTTACCTCCTTCTCAGACCAGATTGGCTATTGAAGGCCCACCCATCAAGGTTCCAGTCAATGCAACTTGTGAAGTTCAAGAACCTAATGATGAGGAGTTTAATGAACTCTATGAAGAACTAGAAAGAGAGGTTGATGAAGAATTGGAGGAGCTTGGTGGATCTCAAATTCATTTCCTCACCACTGAAGGTATGGATGATGAAGATGAGTATAATGAAGTAGTAGCAGAGATGAATAGTGAGTCATATGATGTTATGAATTGGATCAAATTAACAAAAAAGAAAAAGTGATTTAGCCTGCTAAGAAATCCAAGGAGTTTCCTATAACTATTCCAGTGGTTGGAAGAAGAGGAGCTCCTATTCCCACTGCCTCCACACAAAAGGTGAGTAATGTTAATCCTTCTTTTTCTACTTTTGTTTCCAAAACTTCTTGTCCTTCAAATCCTAAAACTGATAAATCAAAAGTCTCTCAAGTTCCCAGTAGTGATACCCCATCCACCTCTGGATCTTTTGATATCATTAATCACCTCAAAAAGATCAAAATCCAAATCTCAGAGGTAGAATTTTACCAAACCCATCCAAAAGCCTTTGCTAAAATGGTAAAAATTTTCAATTCCAAATCCAAAGCTTCATCCAATACTTCTAAAGGTATTTTTCCCACTCCCTCTTCCTCACCTCAACCAAGCCTTGTGGCTGCAGTCACTTCCTATAATGAGAAAATTGAACCATTCTATGTGACTCTTCTCATAGCTGGCTATAAACTCAGTAATTGTGTTATAGGCTCAGGAGCATTAGATAATGTAATTCTTGCAAAAGTAGCTCATGCTTTGGGTCTGACTCTAACACGTACCTTTGGTTCTTGCTATTCCATGGAGAGTAGAGAAGTGCCTTTGGTTGGGAGTATTAAAGATGCACATGTAGCCTTCGCCGCTTTTCCAGAGAAAAGGGTCTTAGCCACTATTTTGGTTGTTGATATTCCTCCCTCATATGGTATGTTGCTGATTAGGAATTTCTGTAAGGAGATAGGAGGTGAAATTTAGATGTATTGGTCGCATGCTTGATCCCGGTCAATGGAAAAATAAAGAAGCTACTACTAGAGAGACAGACTAAGTATACTGTGCAAAAGGATGATGATCCAAAAGCACAAATACTCTATGAAGATATAGGGCATGGTAACTATATGATTATGTCACAGGATGAGGAAAAACTTCCTAAGGGAATGATTCATGATCCCAATAGAATTTAAACTTTACAATTTGATGGAAGCTACTCTTCAGCTAGTTCTGGGGCAGGTGTGGTGCTAACCTCTCCAGAAGGGAAGATTCATCCCTTTTCATTCAAGCTTTGTTTTGAAAATACAAATAATACAGTTGAATATGAGGCACTCATACTTGGATTGAACATGGCAAAAGAAATGGGAGTGAAGAATCTTTGTGCTCATGGAGATGCAGAGCTGATTATGAAACAAGTTAGGGATATTTTTCAAGTGAAGAATAGGAGATTGAAACATTATAGAAATCTTGTTTAGGATTCTATTGAGTTTCTTGATGCTTTCTCCATTGAAGTTGTGCCAAGAGAGAAGAATACTAGAGTTGATTCTCTAGTTGTCTTAGGATATTTGTTGATTCCTCACCCAGATTTATCTCAGGAGAAATTTACCATTGAAATGATCCATAGGCACAATTTCCCAAATAATGCAAGAAATTGGTAGGTTTTTAATGATGATCAACACTTTCTCTCATTCTTCGAGCTTAAGGACAACTTAAACCAATTGTATTTTGAAGGAAGTGAGACTTTTCCTAGAGATTAGGTGCCCTCTAATGAAGATGACACCAAGGAAGAGATGGATCAGGATGGCTGCATCAAATTGAAAGGTAACAAGATCCCTAAAGGGCTGGTGAGTTTAGAAGATATGTTCGATAAGCATGATAGGTACATTAAGTCTAAATTTTCCCAATGGAACAGGCATTGGTCTGCTTTCCCAGAGTTTTTATATGGTTCTTGATCTTGCCTCATTCCACTGTCAAGTCATCCCCAGAAAGAGCCAGTTGTTGTTGCCCTCAAAATCCCCCCTTTCACTTTCTAAGTTAAGTTCCAAAAATTTTGAGTTGGTGCCTTTGAGAGATGTCTGAGCAAAGTGAGAAGTCTGGAGAGATAGAAAAATTCATGTTTTGAAGTTGTTGGTGATTGGTTTATAATCTCACCCTTTCGCTTGAAAATTCTTTAGTCTTTGTAGTTTGAAGTATTTTCTATTTCCCCGTCTGGATGATTGAAAATATTTTCCTTCATTTGAATTTCATTGCTAATCCTTCTCTTTAGCTATGGATCGTGTCGAGCCTAGTATTGTTTGCAGTTTCTCATTCCATGGAGAACAATTTGAAATTCAGGCGCAAACAGTGGGGTTTTCCATTTCATTTTTATTTTTCCACAGTCGTGAATGACGGGCATCAAATTTTGTCTCGACGTCCACGGATATGTGGACATCTCTTATTGGATGCAGCATGGTGGTTTTATCTTTTAAACTTATCACTTTTGTTATTTTTTACAAAAGTGACAAATTCACCCCATGGCCCAAAGGATCCTGATTGGATGAAAAAAGCGGTGGCAGAAAGGCGGGCCCTTTCTGTGTTTTGATACTTTAAAAGGTCAAAGGTAGAAAGGAGGGTCATTTTTTTGTTTTGAGGCATTATGGCGAAATGCGTAAAATGTAAAAAGAATTCCTAAGGTCTGCAAAGGGACACGTGGCCATTTTTAAGTCAAAAGCGGAGAGGCGGGTTGTCGAGACACTTTAGGAATTTTACCTTTGTTTCCAAAAGGGCGTAAAGTTATAAAGTGAGGTGCAACACCATTGGCACCCAGGTGAAGCCACGTGTTGATGCCTACGTTGAAAAGTCAAAGCGCGAAGGTGGGCCGTTAGAGAAATTTGAGAATTTTGGTTTTATTTCCAAAAAGAGAGTTAAAATTTATAAAATGATCCACGACTCCGCTAGGTTCTTGAGCCCATGTTGAAAAGTCAAAGCGGAGAGGCAGGTCGATGGAGAACTTTGAGTTTTTGACATTTTCTTTGAAAAGAGTTAAAATTGTAAAAGTGAGCCGTGACTCCTTCCCCACTCATGTAAAGCCATGTGTCAAGCCCGTATCAAAAGCGGATGGGCAAGCCAAAATGTAAAAAATGTAAATTCTCTACAAAGTCACAAAATACAAAAGGCGCTCTCAGGTCCACTTTAGTTTAGATCTTTTCCACGTGGACAACTCATATTTGAAGTTACAAAACATTTTTAATGGCTACATTACACAACATCATTTTTTTCCACCATTAACACTTTTACAAGAACCAAGAAACTGATTGTAACCATTTTTAGGATTATTTAATGGCTTCTCCATGTCATTATGTGGTTGGATCCTGTACTCTGTAGATGTAATAGATTCGAAAGTAATCAATATAGAAATTTTTCCCTTTCTTCCTTTGTTATTCCTTCTTTCCTTGTTCGAATTTGTGAATCATCCATCTTTGCATGATAAGAAACTTTGTGTTCTTGTTAATATGATTTCGAGAAATTTGTGTCTGTGAAACTATATTTGTTATAAATGTGAATGATTCCATTCTGCATCTCCTTTGATCAATACGTATAAGTTTATACTCTGCTATCTATATTTCTTGAAAGTATTGTTATGTTCTTCCTCTCTTATCTCCTTCTTCCAATCTTTCCTATTGATGATCTTTGGCCATAAAACATTTCGAAGTATCAAGTATCCACACTTTGAAAGTTGTACATTTGTATATAAGTTTTCTTTCTTCTTTCAGTAAGGGAACCTCTCCCATTAAAGAGGAGGGACTTGTTGTCCCCTGACTGTGGTTTGTTAAAGTAAAATTTTAAAACCCAACACACAACGAGCACATAATGTAAAATAAAGGCAAGAAAAAATAATATAAACATGCTCAGGAGAGATAATAGTCACAAAATGATGCTTCCATTAATTCCACAAATACACAGAGTTATTAAAATGGTGAAAGAGGTCGATATCCACATGCACAAGCCAGATCTAGAGGTTTGCAACTCAAAATACAGAAAATATGAAATCCTTAGCAAAAGCATCAGGGTCTAAAAATGTCCAACATTAATAATGATCCCAGCTCTTACATTTATAGATGAATCCATGGAATAAGAAGATAAGGAGGGAAAACTAGAATTTGAAATACAACCACCAACAAGAAGCATTCAATACCTGTAAATCTGCCTGCAAATATGTTAAATATGTTTCACCAAGTCTGTTTGGCGTGTTGGATAAGGAAGGAGGGTGGATCACATCAAATCGGGTGGTTAGAGCAATCAAATCTACTCATTAATGCTCAAAAATATGTTTTCCCATTTCTCACCTACTAGATCTGCCAAGAATTTGAATTTGAATGTCTAGCACTATATCTTATGTCAGCAGCTATCAGTTGAGACTCTAGAGCTCGATTCAGTTGATCATGAAAATAGCACGATTATTTTCTATACAATATAATATATTTTTATATATTCTTATTGTATCAAAACATTCAGAGATGATTACAAATATATAGGAAAATGATTTCCTATAATTAGGGAGATGCAATCTCCATTATTGTCTCACAAGAATCTCCCTTGATGATATATTGTTACAACAATATATCTCGACAATCTATATCTGAACTATTATTGTTATACACAACAATATTACACCAAACCAATATAACTTAAATATATGAGTTTGATACAACTCATTTACAATTATTGAATATTTACCACATGTAAATATTATTACCCATGTCAACATTAATATTCCTAACATCCCCCACCCTTAATGTTTACATGGTAGCAAAAGAACTTTCACACTTCCTCTGCAGCCTGCCACTCGTGCTTGCTCATGATCTTGATACAACACTCAAACAAAAGGTAGAAGAAGGAACCCATCAACTTCTTATCAACCATGCAATTTCGGTAACACATCTAACTGACGAGGATGGGAACACGATCAGGAATCTTTTGTTTATCAACTAATCACTCTAGGGAACACATATGACCTAGTAGTGTGGGAACTCAAGTAGGAACACATATGAACAGTCTTCAATGGTTTTCCAGAGGCTAACCACAAACCTAGGTATGAACATGAACACATCTGACTATTCAACCTCTTCAAGACTCATGATGTTGCATTTCACTGTGTTATCTATTCTCCACTATATTATTACAATGGGGAATTATGTGGGAATAACCACATATAAAAGTGAACAAGAACCTACATATGTTCTTATTTTACACACCAAACTGGAAATATGAAAAGCACAACTGAAAACAAACGCACTTCACACACGTGCCACCAAATTAGTGAAGCGGCCCCATCGTTGGTGACTAACGAGAGGTTTTTTATTGACCTCCATCCTCCAATGCCTCCATCCTCCATTTTTCGCTTCTTAGCTTAGCTGAATTTGTATTTTAAGGATCATTTGAAAATGCCCCCCGTCAAGTTCAACTTGTACGTTCGGTTACATCGAAAATGCGTCCAGTTGACATGCATAAATTTTTTATTTATTTTAACAAAAATTTTACAATGACTCGACAACAAAATTACTAACACAAAATGATGACACTTGATGACTAAAACAATACTTTTGACTCTACTGAAAACAAAAAAGACAACTTTGATATTCTTGACAATACAAATACTTTTCTTTTAACGACTCAACTATTTAGATATTTTACAAGATTTTTGTTGATGACACTAAATGGCGACAAATAAACAATTTTTATAACAATAACTCAACGAATTAACAAGTGGTTGGAAGGTATTTCTAAATAATAAGTATATATTTTCACAAAATATGAGAGACATAAAAAATTAAACAAATCTTAAATACCAGAACTGTTGCACCCTCACGAGCTTCTGTGTTTAAATAATTATAGATCTTGGAACCATGTGGAGGTGAATCCTTGTTTCCCTAGTTGTACAGGCATATGAGAAGGTGTATCTTTCACCCATGTCCTTCAATGTAGTTGTGGTAGATTCCTATCACCACTCAGAGATATAACACCTTGGTTATTTGCAGATCTGAACAGTTAGAGAATTGTTCGATCGGAATCAGGTATATCATGGTATTGAGAAACACAATCAACATACTCTTGTCACCTCCTCATAATCACCCCTTCCCTTCTATCTGAATTTAGAGAGGCATATCCTACTAAAATCCGCCATACATTTGGTCGCAAATAAGAGGGGACACCTCTCCAAGCAAGCTCACGCAATGCATCTAGTTCAACAGTTGAACCTGATAACTTCTTAACAAACTTAGAAATGCGTGTTGAATCTATTGATCATTCAAGAGAACACCGATATGATGTTATATGTAGGAGAATGCAGGTCTATGACGCATGGGTAGGATTGACGTTGAAGAGGATTGATGCCGCTTCAGATTCCTCAAGTACACCGATCATGAACTTAAAATGCAATGATCAGATTTTTAACAATACATGTGTCCGTATTTCTCAAATGTTTTTATGAATAAACCCGTGCAACATGGTGCACACTCAAGAATTTATCTAGATACAGAAATATCCACATGACAAATCTACAAACTAGACTACTAGTAGTAAAATATACCAAGACAATAATATGAATACCGCATATACGGGACAACAAATAATATTAATTTCCCCTCAATGATTTTTTATGCCATCACAAGCATGCGAGAATAGATTGCTTTGATACCAAATCTAGAGCTTGAATCAGTTGATCATGAAAATAGCATGATTATTTTCTACACAATATAATATATTTTTTATATATTCTTATTGTATCAAAACGTTCAAAGATGATTGCAAATATATAGGAAAATGATTTCCTATAATTAGGGAGATGTAATCTCCATTATTCTCTCACAATAATCTCCCTTGATGATATATTGTTATAACAATATATCTCGACAATATATATATCCAAACTATTATTGTTATACACAACAATATTACACCAAACCAATATAACTTAAATATATGAGTTTGATATAACTCATTTACAATTACTAAATATTTACCCCATGTAAATATTATTACCCATGTCAACATTAATATTCCTAATAGAGACTAGGCGAATGCCAATCACAGCTCTGTAGAAAAATATATGGCTATCAGAAGATGTCAAAGTCATCTGGGCATACACGACACGTGGCACACATGAATTGATTGAAAAAATCGGCCAATTTTTCATCTTATTTGTCATTTCTGCCATGTGTCATTCATTGGCTGGTTGTCAGGATTCAATACCCTATTGGCGCACTTTGATAGGTTGCATATTGCACACTCAATGCTGACAAAATGACATGGCACAGAAGGGTGTAAAGGAGGCCGTAAAATATGCGCACGAAAGAATGAGGCAAACTGGTGAGTTGAGAACACATAGTCAAGGCACAATTATTACAAGGTAATGTGCGATGGCACGAGGAAGGGGTACATGGGGATACCAAGGACAACAAATTTTGGAGCAAGTGTTAGACACGTGCGTGCACAGGATGGATGAAATGTTTGAGATGAAAGTGGAAGTACAGGGACTACGTGCAAGGGGAAGATGAAACAAAGAGGAGAAGGAAAAGGAAGGGAAGAAGGGGAAGCACGCAAGGGTGTGTGAGGAAAGTAACGGAGGTGCACGAGGAAATGCAACCAAGGGAGTGTGCCAAGTGAACTTGAGCATGCACAACCTTGCAATGAAGAGCTTAAAGACATAAGGTGTATACAAGTTACCCAAATAACTGGGAGAGTTATTTGGATAATAGTTAGGTCCTGAGTATTCAGTTTTTTGTTTCCACTTTCCATGTGTCTAGGATTTCCCTTAGAGCCACATGGAAAATGACTTCCTTACATTATTTGTATACCTCCTTGACTAGGGATAAATATAATATCATACATTTGAGTACCATTAATTCTTCTAAATTACATGTCATATTTGTTGGATAGGATAAATAGAATACTTCAAAGAAGAAGGATAAGAAACATAAAAAAAACATGACAATGAGAAAAAAAAGGATTTAAAACCTATCATGGAGACCCCCTCTTATGAATCCAAATTTAATAAAAAGATTTTCAAGTGTGCCTATTGTATAAAACCTAGACATGACAAAGATAAGTTTATGCAAAAATATATTGGTCACCTGACACATATTCTATAGAAGATAAATATTAGGTTTCCTAGTTCAGACACATAGAGTTAACCAGTTTAGGAGTTTACAAATCCAAAAGACAATAATAAAGGTAAAGGTAAGGGAAAATAATTTTTACCAATTATATTTTAACATATACATGGGTTTTTGACTCGAGTGTCACACCACATAACTTCATCACATGTTTCTTTCACTTCCTTAGATCCATATTTTACATCTACTATTTTTATTGGTGATTACACTTCTCCTAAGGTATTTAGGAGAGGGTATATTGACATAGGTGATGGGACCTTTTAGGATGATCTTTACATGTACCTTAATTTTTAAATAATCTCTTATCAATATACAAGATCACACACAATGATTAAGGAAATAAGGTTGTGTTTAGTCTTGATTGTGTGGTTATTATGGAGTTTCCTATTGATTCTATAGTGGCAGTGGGGAAATCATATAACTAGTTTTAGGTTTATCATTTATCACACTTTTTTCCTAATGATGATTCATTCATAGATAAGGATAAACCTTCAATGACTCTTGACATTTCACTTCTAGTCACATTATACTTGTTGAGTACTGAAGATAGTTATCAGGATTTGCATTCACCTTGGAATACTCATGTTGATTTTTCTTCTAGTACAGATGATGAGAGTATTAATGATGATGCTTTATATTTTAGTCCATACGATGATTCATATTTTGAGGACTCACCTCCTTCATATCCTAGTCATGATTTATAGCCTAATTACACACATATTGGCCTTCCTCTCTTCTTTCTTGGTCATGCATTAGAGGTTGATGAATCTCCTCCAAATTTTCCAACTTCAGGTACACTTCCTCTTTTCTTGCAGACCTCTAGAACACTTCCTTTTCAAATTCTCACTTCTATTCCCATTTGTACTGTACAAACACCACATGATGTAGATGATATTATTAGTGGTCATTTAGACAATAGGAATATAGAGTCATAGTTCAAGGATGTTCCACATGCCTCTACCTCTTATCTGTAATATTTTATTACAACATATGGAATTTTTTATTGTGATTCATTCTTCATTGATTCCTCTTATCACACTAGGATTATGCATCTATGGGATCTACTAGGAGTTCATGAGGCTTCATCTTTTGTGGGGCTACCTATTCCTCTCTTCATCTCTTCTTTATCTCTATTTATGGGAGGGATTATTTATGCTCTTCTATGGGGATTATATTTTGAGTGATATTTTATATGTAATTTTCTTTTCTCTCCTTTGGGGAGTAGTAATTCCTATGGGTTTTCTTCATTTCTCCACTTTATGAGGTATTTTTGTACGCGAGTGCTTTTAATATCTTATTGTTGGGATCCATTTTTTCTATCCACCAAGTGTATTCTTAAAGGGGTGTTGTGTAGGATTTTATTCCTCTGTATGGTTTTTTCTACACATGTACTAATATTTCTTAGATGTTTTTTGGGATATATGGGAGTTACACTTATCCACCTTTTAAGGTGGTGGCTACACTTACCCTTCATATTAAACTCTTCTTGTAAATATATTTTTATGCATTCTGAATACAAGTTAACTTTAGATCATGTTTGGTTCATCTATCTCATAACATTACTCTCTTTATCCACTCATATTTTATCAATGCTCAATCTTGGCCCACATTCTCACACAATCATACCATCAAATACATTTTCACAAGAAGCGGGAGGCAGTACAATGAATTAATAATTGTGGGATTTTGAGGTAGATTTAGCGGTATCATGTTCTAAAATTGGATCATGCTAAAGATTTTGATCCTTTCATTATCATTAGTAGGTTTAGGTCAAGGTTGGACTTTTATTTAATGACACCAACATCAAGGAGGTATTGGATAACATGAAAAATATTAATATAACTATTAGTGGAGTGACCTTTGCATTAGTGGTAATCACAATAGGAAATAACATCAAATATTTAACCATGAGGTGCACTTATATCAACCTAAAGTGGTAAAGGGAGAGAGATAATATTATATTCAAGAAATTGTTCGAGAAATTTGGATAGTACACAAGGTTAATGAGTGAGCTGCCATTGAGAGGGTTTTAATTTTAGCTTTCTAGGTTGAGATTAAACATTGATATTGGATTTAAGTTTTTACTTTTTCATATGTAGGCTTGTTCTTAAATGTAGTATTGTTTTAAAACTTGTGATTAGATATGCTAGAATGATTAGTAACATACTTGATCTTTTTTATGTTCAGAATATTAGCTTCAAGTGCTTTTAAAGTATGAAATAGATGATCAAATGAATTAAACTTATAAAAAATAATTGATTCTTGTAAGGGAAAAAAGATTGTGTAAAAAGGTCTTGTAATTCACAATCAACCAAAATATTATTATTCTTAGTATTTTATATCCTAGCACATAATCACTTATTCATTCATTAGAATCTTGTCACATTGTATCCATTTGAACATAAGATACTTTGTCTTGAAAATTGATGGAAAATTGTGTGAGACATTGATTTTCCAAAGGAGATAAATTTCAAACATAGTACATGGGTAGATCATAAAACTATTTTGAGGAAAAATATATGAGACTTTGAGGGAAGATCTTGGTAAGAAATGCATCATTTGAGGAATAGTCCAAGAAAACAACATGAAATATACCAAGGTTTTCTCTAGGATCACCCTGTTAGGAGCACAGAGACTGGGGGTGAATTAGTCTTACAAATATTTAATTCATTTACCATAACATATATTTGACATTGAAATCAACGATTCAACATGCATAACCAGTTGTGAGCTTATTCAGTCTGCAACATCCAATCATAAGAACATGAAATAAAGTAGAAAACACATAAATACCATATGTAAGTAGGAAAACCTCAAGGGGAAGAAAACCCACTTAATCATATGATAATATTACCCATGAAAAAGGACTTGGAATAATATTACACATCAAATAAGATTTCTATAGTGAGGCACCAACCCCACAAAGAGTATCAACCCCTAGTTTAGTAAGAAACCAATCCTAAAAGAAGGCTAAAATATTAAGAACTAACTTAACCAACCCTGTAATGTTATCAAGAACTAACTTAACCACATCAAATGGATGATAACTAAAAATATTTTTCTCCCATAGTTGATTGTGATCTCAAATTCAGATCCTCTCTCTTTAAACCCGCTCAAAACAAGCTTTTTCCTAACTCGCTCAAATTTGGTCCTTCAAAGGTTGATTAGTTCTATTGACCTTGAATATATGATCCTAAAAATTCCTCAATCCTTCATACCTCTCCTTATCTCTTTTATTAATCCCTCTCTCTTCAAAATTCTTCCTTCTATATCTCTCTCACATCCCCATAGTCATTACTAGCTCAAATGAGCACACAAAATGACCTTTTATACTTAACACACCCCATACTTTGGAGACATGTAATTCCAAACTTATTTGTTGTAGCTACCTGAAAAATTTAATGTCCATAAATAACACCTTCCAATGATTATGGAACAATTCAAGTTTCATCATGAAGCTTCTATATCAGCTCTGAAATTGTAAATGTCCACAAAACTAAGGGTTTTCTTTATGTTGCTCAAATAACTAAATCATGAAACCAATGCCAAAATGAACCTTGGATAATCCTCTACAAGATCGATGCATCAATTTTTATTTCCAAGAAAATTTTGAGACCATACACTTAAATTTTTTCATATCACTATAGAAGGAGGGTTTAACTAGGGTTTCAAACCACCTTATCTTGTTAATGATTGTTCATAAATGTCTGACGATCAAACCAATCCATTGTTTTTGTAAAAAAATATTATATCAATGAAAAAACATACCTGAAATTCACAAGGTACCATACAAATTGTGTGTGAGTGAGTGAGCATCTGAAGTTACCTATCGAGCTAGATTTTGTACTTTTAAAATCTCGATTTTACCAAAATCATCGTATCATGAAAAATATTCATAGTGTTAACATAAAATTTGACATGAAGCATAATAGAAACCTCCTCGAACTTACCCAAATCTCATCCATGCTCAAATACATATGAAAATCTCCAACTACTAAGACTTACCTGTGTTTACCTATCATGTTCTCAAGAAAATTTCTTTAATGTACCTTAAAACCTCATCATACTTCTGAATACTGACCTAAAAATCCTTCAACACATCATTTACAATGACACAACACATTTCCCATGCATGTACATGAATTACCTTCTCCATATCTCATGCCACCATGTTACTCCCTATGCACTTGGTTTAGGAATAGGCCTAGATTGACCTGACTCAACCATGACACCTCATGAACTAACCATGATGACCCCTTACAGAAAGATATACACCTTTTCCACATCATACTAACCATGTTAGATATTATGAAAACCTTTGAGACTCATAGCATGACCATATAAGCTTGCACCATGCTCAATACCATAGCAAGACACCATATAACTTCACCAAAACTATACACTACCAATCAACCTTCAAGCTTGACCTTGATTGAAACCTCATGGAGACACCTAACACACCCTAATTCCATTTTCCATCAATGAAAACACCATAGACACAATGGCCAAAAATCTTCCCCTTTTTCATTGATGGAAACCACCTTCAGAAACATTGATGTCTACCATGAATGCAAACACACCTACATGTCCTCATTTTCATGTATCTAAGCCTAATCTCCCCCTTTTACATCTATCTAAAAGGTATCTAATAAAAATTGACATGAAAATGAAACTGTACCAGAGATTTTTTACTTTCCAACTTTAACTTAATAAAATGAAATAACAAAAACAAACTGACCTCAGAAGAAGACGGGGTTTACTAATACTCGCGATGATGGAATTTAATTTTTGTTGGATAAATATCCTTCTTCTAATGCTAATGAAGAAACCTACAAATCAAATACAGCTAAACAAGATAGATTAGATAAATGGGTAAACAAGCTACTCAGAAAAGGCCAATTCAAGGAATCTAAAGGGACTTCCTTGGAGGATGTCATCTCATTTCGAAACAATTAAGTATATTAACAATAGCAATAAAGATATGTAAATGAAAAAAATGGATAGATAATGGATAAGAATCTTGAGAACTCGAGATTGAAGGGAAATTTTTGTGGAGATTCAAATTTGGCCCAAGCAAGGGTGGATGTAATCTAAATGGAATCAAAGTAAACGCACTAAAATTCCTCTGTCTCTTGTTGAATGTTGTTGAGGATCTCAATTTGATCGTCAGTGTCTTCGATGTCAGTGGAAAATAAAATTACACATAGTGTAAGTTCATGAAGAATGTTTTACTATTCTCAGAAGAAGGGTTGTTGAATAATTGGAAGGTCATAGATACTTGTGATAGGATAAGAGATGCCATGTACTATCATCTAAATTAAAGCCATGCTTATAGAGTACAAGTTAAATTGAAGAGATTGATAAAAATTAAGGCTACACTGATAAATTAATTAAAAAATTCAAATTTGTAGGGATCATTGGTGATTCAAGTGAATCATGGGAAATCAGATAGAATCGCGAGTGATCATATAAAATTGTGGGCAATCAGATAGAATCACGTGTGATTCAAGCAATCATTCGTGATTACTATGAAAATGATCCACTTTGCTAAAAATGATAAAAAAAAGTTATAAATGATGTTTTTTGAAGTTTTGATGAAATATAAATAAAGAAACAAGATAAATAAATACCTTTTGTTGTGGACATGGGTTGCAAGATGTCTGCAAATGTCTGAAGGAGTTGGTTGGATCTAATGTCTAGTTATTGAGCTTGATGGGAGGGGATTGATAAAAAACTATCAAAATGATGTATTTGTGAGAGTTTGAAGTTAATGTAGGTCCTTGATGATCTTTGGAATGGTTGAGATTCACTGTTGAATCAAAAATAAAGAGAAAATATGAGAAAAATGTTTATGAAGATCCCTGAGAAAGGAGCAAAAAATCCTATTTATAATCACTAGCGACCGGTTAGGATCGCCGAAGATCCAAGTTTTTCGGGAATTTTTTTATGAAATTATTGAAACCACTTCCCAAATAGGGTTTTTGAGTGAATGATGAGGGAAAATGGTTGGGGGAGGTTTGGGACAATTTGTAGAACTTAGGATGTGAGAATAAAATAGATTTTAGTGGTTTTAAGATGGTAAAGGTAAATTTAAAGTGGTTAGGTGGTTTAAGATGTGTAATATGGTAATTTATAAGAGTGTATTTTTTTTTTACTAAATGAAGAGAGGGTGACTTGGGACAATGGAATAGTGATAATTTTTTCATTAAATAATATATGTATAAGATGAAGTATGCAAGTTGAAAAAAAACATGATTTCTATAGTTATCCCTTTTCGTCGAGTAGTTTGTGATGATCGAAATGCTTGACAAAAATGGTGTGAGATAAAAAATTTTGTGTTTGGATTTTTGATCCCCCCTCAAAATGGGTTTGATTACGATGTAGTGCATGGATAACTAGTTTGATTAAGATGGTTGGATATGTTTGACATGTGTGCTTCATTTGAAGTTACCCCAATACAAGGTATCGAAACAAGATGGATATCATCATAGAATCAAGTGATATGGGAACCAAAGGGTTCATGCATTATAGATGTATGATTCGTAGGGATAGGAAAACCAAAGGGTGTGTGTCCTATAGTCATATGGATTATTGGTGACGATGTCATAAAATGATTTCTGTATAGGATGACCTAGTTTTGGGGTCCTCAAAATGAGGCATAGTGTTGAAGGATGTAATAATGTAGTTGAAAATAATTATTGGTACTGAAAAATGATGGTTTGTAGTATAAAATGATGGATCATTGGTGATTTTGATGAATCACATGTGATTAAGGAGAAAATTTGGTGATTAATACGAATCGAATGCGATTACAAGAATCGTCAGTGATTGCTACACGACGTATATTAATAGTTGATTTCATTAAGAAATTTTTCATTTGTGATTTACAAGTTTTTGATATTTAAGGAGATTAATTAATTGATTAGAGAGTGATAATTGATTAATGGTTATTGTAAGACCATTTGGACGATAGAGGAGGCCCACTCAGGCTGAGGTATGTACATTTATTTTTTTGTTTTGTGTGTTTTGATTTTTTTGTCTTTAATGTCTGTACGAGGGCATGTTTTTGAAATTGTCATAATCACTAGTGATTATAATGGATCACTGATGACTGGATAGATCACTAGAAACCGATGTTTTTTTATGAGATTAGATAAAATTGTAATGGAAACTTGTTCTAATCTATGTTTTTGTGTTTTGTGGATGCAGGTGAAGGCTAAGTTGAATATCAAAGATAGGATTCTAGTGATTTTAGGGGAGATGAAGGAGGATATGTCAGATGTGGGTTTTGTGGGGATGCGTCATTATAAACACATCTATAGACATTAAGGGTTGTTTTTAGCATTGATGGAGAGGTTGGATCTTGTCACTTGTACTTTCTAGTTACCAATGGGTGAGATGACAATCACCCTAGAGGTTGTTCATAGGATCACTAGATATCCCATACATGGAGAGGGAATATATTGTATTGATGATACTAAAAGGGAGGATTCTATGAGGAGATTATGTGGGGGTGGTGCAAATGGTGTGAGGTTTACAGCAGATGGTTTTTATTATCAGACCTTATATTTGTCGGAGAGAGAGGGTCGTGCTCGCATGACCATGATGATGATGGGGATTATATGTTTTTATTTTTCCAACACTAGTGGTGGTCAGTTTCCCTTGATGATGATGAGGGTAATAGTAGAGTTTATGGAGCATCAGGAAGTCTTAGTATGGGCCCCAGATTTGTTAGTATAGACTTACAGGGAGTTGTGGGCCTAGAGGATTTAGAAGAGGTTTGGTATCACTATTGCATTATTTCTATATTTTTGGGCCTTTGAGCATATTCATATGGCTTGTCCTCATGGTTTTCCATAGGGAGGTGTTGATATAATAGGGAGGTTAGTTGGTTTTATGATATGGCATGTTGGTGCAAGGCAGGCTAGACCAATATAGACTAAGGAGCACTATAGATAACTCATTTCAAGGTTATAGCTGGTGCAAGTGTTATGGAGGCCCTAAATTATATTTCCAGTGTGGGAGGGACAAGAGAGTGAGCTAAATGCCACTCAACAGGACTTGTGGATGCAGGGTTTCTGAGGAGGGAAGTGGGATCTTATGAGACTCTATCACATCAGGTGATAGTTTGGTCTGATTCAGGATGTGCCAGAGGCTTTAGTATTTTATAGAGGAGATGATGGGGGATATAAATACTCCCACGGTAGTGCTCAGATTGCATTATGTTATGCCTGATGAGGAGGGAGCTATGGTTATTGATGAGCATGGAGATCGGGTCCCTATATATGTTGCTAGTGTGATTGTGACATATAAGCCATGGTGGACTGGTGCATTTGCTGCATGAGGGAGAGTTCATCCATTTTCAGGAGATAGGAGGGTGTGGTCCCAAGTAGAGGGAGGACAGAGAGGTGATGTTGGTGAGGGAGATGATGGGGATGGTGGTGAGGGGTATGATAGTACAAATAGAGTGAATTTGGAGGCTATTATTACACGTTTGAAGACCGAGAAGGTTGTAGTTGAGACAAAGAGAGATAGTCTAAGGACTGAGTGTGATGGCTTGGTGACGGAGAGCGATGGTTTGAGGGTTGAGTGTGATAGCCTTAGTCAGTAGTTATCATAGGCTACCATAGATCGAGATAGATATTGAGATCACTGAGAGACCCTAAAAAGGGCTCTCGGCATTATAGGGACATTGATGTCAGGTGCCGAGTTGGTAGCTAGGGCTCAAGCCAGTGGTTAGATGGGACCACTTGGTATGGTTGGTTTAGCTTACTACCTTTTGGTATAAGATGATTTTTCCTATTATGAGGACTAAGTGGTGCAGAACATGCCTACCGCAGTTCGTTATGTGACACATATATCTCAGCAAGGAACATGTCCTAGTATTAGTGCAGTAAGTATGGGTTAGCCACCTTGGGGTCTAGACGGAGGGGGACCGAATAGAGGGATAGATGGAAGAGATGGCAGTGCATAGGATGTTGGTGGTAAATCTGCTCAGGGGAGCATTGTTTGAGGCAATGAATTATTTACTAGTGTCCAGTTTACTGGATAGAATGATATATTGTATTTTTATGTATACGGATCTTTTATGAAGCGTATATTTGATGTATAGATATTGATATATGGAGTTTGGGGGACTCCAAATGATGTAAAAAGGTATTTTCACATGATTATATATATATATATATATATATATATATATATATGATGGGGTTTGTGTTTATTATTATTTCTATATTTTTTGTATGATTTTATTAGATAAAGGTAAAAGTTGAGGTTGTTGAAAGGACCCACATCCTATTACAAGGAGCCCCAGAGGCCAAATATAATATTAAATCCTGGAAGAAAATATGCTTGAAAGAAAATAAAGCGAAGGACCAAATGGGTCCTAACTAAACACAAAGAAGAAATAAATACTAGAAATGAAAGAGAGGAGAAGCAACTGTAAAAAAAGACAATTGCAGCAGTCCCAAAGGAGAAGAAGTGAAATAGAATAGTTGCACCCAGCAGCAGCAGAAGTAAGAACAGAGGAAGAAGAGAAGAGAACAACATGATAGTGAGTGGAAGATATAGAAAGGAAATCAATGTCTTCCCTTATTTCCTTTCTTCAAATGAACTAATTACCATTTATCATGCATAATCATCTCTGAAATGATAGGATTATATTCCATTAAGTCCAAGGTCAAGGATCCCATAAGGGGGAGGAGATTATCCTTATCTAAGTCACAATGAATAGATTCATGGGGTTTCTTTGATGTCAGGGATGGTCCTTCTGAAGAGGGAGAAATAACAAGTAACTGCCCAACTTCTAAAGAAGGGGCTGAATCAGTGACAACAGCTCTTGCAGAAGGAGTTGCACCTATAGAGACACCAGTTACAGGAGATGGGGTTGTAGCTACAACTGAGGGAGTTGTAGCTGTAACTGAAGGAGTTGTAGCTATAGTTCTTTAATTTTCTGAGTCAGAATTGTCTTCTTCCTTTAAGAATTCATCTTCTTTTAAATATGGTGTGCTCCAATTCTTGGGGATCACTCCTTTTTTACAAGGAGCCTATGTTTTCTTTTGAGGGCAGGTGGCATGGAGATGACCTAGTGTTCTGTGATTGTGACATCTAAAAGTTGTATTTTCATAGTATAAATATGGGAGTAGATAGTATCATCCATTTTAAGGTTCATATTTTTCGGCAATCCCTTGCTGAGATCAAATTCAACACAGATCCTAACAAAAGCATAAAGACCTCTTATCAACCTCTAATCATCCACCTTGATGAACCATCCAAGGAGGTTACCGATATCCTTTATAGAGGAAGTGTAAGGAAGGGGTAGATTTGGTAACCTCACCCAAACTATAACCCTCGTGATGGAGAAGGTATTCAGGTCAAAATCTAGAAACCATGGGGTAGAGAAAAGTCCATTCATACCCAAGAACCAAGGGCTCTCGTCAATGGCTCTCTGGTAATCTTGTTGTTCATTAAAATAGACCAAAAAGTAACCCCGAGCATGGAGGAAATATCTACAATTTTCAGTCCATGAGATGTGAATCCATTGGAAAACTATGTTTAACGATGGCCATACTCCATTAAATCTGTAAATCATGGGTTTAGCTTTGATGTCTTGCAACATATTCAAAATATCTTCATTATTTACCTCCAAGACCAGATTAACAGAAGATTGATCAACGATGTAAGCAGGGGGAGAGGGTGGGGGAGATGAAGGGGATTTCATTGGAAAGACATTTTTGAAGAGTTCCTCCTTGAAAGAGGCAATACCACTATTCTTGGTCCCTCCCAAGAGGAAACTAGTCACAAAGATCAAGGAATCCCTGTGTATCCCGTAGGAAATGAGAGGTAGATAATCCTTAATCAGTTTTCCCAAAAACATGAGGCCAAAAGAGCTCAAATTATAGCCTAATTTTTGGGCAAGAATGCATTTAAAATATAACCCAATAGCAGGTCAATTAAGATGCAAGGTCAAATTATTACCAATGATAGTACATGCAAAAATATGTAGGTTCCCTGTACTATCAGCGAGTAGCTAGGCGGAAGCATGAGTTAGGGGGATATTTGTAGTAGAGGGAGAATTTGTAAAATCTTGTGTTAGTTTTTGATCTAATCTGCCAGCGGCTAGTCCATCAATGCCCCATTCCCTTCTGACCCCTAGGAAGCATGTTGATGGGGAAAAGAGAGCAAAGTGTCCCGAGAAGAGAGGTTTTTCAGAACCACAAAATCTATCATTTCCATTTTCTTTGGCCGTAATATGGAGCCCTACACCCCAAAACTAGTCATCACAATCATCAAATCACTAGGGTTACAGCTCACCCAAAGCAAAACTGTCGACGTGAGAATCCTGAATCAAACCATTAGGGTTTGGGAGAGCACAGAGCAGAGCCATCATTTTTTCTAAACATTCTCCTTCCTTCATTTACATATTTTATGTATGATTATTGATGATTGTTTAGATTGATATTGATATTATGTGGATGTATAGATATTGATTTTTAATCAGTGGTGGTTTTTATATGTGATATGTTAGGAACATTATGTTTTTAATGTGATTAAAGTGTGTATCAAAATGTGCTTTAAATTTTGAATAAGAATAAAAATGGAATGATTGATTTTATATTGGATTTGATACATACGTGATGGAAATCAATATGGTGAAGGAACTTGCACTTTTGGCCTTTATAACAAAAGTTAACATACGAATAACAATAGGTAGTCACATATAAGTTTTTGGGTATAAATAGAAGTGATGTTTATAGCTTCTTAGGAGAAGGGTTGACAAATGTAGTTTGCACATGGGAATAGGTTCTCCTATCAATGGTTTCATAGAGTGATGCCCCAACTATACATTTTTCTTTTTTATGCAAACTAATCGAAGAGAGAAGTTTGCTTTGATGGGAAATTTGATCGATGTCAAAATATTTCCTAATATTTTTTTGATATTTGAATTTTTCAAGGTTGATCCGTGTGGGAAGCCTTTTTACATAGGTATCCATCCTTTGAGGGAGTGGTATACAATTTAATTTTTTTCGAATTTTACTTTTGAATAGCCATCCTTCGAGGGATCGGTCTATGATTTTAACTAGTTGTCCTTCGAGAGATCAATCTACTTTTCTTTTTGAAAATATGATTTTTATTTTTGAATAGCCATCCTTTAAGGAATCATTCTATTTATTTTGATAGAATTCATCTATAGATAATTTTGACTTTATTTGAGCTGAGGGAAAATCATAATAGACCATTTCAAGGAGGGAAAGATATGTGTACACAAATTGCACATGTGTGCCCCATGGCATGTCTTTGGTTGGTGAACAAGGCAGATGAATTTAATGATTTCACGGTTAGTGCAAAGGAGGAACTTGTACACTTGAAATATGTGATGAACAGATCTATGGTACTCATATTTAAGGTTTCTAGGGATAGTGATAGAAGACCACATACTTTCAAACAATTACGATGATAAGATGGCTAGTTGGCGGTGAAAGAAGATAGTTGATGTGACATCTGTCATGACGGTCAAGATGTTAACAGTAGAAATTTCATAAGCGTGAGGCATTTAGAGGTTCCTTTTTAGGTGTACCATCATAGGAGGCTAAATTATAGGCTCCCGACCCATACTTGTAGTGATAAAGTATGGACCGATCAAGTTAGGGGAAAATTTTCAACATTTGCATCTTTCAAGAGTAGTGACATTTTGATTTTATTTGAGAACGAGATCACCTATATTAAAGTCACATTATGTTACATGTTTGTTATATGTGCGTTTGATGCACTTTTATAGACATGATGATGTTTGAGAGTTGTTAAACACTTTTCATCTAACAATTTGAACTCCACTAGATGGTCTTCTCGATAGTCCTCATAAGAGATGAATTCCTTAAGGGATACGCGCAGTGATGGGATTTGAAATTTAAGGGGTAAGACCACCTCAGAGCCATATATGAGTGAGAAGGGTGTAGCACCTATAGAGGTTTGGATGTTAGTTTGATATTCCCAGAGAGAATGGGATTTGGAGATGTCTATTCCTGCCTGCTTTTTCAATAGTTTTCATAATAATATTGTTAAGTTTTTTGTTAGAAGCTTTAGGTTGTCCATTTTCTTGGGGGTAATATGGAGATGAAAATATTAGTTTTATGTTAAATGTGTCGCAAAGTTTCTTAATGTATTTATTTTTGAAGGATTTTCCATTATCAGTAATGAATTTGTGAGGGATACCAAAGTGACATATGGTATGTTGATAGATGAAATCAACAATTCTATTTTTTAGTAGAAGTTAAGGGGATTGATTCTACCCATTTAGTAAATTATTCACTAGATGTGATGATATAATGATGTTGTTGTAATGAGTAAGGATTGATTGTGCCAATGAGGTCTAACCCCCATTACGAGAAAGGTCATAGATATTGAGTGGGTTGTAAGGCTTGACTTTTAATATGAGTGAGATTGTATTGTTGTTGACATTTGACACATTTCTTAACATATGCAAAAAAATCTTGGTTTGTGGTAGGCTAGTAAAATCCTAGTTGAAGGAAATGCTTAGTGACAACGGTACCATTAAAATGTCCACTACATATAAGATTGTGGGCTTCTTGAATGGATTTAGTAGATTCCTGAGATTTTAGGAACCTTAATAAAATACCATTGAACCCACATTTATAGACGATACCACCTATGGTGATGTAGCGGGTAGCGCACTGAAGGAAATATTTATTAGCATTTCTAGATAGATCGGGAGGAATTTTTCATTTCGAAAAAAAAGTCAAATATCTTAGTGTACCAAAGGCTAGTCAGATTATTTTTGATGATGTTGATAGAGAAGATTGAATTTTTGTGGGATGGTTGATAAATTATATGGACAACAACAAACAATTTGGAGTTATCAGTTGAGTCTTTAGTTGATAAAGGGATGAGGGACTTTAAAGAAGCTGTGGTATTCATGAATTTGTTAGAGGATCATGGAACTATCTGGATTGGATAATGGTAAGAGGATTCTAAGAGGAATTCAACAATGGCTTTATATTTTTGTAAAATTTCATTTTTACATTGATAAATTCCTTTGATTTGATTGATGACAAGTTATGAGTCTCCAGAGATTTCTAAGATTTGAACACCAATCATGACTATAGTTTGAAGACCCATGATTAAAGCTTTGTATTCAGACATGTTATTAGTACATTCAAAATTAAGTTTGAATAATATAGGGATGGAAGTCCCCTAGGGAGGCATAATGATGATACCTTCCCCTCCCCCTTGCTGGAATTTTAATCCATCAAAGAAGAGAGTCATTTTGAGAGGGGTGTATTTTTTATCAGTGATAGTGTTGATACATTCATCAGGGAATTGTTTGTGAGGTGGTTGATTATCTAGGAGAGGAGCTTCAGTGAGCTAATCAGTAATAGATTGTCCTTTTATAGATTTTTGCGAGATAAATTTGAAGGTCAAACTCGGTCATAAGCATAAGTCACAAAGTAATGCGGTCACTATGATATGGTTTAGAATGCATCCTTTTAAGAGGATTGAAACTAGAAATGATGTAAGTATTGTGATTGAGAAGATAATGGAAGAGTTTGGAAGTTACGAAGTACAAGGCACAACATAATTTTTGGCTTCAGTGTAATGAGTCTTGTATTTTTGGAGAGTGCAGCTTATCTAGTAAATGTCTTGTTCACGATCGTTTGTCTCAATGAACGAGCATATCACCCAAGGTGTGATTAGTAGCGGATATGTAAAGGTAGAAATCCTCCTCTTTGTGTGGAGGTGTGAGTATAGGTGGTGATAGGAGGTATTTTTTGAGTTCATCAAAATCCTTTTGACAATTTTGGTACCATCTAAACTTAAAATCTTCTCAAAGGAGATGATGACAAGGTTAGAAATGATCTGAAAGTTGTGATATAAAATGACGGATGGACTAAATCCTACCTTAAAGGCTGCATAATTATTTGATATTTGACATAGGGGGAATTTCAATAATGGCCTTAATTTTAGTGAGATCTACTTCAATGCCCTGAATATATATGATGAACCCTAAGAGCTTTCCAGTGAGAACACCAAACATGCACTGAACGGGGTTGAGGTGAATAAAATATTGAATAAGGTAGACGATGATAGTATCAAGGATGGTGAGATGGTCTCTGTGTTGTTTTGATTTCCCTAAAATATCATCAACATAGTCTTCTACAATTTTTTTTATAAGGTTATCGAAAATATATGTCATAGCACGTTGGTAGGTAGCCCCTGCATTCTTAAGTCCAAATGGCATAACATGATAGCATAAATTCCCCCAAGGATTGATGAAGGACATTTTTTGTTGATCATCTATGCGATGAGGATTTGATTATAACCATAGAATACATCCATAAGGGAAAGAATCTCATGTCCGACTATTAGATTGACATGTTGGTCAATATTTTGAAGGGAGAAGTAGTCTTTAGGACAAGTGAGATTGAGATCTCGGAAGTCGGTGCAGATACATAACTTGCCTGAGGATTTGGTTACGGGTATGATGTTAGAGACCCATTGTGGGTTTTCAAATGGTATGACAAACTTACCAAATAACATGCATTGTAATTCCTCTTTGATGAGAAGAGATATACAAGGGTGCATTCTACGTAAAAAAAACTTAACATGTTTTTCATTTGGATAGGTGGCGATGTTGTGGACAATAATGTTGGGATCGATACCTAGCATATCACTATATGACCATGCAAAGGCTTGACTAAATTTGGATAAAAAAGTGGTGAAGTCATTTAATTCCTGAGGATCTAAGGATTGACTGACTTTAACTATATGAGGATCCTGTGAAGTTCTTATGTTAATGTCGATAGTGGATTCGTTAAGGAGTTTCAATGTTTTAGGTAGTAAGCTTTTCCAAAGGAAATGTTCCTCTGCCCCCATGTGGGATAGAATGGCTTGGTCATCTTGACATTGGACAATGTTGATAGCGGATGAATCTTCTTCTATCATTTCAAACCAGATGAGAGGAAGAGTCCTAGTATCATGATTATTTTGATAGGTTAATGGTCCTAATGTAATAGTATTGACTAAAAAAAATTAGGTGGAATGGAGACAGTGGCATTTGTGTCTGTAGAGTTATTGTGTGTGGATGAAGAAGATGGTTCTAGATGTGGTACCTATGGAGGATTAAGAAATGAATTTATCATAAGCTAGCCCATATTTTTCATTTGGTTTGATGGAATTTTGGATGATTAAGTCATGGATACCCTATTCATAACATCCAAATCCAAATCCTTTCCAGGTACATCTTTTCAAAGACTTGATTATAGAAGAATTTGAAGTCATATATGAATGACATGACGTGCCATTGATAAGTAGGACATGTGGAAGGGTGATTAATCCCCCATAGACCAAGGTTTTTTATTAGACACGGGGGACCGCAGAAGATAAAATCTCCCACATTGGGTTCATACATGGGTTTTTAATCAGGTCTTCCATATGTGTGTGGTGTGGGAAGTGAATTGAGTGTGAAGAAGCGATACTTACCAGTGAAAGTCATTGTATAGCATCGTTGAAGGAAGATTCATTTTGTAGTTTGGATGATGGGATGGATGAACTGGTAGAGGATTTATCAGAAGATATTGAGTTTTTTTTAGGGACAAGTACATCATTCAAATGATACGTCATGTTATAAGCTTTGAAAGGGTTGGGATCCACTGGAATTATAAAGGTTTTACCTTCTTGTTTGTATTTAAGACATCAATGGAGTGTTGAAGGGATGCAACGCATAGCTTGTATCTAAGGTTGGTCTAATAGTATGTTGTATTAGAAATCTCCTTATACCAAATAATATATTTCCGGGAGAGTCTTAACATCGAATTTAAGTGGAAAAATGACTATACCCAATGTGGAAGATTTCATGTCATTGAAGGCTCGAAGTATAATTGTTGTTTGGGTGATGATGGTGTTATGTAGATGAAGTTTATTTAATACATATGATGATATGATATTGATATTGGCTCCATTATCAATCATAACCCTATTGATGAGGATGTCATCGATTGATCGGTAATAAAGAGGGGAAGATCGTGGTCTTCTGGTTATAAGGATGGTATTTCTGAATCGTCAAATGATTTAGATATGGATGTTTTGAGATTTTCTACTAGATTTTTGAAGAGTTGTGTATCATCTGAGGGAAATGATATGGATTGAAGTACTTCAATCATGGATTGGTAGTGTGAAGATGAGGTCTAAACCAACTCCTAAAGTGACATCTTGACTGGATCTTGGTGAATTTGTTTGGTGATGACATTTTGAATTGTAGTGGTGGATGGTGTATGAGGACCAACAAGGATGCAAACCTTAGCCTTAATGGGAGTTGTAGAAATTGATGACTCAAGAGAGAGCGGAATGGAGACTGTATTTTTGTCTTTGTTGGAAGTGTTTGGTTCATGGGTATGTGCTCTGGTGGTAATGTGTGCTACATCGATTTTGTGAGAGGGAATTTGTTAGAAGACTCCTTACTTTAGTGGTTGTTAGTGTAAGTGTTGATTTTGATATAGTGATTGCAGATGTCTTGTGGGGGGATTTTGATGCTTGTAAATATGTTGGGATAATGCCCTTATTACCATAAGGGATATGGTTGTAGATGTCAAAAATTCTTCATGATAGTAAACCTTCTTAGCATTTAGATCACATGGTCATCTTATCACAACAACATCAGACATTAAGAGAACATTCCTTTAAGCATAAAGTAACAACAAACATATCCATATAGACCTTGTAACATTTTTTCTAATGAATGTGCATAGTCCATCTTGTTTTGATTCAACAACCTCCATGGTGAACACAACAATATCCTCCTATAATTTTTCATCCTTGTAAAAACTTAGAATGTCTTGATGAAACAACTACTATAGATTATGTTGGGATAGTCATCATGATATCCTTCAAGGCATTTTTCTCCCAACTTGTCAGCATTAGACTCATTATTCTTAGACCTAATCTTCATGCACTTTAATACACAATTCTTTTCATATGATTTCACAAAGAGGACATACACCTAATCCTTTGACTGATCAGGATACCTCATGACTCAGATGGTTTATGATGGTTTGTCAAGCCTTCAAAATGATTTTTTAAATCATGACACTTGATTTCTCATAGAAACACAACAATCTTTCACACATTATCTGAAAATAACATATACCTCTCCTTATTCAAGAACACTTTATCATGTGAATGTCACAACCACCAAGCTATAACATGCATACTCTATTCTTCAAAACTGTCAAACACTTCATCTTCTTATTGGAGACCTATCAAACTCGTATGTTTATCTTCATTCACAATTAGGTCTAGCGGTCCTCTTTGACTTATATCGAGCTTAACCATCTTGAACACCATATGTAGGTGGGAAAACCGCAAGGGGAAGAAACCAGTGAAACCTCTTCTAATATTACTCATAACAAAGGAACTACAAGAATATTACACATCAAGCAAGATTTCCTTAGTGAGGCACTAACCCCATAAAGATCACCACTCCCTAGTTTAATAGGACACTGATCCTACAAGGAGGCTACAACCCCATAATTTGATTAAACACCAACTCAACCACATGAAATAGATGATAAATAAATATATGTTTCTCCCACAATTTATTATTCTCTCAAATTCAACTCCTCTCTCTTCAAACCCTCTCAAAATAAGATTTCTCCTAACTCTCTCAAATCTGGTCCTTCATAGGCTGATTAGGCCTATTGACCTTGCATATATGATTTTAAAACTTCCTCATTCATTCATACCTATCCTCAGCTCTGTTCTTAACTCCTATCTCTTCTTATTCTTCCTTCAATAGCTTGCTCACATCCCCATAGTCATTACTAGATCAAATGAGCACACACAATCCACTTTTATACTTGACACGCCCAATAAGTGACCATAGGTCAGATAATACCCTTAAGGTTGGTCATAAAAAACATATAACACATCTACATCCTCATATAAATCACAGCAAAATACCCATATAGTTCTCCAAGGTTCACACCAACAATAACTATCTCCAAGGCACCTCAAATAGGCGAAAACAAGTTTTCCAAGCTCCAACGAATGAACTAAGACCTTCAAGAGTGCACTCCAAAACTTTCATGGATTCATCAACTCCACAAAAGTCATGATAAACCTCTAAGAATCACTTATAATCACAAGAAGCTCTTCAACCACCATCTTCAACTTGGAACACACCACTTTGTAAGCATGCACGATTAGGCCTTCAAGTACCCAGAAAATAGTCCTAAAGAATGAATGATTTCACATAAAAAAACTCATCATCAAGGCCCATATAGCATACCATTGGAAATATATCTTAATATACATTTTGGAACAACTCATTTCATCCACCATATCATAGCACAAGGCCTCAAACTAGCTCAATTTCTAATACATGTCAAAACTATCAACAAGGGCTCAAGAACCAGTATTGAGAGAAACATGCTCCAAAACCTTTAGGGCCACTTTCGAGATCAACCACCACCTAAAACGCATCGAGTAATATTATACCAAAATTCTCAAGAACTAAAAACAATATTCTATTTGGAGAAAAATAACCAAGCACCCATGTTCCCTAACACCTTCTTAAGAAGCCTAAAAGGGCCAATTAGGCCATTAGGGATTATACAAGAAACCAATTCTTCGTACCATTCCAAGAGCTCAAGTACATCATAACATGTGTCAAAAATATATTCATGACCAAAAACCAATGCTCCATCATGAAAATTCACTCAGCTCACCTCAAACCTCCATGACTAGGTTTCAACCCTTAAGGCCAAAAGTAGTAAGGAAACTTTGGAGACCTGTAAATTGAAATTTATTCACTATAGCTACCTGAAAATTTTCATGTACATATATCAAACTTTCCAAGGATTCTGGAAAAATTCACTTTTCATCATGAAGCTTCTATATCATCCCTGAAACTGTAAATCTCTGAAAAACTAGGTTTTTTCTCCATCTTACTGAAACAGTTGGATCATAACACCAATGCCAAAATAAACCTTGGAGAGTCATCTAAAATCCCGATGCATAAATTTTTATTTCCAAGACCATTTGGACACCATACACTTCAATTATTTTGTATTGCTCTAGAAGGAGGATTTAACTAGGGTTTCAAACCACCTTAGCTTGTTATCGATTGTTGATAAATGTATGACGATCAAACCAATCCATTATTTTTGTAAAAAACTATTAGATAAATGCAAAAATATCCTTGAAATCCACAATGTCCCATGGAAAGTGTGTACGAGTGGGTGAGCATCTGAAGTTACCTATTGAGCTGAATTTTGCATTATCAAAAGCTCAGTTTTGCCAAAATCATCATAATGGGTAAGTGCACAAAATTGGGGGGGCAAAAAGTGGACAAAACCCTCAAAAAAAGAAAAACGCGTATGTGTTCTATTATAACGAGGTCACATTATAAATTTTTAGGTTTGGGATTTATTGAGGCATAACGCGTATGTGTTATAAAACATACGCATTACATAACGTGTACGCGTACGCGTTATAACACATACACATTATGCCTACTATAAAGAAAAAAAGAGGCCCAAGCCTCTATCATTTTATCTCCCTCAAATGTGAGTTTCAGAGCTTAACCATGCCCTCACGTTTTTTCATTCAGCTGGATCTCAAGCTCAAAGGATCATTTATGGATCACTGGGAAGATCTGAATCGACGATGGTGCCACGGAGAAGAGGTAAGCACAATTCTTTTCTCAAAATTGCATTGAAATATGATAATTATAGATTAAAATTTGAATTGAATACATATTTTTTATTGTTACAGTTAGAGGTTAAGGGAATCAACCACAACCAAACCCTTCTATTCCTGTCATCCCTCCCAACACTCCCACAATTGCTCAACATCCCTCGGGTAGTCAAGAAGATTTAGCAGCCCACATAGTTGAAAAAAAAAATTGAAATTGAGGATTTAATCAAAAGAATGAGGGATTCACAATCTACAAACCCCCACTGTGCCTCTCTTGCAAACACATTGGACACATTACTTGTCTCAAGGTTGACGTGACAATGGGGAAAATTTATCATTGGACAACTTACAGAGAGGGTTGTAAGGTTTATTATTCCAACAAATTGTCATATGTGGATGTAAAGAAAAAAGAAATTTCAAAAAGACCTCATATGCGCCTTATTCACGGACCCCCGCACTATTTTCCTATTCCATTGTTGGCATGTAAACGGTTTCCCATCCATTGGTGTAATAATAATTTGATTAAAAATAATTTTTGGGACCGATGGTGGATGGTGTTTGATTTTCCACCTTGTAATAACAACGAGGTGCCACTATACTTTCCGAGGAAACTCTATTGCAAGTTTATCCTCAACGAGATCCCAAATTATTTTGATTTCTGAGATTTCCAGGGTCGAGGAAAAGGATCTACACAGGATCAACCAGGTGCACAACGTTCACCTATTTAGTAGGGTAGATTCCCCACACAGAAGCCCCTTCACCCTGAGATTTTCCCTCAAGGAGTGAAGGAGACAGTAGAGATTTATATACTTCACACGCTTCAGGGGCTATATGTGACCCTTGTTTGATATACGAGGGAGATTTCTGAGCCAGATGCTCGTGGAGGTACACTAGAGTATTCCCTCAGGGAGTACTAGTATGAGGCCACATCTTTTCTCGTCATGTGGTAGCATATGTTTGGGGCCCGAGGAGGACGATACTTTCATGCGTACTAATTTTGGTGCACCTGGTGCTAGGGGTGCACATGATAATGTCACTATGTCAGATGTCCTTTTGAGTGAGACATTTGGATTACATTCATCGGTGTCACCTTTGCAGGTAAATTTGTTATGTTTTGTTATGTGTGTTACAAAAAGTTTGGAGTACTTGATTTACTTATATATGTTAAATTTTTGAAATAATTGTATTTGTACATGTATATGCATTGATATTACAGCACACGGGAGGCACATCTTCATCCCGACCATAGGCAGCGAACACCATGCGTACACATACATTCATAGAGGTAATTTAGAATGTTAATTATGTAAAATTTTCACATACATGTGTGTGTGTGTGTGTGTATAAATATATGTGTGTGTGTGTGTGTGTGTGTGTGTGTGTGTGTATGTGAGTTTTGAAGTCAAATATATGTATGTTCTTGTATGTCCATCTAACTCATGTGATATACATGTTTGATAAAGATGTTGACTTCACTAGACACCCCACAATCTATGCAACAAGTAGATAAAGTTGTTGCCACTACGATTTCATCTGTGCAACAACTCACTGAGGTATTCAAACAACACGTAAATTTTGTTAAATTTCTTGTGTAATTCATATTATGTTAAATTACATGTTAGTAATGTCTTTCATTGTAGAATTATTAAATTATGTTAATAATGTCCTTCATTGTGTATATGCAGGAGTTACCTGCGATAGGTAGCAACCCTATTCATTTGATTCACAGGTGTGGTAGGGTAAAAACAATAGTTCTATATTGATAAAATTAGTTAAAATATTGTCATTATGTACATACATGTACTTAGTTCTATTTTCACTAATTCTGATGTTAGATTTTCTGATCTTATGTGTATGTAGGGAACTTCAACCCCCTCCATTTTGACTTCGAGGGCACGGACTCCTCCATCTCATTGTCTTTGTACCCCCGTTCGTACTTCAGGAGCTCTTGATGACTCATCTAAGCGTGAGATGCAAATTCGGCGTGATCGAAAACTTGCGGTAAGTTTGTGTATTTATGTAAATACTTTCATTCTAGCATGGTCTTAAATACATGTTGAAAACATATATAAATTAAGTTTTGACAAAAAAACATTGTTTGCATTTACAGGCTCATCTACAGGCGAGTATTCAATGGAAGAGGACTCGAAGCATGGGCTCGGACGATCCAAAGTCATCTCATAGATCTCCATCTTCATCTAAGGGAGGGCCTTCTTCGAGCAAGGCCAAGAGAGGGATAGATTTTGATGAGTAGTAAATATATATGTCTTACACGACATTGTTTTGTATGCCTATGTGCATGGCATTGTATGTACGCCTATATGGCATTTGAACTTGATGGTATATGACCTATTTGGGCATTTTTGTATTTATTATGCACATTAAAATACTATTTGGAACTTGATAATTTTGTATGAGACCTTACATTTCTGAGATTATTTTCACATGAAACTAATATGATGTGCACTTGGCAATATTTAAGACATTATGGATTATTTTTTCATTTATTGGTGATGTACATGTACTATCATTTTCAATGTATAATATGCATCAAACTTTGGAAATCAATATTTATATAATGTATGTATATAAAGAGTTACCTAATCTGAGTAATTATTCATTCAATTTATCAATGTGTATATGTGTATTTACCTTACTTGCACTTCTTCTTGCTCATGGTCTCTTTGTACTGGTTCCTATCTTATCATGCACTTACTACATTCTTCTATGCTTCTTAGTCTTCTCCCCTGTTAAAACACCTGAGATTCATCACAATTTGATGCCTTTCATCTGTTGATATTTTGAGAATGTCTCTCCATATACATTACTCCAATGCTTGAGAATGTCTCCAGATGTAATGACATTCTGATTCAGACACTCAATGATTCTTGATTGTCTAATCCTGTCCAATTCGTGTTATTACCTTTAAATATGTAGGCATTTCAAGTTATTTAGAAATCACATCACACCCTTCACTAGGCTTGATGACTACCCCTATCCTTTTGAAGGCACTTTTGAAAGCATCCATGGGTTTATCATAGCATAAATTATCAATGAATGGAAGGTCACTAAGCCGTAGGCCAGTTGACTCCCATCCAGAACTAAACAAGAAATATTTACTAGGTGATTGATAACTCCCGTGTGTTCTTAGACATACCCCTATCAAATTCATTCTTAAGCCAATCTAGTCATTCAAGGTTCTTAAGGGACTACGCCCAGATGAGGTAGCCCAAAAGAATAGGTACCATAGGGAACCAAAACAAATCCTCCACTAGCGTTCACCTAGCCACCTCGACGTGTTGGCGTAGTTGGTTCAATCCCACGAGTTTCCATTTGCAAACTATAGCGTATGGCAGCCCTACACTGACTCAAACTACGGTATTTTGTACCTTTGCAAACAATAGGACAGTGAGAGAAACGAATGGATATGGATAAAATCGTGAGAGGATTTTGTAGAGGGCCCCAACATGGAGGTCTCGGATCTGACGAGACATCTCTAGGTGCCAAGTACTCCAAGAAATCATCCATCGAAGATATAGTTTGTTTGGGCCTCAAGGATTTTAAGGGACTACACTCAAACGAGGTAGCCCGAAAGCACGGGGAGCATAGGTAACAAAATAAGACTCCACTAGCATTCACCAAGCAATCCGGATGTGTTGGCCGAGACGGTTTGGTCCCACGAGCTACCATTTGAAAAATATAGTGTCTGGCAGCCTTACACTAACTTAGACTGCATATTTTTGTGCGTTTGCAAACAATAGGAAAACAAGAGAACCAGATGGATATGGATAAAACCATGAGAGGCTTTCGTAGGGCCTTGACAATTTTTCCATATTAGTATTGAAGAGCTTCAAACTTTCATTGAACGACTTCAGAAATCTAACCTAAATAGTCAGAGTAATATACTAAATCAGCATTCTATTTCTCACATATAAAATGAATTTCTTCCTTCAAAAAAGAAACTATGGGTGAAAGCTCAATCAAAAAATAAATTACAATTCTAAACGAGGTTCAGGCTCAATTATCAATACTTTATTGCAATTTTTCTTGCCAGTATGCTGCTTTTGGAACTACCTGGTTTGATTTGTGATGTTGAAGCAGCTGGGATTAATAAAAATAATCAACTTGGCATGTTGTCTTTAAGATTATCCATGATTCTATCAACAACATCACATAGATATTCCATTCCAGTTAAGTTGTGATCCTTCCACGCTTCCCATTTTTCCTTTTCTTCTGCTCGTATCTTCTCTTTAAGTTTTTCCAGATGTTTTTGGGTAATCAAATTGACTCTTTTTGACTTTCAGGAGGCATTTCTTCTTGAATCATATTGACATCTTCACCT
Organism: Taxus chinensis; assembly: GCA_019776745.2. NCBI lineage: Eukaryota > Viridiplantae > Streptophyta > Pinopsida > Cupressales > Taxaceae > Taxus > Taxus chinensis. The sequence goes on along the minus strand of CM034150.1, from coordinate 149,986,720 downwards.
AATTTTTTTTCTTCACGATGTTCATTTTCATCTAAAGTTGAAGACTGACAATTTATATGGCCTTTGGCTTCTTTTTGGGCACAAAAAACCTTTTGTAACGTCTAAAGAAATTCAGGCTCTTCATTCTCTGTTTGACTGAAGATATTCATTCTTTCAAAATGAACAGTTGAAACGTTGGTGGTCTCCCCAAAAAAACCTAGTTCATAGTCTACATATGTGCATCTCGTGGAAAAATCATTGAACATTGGTGGTTTCCTCCACCCGTGCTTTCGGGCTACCTCGTCTGGGCATAGTCCCTTAAGAGCCTTGAGGCCAAAACACACTATATCTTTGACGGGTGATTTCTTGGACTTCGTGGCACCTAGAGACGTCTTTCCAAATCTAAGACCTCCATGTCGGGGCCCTCTACGAAAGCCTCTCGTGGTTTTCTCCATATCCATTTGGTTATCTCGTTGTCCTATTGTTTGCAAATGCCTGAAATAGTGTAGTCTGAGTCAGTGTAAGGTTGTTAGATGCTATATTTTGCAAACAGTAGCTTATGGAACCCAACCAGCTACGCCAACACATCGGGGTGGCCATGTGAACACTAGTGGAAACTTTTTTTTGGTTCCCTACACTCCCCGTACTTCGGGCTACCTTGTTCGAGCGTAGTCTCTTAAGAGCCCTGAGGCCAAAACATGCTATATATTCGACAGGTTATTTCTCAGAATCCGTGGCACCTAGAGATGTCTTGTCATATCAAAGACCTCCACATTGGGGCCCTCTACGAAATCCTCTCACGATTTTCTCCATCTCCATTCGGTTCTCTTGATGTCCTATTGTTTGTAAATGCGTAAAATACTGCAGTCTGAGTCAGTGTAGGGCTGTCAGACACTATATTTTGTAAACTGAAGCTTGTGGGACCAAACCAACTACGCCAACACATCAGGGTGTCCAAGTGAATGCTAGTGGAGGATTTTTTTGGTTCCCTATGCTCCCTGTGCTTTTAGGCTACCTCGTCTAGGCGTAGTCCCTTAAGAGCCCTGAGGCCAAAACACACTATATCTTCGACGAGTGATTTCTTAGACTCCGTGGCACCTAGAGACGTCTCGTCAGATCCAAGACCTCCATGTTGGGGTGCTCTACAAAATTATCTCATGGTTTTCTCCATCTCCATTTAGTTCTGTCACTATCCTACTATTTGTAAACACGTAAAATAATGCAGTCTAAGTCAATGTACGGTTGCTAAATGCTATAGTTTACAAACGGAAGCTCGTGGGACTGAACCAACTACGCCAACACATCAGGGTGGCTAGGTGAATGCTAGTGGAGGATTTTTTTTGGTTCCCTACGCTATCCGTGCTTTTGGGCTACCTTGTCCGGGCGTAGTCCCTTAAGAGCCCTGAGGCCAAAACATGCTATATCTTCGACGGGTGATTTCTTAGACTCCGTGGCACCTATAGATGTATCGTCAGATCCGATACCTCCATTTTGGGGCCCTCTATGAAAGTCTCTTTTGGTTTTCTCCATCTCCATTCAGTTCTCTCATTGTCCTATTGTTTGTAAACATGTAAAATATTGCAGTCTGAGTCAGTGTAAGGTTGTCCATTGCCAATCACCTGAATAATATAGGTGGTTCATACAATATAGGTGGTGAAATGAGAATTTTAATAAGATATTTTTACAATATAGGTGGTGAAATGATAATTTCTATTTGTTGTTCCTTTCTAATATTTAATTCTCTTAGCTTCACTTAGCTTCGAGAATAATAAATTCTCTACTGACAGTGCCAACCACGTGAAGGTGGAAGCTTTTTTGGCACCACTAACCTACATAAACATGTTAGTAAGCAATTAAATAGAATTTTAAATCATACAAAATTTAAACAAAATCATTTAAGTAAATATTCAAATTAAATTCATGAAGAACATACTTTTGCAAATTCAATCCAATGAACCGCAAGGATCAACTCTATCTTGAAAGTAGCAATAATTGCTTCATGATCTGATTCACGAACCTTCCACAGATTCTTGTTTGATGGTCGAACTCAATATTTGATCAATTTAATATTTGTTGCAAGGACCAAATGAGAAAAGTGAAGTATCTTACTCTGTACTTCATAGTCTTCAAACAAACAAAATGTTTGATTTTTTGATAGGATATCGTCGAAGCCAAGTTCCAGTGACTACCACTGACCCAGTGGGATACTCAAGGTCTTCACCATCAATGACTGTGGAAGTCAATTTTTTTCCCCTCTACACAACAAGACAAGAAGTAGTATGTTCCCTCTTCGTTAAATTCTGTCACAATAACTACAAAACGGTGCCCTATGTATCACAAAGTAAAATTGTTCAGTCAATTTATAAATACATTAAGAGTTGACCATTTAATAATTTATAAATCTAAAACATGGCATGTACATATATGTATGTACCTTGTTGCACTAAATCAGAGACTTGGTCAAAGTCAAGTGATGTTGTCATTTGATCTGAAGACCCTGTAAGTTGTAATGCTCATGGAACTTGATGTGTGTCAAGTGGAATTAGAGGTCTACAAGTCCATTCATCCACCCATTGCTACGAATCACATTCATTTCACGACAAAATCAATGCATGATATATAAAAACATGTCATGCACCTAGTATAAATAGTCCAAGCATTTGCATCTGAACTATAGAATGAGTGCATATCACTTGATCCTGCAACTATCATACAATCTTCAAAGTTTGTTAGATGTTGTTCCTCTATCAACCAAAAATATCTATGAACCGTTGATCTCTCTTGAGATTCATGGCCCATATTCTTGACACACCAATCAACAATGTTTTTTGCATCTGTAAATTTAGCACCATCCTTGAACTTTAACTCTTCTCTTGCAAGTGCTCTTTTCACACATGCTCCTGCACCATCATATTCTCCTTTTCTATGCCTTGCCTCAGTAAAACTCCATATATGTTGTACATTTGTTTCTTTGTGCATCTTTCTTAGCCAATAAAACATCCGTGCATTCTTGAATTGTGATGTGCAGTTGTCCGACCAAATGTAATGTTGATCGAAACTAATGTTCCTCTCATTCAAGTTCACATAAAACACCTGGAAACACCCTTGTACATATTCTATAGAATGTGTCTGATCATCACTGATGTAGAAATGATACTCTCTTAATATTTTTTGATCTTGCTCAGTGCTTTCAGGAGAGTGCATGAATGCTATATGCACGAAAATAGAAACTTGCACTGAGTTATAATATTGAGACTGAACCTCCATTTGTGGCTGCAATGTGTAATTCTCTGTGAAGTCAACTACTGAAACAATAGTACCAAGTGGGAATGTGTCCTTTCTTAACTTGAATTTTTCATCCAACCATCGAGCTCTATGTGTGTGCCTTGCATACTCATAAAAAGTTTCCTCTATGAATTTGACCATATATTCTGATACAAGTAATTGTTTTCTAACAAGCTCACACATCTTAGATTCTTTTCTATTTTTTAATTGATATGCCACCGATTTATATTTGGTGAAATCAACCAATTTATTTCCTATTGAATATGTACTCTTCTCATGGATACAACTTTTCAGATTTGGCAAGCCACCGCATACATTGCACATTCCATCCAAACATGCTTTGTTATAAAAAAATTGTCTTGTTGATTTTTCACAAAATATTGTCGAAATAAATTCCCTTGAAGATTTTTGTGGGACATTTAATCCACACTCCTGCAACATGATGTCAGTATGCAAAACATGACGTATTTGACAAAAAAACATCATAATGCATTGAAAATTCAACATGATGCCTGCAACAACAAGTGGTACGTGAGTGATTGATTTTCACATAAAAGGGTTTGCTCATTTCAAAGAATCTTTGGCTAATGTTAATTTGTGGATTTTCATTCTTAAACTTAGAGAAAAATTTTGTTTGAGTCATATCTAAGAAATGTTTTGCACACGATTCACGATTACGAGAACCTATTCTTCTTTTTACTGTATCTCTTCTATTCGGTGACACCCTTGTGTTCTCATTCCAAAATTTTACAATTAATTCTTTTAGAATATCAGATGTATTCTTGTCTTTTCGTGGAATTCTGCTAGAGAAAGCCCAATAGTCAGTGTTATTGACTGACTCAAGACGTTTACGTCTCTCTATTGCTTTCATTAGTGTTTTTCTATTTAGCTTCAAAGTACTTCTTGTTTTTCTAATCAAGCGTTTATTAACTGTTTTATCACTTACTATACAATTAGTAAGTGCACGCCATGTAGCATTACTATCTTTGGTGCATCTTTTGCCACCTACAGTTTGGTATGCTTTATGTATGTTTTCAACAATTGACGCATTTTGATCAACAAAATTAGATGTTCTTAACCCCAGGGTCTTCATTATAGGTCTCATCTTAATTAATTTCATCAATGTAACAAATAATTGACATCTTTGTGTGTCATTTAAATTCTCAAAGTAATTATCCCAAATTCCACTAGCTTTTCTTCTCGCATTTCTTTCAGACATTTTGTTAGGCATTGGTTTTATAATGTTTTCATCAATTTCAATTAAGTGAATTGGTTTTCTTCACAAAATGGAAGGAGGTGTTCTTAGAGGTGAAGATTCATTTACAAGGTTACTTTCTTCATTCAGTGTTTTCATACAAATTTTGGGGTTAACATTTGGATTCTCAGTAAGGGTTCAACAATTGGATTCATATCAATTTCTTCATCCATACCAACATTATCATTCAATTCAATATCATTATTCATTGCAAAATCATTATTCTCTACATTTTCATTATGTATTTCATCCCCATTTTCTAATACATTAGCTACATTTGATATAGCGGATGTACCTTGCCTTGCTCGAAGTTTTTGCATTCTCTTCAATTTCTTTATTCTCTTCTCTTCCAATTGCTCCGGTGTCTTGTTCTTGACTTTCCTCTTGTCCTTAGCTCGATGTTTATCACCCATGATTAGACAAATGAACTAGTGGGGTAGGGGAAAAAATGAACTACTAAAAAATTGTGCAAGAATATTGAGAATTTTACAGACAAAACAAAATGTTTGTAGAATTCCCATGAAAGATATGAAAGGGACACTGGGGGGCCATAATATAAACAAAGAAAAATGTGTACGCGCTATAAAGTGTACGCGTTTTGTATTTTCTCTTTTTCCAAGCCATGCCTCAAGGCTTGGGATCCGGTTTGGATCCCCAAGCCTAAGGCATGGACCTGTACAAACACAACAAACAACGTGTTTTTGCAAGAAAATGTAAAAATGCCACTTCCTCTATGATAAATCAAAATAAAACAATCGATCCATTTTAAAAAAATTATACCATGACGTAGAGAAGAGTTTCTTCTTTCTAAAAATATAATTTTTCAAATTTTCTGACTAATATAAGGTTTCCATATTATTTATTTTCTAACTATGCCTTTTTATAGCTATTTTTTGAAGTGTAAATATGTCTATCTTTCATGGTGTATCTTTTTTTTTGGTGATCAAAATTTAAAAAAATTATACTAGCCCAAACTAGGCATAATTCTATACATATTCAAAAAAAAAAAAATCTAATTTTTGATATTTTTTGAGGTAGTTAGGGGGGCACGGTTGGAGCTCCATTATTTTTCAAAACATAAAATTTTTGTACTAGAAAAATCATAAATAAAAAATATTCGCTATAAAAATCTAAAAAAAATGGAACCCAAACTAGATGCTCCTAGCTATCTTTCTACCAAAGGGTTTTCAAAAATACTAAATGGTGCTCAAAAAATGGTGGGGGGCACGAAAGTCACTCTATTATGTTTTTTAACAAAAATAGGAGCATTTGTTGGTATTTTAGTTGTTTGACCCACTTAAACTTATCCGTTTTCAATAAAATTTAGTAGCTTAGAAACTAGACTCAAAATTCTATGATTCATATTTCTACAACATCTTCCAATTTTGAGTGTAGCTATTTCAAAAAACTTGTACAAGTTGATTTTTTTTTTTTCAGAAAAATGCATTCACTTAAAACCCCCTTTTGGCCCCCCAACTTGGTGCACTTACCCTAACATGTAAAATATTCCCAACCTTGACCTAAAATTTAGCATGAAGCATCATAGAAACTTCCTCCAGCTGACCAAACTCTCATCCATGCTCAAATACATATGAAAATCTTCAACCACTAAGACTTACCTGTGTCTACCTACCTTGTTCTCAAGAAAATTTCTTTAATTGACCTTGAAACCTCATCATACTTCTGAATACTAACTTGAAACTCCTTCAACACATCATATGAAGTGACACAACACATTTCCCATGCATGTACATGACTTCCCTGCTCCATATCTCGTGCCACAATGTCAATCCTCGTGCACTAGGTCTAGGAATAAGCCTAAAATGACTTGAATCAACCATGACACCTCATGAACTAACCATGATGACCTCTTATAGACACTTATACACCTTTTCCATGACATCATATTAACCATGTTAGACATACCTTTAAATTTCTAGAACTTTCATGATCTCATCCAAAAAGACAAGTTATTATTTACATCTATGCATCCTTAAAAAAATGAAAAAATACTATATTTTTCAGAGCATCAACGACGAGTAGCTTGAGTATTTGTAGAGTATATAATGCATAGATGCAACATCATTAAAAAATGAGAAGAGAACTACTGCGACATAAGTTATATCATTATGTTATGTCGAGAATCTGATGTACCAAATATATAGAAATAAATTCATATGCTTGGATATTGTTATCATTGACCTATTTATGTTATGTTATTTAATTTCTCTCTTATCCTATTCCCGTATGCATTAGATACTCAATCGGGGTTTCATTCTTTTAACTGGCTAGTTCAAGAGCAACATAGATTTTGGTATTAATTTTCAAGAAGGATAGGAAAATTTGTGAAACATCTTATGTTAGGGAGAAGGTCGGATGCATGAGTCATTTGAGAAAGAGGATAAAAGGAATCTTCCCCAAATGTCACGATCTTTGTGTCATCTATATATTGTGCAATTTGTTTGGTAGTTCAAGATGAAGTTGAAAATTCTTTTATTTATCAAAACAATTGTAAGGGCTCCTCTTATAGCGGTTCAATTATTACAAAACCATCTCACATGGGGAAACTATATAATCATGTAGCTAAGAATTTCTCTAAGTTACAAAAGATCAAAGCTTACGGAGAACTATTGGAAACCTATTTGATGGTACAATACAAGGTGAGAAGAACTAAGGAGAGTTGGGTCTTGCACTTGATTAACATTTTGTATACATCAATACAAATGTATGTGAGGGCATACAAATTATTCGGCAATCATTAATTTCAGTTTCTTTTGTGAATATATATGACTAACTACGCTCAACAATCTGAAGGTGAAGGTATAGAGCTTGCTCTTGAACTCTTCAGGGAAACAATTAACATTTTGAATTATTTTTTATGCATGTCAATAATCAATACATTAGGATTATTATAAAATATTTTTTAAAATTGAAAGAGAGGCATTGGCTCCAAATAGTGCCTAGGGCATTGAAAAGTCTTAATCAAATTGTGGATATCCAACCTATAATGACCCTACACACATGATAAGTAAACCATCATGCATTCCATGCAATTTGGCGGGTTCTACATACAAATGCAAGTTGATAAGAAATATCAAAACATATTGAGGAGCAATATCTATTGATTTGATTGAGAGTGGTTGGTAAAGCTTTGCAGTCATCAATGAAAGGTCACACATTTGATTGTACACGAGTTGAAAAATACATTGCACATTTTATAAAATAATTAAAGTAAAAAAAAACCATGTTTATAAAAAATTATAAACTCAAAAAAACCTAAATATAAAAACGTCATGCACATATATACATAAGATGGATGGATTATAGACTGGATAGCCGTCACCCTTACTAATAATACTCTTTTGTTTTACTCACCAAAGTCAAAGCAGCTTGTCTACTTTGCCCCACACATTTTTCGAACCTGTACCAGCGAGAAACCATTACCAAACATACACAAGGATGCCACATGCTTGTTGAGTACAATAATTAATATTGCCACTGCAATGAGTTCCAATGTGTTTACAGTCGACATAAAAGATTGTTCGTGCACGCCCCTCAATGAAAAGAACATGTTGGTGTTTTCATCACAGCACCAGAAAAAAAATAAAGGAAAAGACAAACAGAGAGAGAGAGAAATGAGGATGGTTAAAAAGAAAACGCAAAAGCAGGAGAAGAATAAGTGTGTATGATGGACGTAAAATGTATATATATAATTTGTTTTTGTCAGTTGTTGAGAGTGCGTGTGGTTGCGAGCCGAATTGAATGTTTGCGACAGCCGATTAAATAATTTAATGGATGATTAAGCCATCATTCATTTTGTTTTTACGTCTCGCCTTTCCCAATATATGCTTTGCTTTCCCAAAACATTCTAATTCAACCTCTCTTTTTACTTCTGTAATTTGTACGTCTCTTTTGTTAACTTCTCATCAGACAAAATTAATACGTCACCTGCAACAACAGTTTTTGAATCGTGGCTCCTTTTCCAACACTAATCGGAGATGAAGTTCACAAGAAGTTAATTATCATTATCATTATCATTATAATTATTGTTTTTAAAAACTTCTTGTTTGGAGGTTGATAAACATTTTTGGCCGGAGTTATAGTTTACCTACAAATTAAATAGATGACATTAAACTTGATTTTTAGCGTCTTAGAGTTTAAACTTTTCGAGAAATCTAAATAATAGTCGCATCTGTGTGAATGTGTGGGTTTTTTAGTTTATTATTTTGTTTATACTTAGACTATAATGTATGTGGTTAGACGTGTTGCGTTTTTAATTGGTAAAACCACTGTCTCCAGGCATGGAATTATATCTTGGATGTAATGCCAGAGTATCATATACTGATCCAGTACTATGGATTATACCATCGCCAGACCAAGGAGTAGCGGCCATTCTTCCTCAGATTTTATAGACAGCTTTGGCTGCATTTATGCCGCTTGGTCCATTGTGATTGGCCCATTGACCTATGTTGGCTAACTTGCTAGATTGACGCATATGGAAACCATCGAAATAATTCTTGTAATGGCATCACCCTTTGATGTGTTATAATAATGAGGAGTAGCGTCATTTCTTGGGATAGAAACTTCTCGTTTTCATTTGGATACCAACCTTTGTCATGAGAGTCACCAATAGAGTGCACATTGGAGAAAGTGTTAGCCTCACACAAACATCTCGGAGCCCTAAGATAGATATAGGTTTGAACATAGATGAGACAAGATGTTGATTCCTTAGCTAGAATATGAGAGGAATTCTTGAAGGCATATGGATAATGTGGATTTAGATGTTTGTTCTCATGTATAAATCAAAGCTTATTTTGTGAATGATATAATGTTTCATGATAATTATTGGAATGAAAATGATAAAGATTGTGGTTCTAAGGCTAAACCGAATTAGAAGATATAGGGATGGGGTCCATTGAGTACTATTGAGAAACATGTCATAGCAGAATCCTTCTCGATATCTCAGAGAATTATGAATACATTGAATGAAATTGCTTTCCCCCTAAGCATATTCCTTCATGTTTCTACTAGGTATTCTTCTCAAAATGTTATTCTGAGTGTCAAATGACCTCCGCAATGCTCTGTATTGTTCGTCTTCCTTCTCATAGAGTGATTCCTGTAAGTCTACTCAAAATGAATGTGTACATTCTCAAGTCTATACCTACTTAACAAGATTCACAGATTCATTGGGCTCAATTTGGATTTATGGCTTCTTTACATTCACTACCCAATACATTTGATCCTTCTCTGACCTCTTCTATTCCAATTTCATCTTTGCTACTTCTGTCCCCCAGATGCACTATGCTAGAATTATAAAATGGTTATATGATACATGCATTAGAGTGACACACACAAAGACTAAGTTCAAATTCCTTCTCACATGGCTCAAAATGCAAGTTTGGTAGAAGTCTCACTTCAAGTCACCTGATATACTTGTAAATCAGGTTCCCCGCTTCATAATGCTTACTTATCCTTTTCCAATTGGTTTTTTTCGCACTCAAATTTACATTGGATAATGGAAAAGAGGAAGCCATATCAATATATTAGATTACATAGAGAGCTCAGTTAGCTTAGGAGCATCGCTCAGCAGAGACAAAACTCAAGTAGTTTCCATAGCCGGGTTGTCAGGGATCCATAGCACAAACTTGGTTTAGGCTAGGGAATAAAGAGATAAAAAATATGCGGAATAATCCCTCACAGAATCGTAACAGTAGAAACTAATATGCAAAAAATATTACAGATCTCAAATAAAAGTGCAGAATAAAAATAACACAACACAAAGAGACATTATTTAACGTGGTTCACCCAATTTGGGCTACGTCCACCAAGAATCACTTGCTCAGATTTTATTACAAGCCACCACTCTCTCAATACAATACCCAAATCTGTTTGGAGCTATGCTCAACAAACTCTATAGAATTCACACCCGAATTCATAACACATCTGCAATGTTACATCATACCTACCATATGCACAAAACCACATAAGTAGGCAATTGCTTAAGTAGTTTTACAAAACTTTGGGTATCAAAACCATGGGCCAAAACCCGTCCCATAAACCTATGGGTCAAAAATCCGCACCCATATGAAAAATCTGTTACCCGATATTCAGAAAAGTTTTTGCTTATGCCAAAATATCGGGGGTTGCACTTTTCTGAGGCCATAGTGAGAAAACTATTGTACATTACTCTTAGTGTATAGCCTTTAACACTTTCACACATGAAAACAATATCCATAACCTAACAATCTCCCACTTGAAGACTAGTTTTCCTCTGAGCAAATTTCTCAACCCTTCACTAGTTTCCATTAAGACCAACCAAAGCTGAACACAACTTCAGTTTTTTCCTTTGTGACCACCTTGGTCATCATGTCTGCAAGATTCTGACTGGTATGAATCTTCTCCAACTTCAACTTCTCTTCCTCCAAAGTTGTCCTGATGAAATGGTACCTTAACTGTATATGCTTCATCCTAGAGTGGAAAGCAGAGTTCTTAGCTAGGTGTATAAACACTATGAATATCACTATGTACCTTTCCTTCCTCCTGTTTATGCCCCAACTCCTCAAGAAATTATTGTAACCAAATCATTTCTTTTCTTGCCTCTGTGGCAGCAACATACTCAACCTCCGTGGTTGACAAAGCCACCATCTTCTGTAGTCATGAAATCCAGCTCACTGTTGTCCCACCTACAGTGTAAATATAACATGTCGTGCTCCTCCTACTGTCTACATCTCCAGCCATATCTGAATCTACATAACCACGCAAAGTGGTGTCTGATCCACTGTAGCACAAAACTATCCCCATGGTCCCTCTCAAATACTGAAGGATCCACTTTACTGTATGTCAGTGATCTCTACTTGGATCACTCATAAATCTACTCACCACTCCCACTGCATGGGAAATATCAGGCCTAGTGCACAACATGAGCATACATCAAACTTCCAATCACTGATGAGTAAGGTACCTTGTACATCTGGTTTCTCTCCTGCTCTGTCTTGGGACACTACTCCTTTGATAACTTGAAATGGCCTGCCAAAGGAGTCCCAACCGGTTTAGCATCCTGCATATTAAACCTCTCCAAGACCTTCTTAATGTACTCTTCCTGAGATAAAGTCAACTTTCGTTCCTTCTTATCCCGAGATATCCTCATACCAAGGATTTGTTTGGCTGCCCCCAAATCCTTCATAGCAAAGGATTCACTTAGCTGCTTCTTGAGTAATTTTATTTCCTACATGTTTTTACCTACAACCAACATGTCATCAACATACAAACACATAGGATAATATAACTATCATCCTCAAATTTCTTTGTATACACACAATGGTCAGAATGACATCTAATATAACCTTGCTCCATCATGAAGCTATCAAATTTATTATACCATTGACGTGGAGCTTGTTTCAAGCCATACAAGCTCTTCTTCAGTTTACACACCATCTCCTCTTTACCTTTGACCTCATAGCCCTCTGGCTGCTGCATATATAGATCCTCCTCTAAATCACCATGGAGAAATGTAGTCTTTACATCAAGTTTCTATAAGTGCAAGTCTTCTGCTGCAACTATTCCAAGAACAGTTCTAATAGAAGTCATTTTTACTACAGGAGAAAAAATCTCATCAAAATCTATACCTTTTTTCTGTGCAAACCCCTTGACCACCAACCGGGCCTTATATCTTTTCTTGCCTCCTTCTTCCTCTTTGACTTTGAACACCCACTTGTTCTGTAATGCTCTTTTTCCTTCAGGTAGCTTCACCAAATCCCATGTCTGGTTCTCCATGAGAGCTTGATGCTCCTCATCCATGGCTTGCTCCCACTTCTTCCTGACATCTACCTGCATTGCTTCATCAAAGCTCTCTGGCTCTCCACTATCAGTGAGTAATAAATAATAAAGAGAAGGAGAAAAACGTTCAGGGTCTTTTCTTACCCTAGAAGACCTCCTCAATATAGGAGTTTGGGGTTCCTGTTGAGGAGGTTCCTGAACTGATTCATGTGTCACTTTCCCATCTGGAAGATCCTCTACCACTGCATATTCTTTCTTGGATTCTTCCCTATTTTCCTGCAACTGTTGCTTATACATGACTTTCTCATTAAAGACCACATCCCTAGATTGAATGATTTTCTTGTCCTTAATACTCCAACATTTATATCCAAAGTCATCACCACCATAACCAATGAAAGTACATTTTTCTGATTTAGCCTCTAGCTTGGTCGTATCATCCTTGTCTATATGAACAAACACCTCACATCCAAAGACTCTAAGAAATGAATAATCAACTTTCTTACCATACCAAGCCTCCTTAGGTATGCCTCCATCCAAGGCACTTGAGGGTCCTCTGTTTATCAAGTACACAGTTGTGCTCACCGCTTCTGCCCAAAAAGAAAGAGGCAGTCCTGCATGTAACCTCATGCTCCTAGCACATTCCATTATTGTTCTGTTCATCCTTTCTGACACCCCATTCTGTTGCGGAGTTCCTGGAACCATCTTTTGACCTGCGGATTCCATTCTTAGAACAATAATCATCAAATTCATTGCTGCAATACTCCCCTCCATTATCTGACCTGAGACATTTTAGCTTAAGACCTGTTTCATTCTCTACCAAGGCTTTCCATTTAACAAAAGTGTCAAATACATCAGATTTGTTTCTAATACAATAAACCCAAACTTTCCTTGTTTCATCATCAATAAAAGTAACATAATAACTTGAACCCCCAAGAGATGATACCTGAGCCAACCCCCACACATCAGAATGCACCAGCTCTAACTTACTCTCTTTATTTGTAGATCCAACTTTGAGAAACCTTACTTGCTTATGTTTCCCATATATGCGGTCCTCACATAAATCCTATCCTATTTCTGTATATCTGGGAAAATCCTTCTTTATGATCTCCATGCCCTTATGGCTCATATGACCGAGCCTATAGTGCCACAATGTTGTATCTACTTCTGAAGACACAAGATTACAAACATTAGTGCTATAAGTGGTTAAATACAAGGTTCCAACCTTCTTACCTCTTGCCACCACAAGAGCACCCTTGGTAACCTTCCAAGAGTCTGTTGTAAATATCACAGTACAACCATCACTTCCCAACTGCCTTACCGATATTAAATTTTGTCTTAATGTAGATACATGTTTGACATCCTTCAATATCCAAGTATTCCCATTCTGCATCTTAACCCGAACAAAACCTTTTCCAACTATGTTGCAAGGCTCATCATCACCAATAAAAACATGCCCAAAATCCCCTTGAACATAATCAACAAAATAATTCCTATGTGGAGTAGCATGGAAAGAAGCCCCTGAATCTAAAACCCAAGATTCAGTAATATTGTGCAAAGAAAGAATCAAAGCATCTTGACATACATTACCCGTTGCCACATTTGCCTCCTTGTTTTCTTCCTGTTGTTTCTTCTTGTCTCGAAGCTCCCAACAGTCCTTCTTTGCATGCCCAGACTTTCCACAGTTCTAGCATACTATCTTACTTTTGGATTTTGACCTTGCCTGATCTTTCAATTTTCCATGGCTTCCTCTATTCTTTTGTCTCCCTCTAGTTTCCACTGTCAAAGCATTCCCTGAAGTAGAAGATTCCCTAGAGACTTTTTCTTCACATTTCCTCACTTAGAATCACCCCTACAACATCCTCAAACTTCAACTTTGAGTTAGCTGGAACCGAGTTACTTACCGCCATTACAAGGATATTCCAACTCTCAGGTAAAGAGCATAGAATTAATAAAGCCCTAACTTCTTCACCAAATTCTATTCTAACCAAAGCTAGCATATTTATAGCAATATAAAAATCATTTAAATGACTTGCTACTGAACCATTGTCATACATCTTCATATTAAACAAATTTTACATTAAAAATATCTTGTTAGAGGCAAAGGGTTTTTCATACAACTTCCCTAATGCATCCATCAGTTCTTTTGTAGTCTTTTCCTTTGAAATATTAAATAATACCAAAGATGCAAGACACAACCGGATTGTCCCAAGTGCCTTCCTATCCAACAAATCCCATTCCACATCCGTCATGCTTGAGGGTTTATTCACCTTCTCAGACATCAAAATATAAATATTCTTCTGATAAAGGTAATATTCCATCTGTATATTCCAAAAAATGAAATTCTGCCCATTGAATTTATCAACCCTTGATCTTCCATCATCTGCCATAGCTCCCACTCAAGCTAAAAATTTCCATGTGATTCAACACTTCAACAAACCAGACCAGGCTCTGATACCAATTGTTAAGGAATAAAGGATAAAATATGAAGAACAATCCCTCACAGAATCATAACAGTAGAAACTAATATGCAGAAAATATTACAGATCTCAAATAAAAGTGCAGAATAAAAATAACACAACACAAAGAGACAATATTTAACGTGGTTCACCCAATTTGGGCTACGTCCACCAAGAATCACTTGCTCAGATTTTATTACAAGCCACCTCTCTCTCAATACAATACCCAAATCTGTTTGGAGCTATGCTCAACAAACTCTACAGAATTCACACCCGAATTCATACACATCTGCAATGTTACATTCAACCCTACCATATGCACAAAACCACATAAGTAGACAACTGCTTAAGCAGTTTTACAAAATTGTGGGTATCAAAACCATGGGCCAAAACCGTCCCATAAACCTAGGTAAATCCGCACCTTAATATCTTTACATTATTAATTTTGCTTTTATGTCGACCCAAAAAATGAACCACTCACACTGTTACAACCCTGGCTGGCACTATAGGAACATCTCTCAGTGTAACTAGCATACCTATCTTAGAAAATAGGCTCCACAACCTAATAGTTTATACCTTGACATGCGCTTCTATAAATTCATTTGTATATATAATTTATGATTTATTAGCTCATTTCCTAATCAATATTACTTAGAATATTAATTTTTGAGTTACTTCAACATACTCAATAGCTAAACACCTAAATTTGACACTTTTAACATCATTACATAACATTTTTATCAAATTATACATATATAATTCTTAAGCAATGAAACACAAATGTAGTGGTGTAAATTCTTGTTCAATTTATAATAAATTGGCTTGATTAATGGATTTCTATCATCTTATTTTGGTCTTTTACACTTTATTATATCATATTGTAGTCATTTTTATGCCCTTTTCAAAGAACAAGGAAATCTCATGCACATTGGCCTATCACCTAGCAGGCACTGGGTGCTCACCCAAGGCACACGCTGGCGTCGAAACCCTCCTTTATGCGAGTTGTGTGAGAATGCATTAGTTATGATAGAAACTTAAGTGAAGAGGCTGGAAACGGACTATACATTCATCTTAGAGCTCTCAGAATAGGTTTCTAGATCAATATATTCATTCAAATAAGAAAAACATTACATAACATATAATAGAAAGGAAATGCACAAGGGTTTACACCCATTCACATGGAATATATATGAAACTGATCCATACAAATATAAGTAAATAATGAACCACCTATATTCATATTAAGTATGTTGATAACCAAATTACATTTACTGAGGCAATCACAGATCCATATAATAGTGCAGACCAATGTCATGCATCAGAACTAGACTTAAGCCCTTCTTAGTGCAAATAAAAATATTTAGACCCATCCCCTTGAGACAACATACTCCTACAGATCCTCTAAACCCAACCCACAGTGTCCTCACAATATTCCTTCATAGATTTACCTCTTTGCAATCTTTATCTATGCATCCGTCCCTTTTCTTCTACTGGGAGCTTGTATATATAGCCTTAGCAAGCAACGCCATGCCTTTTTAAATTTGTAGATTAGGTGCCAAGTGTCCAAGTGGTCCTCCATGGGAGCATGCTCCTTCAGACGTGAGCTATCCATCCTTTGCCATGATGACCTTCTGGAATCTTCTATCGTAAGGTATATTCCTTTCTTGGGCTCCAAGTTGCCAGGATGACACCTTATCCACTCCGCATGTGCAGTCGGGTCATGTTTTCATCGTGTTCTACCCAATATGTCAAATATGGCTAAATCCCAAAACCTTTGCTCTATCTTGCCCACACATGCCACTGGTTCTTCTAAAGCCTCCTAAAAACTTGTCATGTGCACTTTTGCCTTTCATGCCCATGCATATTCTTATATTTAGTCAATATTTTAGGGGCCCAAAAACACCCCACATTACACCTATTCTCCTCCCTCAAGAACATCTTCTCAACGAATAAAGAATGATTGCCCTTGAATAGTTTGGAGAAAGAATAAAATGAATGAAGAATTTGGGGAAGAATGAAAGAATGATTAAACTATGATTACTTCTACAAGAGGAGAGGGAAATATTTCATCAAGTTTGCCTCTAACTTATTCCAAGTATTGACCTCACTCTGTGCCTGTTGACAGAGGTTTCCGACTAGGGTACTCACTTCTTCAAAGCTTAGCCCTTCTCCTTGGGTATTCATTGTTTCCACGATCCCCTCCAAATTTTTACCCAAATCCTTGAGTGCATCCATCCTTTGAGTGATCTCGGGATACAACTCCTTGAGCCGATTCTTGATTGAGCCCCAAAAGGTCTCAATAGCCTCTAATTTCTTCTCAATCTCGGCTAGAATTTTGTCACATTCTGCTCTATTCCCCTTGTTCTTCTCTTGGAACTCCTTGAGCTCTACTTCATGAGTGGCAACCAGAATGCTCGTCACTTTACCTCTTTCAGTGCAGTTGTCATAGGCAGCCTCAGTGACTTGGGCGACAGCTTTCAAATCAGCGTGGAATTTCTTGTACTGAGCAACAATTGCCACAACCTTCATCTTGTCCTCCTTTTCTTTGCACGTTGATTCCTCCTTTACAAACTCCAAGGCCAGTGGTCACCTTTCCATTGTGAGGACGCAGCTCAAGTCCTCTATGTACTCCATCGTTGATCCATACTTCTATGCGGGTGGCATTAGATCTGGATGCTTCAAGAAAATGGCATTTGTGATCATCTCTACTTTCTTGTAAACCTCGCACACCCTTGCCTTCTCTTCTTTCAACTCACACCTTAGTTGAGCACTAATTAGTTCCTCCCACTTTAAGTCCTTGGTTCTTTCCTTGATTTCTTCATCCTTTTTCTCCAGTTTTGCCTCTAGGAACTTCACCTTGTCATTCCTCCCGAAGAGCCTGGCTTCTACTTCAACCGAAACCTTGTTCAACGCATTGCAGATTTGTTCATCTAATAGCCAATGAGAGTTTACCAAGGGGTTGTCTCATTTTGACTTCGGTACCTTCATTATTGCCCCTTGGCTTACTTCAAACTCTGGCTTATTGAGGTGGAACTCAAATTCCCATGAAAGTATTTTCCTCATCTAAGGGTTAGCACCTTCCTCATCAAATGATGCCATAGCCAAGAGTTACTCCATTGGTATGGTGCTTTGAAAGCATGCACACAACACCTTGTTTGGATCATCAATATAGCCCATCCTCTGAACTTGTGATGCTTTTTCACTCTTTCTCCCCATGCGCGTGGCCTTAGGAAAGCTTATAGCCAAACTGGGATCCCCTCCCATGCTGTCATATTCCTTTTCTACACTTTCCTCCTCTACTTTCTTCATCACTAGGTTCGTGTTGCGTTCCATCTCTTGCTCTACCAGGTCCTCAATTATTTTTGCTACTTCTTTCTCTACAGCCTCATCTACCTGTTCCTTTATGAGGCTTAGGGTCCTTTGTTCTTTTATAACTTCTTTACTTACCCCTTTTTCCTGAGTATCCTCCTCTTCCTTGTCATTCTTCCTCTTAACAAAGATGTACTCATTTTCTTCTTCCTCTCCTTCCTCCTTTGAGTCATGTACTTCAAATATGGGAGGGCCTTGATCTGCGTCAAGTTCATCATCATCATCATCATCTCTTTTGCCTCTATAGGCCTCCAAGATCTTTGTACCCTTTGAGTCATCTTCTTCTGTCACCTTCTACTTCTTCCTGACAGAGATTCTGCTTCCTTTTCCTCCTCCTCTGGTGACTTCTCCTAAGTGATGGGTTCTTCATGCTTTAACGCTTCTTCTTCTGGGGTCTTTGCTTTCACCGGGGACTTATTTCTCTGTGTGTAGGTACTAGGCTTAGCGCTTGTCTCTAGCACGCTTACCACTTGTGTAGTCTAAAAACTTGGTGCTTTCTTCACCTCTTCTCTTTCCCTCTTCTTTGGCATGGGCTTTTTTCCTTCTTGTGGGGTCTTTCGGGATGGATACATCATTTTCCAAGTATGCACCCTTTTCAAATTTTGGCCTTATGCGAAGGTATATCCTTGTTGCAACCCTTCCAGCGATTGGCAATGTTACAAGCTTCATCATTTGTATCTCGTGGGAGACATATCTCTCCACGTATATGTGATTCTTGGGGTAAAATAACTTCATGCACAGCTCTATGTGGTCTTGATCCACCTCACTAAGGTTGAACCTTAGTCTCTTGGTCTCTTTGAACATGTTCACCCTCACTTGGAAGTACTGCATGGTGAAGGAGAATGGTAGCTTGCACCATGGACCCTTGTTTTCATCTGTCAACCTAAATCTACCAATGCAGAAGTGTTGATACACTACAAATTCTACCTCTCCTTTCATGAGCATGGGTAGCTGCTCTGGAATCCTCCATTCTGCTCCAAACGCATCCCTCATGTGCTTGTACCACTTTTCTAAGCGCACCTTGTGAGTGGTTTTCATGGTCTCACAAGTATATTTTGTGAACCGCTTTGTGGGAGAGGGATCCTCTTTTGGGTACTCTGAAACAAACCTTTCCAGCCCATCAGGATTTCCGATCTTTGATAAAACAATTATGAGGAGGAAATTGCCAAATAGTATCTTCTCACCTTCTTGTGTACTGCTAATGATTTAGTCCATGATGAAAGAGGAAAAGTTGTAGATGGTCCCCTCAGATATTTTTTGGCATACGTTTAGCCATGCCTTGTTCACTTGAGTCCATTTATCTTGGTCATTGAGCTTGGTTACCAAATGTGTGGCCATCCTCATCACGAGGTATGGGATTTCTGCGATGTCAAAGTATCGCAATCCTTTCTTGTAGTCATATGCAGCTACTATTTCCTTGATGGCCTCTTATCACTTAGGTCATCATCAATGCTATCCCCCTCACAGATAACACCTGTGAATTTGTAAATCAACTGGGGATTTATGCGCATCTTGCGCCCTACAAAATAAAAATGGTCTTTGTGAACGCGCGTCATTAGCCAATGATAGAGGTGTTAGGTTTTCCTAAGTAGGGTAATTCATAAAGTTGTAGTAACCCTTCCTTCTCCGATTTAAATTTTACTTCGTCACTATATATGGGCATGCCCTCTAGTGTCCTCGTGTTTGTTGGGCGAACCAACTCTAAAGCCATTTCTTTGTCTTTTGTGCTGGTGCGGTGATTATAGTCACTCACATTCATTTTCCACAAATGAGATTCCCATTCTTTTCCTAGCAATACCCCATCTGGGTATTGCATCTCCACGTACCACTCTTCATTTGTGCTTGCAATGGTAACCATTTGCTTCCCCTTGCCCTTTCCCTTCTGCTTTTTAGGTGAGATGGTTGCTTTCTTTAGTGCCATTCTTCTGGTTAGGTTAACACTTCAAATGTCTTTTCCTTGCTCTGCTCTACCACTTTATCTGGCCCTAATGCTCAATCTTGCAAAGAAACCCTCCTAACACCGTTCCTTAGCCACAAAGCCTAACTAAAACAATTCTTCCACAAGACAATGCTTCTCAACAAGTTCCTCCATGCCCGTGTACTCCTTTCCTATTGGTTTATGGATCCACACTAGTTACGTCCTCAATGATTTCTTAATTTTTTCTTCACACATATCACTTTTGGATGCCCTAGTTCGCGAGAACTCTTTTCACTCTGTAAACGCAAGGTAAAGTAACGAAGTGACTGACTTCTTATTTATAGCTTTTCCTTCTTTCTAGCATTAAATGCTATTTTACCTACCACCGTGCTTAACACTAAATGTGGTTCTTTCCACCAAGTCAGCCTTTTGTACCTTCACTTACACACTCAATCTTGTGCGAAACATTCTACAACCTTTTGGTGCATAAACAATCCATCCCGACAGAAGACTCTTACACACGTTTCAGCAGTGCCAAAGGCACTTCTTCTGCCACTTGATTTTTTCTCTCTCCTATCTCATGTTGTTCCTGTGCTTCTTCCTCCTCTGTACATGGTTTCTCTAAAGTATTCTCCTAACACCAACCTTTTTGTCAACCTCTTCTTCCATGCGCTTCCTTCATTATTACGTACTTTGTATCTATCAACCGGGCCATTCACTGAAACTTCTACTACCGGTTCAACTTGTATTACGGGCCTATACTTCACATCACTCCACCCCACACTTAAAATAGATGCACGGTCCTCTACGCATGCAAAACCATAAATAATTAATGTGGTTAGCAGTGCCCAAGGTGTAAAACAAACAATAGAAGAAATGACAAGAAAGGGAAACAAAAAAAGGAAATTACATAAATGGAATTTCTAAACTAATTGACAATACTGCCTTATTACAAACACCAAGAAGAATTATTTATAGTAGGGCTTCAGCCTACTCCCATTGAAATGGCCTGGAAATCTCATCCCATCCAGTGCTCTTAATTGGCACGCACCTGAATTAAGGATGTCCAAGATGATATAGAGCCCCAACCAATGGAATTTCAACTTTCTGGGATGGCACATAAACTTAGAATCATATAACAATACCATTTGCCCAGCCTCAAATTGTTTTTTTTATGTGGCAATCATACCATGCCTTTTGTTTAGCCTTCTTAGCCTTTTGACTCCACCTGGCCAATGATCATCTCTCATCCAATTTCATCAAATTTTCAATCCTTTCTTCCAGCGCTCATTCATCGAGCAATCCTCCTGCTCGTGTTATGCATAGAGAAGGTAACATAAATTCAACAGGTAAGATAACCTCTACAAAAAACACCAATTGGAATTGTGTGGCTTTATTCAACCTCTTGTAGGTTGTCCTATATGCCCATAGAACTGTTGATACTTTTTCATCCCAATCTTGTCTACCAATGTCACAAATTTTGGTTAGGGTATGACTCAATATTTTATTAAATGCTTCGGCAGTTCCATTTGCTTGCGGATGGTAAGGGGTAGTCTTATGATGAGCCACCATGAACTTTGCTAATAGAATCTAGATGGTCTCATTTAGGAAATGTGTACCCCTATCACTAGTTAAGCTCAACAGGCATCCATACCTTGTAATAATATTTTCGCATAGAAACCTGACTGCTATAGCTGCTATACAGTCCTTGGTAAACGCTACTTCTTCCCATCTTGTCAAATAATTTGTGCAAGTGATTACATAGCATGATCCCTTCCTATGCGTGGCTGGTGAAATGGGGCCTACAAAATCTATGGTCCACTTTTCAAATGGCTCTATACTTGGAATAGGGTGCAAAGACATTTCATCCCTCCACCCTAGTTTTCCAAGGAACTGACAATGATCACATGCCTTGCAATACTCTTTGCAATCTTGATATAGGGTTTCCCACCATAACCTAGATTGTAATATCTTGTAGGCAGTGGCATCCCCTGCATAATTTCCATCTGCACTTCCTCCATGCACCTCCACCATAATATCCAGGCGCTCATGTTCTAGCACACACCGTCTCAACACTTCATCACGTCCTAGTTTTTATAAATCACCACTAACCAACATATAGGGTGTGACGTGTATGGCTAATTACTTTCTCTCTGAAGCTTTCATCCCTTCTGGTGCCACACCCATTTTGAGAAACATCACTATATCCTCTAAGTTCAAGGGCACCCCCATATCCTAAAAAGTTATGCGTATGGCATAGTATCCTCAATACTGTCCATGCCCTCTCCTGAGTCAATCCTAGACAAGTGATCGGGTCCAAAATTATGTTTCCCTAGCATGACAACCACTGTGAAATCAAATTCTTGGAATAACAAAAACCATCGACATATGAGCCCTTGTAGAATGGGCTTGTTTACCAATTATTTTAATGCCATATGGTCTGTGTAGAATAAAAATGGTGTTTCCAGTAGATATTTCTTGAACTTGTGTAGCACATAGATCATGGATAATGCTTCACGCTCAGTAGTGGTGTAATTTTGTTCTACTAATGTTAACTTTCTGCTTGCAAAACACAAGGGATGGTCCAAAATCCCTTCACCATGTTGTGCAAGTACTGCTCCAACAACTATACCAAAGGCATCCACATGAACATGAAAAGGCTTATCCCAAACATGGAAATAGAGTATGGGTGTTGTGACAAGCCTATTCTTCAAAGTTTCAAATGTCCTCTATTGCACTCTCCCCAATAAAAGGCACTCTTGTGTCTAAGCAATTCCTCTAAGGGCATGGCGATCTTAGCATATCCCTTGATGAACATCCTATAGTAACTCGTATGCCCAAGGAATCTATGCATAACACTTTGGCTAGTAGGCTCCCCTAAACCTACAATGGGTGCAACCTTGGCGAGATCTACTAGTAAGCCTTCCTTGCATATGATATGTTCTAATAAGGTTCGAAATGAGGTATCAAAGACACACTTATTAATGTTGAGGGATATCCTTAACTACCAACACCTTTCAAACATTAGTCTTAAGCTATCACAATGGTCCTTGACTAGACCATACACAATCCAATCATCCAAATAGACCTGAAGAAATTTATGGATGAAGTCCTGAAAGGCTTGCACTAAAATGTGTGAGAACACAATAGGTGCATTCTTCAACCCAAAAGGCATGACCGTATAGGAAAAACTTCCCCATTCAGTGGTGAAAGTTTTCTTTCTCTGGTCTTCCTTTGCAATCATCACCTAGTGGTACCCTGAGAACCCATCCGTGAAAGAGTAGAATTCACACCTGGCCACTCCCTCTAATATTTCTTCAATAAACAGGGTAGGGAAGGGATCAATGACACATACTACATTCAGGTCTCTGTAGTCAACACAGATCCTGATCCTTCCCTCATTTTTGATGCTGATGACCATTGGGATTATCCATTATGACTCTTCCACAACCTCAATGATACCTGACGTTATCATTTTGTCTATCTCCTCCTTGACCCATACACTCAAATTTTGGTTCATCTGATATGGCCTCTTCTAGATTGGGTGCAAACCTTCCTTCAATTTTATCCTCATCTCCCCCAAGGAGTGGTGGATGTCTTTGAGCTCATGATACCCGTGAGGGAATAAATCCTAGAATTCACATAACAGATCAATGATATTTGAGACCTCCTTCTCTAACCAATAGTCTCCAATGATAGCTTCCTTAGGTTTTTCTTCTGACCCAATGATAACCTTATTTGTTTTTAAGGGCTCATAATAAGCACGAGTCCTTTCATCAGCGTTGTCTATAACATTGTGCATACCTACAAAGTGGTTAACATCTCGACTTTCCATTTCCTCTCCATCTATGACATAAACCATCTTTCCTCTTTCCTTTTTTATGCATGCTCACTCAAACTGCATCTCCTCTAACTCATCCTCATCAAAGTGTGCCTCTAAACTGGGCTCACCTAGTAAATCTAGTGGCCTGTCTTCTACTATGGCACTATCCCCCATTGTAAGGTGCTTGATCACTTGCAATGCCTTATCCAATGATGGATTTTTGCTCTGATATTCAAAAGCTTGGATGAGATCAGTTGTCAACTCCCACCAATTTCCTGTTTGGAGGTGTGTTTCTAAGTGCATATACCATGCACATGCATAACCTTGTAGAGTGGAATATAGCTTATGTACCCACAATGATGGTGGAAAGGATTTTGCGCCTTCTATCTAGGCCTTCTCACATGCTTGGATATGAAATGAAGTGGTCTCTTTACCATGGTAGTCTTGAATGACCGTGGGCACATTGCTCTTGGAAAACCTTACAAAAAATGTGATTCTTACCTCATGCCACTCTAGGAGGTTCTCATGATGTGTATCCCACCAGCATGCTACAATCACAAGTAGGTTATAACTGAGCATCCCTCTTCTTTCCTCCTCATTTTTCCACTGAGCTTCCATGTCCCATAAGAAAATTTCAGGGTATGCCCCTTGAGAGTAACTTGGAAACTTCTTTCCTCCTAGATGCTTGAGTGAGAACATCTTGGTAACTTTTGTTATAGACCCCCTCAACTGTTGTCAAATTAACTCATACGTCCTATGTGCCCAATTGTCACATGCCACACTTGTTGTATCACTCACAGAATGGGCATCCTCAAATTGGATAACTCCTTCTGTAGGATGAATTACCTCCAGGTCTCTGATGGAGCACACATAAATTCTATCAAGGAACTCTTCTCCCAAAGGTTCAATGTAAGGCACAGACTTCCCATCCATCAATGGGATGATGACCCATTTTTCCTTGTTCTTGAAACTGGTATATCCTTTGTTGAATCTCAAGTCAACATTGTTCTTATAGCACCATGGGTGCCCAAGAAATACTGGAAAATTGTCTACCTCGGTAAGCACCAAGAATTCAAAGTATCTAGTAAACATGCCCCCTTGAATGGTGATCACTGCATCCTTCAATACTCCAATGGGAATTTCCTTAGTTTTGTTTTCCATATACAACATATTCAAAGATGGTTGTAATGCGGGCCTTCCTATTTGATGTTAGGAATCCAATGTAAGAACATTGACTTCTACTCCAGTGTCAATCAATATGTTGCTCAACAACCAACCATCCACAGCTGCATTCAATGTGATCTCTTTGTCATAGCCAAGGCTATGGGGAGGGAGGTTTGCATGCAACACCTACCTTTCATGCTCTGCTCCGACACGTGGCATCTTCTCATGTATCCATTCTCCTAGCAAGTGAATAATATTCTCTTGCTTAATATTTTACACACTTCCTTGACCTTATCTAGGTCCTTTTGCGGAGCCTAGACATTCCTCCTCTACTCCTGCTACCTGAAATGCTCCTTTAGACACTGGATTTCTCCCTGCAAACTTTGAATGACATCCATTATCTCTTGATACAATTCCTTCTGGTGGGCAGGGTCCAGATACTTCCCATGCACCACTCCTTCTCTTGATACTAGAGTCCTTTGCCTTGGTAATTCTTTGGCATGCACAACCTCTACTCATGTTGTCACCAAAATGGGTTCTAACCATGACTCATGCGCCACTTTAGGCATCCACTATGTGTCAGACTTATTTATACTCACCATCCTAGTGCCCTTATCCTTTTGATGTTGCTAGATCATGTGCTAAAAAAACTCAGGACATTCCTCATACTTATGCTTCTTCCCGCACCATGAGCACTACAATAAATCTGGATACTCGCGCCTATAATGTTCCGTAGATCCACAATTATAGAAGGTTCCTCATGGAAAATCACTTCTTCCTCCTCCGCAGTTACTGCGACTGTAGAATTCTCCATGAGAACCTCTCCCACGCGCCCCTCTATCCACACGTCCTTCATAACGGTGATCATATTCCTTGAAACTACTGACAAGGCTAGTTTGGCGCACACCATGATCAATGGACTCATGGATTTGGTCGATAAGCCTACAATTCTTAGTATCATGGGTCGTAGAGGTGGAGATCTTGCAGTAACAAGACACATTCTTCTGAATTACATGCTATAATAAGCGACATCTACTCACATCATGGTCTCTGTGAAAAATTTCACAATCTGCTGCTATGGCATGTACTGATTTCTGGGGGAAACTATCCTTGGAATGCCCCTCTACTTCACAATCCATACACCAAAGACAACTACAAGTCTTATGTGTAGAGTTTTTAGATAACTTCTCTAACTGTTTGGCCATGGTAATGATTTGAGCCTCTATAAAAGGGCTCACACCAGTATCAATGCTCCCAACTGTTTCAGTGCATAAGGTAGCCTCTAGATCCTCCAATGGGTCAATACATGTTTTATGGGATAGTGCCCTCCTAAATAGAGTGATCAACCCTCCAAAAAACCATTGAGCATTCTGTGAGGGGTGAATTTAATATGATAGTTTTGACAGGAGAGTTTTAAACCATGCATCATACTCCCACACACTCTTTGCCATTCTCTATTGGATCTCCTTCAAAGTGCTGATGCTCTTCTGCTTGAAATCTGGTACATGGAACTCTACTAGGAAGTCATTCTTCAATGTAGTGTGTCTACCACCATTTGATAGGGGTCATACTTCCTATACCAGCTATGTGCGTGCCCTTGCAACGTTATTACAAACTGACTTTCCTTCCACTTTAGGGTAGTGATCCCCTTCGCGCGCCATAGTAATTCACACTTTTGCATGTGTTCCGCAACATCATCTATAACTTGGTAATATAAAAAGTGTAATAAAATTTTGAAGAACACCTGAGGAGGTGGCTGAGGCCCCTGTCCTCCTGGTCCATATCCTTGGTTCTCTATGGTATTCCCTCCACCAGATCCACTGGATCTACCAGGTGATGTGCCTCCAGATCCACCTGTAACAAGAAATGGGCTTGAAGTGGTCATGCCTAGTGTTCCCAACAACCCACTGAACTGTGCACCAATGGTCTACAAGATTACTCCACTGCCAGAAGTGTATCCCGTGCCACTCCCAGATGCGTTGCCTAAACCTTGCGTACTTGCACTTTTCCCAAAAATTCCTCCAAACACCAGAATTGTATGTACAACCATGGATGTCCCAAACAAGAAATTATATCTCTTAGGAACTGATCGATCACTTCCACTGATACCAATTACGTTATTAATACTTCTCTCTTGATTTGGAAAACTAAGCACTAGGGGTTGGTCGTCAGGTGGGTTCATATGCGCATCGACGAATCTTCTCTCTCCATGCAACGAACTCTCATCAGAAGCTGAAGGGGCCTCTCTCACACTTGCTAAGATGGGGTAGTATAGACTGCTTAGGCTCCATGTCCTCCATGTGAACTTCAACACCCTCTCGCAATGTATGCCTCCATAGATCCATCACACTTGTAACCTCACGTTGTTTAGTCATCTCCCTTTCATGAGCTTCACTATACTTGGGTCATCTCTCCTCCCTTTCCTTTTCAGCCACAATGTTTTCCATCTTCCTCCACCCTAGCTTCCTTTACTAGTGGTCATAGTAGCTTAGCCGGCCATGGGGAATGCTTCTGAACTAAAAGTAACGACCAAGATCTTCATAGCCAGAGGAATAACACTCAAAAATGATCCTCTAGGCTCCCTAAAAAACTCAAACTCAATAAATTCCAGGAAATAATACTTCAAAATGATGTATTCTAAAGTGTAACTGGTCAGGAATCCATTCCACCAGTGACCAATAACACATGTCTAAGTCAGATCTGCATCCTGTAGCCTCTGATAGTCATCTTGGGTCCACACATGTGATCTATAGAACCGACTTGATCTGGATACGTATGCTAAAAGCCATTTATATAGCTCTACTGAGAAGCAACAAAAGAATTTATCATACAACTCATGGTATATGTTCTCTTATACCCATCCACGTGCATTGAACTCAGGTCCAGTGTTGAATCTTTGAGCAAACTTGTCCTCCGTGCTATTGAACCGCGTTTCAACACTTTCTAAAGTCGGGCGCTCTGTCATTACACATCACAAAGACAAAGATGCATGCCATTTCTCACAACTTCAAAAAGATGTCCCGACAATGGAACTAAGATGTAGTCATTTTTATTCCCTTTTCAAAGAACAAGGAAATCCCATGCGCGTCGGCCGATCACCTTGTCAGCGTTGGGCGCTCACCCGAGGCACATGTAGGTGCTGAGCCCCTCCTTTATGCAATTTGTGTGAGAATGCATTATTTATGATAGAAAATTAAGTGAAGAGACTGGAAACGATCCATACATTCATCTTAGAGCTCAGAACAGGATTCTAGACCAATATATTCATTCAGATAAGAAAAGCATTACAAAATATATAATAGAAAGGAAATGCACAAGGGTTTACACCCATTCACATGGAATATATATGAAACCAATCCATACAAATATAAGTAAAAATTGGAACCACATATATTCATATTAAGTACGTTAACAACCACATTACATTTATTGAGGCAATCACAGATCCATATAATAGTGCAAGCTAATGTCATGCATCATAATTGGACTTAAGCCCTTCTTAGTAAAAATAAAAATAGTTAGACCCATCCCCTTGAGACAAAATACTCCTACAGATCCTCTAAACCCAACCCATAGAGCCCACATAGTATTCCTGGATATTTGCCTCTTTGCATTCTCTATCTCTGCATCCGCCCTTTTCTTCTACCGGGTGCTTGTATATATAGCCTTAGCAAGCACCGCCATTCCTTTATGAAGTTGTAGATTGGGTGCCAAGTTTCCAAGTGGTCCTCCATGGGAGCATGCTCCTTCAGACACGAGCTCTCCATCCTTTTCTATGATGACCTTTTAGAATCTTCTATCGTAAGGTATATTCCTTTCATGGGCTCCAAGTTGCCAGGTTATCACCTTATCCACTGTGCATGTGCAGTGGGTTCATGCTTTCCTCGTGTTCTGCCCAATATTCCAAATATGGCTAAGTCCCAAAACCTTTTCTCTACCTTGTGCGTGTGCGTCACTGGTTCTTCTAAACCCTCCTAAAACCTTGTCCTACACACTTTCACCTTGCGCGTCCTTCTTCAAATAGGCCTTGCGTGCCCACGCACCTTCTTGTACTTAATCAATATTTTAGGGGTCCAACACATTTTGTAAAGATCTCTACGTTTTGTTTTTTGACTATTTTTTGTCACTCTACAGTACCGCTAGCTTCAAAAGATACCACTAAATGGTTTCATTTGTGAGTAATAGTTTTCTCCTCTTTTTTGGGCCCTTTTTTACCATTGGTCCTTGTTCTTACTCCTATTTAATTTTTCATCTCATGGATTGGATCTGTATTACATACCATTTCGTTTAAATTTAAAAGTAAAATACTTCTAAGACATGTGCTAAGATAACTCCTTTATACTGTCTAGAGAATGTGCATTTAATAGATAGATAATACACACTTTTAACAACTTTATTTGGTAAGAGAGTGTAATATCTAGCTAATCAATACACATTCTCTAGAAAATATTAAGAATATATCTTAGCACATATCATGAACACATCACAAGGGGGAAATGAATAATTTTCAAGCATTTTATTTCTACAACACATAATCTTGCAATATGATCAACATTGATACAAACATCATCATTTTTACTTCTTGACTGACATAGGAAGAGATTTGTCCCATATTCCCATGAAACCTTACCTCTTGAATCTAATATACAACCTTTTTTCCTATGAATATAGATATGACAAGTAAAACAATAGTCTTTAGAAGAATACCTCATAGTATAGAGTTGACTAACTGATTTATCCATGTTGATGCTCTCAACTTGTTCTGGATTCTCATAGTCCTTCTCAACCTTGCTCATTTTATCTATGAGATTCTCATGTTCAACCTTTATTGAACATGGATTGGTCTTGAATGGAATACTTGCAACTTCCATATGAGTTTGAATGGTCCTTTCACCCTCCTTAGCTTATTTGATCATAACCCTCTCCAAGATTACTATCTTCTTCTTCAGAAAATTGATCACATATGTCCAATATTGAGCCATATTATGCTTCAAAGGATCACCTCAAGCTTGTTAATATTTCTTCAGAGGTCCTACTTTGATACCAATTGTTGGAATCATAACCACTGGGAGGGGGGTGAATCAGTGTGTATTAAAGCTTTCATTCACTTACACTTTAGCATTCATCAACATATATATTAAATAATGATTAATAAAACACATGAGCATGCACCATGATAACACAAGTACACCAAATTTAAGTGGGAAACCCTTATATGGAAGAAAACCCACTAAAACAAAGCTTTATTACAGAAATGAATCAAATTTAGTTGATCATGGACCCAAAAAGAGCATCAACCCCTAATTTTAATGAGGTACCAACCTCACAAGGAGCACCAACCCCTATATTTAGTAGAGCACCAAACCCTGAATTCAATAGAGCACCAAAGCTACATGGAGGCACCAACCCCATGTATGAATAATCACAACCTCAGCCACCTAAATTAATGCACAACTATATCATTCTTCATTGCATTCAACAAGTTATGAAGACCAAACAACAACTTATACCTAAACGCTCTGAATTGATGATATTCCCAAAAAGCCCAAAATGGCTCAATCATGTAAAAATTTGGTCTTTTCCATTGTATATGTCTTATTCAATCACCACACCCTATTTATATACCTCATATAATGGCAAATCAATCAACAAGATGATCAAATATCATGGAAACTCTAAATACCCTTACCTTTCTTCACTACCTTCTTTACCCAAATCAAGTAACTTTTGACTTACTAGCATTCAATGGATGCTTCCAACCTTGTACCCTATTTCAAAGTTATAAAAAATGCCAACTCAACCATTAACTTGACTTAAAATATCAAAATCATAAATTTCACACATCTATTCCAAAACCGCCTCTTAGTGTTCTTAAGACCAAAACCCTTGGATGATTCATGGTTGGAAACTTATACACATACCCAGAAAAAACAAAAAATCCTTAAATTACCCTTTACCTTCAATATGGTGTGGTTCAAATATGGTATTCTAACTCATTTTCCTTCTCTCTAGCTTCACTTTCTCTTTTCTAGCTTGTTATCTCTTACCAGCCATGCCTAAGTCCATTTTCCCACATATCTAACCATGCACGAGGTTTCAAAACACAAAAAACATATTTGGATACCCATTTTCATGTTCTCTCTTTCTACAAGTTTTCAATATTGGATTACACCTTTAAAATCTACTTCCTTAATAACTTGGCCTTTCCAATTAAGCCGATGACTATGATAGACTGCCCTCTTTGAAAACTGCCATGTTTTCCTTGCTTATGGTTGATTTTCTTGAACTATAACCTTAAAAAATAGTTAGATAACCATGGGGGGATCTTATTACAAATTTTTATCCATTTCTACTTGTGTATTTGTAAGAAACTTGAATTTATGCTTCCTTATCCCTAATTTAAGGGTTTCACAGGTATGTTCTAACCCGAGAGGTTAAAACCCCTCATAAAACGTTGAAAAATCACTTTCAAGACCCTAGATTACTATTGGGGGTCTGTTTCAACATCATGCATGTAATATCCTTACCAATAAGGTCTATCTTATTCATTTACTTCTCAAAAACCTTCATTTTCACTATCTTGCCCTGGGTAAGAAGGATTTTCACCCATGTATTATGCTACTTGCATCAAGACTTAACTTGTTCTTAGTGGGGACAAGTAAGGGTCTTATCATAGTTAATTTCTCATTATTTTAGAGCTCCATACACAAAATATTCCATGAATTAAACAAATAATGGCCAACTATGCTAGGAGATAGTCTAGGACTCACTTATTTTAATGATCAAAACATGGTACTTGAGTAACACATACTAGAGGAATTGTAATTGCTCCAACCAAGGTATCACATTCACCGCAATTATTCAAGTATAGAGATAATTATAATTTCTCCCCAAACTCTATAGATTTCTTACCACATAGTCATATCCTAAATCTTTTCCTTTACATGCAAACATAGTTTGTAATCTAAAGTCTTCTTACCCTGCAATAAAACATAGTGAGGATGGTATTCCAATATTGACACACACATTTCTCATATAATAATATTATAACAATATTTAAATTGATAATAATATCAATAACAATAAGAAAAAAACTTCTAAAGATAACACAATCATCAAATTCCATCCAAAATAGAGCTCTCATCAATTAACCTGATTATTTCTTACAAAATGCATGCTTCATCATGCCTATTTTCCTCTATCCTCGAGGAATATCTTTCCTTATCTTATCCTTACCTCCTTATGGAAGATAACTCACTATTAATTCAAATTCTTCTTCTTTAATGTAACTTATCTTTGAAAACCTAACTAACTTTTAAGCCATGCATGCCCATACATAATAAAAAGGCTTAATTACACCATTTCCAATATGTATTGACTTTATCACTCTACCTAGGACCTACTCAACATGTCCTCATCCCTTCATCACCTTTAGAAGACACATTTTCTCATTTACATTCTTAGAAATTTAAACTTCAAAAATGGAGGGAGAACATGTAGTCTGAATTTTTGACCAACTTGACCAACTTGGACTTCCTCCATGACTTCACCATGCCCAATGAGACCTATATTGACCTTTACAACCATGAAAAAATGAGAATTTTATGACTTTGGTGTTCTTTTGATGATGCCCCTGCATCATAATCCCAAGGTGGAGAAAAAACTTCCATGTATTTTTTTCCTTGCATGGATGAGTCTTCATCATTTTTGCATGTTCTTGTTATTCTTTCTACTCTCCTACTATCCATGTTTGCCTCATGTCCAATAGGATCCCATATCTTTCTATTTGTCCTTGCATTTACCTTGAATTTGATTATTTCTTTCTTGAGTTCCATCTTTTCCTTTTTCATTCTCAAGCTTTCATTCTTTGTACCTATAAAAACAAACATAAAAACAACAAATATACATTCCTCCTTCATGTTTTTTCACCTTTTTCATCCCTGTATAACTCATGCCCATAATTTTCTCATCATTTATCTTGCTATAATCTTCCTCTTCTTGCCTATTTTCTTGCTTTATCTCATTCACCACCATAAAAAGCTACTCTAATCCTATACCTGCACCTTCTTTACCCTCATTTAGTTCATTACTTTCCCAATAAATCATTCTTTTCTTAGTTATAGCTTCATTATTTTCTTATTTGTCCATCACATACAACAAATCCTACAATAGTTCATCTAATTCACATATGCAAAGCTGATTATCACACCTTTCTTATTCACCATGCTCATCAATCCACTCACCCCTAGTTGTGTCATGCTTCTCAAATTAAAAAATGGAGTCATTTTGTACAATTTCAAGGAATTCACCTAGAGAATCATCAATATCAATCAACAAAGATTCAAATATTTTTACCTTGTCTTCATTATTTGCATGCATCACTTCTTTATATTCTTATACCTATTTTTTTTCTATGAGTTCTTCATCCTCTTTCTTCATTTCATCTTATATTTTCTGCACCATACTTGCATTATTCCTTTGCCATCTCATTCTTGGTCCTTTTTGCATTATTTATGTTCTCAAAAAACTTGATTTCTCTATCTTACATTGTCCTTGTTATCTTGATCTTTCATTCATTTGCTTTATCTTGTCATCTTCTCTCTTTCCTGTTGGTTTTTGAATCCATTTAGGCATCACATATACGTGAATCTTGACTAGTTTTGAGATCTTCTCAAGGGTCTTCTCTTCACTCATCTTCTTAATAACCTCTTTCTCTTGATTTTTCACTTGCCTCATCTTCTTCTCCTCTTTTATGATTCCTTCTCTCAGTTGTAACCTTTGTCTTCTCTTCACAAGTAGCTCTATAGGCCATTTCACTTTATTTTAACCTCTTCTTCCATCATACTCTCATCTCTCATCATTTCCCCAAAATTCTCTATATCTTTCCTCAACTCTTTCTGCATCCATTCTTCTTGTTTTCTTACCTCTTCTCTCTTCTTGGCTTATTTCTCTTGCTTCTTGTCTCTTCTTGTGGATTATCAAATTCATCAACTCTTTCAACAACTCTTCTCTATCCATCTCTATCTTTATTCTTTTCTTAAACAATTTATTTCACCTTGCTTATCTTCCAAACCTCACCTAGGATTTCAACTTGGTATTTTGGTGTCTTTCCAATCTTCTTTCACTCTTCACTTCCACTTCTTCTTACTCTTCTCTTGCAACATGTCACTTTTCATTCAATCACTCACATAATGCATTGTTAGCCACAATTTACTGTGAGAAAGAATCGATATTCAAACCTCAATAATAATCCCATGTTTTGATACCAAAATGATGGATAGCTATATCATTCTTCATTTCATTCAAAAAGTTAAGAAGACCAAACAATAACTCATACCAAAAATCTCTATAGTAAGGATCTTCCCAAGAAGCCAAAAATGACTCAATCATGTAAAAAATGGAATTTTCCACTGTAGATGTCTTAATAAACCACCACATCCTATTTACATACCTCATGCAGTGGTAAATCAATCAGTAAGATGATAAAATATAATGGAAACTCTAAATACCCTTACATTCCTTCACTTGTCTTCACTAGCTTCTTCACCCAAATCAAGAAAATTTTGGATTATTAACATTCAATGGTAGCTTCCAAAATTGTACCCTATTTCAAATCTCTAAACAATGCTAAGTCAACCATTAACTTGACTCAAAAGGATCAAAGTATCAAACTCCACCTATCTTGTCCAAAATTGCCTCTCAGTGTTCTTAAGACCAAAGCCCTTGGATGATTCATGGTTGGAAACTTCTACACATAACAAGAATTTAAAAAAAATTCTACAAGTAGTACTTATCTTCAATATGATGTGGTTCAAATTTGGTAGTCCAACTCTTTGTCCTTCACGCTCTAGCTTCACTTTCTCTTTTCTAGCTTGTTAGATCTTACCAGCCATACCTAGGTCCATTTTCCCACATATTTAACCATGCACGAGGCTTAAAAAAAAACATATTTAGACACCCATTTTCATTTTCTCTATGTTTATAAATTTTTAAGATTATATTCCACATTTAAAACCTTCTTCCTTAATAACTTGACCTTTCCAATTATGCCTGTAACTGTGATAAACTGTCCTCTATGCAAACTGTCACTTTTCCTTCCTTATGGTTTCTTATATTGAGATAAAACATTCACAAACAGTTAGAAAACCCAGGGGTAGAGCTTCCTATAAATTTTTATGCATTTCTATTGGTGTATTTGTAAGAAACTTGATTTTTTGCTTCCTTATCCCTAACGTAAGGGTTTCACAAGTTTGTGCTAACCCGAGAGGTTAAAAAACCTCGTAAAATGATGAAAAATAAATTTCAAGGCCTTATGATCCTACTAGGTGTATGTTTCAACACCATGCATATAATTTCCTTACCAATAAGTTCTATCTTATTCCTTTACTTCTCAAACACCTTTCATTTTCATTATCCTGCCTTGGGTAAGAAGGAGTTTCATCTATGTACTGTGTTACTTGCATCAAGACTTAACTTGTTATTTGTGGGGATGACTAAGGGTATTATCATAGTTAATTTCACATTCTTTGAGACCTCCATACACAAAATATTCTAGGCATTAAACAAATAATGGCCAACTATGCTAGGAGACATTCTAAGACTCACTTCTTTTAATGATCAAAATAGGGTACTTGAGTAACACATAATAAATCGATTGTAGTTGCTCCAACCAAGGTATCACATTCACCAAAATTATTTAAGCATGGAGATAATAATAATTTATCCCTAAACTCTATATATAATCCTTCACATGTAAACACAGTTTGTAATCTAGAGTCTTCTTACCATGTAGTGAAGCAAAGTGAGGATGGTCTTCCAACATTGACAAAATCCTTTCTCATAGAATCATATTGCAACAATAATAACATTGATAATAATATCAATAACAAGAAGAAAAAAAATCTCAAGATAACATAATCATCAAATTCCATCTAAAAAAGAGTTCCATTAATTAACCTAATTACTTCTTGCAAAATGCATGCTTCCTTTCCTCTTTCCTCAAGGAATATCTTTCCTTCTCTTCTCCTTACCTCCTCATGGAGAATAACTCACTATTCATTCAAATTCTTCTTCTTTAATTTAAATTGTATTTGAAAACCTAACTAAATTTTAAGCCATACATGTCCATACATAATAAAAATAGGCGCAAATACACCATTTCCAACATTTATTGACTCTATCACTCTACCTAGAACCTATTCAACATGTCCCCATCCCTTCATCACCTTGACAATCCACATTTTCTCATTTACATACTTAGAAATTTAAAATTTAAATGGAGGGAAAATTTGTAGTTTGAATTTTTGACCAACTTGACTAACTTGGACTTCCTTAATGAATTCACCATGCCCTATGAGGCCTATCTTGACCTTACAACCATGAAAAAATGAGAAATTTACAAATTTGGTATTATTTTGATGATGCCCCAACGTCATAAATTTATTTTTCACCTCTATAATTTTTCCACAAAAACTTATGGTGACTCTTCTTTAGCTAAATCAAACATAAATTTCTTGAATAATAAATTTATTCATTTTTTCCAATGCAAAACTTGCGAGAAATATTAACTTCTTCATAAACTTACAATGTTTTGTGGGATCCACTCACTATCAAGGTACCTAAATGCCACTTGGAGAAGGTTTGAGGAGTAATCTACAACCTCTAATAATCATGGTAACCAATCCAATATATTATGGGCATGTTTGAACAAGATATACTCCATCACTACCTAACTAGAGTTTAAGGAGGGTTTAAAACCACCTTACCTTATTAACGATTGTTCATAAATATTTGTCTCTTAATACAAAAAATAATTCTAGGAACATTGATCTAGGACCCTTCACCAACTATCATGAAGATCTTAGCCTCCCATGTAGACTTCACACAAACATCAAACACTACTCGAGATGGTTTTCTCACTTTTTAAGAACGTGGTAAGGGAAAAAACAAATTTTATTTCTTCTTTATTCAAACTAAGGCCTGAAAATTTTCCAAAACCTCTAATAAAATCTACTACACCTTTACCAATTCTCAATTTTTCATAATTAGCTTAGAAATAGATCATCTCATCTCATTAGGTCACCTAGGATAAATAATAGGTCTAGGTATAGACCTAGAAAACATGTCCAAACCTTGTAAACACAAACTTAGACACATACGAGTGTATCAAAACCTCGTCCTCATGCTATCCATTCTCTCAATGAGCTAAATTATCCGCTACATACCTGTAAACCACCATGACATATCGTCTTGCTGACTAGGCCTCCTAACTAGGCTTCTTGATCATGCTTACACCTTCCATGTTGGCATCCTTATCAATTTTTCAATCTTTCCCACCTAAAAGATCCTTAAAAAAGATTCATGCCATCACTATAACATCCACTTATCATTTCCACACATCTTCAAGCTAGTATAAGCCATTGACCTTTCTCAAGACACCTCAAGTCACTATACCACCTCATCAATGAGACCAAACAACTCAACACGAATCCATGACAACAATGAAACTAAAAATCAACATTCATGTATTTCTTGCTTCACATGCAAATGCACCTTTGAAATTTTATGTCAATCACATTTGTCATTAATGGTATATGACACATGAGAACACATCAATGACCACTTCTACTCAACACCTTCATCACCACACTTTGACATCAATGACAACACAATTCTAACACCTTTTAACTGACATCAATGACCAACATATTTTGATACAAATATCTCTTTTGACATCAATGAAAACATTCAACAAGATCCCATTATCAAGCCAAAAAAAATCCTCTAATAATCCATCATTTCTTGATACTTCCCAAAACCCACATATGGGAGCTTTCTCCTACATTCAAGCCTCAACCCATGGTGTCATAAGAAGTACTAAGTAAATATCCTATCCCATCTTCTTCTGATAAGATAGATCTAACTAAATCATCATTACGTTTGGATACGTCTTCCATTATGCCACCACCATAATATCACTATGGAATCTATTCCAATCCTAGTTAAAACTTATTGAGTGAATTAAATTCCTTTAAATGCAAGATCCCATTTATGGAAATCATGCACACCTCAACTTCACATTGAAAATTTCTCCTCCAAAAATTGAAAATATTTGAGGATCCTTCTTATATGACCCCAAGATTCCCACCACATCCATGAGTCCAAAAATCCATCACATAGAGGCTATAGGATCATCCTTACAACTACCTTACAACACTCACGTCTAGGTTTCTTGGCCTTGGAGTTTGTGGAGGATGACATGATTATTGATGAGTTCCTATTTTGTGTGGATGACCCACCCTTTCTCATTAGTGTTATCATTCATTATGTGTAAGTGAGTAGGGTCCTCATGGATGAAGGATCAAGAATTAACTTAGATTATTTTTCGCTCATCAAGAATCTTAGCTATTCTATTGATGACCTCAATCCAGTTAGCTTGACTTGTTGTGGCTATGACAAAATTAAATAGAAACACATAGGATGTATCTAGCTACCAGTCACAATTAGACCCAAAATGGTCCACACCAAGATCATAGTCCTATATAATTGTCTCTCTTATAACCTCTTATTTGTTCGACCATGGACACATCGAGTGCATGCATTCATATCATCTGAATACCAATTATTAAAATTCATCCATAAAAAACAATGCTTTAGGCATGACGCTGATCCCAATCCTTGGGATATCCAAGTACCATTTCCTAATGAGCCTTTTCTAATGCCATCTACTCCTAAGATCCAAATTATTCCCTACCCAAAGTTCTTTGATCTTATTTCTGAAATCCAAATCACATTAGTGGATTTCAATGACGATGAATGTAATGATCTTCAAAAAACTATTAAAAAAATTAGGTTAGCTAATGATATTGTGCATCAATTACCTCAGGTTCTTTTACCTTGAGACCAACTTCCACCTCAAAATGATATAGAGGAGCCAACAAGTGATACATCATCCTCCAATGACTTATAATGCAATGAGGTAGGGGTTACATAAATATTTTATTATCACCCACTTTCACCCAGATCTTTTAGCAAGATAGGTGTTTCCGCTAAGGAGGATGTGCCTGATCCTAAGAGAAAATTTATTTCCTTTGAAAAATATTATGTTGGAAGAAAAATGGACTAAGGAGAGGGTGGAATCAGTCATACAATATTTTTCACTTAAATTACCATTGATACCACATCCATCAAACATCTATTCAACCATATACATTCCACATTAGCTTATTAAGTGTGTATCATACATTCAAATGAGAAAGAAACATTAGAGAGAACACATAGACACACGATGTAAGTGGGAAACTGTATGATGGAAAAGTGACAAGTGAGCGTGGGAATCTACAAGTAACTCTTCCTCGCACCCGACCTCCCGAGGTCGTGCCGAGACAGCCGGTGGGGATGGAATATGTATGGGATGAAGACAAACTAGTTAGGCAATCTAATGTCTTCAATATGCACTAGTGGAATTTGTAAATCTAAGGCAAAGAAGGCCCTCCTAACCTGAACTGGTGTGATAGATTGATCAGCGAGGATGACTACTCGAAGGCTCCAATCAATATCGAGCTCTGGCATGATTCGATCTATGGATTTTGGAATACGTGGAAAAATGACTTGTGATAGTTTCGTGTATGTCTCCGGATAAGGTCATATGGGGGATGGTAAATATAGTTGACTCTATGGACGATTCTCTGGCCTAGTCCAGAACTCTCTAGCTTTGTTAGCTGTTGTATCTAGTAAGGATAACTATTCGATGATGATAGGTGGAAGTGGAGTGGATCTGAATACTAGTATGCGTAGGCCACTGTCTATGTCTGATTGACTTACGGATTCATTGGGTTGTGGGATTTGTGGATCGCAACCGTAGACTCTTGGTTGCTGCGGTCCTGCTATGGTCATGCGTATAATTAGTTCCTAATCCCCAACACCCAGTAATCGTATGTTTTCTCAGCCTCTATATTCAAAACTAATAGTTGTGCGATCTTCTCAGAGTGCCTCATAGGAATTCTTGCAACTTGAATTCTTAGGCTGGTATCTATATCCATAAGAGTGTCTCCTACGTCTGGCTGTGGGACCAAAGGATCGTAACCAAAGGTTTGTTCTCTTTCAACCCCTTCTACAGTCATATGGATGTCACCCAGGGTAATCTGTAGTTTGGTTGATTCGATCAAAATGTGTGTGCTTGGTCGTCTTCTATGTTTAGTCCGCTCAGCTGGGAATTGATTTGTTACAAGTTTACCATTATTCGGAAGACTTGGATCCTAATATTTTGATCTATATCAGTTATTGCTGTGATGAGATTGGGCTGGGGCACGATTGGATTGAATACATATTCCCTGGGCTCCCTAGGTCCCGTGATTGTCATACAAAAGTAACAATGTAAATTAACTATGGCAAATTGAAATTTAACTACTTTGAATATATCTATAGCATATATGATTTCTCTATTTTTGTATTTTCTGATGAACTATTCAAATGAATTTAGCAACTAATTTAATACATCTAGAAATTGACAACTAAGATAACAATTTAAAAAAAACAAGATAACTGAGTATAGCTATTTGTCTATGCAATTTGTAGATCTACTCTAAACAATGAAATAACTGATCTAATCTATTTGCAAGACTCTCAATCCTACCTCAGAAGTGAGGAATGAATCAGAGTCTCTCAGAAACTATTAATCCCCACAACTTCCCTGGCAATATCAAAAGTAAAATTAACTGAAATAAAGTAATTAACTACTCTATTTGATATGATTCTAATTTAGAACTTTGAAAGCTAGAACCTGGATTCCTCAGAACAATGGCAAATCCGAAGGTGTGTGTGATCTTGTCCCCTCAGTGTGATCTCCTCATTCCTTCGTATTCACGTGTATCTAGAAAAGTGTGTAATGCTAGCATCAATAGAAGTAGATATTGGAACAAAGGCAGCTCAAGATACAGACTAAATACAATGCGAGTAGGAGAGGGATAGCACAAGAGTACAGAGCTTGGCTTATGTAATTCCTAGCGGGATTTATTGCGAGTCATGTAACATGAAATGTCCAAAACCTAAAACTATCCTGTTTGAAGAACAAAACCTAAAACTTTAATGGCTTCCTATTGATAAACAAACTATCCTATTCCAATGGATTGGATGAAATAACGGCAACACTTGCACAAGATGGATATGTGGCTTACTAACAATAAAACAATGCTAACTAAGCATGCAATGAAAGAAACTAAGCACTCTAAGAAAAATGAAAACTAAATCTATTTGCAAAGAGAAATTAGAGGCAAATTTGAGGGGCCATTTTCTTGAGCACAAGCCAACTATTTATAGCATTTGCATTTACCCAAGGTAAAAACCAAATAGAACTTTTAAACTATAAATAATGGCAAAACACTATTCCAGGGAACCAGAATCATAAATGCAAGCTTATGGCAGTGAAAGAAAGTTGGTAAAATGTTGAAATTACATGAGTCATGTTAAAAAAGCTTTCTGGAAAATGCGTAAAGGATCACCGCCCTGAGCAGGGCGGCAGTTATAGGATCGCCGCCCAGGCAAGGTGGTAGTTTCGTCACTGAAGAGCAAAAGGCCAAGGAAAGAGGGGAAAAGGGAAAAACAAAGCACGCTGGGGCTAAACGGGGCATGCAGGATGTTAACGCACACTTGGAGATCTTTTCTAGATCCCAAACACCTTGCGAGGAGACCTGTATCATCATTAGGGCACCTGTTACGTTATTTTGACAGTATAGTACCCTACAATTTTGGGTACGTACATATTGTCCCCTTGGAGAAGCATTTTAGCCATGAAGAGGTGTAAAATGGTGGGTCCAAGAATGGTGGTCCCGAAATGGGAAGTTAAAAGTTATACCTGATACGTCCGTGTGTTGAAACGACGCCGTCCAAAATTCCCACTACTTGCAAAATGAAAAGAGAACTCAAGTGCAGATAGACACAATAGTTTGAAAAATAAATGCTAAAACAATAGGAAATGGGAACGTACCATTTGTGCAGGGATAAGAACTTGCCTCCGTCGGCATTCCAAACCTGTGAAAAAGGCATTTAAAACGAATCAGGGTGCTATATATACGAAAGTGGGCCCATTTTCCTATTCATTTGCGCGAGTTGATTCGATTGATTTTGAGCTCTGGAACCCATGGTGACGATTTCTTGCGTGAGTAGAGTCAAAACATCTGTGACGGGATAGTGATCATGCCTGCACGAGCGGAACATCGACCTGCGAGATCACAGGTTAGTTTTCTTCAATTTATCCCTTTTACCCCCTTAAATTTGAAATGCTAAAATCTTTGTCATGGGGGGGTAATTTTTGAAAATGTTAGTGTTAAAAGGTTCATCTAGGGGGGGCGCCTACTGGGTAGGCCTTGTTTTAGTTAAAATGGTCTTGTTTTGTTGTTTTTTGTGCATTTTAGGTTTAAAAACCCGCGTGGGTTTTCGGGTCACAACCCCCACCCTGCCTAGGGAGGCAGTTACATGACCGCCACCCTATTCAGGGTGGCGGTTACACGACCGCTGCCCTTAAGGCGGCGGTTACAAAACCACCTCTCTGCTCAGGGTGGCAGTTTCGCATAGAATGCCAAAAGAACATCTGTTTGAGATTGTTTTTGCATTTTTAGCATTTCTACATGTTTTCATGATTTTTCCAGTATTATTCGGATGCTAACTTGCTCTGTTTTGTGTGTTTTTAGGTGTATGCAGGCGAGAGAGGAGTATATCCAGTGGAGCCGAGAGAGGGAGTGTGACTGGCTCCCAGGAGTATTGGATGCCCTTTCACAGGATGAGGAGGACACTCTTCAGAGGGTCGGGATACTACGCATCTCATGCGTGCCCCATGTTACACCATCCAGTCACATTATTTGTGACCTATTCTCCTATTGGGATGCTGATCGGAACACCTTCTGATTACCAAGGGTCCGCGATGAGTGGACTATTACTTTGGAGGATTTCTATCGCATTCTGGGGGTCCCGATTATTGGGAGACGTCTCACCCTTGAGACAGCAGGTTTGCGGGCCCAGATAGCATAGTGGGCCACATACATGGGAGATGCAGTCATCTCCACGGGGTCAAAGAAGGGGGTTAGAGTTCGATCCATTCCTAGTTTTCCCATCCCCTTACTTTGTCAGGCTATCGTGGGGATCCTTGCCTCGAGACTGATCGGGGACAAGGGAGGAGATACATTGTTATATTGTTGGTCCCCCATTATTGTACAGATAGAGGAGGGACATGGTCAGATATATACCTGGGGAGAAGAAATACTTGGGACCACCTACCATGATTTATACAGGATAGTCCGTTTACAGGGGCAGTCCTTAAGCCACCCGACCCTAGTCATGAGTTGGGTCTATGAGCACTTCATCCCCTATGGCAGAGGTGTAGAGGTGGAAAATCCCGGAGCTATGAGGGCAGCCAAATGGATAGATATTTTGGTGCTCTGAGCACCTCATCAGCCAGTTGCTTCTCTAACTACTGCCGACATGGAGGCCACACCATATCAGACTATGGCAGGTATATGGGGCAAGGAGGCTCTTACATTGATCTCCTGTTCCACCACAGGGCAACTTATTGATAGAGTGGGGCGAGTGGAGATACACGCCTTTGGCCGAGTTCCTTAGCAGTTTGGCCTACCTTACATGGGTATGCTTCCCTCGGTAGCGCCAGTATACAGATCAGTCTGAGAGGCCAGAGGGGGGCCTAGAGGCTGGGGTTGGATAGTGGTTACTCCTGGCATTCCCATTGCGGCCAGGAGGGTAGTACGTGCCAGAGGGAGAGCCAGTGCACCTCAGGCACCCTTGCTTCAGATTGCCGTGGGTCTTGCCCATAGTAGCGATGACCCCATTGAGGTAGACTCCGAGTCTGAGGAGTTTACAGGGGGAGAGACAAAGGAGGAGATCGAGGAGGACAGTGATCCTGAGTGGCATGACACTCAGGATATCATGCAGGCAGCGAGGGCCGAGCAGAGTGTAGAGAGAGTGACTTTGGTTTTAGAGGAGCTACTCTCCCAGGGCCATGGTAGGGAGGATGAGTCCGTTGCGGGGTACTACGTTGCTCTAGTCACAGGATCAGCCCCTCAGTCAGTGGCGGCATCCGTGGCAGGTGCTGATCCTATAGATCCATCCTGGAGGCCTGATGATCCGAGTAAGTTACCCTTTCTCCTTTTAATGTTTGTTTTTAGTTAGGATCTCCTTAGTTGATATCTCTCATGTTGTTTACTCTTGTGTTTTATCTCTTTTTTATTTCTAATTTGTCTTTGTTTCTTTTGTTTTGCAGAGACTACCGATGAGTGGCGAGACTTGATTCGCAGGGTATGCACCGATACCCTGATGATCCCCATGGAGACGACCCATGCAGAGTTGTCTATGGATGATGGGGAGCCCTCAACAGCTGGTAGACACAATGACGTCTTTGCTCCAGTTTGGCATGTGGCCAGGATGGTATCGACTCTTTGTACGGAGCTAGCGGGGTATAGGATGACTGAGCCCTTGATGAGGAGCCACTCTCGTGGCAAGACTACAACTGCCCCTCGGGATCCCAAGCCCTCCGTGAATTCAGAGCGCCGATGTAGCCGGAGTCCTAGGCATGGGTGTGCACCTTCAGAGGGGTCTCGTAGGGATTAAGAAGCCACTTGGCTCTCGTAGATTTTGTATGATACATTATTTTGTATATCCTGGGCTCTTTGAGCATTTTGACCATGCCTAGTGCATGATGACATTGTACAGAAATGTTGATCATTTATATTTATATATATATTATTTTTGGATCAAATCTTTGGCATTTATGGCTCTGCTTCTTTTCTAGTTTCCTCATGTATATTATGATG
Source organism: Taxus chinensis (assembly GCA_019776745.2). Classification (NCBI taxonomy): domain Eukaryota; kingdom Viridiplantae; phylum Streptophyta; class Pinopsida; order Cupressales; family Taxaceae; genus Taxus; species Taxus chinensis. The sequence continues at coordinate 149,941,878 of CM034150.1, read as the reverse complement.
TTTATACTTGTATGCTTTTTAGAATGTATGCAATGGAGAACAACTGACGCAAATGTTTATTTTCCTTTTGTATTTCATGATGCTAATATATGATAATGTAGATATAATGTGATTTTGAATCTTAGTTTCTTTAAGCAATTTTTGATACTTCATATTTGTTTTGGCAAAGTGGTGAAGATAAACTGGTATGATGAGCAGATAAACCTGCCCCTACCCCCAACGCCACGCAACTAGTAAGATGCGAGAGCTCATCACCGAGAGTTGGGAAGGGTGCAAGTTATGAGATGTGTTGAAATGATATTGATGAAAGACAAACAAAGCTTTGGCAGAACCAAATTAGGATACCACAAGCCCACTCCACTCGAGTGACTTCATAGTTTTGGATGCAACGTGCTGTGCAGTTTATCCAGACTTAGATCCTTAGATGGCCACATGGTAGATAAAATCTGGGTTTTTAGGATTTTGAACTCTCTTGGAATTTTGGACATTTGATTCATTTGTTTTTGACTCAAAGACTTCGAGAATTGAATTGTTTTCTTATGACCTTTTGCATTTGTTTTTCAAGAGGACCCCCTACACTTTGCCCCATGCTACTAGTAAGAAGCGTGGGTTTATCACCGCGGACAAAGCATAGGTGAGTAAGGGAATTTCCATCCTTCCCCAACCCTACGTCACTAGTAAGAGACACAAGCTTATCACCAAAGGTTGGTGGGGCAAGGACATGTGTAAAATTAAAATTTTCTATTTGATCAATATTTGACTTGTTTACTTGAGTAAAATGTCAGTATGTGCTTATTTCCAAAGAGATATACATATGGGATAGATGTGACACCATGAAGCTTCTGGAACAGACCATAGGCAAGACACCTATCCTAAAAAGAAACCAAAAGTGAGGATAAACCTGTAGATCTTTGCATGGGTACCATTAAGACTTTGTCATATCTAGCTTTACTTGATAAAATGATTCCAGGATAATTTGATGATATCATGAAAATAGAGAGGTATGATTAGAGTGTTTATGCCAACAACATCATGAGTTTGTAATGAATTACTTTGAGAACAACATTCCTTGATCACAATTTGTGTATGAAACAAGCGGACAAAATGATCTTAATCTATATGAAGATGCAATGTAAATGTAATTATAAATAGTGCTAGTTGCTTACGTGTAGAACCGCTTGAGGTGTAGGGAATTGACTATTTCACCAAATTCCTCACCTTCCAGCGTACATAAGAGGTATACACCATTTCCATAGTCCTTCATGACTCGGTATGGGCCCAACCATTTGGGCCGGAACTTCCTTCGCCGGTCTTCTTGTCGATCCGGCTGTCTAGCCTTAGAACTAGATCACCTTCATATATGTCGCATTCATAGACTTTCTTGTTATAATGCCGGCACATCCGGTTAGCATAGGCTTTGTGCTACTGTTCAACATCTAACCTAGCTTCATCTAGGATTTCTAGTTGGGAGAGACGTGCTTCTCTGTAAGCATCTTCATCCAGAATCCCTTGTAATGAAATACGGAGACTGGGTATTTCAATCTCAAGTGGGAGAATTGCCTCTGCCCCGAATACTAGTGAGAAAGGAGTTTCTCCCGTTGGTGTTCTTATTGAGGTTCGGTGGGCCCATAAGGCCAGATATAACTTCAAGTGCCAATCTCATTTGTTTTCTTTCACCGTTTTAAGGAGAATGGCTTTTAGTGTTTTATTTGTCACTTCATCCTGTTCGTTGGCTTGCGGGTAATACAAGGAAGCCGTATGATGGCTTATTTTAAATTTATTCCACAATTTGCGAACTTCGTCATTCTGAAAAGAAGTTCCATTATCTGAGATAATGATTTGCAGGATACCATACCTGTAAATGATTTGGTTCAAAATGAACTTGGCGATTACAGAACCCGGTACAGTAGTAAGAGGCATAGCCTCTACCCACTTGGTAAAATATTCAGTGGCCATGATTATAAAATTATGGCCTTCTGTAGACGAGGGGGAGAATTTCCCTATTAAATCTAAGCCCCATGTAGAAAAGGGCCATGGATTCGTGATTGGTTACAAAGTTTGTGCCGGCATATGGATCGCATGGGAGAACTCTTGGCACTTATGACACTTGCGTACAAACTCTACTACGTCGTGTTCTAGAGTGGGCCAGAAATAGCCCATTCAATGTATTTTATGAGCGGTGGCATGGCCACCGAAGTGGCCTCCACACATTCCACTATGAGATTCACGGAGAATTTTCTTGGATTCTTCTGTGTCGACACATCTTAGAAGCATTCCATTGAATGCTTTCTGATAAAGCACTTGCTCTATAATGACGTATTTTGCTACGATAATGCGTAGCCGCCTTCTGTGTTGCGGTGTAGCCCCTTCTGGATACATATGGTCCATGATATAATTAATGATATCAGTGTACCAGAGACACTCAGAGATAGGAGGTCTAGTTTCAATGTAGTATACACACTCATTTGGAAAATCCAGATCTACTAGATTGCCTCCATCTAATGGGTTATCAGCTAACCAATCTGCGATGATTTGTCCCTTAACGGATTTCTGATTTACAAATGTTAATTCGAATTCTCCCATTAAGGTTATAAAATGTCCAGCCTTCTTAGACAAGGACCCTTACGTGAGAAAAGTTTGTAAATGGTCTGTTTTTATCATGACCCTTGTTTCTTGATTTAGCATATAATGTCTTAAGCGTTTGGTTACAAAGACTATGGCGAGGCATTCTCATTCTGCTTTTGTATAACATGTTTCATAGTCGAGCAACGTTTGGCTAATGAAATAAATTGCACGTTCTCTCTTGTCATCATCTTCTTGAGCCATCATACAGGCTAGCGAGACATTGGTAGCTTACGAGTATAAAATTAACGGGCGATCTAGCTTAGGTGGCATTAGTGTAGGTGGTGACAACAAGAAACACTTAACTGCGTAAAAATATTCATTGCAATCTTCAGTCCAATCAATGCTATAATATTTCTTGAGTAGATTGTTGATTGGATGAAGGGTGAAACTTAAGTCTGGGATGAATCTCTGAATTGCACCAAGCTTTCCGAGAAATGACCTGATTCTAGATTCATCCGAAGGTGGGACCATTTCGAGGACGGCCCGAATTTTGGTTGGGTCAACATCTATCCCTCGTGACGATATGATGTAACCTAGGAGCTTCCCTCCTGTTACACCAAAGATGCATTTTTCTGGATTTAGCGTGACTCCGTATTCTATCAGATGTGAAAGAATAATGCAGAGTATTTCCGGATGGTCACAATGCTTCTTGGCCTTAGCCAACAAGTCATCTACGTAGGATTCCATGATTTTATGAATTAGATCATGAAATATATATGTCATAGCTCACTGGTATGTAGCGCTAACATTCTTGAGATAGAATGGCACAACAGCGTAGCAATAGGTTCCCCAAGGAGTTATAAATGTGGTTTTAGCTTGATCTTGTTCAGATATTCTGATTTGATTGTATCCCGAGAATCCATCCATGAGAGACAAAAGTTCAAATCCAGTTGTTGCATCAACAATGATGTCAATGGATGGTAACAGGAAGTCGTCTTTGGGACAAGCTTTGTTAATGTCTTGGAAGTCTATGCAGATGCCTATCTTCCCATTATTTTTGAGAATGGGAACGATAATAGATACCCATTGAGAGTAATCGACTGGTTTGATGAATCCTATTTGGAGGAGCTTTATCACCTCCTCTTTCACCATGAGAGCTACCTTAGGTTTCATCGGTCTCAATTTTTGTTTAATTGGTTTTGCATCTGATTTAGTGACAAGGTTGTGCACCACAATGTGGGGTACAACTCCTATCATTTCCTTATAATTGAACGTGAAATCCTTCTGATGTTCTTTGAGGATCTGAGTGTGTATTTCTACTTCTAATGGAGTTAACGAGGATCCTAACTTCAATATCCTTGGTTCATCTTCCATTCCGATGTTAACATCAATTGTTTCTTCGATTAAAGAGGCATTACCTTCTTCAAACCTAGGTGGGGCTGGAGGTAAGTCCAAATCGTCCCCATTTTCTACTGTGTTTATGCTAGGCTCCATTTGCGAGGGAAGCTCCATCATGGGATTTCCGAAGTAGGAAGATGAATGTGGGATTAAGGACAAATCTATCATATGATAGGAGAGATGTAATGCTGCATAGGTGTTTAAGTAATTCAGAGTGGCCATATCACTATCAATGTGGTCTAGGATAGTAGATTTGTTTTCATTTTCATTTAAAAGAGAATTTGTCATTGTTTTTATCAATGGTTCATCATGAAGGGATACTATGAAATGGGTATCCTCTAACTTACTGTTTGGAGTAAAACGTGATGCTGAAGTTACTATTGAATCAGTGAGAATATTTTTCTCTCGCGAGATTGCTTCAATTGATATGAAGTCAAACTCCTTGCTTAAATTCAATACAGCTTTTTTGTAAAGCTGTAAGTGCTCAGCTTTAGTTTCATATATCTCAGAGAATTGGTTTGCTACTAATTGTGAGTCTCCTAAGACTCTGATGTTATCAACACCAATTCTCTTAGCTAAGATGAGGCCAAGGAGGAGGGCTTTGTACTCAGCGTCGTTGTTTGTGCATTCGAAATTTAGTTTAAAGGAAAATGGTAGGACTTTCGCTTCAGAGGAAGTAAAGATTACACCTGCCCCCGCTCTATAACAACATCTAGCTCGATCAAAATGGAGTGTCCAATATTTAACTGGGAATGTGGATGGTGGGGTATCTGTTGTGTTTACGCATTCTACTTCCACCATACAGAGATCCTTTGCTAGAAGAGAACTGACACCCAGGGAATATCCCACGCCTACAGAATCAAATGGTAAGAACATTGGTAAATCTTGTTCTATTAATTCAAAGATTTTTGCAGCAGTTCCTAATGATACTGTTTCTACAGTGTTAGCCTCATCTTTGGGGGTTGGGGCTGCCTTGGCTAGGCTCATAGTTTCAAGATCTATCGTAGGTACCAACTTTTCTTTTGGTTTTGCGTCGGTAGGTTTATTAAGTTGGTTTGTTGGGAGTTCAAACTCCGAGTGCACGCCTGGTATTTTCTTTAAGTCATCTAGGTGTACATCGAATGGTTTTGGATCACATTTGGCCACAAATATTTTTCCTAAGTTTAAAAACCTTACTTCTTGAAATAGCGTAGAAGGGATTGCCTTCATGCGGTGTATCCAGGGTCGGTCGAGGATCATATTATAGTTAGTTTCTCGATCTACAATATAAAACTTAGTCAAGATGGTTTTGGGTCCTAAGGTGACTGGTAATATTATAGTCCAACTGAGGTGGCTTTAAGACTATCATAGCCCCTTAGTGTGTTTCGAGTTGTGGAACAATTGGTTTCTCCATACCCTAGCTTTTGAAGGAAAGAGAAGGGGACTATGTTAACTGCCACCCCATCATCTATCGTTGCACGTTTTACATAGTTGTTATAAACCCATACTTGCAGATGTAAGGATGGATCACCTTGACATGTGATCTCAGCATCTGTCGGCATTTTGTTTATCTCGAATATGAATTCGACATCCCTATCCACCTGCCCTGGAGAATGAACATCGAAGTCTATATGATTTACCTATGTTTCAGGAGGTGGAGTGATGTTAATTAAATGGCCCAAACCTAATGCCTCTAAAAGAGAAGCCCTGTGAGCAGGGGAATTTTTTAATAAATCCAAAAAGGAGATGTGCGAGAAGGTTTTTGCTAGGTCATTAATTAAATCATAGGCACCTACAGGTTTTGCTATGATTTGTTGGATGTTATCTGTCTCTGGCAGGTGGCTTGGACTTGGTTGAGAGAAATACTCTCGTGTCCTTATTACAGCTTCGATGGGTAGTTCGGCGTCTAACTCCACTAAACTGACTACCTTAGGCCGTGGCTGACTTCCTAGTTGTGGCGCAACTAATGGATTTAGCGAGGTTGAGGCTTCATGATCGTTGTTTCCTGTTATTACACTCTTGTTTGTCCCAGTTAGATTTAGCTTGTTGTTATCGTGATTTGGGAATGGTCATTAAAGATCTTCAGGGGTGCATTTTGAGGGGAAACTGCCCCTAAAAGGGTATTTGATGCTGGTGATGTAGGATCTGCCAAGAACATATCCATGAAAAGTTGTCTTTGTTCATCTGGCAAGCGTTGCATGAATTTATTGTAGTCACGGCACGTTCTAGTGTCATGGCCCCAAATTTTATGGAAACCACAATACGAATTAGGATTGTAATTCCTAGTTTGTTGGTTTGGTACGTATTGTGGCCCAAAATTTTGATCAAACTGTTGTCTATTAGGATTAAAATTTTGCGTTTGTTGTCTTTGGTTTGAATTCTGGTTTTAGTATCTAGTTGAATTTTGGCTCAGACCCTCTATGGGTTTCACCGTTGTTGTTGTTGTTGTGGATGGTTAAAATCCACTGTATTGATTTTCAGGGTGAAGTTGTTGTTTCATTGGTTGTTTATTTGTGGTGGAGTATTGACAATATTTACCTTCTTAGGCTGGTCAGTTACTCCATCTGTTGTTACACCCCGATTTTTATTAAGGATTTTAGGTCCTTGATTGATGTTCGTAGTAGTATTATAAGCTGTAGTGTTCTGGTTGGAGGTGACTAACCTCCCATTTGCTCCATATGTTTTGTGACCACTATCAATTGCTGCTTGATCTATTCGAAGAGCACTCTCAAGTACTTCATCATAAGTTCTTAATGGGAACTTCTGGACTTCTTCCTTCACTTCTCTACTAAGAGAATGAAGGAATAAATCACATAGTTCCATTTGATCCATGTTTGGAGAACTTGCCGAAGAATAAAGAACTGTACGCCACCTTTGGATGAAATGGGCGACAGATTCGTTGTGTTCTTGTTTGATGTGTAAGAATTCCTTGATTCCTGTCCTTAATAATTTGTTCATGTCAAAGGCCTTGATGAATTCTGACATGAGATGCTTGAACGAATGGATAGAAGCCTCAGGTATTCTATAATACCAATTGAGAGTGATGCCTTCCAAGGTTTTTTGGAATATCTTAGCAACAACCCCATCCCATGGGAGTAGTTCTCGAATGGCTGTAGCGTAAGATTTGATATGTGCATTTGGATCTCCCTCACCTTTGTATTTGGGCAAGTTGGGAAGAGGTCTTAGAAGCATGACACTTCGTATGGTGAAATCTAAGGGTTCTTTCAAATATTCTGAATAAGTCCCTATCGCATAGGTTTCGACCATTAATGGTGCTTGCTGAGGGAGCAGAGGTGGAATTGGTTGTTGATACGGCGTAGCGTATACATTGGTAGGGGCATAAGGAAACACCTGTGTTTGAGAAAATGTTCCGGGAGAGGAGAACATATCCCCTTGTGGTGATTTGGAGTACATGTTTAAGTATGACGGGGTATTGTCTAGGAATGGATTGTTTTGTACTAGACCGGGAGGAACAACATTAGAGATGGTGGGTCTAGTTGGCATTTTTTGTGAATACTGAGGAGTCATGCCTAACATGCCTACTCATATGAGGAGGTCTACTTGGCTAGGATGGTGTGGAGGATTAGAATTTCTTGTTTGTATGAATTGAGAATGGTGATTTGCTTGAGCAAATTCTAACCCTCTCACTTTTTCTACTAACGTTGAAATGACTCATTTGGTGAAGTCACGATATTTTTACGTAGTGGCGTTTGTTGTATATCATGGTGTTGTATAGGCATGTGATATCCCGCTATGAACTGATCGTTGCCCTGCCAAGTTTCCCTGAGGGTATTTCCTATATGTAGTGGCATGGAGGTATTTTCTTGAAAAGAGACCTCAGGTTGTGTTTGTAAACCTCCTATAGGTGGGTACATACTTTGAGAACGTTGGTCGTTCCTGGCATAATGTACCAAATTTTCATCGTCTAAACCTTGGTATGAGTCTGATTGTCTACTAATTTTTGGTCTAAGCAGCCCCTGAGGAGATCAACCAGATTCTCTGGTGAACGTCATATTATTCGAGCCTGAAAGCTTTGTTTGTTGTGTTTGAGCGAGCTGATCTAACTCCTCAGTTTGAAAAGATGAGTTATATCTGATCCTTGGAGTTTGTGTTGACAATTGGTTGGTTGAGTAGTTATCACCCCATACTGAGAGTGAGGGTGATGATTGTCTATTTTGTTGGGCGTAGTATGCCTCAAGGCCAAAGAGGGGCCTGACATATTCGGGGGGTATATGAATACCCGCAAAATAATGGGAAGGAGAGAAGGTGATGGTGAAAGCTAATGAGGTAGTAAAGATGAAAGAATCATTTTTAATTGGAAAGAACCAGTAGAAATCTGATTCCAAACTAGAAAGTAGAAAGGTTCATGTCGAGTTCACCAATTTTGTACGATGGAAAAGTGACAAGCGAGTGTGGGAATCTACAAGTAACTCTTCTTCGCACCCGACCTCTCGAGGTCGTGCTGAGACAGCCGGTGGGGATGGAATATGTATGGGATACAAACAAACTAGTTAGGCAATCTAATGTCTTCAATACGCACTAGTGGAATTTGTAAATCTAAGGCAAAGAAGGCCCTCCTAACCTGAACTGGTGTGATAGATCAATCGGCGAGGATGACTACTCGAAGGCTCCAATCAATATCAAGTTCTGGCGTGATTCGATCTATGGATTGTGGAATACATGGAAAAATGACCTGGGATAGTTTCATGTATGTCTCCAGATAAGGTCATATGGGGTATGGTAAATATAGTTGACTCTATGGATGATTCTCTGGCCTAGTCCAGAACTCTCTAGATTTGTTAGCTGTTGCATCTAGTAAGGATAACTATTCGATGATGATAGGTGGAAGTGGAGTGGATCTGAATACTAGTATGCGTAGGCTAGTTTCTATGTCTGATTGACTTACGGATTCGTTGGGTTGCGGGATGTGTGGATCGCAACCGTAGACTCTTGGTTGTTGCGGTCCTACTATGGTCATGCGTAGAATTAGTTCCTAATCCCTAACACCCAGTAATTGTATGTTTTCTCAGCCTCTATATTCAAAACTAATAGTTGTGTGATCTTCTCAGAGTGCCTCATAGGTGTTCTTGCAACCTGAATTCTTAGGCTGGTATCTATATCCGTAAGAGTGTCTCCTGTGTCTGGCTGTGGGACCAAAGGATCGTAACCAAAGGTTTGTTCTCTTTCAACCCCTTCTATAGTCATATGGATGTCACCTAGGGTAATCTGTATTTTGGTTGATTCGACCAAAATGTGTGCGCTTGGTCGTCTTCTATGTTTAATCCGCTCAACTGGGAATTGATTTGTCGAAAGTTTACCATTGTTTGGAAGACTTAGATCCTAAGATTTTGATCTATATCAGTTATTGTTGTGATGAGATTGGGTTGGGGCACGATTGGCTCGAATACGTATTCCCTGGGCTCCCTAGGTCCCGTGATTGTCATACAAAAGTAACAATGTAAATTAACTATGGCAAAGTGAAATTTAACTACTTTGAATATATCTATAGCATATATGATTTCTCTATTTTTGTATTTTCTGATGAACTATTTGAATGAATTTAGCAACTAATTTAATACATCTAGAAATTGACAGCTAAGATAACAATTTAAAACAAACAAGATAACCGAGTATAGCTATTTGTTTGTGTAATTTGTAGATCTACTCTAAACAATGAAATAACTGATCTAATCTATTTGCAAGACTCTCGATCCTACCTCAGAAGTGAGGAATGAATCATAGTTTCTCAGAAACTATCAATCCCCAAAAATTCCCTGGCAATATCGAAAGTAAAATTAACTGAAATAAAGCAATTAACTACTCTATTTGATATGATTCTAATTTAGAAATTTGAAAGCTAGAACTTGGATTCTGTAGAACAGTGGTGAATCTGACGGTGTGTGTGATCTTGTCCCCTCAGTGTGATCTCCTCATTCCTTCGTGTTCACGTGGATCCAGAAAAGTGTGTAATGCTAGCATCAACAGAAGTAGATATTGGGACAAAGGAAGCTCAAGATACAGACTGAATACAATGCGAGTAGGAGAGGGATAGCGCAAGAGTACAGAGCTTGGCTTATGCAATTCCTAGTGGGATTTATTGCGAGTCATGCAACATGAAACGTCCAGAACCTGAAACTATCATGTTTGAAGAACAAAACCTGCAACTTTAATGGCTTCCTATTGATAAACAGACTATCCTATTCCAATGGATTGGATGAAATAACAACAACACTTGCACAAGATGGATATGTGGCTTACTAATAGTAAAATAATGCTAACTAAGCATGCAATGAAAGAAACTAAGCACTCTAAGAAAAATGAAAACTAAATCTATTTGCAAAGAGAAATCAGAGGCAAATTTGAGGGGCCATTTGCTTGAGCACAAGCCAACTATTTATAGCATTTGCATTTACCCAAGGTAAAAACCAAATAGAACTCTTAAACTATAAATAATGGTAAAACACTATTCTAGGTAACCAGAATCATAAATGCAAGCTTATGGCGGTGAAAGAAAGCTGGTAAAATGTTGAAATTACATGAGTCGTGTTAAAAGAGCTTTCTGGAAAATGTGTAAAGGACCGCCGCCCAGGCAGGGCGGTGGTTTCGTCACTGAAGAGCAAAAGGCCAAGGAAATAGGGGAAAAGGGAAAAACAAAGCACACGGGGGCTAAGTAGGGCATGCAGGATGTTAACGCACACTTGGAGATCTTTTCTAGATCTCGAACACCTTGCGAGGAGACCTGTATCATCATTGGGGCACCTGTTACATTATTTTGGCAGTATAGTACCTTACAATTTTGGGTATGTACAGAAACCTTCAAGGGGAAGAAACCCACTGAAACTTTTTTTGATATTACACACAACAAAGACTTAAGCGAATATTACACATCACAATATATTTCTTTTGTGAGGCACCAACCCCACAAAGAACACCAACCCCTAAACCCTTGTTGATATTACTCACAACAAGAGACTCCTATGAGTATGAATATGAATATGTATAAGATATTTTAAAGAATAATGGCCACTGAAAAATATGTTGATACCACAACTGATAGTGATCCCAAAATTCAGCTCCAAATTCCTTCAAACCCTCATTCAAACACAACTTCTTCAACATGTTCTCTCTAGGTATTTCATGGACTTGTCTTCGTATCAAACCCTTGTACACATGCTCTATAATCTCACTCAACCTATAACACTCTCTATCAGCTCTCAAACTATGAAATCAAACCTCAAAAACACTTCTCCTTGGCTTGCACTTTTCCCACCAAGATCACTACTTCAAAAATGACCTCAAACATCACCTTTATAGGTTTTTATTCTCACAAAATCATCATATGCCAGTCATATACATTTATCATGAGAAATAAAACTTAAAAACAACCCAATACATTCATAAAAATGGTCAAATATGACCCATTTAGGTAGGGCATGCCCAAAACCATCCAAAATGCACCAAAAGGCTCAAAACCCCATCACTTCGATGAGATAAAAGCACAAACCACAAAAACATACTTATTGAAGCTTCAAAATTAACCATACATGTGTAATATAACATATAAACATCATACATTGTCTCAATTTTTCTTGGAATAATAAAATAAATTATAATATAGGCCCACTGACTCATATCCTTCACCAAACAATTGTTTCCAACACCCTTTCTTCACCTTTGGGTCTCACTATCAACCAATAAAAACTAAACTATGGAATGTGAAAAATATATTGAATCCTTAATACCTATAAATCAAATCCATCCTTGTTAGAAACCATGAAACATTCATATGTTTAATCCACAACTAATTTCATCTTCTCCAAATCAAGCTTCCGCAAAACGTGTTTTAAAAAATCAACTAGTTTGCACCCTTTTTGCCACTTCCAAGACCTAAAATTTCCTTCAATGGGAGAAAAATTCACCCCTTTTAAATTTTTAGGTGATAACAAGTATCAAAAAATCCATTTGATGCCTCAACCAACTCATTCTTTCAGTCTGAGAAAACCTGTCCAGAGAATGCAACTACGTTCTTCCTCGCAAATTGACATGAAAGATCCATAAAAATACTCACCAAGGCACAAAAATTATACCAATGTAAATATTTATGAATCACTTTTTCATAACATATTATAAATCCTTCCAACTCCAAGTGGAAGAACTTCAACCAAGCTAATCTCTTCAAGCAGGTTCTTAAGCCTTCTAAGACTTAAGAACTGACCATTAGCCCAACATGCTCCATAAAAAAACTCACTTCCACATTTGACCAAAGCATGTAACACACTTGTAAATGATGTTCAAGCACTCAGAAACTTTCACCAAGAAGGAACAACTCAGAATCACCAACTTACCTTTTGAAGCTACTTCACACCCTGCTAGAACAAACATCCTTCAAAATTGACTCTAAAAGAAAAACTCATAAGTTTTGCATAACTTATCCAATAATCAATTTTTATATACTAATGGAAATTTCTCTCAACCAAGATCACAAAAAAACTTGAATGGAGTCCTAACTCCACATGTAGCTCCTACAATGTCAATTTTACCACAAGATGCTCGAAATGATTCATCATAAATATGACATACTTTCCCTTGTTCACCTCAACCATGACCTAAAATCTTCATGAACATGTAGAAAAACTAAGGGGATAAAAATGTCAATTTATTCTTCAACTTCCTTGGACAAATTTTCCTTAAACTGAAATTCTTCTAAAACAATCAATTTTAGGTCGGGCCCACATACATTTACATGCTCAAATAAACCTTTCTAAAAATCTGGAAGAGTTTAATACAACATCCAATAATCACTTTGGTAAAATAAATCAAGACAAACTCAATATACTCACTTTTCTCCAAGATGCTCTTAGCTAGGGTTTCAAATTACTTTAACTTCTTAATGATTGTTCATAAAAATGTGACTAGTAAAATACCTCATTATTTTTGTGAAAGCTTCATAGCTAACCTAAGAAACTATAAAAAATATCTCACATCCCCATTCAAATCATACAATCTACAATGAGCATCAGAAGGCCAAATTTTGTCATAGAAACATACTATTACTTACTCAGTTTTTCCAAAACTTACATATCTTCAAAACTCTTCAGCACTTTAGCTTGAAACTTGTCATGCAGCATTATAACAACATCCTCTACCTGTCCATACTCACAATATGATCCAAATAGCTATGAAACTCTCCAAAAAATATCATTTACCCATGATTTGTTTCTTGTACTCAACTGCTTACTTCCCAAGGACCTCAAATATGCATCATACATATGATTTCTGACGTGAAACTCACCATACATCTTAGGTACACTATTAATATGTTGTTACCATGCTCAAAAAAGACTAATTAACTCCAAATCTTGTACCTCCTTACCATTCTTCATGCTTCAGGGCTAGTAATAGGCCTAGAATGACCTGGCTCAACACTGACAACACATGAATGACCTTGCTAACCTCATGCAAACTCATGTACACTAGTAACACACCTCATTGACCATGAATGACCTCATGAAAATAATTAACCACCTCAAGCTAACTCATACCATGACTCTGCATAGAAAACCAAGCTTCATGACCTCGTAGACAATCACCAAACATGAAACTACTAGTCAACCTTCATGTTTGACCATTGACTAATACCTCATGAAGAAACTCATGACCTCATGACACCCTTTTCCATCAATGGAGTTGACATCAATGAAAACAAAAACACCCAATGGCCAACAATCTTCCGCTTTGTCATTAATGACAACCAACTTTAGAATCATTGATGGAAACCAATATGACCAGCACTTACATGACCTCTTTTCCATGTTTCTGATGCTTCTCTCCCTTTTACATCTATGAAAAATTATACAATAACATAACTACATGGAAAAAGATAACACACAATGACAACAATGCAAAATGTCTCCACCTGGGACTGAAATCTCTCCTCTTTAGCTCCTTCAGTAGTATATAAAGATCCATGGACCTATGATGAGTCACAAAATAACTCCCCCTAATTTGATATCCTCATTATTTGAATTTATTCATGATTCCTAACCTCTTCTTGGTCTATACCGTGTTCAAAAACCCAAAATTTACCTCCAATCTAGCATGACAGACTTTAGGACTAGTTCTCCCTAACTCCCATCTTTAGTTAATTTTAGCCAAACTTCTCAAGGCCATAGAGGAAAATACAACTCATGGAATTTAATTTAATGATACCCTCATTCATCATTCAAACATATGCTAACTTTTTATACAAAATTAGTGTTAGGAATTAGTCCTAACATAGGTGAATTAGTTATTTACCCGCATTATTAAATATTATTTAGTGTGTGTGTGTGTGTGTGTGTGTGTATTTAATATGTGGAGCATATTATTCAAATAATGTAAGTGAGTTGTTAAAACTCACGTAGGAATAGTGTGAGAGATTATAGGGATATGTGAGAATATAGGTTGTTATAATAACTTATCTAAAATAAATATAGTTGTTATAGGAGCTAGTCTAGTACGGGCCTATATATTTGTAATGTATCATGTTATTTACTTAATTGAAGATGATTGATTAATTCGTGCTTATGCACATTTGAGCTTTTGGATATTCCTAGAAATGGGGTTCCATTTTCATTTGGTATCAAAGAAGGCTATCATGGGCTTGTATATAATTTACATTCATTTGTGTTTTTCATTAAAATGGATTATTGATCGATGTTGTAGTGTAGACCATGTGCAACAAATTTTGCATGTCTATTCACCCTTGCTTGCATATTGACAAGAATTTTCAATGCAGACAACATGAAAATTTGTTTTCATTTAACACTTACTTGCATTCTTCCTCTCTCCTTTCCATCTTGTCCACTCTTTCCATAGTAATTTTTACCCATATTGTCCATCATTTGCATTTCAAAAATTAGAAAAATAAAAAAATGATGTCTCTGAACATTAAAAAAAATAACACAAAAAAATATTTTGGAGCAGCATCATGAAAATTGGAATATCTTTTCCATTTCTTAACTAAAATTAAATTTTTAATATGTTTTGGAAAGCTCAAGAAGAGAAGAACAAAACTTAGAAATTATCTTGGGAGATGATTATTATTGTGTGAGAAGTTTTCATTGGAAAATATTCACATTTTTGCATGAGGGTTATATCAGAGGTAAATTAGACTCATGTATCCATTAGCTTGGCTCTGTATTGAAGATCAAGCACCCAATCGACACCATGGATCTCTATCTTGGCCACACAACTCAAATCAGTAGCAATTTTCTGCTGGTTTGATCTATTTCACATTTTTTTCTATATGTGGTTTTGGCATTTCCTTCACACAATTTTACAAATTATGTGGAATCAAAATGGAAGGTCACCTCAAGATGCATGCAACCTGGCCTACATAGTATACAAACTCTCTCAAATCTTCTCACCATCATTAATTAAAGTGGATATACAATGTATGGTTCTAAAATTAGTTCAATCTACAAATGGTAAATGCAATCTATGGTGGTGCCAAATATCTCATCTTCCTCCACCTTTTCCACAATGACCTCTTGGATCCTCATCCATGCTCTAAGATTCCTCATCTTTCATCTAAGATCCATATTATTCTTAGCCCATAATTTTAGTTTGCTTTAGTAAAAATTGAAAGGTTTGAGAATTAAAGATATATAAACTATGGTTTACTATAAATTAGTTTTTAAAATAAGTTTATGTTTAGGTCTTTTATAGAGTCCTTATTAAAGTGTGTCATTTATTTTTATCATGGCTTTATTTTATGTCAAAAAAATGAGAGTGTCAAAGTCCTTTTTAACTGTAAGTTCTAAAATAAGCCTCAAAAGAAATTTATATTATCGAGATCTTCAATGTTTGTAATCTAATGTATTACTGGTCGAATCTGACATTCAAGTTTCTCACCACATGTTAGAAATGAGGGGGGGAATGTTAGGAATTAGTCCTAACATAAGTGCATTAGTTAGTTTCTCACATTATTAAATATTATTTAGTGTGTGTGTGTGTATATTTAATATGTGGATTATATTATTCAAATAATGTAAGTGAGTTTTTAAAACTCACGTAGAAATAGTGTAAGATATTTTAGGGATAGGTGAGAATATAGGTTGTTAGAACAACCTATCTAGAATAAAGCTAGTTGTTATAGGAGTTAGAATAGTATGAGAGTATATATTTGTAATGTATCATGTTATTTAATTAATTGAAGATGATTGATTAATTTGTGCTTCTACACATTTGAGCCTTTGGCTCTTCTTAGAAATAGGGTTCCATTTGTTTCACCTTTTTCTTAGATTGTTTCATTGAAATATTGACGAAACAGATAGGGTAACGGGCATAGGAGGAATACCTATTCAAATGTCGGTTGATGGGTTGTTGCACGTGTATGACTTCCAAATCCACAGCTAATTGTGAGAGCTTCCTTTTGGCTAAGAGAACTACCTGTAATGAAAACAAGACCACTAGAAGGAATTAAACAATATCCGTAGTGAACTGCCTAGCGTGAGCTAGATCTGGGAAGTATGATACTTCCTAGATGGTTGTTAGTCCACTGTTTTGAAAAATTCAATGTTGTAAACAAATTAAATCCTATTGTTATTTTAAAATGATTTAGGTATCTCACTTAAAAACACAATAAGAAAATAGATCTAATCTAACAATAAGCTAGAATAGAATCCAAAGGTCAAATGATTGGTTCTGGGTATCTGCAGGTCTGATAAAGGTCTCGAGTAGTTCACAGGTGAATGAGGGTGAGATAAAATTAGGTGGGTAGGTCTCTGTTCAGGGTTGTGTGGGAAAACATAGAGACCAGTGTCGGTTAGGGGTGACCGACGGTGGTTAGGTGTAACTGGTGCCGGTTACTGTCAGATCTGGAAATGTCACAAAATAGGATTTTAGTCTCCTTTGTGATTACACAAAGGAATTTGGTTGGTCAGGATGAGGTATTGGGCGACTGGGGTAGGATTTTGTGAGGTTTTAATGGGTATATTGAGGTGAAAGTTTGGAGAAGGTCAATGGGGGGAAAAGGTAACAATGGATGATAAAATGATGAAGAAATGAAATAACCAGGAAATTATGATGTTGTGTTTACTTGGCTTCCATTTCTGAAGGCCTGTGTGCGAGGGACGGAGGTGCTGATGATGGGTTTGAAGGTTGTAAGTGATTAACAACTGACGAAAATATTTTTCATGGTTGTATATACACTCCTCTTTGCTTGGATAGATCACATCGTGGCTGGGATGGTTGTGCAGGAGAAGATGCTCAATCTCCTTCCTTGGATGTGAATTTTCACTGGAATTTGCTCTTTGAAGATGTGCTATCTCTCTGAGATGTGTTCTTGCTTGTCAACTTTCTCCCAAAGTTTTCCAACTTCCAACCTTGAGAATAAGGTTTTTTTGGGGTTAAAATGGTAACCGACAGCGGTTCCGGCTTAACCAGCGACGGTTAGGGGTAACCGACATCAGTCAAGGTGGGATTTCCTAGTTTTACTAAACTTAGGGAGATCCTCCTGATTTTCTTGGATCTTGTGTCATTATCCCGTGGATTAGAATGGGAGCCTCTTGTGAGCATGTAGGAATGTGGTTATAGGGAATGTAGGCATTGATTTTGAGGGTTTAGGTAAGTCTTAGCTAGTTATGGGAATGCTAAGAATAGGTCTTAGGTTGAGTTAGCTTGGTGAGGTGTCTAAGTGAACTGTATGTGGGGATATTATTTTAATAAGATATTTAAATAATAAATATAGTGAGGATAATGCATTAATTTAATTTAATTAATTAAATGAATATTAGTGGGTGAAGGGGATCATGGCTAGGTAAATATAATAAATGGTGCTTATATGTCGAGGGACAAAAGAGGAGTGTGACTGTACGCCAGAAAAGCGACAGGCGAGCTTGAGAATCTACAAGTGACTCTTCCGCGTACCCGACCTCTCGAGGTCATGCCGAGACAGCCGGTGGGGGTAGAATATGCATTGGATTCAGACAAACTAGTTAGGCAGTCTAATGTCTTCGACACACACTAGTGGAATTTGTGAATCTAAGGCAAAGAAGGCCCTTCTAACTTGGACTGGTGTGATAGATCGATCAGCAAGGATGACTGCTTGAAGGCTCCAATCAATATCGAGCTCTGGCGTGATTTGATCTATGGGTTGCGGAATACGTGGAAAATGACCTGGGATAGTTTCGTGTATATCTCCTGATAAGGTCATATGGTGGATGATGAATATAATTTGACTCTACAGATGATTTTCTGGCCTAGTCCAGAATTCCCTAGCTTCGTTAGCCGTGATATCTAGTAAGGATAGTTGTTCGATGATGATAGGTGGAAGTGGAGTGGACCTGAATACCAAGGTGCGTAGGTTAGTGTCTATATCTAATTGACTTGTGGACTCGTTGGGCTGTGGGATCTATGGATCAAAACCATAGACTCTCAGTTTTTGCGGTCCTGTTATGGTCATACGCGAGATCAAGTTCTAATCCCTAGTATCCAGTAATCGTATGCTTTCTCAGCTTCTATATTTAGAACCAATAGTTGTGCAATCTTCTCAGAATACCTTATAGGCGTTCTCGCAACCTGGATTCTTAAGCTGGTATCTATATCTACGAGGGTGTCTCCAACGTCTGGCTGTGGAACTAAAGGATTGCACCCGAATGTTTGTTCTCTTTCGAGCCCTTCTACAGTCATGTGAGTGCTGTGCCTAGGGCAATCTATAGTTTGGTTGGTTCGACCAAAATGTGTGTGCTTGGTCGTCTTCTATGTTTAATCCTCTTAATTGAGGACTGATCTATTGTAAATCTATGGTTGTTCGGAATACTTGTATCCTGATATTTTGGTCTATGTCAACTATTGCTGTGACTAGGCTTGGTTGAGGCACGATCGGCTCAAATATATATATTCCCTGGGCTCTTGAGGTCCCGTGATTGTCATACAAAACAAAATGCAAATCTAACTGTAACGAAGCAAATTCTAACTATGTGAAATAAATCTAACTGTATAACTTTTATTCTTCTAAGAAAACTTTTAATAATTTTAAGGAAAGCAAACTATTTTAAGCGTATCTAGAAATAATAACTAAACAATAATTTGAAACAGACAAGATAACCGAGTGTAGTTATTTGCCTGTGTGATTTTGTAGAATTACTCTAAATAAATAAAACAACTTGTCTAATCTACCGGAAAGATTCTCGATCCTACCTCAGAAGTGAGGAGTGAATCATAGTTTCTCAGAAACTATCAATCCCCACAGCTTCCCTGGCAATATCAAGAATAGAATTTATTGAAATAAAGTGATTAACTACTCTATTTGATATGATTCTAACTAGAACTTTGAAATTTAAAACCTGGATTCCGCAGAACAGTGGCGAATCCGATGGTGTATGTGATCTTGTCCCCTCAGTATGATATCCTCATTCTTTCGTGTTCACGTGGATCCAGAAAAGTGTGTGATGCTAGCACCGATAGGAGTAGATTTTGGGACAAGGACAACTTAGAATGCAGACCGAAAATGCAAGTAGGAGAGGGATAGCGCAAGAGTACAGAGCTTGGCTTATGCGATTCCTAGTGGGATTTCACTGCGAGCCATGCAACATGAAGTGACCAGAACCTGTAACTATCCTATATGAAGAGAAAAACCTGCAACTTTAATGGCTTCCTAAGCAATTCTGTTCCAATAGATTGGATAAAATAAAGACACTGCTTGCACAAGTTGGATATGTGGCTTACCAACAGCTGAATAAAGCTAACCAGGCATATAATGAACTGAACTAAGAACACCAAGATATGATGAAAGTAAATCTACAGCAAAGAGAAACTCAGAGGAAAGCTTCTAACTGGATTTGGATGAGATAACAGCACTGCCTGCACAAGATCAGTCTGTGGCTTACTAACAGCTGAACAATACTATCTAAACATGCAAGGAATTAACACTATGGCTTCTAAACAGAATAAAAGACTGAAATATGAGAATCAAAGCATGAAATTGAATGAGGGGCAGACCATTTGCTTATGCACAAACCATGCATTTATAGGAATTGAAACATCCAAAAACCAAAACCAAATGGAACTCCTAAACAATAAACAAAGAAAAAACACTATTCTAGGAGACCAAAAACATAAATGCATGCTCAAGTCGGCAAAGAAAGCTGGTGAATTGTGATATTTCACGTGAGTCACGTCAAAGAACGTTCTGGAAAAAGCACACAAAATCGCCACTTTGAGCAGGGTGGCGGTTACAAGACAGCCGCCCTGATCATGGCAGCGGTCACGAGACCGCCACCTTGTAGGGCGGTGGTTTCGTCACTGAAGAACAAAAGGCCAAGGAAAGAAGAAAAAGGGGGAAAACAGAGGGTACTGGGGCTAAGCGGAGCATGTGGGATGTTAACGCATACTCCGAGGGCTTTTCCGGATCCTGAACACCTTGTGGGGAGAGCTGTATCATCATCGGGGCACTTGTTACACTGTTCTGGCAGTACAGTACCTTACAATTTTGGGTATGTACATATTGCCCCCTCGGAGAAGCGTTTTAGCCATGAAGAGGCATAAAACGGTGGGTCCGAGTATGGAAGTCCCGAAATGGGGAGTTAGAAGCTATATCTTACGCATCCGTATGCTGAAATGACGCCATCCGAAATTCCCGCTACCTGTAAAATGAAAAGAGAGCTCAAGTGCAGATAGATGCAATAACTTGGAAAATAAACGCTAAAATAATAGGGAATGAGAACGTACCATTCGTGCGGGGATAGAAACTTACCTCTATCAGCGCTCCAAACCTGTGAAAAAGTTATTTTAAAATGAAACAGAATGATATCTATATATATATATATATATATATATATATGAAAGTGGGCCCATTTTCCTATTCATTTGCGCGAGTTGATTTGATTGATTTTGAGCTCTGGGACCCACGGTGACGGTTTCTCACGCGAGTAGAGTCGAGACGTTTGCAGTGAAATCGTGATCATGCCTCCACGTGCGGAACACCGATCTCAGTGATCACAGGTCGGTTTTCTTCCATTTTGTGTTTTTCCCTCTTTAAATTTGAAATGGCAAATTCTTTGCAATGGGGGGGTATTTTTGAAAATGCTAGGTTTAAAAGGTCCACCTAGGGGGGGCGCCTACTGGGTAGGATCCATTTTTAGGTTAAATGGTCTTTATTTGCTTGTTTTGGGCTTTTTAAGGTTAAAAACCCGCACGGGTTTTCGGACCATGACCGCCGCCCTGGCCAGGGCGGTGGTTACACGACCGCCGCCCTGATCAGGGCAGCGGTTACGCTACCGCCGCCTTAAAGGCGGCGGTTACAAAACCGCCTCCCTGCTCAGGGCGGCGTTTTTGCACAGAATGCAAAAGAACTTATTTTGGAGACTGCACTTGTATTTTTATCATTTCCATATGTTTTTATGATTCTCTCGGTATCGTTCAGATACTAACTTGCTCTGTTTTGTGTGTTTTTGGGTGTATGCAGGCGAAAGAGGAGTATATTAGATGGAGACGAGAGAGAGAGTGTGATTGGCTGCCCGGAGTACTGGATGCCCTTTCTCAAGATGAGGAGGATACATTACAGAGGGCTGACATATTGCGTATATCATGTGTGCCTCATGTCGCACCATCTAGTCACATCCTTTATGACTTGTTCTCATATTGGGACGCAGATCGGAACACTTTCCGGTTGTCAGGGGTCCGTGGTGAGTGGACCATTACTTTGGAGGATGTCTACCGTATCTTGGGGGTCCCGATCATCGGGAGGAGACTCACATTGGAGACGGCAGGGTCCCGAGCACAGATTGCGTAGTGGGCATTGTACATGGGAGATGCAGTCATCTCCACGGGGTCGAAGAAGGGAGTGAGAGACCACTTGGCTCCTATGTATTTTATAGATTCTTTTGTATATCACGGGCTCTTTGAGCATTTTGACCATGCCTAGTGCATGATGGCATTGTATATAAACATTTATTATTTATATATATGCATTCATTTTTGGACGAAAACTTGTCACTCATGTTTTCCCTTTCTGTTTCCAACTGCTTTGTGTATACTAAGATGTATGTTTTATATGCTTTCTAGAATGTATGCAATGGAAAACAGATGATGCAAATGTTTTCTTTCTTTTTTGTGTTTCATGATGCTGATACATGATACTATAGATATATTTTGATTTTGAATCTTAGCTTCTGTGAGTAAATTGGATACCTCATGTTTGTTTTGGCAAAGTGATGAAAATAACAAATATGATGAACAGATAAAATTTGCCCCACTCCTAACTCCATGTAACAAGTAAGATGCGAGGGCTCATCACCAAGAGCCAGGAAGGGCGCAAGTTATGAAATGTGGTGAAATGACAGTGATGAAAGCCAGACAAAGCTTTGGCGGAACCAAATTGGAAGCTACAAGCCTACCCTACCTGAATGACTTCATAGTTTTGGATGCAACTTGCTTTGTGGTTTATCTAGACTTAGACCCGTAGATGGCCACATAGTAGACAAAATCTGGGTTTTTTAGGATTTTCAACTCTTTTTGGAATTTTGAATATCTGATTCATTCATTTTTGACTCAAAGTTTGAATAGTTTGTTTATGACCTTTTAACGTTTGCTTTGTCAAGAGGACCCCCTACACTTTGCCCCATGCTACTAGTAAGAAGCGTGGGTTTATCACCGTGGGCAAGGCATAGGCGAGTAAGGGCATTTCCATCCTTTCCCAACCCTACGTCACTAGTAAGAGATGCAAGCTCATCACCGAAGGTTGGTGTGGCAAGGAAATGTGTAAAATAACATTTTCTGTTTAATCACTTTTTGACTTGTCTTTTTGAGTAAAATGTCAGTATATGCTTATTTCCAAAGAGATGTATATATGGGATAGATGTGACACCATGAAGCTTCTAGAATAGACCTTAGGCAAGACACCTATTCTAAGAAGAAATCAAGGCGAGAAAAGACTTGCAGATCTTGGTATGGTTACCGTTAAGACTTTGTCATGTCTATTTTATTTGATAAAAGATTCTGAAGTGATTGATGATATCGTGAAAATGGAGAGATATGATTAAAGAATTTTATGCCAGAAACATCACGAGTTTGTAATAGATTACTTTGAGAATAGATTCCTTGATCACAATTTATGTAAAAAACAAGTGGACAAAATGATCTAGATCTATATGAAGATGCAATGTAGATAGCTATATAGGTAGCGTTAGCTGCTTATGCGTAGAAACGTTTGAGGTGCAGGGAATTGACTATTTTTCCAAACTCCTCACCTTCTAACGTACATAAGAGGTATGCACCATTTCCATAGTCCTTCATGACTCGGTATGGGCCCAACCATTTGGGCCGGAATTTCCTTCCTTCGCCAGTCTTCTTATCGATCCGACTGTCTAGTCTTAGAACTAGATCACCTTCGTATATGTCATGTTCATAGACCTTCTTGTTATACTTCCGGCACATCCGGTCAGCGTAGACTCTATGTCGTTGTTCAGCATCTAACCTGGTTTCATCTAGGCTTTCTAGTTGGGAAAGACGTGCTTCTCTGTAAGCGTCTTCATCCAGAACTCCTTGTAATGAAATGTGAAGACTAGGTATTTCAACCTCGAGTGGGAGAATTGCTTCTGCCCCAAATACCAGTGAGAAAGGAGTTGCTCCCATTGGTGTTCTTATTGAGGTTTGGTGGGCCCACAAGGCCAGATATAACTTCAAATGCCAATCTCTCTTGTTTTCTTTCACCGTTTTAAGGAGAATGGCTTTCAGTGTTTTGTTTGTCACTTCAGCCTGTCCGTTGGCTTGGGGATAATACAAGGAAGCCATATGATGGCTTATTTTAAATTTACTGCATAGTTCGTGAACTTATTCATTTTTAAAAGAAGTTCCATTATCAGAGATAATGATTTGCGGGATACCGTACTTACAAATGATTTGGTTCAAAATGAACTTAGCAATCACAGAACTAGGTACAGTAGTAAGAGGCATGGCCTCCACCCATTTGGTAAAATATTCAGTGGCCGTGATTATAAAATTATGGCCATCTGTGGATGAGGGAGAGAATTTCCCTATTAAGTCTAGACCCCATGTAGAAAAGGGCCATGGAGTAGTGATTGGTTGCAAAGCTTGTGCCAGCATGTGGATCTCGTGGGAGAATTCTTGGCACTTATAACACCTGCGTGCAAACTCTATCACGTCATGTTCTAGAGTGGGCCAGAAATAGCCCATTCGATGTATTTTTTGAGTGGTGGCATGGCCACCGAAGTGGCCTCCACATATACCGCTGTGGGATTCATGGAGAATCCTCTTGGACTCTTCTGTGTCGCCACATCTTAAGAGCATTCCATCGAATGCTTTTCAATAGAGCACCTACTCTATAATGACGTATTTAGCTACGATTATGCGTAACTGCCTTCTTTGTTGTGGTGTAACTGCCCCTGGGTACGTATGGTC